>JASFXZ010000023.1:10082435-11565847 GCA_032209605.1 Mactromeris polynyma
TCAGTCAGAGCCAGTGAGAGTCGGTCAGAGTCAGTCAGGGGCAGCATACGCCGTAGATTTAGATGAAGGTATACACATATATATATATTTCAGAAGCTGGCATCAATACGAACAAAATGATATATAACATGACATATTTTCGAGAAAAAAGTTTTCGCTAAAATCACGTAAGGGGGGACCCTTGATAGAATTTCATTTTTTGGAGAAAAAAATGTTTCTCTCCGATTTCGCTCATTTTCTCAGGACTTAAAGACCTACCTACTCCATCGACGAAAATGTCTTCAGCTATGCAATATATCTATTTCAGAGTCAGTCAGAGCCAGTGAGAGTGGGTCAGAGTCAGTCAGGGGCAGCATACGCCGTAGATTTAGATGAAGGTATACACATATATATATATTTCAGAAGCTGGCATCAATACGAACAAAATGATATATAACATGACATATTTTCGAGAAAAAAGTTTTCGCTAAAATCACGTAAGGGGGGACCCTTGATAGAATTTCATTTTTTGGAGAAAAAAATGTTTCTCTCCGATTTCGCTCATTTTCTCAGGACTTAAAGACCTACCTACTCCATCGACGAAAATGTCTTCAGCTATGCAATATATCTATTTCAGAGTCAGTCAGAGCCAGTGAGAGTCGGTCAGAGTCAGTCAGGGGCAGCATACGCCGTAGATTTAGATGAAGGTATACACATATATATATATTTCAGAAGCTGGCATCAATACGAACAAAATGATATATAACATGACATATTTTCGAGAAAAAAGTTTTCGCTAAAATCACGTAAGGGGGGACCCTTGATAGAATTTCATTTTTTGGAGAAAAAAATGTTTCTCTCCGATTTCGCTCATTTTCTCAGGACTTAAAGACCTACCTACTCCATCGACGAAAATGTCTTCAGCTATGCAATATATCTATTTCAGAGTCAGTCAGAGCCAGTGAGAGTCGGTCAGAGTCAGTCAGGGGCAGCATACGCCGTAGATTTAGATGAAGGTATACACATATATATATATTTCAGAAGCTGGCATCAATACGAACAAAATGATATATAACATGACATATTTTCGAGAAAAAAGTTTTCGCTAAAATCACGTAAGGGGGGACCCTTGATAGAATTTCATTTTTTGGAGAAAAAAATGTTTCTCTCCGATTTCGCTCATTTTCTCAGGACTTAAAGACCTACCTACTCCATCGACGAAAATGTCTTCAGCTATGCAATATATCTATTTCAGAGTCAGTCAGAGCCAGTGAGAGTCGGTCAGAGTCAGTCAGGGGCAGCATACGCCGTAGATTTAGATGAAGGTATACACATATATATATATTTCAGAAGCTGGCATCAATACGAACAAAATGATATATAACATGACATATTTTCGAGAAAAAAGTTTTCGCTAAAATCACGTAAGGGGGGACCCTTGATAGAATTTCATTTTTTGGAGAAAAAAATGTTTCTCTCCGATTTCGCTCATTTTCTCAGGACTTAAAGACCTACCTACTCCATCGACGAAAATGTCTTCAGCTATGCAATATATCTATTTCAGAGTCAGTCAGAGCCAGTGAGAGTCGGTCAGAGTCAGTCAGGGGCAGCATACGCCGTAGATTTAGATGAAGGTATACACATATATATATATTTCAGAAGCTGGCATCAATACGAACAAAATGATATATAACATGACATATTTTCGAGAAAAAAGTTTTCGCTAAAATCACGTAAGGGGGGACCCTTGATAGAATTTCATTTTTTGGAGAAAAAAATGTTTCTCTCCGATTTCGCTCATTTTCTCAGGACTTAAAGACCTACCTACTCCATCGACGAAAATGTCTTCAGCTATGCAATATATCTATTTCAGAGTCAGTCAGAGCCAGTGAGAGTCGGTCAGAGTCAGTCAGGGGCAGCATACGCCGTAGATTTAGATGAAGGTATACACATATATATATATTTCAGAAGCTGGCATCAATACGAACAAAATGATATATAACATGACATATTTTCGAGAAAAAAGTTTTCGCTAAAATCACGTAAGGGGGGACCCTTGATAGAATTTCATTTTTTGGAGAAAAAAATGTTTCTCTCCGATTTCGCTCATTTTCTCAGGACTTAAAGACCTACCTACTCCATCGACGAAAATGTCTTCAGCTATGCAATATATCTATTTCAGAGTCAGTCAGAGCCAGTGAGAGTCGGTCAGAGTCAGTCAGGGGCAGCATACGCCGTAGATTTAGATGAAGGTATACACATATATATATATTTCAGAAGCTGGCATCAATACGAACAAAATGATATATAACATGACATATTTTCGAGAAAAAAGTTTTCGCTAAAATCACGTAAGGGGGGACCCTTGATAGAATTTCATTTTTTGGAGAAAAAAATGTTTCTCTCCGATTTCGCTCATTTTCTCAGGACTTAAAGACCTACCTACTCCATCGACGAAAATGTCTTCAGCTATGCAATATATCTATTTCAGAGTCAGTCAGAGCCAGTGAGAGTGGGTCAGAGTCAGTCAGGGGCAGCATACGCCGTAGATTTAGATGAAGGTATACACATATACATATATTTCAGAAGCTGGCATCAATACGAACAAAATGATATATAACATGACATATTTTCGAGAAAAAAGTTTTCGCTAAAATCACGTAAGGGGGGACCCTTGATAGAATTTCATTTTTTGGAGAAAAAAATGTTTCTCTCCGATTTCGCTCATTTTCTCAGGACTTAAAGACCTACCTACTCCATCGACGAAAATGTCTTCAGCTATGCAATATATCTATTTCAGAGTCAGTCAGAGCCAGTGAGAGTCGGTCAGAGTCAGTCAGGGGCAGCATACGCCGTAGATTTAGATGAAGGTATACACATATATATATATTTCAGAAGCTGGCATCAATACGAACAAAATGATATATAACATGACATATTTTCGAGAAAAAAGTTTTCGCTAAAATCACGTAAGGGGGGACCCTTGATAGAATTTCATTTTTTGGAGAAAAAAATGTTTCTCTCCGATTTCGCTCATTTTCTCAGGACTTAAAGACCTACCTACTCCATCGACGAAAATGTCTTCAGCTATGCAATATATCTATTTCAGAGTCAGTCAGAGCCAGTGAGAGTGGGTCAGAGTCAGTCAGGGGCAGCATACGCCGTAGATTTAGATGAAGGTATACACATATACATATATTTCAGAAGCTGGCATCAATACGAACAAAATGATATATAACATGACATATTTTCGAGAAAAAAGTTTTCGCTAAAATCACGTAAGGGGGGACCCTTGATAGAATTTCATTTTTTGGAGAAAAAAATGTTTCTCTCCGATTTCGCTCATTTTCTCAGGACTTAAAGACCTACCTACTCCATCGACGAAAATGTCTTCAGCTATGCAATATATCTATTTCAGAGTCAGTCAGAGCCAGTGAGAGTCGGTCAGAGTCAGTCAGGGGCAGCATACGCCGTAGATTTAGATGAAGGTATACACATATATATATATTTCAGAAGCTGGCATCAATACGAACAAAATGATATATAACATGACATATTTTCGAGAAAAAAGTTTTCGCTAAAATCACGTAAGGGGGGACCCTTGATAGAATTTCATTTTTTGGAGAGAAAAATGTTTCTCTCCGATTTCGCTCATTTTCTCAGGACTTAAAGACCTACCTACTCCATCGACGAAAATGTCTTCAGCTATGCAATATATCTATTTCAGAGTCAGTCAGAGCCAGTGAGAGTGGGTCAGAGTCAGTCAGGGGCAGCATACGCCGTAGATTTAGATGAAGGTATACACATATACATATATTTCAGAAGCTGGCATCAATACGAACAAAATGATATATAACATGACATATTTTCGAGAAAAAAGTTTTCGCTAAAATCACGTAAGGGGGGACCCTTGATAGAATTTCATTTTTTGGAGAAAAAAATGTTTCTCTCCGATTTCGCTCATTTTCTCAGGACTTAAAGACCTACCTACTCCATCGACGAAAATGTCTTCAGCTATGCAATATATCTATTTCAGAGTCAGTCAGAGCCAGTGAGAGTCGGTCAGAGTCAGTCAGGGGCAGCATACGCCGTAGATTTAGATGAAGGTATACACATATATATATATTTCAGAAGCTGGCATCAATACGAACAAAATGATATATAACATGACATATTTTCGAGAAAAAAGTTTTCGCTAAAATCACGTAAGGGGGGACCCTTGATAGAATTTCATTTTTTGGAGAGAAAAATGTTTCTCTCCGATTTCGCTCATTTTCTCAGGACTTAAAGACCTACCTACTCCATCGACGAAAATGTCTTCAGCTATGCAATATATCTATTTCAGAGTCAGTCAGAGCCAGTGAGAGTCGGTCAGAGTCAGTCAGGGGCAGCATACGCCGTAGATTTAGATGAAGGTATACACATATATATATATTTCAGAAGCTGGCATCAATACGAACAAAATGATATATAACATGACATATTTTCGAGAAAAAAGTTTTCGCTAAAATCACGTAAGGGGGGACCCTTGATAGAATTTCATTTTTTGGAGAAAAAAATGTTTCTCTCCGATTTCGCTCATTTTCTCAGGACTTAAAGACCTACCTACTCCATCGACGAAAATGGCTTCAGTATGCAATATATCTATTTCAGAGTCAGTCAGAGCCAGTGAGAGTCAGTCAGAGTCAGTCAGGGGCAGCATACGCCGTATACGCCGTAGATTTAGATGAAGGTATACACATATATATATATTTCAATAGCTGGCATCAATACGAACAAAATGATGAATTACTTGACATATTTTCGTGAAAAAAGTTTTCGCTAAAAATCACGTAAGGGGGGACCCTTGATAGAATTTCATTTTTTGGAGAAAAAAATGTTTCTCTCCGATTTCGCTCATTTTCTCAGGACTTAAAGACCTACCTACTCCATCGACGAAAATGTCTTCAGCTATGCAATATATCTATTTCAGAGTCAGTCAGAGCCAGTCAGAGTCAGTCAGGGGCAGCATACGCCGTAGATTTAGATGAAGGTATACACATATATATATATTTCAATAGCTGGCATCAATACGAACAAAATGATGTATTACATGACATATTTTCGTGAAAAAAGTTTTCGCTAAAAATCACGTACCCTTGATAGAATTTCATTTTTTGGAGAAAAAAATGTTTCTCTCCGATTTCGCTCATTTTCTCAGGACTTAAAGACCTACCTACTCCATCGACGAAAATGGCTTCAGTATGCAATATATCTATTTCAGAGTCAGTCAGAGCCAGTGAGAGTCAGTCAGAGTCAGTCAGGGGCAGCATACGCCGTAGATTTAGATGAAGGTATACACATATATATATATTTCAGAAGCTGGCATCAATACGAACAAAATGATGTATTACCTGACATATTTTCGTGAAAAAAGTTTTCGCTAAAAATCACGTAAGGGGGGACCCTTGATAGAATTTCATTTTTTGGAGAAAAAAATGTTTCTCTCCGATTTCGCTCATTTTCTCAGGACTAAAAGACCTACCTACCCCATCGACGAAAATGTCTTCAGCTATGCAATATATCTATTTCAGAGTCAGTCAGAGCCAGTATTGGTCAAGCATTGATATCTGATGTTCGTCAAGGGATACAGTGCCGGACTCCTCATCCGAACATCATGTGTTTGAATTCCACCATGGGCGACAATATTCCGCTGTTTACACAATCCCTGCATGAGTAATGGACACTAACACAGGGTGCAGTCGCCGAGTGTAATTAATGTAAGTTGCAATAACTAGTTTAATAATCAATGTAATTTTAATACGAATAAATTGCACTAAAGTGACAGAAACAGACAATACGGAAAGTGAACTACATAATATCACCTGTCCATGTGGCATGGTGTTGTGTTGTTTTGAAAAGGATCAATGTTTTATTAAATAACAGCAGTAGACACCATCTGATGTATGCATAACAAACTTAATGGTATTCATAAATGAGACGGCGAAAAGGCGATCCTGATATTTTGAAGGTTTTATAAATGGTATGTTTAAGTGTTCTTTTACCATCTCCATTTGAAGAGCAACTTCCATGTGTAAACATGAAACATCTTAAGCATATGTTTGCTGGTAATTTGTTTGACTGTTTTGTACATTTTCTCATGACAAGCAGTTGTTCCAAACGAATACTTTTTGTGTAGTTCGCTTATTGACCAACGGAATCATTTGTTATTTTATGGTGTTTATTTATTTTAATTATGATTTACAGATATGACATATGATGCTGGTATTAGATAAAACATTTGTGAAGTAATCATTGGTTACAAATACATTTGGTTTATAATAATACATGTAATCAAAAACATCGCTTAAATCAACAGGATAATAGATCGTATAAATACGCGAGTTCGTATAATATCGTGTCCTGATTACTACCCTCTTCGGCGATATTCGACAGGTCACGGTGATTGCACATTAAAATGATCGTTAACATTTTAATCGCTTATCAAGTATGGATGTCAACACACAGTATGTGTACTGACAGTTCCAAGTCTATAAATCTCTATATTATTATTATTTTCCTGTATGCATTTAGATAAATATTGAGATTCCCTTTTTCCTTTATCAATTCCTTTGCCTGATATAATAAGGTCGATAGGTTTTATGAATTAGTTACTGCCTACTTACTCAATTTACGTATATATTTTTGGAATAAATGACCACATGACTAATTGTAAGTGTAATTGTAATGACAGTTAAATGAGATGCTTGCTGTGGACATAAAGACGGACACTATTGATACACACAGTGTTAATATCGAGTCGATATCTTACATCAATGCATGCGCGACACATACGCTTCATGGTCCTTACTAAAGTGCCGAAGATTGTTTAGGAATTGTCGTTCTATATTTACATCAAAGCATCATCCAACTACTTCAACGGTAGCGGCTGACTTGGTAGACGACTTAAATAACGTTTGTTTCGTCCCAAACGTGTTCGCGGAGCCGTTTGGTGAGACAGATGAACATAGCCATGTAACTCGTGATTGACTTTTTGAGCATCCAAACTCCTGTCCATATTAACTCACTGATAAAATATATATAAATGAACTTTTTTTATTCCTCAATTCATTTTTTAAACAAGAACCATTAAAATCACACAAACAAACATTTAAAAATGGTTCAAATAGTACAACCAAGAAGAACTAAACAACCCCATCTCGGTGCGTAGGGGGTGTATGGCACATGATATGTTTAAATATTCTGATCATGCCTGATCGTGTAAAGTACCTTTGCATGATTGTTACTTTCCTATTGAACATTTCCGTTGTGTTCGTATCAATGCAGATCATTTCGTGTGTTCACTATCGTCCCATTCTCGGTGCTTTAACATCAACATTTGTAGAATCTCTATGTATTTCCCATTAATGTTACTATATTGCTATACCCCTATCCGTGACCATTGCCGTGCATTTCAATCAAATTATGAACAGTTGTTTCTTTTAAATGCATTAACCGAAGCGTTATAGACATAATATGTAATTAACATAAACAACTTATTTTGTACATGACTTGAAAAGGTTAACTCATGTCCAGCTTTACTGGATAAATATCAAGAATGATCTCCCTTTGATTAGCGGCTTTGCTGAAGCCATTTTCTCTCAATTGGATTGTCTCCCTTCCACGCGAAAATAATACCCAATAATCATTAAATATATATAAAATGCTGTTAAATGAGTACTAAATATTCATTGTGATCCTTTCGCTTTGAGAATTTAGTGTAATTGCAAGTGAGGAGTGTGACACAAAAACAATTAGTATTCCCACATCTCACCATCACACAAAATCTGAAAGAAAATGTACCAAATAACAATACCTTTCCCAAATGAAGCGTGTTTTTTTCTGGGCTTTAACTAAAGTGATGTTCATGTTAAGCCTATAAAAAACCAACTTTTGGATAAGTGTGTTAAAAAAAAACCAAATTAACTCAGAAAAAAAACACAAAGTTGGATAAAGTTGTGTTTTTTGTAGTTTTTTTTTTTCTCTCTGGAAATCCCATATCTTGTCTAGAAAACACCTGCTCGGTAAGCAAAAATACCCACCTTTAACCCGGTGCCAAAACTACCGTGTTTAACTCGAATTAACCCCAATTTAAAACCGGGTTTTGCTCACTTATTTGGGAAAGGCAGTCGGCACTCGTTAAGCATTTTCATGCATTTCCTTAAATTTTCACTATAAACACATACATATATATAAGGGTACATCTTTGTGATTTGAGATTAGAGAGTAAGTATCCGTTATAATCCCGGGGCCAGGAGATCATTTCATTCGGAAATCCTCGGCCAACTACGTCAAGTGCCTCGGATGTACGTTAGGCACTACTTTCGGAAATACCATTCGAATATCATGAAAACAAGATGGCGGCGTGAACGCTGGAGTGCTGATGAATCTAATATTTAAGCTATATGAAGACTGAAATAAGTGAGTTTTAAACTAGAAATGACAGCGATAATCCATCGCTTACGTGAATTTATCGAAGTTATTGAAATTATAAATCCGTTTTACGAGAACTATTTCTTGAACGTTTTGCTACATAGTGCTCCGCCTTACATACACTAGAGGGTGTTATCCGAGTAACGAAGTGGTACGGAAATACCCGAGAGCTGTCGCGAATGGAGATCATTTGTGAATATTGTGGCAAGTGTTCGAACCTAAGTCACATCCTCTAAGCATGATTTTGGTTCAATATGACTCATTTACCGGAATTTTCTCCAAAACATCAAAGGTATCGAAATGTCATAACATTTCTGACAGAAGTTCATGTAAGATTATAATAAACATATTATTCAACATTTCATTTCTACGGACAGAGTCAAACTACGTGCCAATCAAAGTACCCCGAATACAAATCATTTGTTTTAATTTGGAGAGATAAAAAATCTGTGAAATTCTTACACGCAATAAACATTACGGATGAAAAATATCTCATTAAATGTTATTTACTTAACCCCTCAGTCGCTTCGTATATCTTAAGTTTCAAATCTAATCTCAGCGTAGATATTGTAAAAGATAAACATTTAAATTTTGCTGATACATTATGATTCGGCATGGTTCGGACATTTTCCGCACGAATATCAAATTGAGACGATCGTTAAATTGCTTTATGTGATATCCAAAACAAATAGAATGAAGTCTTCAGACAGATCCTAAATCTTCTGTATATTGTTCTTAATGATTTTTATTTCATTTGATGATCGCACGCAAATACTTCTGCACTCAGGAAACACTCAGAAAGATTCTGTAAATCACGTGAAAGCGGAGCCTAGGAACTCGTAAGACAGTTCATCTAAATTAGTGTACCAACTTAGATTAATTGCACTTGATCAGTGTCCACCTTCGCTAAAACATATCCCAATGTTACGAAACAAACACGAGTTCGACATTACAAGTTTTCTAACTACATATAATATTATGTAAATACTTTTATTAAAATCATAAGAATTTTTTTAACTGTCATGATATGTCTACGGATCCCCTGGCAAATATATTCACTGAATATAAAGGTTTAGTTCAAGAACATTCAATTTTGTTTCACTATTTTTCGGTCTAACATGTATTAATGTATATAGTTTATTTCCTTCAACAAAAAGCTATTCCCACATAGTTCTACAAAAATAAAAATTCCATCAGGAGAGCACTCGACTACTAATCTAGAAGTCGTGGGTTCGAAACCCGGACGAGGTGTATGTTCATCCGTGACAATATGACTGAAGACAATGCACACAAAGTCATTGTCCTGCCCCTCTGACGACAGCTTCTCTTGTACTAGTGCTCGGGCCGCTTATTTCAGGAGTTGCGAAGTTCCTTATTAAACCCCGCTCCATGTAGCGCTCGAACTCATGACATTCGTATCCGCGCTCTACCCGTCAACCAATATACGCCTGACTTTACTTATCAATCGTGAAAAATCGATTATTCATTAACTATTCATGATGACAATGTTTACAACTTTTAGTTCTGTCTTATATAATTCAATCGTTTCATTACAATTATTATCATCAGCAGCACCAGTAGCATATTCATCGTCAGTATCATCATCAGTATTATCATTATTATTGTGTTGCTTTTGTGTGTGGTTTTTGTATTCAATTAAATATGAATTCATTTATAGCTAATCAGTGGAGTTATTGAATAAATTATGTCGACCGTACGAAGGCTTTAAATCGTGAATATGGTCAAATATCGATGTATATCTTACAGGTATAACTACATGTATATCGAATTTCAGTCAAAACATCATCAATGTAGTTTAAAAATATATAAAAAAAATTTGGTAATGATTGAAGTAAAACAATTGTAACAATACAATTATGTATAGCATTCTTAACAGTTAAGTGTATATTTTTAAAGAAATGTATATATTATCTGCAATAAAATCGTTTATTCAAAGTGTCAAACTAAGTTTTACGACCTCACGACAAATTATCAACTAAACAATGTATAGTCGTAAACAAATAATAATAAAATGCTGCATACCAACGAACCACATTATCGCGATCTCATCAAAAAAGGATCGTTTCAAAAAAACTGTTGAGACAGATTTAAATACGGGTTTGGTGTAGAATAGAACAGAGCTTCATTAAGCATTTTAAGCGCATATCTTGGTCACAAATCGCCCCATCAGAAATAAGTTATTGATACTTTAATTTCACCTATCTGTATATTTAACACTGTATCCGGAATTTGAAGGAAGTGAAGTATTATTTGAAATATATCTTTATTACTTCAAAACATAATAATGCATATCGTTTAATGCTTTTTATCACTGTGAATAAGACCAGTCTGGTGGCCTAATGGTAAGGCGTACGCTGGGTTCGAACCTCGACTGCAACACAGCAGAGTCTTTAAAACATTATGTGTAGTTACCTCGCAAAACATCTGCATTATATGGAGAATGCTAGGGCGGGTTGGTCCTGATTCGAACTTCGATTGCAACACAGCAAAATTTTTAAAACGTTATGTGTAGCTACCTCGCAAACCATCGGCACTATATGGGAGAATGCTAGGACTGGTTGGTCCGGGTTCGAACCTCGACTGCAACACAGCAAAATCTTTAAAACATTATGTGTAGCTACCTCGCAAACCCTCGGCATTATATGGGAATGCGAGGCCAGGTTGGTACAGGGTCCGGTTAATGTGGGCGTGGTATCAAGTCAAGTGTATATGGCATGGTATCAACGTGTGACGGCGCTACTAGTATACCTGCATCAAGCAAACACCGTCTCCATCGCTGTGTGGTTATTATATCATATTTCATTTTAGATGTATGTTAAATACACCTTTTCCCACGTGCAGTTCTTCCACTTGATATAATAGCCATGTTACCCCCCCCCCCCCTTCCCTTCGGCATATAGCTGACTTTCTTGACG
Organism: Mactromeris polynyma; assembly: GCA_032209605.1. Lineage (NCBI taxonomy): Eukaryota > Metazoa > Mollusca > Bivalvia > Venerida > Mactridae > Mactromeris > Mactromeris polynyma. Next base: position 10,093,823 of record JASFXZ010000023.1, read on the forward strand.
TTGTATCCATTAAACTTTCCCACCTCGTGGTCCCCCTAAATTCTCCTTAAGTGTTTTATGATCGGTCAGACCATTCCTTGCACCCCTATTCCCATACATGTTTACCCTTGCACCTCATCAATGCCTAATAATTTGTAGACTGTTGCTTTCCTGGGGGTCTGAGTAGGGTTCCCTGTAGCAACTTAATCTCTCTACTAATTGACTGGAAATTGTTAAAGGGATATAAAATCCAACACAAACAATTTGCAAACATCTCAAAATTACAACAAAACAGAGAGAATACGTAACTACGGGGAACGCCACATACACAAGACCTCCCCACGCATACCTCAGGAAAAACAACAATCCACAAAACATAACGCACCTAAGGAGGTCAAACGGTACACATATTAAGGAACAGAGGCACAGGGAACAGCCCAACAGACCATAAGGAATAATTAGGAGAATCAAGGTGGACAGTAAAAGGAGGGGGAGGGGGGAATTAATGGATTGAAATGCTCACATGACAATTCAAGACAACTGGCCACAATAGGCCAAAATTGGGCAGGAAACACTCTGAACACTGTATAAAGTGACAGAATTGCATAGGGGAAAGGGAAACATAAAACATTCATAACACAAACAGAAACAACAATCATATTATGTACTATATCGGTGCATAAAGTCGTATATGAGCAAAACTAGTTCTATACCTTTTTAACTAGTATGAAAGTAACGACACACGTATGTGCTCTTTAATCACCAGTGTAATATATCATGACGTTTCGAAATTTTCTTTCTAAATCACCGTTTCTATACGTGTATTGACTAAGAATAAATAAAGGAAAGGTATGACAAAACTGCTTTATGATAACCATTTTGCTTCAATATATACCCAAGCCCGCTTTAACCAACTTCGGAATGATCAAATAGATTACAACCGCACTTATTCAGCGTATAGCAACGGGCTTCCGACATACAAGTATACATGTAACCCTGTGGATTAACGATGATTATCATATTAATCTGTTTCATTATTAAAATCACCGCTTAAGAACAATTACATACAATATAGTCTTTGTGCTTTGTGTTGCAATACACGCAGTATTCAAATATTTTAACTCGCGGTCGCTGCCTTGACTTAATCTTTACGGTATGGACATTTAATATATCGTTCGACATTTAAGCTGGTTGTTTACGTGAGTTTATGAACAATACAACAATTGGATTTAATAAAAACATACATTTCTGAGAGGATACAAAATGCAATTGCTTACAACGGCTTCTTTCCAAAGAACACTGATGAAAATTGATGCAAGACGATTCCAGTCTGATTTATCCGAAAATCAGTAAACTTTTCTGATCGATTTGTCTTTCATTCTTGTCTGCGATAAAAGTGCTGAAACAATACAGTGAAAATGCCATTCGAAATTGGGGGAAAAGGTGATCCTTTCCATGTAACATACAAATATGTGCTTAACAATGACATCCGTTACATGTACAGTGGCTATCCATTGCGCTACAATGGGCGGCGTGAGCCGGACTATCCGAACTTTGATATGCTTCGACTTGCGCGGGAAAGTTCTGACTTGAAAAGGAAAACTTTAGCTATTTCTCGATATGCCGATGATCCCTTCATGCTGCCAAGAGCGCCTGCTTTCCGTGATTACAGTAAACACATGGTGGACGGAATCGTTAAACGACTGCTGAATACCAGCCGAGAGTCGCTATACTCAAAACAAGACACCCCTCGCTCGAAGAATGATGGCGATACGCCAAGATCAAAAATGGGGGAGTCGCCGCATTCCAAACTAGGGAAGTATTACGATGAAAGGAGATGCGTTTCCCAGCTTCGAGAGCCTTTGAAGAAAGAAATGTTCCCTAGTTACCGATCTTTGTCGCCGGAACAGGTGAAAACTGTGTCAAATAGACTGTATCATACGCACACACACATGTCTAACTTAAAAAAGCGAGACCCCGACGTAGTGAGAAATACGTTACCAATAATGAAGAACGCACCGGATCCGGATAATGTCAAAAAGAAGCCGCACCAAATGCATACGCACCCCTGGAACACTACTGGAATGCCCGCAGTGGATATATGAGACCGGCTTTTAGCCACGTCTAACAAATTGACTGACTATGACAATAGGCTCGTAAATTATACAAAATTCATGAATATAGCTTAAATATTGTGTATACCTGGTGATGGGAATATGTAATTCATGCAGGTTTGATTAACCATTTAAACTGAACATTTGTAATACATAAACTGTTACCATGCCAACATTGTTTTGGTATTCATTGTCATTCTGCATAAGCCATCGAGCGAACATAGAAAGGTGTCACTTCTCAAGTGATACAGGCACATTCGAGTAAATGTACCATCGACATGAAGAAGTTTATTTGTAGGACTATGACATTATGTTAATATTTAATTACCTTTTAATAACTGCTATAGTTATGGTGTGAGTGTGAAAAGTGATTAATTCATTTCATGTTTAATTGGCTGATAATTAACTGTGTTGAATGTGTCATAGGCCGACCCTGGGTGGCCGTCTACATGTAATTTTGAAAGAAACACATGCCCTGTGTGACAATGTTTTCATTCTGTAGTGTCCGAAAATATAAAACATTTGGAATTGCGACATACAGTGTTTTGAATGGATTTCAATATAGCCCAATTTTCCTTCCTGCGTTTTGGTAAACTGCTTATAACATTTGTAACACAAACAAGTGATTCCTATATTATTTTATTCCTTACTGATTAATGCTAGTAATGTGTTTGTCACATGATTGGTGAAATAGGGAAATACGTATATTAAAACCAGAATAAATATATCATGAAAAGCAATCATTAAGCTAAATAATCATCCGTTTATTTCGGAAATGAAATGTCAGCGGATTGCAATTAATACTTACGTTTGGCCACGTTTTGGATGATACTAACTTAAGATATGTATTTATATTTATGGACTTACCCACATCAGTGATATTCTTTTTAAATATGAACTAAAATTTTTAGCTTGGTTTCTTGAGATAGTGTTGTGATTTCTTTCAAATCACACCCTTTGTACAATTCATTTTGGTTACTGATTGACGCCCTCAGTGGATCATACAAACTATGTTGATTAATTCCCACAGTGATGTTGATAGATAATCAACCTGTCGCGCATATGAATTGTATTATCTTTTTTTAATTTTTGCTTGTGATAGAAATATTCCTATGTCGTACCATATAATATATGTAGCACTACAATGCGCATGCGCGATTCCTTATCCATCCCTTTGTCATCCTTAACATTATAATGTGGATGGTATGGCTTTATGATACGTGAATGTTGATTTAATTATGTTTGTATGTCTTAATATGTTGCCATGAAGTTGTACATTTTATGCAGAAATAAATATATCTATCTGTCAATCGGACGTCTTTGTGTCATTCTGAGTCGCGCATATAACTGGTGTTAACTATCATCCTTGATACAGACTGTTTATCTGAGCTGCGAATATTATTGGTGTTTAATTGTCGTCCTTGTATTGCACCGATGGTAAATCTAAGTCGCACATATCATTTGTGTTAACTGACGTCTATGTGTGATTCTGATTGTTAATCTTAGTCGCACATATAGTTTGTGTTAACTGACGTCTATGTGTGATTCTGATTGTTAATCTTAGTCGCACATGTCATTTGTGTTAACTGACGTCTATGTGTGATTCTGATTGTTAATCTTAGTCGCACATATAATTTGTGTTAACTGATGTCTATGTGTGATTCTGATTGTTAATCTTAGTCGCACATATAATTTATGTTAACTGATGTCTATGTGTGATCCTGATTGTTAATCTAAGTCGCACATATAATTTGTTTTAACTGACGTCTATGTGTGATTCTGATTGTTAATCTTAGTCGCACATATAATTTGTGTTAACTGACGTCTATGTGTGATTCTGATTGATAATATAAGTCGCACATATAATTTGTGTTAACTGACGTCTATGTGTGATTCTGATTGTTAATCTTAGTCGTGCATGTCATTTGTGTCAACTGACGTCCTAGTGTGATGCCGATTGAACATTCTGAGTCGCGCATATATTTGGTGTTAACTGACGTCAAAGCGCGATGACAAGTAAGCATATATTTGGTGCTAACTACTGTCCTAGTGATGCAACATATAAGCCGCACATAGTAATGGTGTTAACTGATGTCTTATTGTAAAACCGATTGTAACTCTGAGAATTCATTAATTGCATTAATGCAGTATTGTGCAAGTAGTTGTATAAAATACCTCTCCACAACGCTTGTAGATGAGGGAAACGATCCCAGTAAACATGTGAAAACACACACAAGCAAAAGCTGCACCGAATGTGTAATTTTGACCTCTGACTGCTTCAACAACAAACCAGATAGTTAAGATTACCAAATTGATGTGGTTGCGTCAATTACATCGGCTCAATTAAGATTTTCGCGCAGAGTGGATTTATTCAGCTTGACAAATTGTTTAGGTATACGAACTCGTATTTGGACCAGTGTGATAAAAATCTTAATAGCTTCCATAGAAAACCATGCACAAGTTCATGTATTTTTTGGCACAATCTTCACTGACCTCTTCTGTGTGTACACGTTTAATAGCATAATAAAAATATCATTTAAAAAACTACATGCATAAATATTAAGTATTTAATCCTACGCTTTTGCAGGTGTCATACGGACAACCACCATACTTTTAAACGCCGATTGGAAAATATTAAATTCAAGGTCAATTGCAGAAACAATGTAGTGATTGAAAAAAAATCATAAGTATATAAAAAATCTGCAATTTATATACTCAGTACATTTAATAACCCACATTTTTTTCACTTGCGATACGTCGTTTTGAATGTCATTTTAGTGTACTTTACAACTCACTTTGATATGAAAATATCCCTTGATTGAAAATTGTTTAGAGTTCATCATTGCGTAAAATGAAATAATACCATGTTAAGTTGTTATCTTGCATCCCTAGGTAAGTTTATGCAATTTTAGAAATCTTGTTTTTTAAATGTACTTACAATATATAGCAAACATATTATTGACAGACAATATGGACTTCATCAGGTAAGGAATTGATCCGCCTGTGTAAGAGTTTTTGGGGATTTGTCCACTATGTAAAATGTTGGGATTTTATCCGCCATGAATACAAGTTGGAATTTCGTCCGCCTATAAAATCGGGATTTTGTCCGCCTTGTAAAAACATTGGAATTTAGCGGCCTCATAAACAATGGTACTTTGTCCGCCTTATAAACATTGGAATTTTGTCCGCCTCATAAACATTCAGATTTCGTCCGCCTTATAAACATTCAGATTGTATCCGCCTTATAAACATTCTGATTTTGTCCGCCTTATAAACATTGGGATTTAGCCGCCTTATAAAAAGTTGGGTTTTTGTCCGCCTTGCAAAAATGTTGGGCGATTTTCTGCCTTGTAAAAATATTAGGGGAATTTTGTCTGTTCTAAATCTTCAACAGCCATAGCCGATTATCCGATTAAGTCGATAAATCTCACCGGTTGGTTCAAATGATTATGCCGATCAATCCGATACCTTCCGATTTGCCAATAACTATTTAAACTGCAAAAAAAATTGTTTCAAAATATTCAAATAAAAGCAAACATTTAGTGGAAAACGTCATTTCCTACGCATGCGCAATGAATATCTAGGACAACTTTACAGTACTACCTCTAAGAGAGTGAACCTCTCTTGTGCAACAAACTCTGTTCGACAACATTATCAAGTTTTCATTGGGCCTTATTAACAAACCTTTTAAGAATGTAATTCAGCCTTAGACTTACAAATCGCAAAATTTATATTTACCAGCCTTTCGTTTTCATGAAATCTGAACGAACGACATTTTGTCTGAATTGTGGTTAAAATCCACTCAACACATAAGCCAATTTTTATTAAAACCTATACTATACTGTAATAACGACGTAAGAGCAAAACTAACATTTATCATTTTAAAGTCTGAGTTTCAGTCTTAAAATGTTTGGGAATAAGTCCCCAGAAGTAAGAATTTACGATCAATTCAACCTGTCTCGAACAACAACCTCTCAACAACAGTCAAGCTTTACGTCTCTCGAAGTATACCCAGCACTTGTAATAACGCACTGTGTGGGATTTCTAAATTTTCATTAAATGACTTTTAGAATATAAGAAAATGAACTTGACACGATATTAGTGCATATGTACGCAACATGTATGCTAAAGTCCATGACAATCGACAAGTATTTTCATAAAAAAATGTTTCAAAAGTAATAAAATGAATTTAAAGAAAAAAATGTGGGTTTTTGAATGTACTGTGTATATATTACTCTGACGAGACTGCACTATGCATTGAAGTAGTCTAATTGTAATTAGCATGCGTTTCAACTAACTACATAGTTAAGTATCATATATCAATACATTGGGTATTAATGTACTGTTTTCATGAACAGACTTCGTGTCTTGCTTGGTAATTTTATATTCTACTAATATATAAACCACTAATCTGTTACGCATGCCAAATACCAATATTACCACTGCATACACAAATGTATTCCGGCGCGGAAACGAGGCCAGGATTTTAAATGCACTTGTACATTGTTCTTAAAGCCGTAAATTTAAATCAATCTTTTATGAGACGGAACATGCACACTCAGCACTATTCGTGGATGATATATGATCCAAGTACAGAATGTAGTTATGGAGACATGTAAGTGACATCACGATCAGACGATTCGATATCTACAAACAAAACACCTCCTACGTTGAATCTGACCGTTTATGGCGTCCTATAACAGTCAAAAGAAACCATTAATTATTTTTTTTCATATAAGAAATTAAGTGTTTTTACTACTTTAAATGACAAAGCTTTGAATGTTAAGCGTGTTTTCATATTTTGAAAGGGAATTCTTATTTTAACCCAAATACAGAATAAGAAAGCGATTCAGAATTTTCAATTTATAAATTTTGTCTTTACAATATTTGTTCTTACGAGTACAAGAAAAAACGACATCGTGGCTCTCAAAGGATTCCGTAACATTTTTGCGAACTTTAATATTATTCCCTCCCTTCATTGTGGTTTGATTCGTCTGTTTCGTGATCTCGGCAGGGGATGACGGACGATCGAGATTTCGCGAGATATTGTGACACAGTTGTTTATATCGCGGCAAACATCTATACAATGTTAGCCCGTACCGAAAGAGAACAATAGTTTGATTAAATCTTCCCCCTTTAATGTAGATGATTCGTATGATAGTTTGGAATTGTTAAACGCTAATACCAAATATTTGTTGAACAGAACTTTGATTCAGGTTACTGGGTTTTGTGAAAAGTCTGACATAAGTTCGCGTAATGCAGAAAGGTGTTCCCTATAATGCGTCATTGACAAACTTCACACGGTAGATTTGCATCAACTATTGATTCCCCCGCAGTATTTTACTGACAGAACCAAGGCTGTAAATCGCTGTGTGGTAAGAATTTCTATTCATGTTTTAGATGTATGCTAAACCATTTGTAATTATTTCTCTTGATATAATCTTCATTTTCTTTCCTCCCTTTCCGGACAATTATTTCTGACTTTCTTAATCTCTCTTGTTCTGTGATATGTTCCAACGACTAAATAGATCCTCCCTTGTTGTCCCCATAAATTTTCCGTAGTTGTTCTTTATGGTCGGCACCTCTATTCCCATACATGTGTACCATTCCATCTCCTCGGTGCCTAATATTTGTAGATTGTTGTTTGCTTGGTGTCTGTGTGGGGAGGCATTATCTCACAAGTACACGTGGCGTTCCCTGGAACAATTTAATCTCTCTTTTAGTTTAAACTTATTTTACATCGAATGTAGAACAAGTTATTACAATCTATTCAGAAATCACTCTCGATCACAGAGTCCATGGTTACTAAGCAGTGATCGTGTCAAATTCGGGAGTAGCGAACGGTTCGTGGTTCATCCTCGCTGGCGGCAGGTATCATACCCAAAACCTTCGGACCAGGAGTCAGGTTGTCTACCACTCCTCGATCACTATGCCACCAATCGTCAAAAATGTACAGTAAAATCTCACTTAAAGACCACCTCAATATTAAGACCACAATTTTCGAGTCCATTTTGACTGTTTTGTTCTTAATTCAACCTCAATATTAAGACCACCTCAACAAGAAGACCAGTTTTCAAGGTTCCCAAAGGTGGTCTTATTTGTTTGATGTTATTGTAGTTACATGCGCGGATCCAGAGGGAAGACCGAGGGTCCGGACCCCACCCTCTCCTCCCCGGGAGATTTTGGGTAAAATAGAGTTGTCCATACCTTATCCTAGATCAAAGGGGTCCCAGATTCAAGGAATGTAAACAGTACATACATTAATTACATGAAATATATAACGCCCCTTTAATCTTATCGTAAATCGTTATATAATCAAAGGTATTTGTTTTCCTGTACGGGTAATTTAATCAATAACAAACAATTGAAAAGCATGTGATCATTGTGGACATTTGAAGCGGTGTAGTGCAACCAAATGTTTGCAGGTGCGGGGTCACCAAATTAATTACATTTGATTGAAGTAATTTATAGTATACACAGTATAGCTCTCGTATTTCCTAATGCTCATTATACTTAACGCAGTTAAAAACGCAACCAAAACCTGTGCACAAAATGATCAAAGAATACACGTGTAACGTAATTTGGCGGAATAATGAAGTTTGGCACAGATAGTACAACTCATTTAAAGCTATAGCTATTTCGGTAATCTTATCAAAAAACGTGCGCCGCTCCCGTGTATGTGCGTGTCCATATTGTTACACAAAATACACAAGTTTGTTTTATTTTCAAAACAAAATGCAATAAAACTGATCAAAAAATATTAAATAGTATATGTGTGTAAAATTGTGACAATAGAACGTCAAACTATTATATTATAGACAAAATCTACGATTAAATGGGACAACTCTCGTAGGTAAAATGATAAAAGCAAAACTAGTCTTCATAAAATTAATCAATAATGAAATAAAAAATAATCGGTCAAGACTTTAATAGCGTTTTGAACAAGAATTCATAAATACAGTCAAACCTGTCTGTAAAGACCACCCATGGGAACATCAAAATGTGGTATTTGTTTACAGGTGGTCTCTATTAACAGATTAAATATCATTGAAAATGGTCTGATAGGAGATAAAATTGGTGGTCTTTGCAGACAGGTTTTGCGATAGTGGTCTTTGTTCGCATGTGGTCTTTAACACAGGTTTGACTGTATATAACTGTAACACGCTTTTGACAGTTGGTACTACACAATGACGCTTAGTTTAAGTAGCGTTTATAATGACTTCAAGTATACTTTATGTGAAGTTTAAAGTTCAAGGATATTTGGGATGAAATATGAAACATTCTTATTATTTATAAGGAATTATATCACGTGTATAATGTTTGGATTTGTCGCCTGATTAAGTTCGCTCCTTAGATAGTGTATCGCCTGGTCTAAGCCGATTAGTACGGATTAAACTATCAGGCAATATACTTAAAGCTTGCAAAGCGTATGTCCATAGCGTACACCGTATTCCTATTTCACCTGTGGTCTTATTTACAAGCAATTTAAGACTGAAACTCAGACTTTAAAATCTTAAATGTTCTTTTTGCTCCCATGTTGTTTCTAGCCCTTATTAAAGGGTCATACTCTTGCAGGTTTAATGCATCTCGTTTATTGGACAACCTTCTATCCGAATACCTGGTATCATCCGAAATAAATATCAGGTTCCGATGTATCTTCTAAGGCACGTCCTAAAGATAATGTCACGAGCTTTCCCCCATTAATTTCAATCTAGGGTTCTCTCCCTTTGCCCGTTCTATACAATATTATGTAGTATACATTAGAAATTAAAGAGAAAGAACTCGTGACAATCTCCTGTGGGCATGTCGAATTGAAATGCGCTATTCGAAACCATGTAATATTCGAAATAAAATTTCGGACCCGATGAATTCGAACGAACGAGGACCTTCTGTATTTCCATAAAATATAGTTCGTTAAGACAAAACACAAACAATTTTTTCAACCAGGTAACTTTAATTGTCATTGACGCAAACTATAAAGCATTAACACTTGAATATGGAAAAATAAAAACATTAAAGTGATTGGGTGCACATAAATTCAAATACAACAGAACGCTACCAGTTGATTATCCGAAGTAATACAGCATTTAGTAAGACTACAATGTAGAACTAAACAGATACAGTCGGACCTCGTTAATTCGAATTCATCAGGTCCGAAGTCTAAGCTCGAATAATACATGGTTTCGAATAGCCCATTTCAATTCGATGTGCCAAAGAAGATATATCGGAACCTGATATTTATTTCGGATGATACCAAGTATTCGGATAGAAGGTTGTCAAGTAAACGAGGTTCGACTGTATTTGATTCACTATTAACAATACACCCTCTACAATGGTCTCTTTACACACAACTATGTATCTTAGTTTAGTCATTTATAGACCGGTCGTAACATTCAAACTTCATCATTTCTCTCATTGGAAATTCACGATTTCAAGATTTTACCACTTTATGAATTCATGAATTCACACGACTTCGACTCATTGAATTCACGATTTCAAGATGTTACCACTTTATGAATTCATGAATTCACACGACTTCGACTCATTGAATTCACGATTTCAAGATGTTACCACTTTATGAATTCATGAATTCACACGACTTCGACTCATTGAATTCACGATTTCAAGATGTTACCACTTTATGAATTCATGAATTCACACGACTTCGACTCATTGAATTCACGATTTCAAGATGTTACCACTTTATGAATTCATGAATTCACACGACTTCGACTCATTGAATTCACGATTTCAAGATGTTACCACTTTATGAATTCATGAATTCACACGACTTCGACTCATTGAATTCACGATTTCAAGATGTTACCACTTTATGAATTCATGAATTCACACGACTTCGACTCATTGAATTCACGATTTCAAGATGTTACCACTTTATGAATTCATGAATTCACACGACTTCGACTCATTGAATTCACGATTTCAAGATGTTACCACTTTATGAATTCATGAATTCACACGACTTCGACTCATTGAATTCACGATTTCAAGATGTTACCACTTTATGAATTCATGAATTCACACGACTTCGACTCATTGAATTCACGATTTCAAGATGTTACCACTTTATGAATTCATGAATTCACACCACTTTGACTCATTGAATTCATGATTGCGATTTCAAGACTTCACAATCTCAACGTCATGAATTGAATTTGTAAAGTTGAAACCGTGAAATCACATATTCAAGATTATGAATTTGTGAAGTTGAAATCGTTAATTCGTGAAATATCTAATACAAGATTATGAATTCATGAAGTTGAAATCTTGAAATCGTGACTTTCCCAGGAGAGAAATGATTATGTGTGAATGTCACCACCGGTCTTTCGTACATTTCTGTTAATAAGTTGGTTTAGTCAGTAGTGAAATAAGCTTGTAATGTCATACAATTCAAAACATTAAAATTGTCTAAATGCTGGTATTTTATTCTAAATACTACAAGGAACATGGTACATAACAATACTGCTGTTTTTAATACGTGAAACTTGCTGTTAATTGAAATTAGAGTTCAAATGCATACTTTTTCCTAATTATAAATCTTTGGGTTTCATTGTATAATACTTAGTACATGACACCGTCTACAATATTACTATCAGCGCTTATAACTAAATGTCTTTGGCTTAAGAGTTTAATACTTTTTGAACTTGCATCTTTTCACTAGTTATATATCTTTGGTGTCTGCTTTGCAATGACAGTCAAGCGATATATTCGTAAGAATACTGCTTCTAATTATCTGTCTTTGGCTTCTTTTCAGCTTATTCTCCCGCGCCATTGGTTGTTTCTGCAGTCACAGGACTGTTCACAGTTTCCCCGATCCACTTCAGATATGGTTCGTTTCCGTCGTCAATCTATTAAATCATAATAATGTTGTTTTGTGGCGCAAGAATAACAGGTAAGTGAATCGGTTAAAATATAGTTCAACATATAAGCATAACCTGCATGGCATACTCAATACTGGTAGCAATCTTTACTGCGCAATTAAATTTAATGGTTCAACAATGTAAATAATGATTCGTACTTTCTGTGAATCTGGAAATGTTGAATACAAAACCAGTGTTCAATACCGAACAACTTTAGTGCTTTCAGCGCTTTGATTTACATTTCATTTTCTTTACAAACACAATACAATAATCATGTACAGCACAAAACACTTCAATCTGTTTTTCACAAGTCAAATGTTTCATTTCTTATTAAATAAAATTACCCAACAAACAGATGGCTTGGAACATTGTTATAACAAAAGTTATTGATCGGAAACAATTTTTCGCACGGAAGGACGCATGGACGGACAATGGTTACACTTAAATCGCATTCGACGTTCTTCAAATAACGGGTGTATAATAATACAATGTAGTAAAAAGGACGATAATTAAGAACTGAGGCAAAGTAGAGTTGTGTCGCTTAGAAACTGCACTCCCCGTCGAATCCTTTGTATTTAGCTTGAAAACATTCCATTCACAACTTAATGAGTTAAAACAAGAAACAATTACAAAGGGAGATAAGTACACTGCACTTCTCTGTCATTGTGTGAAGACAAAACATGGACCAGACATAATGTGTGATGAACTGACAGACAAACAGACGAACGGACGAAACTTAAAAATGGAATAAATTTTGAAAGAAAATCACAATAAACGATCAAAGCATGATTTACCTTTGATGAGATTACTTCAGCACAGTCGTACGGATGATTCTCACTAAAATGATAGAAAAAAATATTCTCTTTTACTGCAATATTCCAGTTATGAATTATTCCATCAATACGTAGTACATCATGATCATAAGCCTTATAACATTTTACTCATCCGCAACAAAACACAACGAATGCGGTAAAAAAGTAGTTCTCTCCCCAAGTCTTTGGGAATTTCCAACATGGCAACCAGTCGGCTATCTAGATTGCGATCGGAAAAAATGTGTTTCGTGCACTACAACTTATCATGTAGATTGTCTGTGCGCAGTTTTATGAAATTACTCCAACAACTATAGAAGTAGTTCGCTCTTGCTCTTTCTTCTTGAGAAAACCAAGATGGCTTCTAGTTGGCCACCTTGAATGTGATCTAAAATGGCCTGGCCAACAATAGGGGATAACTAAGGTGAATTAAAGACAACAAACAAGTGGAGTTAACGGAAGGAATACGGCACAATTGTACATCACACGACAAAAGTTTAAAAAATGTGAACCTATTGCAAACTCCTTATTGACAAAAGAACTTTCGTAAAACTTACCGTACAAACTTAGATAATTCAGGGACTTTGTCTGTACTAGTTTTAATCATCTGTAAATAAATAAACAAACTTTCATGAAGTTATGGAAGAACAAATACTATTAACAGAACTATAAACGTTTATATAAGCGTATTGAGGTGATCTTATTGAAAATGAATAAAAAACAAAGCAGTGAATAATGGAATTGTTCTTAATTTTGAGGCGGTCTTATTTTGAGGTGATATTTAAGTGAAGTTACAATGTACATGATTTCAAGTCACCTTTTTCGATTAGATAAAGCTTTCGCATAGATTTGACTTTAAGGGGCATATCCTCTTTACCTCAGTGCATCATCTAAGTAATGCTCCATAATTTCTGTTAAGAAACTACAAGGCATTGGAATTTTTGAGAATTGCAGATAGGTCTCAGATGTACCCAATTAGTGTAAAGATAAAAGGTAACATAGGGCAATGGCAGAAATTATATAAGTTAAATGCAGTAGAGAAAGTACATGTACATACATGTATTACAAAAAACTGACCAAAATAAGTTCTGGATCCTCGTTTATTTCTCCCTCCCATTCATACCTACAATATACAAACACATTGGTATATATATCAGTATACAAGACAGAATCAAACTTGTAAATATTTTAAACACATTTTTTCAAGTTGCAAATTTTTAAAACATTACTTCAAACACTAAAAATACCTCCTCAATAAATGGAGATTGTCAAGAGTTCTCTCCCTTTATCCCTTCTATAGTATAATTATATGTAATCAAAGAAGGTTTCCTTGAGTTATTTCCTTTATCCCTTCTATAGTGTAATTATATGTAATCACAGGATATTGCCATGAGTTCTCTCCCTTTATCCCTTCTATAGTTCAATTATATGTAATCAAAGAAGATTTCCATGAGTTATCTCCCTTTATCCCTTCTATAGTATAATTATATGTAATCACAGGAGATTCAAAATTACGTCACAAATATGGGCGATTTCTATACCCGAGGACCACTAATCTAAATATGTAAACGTTTTGTTAAATGTACGGATTTATTCACAGACACACATACCATTCATAAAGCACCATTAAACTTATACACAACAATGTCAAAATATCGTTCAAAGTTCTTTCGAGAAAATAATCGGCTTAGTTCGTACTTACACAGAAGTTACGGATGGAATAATATTAACACACGCTGCTAGACGCTGTCGCACAATACCGCTGTAAGAAATAGCATAATACAGTCAGACCTCGTTTATTCGACAACATTGTATCCGAATATTTGGTAACATCCGAAATAAATGCCAGGGCCCGATTTATCATCGAATGCACGTCGAATTGAAATAATCTATTCGAAAGCATGTACTATTCGACATAAAATTTCGGACATGGTGAATTCGAATGAGCGTGGTCCGACTGTATAATAATTAGTATGGAATATGTTCATCAGAAAGACAAGCCACGCCCAACAACACGCCTATTAACATTGAAGTCATGGACTAGACATTCAAAATTGTCCACATTGAAACGTCGGTAATAGTTCCCATACGAGTATTACTCGATGGCGATTCAAGTTAGCCTGAAAAACATCAAAGGGTGACACTACGATAACTCGCCCCCACAAGGTAAACTATTGTTCTTTCTCATAGTCTATTTGTTCAAATTTATTCATTTTAAATCGCTTGTGAGGCAAATTTACAAAATATCTTAATCACTCTCGATGACTGCTTCCCGGGTTAGAATCCAGTACTCGCGCCAAAGGTCAGGGATCAAGTTTGTGGCTTAACTTCGAGGACGGGATTTCTTTATCATTCATATACATAAGGAACAATGACCAAACCATATTCATTTGTAATTATACTACAGCAAAACCTCACTTACAGACCACCTAAATAATAAGACCACCACGAAATTAAGAACACAATTTTCAAGTTCATTTTCACTGTTTTTCCCTATATTCAACCTCAATATTAGGACCACCTCAACAATAAGACCACTGTTCAAGAGTCCCAATGGTGGTCTTAGTATAGACGTTTTACTGTACATACGTAATAATCTACATTTTTGTTTACTAACTGTGCTAATTTCTTGCCGACGGCCATATCTGGAACGGTAACAAATGCCATGGAATGTGTCCCGGCGACGTACGAGCTCGCCATTCTGGTAATGTACCGACAAACAACACCGGCAAGACTTGTCATGTAAAAACCACTCGACAACACCTGGAAATAAACACAAATAAACACAGAGATAGGATCAGAGTTCGACACAGCTGTGCATCATCAGCGGGGAATGACTTTTTTCGTGTCCAGAAATGACATGATTCCGAGCCGCCCATCCTAGCCTAAATGCGAAATTTAACGCTAAACCGCTGTTCAAGTATTTTACCCCATGCAGTTTAAATTAGATTACCCCCTAGTCTGGAGTTCCTTCCCCTTTCAATATGTTATCGGGTACTGTTTGCAATATCAGTACGACGGGTGCCAGACTAATTACCCCCTCGCTAATTGAATTAATGTGATAATTTTCAATTATTTGAAATTGTATTAAATTAATTAATTAAATTTTATGAAATACAGTAAAACCTCAGTAATAAGTCCACCTTGAAAATTGGTATTATTATTGAAGTGGACTTAATATTGAAATTATATAAAGAGCAAACTATCAAAATAGACTCGTTGACATGTTGGTCTCAATTTTGGGGTGGTCTTATTATTGAGGTGGTCGTTAGGTGAGGTTTGACTGTATACAAAATAGAAAACTAGTCTCAAACTGCAAGAAAATCAGTAAAATGTTAATTTCATTGTTGTTATGAATGTTGGTGCTGCTGCTACCGTTGCCTTTCCTGCTGCTGATGTTGTTTTCTGGTTAAATTTTTTTTATGAAATCATGATTTTGTTTTGACGAATTTGTTGTTCATCAACTTCGACATTATTAAGTTCATGATATCACGATTAATGATTTCACATTATGAAATTATGAATAAAGAAATCACAACCGACCTTCCGAACAATGCATAGTATGTTATAGCATTATTTCATACATAATACCTTACTCCATCTCGTATTTTCCAATCTGAATATTATACGTTTACATGTACTATCAAAGCAAATTATGTATTACCACTTAAACAATATTAAGTAGTTGCAAGAGACGCTGCATGTATTCTAAAAATAGAATCAAAACCAACCTGATCCGATTGGGCAAAACCGGAACAAACAAAATATAATTACATTAAACGTGGAAATCAGCTGATTATTGTCTGCTGGCAACACGTGACTTGGAACATGGGGGCACAATGCCAAACATCTGTATGATTGAATCAATCAAGTTGGGTAACAAGTAAACGTTGTCTGACAGTAAACAGGATATAAACGATATAAAACGTGTGTTATGTGCGGAGTAATTGGGAATCGTGGCTTAGTGCGACCGCAATTCCGGTCGTCGTTTTGGCTCTTACCCGAAACCCAACTACGGCCGCGCATTAAAGAACATAAAGTAGTTCTCAGAGACAAGCTACTGTTTCTATTTATAACTTCCACGTGATTCTGATAAAATCAAAACCAGGTTTAATGTGTTGGTTTCCCTAAAAAAAACAATAGTTGCCTTGTGAACTGACTGAACATATTGACTTAATAATCATTTCTGCAGAGGCATTTCGACTGTAGAATGACCTGCTCTGTCGAGAAACGAACCCACACATCAAGGTGACCGCCCAACACGCTACCTACTGTGCTAACCGAGCGGGTTGTGTCCATGACGTATGTGGAGAGTTATGATAAACACTTCGTTGACGAACTTAACTCGGACAAGTCTGGTATTTGCTATACAGTGAGCGCTCGCTTGCTTGGAGAAGTATTTCAATATTTTTTACATTCGGCGCATTTTAATCAATTCCGACATTCCAAATCACGCTCTCGTATAAATATTAGCACCATCACTAATCGTTGTTTACAAAGAATTGTCGATATACCTATAGCAAAAGATTCAAAGGTACAAGATTTCAAAATCGGCAGCTCTTGGCATTTATCAGACGTCGGCATTTCCCGTCGTAGAAAAAAACAGATCAGGAAGTTCGGATACGTTATTAAGTATTTGTACAGGTAACTGAACTGCGCGTGAATATATTATGTCTCAGAAGCCAAGTTGTGTAAATAATGTTGCAACTTGTGTAGGTATAAAATGTGCGTATGGTAAGAATGCCTCATTACCGATTCTAAGTCATTACAAGAAATATATAGAACAACTCGGTCACTGCTCTCGGCAGATCCTAGGGTATATAACAGATTATTATAATATTTTCAGCATTTTACTTGCATTTTATTAAGGAATCCCATAGTGCAATTACATAAGATATCCTGAAGTTTACACATTTAGTCGCAATGTGTGTGTGTATGTTGCCGACTAAGCGTAAAGAAATGGAACATTGAACTCTTAATACTCTTAGCTGAAATTGTCTTGATCGAAAGATGTGTATGCCTAGTTTTAGGGTGTCCGGGGGCATGGTTCCCCAAAAGAAAATGTAACTAAATCGTCCGAGATGCGTTGTTTGTGTATATTTCGTTCCGGTTAATATGCTTACAATAACATCAAAAACATACATTAAATATCTTACTGCGGTTTTTGCCATTTTATTTTTTCGATAAGGCCTATAGGAATGAATCTACGCACCTGATTGTTTTAATTACCGTAGTCTGTTAAGAAAATGATAACATCATGTTGCAATATGTATCTGCAAATAACGCGCACACATCGTGTTCAGATCAGTAAATAAATCGGCATGCCGGTGATCATTTTCCACGTAGGTTACGGGAGGACAGGGGGTTGAATCGCTTTATTTATACATTTAATTGATCCAGCAAACATGATCTCAGACAGACTGTTGATAAACATGATTTTATATCAGTATTTTATCTCAGTAACCGTCTCTAAATAGTTTGCTCCACGGGAGTTCTGTATAATAAACGCTGCATCCATATAATGATAATATCAGTTTCTTGGCTCCCCCACATCACATTATTACAGTTATACTATATGTTGCAACAGTTCTATAAATGCTGATGCTGTGTACAAACGAAATGCTGCGTCAAGAACAAGTAATTGCGTTATTATTCATGTCTACAATCCCTTTCCCATCATGAGTACCAGATAAAAGATGATATTTCAAACCTCACTTAAAGACCACCCCAATAATAAGACCACCTCAAAGTTAAAAACACAATTTTCAAGTCCATTTTCTTTCTTTATCTCTTAATTCATCCTCAACATTAAGACCACCTCAATAAGAATATCAGTTTTCAAAAGTCCCAAGGATGGTCTTATTACTGAGGTTTTACTGTATTTTAAAATGTCAGACTGATCACTAATTTGTATTACCATTTTTATTCAGTTTCTTTCGTAGTGGAGGCGAGTTGTTTCTTGAAACCAGTCGATAATGATGGGGGGTTTATTATTTGTTCAACTCAAATATTTTAATCGTAAGTTATTTTGAACACTTATTATGATATAATATGCACCGGTAGACTCGATTGGCAGATTTGCACGATTTGTAAACAACACAAAATGGAAGACCAATACCACTCACAAAGCAAAATAATAGCGCATTCTTTGAAATAGTTCATATCGTACAAGTTTTTTTTGGTAATTTTAATGCAATATACCTTTCATCTGGTCAAGTAATTTAAAAGTACCAATACATTCCGTTCGTGTCAAAGCAATCCCATTCTCTCCACGGTTTAAAAGATGGCAACATTTTTGGGACGGGTTTTATCTAGTCCAGCCACGGACGTTACGTCTCTATACTGTCGCTGTACAACGAACGACGCGTGTAAAAGTCGGAGTACAGAGACACGTATGCGGGGCTAGGTTTTATCCATTGTTCATTTACAGATGCAGACTACTCCACCTATTTAATCTTAACCAAACTCGATAAAAACAAGGCAGCTTGAATTTTCAGATATTTTTTTTTATTTCCACAAACAAAACGAAGTTGTCATAAATTCAGAAATAAAGAAAAAGAAAAAACTAACTGTAATATGTTGAGTATTAATGTAACAAAAAATATCCCTCAACTATCACGTTCTTCCTAAAGACTGACATAAAACTACCAATGCAATATACAAGCTATACCAACATAAACAAAACAAATAAATAAACGTCTTCATAAGAAATATGTACATGGAATCATATATAAAATATCTACGAATGTTTCGAAAAATATCAATATGGGGGAGAAGCCATTACGACGACACACAACTCACATTAACACACATTCAGTCTTCTAGTACAGGAAAAGAAAAACAATGACACAGTCTTATTTCGACAATAAAAGTTAAACAGACAAAATAAATTATGATTATTAAGAATTGTTGTTTTTTATTCGTGAGTTTTCAGTTCAGTTCTCCTAACAAAGTGGCTTCTAAAGTATAAGAAAGACAATTTCGCGATTGAAAAAATCTGACAAAAAAATATATTGGTATTAAGAATTGTCGCGTTTTAATAATGAGTTTTCGTATCATTCAAATTGGGAAGAACATATTAAAATGGTGACGATTATCATTTGGTTAATACAGATTGTTGGATTTTAATTGTGACTTTTAAGACAATTTGCAACCTCTTATATCAAAATCATTAAAATCGGATTTCTTCTTCTTTTATAGCAATTCCAATATTAAGAACAAGATGCAAAAGTAAGCTACAAAGTGATGACGCGGCGTCAGAATTTGAATGTACATAAAAAAGTCTTAAAAAAATCTTCTGCTCTTCAAATGGAAAACAACATATTATGTAATACTTATCGATATTTCCTTGTTCGTTTAATTATATACTATAAATCACAATTAAGCCTCCAAAACATCTCCGAACAAAGCTCTAAGTTCGTGACGTCAAAACATTGGGAAATACTCGACGTCATAACCAACGTCACTAAATACAGGTTTTGTGATGGCTCGCTCATTTAGTAGCCAATTTACGTCATTGAATAATCGTTATAGCAACCATCAGAAGAAAAACATATACAATAAAACATTATTGTATATACAAAGATTATGTGCATGCATATTGTACCCCGAGAATGATGACGTCATACAATGTTTAGTCCAACTTGTTACTATTCAAAGCATTCAAAATAACGGATAAAAGCCAGACATTTTCGGCCCAGCCAAAAAGTCCGGATCAAAAACGTACGGGTCTGACTTTTTGATGAAAATTAATAGTCTACAACGATTTTAACAGGAATAAACTCTAATTACTGAAAACAATATAATGCTCTGCGTTCGTAAATACTAATATACTACACACATGTACATATCTATGGATAACAAATCGCTAAATGGCTAAATATAGTATTGCAAACGGATGCATGAAGGTATATACAATGTAGTCAAACTCTAACATACATGTATGTACATTACTAAAGTCAGTTAGAGTTAAACAATACCTCAATTTCACGAAACATCTTAGCTAAGATCATACTCAAACTCAGATTTTCAATACCTTAAAATTTGAGTCTTAGAACGCAGGAATAATCAAAGGAATTGATAGAACTACTGTAAAACCTCGTTAACAAGACCACCATTGGGACCCTTGAAAACTGGTCTTAATATTGAGGTGGTCTTTTAGTAAGGTTTTACTGTATATTTGAACATACTAGCACAATGTTCAATGGTTATTTAATTGTGTGGCATAAATTCCATTATACAAGAAATGAAAGACTTGATGTGGTGAAAACCTCGATTTCGAATTTTCGTAAAACCGGGGTCTGAAAATGTTTCAACCAAGAACCACGAAATAAAAAGTCAGTATTCTACCATTCACACCAAATACAACTCGGAAATACAGGCTACCACCATAAGATTCGTATCAGAGGTAGTTGAATACAGTACAACCCCACTTAAATACCACCTCAGTTTTGCTGGTGTACTGTATATGCTATTCAGACCAGCGTATAACAACAGGAATATACTGTATAGCATATATGGTATATAACTTTCATCAAGGAAGGACACACACGAATTAAATTAAGTTTTTCGGCTTTAACCAGGATATGTTAAATAGCCAACAAATTGAATACGTTTAAAATAAAAACCCGTGATTAAATTTACGTCACTATCACCGGAAGTGAACAGCAAAATAAATATTATACATAGTTTGTGATGGTTATTCATTTGATCAAAGTTCAAAACATCCTTCATTTCAGAATAAAACGAAAAATTCAGATGAAACCCACAGTTTTATGACCAATGCGCAGATCAGCATTAATGTTGATGTCATTGCGCAGAACGCTTGTCCTGAAGCATCATTGGTTGCTAGGCAACACAGGCAGTGTTATACAGCTTTTATCTGCGGATCCGAAATCGAAATTCGTTGTGAAAAGCGAGTTTTATTGCAGTTATTCCAAATTCAAAACTTTCACTCAGCCGTTTGTTCTTCGCTTTTTAAGTCTCTCTCCTTTTGAAACTCAATGTACCGCAAAGTTAACTCATCCACAGTTGGCACTTTGAGTAGTTTAATGATGACTTTATCGTCTTGACCTTGGTAGAGCATTTCACCCGGGAATTCGAGCAAGCCGTGTCGTCTGGCACGCACAAGTAGCCCTACCAATTTGTCGTTAATCCTCTCGTACGCCTTGAATAGTCTGCCGAAGTTCACTTCCCAAGTTCCGTCACATTTCTGTTCTCCTCCTAGTTGCTGTACAGTTTCACAGCACTCGATGATATTATTTGCAATAAAATTCTTGGCTTTGTTTCCACGATATTCCGTCAATGTTCCCTCCACAGGGCGGCCATATTTGTCGTCTGCTTTTGTTAATTTCGTCCGCTTGTCCGCTCCTTTCCAAACAGCACTGGCATTTTGTAGAACGTCCATATACTTGCCTCTGTCCTTGCCCCAAAATTCACTAAATGGATTAATGAGTCGGTCGACCTGATGATTGTCAATGCGTTCCTGCCAGAAATTCTTACATTTCTTCAGTTCGTCGCGATCTATCCTTTCGTTTCGTTGTTTGTCCACCATATTGGTTGGGGTGCTTGTACCGGAAGCTACATCCACAGCCTCGTTTTGGTACAGTTCTTCATTTTCGTTCGTCATGTTGAATACGTTTAGAGTTTTTCGAACTTAATATTCACTGAATACTCCAACTGATAATATACTTTGTATTCCTTTCAGTTTAGACGATATTTCGTATTGTATCTTCTGCAAAAAAGACAAAGATGCACAAATTTAATTACGATAAATTATTCCCTAAACAATAACATCTTTCTTATATTGAAAAAACAAAAAACGTTAACAATGCAAGTATTATATCGAAAGTAAAGTTCAATAAATACGTAAGTTAATAACAATACTCGAACGACTCCAATGTAATATATGTCCCTTACAAGATCAAGGTCAAATTCAACCCAAAGAATATGCTGATTACAGAAATATTAAACCTTGATGAATATACATAATTATTTTAAATCAATATTCCATTATTTAATCGATATTCGGGCTTAAAGAGAGCCTTTTTTCGACGAGAAAGTATGGAATTACAAAAATATTAAAAGTACTAACGAAACTTTGTGGACTGATTATTTTTAGTATTGTGCAAAGCACTTTAAAAGAAAAGTTCAGAAAAAATATCAGAATATATATTTACCTGCCAGTTATTCCAGAATCAAAAAGTTACATGAAAGTCAGCAGCCGATTATACAGATACACCTACGGATTTCTCTGGAAGTCGTAAATTCTCGCATAGATATGTTTCGAAAATAACACAGACCAGTGTAAGCAATGAGATTCGGATTAACCTACAAGAAGGCTTGTATGAGCAGATCATATAACACGATATTATCTAGAACCCGACGCTTTGGTGTGGAGAGTATGTGCTCAGTTAACATATTGTGGTTTAGAAGATCAAACAGTCGGGTCTCGTTTATTCGAGAATCTTCGATCCGAATACTTGGTATCACCTGAAATAAATATCAGATCTTGATGAATCTTCTTATGCACGTCGAATTGAAATTGACTATTTGAAACCATGTTTTATTCGAAATTTCGGACCCGATGAATTCGAATAATGGAGGTCCGACTGAATGTCTATTTTGCAAATGTAGGAAATGTCTGCATTAGTGTCAACTAAATACCGCCAAAACTTGCCAAAATGCTAACAGGGAAAGGTCTGTTACACATTGCCAACTAAAAGTGGACATTTTAAGCGAGAAGCGCCCGGCATTTCAACAAGACAGACTGGTCAATGAATATTTAAGTATATATATATACCATGCACTTTTTTGGACTTGTCAGCTGTTGTAGATGATGCGATATGCACCGAAAAAAAAATGTTATCGACCTGTAGCTATTTATAAACTACGCCAGTAAATAACAGAACAAATTGGTGAATATCGGATGCTTCGTTATCGACAACAAAATACTCCTGGACTAATCAGAAAGCGTTTATTTATAGATTATATAATCAATATATTTATGCTATGGCGGATGTGATTTGTATCTGGAAATAGGTCGACAATTATGCGCTCGTGAACATTTATCGCAATACTTGTTATATTGTCATATTTAACCACTGATGTTGCGCGCGAATATGTCTATATTTATAATCTATGTCTGCAATTCGTTGTAATCGTGTATACCCGAAGATAAACATAAAAATGGCGAGAATTAATTTAATTCCAATATTGGAGCACAGCGAAGTTGATCAGAGAGGAATATATCAAGCGTCTATAAGCTGGGTGCAGTGTTTGGTCCAGTTTCATTAGTTGGATAAATTGTTCACACATTTACAAGTATACACTTAATGCATTTAGAATGTAGGCACTTGGCTCAGTATAATCACAGTCATTTGTAAGCATGTTTATTTGTGACGTTTGTAATTATACTCAATACATTTTAAAATGCACAGTTTTAGACCTGCGAAATGTTTGTAAAGCGTCATTTTATTGTATGTTTGGAGCATCTTTTATTTGACAATACCCACACTTTTGCAATGAATTATACCGTACATGTTGCACAAACGTGAAATAACACAATGTACAGTACATTTCTAGTATCCACATGTAAGTAAGAAAAACTTGGGAGAAAATCCGTTTTAAGCGTTTTTTAATGCACTGAGTGTACATCATTCTGAACTATTCTTCTGTCAATATGCTTGTATTGTCCGTATGTCCAATCAGTCTATTGGAATTAAATAGATTATCAAACATGTACTTTTCTAATTGGTCACTTCTTGTACTGACATATACTTTTTTCAAAATAAATATACGTTGCTATATAAATTGACGTAAATTGTCTGACTTCATTCTTACTTATATTTCAATCCTTTAAAATCCAAACAAAAAACACACACGTGATTGTGCAAAACATTAATTTCAAAATTAACGACAAGCGGAAATGACGCCAATTAGAAAAGGATTTTCACTCACGGTATACAACGGCAGATCGTCTTACTAGCGGATATACGCGGTAACACGCGAATTATGAATGGAAAAGATTCACGCGCGTGATACGCACGTTAACCACACGAGACTACACGAGATAGATAACAAACAACCGGTAAGTTCTAGATAATTCCAGAATCTAGAACAAAGAAGCTACTGTGGAAATTTACCTGGGAGTATGTATACCTTATCTACAGTCTTACAGACACCTGTGTGCGATTCGGTGAATGCTGCTGAACATAATGTAGCATCCATGTTAACCAGGGGTTAACGATGTATTTATTTAACAATAAAATATATTACAAGGTAATGTTCTATGTAATCAGCAAAACTTTTATCTTTTTTCATGTTTTCGAGTACAGAAAAAGGGTTAATTTATTTTAGTATCACCCCTATTTAAAGGGCCAGCAATTTCTGACTTATGAGACACCTACTTTATGAGCACATTTATTTTTCGATTCCTATACATGTCCATTTATGCCAGGCACCAGGCAGGTAGGCACACGGTAACAATTATTTAACTAGCTGGCGGCTCATCAACTGGCCATATCCGAACGGACCCATACAGGGATTCGAAACATTCGACCTCCCGCTCCGAAGGATGCCTAAACCACTCGGACATGGGAGATAAATGTAGAAGCACCGATAAAATGGATTTATATGTGGTATTATCAGTTCAAATGTCAAGCAAGAATTGTATAGATGGGTAAATAATGAATTCGCGGCCTGTTACTGCTCATCAAGTCAAGGGAGACAAGCCATGTGGCATTCAGTCTTAATCAAGGGAAGTAATTTATATAAAAACTCCAATGAGCAAAATGGTTATTATCGAGTAATGTAGTACGAGTGCAAATGTTTCGAATAAAATCAGACTGGAAGACCATAAATAGTAATCAAAAATTGAATAGCTCAAATTACCTGAGCTATGAAATCATAATGGTGAAATACGATTTCATTCTTTCAATGACAAGTTCTCTCTGAAAATGTATACAGTACTGACAATTAAATACGTCCATTATACAGCAAATATGTTGACAGCATTCAAACTGTGTAAAGTGCATGAATACGGAGCACGCATTTGTTGACAATTCGGAACAAATAGATCCATCATGGAATACAAACGTGGTAGATTTAGTGTTTACAAATCGTACATTCTACCTGAGAACAAAATTATGATTCAGCGTATTGTAGATCTAGTTCACATCAATGCAAATCGGCCATCACCCATAGCAACCAAACAATAGCTCTGTATGATACCCAAAAGACAATAGTTCTTACCGTGAGCGCGGCAACAACCCACACAATTTTTCCACCAGTCCAAAAAATTTCGACCGGGTTTTGTACACATGTGATTTCGTACGGGTAAAAAAACTAACGACAGTTTTCAGATGTATAATTTATTTATATCGTATCTTCGGGGATTTCGGTGTTTCTTCTCGGTCTTAAAAAACCAAGATTTAGTCAGTGAATAGAAAAAGTAAATGCTTAAATTAGGACGGTAGCAAAATACGATGGAAAACGAAACCGGAAATTACTCGAAGTGACGAAAATAAATCCATAAAGAAAATTATTTTTACGACTGAGCGGCTATATTACTGAGTCTGCTAGCTCCACGTGTTTGCGAAACTGAAAGTAGAAATTCTAGAAATTTCAGTAACAAAGAAAATGGCTGCAGTAAACGATGTGAGTTAGATATACCGGTTTTTTGTAAATGTTTAAAGTATTTCGCATATTGCTTTCATGTTGCAAAATTGTGTGATACGTTTCGCTGTATTTATACATTTTCAGGTCGATTCTTCGACAAATTCGTGAGTCACTGAGTGTACGAGTCCGACATAGTTTTCCCTGTGAATAAATTGCCTTGTTATTTGCAGATAATTCGAAGCTGAACCGTAACACTATAAGATATCATCATTTCGTGTTGTTCAATTCACTTTTCTACCAAATGCTACGAATTCTATTTTTCATTAATATTTGTTATTAACAATGTTAACTATCTTTATTATATAATTGTGGGTGTGATCATGCAGTCAAGGTGAATGACTTAAACATGTCGTTAAAAATACAAACTCATACTTCATAGCCGATATGTTTGTTAGGTAAAGTAAAAATACAGTAACCTATCACATTCTAGTAAAGCGGTGTGGGGTTTAATGGCCGCCCAGTAAGTTCTGTCGGTAGAGCACCGTACTAATGATTAGGGTGTTGTGGGTTCCTGCCCCACATGGGGGACACTCTTCCCCTTGAATTACTTCAATGGTGGCAGCGGTGTTTCACAGAACTTTGTGATTTGGACAGGTAGCTAGTTCTGATTTCTCACCAGTCATCCAAGTTTGGAGAAATGCATTTTCCCCTATTTCTATTTAAAATTCTCCTCACGAAATGGAAAGAAAATTCTTTTATGATGACATGTGGTTAATCTACATTTCTTTGAACATATTAAGACATTAGTCAGGAAATAGTGTATATTATTAATTAGTTAAATATGGTGTAAAAAGTTGAAAATTTATCATATAAGTTTGGCTCAAAATTCCTCTTTTCGTCTTATTAAGAAAACAAAATTCCCCCATTTGCTGGTACGGATATCCGTCCCAATAGGCTGTCTAGTACTCTGCGATTTCATTTTCATAAATCACTGTACAATGTATGTGACTATTTGGATTTTACCCATAAATATCAAGCATTTAGTGTCAAGAACAGTTGAGTTGCAGGAATCAGACCAAGGCTTTCCCTCATATTTTTCGAATAGGGGTCCCTGAACCCCCAATTCACCCTGATAAATTTTGGAGTGTCCAACACTTACATTATCGTCATCTTTTTGATAATTCCACTATCGTCATCTTTTTGATAATTCCACCATAATGAAAATTGAAGGTTAATTAATGTACATCAAAAGTGCAAATGCTGGAATTGATAAATTTAATTATCAAAAAGAACAGATATTTAATTACCAAAAAGAACAGGAATAACCACAAAGAATATATAATATAATGCAGATGGCGCAATTGTTTCTGAGGGTCCTAGGAATGCATGGTCAGCTGTAAATGCGAGTCCTAGGTCCAAATTGCGTCAATACGCAGAAAACCTTCATCCAGGAATCCCTGCTGACTTGTATATTCTCGGCCTGTTTCTAAGATTGTATAATTTTAGCTTAAGCTTGACGCTGATGAACTCAGGAATTTATTGGAATCGGCGCAAAGGCCAAAGGTAAAGAACATACTGACAGTGGAATTGAGGAAGCTAGAAAGTGAGATATCATTGAAAGCAGAAGTTGTAAAAAAGCCCGAGGCAACTCCAGTAGCTAAACCATCACAACCTAGGATTCCTACTGTGGACATCAAAAATTATGGTAATTGTTATCTCATTTAGCTTTTCTACCCTTTTTTATGGCAAACTTGGGGCCGTACCTATGATGCTATCAAATGAGATTACTCTTATTTTTCTTATTCATTTTGCAAAGTAAACACACATACTTCATTATAGTGAGAAACCAAGATGGCCAAAGTTATACACAAGCAAGTAAAAGACATAATTAGACATGTAGATATATGAAATCATGAAATGTAAATACGTAAATTGCATTTTAGAAAACAAATTTTTATATATTGATGTATCATCGATATGCATTTTACTGAATCAATGGCAGCTCTATGATCTATACTCCTTTGTGTATTGTAGCGTGGGACCAATCAGATAAGTTCATGAAGATTTATGCTACAGTTTCGGGTGTTGAATCAGTTCCAAAAGAACAAGTAACCTGCAATTTCCTTGAAAGGTAATATTGTTTTTATACTATATAGTAAAACCTCAATAATACGACCACCGTTCGGACCCTTGAAAACTGGTCTTACTATTGAGAAAAATCGAAAAACCTTTAAACGCCTTTTTCTCATGAACCGATGAACAGATTTGATGAAACTTGCTCTGTAGCATCTTGGTATGACCCTTTCTTAAGATTCTTCGAACAGTTCCAGTTGATCATACAATATGGCCGCCAGAGCTAAAAATATAACAACCTTTAAACAACCTCTTCTCATGAACCTATGATCAGATTCTCATCAAACTTGCTCTGTTGCATCCTTGCATGAATCTTCCTTAAGATTTCTGACATCCATATGCTTAACATAGTCCAGTAGAGTGTTAGGCCCCCTTGGGCCTCTTGTACCTAATTTCCGTCTGTCACTGTCCATAGTTAATCAATATGAAGCTGTGTATTCACAGAACAGTTGAATGCCCCACCATTCTCTGCACCATCCAAGGAAAGGCGAAGGGGCACAATGCGTTACTCCTGTTTGTCTATGCATCCGTCAGTGCAAGAAATTGATATCCGATCAAAAGCTTTTGAACCCAATGTATGGATTCAATATGATACTAGGCACATAACCATAGGGTGATAAAATACATGTCAAGTTCAATTTCTTTTACAATCCACCAATATTTGGAGGAGTTATGGCCCTTTTTGACTTAAAAGCCCATATTAGGGGCATTTGTGTCCTAAATATACACATCTAATCATATGCGATGTTATATTTACTTCCAGATCATTCAGTTTACGATGCGAGAATATTAAGAACAAGAACTACACGTGCAGCGTATCACACTTGATGGAAGAGATTATACCTGAGGACAGTTATATAAAGGTAAAACAATACCTCAGTTCGAGGGTTCAGTGCAAGACTATTGTAACTCCTATATAAATACACAGGAGTTACGATAGTCTTGCATCGAACCCTCGACTGTTGTAAGAGTACACTTGGTTCTGAAGAAAGGTGTGTAACATTTATGTATTATTATGTGATGGTGCGGTGTCCGTATTCCGTGCATCTGTCCGTGCGGCCATAAACAAGTGCTTGTGAACATGATAAAGACGTCAGTTTTGATTGTATCTCAATCAAACATATACGCTAGTTAGATATCCTTTTCAAAAACCATTTGCATTATGGCCCTTGAAATTGGTGTAATCAATAGAACCTCCATAAAAGCCTTCTAAGATTTTAAAAGACAAAAAGTGACCAAAGTTGGCCAGCCAGTAGAGCACAGGCCCTCATGATATAATCTTCTTGTGAAATAACACATGACATAACCTCATTTTTACCTTACCGTGATGACTGTTGGCCAGTATGGATGAGTACATTAAGTGTAACCAATAAGCATTTTACAAATATGAACTTGTTAATATTTATTGTACATGTTGTGCAGAAAAGGTTATTAGTAACAGCTGCACTAGACCCTTAATTACTTGATTAATTAAACTCTGTTTGAAAAACAATAAATGTGAACGGATGCAGTGCATGTAAAGCCACATTAACAGATCCGAACTTCCCTAGACAGATCTAGTCAAAAAAGAAAAGGAAAGAGCACACAAGGTGGGGAAATACTCATTTTACAGGCTGTCAAGTGGGCCCTGCTTTTCCTACATTTCCCTACTTTTTTACTTGCTCCCTACTTTTTAGTGAGTACGACTAACCCTACTTTTTTACTTGCTCCCTACTTTTTAGTGAGTACGACTAACCCTACTTTTTTACTTGCTCCCTACTTTTTAGTGAGTACGACTAACCCTACTTTTTTACTTGCCCCCTACTTTTTTACTTGCTCCCTACTTTTTAGTGAGTACGCTAACCCTACTTTTTTACTTGCTCCCTACTTTTTAGTGAGTACGACTAACCCTACTTTTGACTTGCTCCCTACTTTTTTACTTGCTCCCTACTTTTTTACTTGCTCCCTACTTTTTTACTTGCTCCCTACTTTTTAGTGAGTACGACTAACCCTACTTTTTTACTTGCTCCCTACTTTTTAGTGAGTACGACTAACCCTACTTTTTTACTTGCTCCCTACTTTTTAGTGAGTACGACTAACCCTACTTTTTTTTTAAATTTGAGGTGTTCACTCAAAGTATTTACTTCACCCGCATGAAGCACAGTGTTGTAATGATGGAGAATGTACAGTGCAGTGAATTTTTACCATTTTTGATATTCCAAAGGTTATCCCTACTATCTCTACTAGGCAATAAAATCCCTACTTTTGCCCTACTTTTTAAAAAAAAATAGCCCTGCCTTTTGAAAAGAGGTAAGTTGACAGCCCAATTTTTTCGTTTTCGGATAGTCAATTACATAAATTGAGTAAGGCCACGCCAAATTGGAATTTTGTTAAGCGTCAACCTAAGTTCGCGAAACCTAGCTACCTATTCAATAAAAAACACAAACTCATAACAAATATCCTCAGATAATAAGTGAAGGTTAAAAATGGTTTGTTTCCAAACTATATCTATACATGAATAAATCTAATTTAATACTGACTCGTTTTCACACAAATTGACTAGTTGTCACACAATTATCACATCGATGTCGGATCTCAACTAGAATTGGCGTTGTCGAATCATGGACATCGAAAATATTTGAAAATGTTTAGCATAGAAAAAATGTTTTTTTTGGGCTCAAGGAGCGCAAAACCTAGCAGGGCTCTCGCTAGAACTTCAGAACAGGGAGAAGTTTTTGTGGTTTTAGGGAGAAATTACAGCATTTTCATCCTGTTTAAGGCATTTAATATAGGAAAACTTCTCCCTCAGTTCAAATTAGGGAGAAGTCAGATCATTTTGGGAGACTTGTTCTCCCATTTCTCCCTCTATTGAGAGCCCTGCCTAGGCGCACGCGGAGCCGTGGTCCAGTGGTTAGTGCGCTGGACTTGTAACCCGGCGATCCGGGATCGATTCCCGGTCGCGGCAGGTCATACCCTTTCCATGAAAATTTGATAAAAAAAGACGATTTTCCTCCACATGTGGAGAAGTTGCCAGCTCCTTGTGGAAGGGTAAGTTAGTACTGGTAAGAATTCAGTCCAGGAAAAACTGGTTAGGTGAACCGGCCGCCTTATATAACTGAAATATCGTTGAGAAACGGCGTTAAACCCGATGAAACAAACAAACTAGGCGCACGCGGATGCTTAACAAAATTCCAATTTGGCATGGCCTAATCTACAGCCACTGGGGTAATGTCTTATATTATATTTACAGATCAAGACTGATAATGTGCTTGTAATGTTGAAGAAGAAAGAAGCAGCAACAACTTGGTCTTACGTTACCAAAACTGAAAAAAATCTAAAAGAAAAGCATACAAAACCACCGTAAGTATTTCTATTGTGTATGAAGTAAAGTGTGTTTATTTATTATACTGTCACCCCCTACTTAAAGGGCCAGCCATTTCTGATCATATATACTTTTTTCGATTTCCTATCCTTTAATGTTAGGCACACAGTAACCATTATTTAACTAGCAAGCGGCTCACCAACCGGCCATATTGGAACAGACCCCTACTGGGATTCGAACCTTCGACCTCTCGTCTGGTTTGTTATTGACTCAGTTTATGAAAGCTTCTTAAGAGATTGTTGCTATAGAGAGGTCACAATATTATTTTTTTCTACTCCTGAGGTTTGGCGCGAGTCCAAAAATGCCTTCGGTCATTTTAAGTTTTTGGGGAAGTATGGCGGGTCCTTTTGATGGGGGAAATTCGCATCATAAGTCAATTTGGATATATATAAGGTTAAAAATTTTAACAATTTTACTGGAGGGGAATTTTCTTTCTTAGAGGAAAAAATATACTTTTTTCTTTGGGGAATGGGGCCCAATATCGGCCCCAAATTTGCCATTAAAAAGGGCTAGCCTTGTATCATATTGTGTAATGTTTCACCCATAGAGCAATGGACAAAAATGCGGACCCCAATGACAGCATGATGACGATGATGAAGCAGATGTATGAAGATGGAGACGACGAGATGAAAAGAACGATCGCCAAAGCCTGGACAGAGTCGCGTGGAAAGCAAGGTCCAGGTCAAGGCGACTTCGCGTTGTGAGATTAAAACGAATTCAAACCATCGTGGGATTTGATCAGTTTGTACTAAGCAGCTTACATCATACGGTGTTTAACGGCTGGATTTTGATTTCACTCCATGAATATTTCGAAAGAAAGAAGGAAATTGACAATGATCAAAAAGTTATTGGAAGACTTTTTTTGAGATGACTTCTTTGTGTAATGTTTCTGTGTGAAAATTTTGCTATTTTAAACAACTTTATCAGGAAAATTTACTTTTTTTTAACAAATTCATCCCGTTTACCATTTTTTCAAAATGAATTACTTACTTTTATATATCCAATAAAATTATGAATTGAGATTTTGAATCATTTCATTGTTAGATTTTCTCTTTTTATGCCCCCTTTCGAAGAAAAGAGGGCATATTGGTTTGCACATGTCGGTCGGTCCATCTGTAACCTTTTCGTTTCCGATCAACAACTCAAGAACCCCTTGACCTATCATCCTCAAACTTGGTCCACACATTCATATTGGGTAGCAGAGGAACCCTATTGATTTTGGGGTCACAGACTCGAAGGTCGAGGTCACAGTGGAGCATAATGTTTTACAAACATCCCTTGTTTAAGATATGAATACTTCTTGCCATGTAATGATGTTGTACAGTTGTTCCTGAATGTTTCTACTTTGGTTTTGTTATGGCCTAAAACATATTCCCTGGGCTCGATCTCTCAAAACATCTCAAATAGAAATCTCAGCTCAATATGAGATTTTGTTCAAATCATAGTCTGAGTTTGAGACAAACTCAGTTTGGATCTCTTGAAAAAAAATTGAGAAAAAACTCGCGTCATATTTTTTGTTTTGTAATATCGATTTTAGATACTGGTCTAAGATGAGAAAAATCTTAACAATTTGAGACAATATTTGAGCCGATATTTAGCTCAGATTAAGATGCTTCAGGAGATCGGGGCCAGTTCTCGAAAACCTTAAAATCTGTCTTGAGAATACAAAATTCTCCATGTTTGTTTTATGTGATACTGAGTATTAAATTATGATGAATGAATTTATTACCTCACTAGTATGTAACAGTTTAGAAGTTACTACCAGCGGTTCTTTACGATATTGATGATTTTGCGCAAAATTATGGTAATGCCACAGGGGAGGGGAGATGTTGCTCTGGATGTCGCGATGTTTGTCTGCACTTGTTCTCCTTTTCAAGTTGTTGGTTTTCAATGAAACTTCATATAATTTACTGGTCGCAAGCCTAGTTGTGTATATTGTTAGCAATTTTCGGCGCAGCCGGACTAATATGGTTTTGCTATTAAAATATCAGTGTTGTGTAAATCTTTGGATTTGGAGTGACTAGCAATCTAACATCTCGGCATTTTTTTATGTTGCAAAACAAATTTTAACCTTCAAACTGCGTCGACCATCTTTTCAAGATACTTCTTGTTTTATTTATTTTGGCAGAGTTATGGCCCTTCGGCCCCCGATATGGAGGACATATCTTTTTTCCACAAACAAGCTCAAGTTGCTTTTTTTATTGAAACAAGAGTTACCATAGTTTTTCACATAACCTTTGTACTGTTCAATAATTCATAACACCCAAGATCTTGAAAATTTAAACTTGAGACAGATTTTAAGAAGTTTTGCGAGAGCGAGACCCAATTTGTCTTGAGAGGGAATGATTTATTTATTGTTCTGTGTATCCATATCATTCATTGAAATTCTGATTGCATGAGAAAATGTATTTTTTTGCCACCACAACTGTGTGGGGAGGGGCGCTTAGATTTCCCTTGTCTCTCCGTCAGTCTGTCCTTCAATCCATCACACAAAACTTGTATCGGTCATCTCTCAGAAAGTATTTTGAGTAACAAAACTTCATAGAAATATAAGTTATCACATGAAATTGTCAAGGTTCGCATAGTCTTGAAAAGTCCTTGAATTTGAAGCCTACCCTTTGAAAAATACTCAAATTTGTAACAGCCAAAAACTCCTTAAAAAATACTCTAATTTTGAAAAAAAAAAAAATATTAGGAAAATTGCCCTACGGTGGTCAACAGGTTTTATGCCCTCTTAAAGTAATTCTTACACTGTGTAATTTTATCCGGGAAGTTCTGTATGAACCACGATTGTGCACCAGGTTTTTTTCAATTACATTCATTCAATAAGAGCAGAGTTACGCCCCTTGATTGAGTGAAGTGGGGGGCACCTGTGTCTAGTTCAACATTATACAACAGTCGGCCATAATTGTCATATCTCCTCATTTATTAATTTGTATGTACAGTCAAACCTCAATAATAAGACCACCAGTGGGACCATTGAAAACTGGTCTTAATATCGAGGTTGAATAAAGAGCAGAACAATCAAAATGGACTTGAAAATTTTGGTCGTAATATTGAGGTGGTCTTTAAGTGAGGTTTGACTGTAACATGTACTTGTGTATCTGAAGACAAATGATTAAGAACAAATAATTTGGAATCAATTGTTGTTCTATCTATGAACTTACCCTATGTAATTCTTTTCATGTGCATGTCTACACAATGTAAAGGTCTAATCTCACAGTCTAAAAGTGTGCCAATATGGTGTAACATCGTTTTGTAGTCTCCTGTATTTTCCTGCCATAATATCGATATTTGTGTGTATCAAATATAGATGGACAGAACAAAATTGTTGATATATCAATATCGATTGTACCAATGACAGCCGACGCAAATGACAAAAATGCGAGTGTCGTAACAAAAGCCGAAAGCTTTATTGGAGGTGTCGCAAATGACAAAAAGACGAGCGTTGTAACAAAAGCCGAAAGCTTTATTGGAGGGGTCGCAAATGACAAAAATACGAGAGTTGTAACAAAAGCCGAAAGCTTTATTGGAGGGGTCGCAAATGACAAAAATACGAGAATTGTAACAAAAGCCGAAAGCTTTATTGGAGGGGTCGCAAATGACAAAAATACGAGAGTTGTAACAAAAGCCGAAAGCTTTATTGGAGGGGATCATTTACAAGTTCATTTTCAGTAGTAAATACGTTTAACATGATCATATAAAAAGTATACAGGCTACAACATACGTATAAAGTATGTTTAAAATATAATGTCATTGTCAATTCATAAATGCATAATGTAATAGAATCCATAACTTAACTGCTCACTAAATAAAAAGAACAACTACAATAATTACAATTCTTAGTTGTTTAAAAAATAATGTGAGAACAAATATTTGTAAAAACTACGAAGTAAAAGGCCCGATGTCCTTAATTATTATTTAACATGACAGGCCATGCCGTTTTAAATTTTTGTTAAGCGACCGCGTGCACCTAGGTTTTGAGCTCTTTCAGCCAAAAAAAACATTTTCATATCATCGCCAAGGGAAGTATAAACAGATGTATCGTATTAACATATGTTTTGTCAATATAATATATTGTAAACTTGCATGTTTGAAAATAATGAGTGAAAACTAGTCAAGTGTTTTCAGTTATACCTAATTTTTTATAAAGAAACATTTTTATGTTATCAAGTTGGCCTCATTACAACATGCGAAATGACACATTGTCTATTATCTGGCTTTGCATTCTTTCAAAACAACTTTTTTCGAATAGGTAGCTAGGTTCTGCGAACCACAGTTGACGCTTAAGAAAAATAAACAGTATGGCCTTAACCTTTGAATGTATTCTTATCTAATTAAATAAATTACTTATTTGAAACTCGTACAGTGGGATGAATGAAAATACATGTAGTATTTAATGCATTCCTGCCTTTTTCTGTAAGTACACAATAAAAAAAATGGAAAATTTTAGCAATTCATATCGAGGGCCTGAAAATCTTAACAATTATAGTTGCAACAACAACATCTTAATTCATAGTTGTTGCATAGTAAAATAAACTGCATTACACCGTTTTTTCCACAAATTTAACAACAGTCATCTTTGGAACTACAATCAGACCTCATTTACTTAACAACGTTCTATCCGAATACTCTGTATCATTAAAAATAAATATCAGGTCCCGATGTATCTTCTTATGTACGTCAAATGGGCTATTCGAAACCATGTTTTATTTCGGGATTTTTTTTTTCGGACCTGATGAATTAGAATGAACAAGGTCCGACTGTTTAGAAACATTAAGATATTATACCCGTCAGCAAATATCTCTTCCTTTTCATAAGAATGGTGGAGAATTATGAAAAATATTAACAAAAATCACACAATTTCTTAAATATTGACAAGATTTACTTAAAACATAAATTGGAATCTTGAATGTATGAATTGTGTTCCAAACAATGGAATGGACAAGCCAGCAACGTATTACATTTAGACAGACTTTTCCTATATAAAGCAAGGCTATGAACTAAGCTTTCATCGCCAAAGGTGTATTCATTATAAGCACTTTCAATAAATTAGACCTCAATTTTTAAAAGCGGCATTACATGCGTTGCGCAATCAAAGTTTGTATAAATGTATTTTACATATTTGGTAACAAATGACATTTTTGCCGACGAAAACATTTTTTTATTTCACTGAATTTGACATAATTTGCAATAAATATGACATTTAAGACCCGACTTTCTCCTAAGAAACTTCCCCGTCACTGACAAACTCTAGACATAAACTGTTGAATGTGACACATTCTGACATAAAAACAGGCATAGAAAACGTTCTATAAACCAAAATAAGTGTAAAATAAAAAAAGTATGAATGTCAAAAAATAGTTCCTATGCTTTTTTAAGTTTAAAATCATTTGATAGGAGTAAAATTTCAGACTTATGGAAAGTTAACAAGTGACGCCTTTTTTTCATTAGAAAAAGGTTTAGAACCATCTTAAACAACTCATTTTAAGTTTCCTATCATGACATTTAGTCCATTTGCAGAGGTGAATGGGAGAAAAATGATATCTTTGCAAAGGAGATTGAGATAATTCTACATTAAGTACAAGTATACATTCCACTATGTTTATCAAGATAAGTTAACACAAACAACATATTTATAACATACATTCACACAAACCACGGACATATAAATCATGGATTGGAAACTGGCTGATGTCGGTGAAACGATAACAAGAAATAATTTACCCATAATCCTAAGCGTGCTAGGTAAGTATCCGCCATTTCATTGATTGCTAATTTGAGACAAAAGAAGTGCAATCATTATTAACCCATAAATATCAACTTCTCTCGATTCTGAATCAAGATGGCGGACGTCACAAATTTTTAATCCAGGGTTTGATCTCGGAAGAAATCTCGCTGCTCGCAATCCATGGTTTAAATGTCAGTGCACAAACTGGTGTATACACATGATTATACAAGTTAATATAATCATACAATCTACACTAGAAGATATATCTTTGTTTTAAAATAATTTGAGTAAATGGCAAGATTTCTATTTACTGTCTTTGCAAACAGGATCTTCACTCTAAAGCATCGAAAAAAAGTGTATGTACAAAATACCTTGTATTAAATAAATCATCCTCGATACCCTGGGCAAACTGACTATAAACATCTCATACTAATGAATAGTTAATGAGGTGAAATCCAGCCGATTGATTGGCCGCATGACACACACCTCATGCGATACAGAAATTGCTGAGCAGATATGGAAATAATCGCCGTTCCAATTAGATTGCGGCTTTCAAATTGCACATTCGTTTTCAATGGTCATAGATAGATAGATAGATTTATTTCAGCATAAGATACATATATACATGGTAATTAAGAGAAATATGTTTCATTTATAATATAAAACACATGAGTAATATAAAAAAACCATGCCACACACATCCGTACTAAGGATTACACAAAAAAGAGAAAATATCCCATTGTGGGTCACTTGCCATTTTGTCCAATTTGCTGAAAGCTCTTCACAAAGGAGATTCCTTCTTTTTTTTATCGTCCATTTCATGGGTCGAGAAATGCTTATGAATATAAATGCATTACAAAGTTTTGCTAGCCAATTTGCCCAGGGTATCATATATGTTATGAATAGTCTGGGTACCGAGGATGATTTACACTATAAGATACAACTTTGTTTCAACATCATTTGAGTTAAAGGCAAGATTTCCATTTTCTTTGCACACAGGATCTTCTATGAAGAAGCATCGAAAAAAAAAATTGTACAAAAATACCTTTTATTGAATTAACGACAGTTCAAGCAAAGACTTAAAAGAGGAAAACAGGATTTTTAACAAGTGACATAAATATAAGTTACATACCAATACATATCAGATATGTTTTCTGTTGCTAAGATACCGCTTTTTAATACAACGGCTAATACACATGAAACCAAGAGAAAGCCATGTCGAAATTACATTGCATAAGCATACCAACTTGACTAGATATGTAATTTTTACCTGAATACAACTCTTCAGTATTGAAGTTACAAAGTAAAACTTCTTTTTTTATTGCTATCAAGTTTTTTCAGAATTGCACGGCAAGTTGTGAAGAACACGATCTTCATCTTACTCTGAAACGTCGAAAGTCCACAATATCACAATACTCTGTTGTAAGGGGTTCCATTTGACCCTTTGACCCCTGGATTTTCCAAAAGGCCACATTTTGACCCTTAGGATTCTGTCTGAAGGGTCAATTTTTCTCTAAATCATAGGTAAGTTGGCTATAAAATGGCCAAATCCCGTCAAAAGTATCAAAATGACCCTTGAAATTCAGCACCTAGTGGAAACCCGCTATTTTTTTGTTTGAAAATCACACAAAATTAATCGTACAAAAAAATCGATTAAAAATTCATTAAGATCACTGAAACATTTAAAAAAAAATTATACTGGCGCAATCAATACAATGAAAACAATGCCACAAGAACAGAAGCTGCCACAGTGCATTTGGTGAGATTTCTGCCATGTGTACACAGCATATCTCTGAGAATATTGTCTCCATCCTGATTACAACAAAAAAAATTGAGAAAAAATACATTTTTGGATAATTGATATAATAAGGGCAGCAAAATTAATGCCGTCAAGAATGGCATAAATTCGAAGCGTGATTATTTACCAAGTGTTAGCTGACATTTACTGATTATCATAAATAACTTGTTGGTTCTAAAACTTGTCTTCACAAAAGGGAGATAACTCTTCCAAAAATTAACCCAATGAAGGGAAGAAACTGCAAAATATAATTTGGTAAAGGGAAGTAATTCCAGCAAAAAATAACTCATTAAAGGTAAGTTACTCATTAAAGGGAAGTAACTCCAAATTATTACGCAATAAAGGGAAGTAACTCTTACAAAATACAACTTACTAATGGGAAGTAACTCAACCCAAAATTAACAGAAAGTTGGCTTTTGATGAAATGCTACATGATAACATAATAAGTGATATAATTTACATGATTGAGATTCTGCAATATAACAACAACAACAAGTTATAGCACAAAAAACATTGTGTTAATATAAAAAACATCATTAAAACTCATCGTATAAATTATTACTTTCAGATATTTATCTTTGAGCAAAACAATGTACAAACAACATGGTTTACACCGATATAATCAATTAGGTATCTACCTGAACACGGTGCTAAATGGCAAGAGATTCAATTCTCAAGTATAAAATCACTTGTGGCAAAATGAACCACATATTAAATAAAACAGTGTGATGTAAGCAGTTTTAACACAAAAATAATTTCATGGATGTAAACCACTGGCATTTGTTGACAAGCAATAATTCACATACAATAATGTATCAAAAAACATGGTTTGCGGTAAAGTCTGTGATTTTATTTGACAGGTAGACTATCACAGGTCAAGCTCTGTGTCAGTCTCACAATGTTAAGCCAAGTTAAAGGTAATCAGGTCAAGCCCTTTGTCAGTCTTACAATGTAAAGCCAAGTGTAATTTTTCAATTACTTACTTACAAAAACTAAGTCTGAAGCCTTACAATTTTGACCATTATACTTCACCTAAAAGAATTATTAATAACAAGATCTTTGACAATCGCAAAATATGCCCCATTATATAATTCATTATATACATAATTTCTTATAATTAAAGGGTGATAACTCCTGAGTGACTCGAGCGATATGGCTGGTTATCAAACTTGTTTGAGATATTATGCCCATAAGCATTCTTACCAAATTTGGTGATGATTGAACAAATGCTTCTAAAGTTACTGGACGCCGCCACCTGTACGCAGCAGGTGAAACTACAATACGTCCCGTTCCGGGCGTATAAAAACTATCCTTTCAAGAAAATTGTACGAGTTTGAAAATTGAGGCTGCATTGCAAGCGAGACAACCAGGCTTCATGCATAAAGCAACACAAATATCGGTAGAACCGACGGATGCTCCCCGACGCATGTTTACGAGGAAAGAGCCGTAGGTATGTGAAAAATCATCGAACCAAAATATGCGTACAATATGTACATCTCCTCTTGGTAGTGAAGCTTCCCGGTAAGTTTCATTGATTTCCAGTCAGTGAAATACTGAGAAATAGCCCAGACATGAATGCGGGACAGACACACAGACAGACGAAGCAGCAACTTCATGCTCTTCCTTTGGGGAGCATAAAAACATGTCAGAATTAAAACTGCGCCCTACGAAAACACCATTACCTGCCACTAGTCTATTAGAGTAAAATCTATCATATCTACATAATACATAGTCTATACCGACTTTCTCATGTTTTTATTTTTTATGAATATTTTAACGTTTAACTATACCTAGTAACCAACAAACGCTTTCATAACACAAATTGGGAGTAATAAATATCAATAATTACATGCATGAGGAATACATTGGATCATTTATACAACTACTTTTGAAAAATCTTCGAAAAATATTTTTTACAAAAAAAGGACACAGTCACATTATATAAATTTCACAAAGCATGTCAAATTAAAACATCGCTACAAGGAAAAATATTATGTACATTCATTGATAAATTATATATGTCAAATAACCTGATAGGAATTAAGTCATTAAACACGACCGAGGGTATTTCAGAATAAAAAATATTACATTAACATACATAATATTTATGTATAATCAGTCACAGTCGAATCATTATCATCACATGACAATGTTAAAGATTTTGTTCCCATGAGAAAAAAAAGTGAGTCTTAAAATATTGAAAAATACATTCATTGTTAAACAACATGTATATTATCTTAATAACGGCGACCACAGTAACAGACTGGTATAAATAAAGTGCACATCTGGAATAAAAGTGTACATTCGTGCATGACTTGTAACCAAAATCAAAGCTATCGACGGCGTACTTTATCAATTTTGGCGATTATAGCAACCATACCCAGGGATTTCCCTGACGCAGAAATCTCAAGTCCCCGCCTCCCCGTTCTTTCTAGGGACTCCCATTTTCAACTTACTGTGCATACCTGGGACCCCTAAATCAAACTTTTGCCAAGTATAAACTGCATATCTGAGACCCTACAAATTTACTAAGGACCCCCGATTTGTCAAACACGAGGGTCCAAGGACCCCTAGCTGAAAATCGTAGGGAAAACCCTAATACCTCAATTATCCGACAGTTTAGTGTGTTTTCGAAATAGCTGCATAGAAATACAGTTGAATTATTACTCGAACACATTAACCTGATCCTCCTGACCTCAATATATTAACATAATAGACAGTAGACTGATTATCTAAACTTATCTTCGTCTCTTATCACATTAACTACGACTCTTGTCGTATTGCTGTACACGTTTGGTCATTTAATAATATATAATGAAAGGAATCCACAAATGATTTCCGTAACTTCAACGAAAAATGCTGATGATGCACGATTCTCTCACAGAAAATTTTATAGTCAGCGTAATTGATGTATAATATATTCATGTATAAAGGTCAGAATATGTATAATATATTCATGTATAAAGGTCAGAATCAGGTTAATATGTTCAGACTATACTGTCATTCAAAATGAAACCTCTTGAAATGCAGAGATAAGTCAACTCATTGTACCACCGACTCCACCAAAATTTCCAAATACTTTAAGTGAAAATTTAGTGAAGTACACGAAAAGCGCTTTTATAAAAACTGCTCATGTATCAGTGATATGTTGAAATTTCCTAAGAATACGACGCTCAACGACTGAATTTATTTTATTAATAGTCAAATTTACCAGTGTTATAAAAAAGGAATAATTTTACTTATTGAATCTTTGGCATGGCAACACACAAAAATAAGAGTCAATTAATTATGAAATTGAAATCACAAATAAAATGTCCATCTATAGCACAACATATTTCGTATGAGCATACATACATACATGGGTGCATACAAGCTAAATATATGAATTTAAAAAATCATGCAAAAAATGGACAAAAAAAACATATTTATTATTTTATAAATTAAATCAACTAATATGGTCCAGTCAAAAAACACACACCAGGCAAAAGAAATCTCTCACTTTTTTTCATCAAAAGCAGCAACATTCAAACTGGAATTTTATTTTTAATTTTTTTATGAACACAATAAACTTTGTACACAAATAATCATGATAAATACTTATCACTATCTGTACTGTTTAGGGTACCCAAGTCAGCAGCTTCAACTAACGAAAGAACATACTTTTTCATTGCTATGACAACCATGTTTGTGATATATGTGAAAACTTCAAAAAAATGTATTATTATCGAAATAATATCACAAATGGTATCAACAATTTAAAAAACCCAAAACCCTTCATTGTTCTTGCTAAAAATCAGCATTCACAAGTCAACAACAAAAATCAATC
This sequence comes from Mactromeris polynyma, assembly GCA_032209605.1. Classification (NCBI taxonomy): domain Eukaryota; kingdom Metazoa; phylum Mollusca; class Bivalvia; order Venerida; family Mactridae; genus Mactromeris; species Mactromeris polynyma. The sequence goes on from JASFXZ010000023.1 coordinate 10,137,072, forward strand.
AACAGTACGTACATAGTTGATCAATATTTTTCGATACAAGTACAATCTAACTACTGTTAATACTTTGTACAAAGGCTACAGTCGAAACGCACCATCTTGTCAAACCTGCTGAATAATTTCAATCTTGGATAAAACCAACTTTTATATCACAACCTTAATCTTCATGAGAGAAAATTTGAAAATCACTGATACAGTAAATAGAATTTCAACTCATTAAACTGCATTTCTACCGACAGCTGTGATTGGTCAATTCAAAATTAATTTCACTAGAAACTGCCAATCAAATTCTCTGACTCCACTGGTTGAAGATAATGGCAATTCCACATCCAAACTCTATATTTGTTTAGTTTGGGGTCTTTTGATGATACATTTTCTATTCCATGAGAGTATGCAAGTTGTTCCATCTATGTCAGAGACAGCATCAATGATCTAATGTGTTCATTACAAACTTGTTGATTATCTCAGGAACTGTAGCATCGAAACCTCCAACATCCAACATGCCTCCCGTCCTAGCAAAGTCTAAGCGTGGAGCATTAAGGCCGCAAAGAATAAACCTAAAATGATAAACAAACACAATAAACAAACACGATAAACAAACATGATATACAAACACGATAAACAAACACGATATGTATACAAACATGATATACAAACACGATATACAAACATGATATGTATACAAACATGATATGTATACAAACATGATATACAAACACGATATACAAACATGATATGTATACAAACATGATATGTATACAAACATGATAAACAAACATGATACACAAACGCGATATACAAACACGATAAACAAACATGATAATCAAACACGATAAACAAACACAATAAACAAACATGATACACAAACGCGAAATACAAACATGATAAACAAACACGATAATCAAACACGATAAACAAACACAATAAACAAACATGATACACAAACGCGATAATTATACAAACACGATAAACAAACATGATAAACAAACATGATAAACAAACACAATAAACAAACATGATACACAAACGCGAAATAAAAACACGATAAACAAACACGATAAATAAACACGATAAACAAACACAATAATTGTACAAACACGATAAACAAACACGATATAAAAACACGATAAACAAACATGATAAACAAACACGATAAAGAAAAATGATAAACAAACACGATAAGCAAACAAGATAAATCTATTCAATTGATTGTGATATAAACACAAGATTTTAGTCCGCAGAGAGATGGCTGTAGAATGATGATGAATTGCCTTTATTTGGTTCAACAATTGACATAAATGCTTGCATGATCAAGCTAGAGTAGAAATGTGAATCAATGTTGATTACAATATTTGGGCGCTGCTATGGGATTTACAACCTCTACTGTAGGTGACGTCATTTTAAGAAAATGCAATATGTGATGTCACTATTTGCAAGCTGGGAACACTATGCACTCCATATGGTCACTTCGTTTTCATATTGTCGTATGGTGCAAATATTGCGTACTGGCAGTACATGGTAACGTCACATGTGACGTTTTCTGGAAATAACGTCACTTAAAGAAGAGGTTGGAAGTCGTACAGCGGCGCTCATATGCTCTTCTTAAATATCAAAATTAATCAACAGACATGGGCCGGAATTATTATGGATACTTACACACGGCACTCAAACCAAAACAAATACTCTTATTAGTCCGATATTGAAAATTTGAGTATGGAAAATGCATGAAAATGTCAAATATGTGCTGAACATTTCTTTTTGAACCATTTTCTTTGAAATGTTATGGTAATTAAGAGATAGGGGAGTAATGATTGAGACAGAGTGCCACAATCAACACTCGGACTAAATAATTACTCCCAGATTTCAATTTACACTCAAATCCTAGGAAATTGAGCCGAAAAAAATATTCAGCACTCATTTAACATTATCATACAGTTTTCACATTTAATATGAGTCACTATCAGACTCGTAGAAAGGAGTTAATTTTGAGATTTGAGTGTTGAGTGTAAGTATTTGTTTTAATCCCAGGCCCCAGCATAGACACATCATCACATCTTACCTTGTATTCGGTAATTTCATCGTTTCTCTGTATTCTTGAAGCTTATCAACTACGCTAATCTCGCCATGAGTTTCTGTTCCATCGGACATTAAGATAAATGTATCATATTCCTTCTTCTTCTCTAGGGCCCAGGTTATAGGTGCAGCGGGATCACAAGGTAGATTAGGTACCTAAAAACATATATACTCGTTCATTCGAATTCATTGGGGTCCGAAATTTCATTTCCAATAATACAAGAAGATTTGAATCGGTTTCGAAAAGACCATTTCAATTCCACAGGAATACGGAAGATACATCGGAACCTGATACATGTATTCATTTTGGATTATACCGATTATTCGTATAGAAGGTTATCGAATAAACCGTTGCTGGATCCGCGGACATGTTAGTCTAACTGAAAACAATTCCTATAGCTTTTGCCCTATTTCTCACAAGTTAACCTGGGCATGTATTCACAAACGTTTTAAGACTGAATCTAAGACTTAGACTTTAAAATGGTAAATATTCATTTTGTTCAGTTATTGTAACACAATATATTTTGATAAAACGTGGCAAAAGTGTAGAGTGAATGAGCAACAAGAAATATTCTGGCAAAAATTTATCCGTTTAAATATAATGAAGACAAAATGCTTGAAAATTAAATTTTTGCAATTTTAAAGTCTAAGTCCGAGATTCAGTCTTAAAACGTTTGTGCATACAATCACACCCAATAAATTGTCAGCCAAAATTTCTCTAGGTCAGATTATTATCGTACGTTTTTCTTACCGAACGTCACACTATCTGTGAAGCAAGTTTGGGAAAGGCTCCTGGAGTAACTGATAGAAGTTGTAATTATTATTTTACAATCCATGAAAATTATTAAGATTTAACTAAACCACAAATACTTACTGGGGCTGCCATTTGTCCAATTTCCTGAATGATGTCTTCAAGTTCATTAGGGGCCTTCATAGGGGTCAGTGATGCTGTGAAGAACCCTAAATCAGCTGTTGCTTCTTTCTTTTTATAAAAAAGGGCCATTAACGCCATGACTTCAAGGGCTGATATAGAAGGGGCTCCACGGATTCCTTTTCCTAATTCACTAACAGAGGCTTTCACAGCTATCAGATATCTTTTATTGGTGACTGGTAAATTCTTCTGCAAAAAAACCCACAAGAGCTGTCATGGATTCGGCAAAGTGCGTATTGACAATATCGATATAACAGATGAGAAATAGTGACGATATATCAAGTATCGTTCACTAAAATGCCAATTATATGCTTGCAGTTCACGATTTCATATTATCTTCACTTCTAGTTATGACTTTTACATGCAAATTAATTATATCTTGTTTTCAGACTATTATTATAAAGCAAAATAAAGACAAATATGAATAATCTTAAGTTATTCAGACATCCTCGTTGAATGCCTTAATATGTTACATGACGTCATTATCGCTATGACAATTTGACTGTGAATTATCAGATAATAATTCATCATTATTCCGGTGGTAAACAGGCTTTATATACCAAAAAACTAGGAGAAAACTAGGAATGAAAGTCACAGAAAACTAGGAAAAACTAGGAACGCTGGAAAGCCTGGGTAAACCACTGGAACAAATGAAATAAAACATCATTCTTATTCTTTAATTAACCATCACAGAATAATTCAGAATAAAAATCATACCTCCACAGCTATATTGAAACATTTAAACAAAGATTTGAACAGTTCTGGATTATTTTTGGTAGCCTTGTCGGTCGCGTTGTCTTCCTCTCTCTTTTCTTGGTGCTCTTCTTCAAAGTCTCCTTGAAAAATAAATACAGAATCTTACACGACATGGCTCACAATTATAACGGATACTCACACTCGGCACTCAAATTAAAAATCCCAAAAGTCACTATTTTTAGTCAGATATTGAAAGTCTAAAAATCCCAAAAGTCACTATTTTTAGTCAGATATTGAAAGTCTAATAATCCCAAAAGTCACTATTTTTAGTCAGATATTGAAAGTCTAAAAATCCCAAAAGTCACTATTTTTAGTCAGATATTGAAAGTCTAAAAATCCCAAAAGTCACTATTTTTAGTCAGATATTGAAAGTCTAATAATCCCAAAAGTCACTATTTTTAGTCAGATATTGAAAGTCTAAAAATCCCAAAAGTCACTATGTTTAGTCAGATATTGAAAGTCTAATAATCCCAAAAGTCACTATTTGTAGTCAGATATTGAAAGTCTAATAATCCCAAAAGTCACTATTTGTAGTCAGATATTGAAAGTCTAATAATCCCAAAAGTCACTATTTGTAGTCAGATATTGAAAGTCTAATAATCCCAAAAGTCACTATTTTTAGTCAGATATTGAAAGTCCGAGTGCGGAAAATGCATGAAAATGTCTGAATATTCTTGTGGTCTATTTTCATAGAGATTTTAACGTAATTATGAGACGTGCGAGTAATTTTTGGGCTTGAGAGAGTCACACTCTACACTCAGACTTTAGGGGCCACAATTGGTGGATTTTAACCGAAATCAGACTTGACATGTATTGTACAGTAAAACCTCAATAATAAGACCACCTTTGGGACCCTTAAAAACTGGTCTTCAGGTGGCCTTAATATCGAGGTTGAATAAACAGCGGTACAGTCAAAATGGACTTGAAAAAAATGTGGTCTTAATTTTAAGCTGGTCTTTATCTTGAGGTGGTCTTTATGTGAGGTTTAACTGTATAATCCGATGCTTCTGTGCCTAATATTAATTGAAACCATCCCTCCTTTCATTCAAAAGTTTGAAAAAGTTATTGATCAGAAATTATTTTTTTTGACAGACGAAACCAATTTTAGGCCCCATCGCCATTCTTTGCGGGCATATAAAATAGTATTGAACCTTTATCCTTCTTTTTCTTCTTCTTTTTCTTCTTTTTAGCCGAATGCTCCATAGTATCGTTGAACATTGCCTGGTCCATCTTATGGGAATGGGTAACTCTGTGATGACTCTCGTGTCTCTCCTGTTTGGCAAACACTCGCACATAGTTTCTTATAGCAATGTAGATAAACACGGGACTTATCCTGCAAATAATTGAAGTAATATTGTGCTCACTATTTGTTCATTTGTTTACCTAAAATAAGCAGGAAAAATAAATTTCCTTTAGTTAAAATATCAATAAATATACATTAACAAAGTATGAACTGTATTGATCCATATTTGTTGAAGAAATATGTTTGTACATCATAAAATTTAAAAAAAAATCCAGTTTTATTAACAATCAGGCTATTTTACAAGTTTTGTCTGTTAGTAATATGGTAAAAAATATTATTTAATAGGTTATACATTGCAATGGTTCTTATCAGAGATGTTTAGCCAATGTAACAACAATACTGGATGAAGCCAATTCAAACATTTTATGTTCAGATGAGCCAGATACATCTTTAATAGCATTTTACAAACAAGAAATTTTTGAACGGCCATTGAATGCTCCCCGAAGTATGTGAAAAAATCATCCCCGAAGTATGTGAAAAAATCATCGAACAGAAATAAGTCGACATTATGCACATCTATTTTTGGAAGTGAACCTTCCCATTAAGTTTCATAGAATTCCGGTCAGTGGTTTTTGAGAAATAGCACAGACATGAATGCAGGATGGACACACAGACAGACGAAGCTCCTCCAGCGGGAGCATAATAAATTTCCCATGAAAAGTATCTTAACCATAATACTTCGTTCATTCGAATTCATCGGTCCGAAATTTTACTTCAAATAATACATGGTTTCGAATAGCCTTTTTAATTTTGATGTGCATAAAAAGATACATCGGACCCGATATTTATAAACAGGCATGACTGAATACAAAATTTCATAATCAACTGAAAATTCGGTAAGGGGTCCAGGGGGCCACTAAAGCTCTTGGCTTTAAAGCACCTAAGATGGCTTAAATTGTCTCAAAAACGGCAAGCGTCAAATCCGCAGATTTCTACGAAAAATTCTCATGCCAGAATAAACGAGGTCCGACTGTAATTAGCATGTAATTAAAAGTTCCAATTATTTGTATCATACTTCTCTTTTTCGACTGTTTCAATATCAGTGATCTTTTGTAGAACCTTGGTTTGAATCTCCGACACAACCTGATCTTTCTCGTCCCCTGCAGCTGGTGCAGTTAGAAAGGCTCTACGGGCAAGGGCCGGCAGACTGGACAGGGTATCTTTGGCAGTCATGCTTCGAAGCAGACTGTTCCATACCTGTAGAACATGGTAATACAATATACAGTAAAACCTCGATAATAAGATCACATTTGGGACCCTTGAAAACTGGTCATATTATTGAGATGGTCTTAATATTGAAGTTGAATAAAGAGTGAAACAGTGAAAATGGACTTGAAAATTGTGTTCTTAATTTCGAGGTGGTCTTTTTATTGAGGTGGTCTTTAAGTGAGGCTTTACTATATACTGAACCAACCTTTGCACATAGACAAACTACAACAATACAGGTGTCTCTCTGTTCAGTTACCATGACAACACATGCGATTTCAGTTATGTAGTTCGATTATATAAAAATATGAAACACAAAAAATTCTCAATAACTAATAGTTTAATGACTTGTGACGGCTCAACACGAACATTTGACTAGGTAAGTAGAATAAAACAATGAGTTATAATATAATATAATGACTAGAATAGAACTTCATGTCCCATAATAAAAGTAAACAGTTCCAATACATAGAATATAAGTTCTCACATCTACAATATTTACCTCCCTTGTTATGAATTGTCGGCCATTTTGATAGGCAAATTTCCTTTAAGTTTATGGGGAATAATAATGTAAACTATGATAAACTTATCCGATATATAAAAAAACAACTTATTCATTTTGCTCATGTGGGCATTTGGCTCAGTAAGTTGAAGAAAAAGTGGTTGTCACATGAAATTTCTTAATTATCACGTATTTGGAATTACATGTACTCCTATAAGGGCATATCAGTTTTGCCTATCAAAATGGCCGACAGTTAAGAACAAGGGAGGTAAATATTGTAGATGTGGGAACTATGTATATCTGTGTAACTAAAAGATAATAAGTATAATCTTATGAGTTCTCTGACTAGAATATTGCTTCAGCAATAAAAATGTTATCTGACAGGAGTCAAATCCAGACCTCCAAGTTGCCAGTTAAGCATTCTATCAACTGAGCCAACTTGGTGGGCCTTCCTGTAAAAACCTTCTGTTAGATGAATGGTCAAATAACACAAACATGCGTACGTGTTTTGTTATATTGATCAAGTGGCATAAATTTGCTTGTGCAAAATAATACTTTATTATTAATTTACAGATACAGTAAAACCTCAATTATGCGACCACATTTGGGACCCTTGAAAACTGATCTTCTTATTGAGGTGGTCTTAATATTGAGGTTGAATAAAGAGCAAAACAGTGAGAATAGACTTGAAAAATGTTGTCTTAATTTTGAGGTGGTCGTTAAGTGAGGTTTTACTGTAATATGAAAACTGTTATTTCAAAGTTTATGAAAAACGCCACAACCATAAATGAAAAGCCCCTGCTTGTCCTCATTTTACTCCAGTCCCCGACAACGACCCCTGTGCGAAAAGGTCCACAGACAATTTTTGTATCAATGTGAAGCTGAATGGTTGAAGTTTCCAAAGAAAAAAAAACACTAAATAATATCCCAGGATTTATTATGGGAAGATGACCCATACACTTCTATTTCTTAGAAATTGGCAAAAAAAATCTAGAAATTACAGCAAACTTTAAGGAATAAAATTAAAGGACGTAGTGATTTATGAATCAAGGATTGCAATATATATAAACTGCATGTGAGAGAAAAGTCTCTAACTTTGTCAATTTTGGCTCAATTGAACTAAAACTTTTTCTTCATATTTATTGAGATTTTTTACGTTCAAATTGGGGAAAATATATACTTTTTTGTCATAGGGAATTTAGCCGAATAATGGCTATAAAAACAGCTGAACTCTGTATCAGTGGACCTTTTTTGCACATGGAACATCCTCAGGGGCAGGAGTACTTAAAGGCTTTCCATCATTTTATGTTTCTCAGTTTAATACGCTTGATACAAAATATCATCTGATCTAGTATCAGCCTTTTTAAACATGAACAATGGACAAAATTTACCTCCTTAGAGGAGAGCATTACAGCCGGAATATGTTCTTTACTTAAATTTCTTTCCTCAATAACCATGGCAACAGAAAACCCATCATCGTTATGTTTCACCGAATCGACAGCATCGAAATACGCAATGAGTTTTTTCACATCATCGGCGGGATCCTTGAATTCCTCTTTGGCTGTTTTCAAACCTTTACATACGACCTTGATGATAAATCCAAGGCCTGAAAATGTAAAAAAAATATCATAATTAATGTTAATAATAGGGACGTCCTTGATTAAAATTTTGGTATACGGACAATATCGATATATTGAATGACAAATATCTTGTGTCCACTTGAGATCACAAACGGTTAATCTCAGTTAAAGTTAGCCGATATTGATTTCTGTATTTTAGAAGTACATGTCATTCCCCTTTCGTGGATACACGGTTATAGGGTGTCACACATCTCCGTTAAGGCACTAGTTTCAAAATTATAACACTAATAAACCATATTCAGGGGTTCAATTTGACCCTGGCGTCGACCCTTTGACCCCTGAAATTTTAAAGTCTATTTTTTTATTTTTTTTCTAAATTATAGGTTATTAGGCTATAAATTGGTAAAAACTAAAATCCAGTCAAAATTTTCAAAACGACCCTTGAGATTCAGCCCCTAGTGGAGCCCCTGCATACATGTATCTTGGTTCAGTGTAAAATAAATCTTACATAATTATAGAAGGGAAATATTACAAATATGCCATTAAAGTTAAGAATGTTTACAATCAAACACAGGCGTAGAAATGTATGTAATATATGCACATGTGTTCAATCACATCTTGCAGACTGTTAACTGTAGTATTGTTCTGTTGTAAGAATCTGCTACATATGAAATTCCAATAATCCCACATGAACACTTCTGGTGAATGTATATACAGTATATATATATACAGTAGCTATGTTAGAGTCAATATATATACAGCATGTGTGTTTGCATGTGCCTACCCGAAATATAGATGGAGCAGGGGGTTCCATTTGACTCGGGAGTTGGGACTTTTGACCCCTGGAATTTCAAAAGGCCATTTGACCCTAAGGATTTTGGCTGAAGGGTCAATTTTGGCCAAGGTATTTTGGCTATAAAATGGTAAAATCCAGTCTAAAATTATCTAAATGACCTCAGTGATTCAACACCTAGTGGAACCCCTGTGGAGACTTATAGGTAACAGGGTTAATTTTGGCTATATTTGGGAAGATGACCCATACCCTTCAAAATGGGATTTTTTTGGAAAATATATACTTTTTGGTATTGAGGAAAAACATACCTGTGTAATGACTGCAGGCTCATTTGGCATTTCGAATTTTAGCAGGATCTACATAAACACTGAATATTTTCCCTAGGATTTTTCAGCTAGGGGTCCTGGGACCCTCGTGTTCGACAAATTGGCGGGGGGTCCTTGGTAAATCTGTAGGGTCCCAGATATGCAGTTTAGATTTGAATTGACAAAGGTTTATTTTAGGGGTCCCAGTTAGGGGACATTGGTAGTCCCTAGAAAGAAAAGGGAGTCAGGCACTCAATATTTCAGCGTCAGGGAACTCCTGATTGTATATATTGCATTTATAGTTGAACACGGAATATGGTTTGATTCTAAGAGTGCATGACTACATGCATAGTAAGTCACATAATTGTAGATAGTGGTTTACACCATTGCATGAAATTCAATAGCCATAAAAATATCCTTCTCAAGTGATTTTAAGAAAGTTAATCTACTTGATGTAATGCACTATATCAATATCAATACTTAACCCAAGAGGGAGGTGGGGGAACGGGGGCTGACCCAGGGGAATTAGACAATTTGTAAAGTTGGGTTTCACTCCCAACCCCTAAGTCAAGCATTTCGTCTAAATCCCCACAGTGGGAGATTCTTATATTCCACTTTCGGGATGTATTAAAAATCCTGCCAGCCCCGCCCCCCGACCCGGGCAAAACATTGATAAGTGCATAAAGTATATAAATGTCTATAAAAAATCTCAATCACTGAAATTTAAGAGCCGGTGTAGGAGAATGTTGAACAAACATATACCGTGAACAAACATTATTTTGTATTTGCCTAGAGTATAGGTAACTAGAAGTAATAAATATTCAGTTCTGATACAGTCAAACATATGAGTAATGATTTATTTGCTAACAAATTAGTTTGTGGTATTTTACATTGCGGAATGGAAGCCGATTATGTTTCTGCTAAGATTTATAGAGGCAAAGCTATACATAGAATTACTTCAACTGAATTGATGAACGCAAAGATAAGCAAATATACTCAGATTTATTCCAAACTGGATTGACAGTCAAATTTGCATAAACAGGTCGTTTCAATAAATTTAATAAAGATCCATTGAGAATTAAAACAGACTTACTAAATTGGGGAAGAAAACAACAGAGAAGTATTCAATACAATATATGTCAGTTTACCATGGAATGCAAAATAAATGAAAAACTCACTGTCATTTTGCGGCTTCATGTGTGACAACCTGAACACATCCTTATGATGCCATCTTCCAACACTCTGGTAACGAGTCACGAAATCAGCAATTATCATAGGATCTCGGCTATGGTACCAGTTGGACACAGTTTTACGAAGACCAGCGCCCCATCCTTTGGTCAACTGACTTAATTCCTTGACATGTTTTAACCATATAAACAAATCAAACGGATTTTCACAGACTTCATTCACAATGACATAGGCAGCTGATTTTGTAGCTGCATCGCTTGAATGTGTAGCGACCGCCAGGAAGTATAGTAAAGGCTCCCTCTTGTGGTACGATTTCTCGGCGTTAATACTTTTAATACGAGCGACAGCTTCGGGACCTTGCCCCGCCTCTACTAGCACATTGAATACATTACCGAACATCTGAAATGCTTTATTTCTTCCGGGAAGGAAGAAATTGCCTTCAGTTCCAGTTCTGAGGTAACGAGTCAGTTTCTCCATTAAGGAGAGAGGATTGTCGTTATTTCCTGCCATTGCAATTGATGTAGAGATCTGTTCACTGAAATAGATTGTTATTGATCAATCATTAAGAAGATAGGTATTCAGACCTTTTTCTGTCCATTTTGAGAAAAACAACCTCAACTAATTGGGGAAATTTGCCAATTTTGGGGAAACTTTAATCACTTCAACTCCAATTTTGGGAATTCATAGTTAAAAGAACAGGTTTTTATATAAACAAGCATTCTAATCTACATTTCTTATATCAACTGGCAAAAAGACAAAATGTCCACGAACATTTATGATACAAGGGACAATAATTACCAGAGTAATTATTCAAAGATCTTCAAGATACCAGGTCGCACCAGTAGACGATTTTTTGTAGGTCACAAGGTGCTTCCGATCGGGAATTTTTCTGATTGGGAAAAAAATAATATATTTGGCTTTGGGAATGAGTCAGATAGTCTGACCCGTGGGAACTATAGATATCATGGGATATTGGTCAGGGCTGAATCACAAGGATGGTATTTTTTTATTTGCAGTATAAATTGTCTATGAATATGATGTAGTGGTGCGGGTTTAGACGGCCGTTCGGTTAGCTCAGTCGGTAGAGCACCGTTCTAAAGTTTAGCAAGTCGTGGGTTCGAGCCCCACAGTGGGCACACCTTTTCCCATTGATTTACTTCAATGGTGGAAGCAGTGTTTGACAGCCCACTGTGGTTGAACCTCAAATACCGGAAGGGGGAGGAGTGTAGTGGTGTGGGGTTAGAAGGAAGGGGGAGGAGTGTAGTGATGTGGGGTTTGAAGGCAGCCAGGTTAGCTCAGTCGATAGAGAGCCATACTAGTGTTTAGGTGGTCGTGGGTTCGAGCCCTAAAATGGGAGCACTTTTTTCAGTTGATTTACTTCAATGATTTATAAACGCCAGAGTCATCGACAATTTACAATAGGGTCACATAATGATACCCGATCTTATCTCTCTGCACACCACATGAAGCCTCACAGAAAGCAATTACAATATAAATAAGCGTCTACCTGGGACGAGGCTAGGTCAGGCTAAACTACAAACTAAATTGCAATGCACTTAGTGACTCACGAAAATGACTGATTAAAATCTGTCAAACTTACTATGAGGTCGCGTGGTGGTTTAATTAGGAGCATTTCATAATTGAGCATGCGTATGAAACGTGCAACTAAGAAAAAAGTACCGAAAACATGGTTTATTACAATGCTATTTTAAGAATGTGGTATTAACATCCTTTTCCCAGTCTCCACCATCCACTGCTTGAGGGAAATACCTGTATCCAAATGTTGAGTCGATAATATCCCAATTGCTGAGGCCGGAACGCCTATTTTTAAGCCCCTCCCTCTAAGCGCCATGGTCGACGGCAACTTTTGAAAACTAGTGTAAAACATAGTTGTATTCATAACTTTATCTTATGCAGCGTAATCAGCTGAAACAGTAAGACACACATACAGACAAACACTTCAATTTAAGTTTTCACTCCTGTGCTTTATTGGAATAAACAATCTTTTTTTCACCGCCAATACAATAATTTCCGATGGTGGCATACTCAAACATGATTAGAAAATTGTGAAAAATACAAATATTTTAACCACGGAGGATATATGTGCGTGGTAAATGTATTTAGCTAAATTAAAGCGCTTTTTTATAAATGATAAAAATGATAAAGGTTTTTGGCAAATTAGGCCAATGACTGTATTATCTGAGACCAATGATATATATCTTTCGATATTTGAATTCCTTCTCCAATCTGGACCACATTCATAATACGGTCCCTGGTTCAATCTGGAACCAATATATACATATGTTTGAAACCTTCAAAAGGATGGCACCAAATTGTGGAGGCTCACGAAGTAGCTGAATGATGAAGGGGGAACTGAGAGGGGGACAACAACTCTAGTGGAAAATGGATCTCTTCTCTTCTTCTTCTTCTTCTTCTTCCAATACTGTACTGACAACTTCTGGACTCACAAGCAAACTAGCTGCAAACTGCTTTGTACAAAACTACAAAAAGGTCAGTGACATACCGGTAAACCAACAGAGGCAGAGAGAAGTGCGACAAGAACAAAGAGATAGAAAAGTGATAACATCAGAGCAGAACTGTATGGAAAATAATCCTTCATTGTGATGACATGTGATCATAAGAACTAGCTATTCAAATTAATGGAAAAAATTGTATTATTCAGACTTGTCAATTAATACTTGTATTTGCTGTTTATTAAGATGTTAAAGTCACAGTAAGGGTTGTTAGTACATTTTTGGAAACATCTGCATTATCCTGAATATTCCCATATTCATGTATACCCTCAAACGTAATCAAAAACTGTATGCCGACGAGGGGGCATAGCAACAATTGTTTCAACTTAAATGGCAAAAATCCACTGTAATTGGCCTTAAAGAAGAATTAGCAATTTCGTATATTTTTAAATATTTTTCTTTCTATGAAGATGAAAATTTTAAATTCATAATTGGAGAATATCTTTATTCATTTTTCGGACCTGTATATAGGTCCGTGATTTTTCACATAAATTTATATCATAAATTCAGGAATGTAATTATTTATTTAAGAAACCGAACTTATGGTAAAGGTCATAATTTGGTGAAATAAGCATTGTATAAAGTAAAAGTCTTAATATTATCATGGGGAAAAATATAGTAGAATAGCTGAAGGTGTCGCTTCTCGAAATGGCCATAGTATTTACAAAACATATTTTGTTGCAATATTTTTAAAGCAAAGCACTGTTTTATCTTCTTCAATATGAAACATGAAAGCAGTATTATAGTGAAATAAAATGTAGTTGTGTAAGTTTGCCATACTGTATGTTGTAGTGATTAGAATTTCAATAATCGTGAGCCGAACACATTTTCACAGGATTTATACCTTAATATGAATTATTTTGTCAGTTCAGCTCTTACTCGTAGATCCCAATTTCTATAAAATGAGTTGTCACCTTTAAGGTCATGGTATATATCAATTCATTTCAAGGAAGGATCTGTCTAGTTCACATATATTAAAATTTGGTCAATTTTTCTCTTAATTTTTCTCTTTATGAAAATGATGATGATAATACAAAACATATTTTTTTGGAAAATAATTGATCATAAAACTTTCTGGTATTTTGGCATGCTGTTATCTGATGTTTTTAGATAAAATGTACTCTGGTTGTATTTTGTTCCCTTCAATATTATTGTCGCCAGCTTAAATTGTATTTGATGATCATTTTGGTCTGAACCTGAAGTCAATGAAAGTTTTTAGGGCAGATTTTATTTAGTGAATGACGCCTTACACTCAGCTAAATTTCAGTGATATTTTCATGTAAGACATTGTTTTAGGCATATACTCGTATTGATGTACTTTATTGAATGATATTATGAAAATAAAGGATGCAGTAACAAAATACAGATAGTCGTCTTATTCACGTATTTGCAATTTCTAAACATTAACCTTTATGGATCTAATATGTTAATGGCTGGCACGTGTATCCTGTATTGCATTCATCTTCAAGTGTTTTACGATGACTTCAGACTCAAAGTGTAAACTTCACACTTGGCCAGGAAAAAGTTTCGTAAGTGTAGTTTTCCTCCATTTCAACAAAACATTACATTAATGCTCATAAATTGGCAATTTATCCATGGAGATGGAATTAACGAAGTTCTGGTAATTTATGATCATATGTGAAATACCCCCTATGTGCATTTGATATACTACCAAGTCAATAACGACAAGAATGATTGCAACACTTTGGTATTTTATTGCTCACAATAGATATAATGATACATAAATAGGATACAGTGTTAAATGTACAGTGGAACCCCTCCAAACCAAACACTTTCCGGACCAAAGAAAAGGTTATGTTTAGAAGGGTTTTCGTATTAGAGGGTTTTTGTCTGTGGGAAGTTGATTCATGAATAACTTGTTCGACAAAATTAGTTTCAATCACAGGAAAATGTGCCAAAACATAATTTTACAATATACTGTCAAATAATGTCTATTTTACAAAAGGTTTCAAGAAAATAATTATAGATATACCATATTATTGGAAATGAAACAGGTATCATTTTGTAGATTGATTTGTTTAAATCCACTTTCTGAAATGTAATTTTAAGTTTCATTCCATTGTAAATGACATTTTTTCGTCGGAACTGACCATGTTGTCTCCTTGAAGAACTAGCAAATCGTGAATCGATTCAAACCTAACTATCTAATAAGATGACAATGGATTGAGTCTTGAAATACCTTAAAACTGTCCAATAAGTGGACAATAAAGCCACGAGATACACGTTCAGTGTGTATGTAATTCTGCTTTCATTTTAATGGCCTGTTTACACTTTCTGTAAAGTTAACTAAAAAGTCATTAAAACCATGCAATAAAAAGGAGAAAAATGCAAGAACATCCAAATAAAGTTAAATCTCATAGAATATTTTAAATGAATTTTATTTACAGTCGACTTTTGACAATAATTGATATACTATCCAAATGTGAAGTTTGTGGAAAAAACATTACGACACATAAAATGGCCATATATGGCCCAAAATGTGCACCTCTGCGCAATAGGGCGCATTAGTTACCCCTTCTTTCCTTTGGTAACTGAAGGTAACTTGTTCTTTCTCTTTGGTAACTTCTCTGATTTTTTGGGCCATATATGTAGATATGGCCCAAAATGTGCACCTCTGCGCAAGTGGGCGCATTAGTTACCCCTTCTTTCCTTTGGTAACTGAAGGTAACTTGTTCTATCTCTTTGGTAACTCAGTCAATGCAGTGGTAACTTTTCTACTTCTATCGAATAAGCTTTGATTCCAAACTATCTTTACAGTAGGCGGTCCGGACTACGATAAGAGTAAGATAATAATGAATGCCGTAAAACGTAATCGATTTGTCAATCGGAACACCTCGGAGATATAAATATGTATTCCGAGCTCTGCCGGATACCGCCGAGTAGTTACGATTGTCAATTTGTGTGTAGCATTTTATAGTTTGGAAATTCAAAGCCTCATATTCGAATTAAAATATATTAGTTTAAAGAGCTAATCGTAAAAAAATAAATAAGTTTCTTATTACTTATTATACCTAGATGTTTTTACCGGTATATAGAGCGCATTTATTTGCTGTTTTTGCCTTAAAACGTGCACTTCCGGTTTATGGATTGTGTGTGGCTGTGACAAAATTTACCTCACATGATACTTCCGGTTTGGTGCTGCTGTCAAAATTAACAGAATGGCTAGTCAAACTACAGGAATCCAGCAACTGTTGGCAGCTGAAAAGAAAGCAGCCGACAAAGTTTCTGAAGCTAGGAAAAGTAATATATTTGATTTTATGTTAGCAATACACAGACGTCGTATTTTCATCAAGATATCATTTTGTAATAAATAACAATATTGACAGCAGTCAAAATTATTATTATTAATGTTATTTTCATTTTTACTGTTTTTAGTTTAATTGTATGGAATTGATAAATTGTCATTAATCTAGACTGATTAGATTTTTATTTGGTTTGTTGGCATCTGATAGTCTATAGGCAAGTTAATTATAGGGTCAATTTCGACCTTTAATTAATTCAGTTAATATTTTTACAAATGTGAAACCTATTTTACAAGGAGAGTATATTGACAATGCAGACCATATTAAGAGACAATTTGGACAGTGTCAATTCTGCTGCAAGGGGACAAATTTGTTTAAAATGATTGATCATTCTTAATGACTGTGTCTGTGTTATTTACGAGTATACGCACCAAATGCAGGAATGTTAAGACCTCTACAGAATTAAAACCTATGACCTCTAGCTAGAGTGTGACCCTGTACCCACGGACCATTATGTCTCCCATCATGTTTAGATAGCGCCAGCAAGTCTTATTGATACAGAAGTGCTTTTTTGCTAACATAAGCCAACACAATATTGGTGTGTGACCTTGTAGTGTTAGTTCTCTGTCTGAAAAATGGTAGGACTTGAAAGTTTAAAAATGACCTGCTTTTATTCTGTCACTTTCCTAGTCTACAGGTGTGAATGTTTAAGAAATCTTCCATCACATTTTGTGTACATTTTTTCAGTGTTCTATGGACCAATTGAATTCTTGAAGGTTTAATAAAGTCTATATTTTCATGGAAACAAGAGATCTTTGTAAAACATTATGCCCCCAGAGACCTTGAATTTTGACCCCATGACCCCACAATCAATAGGGTTCCTCTGCTACCCAAGATGAATGTGCGGACCAAGTTTGAGGATGATAGGTCAAGGGGTGCTTGAGGTATTGATCGGAAAGGAAAAGGTTATGGACCTATATAGATGCTAACCAATATGCCCTCTCTTCTTTGAAGGGGGGCATAAACATTTTTATCCCATTGTTTATGTTAGTTCTTAATGTTTTCAGGGAAAGGCAGAAGATTGAAGCAAGCAAAGGAAGAGGCCCAGGCAGAAATAGAGGCATACAGAAATCAAAGGGAATCAAAGTATAAAGGATATGAACAAAGTGTAAGTTGTTCAGTCATATGCAAGGATTGAAAGCTGAAACTAGCCACAATAAATTACTGTTTCTTTAATGGGTTTAAACTTACGATTTTTTGTTTCAAGTTGTGTTATTTTGTTAACTTTCAATTAAAAAGTTAATAATTTCATGTTTGTTTCTGATTTCTTGAAACAATTAGTTTCAACTTAGCCTGGAATACTTGTTTGTCTAGAAAAAACAGGAATGGGTAAATGTCAGACTATTATAACTTGACTTTTTGGATTTTTTTCAAGACATAATTCTGAACTTCGACAGGCTGATGGAGTTAAAGTCAAGACTAACAAGTTGCTATTGAACCTTGTAATTTTGAAATTGAAATGCCATACAAAAACTTACTATAGTCTATACAGTTTTCACTTTTTCTGTATTTGCTGCCCTAAAATAAATCGAAATGCACTTGACAATGTTTTTAACCTAAGTTTCGGTCTGACAGATTTTTGTTGATCTGACAGATTTTCAGGTCTTATCAGACCTAATGTATGACACTTTTTTTAAACTTTCAGGAAGTCTGATGGATTTCTTACATAATATTTACCTAAGACCTATGTTATATTTACAGGTTTTGGGTTCTCGAGGTGACAGAGAGAAATCAATTGATGTGGAAACACAGCAAAAAATTAAAACTATAGAAAAGAATGTTCAGAAGAGTAAGCAATTGGCATTGAAAACACTGTTGGACATGGTTTCGGACATCAAACCACAATTACACGAAAATCTAAGATTATAGACATTTATATGACTGATAATTGTTGTTTTATATCCTAAGCATATGCAAGTACCATGTATATAATGACACTAATCAAGAGATGTTCTGTAGTAACCTGCAATGTTGGACCGACTAGATTCATTTTTAAAATGGTCATAGAGCTAGAAAACTACTGTAGCATTTCTGCAGTTTTTGAACTGTTTTTTTGAAAGAGAACTTTTGTCTCAATTTACAAGCATAGTATACATTTTCAATCTGCATTTTATTGACATGTGTGCTAAATGTATTTAGTTACTTCCAATGTACATGTTTGTATTTTATTTCTGGGAAATCCATTGTAAGTTCATAATTATATCTGTGTTCTGTTGTAATGGGGTATATTATACATTCCATAAATTGTAGTTTAATACAAGTTGCAAATTTTAATGAAATTACATGTATAAATGACACAGTGCGGACGAATGAATGCTATAAATGAATTGTAAGATATTTTGTGTACATGAATTTCTTAGTTCCAACATTTGTATTTGTTACGCATTATCATGACAAGATGTTTGTTCCGTTTTGTATAACAATCTAACGATGGGTTCAAAATTGTCTTTACTGTCGGGATTTCAGCTGTGGGGTTTAATTAATTTTAACTCTAGTTTCAATACAAATATTCTTAATAAAACATGATCATTTCAATGTAATTTGACTGGTATATAGTTTAACGTATAAACTTGCTCATACCAATTAACACATTTCCAGTACCAGTCTATGTTATGCCTTGTATGATGGGCCTTGTATCTTTATGAGAAGTTGGTATGTGAATGGTTCAGTGTGCATGTCGTTTGTTTGTGTTGTATTTGGGCTTTTAATGTCCATATCCAGGATCGGCTATTACGGTCGAGGAATATCCCGGGCCGACACCTGGGTAGAACCACCCACCTCCCAGCCAGCCCGACCACAGTGGCCCCTCAGTGTGTATGTATACAATGTAAATGATGGTATATATCTGTGTGTAGTGACCTTCTAGTCTTTAACTGTACCAAGGAAGTACAGTTGATGGTCATTCAGTGGGAATAAAGTCAAGTAAATTTGTATACTATAAGATATAAATGACTTAAAAACTTTGCAAAACATAAACAATACAATCATGTAAATGTATGTTCTTGGCTTGGCTTTAAGTGGCTTCGGTATAGCATAAAGCCATTACTCAACAGGTTGAGCATGGTCAATACATGTCATTCTTATGTTGAAAAAAATGATATTTTAAAATGCCATCTTTCAACATATTTTGTATGTGTTTGATCTTGATGGTCTACAAAGATATACACATTTGTACTTGTATTTCTGTATAAAGTATATGTATAAAGTATGGTTTCACCGCAAGGCAATCTTTTATCTCCATTGAATGACCATTTATCTTCATTCTAGGCATATTTTGTGTTGAATGTAGTTGTATGTGCTACCATAAACCTGTTGTAATATATTCAAGAATAAAGTGTCATATATACAGTACGTATATGTTGTTATTATTTTTGTCTGTTTCCAATAAAATACAGAGATACCCCGTTACTTGAAAATAGTGTCAAACTGTCCCATTTAAAGGGCCATTACTCTGGGGATCGGGGGAACAATTTGCCTGGGTTATCAAACGTGACATAATGCTCATAAATTCAAAGATAAACAATTTTGTTCACTTGTTTCCATAACAACAGGTCAACAAACAACAGACAAAAGTTGGTGCTAATAATAATATTTATTCATAAGGCTACAGATCTTCTAAAAAGTAAATTAATAGATAAATGTTCTACGAGATTCAGAAATAATCTTTCAAGGTTCAGAAATAATCTACACAACAAAGCAGAACTAAACTAGAGCTATCACTGGTGATTATTACCCCCCACAGTACGACTGGCGACCATCTTGAATGTGATAAAAAAAAAAAATCACGCATTACAACTTGTAGATTATTTGATAATAAACTAGAGCTATCACTGGTGATTATTACCCCACAGTACGACTGGCGGCCATCTTGAATGTGATAAAAAAAAAAATCACGCATTACAACTTGTAGATTATTTGTGTAAAGTTTGAATCAAATCCTACATAAACTGCAGAAGCAGATCCCTTCACAATTCTTAGTTAGCAGACAAACCAACCAATCAACAGAGTGACTCCAGTTTACTGCCAACATTTTTTTGAAAACATCCAAGATGGCTGCCAGTGCTGGTTTTAGGGGGGGGGGGGTATAAGACATTAAACACTAAAGTCAATATAAATGCATAAGAGGCGATGCCAACACCTGTTCAAAGCTTTATTTAAGCTATGGGTAAAGGAAATAATCAAAAAGCTATCAAACTTAAAGTACGGAATGTGTTTCGGAAAGCACTCTAGAATAATATGAACGCCGTCAAAGACTGGTAAACATGATTTAATCAAGTCAAGGTCAAAATAATGACAATAACGGAATTTAATGGACGAAGCAGTTGCAGTATTTCTGGAATAAATATCCTTAGAGGATTTTATCCACTCTTCTCTCAGCTAAATGGTGAAATGAAGTTAAATTTGTATGACTGGAAAGATCAAACCAAAGAATAATTATGATTGCCAATATAACAATCCGAGTAATGAAAAGCAGTTATATACACCAGGCCTCCCAGTAGGCATCAATAAAAAGGTTTTTAATAAGGGTTGCAATTTAGCCAAATAAAGGTTTTTAGGGTGATTAACGTAAAAATAATACGCAAATATACTGGTAAGCTAATTTTGACCAGCTAATTTGTTGGATCTATGTGGCCGAGATGGGCCGGCAGTGCGCCCGCCGACGTTATGACGACATGATCCTGCCTCAGGGCTATCGGACACTGCCATCACAAATACCATATATACACGTAGCATCATAAGGCTACAGTTTTCATAAGTGAATAGTACAATATAAATGTAATAATCATTGCTCACAAAAGATGCAGAAAACTGAGCAGAAAATTATTTTCAGAAAAAATAAAAGATTTTACAAAAAATTACGGTTATTACACGTTTTAAGGATTTTAACTAGGAGGCATGCGCAAAAAGTGTTACATTAGATTAGCCTGAAATTCAAAATATGGATTTAACAATCGGGAGAAAATATTTTATAATCTTGTATCAACGAAAAAATCATTAAATATAACAGTGAATCATTATATCCTGGGAAAAATGATTATTTATAATCATAACTATCAAAATAGTTTTACATGATTGAGCTATATATATACGTACAGGTCTGTTTATGATACTAGCAATATATTGCTTTTTTTTAAATTGTGCAAAACAAGAATGACTAATTTCAGGGTGGGTGAACACTTGACTTTTTTATTAGTACGCGGCACGAAAAGCTGGCGACCGATCAGAAAACAGTATGTATTTTGGCAGCTTTTCGTTTCTTAGAAATAGTTTTAATAGCCTTAAATCTGTTCATCCAAAATCCATTTGCGTTGATGCCCATATAGACACATAGATCTCTGTAGATTTGACGGAATGCGTGCCACAAAATTTAAGCGAGGCGAAATGATCTAGGATTTTTTGTTTTTGGCTATTAAAAACTATTTCTAAGAAACAAAAACCACCAAAATACAAACTGTTTTGTGATCAGCCGCCAGCTTTTTGTGCCGCGCAGTTACAAAAAAGTCACGTGTTCACCCACCCTAGTTTTTCTGGGGCCTTACTCCCCAAAACTTTAAATTTGCAAAAGTTATATTTACCAGCCTTTCATTTTCATGATATCTAAACGCATGAAACTTAGGCATCATAATCGTTGTTACCCACTCTACCTGTTTGACAAGTTTCATCGAAATCTATGATGTTCTAACACCGTAGGAGCAAAATGAACATTTAAAATTTTAAAGTCTAAGTCTGAGATTCAGTCTTAAAATGTTTATGAATAAGGTCCCTGTTTTTCAGTAGAATACGTCGGAAAACAAATCATCAATCCAGAAAAAAATGATGTTGAAATGATAAAAAAACAACAAAAGGTTAATCCAAATCACACAGAAATATCAGAATAAAAAAAATGTGTTAATCATGTTAGACAAAATTTAAAACAACAACCCATTTAATATCATACAACAAATAATAAACAGACAACCGAACAGTAAAATAACGTGTGCCGTAATACAAGCAGTGAAATCTGAACAACCAACAGCTATGGTAAAATAAGTATACCGAATATTCCCTAAAAAACGCCCTATATTTGGTGTATACAGGTGTATTTATATAAGATACCTACAAATGTGAGATTCTATTTATGCCATATTTCAGGCAAATCTCCCTAGGGGGTAGAAACGAAAACCAATAGATAGTTCCCACTTTTACAATATTTACCTCCCTTGTTCTGAATAGTCGGCCATATGATAGGCAAATTTACTTAAAGTTTATAGGGAATATAATGTAAACGATGATAAAATCAAATCAGATATATGAATAATAACTTCTTCATTATGCTCATGTGGGCTGATGGCTCAGACAGTTGAAGAAAAGTGGCCGTCACATGCAAATCACATGCAAATTATCTTGGTATTTTCGCAATTATCACATATGTGGGAATTACTCCTATAAGTGCTAATCAGTTTTGCCTATCAAACTGGCTGATGACTAAGAACAAGGGAGGTTAATATTGTAGATGTGGGAACTATTTATTAAAATTACCCTGAAAGGGGCCAAAATTCAGTTGGTGGACCCCTTATTTTCAAATGACTTTCCTACCCCCAAGGTTTTTCCTGGACTAGCCCTTACAAAAACAAAACATTCAATGCACCAAACCCATTCATAATGTGAGTAGTCTATGTTTATCATAGCAAATTGGTAAATAAGCACAAGATGAGTATTATTACGCAATACAATACACAACAAAAGCATAACTATGAATAATGAAAAAAAGCTTACAAGAGTAATATGCCCATTATAATACATATGTGAATTAATCAATTATTTATCAATTAATGCAAACATATGTGAATTAATCAATTATTTATCAATTAATGCAAACATATCCGCACTTGCAGTCTCAAAACACCCACACGTCTTTTTATAATGTTAAAAAATGTATCTCAAACAAAAAATATTCATAATCAGACAAGTGTCCCCACTTTGGACTTTTAAGTAAAAAAGGGGCTATAACTCCTCTAAAAGTCGGTGAATTACAACCAAAATCAATATCGACGTGTACCTGTATTATCTTATGCTTATGTGCAGAAAACAAATCAAATCCATCGATCCTTTCAAGTGTTTTTGATCGGTTACAAATTTTTCGCATGAACGGACAGGGTAAACACTTTACGCCCTTTCACCATTCTTCAAATAACTGGGAATAATAAAAAGATTTCAGAATTGAACAATTATTTCACCGACTGAAACTAACTTTTAATAAATGAAGTTTGACCTGTGATTTTTATTGGGACATTCATGTCAATTAATGTAAGATTGTTATACTCGTGGGTATTAATCTGATTTACTATTGATTTGAAACAATCTAAAAGGATCATACAAACTAGTGAATTATACAGTTACAACAATAACGCAATAAAAAACATTAAAATACTTCAACTAACACACTAACAGATCTAGTTTGGAAAAAAGTTATTGATCAGTAAGCAAGTAAACAGCAAATTTGTAGACAAAAAACAATACACGAAATATCGTTGAAATAAAATTCTTGCAAACATCAGATCTATGTACAACCTTTCTAATCTATCAGATCAACCTATAACATCAATGTACAAAAAATCTTCACATACAAAGTGCACCAAATCAAAATATTAAACACAATTTTCATAACAATGAAAACAGATCTTCCCTATTTTGTTCACAGACTTCTAATTTAGGGATAAATAATATTAGAATCTATCACTGGCTTCCGGCACAGATAGAAATATCTGGAACCAGGGTAACGGTGTTGGTGGGAACGAGGCTCGGCTGCGTGACTGTGTAAACAGTTACCAGAATGCCAGATATTTCCATCTGCACACAAAGATTCTTTTTCTTGCATACCTCCTTTTTAACGAAAAAAGGATGAGATTAAGTAAAATGACTAGTGTTTAAAGGATTTTTTTAGTCATAGTAATGTATTATTTCACAAATTCGTTATATCAATCGATGTTATATGACATCATCAGCACGAGACTCATCCTACACGAGGGTTATAAGATAAGAGTTTTCTAGCACCGATGGAAACCCGGGAAATCCTAGTCTGGTATGCCTGATTAAAGTTTACATTAGTTACAAAAACAAATACATGTAATATGAATGGAATCAGAAGATATGTTTACATCGAAACACATTATCATAAAGCCATCGACTGGCTCAGTGTCCAAAGAAGTGCAAGATTTACAAATTGATCAAAGTGCAACAGATAATTTAGAAATATATATTCGTTTGTAAAAATATAATTTTATTGAGCTTCACCGGCAATATCACAATGTAGTATCTATCGGGGGTAAGCTTATAAAACTTTGAATGAAACTCCATGGAAATACAGTTTAACCTCACTTAAAGACCACCTCAATGATATAACCACCTCAAAATTAAGAAAACAATTTTCAAGTCCATTTTCACTGTATTGTTCTTTATTCAATCGCAATATTAAGATCACTTCAATAAGAGGACCAGGTTTCAAGGGTCCCAAGGGTGGTCTTATTATTGAGGTTTTACTGTACTTTTGTTCTGTAGCATACTTATCACTTACCGCTTATATTTGATTTTAAAAAATCGAAATAATGAAAAAGTTTCAACCGCTGAGAGCAAATAAGACTATTTTTTCTTACTTTTATACTGATACAGAAATTTCTCTGTCGGTCTTGTGGCTAAGCATATTGGTTTCCAGATATGTTAAACACACACAATTCGTAACTAGTACCAAGATAACTTTACTATTGAAATATGTATTTCCAAAATGCTGATGTATTTACATCAAAACTTACTTCAATTATTTTAACTGTATTTGAGTAATAACTTTATAATAAAGATTATTTACAAATATACGAGTCTAAATTGTGACGATTTAGCATCATTTTCCGATATAGGACATTCAGTCAAAATATAAGCAGGACACTTAATACGAAAATAGTGGAAATATCGGCAACATAATTCAAATCTCTTAAACCAACAAAAAAGTTTCAATGTTCAATTAATCCAAAAAAAAATTCCTTCTAATCTTCAAAGTTCCATTCCGAAACTTGTGGAAAGTATCAAAATCGGAAGGTGGAGATTTATGATGTAATAAACAGCAGTAGTTGTAAATCCTCTTCTTATTTCTTATGTATCCTCATGAAGAGAACCGTAGTCACTCATCCTTGACATATTCCTCTGCCGAAACTTCTTGATGAAGTGAGGGACAGCTACCGTGAGAACGATTCCAACAACGACTCCAATCAACAAGGTAATGGCCAACCAAAATCCAGAAACTGCAAAACAAAATGAAAGGTTCCGTGTTGCTTCGATTCGCAGGAGATGGCCAAGAGTTCTCTCCTTTTATCCCTGCTAGAGTTCTCTCCCTTTATCAATTCTAGAGTTCTCTCCCTTTTTACCTTCTATAGTATACATATATATAGTATAGTGTTCGATAGTGAACTATATATACATATACTATAGAAGGGACAAAGGGAGAGAACTGTAGAAGGAAGAAAGGATAGAACTCTAGAAGGGAGAAAGGGAGAGAACTCAAGAAGGGATTAAGGGAGAGAACTCTAGAAGGGAGAAAGAAGTTCCATTTCTAGTCATTTTTCTATATTATATTTAATATCATAACACATTGTTCTTATTCTACTTACCTAGTAAAATCTTCATGTCTGGTCATCACAAGTCATTAAACTATCAGTTATTGAGAATTTTATATATTTCAAATATCTTTATAACCAAACCGAATAACGGAAAACCGAAAGAGAAGTAATCAAAACTGAACGGAACGACACCTGTATCGTCGAGCCCTACTCTCCAATCTCTGCTTATCTCACACATACGTATACCATTCCTCTAAGGCTTTCATTGACTCAGATTTTTGCATAGCGAATATTTTGATATATTGAAAGACAAGTATCGTTTTTTAGGCAGCTCCCTTTCTACCTCCGCCAACTTTCATCGCTTACTTCCCCTACCTCTGAAAAACACGCATCTGCTCACATTAACATATCATTGCATTATTTCCAGAACCCCATAACTTGTTTTTCCTCTTTTTGAGAAAAACAAGTTTAAAGTTCTACCCTCCTGTAGAGAATAGTTATATACAGGGTTTAAATAATGTGCATTCCAGAGCAATACAGGTAGTACAGAGAGCTTGGAAAGATGGTTTCCCTGAAATTTCCCTGACGCAGAATTCCCTGACTCCCTTTTCATTCTAAGGACTCCCATTTTCAATGTACTGTGCATCCCTGGGACCCCTAAAATAAACTTTTGTCAAGCATAAACTGCATATCTTGGAGGGACCCTACAAATTTACTAAGGACCCCCAATTTATCAAACATGCTAAAAAATCCAAGGGAAAACCCTGGCAAATACTAAAAACCGCCAAAGATTTAGTTACAGGTTTCTGGAAATAAGGCGAAAATATTTAGGATATTTGTGTGTTCTGGCTACGATATCTTACCTCCCTTTTTAACGTCTGTTTGAGGGGCCGGTGTGACAGGTGCAGGTGGTATGGGTCTAGATCCATTGCAGTGCTTCTCATCCTTACCGTCCGCACATTGTGGTAGGCCGTCACATATCCAGTCCGGATGCATACAGATACCATTGTCACACAGCATAGTACTGTTACAGTCTGTAAACATGATTACCAATATTACATTTCCATACCTCCTCCAAAAACTGGCAGATTGTATAGATTATAGATTATAGAAAACAAACCTGGCTTGTATTTATTATCCAATGTAACGTGTTTATTTATTATAGTGCCATCCCAATTATGACTTATGAGACACCTACTTTCTGAGCACATTCATTTCCCGATTCCTATCCTTTTAATGCCAGACACCAGGCAGGTAGGCACACGGTAACACTATTTAACTAGCTGGCGGCTCACCAACCGGCCATATCAGAACGGACCCCTGCCGGGATTCGAACCTTCGACCTCCCGCTCCCAAAGCGGATGCCTCAACCACTCGGCCAAGGGAGGCGGTGCAGATGTTCCAAATATGAATTGAATCCATCCATCCTTTCAAGACTTTTTCATTTTTTTTCGCAAAGACGGACATATGGATGGACACACGGACGGACGGGCGTAACAATCAATTTTCTTTGAATGAAGGGGGTACAATAAGAGCAAATCAGTTTGTTTCTCTATCACCTATCATAGAATAAAACCACATCATTGTTTACAATTGTGACAAATAAAACAAAAATGTAAAATTTGATTCTCATATGTTGAAAATTCGAACAATATTTATAATACCATATAAATTTCATGAAAATCATTCAACATACATTCTCCACCACATTGATAAACAAGTTCTTACAACTGCTTCCTGGCTACAAACCAGTACTCATGCCAAATTTAGGGATAGTGAAGTTCGTGATCTAACCCCACTCATCTCGGGTCTCACGACCTTCGGGTCAGAAGTCAGGGCGCTCTATCCCTCAACCCCTGCACCTCCCTTCGTATGTTTACCCTCCTCTTAAACAAATAATACAACAGTAATGAAAATAGTAGTCATCTGTCCACAGACCCTATAGACTAAGAAGGGTTACACTACCCCTCAACCACTGTGTCTGCCATATGTGGATGCTAATAATGAATAAAAATACAGACGGACCTCGTTCATTTGAATTCATCGGGTCCGAAATTTTATTTCGAATATAGTATGGTTTCAAATCGCCCACTTTAACATGACATGCCTCAGAAGATACATTGGGACCTGATATTTTATTTCAGATGATGTCAAGTATTTGAATAGAAGGTGGTCAAATAAACTAGGTCTGACCGTAATTTCAAAAAAAAAATTACAGTAATTTCAATTTTTTTTACCGTAATTTCCAAAAAAAATTACAGTAATTTCAAAAAAAATTTAAACGTAATTTCAAAGACTTACTGAAGGAATTGTAGGTAATGTTGACACCAAATGGTCCACTGGTGGCGTTACTGTATGTGTACCTGACCAGCATAATGTTTCGTCGGCTCTTCAAGTTGGTAGCGTTCTTACTTGTCAGGTTCACGGACATTTGTGGGTCACGGATAGAACCGCCGTCATGAACTTCTAGAGTTCCGCTAGAATAATACAATAAATATATTCATTTAAATTACACTTGCAATAAAAATAAGGCTATAAGGATCTATCACTGGCAGATGGAGATATCTGGCTCAAGGATTACAGAAGAGAGAATAAGTTGCTACATGAATGCTTCATACATAAAACAATGCCTCTCCACACAGACCATCCGGGAAAGCAACAGTCCATAAAACATCAGGCATTTGAGGAGGTGCAAGGGTACGTTCGATTTCTTCTGCAGATATTATAATATAACATTAAACTAGTCTTAAAATGTTATTCTGCTATTTTCAAATACATTCAATTCACAGTTGATTCGTTTTTTATAATGTATTCTCAAGTCATTGAACAATGTTAGTGCATTACGAAAATCAAATGTCATATTTCTTCACTAAAAATAACAAGTCAAACATTTCAGCTTGATTGTGATATTAAGTTTCAGTCACAGGAGATTGTCACAAATTCTCTCCCTTTATCCTTTCTAGAGTTCTCTCCCTTTGTCCCTTCTATATAATATGCATATATAGTACTATACATATACTATAGAAGGGATAAAGGGAGATACATATATATATAGAAGGGATAAAGGGAGAGAACTCTAGATGGGATAAAGGGAGATAACTCGTGACAAACTCCTGTGGTTTTAAATATTGATTTACTCCCAGGCTTTTTTCACCCAGAACAAATTTGCTACCAGTATACCATACAAACGAAAGCCTTAATTAGAAAGATGATAATTAATCAACAATTAACTCACTTGGATGCACTTTTATATCCAAACACAGTAAAGTTGGCTGAGACAATATTCACAGACTGTTTGGTACCATTTTCAGGCACTTGAATGATCCAGACGCATTCAATAGACTGGTTCTTTAACTGAGGAACTGTGATATTTGCAGACGCACTGTTAACCAGTCCACCACAAGCTGAAAATATACAATGAAAAGAAGGTAACTACAGTGGATTCAAAATTTGTTGGAAATATTGTTATCATGTATACAGTGTCTATTGGTCAATATTTCCCAAAACCAGTTTTCATTGTCTGTTCACTTCAAAATTTGTTGGAAATATTGTTATTGTGTACACAATGTCTATTGGTCAATATTTCCCAAAACCAGTTTTCATTGGCTGTTAATTTTGAAAATATTGTTATTGTGTACACAATGTCTAATGGTCAATATTTCCCAAAACCAGTTTTCATTGGCTAAACACCTTACAGGTTGTTCACATCCATTCTCAAATAAATCAAAACAGACAATACATATTACTTCAACTAGAGCAATCAATGAAAGGGATTAATACCCACATAATACTGCTTTGTCAGGCATATTTTTAAAATTCAATATGGCCGTCTGGTGGCCATCTTGAATGTGATAAGAAATTATGACATACACTACAACTCATCATGTAGATTATTTGTGTGAAGTTTCATAAAAATCCGCAAAAAAAAACTGAAGAAGTAGTTCACTCTACAAGTTCTTGAGAAAATCCAAGATGGCTGTTTGTGGAAGGGCAAGTTAGTACTGGTTGTTAATTAATTCCAGGAAAACGGGCTAGGTCAACAGACCACCGGACATGACTGATAAATCGTTGGAAAACATCGTTAAATCAAATTACAAACAAGAGACGTTTGTAAAACATTATGCCTCCCTTTAACATCGACCTTTGACCCTGTGACCCCAAAATCAATAGGGTTCCTCTGCTACCCAAGATGAATGGGTGGACAAAGTTTGAGGATGATAGGTCAAGGGGTTCTTGAGTTATTTATCGGAAACGAAAAGGTTACGGATCGACGGACGGACCGAAATGCAAACCAATATTCCCTCTCTTCTTCAAAATTTGATAAATTATAAATATACTTACTTAACACTTTATATGAAATCTGAGCCCCTTGTGCTGCCTGGGTTAGCTTCACACCGTCCACTGCTTGCTGGGAGGAGAACACCATGGATAGATTTCTGTTTGTTATCAACATATCATTGGGTAGGGTTG
Source organism: Mactromeris polynyma (assembly GCA_032209605.1). NCBI lineage: Eukaryota > Metazoa > Mollusca > Bivalvia > Venerida > Mactridae > Mactromeris > Mactromeris polynyma. Next base: position 10,167,620 of record JASFXZ010000023.1, read on the forward strand.
TACCATTAAACACTGACAGCACCGTGCCTGTTGAAGTGTTCTGAAATATAAACAAGTAATACATGTAGTTAAATTAAGTTTACTATCGTGAGTGGGTCTTAGTGCCAAATAATCTTACCCGTAGAAGTCAAACTGGCCTATATAACAGAAATCACATTTTTTTGAAAGGAAAGATAATGTTTATATTGTAACACATTAGAGGTTGAAGATGAATATCATTTTATATGTACACTGCCATCCAAAAGCTTCTTCACACTGTAATATTTTGAATTTCATTACTTTTTCTTGAATAACTTCAAATAAAACATGTATGACCATGAAGTAAAATTATTCATCCCACTTCTGTGAGAGATAGTTAAGAATTAACAATTTGCACATCTCGACAGGAGCATCAATCGGTCTGTATCCGAAAACAATGTATGTGATTGATTTGACACAGAAAATAAGATAATTTGTTTCAGTACAATTTTTTCAATACTTCTACAGAAAATGATTGCTGTGTTAAAAAGCATTTTTGATTCATTGCATGTGAAACTAATATGAAAATACATTAATTGAAATGGGAAATTGTCAATTGTGAAGGAACTTTTCGAGAGCAGTGTATTTGTAGCGGCTACTTCTGATATTAGAAAGAAATATAAGAAAAGCTAATTATCATAGATATCCATCAATACACAAATTTAAACAACTTTTGAATTCCAAAGTAAAAAAGTAACAAAAATGGCAGAGTTGTGATTTTCCTATAAAAACGAATAAAACACAAAAAATGTAGCAATAATGGATCAATTAAGTGACCTTGTATCATTTTCTTTTTTTTCAATTCATTTTATACCTTTATTCCTCACAAAAGTAAAATTACTGAAACAAAGTATTTTAGAGAGTTTCTGCAAAAATAAAGCAGTTATTTTTTCACAATTCAAGCACTTGTTTTTTAAGGTTTTAGCCACTTTCTAAGAGTTTTCAAGGCCTGTGCAGAGCCCGCTCAATACCTGTAATGTCATATTCTGTTGTAGGTTGAACTGCATCGTGTTAACAGACAAGAACATCATGGAGGCATTGGCTGATGGAAGGGTCCAGTTACATATCACATTTAGGGGATACTGGTTCGGATAATTAGGGGTCGAGATTGTTCCTGTGAGACCAGGGCTAAGGGATCCACAGGTAGCAGCTGAAAGAAAGAGCATTGACATTGTGTAAGTTCATTGTGCACACTTATAGCAATATGAATGGATAAATGTAGATTCATTTTGATTGTCTCAGATAAAAACTCCAAAATCGGGACAGATAATATACTCACCGTTTAAACTTTTTGCCATATATCGTCAACCCGTTAATTTAACCTAGTTTCTCACGTTTTTGTTTACACTGACTGTATGCCGATGTTCCTGATTGTATCAGACATGTGCATATACATGTATATTGAAGATGTCTCATCACGTGATGGCAATTTCAAATATTACTAGTTAAACGTAATGTAGTTCAGCTCGACGTCATCAATACGATTTCGGACGAATATTTATATCACGTATGGAAAGTCACCGAAGCATATCAGAAATTTACGTAATTCGTGACAAGGTTAAACAGGACGTATTTTGTAACAAAAAATCTTGCATAGGATTTGTTTATCATTAAGGGAAGAGAAATTATTGAAAACTATCAGCATATTAGAGTAAAATCATCTCTTACAATTGTTGTGGTCTAAATGGACAAAAATTACCCTTTTGGGCCTCTAAAGGTTTTTACTTGATACTCATGAAGCAAGTTTGTAGATGCGTAACTTAAGCATTTTCCCCCAATATTATGAACAATAAAATAACTTATTATAAAAAAATACTTGCCATTGTTTTGAGTCCAGAATCTTCCAACCACAGACGGTTCGGCGCATGTGTTGTTGCTATCTGTCCAGACAAGCCTGAAAAAATACAACCATTGAAATCAAATAGATAAACTTAAACTAATTAAATAAATTTTCTTCCATAAGGAAATATCGAGAGCGGAAAACTAAGCTTGTCTATCTAAATAAACATAATTATGATGAGTTCATGTTTCATTCTCACCTTGGAAATGTCATGTTTCATTCTCACCTTAGAAATGTCATGTTTCATTTTCACCTTAGAAATGTCATGTTCCGTTTTCACCCTAGAAAGACATGTTTCATTTTCACCTTAGAAATGTCCTGTTTCATTTTTACACTAGGAATGTCAGGTTTTATTTTCATCTTAGAAGTGTCATGTTTCATTTTCACCTTAGAAATGTCAAGTTTCATTTTGACCATAGAAATGTCATGTTTCATTTTCACCCTTGAAATGTCATGTTTCATTTTCACCCTTGAAATGTCATGTTTTGTTTTCACCATAGAAATGTCATGTTTTGTTTTCACCATAGAAATGTCATGTTTTGTTTTCACCATAGAAATGTCATTTTCCTTTTCATGTGTATTAGTCTTATACTTATGATCCTTCACTAATATGCAGACGGTTTAGTTTCACTTTCACCCCTCGATATGAAACAACATGAGGCACAGAACAGAACAGAACATAGACTTCAATTTATCTGATATACACACACATAGTCCTTCATAAAAACATACAAGAATGCCATTTTGTTTCAAACTCATAACCTAAAGACAGACAGTTGCTGCCTCTAGCGACTGAGCAACCTGGAGGAGCACTTTAATTTGTCAAACTTACTAAACACTAAGGTCAAACAACATACCTTGGTCCAGATCCCGAAGGAAACTTCATCTGTGGAATAACAGGGTAGGCATTTCCAGCTGTCAGAGTCGCCACTTTCTGGGAGGTTTTCAACGTCCCTTGATATATCTCCAACTTCCCTGTCTTACACAAATTCACCGAACTCAAGTCCAGTATCACATCGTCGGCTATGATATAAAAGTTATTTTTCTTTAATTTTTGTATCACATTATCTCTTATACATGCGTTGGTTATGTACAGTCGCACCTCGTTCATTGGAATTCATCGGGTTCGAAATTTATTTCGAAAAATACATGGTTTCGAATAGCCCATTTCAATTTGACGTGCATAAGATACATTGGGACCTGATATTTATTTCGGATGATACCAAGTATTTGGATAGAAGGTTCGAATGAACTAAGTCCGACTGTACTAGGAAAGAAACCCATACATTTAGCACTACAGTGAACCCTAACTTAAAGACCACCTTTAAATTAATACCATATTTTCATGGACTTGTTAACTTTTTCTCCGTATTTTACCACTACAATCAATAATGTTGTAGACGATTGGTTGATTTGATCGTCTGAGTAATTGATATGATCAATATAATTTTTGTCGATTTCTGTTGCATTCCATTCAAATTGTGTTCTAAATTTTGAGATAGTCTTAATATTGAGGTGGTCGTAAAGTGAGGTTTTATTATTGTTATTATTTTGGTTATTATTGATGTTTCTTTGCATCAGATCATTGACTATTTTACCAACATCTTTCTTGTCTCCTCGCAGAATACAGTAGGAAAATTAATCTATACAAAAGCTGTCCTTCTTCTACATGTACAAGGGTTGTCCAATTAAATCGTAGACAATGGCTGTAAAACAACAAAACATTAACAAAAGTTCTCCAAATATTCAGTGTTGTATTATCAGCATCTTCTCAACATGTATACAAAATTATATTGATCTGCCTCACAAATTGTTGAAATGACATTAAAATGTATAACAGGACATACAGACATTTTGTCATGATCAGCTCAAATTGGTTAGAAACATTTGAACAAACGATGACCTGAAATGTGAAGTAATCTCAAAGAAAAAAATTGAAAAACTTTTCAATAGTAAGACAATAATACCCTACCTGAGTTAACAACCAGGTTGCAGGATGTCGTATTAACGGCAGTCAACAGTATCTGACCTGATTTCCCAGTCAAGATTTGATTGCAATCTGAAATATGATAAGATCATTTTTCTCAATACTAGGACATACAACATAGCAATATAGCAGAGAGGTTTTGAAATTACTTAATTAAGATAGAACATTCCGAATGGATTCCCGCCAAAAAATGAAACATCGGCCAATATCGGTAAATTCCGTGAAGATTTCGTTGAAGATCGGTCCTTTACGAATATCTTCCGTCACAACCAAAATGACCAATCTCGAACGGATGTTTCCAAATATTTTCGGGTATTACCGGAAAATACCAATTTTCAATGAACTGGTCAGGAAATCTACCAATTTCGGCCGATGTTTCCATTTTTGGCGGGAATCCATTCTATGGATGTTCTATGTAATATGCAAGGTGCAAACTCTCTGGAGTGGCCCTCTCTTGAGCAAAAACCTCTCGACAACACTTTTCATTTTCACGTCATCACCACGGCTCGTCGACTGAAACAAATATGACGCGAGGCTCGCGTCATATTCAGTCGACTCGTTTCATAAAAACAATATCAAATAAGCACTCATGTAAGATCCTCTATGTATTAATAATATAATATTATTTTATATGATATAATATTTTCTAGGGAAAATGTGGTTGTTGCAACGAGCGTTGACTGTATTTCATCTATGAAATCAGTTCAACCATTATAGATCAAAATGAGACTTACCAGTGTCTGGAACAGCCGAGGCCTGTAGGGTAACTTTTTGTCCTTTTCCGAGTTTGTTTATCATCACCATGGCTCGAGAACTTGGCATTACAACTGGGAACAGGACAGACTTTCCACTAAAAGAAATAATTTACGCAGATAAATAATGACCTTCACCGTTAAAGGTCATGTTGAAGGTCAAAGGTCATCTTTTGGATTTAATGCTCTGTAATTGAGAACATAAGTTTAAGAAAACTTTTCATGCCTACAAATTCTATATAAAAACAATTTGTTCATTAAAAAATATAAGAACGTAACAATGCATTGATTGATTATGATAGTAATTTCAAATACTTGAGTACAGCATATGAAACAATTGTTTTCATCCTTTTCACTTACAAATGAACTTAAGACAGACAAGGGTAAATCTAAGAAACCCCCCCCCCCCCTCTTGGTAGGGGCAAAAGACTTACGTGAAATTGTAAACCGTTTCACCATGGTTACACAGAACAACAACAACAGCATCTGTGATAGTTGAGTTACTTATCAGTTCGATTTTTACCTGAAAATAAATCCTGGTGATTATAACAGGCTTCGAACCCATAAAAAAATCTCACTTTAAGTATTTCCAAAAACTCAAATCAACAAATCCCACCTCCGGTGAGGTTAAAGTGCTAACCTCCAAATCTCCAAATAAGGTGCATTTATTTCAGAACAATTGTAAACAAACTTTTACTTTAAAAATATGACAATACATGTATATGGAGTGATCGAGTAGAAAGCATTGGCATGTACTTTGTTAGGAAAAGTTTGGAGCGAGTAAAAAGTAGGAACAAGAAATGGGCAATGCCCACAAACCAGGTTTTAAACCTAATTATTTGTAACCAAGGCTCTATTTGTATAATGAATACATGATGATCATCAATGCTGCAAAGGTGCCAGAGGTGATACATGCATACAAACACTCCCACTTAGATATATTATATATATATGGAACAACTATACAACAAGTTTGATGTCAATACACCCACGAATAGCGAAGATATTAAGTGGAAACTGATTTTTAAATTTTAAGTGACCTTGGACGGAACGAACCAAAAAGCAATCCCAAGCGAGATCTTCACATGTTCTTACTATACACCAAGTTTGATGTCAATATGACCAACAAATCTAAAGTTATTAGCCGGAGAGCAAATTGCAATTTTTAGTAAAGGTGACCTTGACCTTTGACAAAACGATTCCAAAAGCGATCCCAAGCGAGCTCTCCACATGTTCTTACTATACACCAAGTTTGATGTCAATATGACCAACAAATCTAAAGTTATTCGCCGGAAACCAAATTGCTACTTTAAGTAATGGTGACCTTGACCTTTGGCGGAACGAGTCCAAAAGCAACCCCAAGCAAGCTCTCCACATTTTCTTACTATACACCAAGTTTGATGTCAATATGATCAACAAAACAAAAGTTATTCGCCGGGAACCAAATTTCTATTTTTAGTAACAGTGACCTTGACCTTTGTCAGGCCGAACCCAAAATGAACCCAAGCGAGCTCTCCTCATGTTCTTACTGTACACCAAGTTTGATGTCAATATGTTCAAAGAAACTCAAGTAATTCGCCGGAAACCAAACTGCTATTTTTAGTAATGGTGACCTTGACCTCTGTCAGAACAGGTCCAAAAGCAATCCCAAGCAAGCTCTCCACATGTTCTTTCTGTACACCAAGTTTGATGTCAATATGGTCAACGAAACTCAAGTTATTTGCCGGAAACCAAATTGCTAGTTTTAGTAACAGTGACCTTGACCTTTGTTGGACCGAACCCAAAAGCAATCCCAAGCGAGCTCTCCACATGTTCTTACTGTACACCAAGTTTGATGTCAATATGATCAATGTAACTCAAGTTATTCGCCGGAAACCAAATTGCTATTTTTAGTAACGGTGACCTTGACCTTTGTCGGACGGAACCCAAAAGCAATCCGAAGCGAGCTCTCCACATGTTCTTACTATACACCAAGTGTGATGTCAATATGATCAATATAACTAAAGTTATTCGCCGGAAACCAAATTTCTATTTTAAGTAATGGTGACCTTGACCTTTGTCGGACCGAACCCAAAAGCAATCCCAAGCAAGCTCTCCACATGTTCTTTCTGTACACCAAGTTTGATGTCAATATGGTCAACGAAACTCAAGTTATTTGCCGGAAACCAAATTGCTAGTTTTAGTAACAGTGACCTTGACCTTTGTTGGACCGAACCCAAAAGCAATCCCAAGCGAGCTCTCCACATGTTCTTACTGTACACCAAGTTTGATGTCAATATGATCAATGTAACTCAAGTTATTCGCCGGAAACCAAATTGCTATTTTTAGTAACGGTGACCTTGACCTTTGTCGGACGGAACCCAAAAGCAATCCCAAGCGAGCTCTCCACATGTTCTTACTATACACCAAGTGTGATGTCAATATGATCAATATAACTAAAGTTATTCGCCGGAAACCAAATTTCTATTTTAAGTAATGGTGACCTTGACCTTTGTCGGACCGAACCCAAAAGCAATCCCAAGCGAGCTCTCCACATGTTCTTACTATACACCAAGTTTGATGTCAATATGATCAATTTAACTAAAGTTATTCGCCGGAAACCAAATTTCTATTTTAAGTAATGGTGACCTTGACCTTTGTCGGACCGAACCCAAAAGCAATCCCAAGCGAGCTCTCCACATGTTCTTACTATACACCAAGTTTGATGTCAATATGATCAATTTAACTAAAGTTATTCGCCGGAAACCAAATTTCTACTTTAAGTAATGGTGACCTTGACCTTTGTCGGACCGAACCCAAAAGCAATCCCAAGCGAGCTCTCCACATGTTCTTACTGTACACCAAGTTTGATGTCAATATGATCAAATTAACTCAAGTTATTCACCGGAAACCAAATTTCTATTTTTAGTAACAGTGACCTTGACCTTTGTAGGATCGAACCCAAAAGCAATCCCAAGCGAGCTCTCCATATGTTCTTACTGTACACCAAGTTTGGTTACAATATGATCAACAGAACTCAAGTTATTCGCCTGAAACCACCCAGTTTGACGCCCGCCGCCCGCCCGCCCGCCCGCCCGCCCGCCCGCCCAACAACATCACCATTCTAATAACCTGGTTTTTTTCAAAAACCTGGTTAAAAATGTAGGGAGCGAGGAAAAAAGTAGGGGAAAAGTAGGGAGCGAGCACAAAAGTAGGAAGCGAGTAAAAAAGAAGGGGGAAAGTAGGGAGCGAGTAAAAAAGAAGGGGGAAAGTAGGGAGCGAGTAAAAAAGAAGGGGGAAAGTAGGGAGCGAGTAAAAAAGAAGGGGGAAAGTAGGGAGCGAGTACAGAAGTAGGGAAACAGTTGGAGCGAGTACAAAAGTAGGGAAAAGTAGGGTGCAAGTAAAAAAGTAGGGAGTGAGAATTGTGAAGGGAAAAAGTAGGGAGCGAGTACAAAAGTAGGAAAAATGTAGGAAGCAAGTACAATAGTAGGAAGTGAGAATTGTGCAGGGAAAAAGTAGGGAGCAAGCGAGCACGAAAGTAGAGAAGAATATGGAGTGAGTAAAAAAGTAGGAAAAGTAGGGAGCGAGTAAAAAAGTAGGGGAAAAGTAGGGAGCGAGTAAAAAAATAGGAAAAGTATGGAGCGAGTAAAAAAGTAGGGGAAAAGTATGGAGCGAGTAAAAAAGTAGGGGAAAAGTAGGGAGCGAGTAAAAAGGTCGGGAAAAATGGGAAAAGCAGAGCCACTTGACATCCCACTTTTTTTACATACCCTTGGCCTGGTAGGATCCTTACTGTCAAACTGCAGCATAACCTGGTCTTTCCCTACATAGTTACCATCAAATGATGCAACTGTGGGCTCCTTCCCCAGGACATAGTACATACTGAATTCTGTTGGAGAAAAAGCACATGTTATCAAACTAAAATATCGATTGTTACATTGTGCTGCAACGATTAACCAAAGTGCGTTTATCTTTCGACTCTTTTTTCTCAACGTTTTGTTCATTACTGTCCTACAAATATTACGTATTAATTGGTACATCAGATGACATTTTTCGGCGTAGCTGTATAATATTGTTTCTGACCTTCATTTTAGACCAAACAAAAGCTGTACATGAAGCGCGTTGTTCAAATATGCAACAAATTAGACAATTTGATTTGTTTATATTTTAATCCCAGAGGCCCCAAATGGGGTGCCTCAAAAAGATAATTCAATTTCCCATAAAGTATGCCTCTGGCTAAATAGGGCGATCCTTTAGAAATCAGTCTATCTATGCCGTTCATCTTTCTATCATATTTCTTGTTATTGCTGAAGCAGTATTCCAGTCTTAGAGAGTTATACTCAATATCTTTAAGTTACACAGCAATTGGAACTGTTTAATTGTTCTTACTATGAGACATGAAGTTCTATTGCTTGTCATTACTGCACTTTATTTTACATATTAACTCATGGTTCCAATTCTAATTACCTAGTCAAATATTTATGTCTGGTCATTGCAAGTGATTAAACTATCAGTTATGTAGATTTTTTCGTATTTCATTTATAGTAAAACTTCGAAACTTCTAACAGTTTTGGCTTGAACACCGTAGATATCTCGAACAGGTTAATAAGTCCCGGCGAAATCCCTTCTTATTTCATATTTTCTAACAGTAAAACACTCAAACAGAGCTAGGTCAAACACTCGAACAGGATTTCATTCATTGTTCACCATAGATAGGACGAACAAATATAATAATTCACACCTTTCATTGACCGCTTAATATTCTATTGTTTGTTGACGGGTAAGACTAGCAACACATGTCGTGCAAATAACTTGATGGTTGAATGATGTACATGCACTATGTGACAAACAATTCATGTGTATAAGAATCATTTATTTAAATATTTTTTGTTTTTCTTTCATTTCCTCGATACATTTTTTAATTATTATTATTAAAAATAATGCTGCGACTATTGATCGACGTGCATTCAGTATGAAAACACAAACAGCACACATACAACATGTGTTCAACAAACTCAGTACTCTTGCACCAGGAACAGTCAGCATACTGTAGATGGCTCGAACTAATTGCAAGGTCTGACGGTAGTTAGCGGTTTCGAAGTTTTACTGTAGACTCTGTCGTATGTCCTATGTATTTATATAGGAGTTATGACAGTGTTGCGTTGAGTCCTCGATATTCAAAAAATTTAAAAATAAGATTTTATATTCACGAATGAAGGACATATGCGTGGACAGACGAAGTGGGTCTCCGTAGGTAAATGTTACAATGTTGAAGATTTGTTCCACTTACTGTCTGCCTTATACTCGAGTGTACTGGTCCGGTTGGTCTGTGCTCCCAGGCTGGCAACCACTGTCATCGATTTTTCACTGCTAACAAACCAATTCTGTCCTGAAAAGTTTGGAGAGGAATTACATACTGGATCTTACATGAGTCAGCTGTTTTTATAGCCGTTAGTCGGCTATCTTCCCAATGCCAAATAGTATATATTTTTCTAAATTTGAATGTAAAAATTCCCAATAAATCTGAAGAAAAAGTTTTTGTTCAATTTAGCCCAAAATTGACAAAGATACAGACTTTTCTCTCACAGGCAGTTTATATATATATATAGCAACTGTTGATTAATTTTACTTCTATAATTTTGCTTTACTTTCTCGACTTTTCCCGATTTCTAACTTTAACGTGCAAAAATTCACAATTTGAAGGGTATTGGTCGTCTTCCAAAAATCGCCAAATAAACCTTGTGAGAGGTCATTTTTTATTGAAGAAACGGCTGATTTTTGTCAATATCATGACTTCATCCGTATCATAAGCTGTTAATAGCAATATTCTGCGAATTAACTCGTAATCTTGGGTTCATCCCTTCAGTCGAGTCGCCAATTAACAATTTTATTGCCAATTGTCATAGCTGAATACAATAGAAACGTGTGAAACTTGAATAAACAACATGACAAGCGAGGGTCGCATCGTATTTTGATCATTGTCACCAAGCGCTTGATTCCAGGGTTTAGAGACTATTTAGAGATTATTTCTGACTGGTATCCCGATTTTACACTTTCGGTTATCAGTTTGACAAGTAATTTCAGTGAACCAGTCGAACCAGTCGAATGAACTAAAAAATACCCCATAACAAAAGTTAACAATGTTTACTTTGAAAATCGGGAGATCGTGAGTTGGCTGTCAAATCCCGGAGTCTTTTTCCAACTTGCCTGAAATACCCCCTCGACTTATGGAAGGGTTGAAGCAAAAACCGAGGTCGACTTATGTCCGAGCATATACGGTAAATATTCATGAAAGCCAAAGGTATATACGGTATGTGTCCTGCTGAGAGGGGAGACATAATAACAATTAGCAACTATCATACCTGCAGCAAGAGTTCCAAGGATCTGTCCTTGTGTCGAATTTCCATCATAGAACACAAACGAGTCAACTTGGCTTGTTAAACTACTGATTTCCGCACCAGTGACATACACGTGACTGTCGTCGGCTACTATCTGCATATAACATTTCACAGGAAGTTGGTTACTTGTTGGGACCGACAGAGCTGTGCTGGCTTTTATTGCGGAGAACTTCCCACTGCAACCTGAATATGAGAGAAAAAGAGTTCGGCCATGACAAAACCTGTATTTGTGACATTGGTTGTGATCGTTGAGTATGATCTGCCATTTAAAGTTTTGACGTCACAAACTAAACGCTTTGTCCGAAAATATTTTTTGTGAATTAAACGAACAAGGAAATATTTAAGTATTGCATCATTTTTTTTCCATTTGAAGCGCAGAATTTATTTAAAAATTATGCACATTCTACGACGTCTTCATTTTGTAGCTTTCTAATGTTCTAAATATAGGAATTGCTATAAAAATAGAAGTAGATGTCTGATTTTAATACTTTTGGTATTAAATGAAAGTTGAAACATAATAGGAAAGAAAATGTAAAAACCTCAAGTGTAATACAAGATCACAAAAAAGTCAATTTTGGAACCCCCAGAGTTTATTAGGGACTCACAAATTTGCAAATGTGGGAGTCCCCATGACCCCTTTTTGAAAACTCCAAGGGAAAACCCTGCTGTATATTGTTTTCACTGTCTAAATCTGTTGTCAATAGTTACAATAGCTGAAAGCTTATCATAACCTGCTTACAATATTTGACAGAATAAATTTGAATGTTAAAACAATATTTGACACAATGGTTGTTCCAATTTTACTATACGGTTCTGAAGTATGGGGTGCTTAACAATGCAAAGTAATTGAGAAATTATATATAAAATGTTGTTAAAGAATATTAGGTGTACGTTCAAACACTCCAAATCTTGGAGAATTAGGCAACTATTTACTTAAGAGAAGCTTTTTCTATTAGAAATGATTATTTGAAAAATCATGCAGTTCCTTAGTTTTTTTCCATTTTCTTTTTTTTTCATTTTTTCTTAGGCTGAATAATAATATAGAAGTAAATGCTATTTATCTACATAATGGATCGTAGAATTTTGCTGCTTGTTACCATTTTACTTGTCATTCACGTAGACAATGTGTTTCATAACTTTGTGTGTATGAATGTATGTTTGTGTGTATGATTGTATGTATGCATTGACCGTCTTTGTACATACTGTTTTGTGTTATATAACCAAAGGCATGTATGTCCCGAGTACGTTAATAAAGATATACAGTCGACTCTCGTTATGTCGAATTTTTCTGGACCATAGAAAATAGTTTGTCTTAACGAAAATTCGACATAAACGTCGGGGGGGCCTTTCTGGCGATGTTTCATAAAAAGACAAGTTTGTGAAAATTGCACTTTATGTTGCCTCTATTAATTAAAACATAATATGGTGCAATAATCTCAAATTATCTAGAAGGAGATTCTTGTAAATTCAATGTATCAGTTTTATGGAGGGGTTTGACAAGAATGGTAAATCGGAGCTTAGATGCCGAAAGATGTCATTTTGACAAACGGCTGTCGACGATAACGAGAAGGTTCGTTCCCGTTTTACAGTGTTGATCAACACAATTATTTTTCACAACTTTCTCTTTTAAGTCCCAGATTACGTTATCGAAGTCAAAAACATGTACATGATAATTTAGACAGCCTCTATGTCGTCTGGTTAACACAGTTAATTCCCTGCGAAGTAATTGGCGAATCATCTATAATCATGAAGCAAGCAATTGGTTCGCCGATATCTTTTTATTTTCGGGTGTTAATGTAATTAAAAGTTGAGTCATGCCGATGAATTGTGGTAATAACAGTAATGTTTGTTTACCAAACAATGACATAAAACATCAGGCGTTAGACTCCGGCTTCCGATAGTAACAGTTGTACTCACAGGTATTGTACATGTATAGAAATTTACGATGGTGCTTGAGGGGCGCGCAACGTATTTTATCATCATCTTTCAGATACTATGCATTTTAAAGCGGGAAATTGCTGAATTTGCCATTTTTTATCGCCACTTAGATCGCAAATTCGCCAATTGGCTCCGATAGCGATCTGAGACATAAAACAATTGTTGAAGAATACATGGTCTAATTAATTGGTTTGATCGTAGTTTTGAACAATTTAACATTTTGCAAACATGTACAAATCCTTTCCTTGTGTAAATAATTGATAAATAAATGTGCGAAAATACAGGTAAATCATCTCGGTGATGTGTGAAAACATTCGTCGCCAGCAGGATACGATCTGACTTCATGTTAAACAATAGATTTAAGGTGCAAACTTGTTAAGCGAGACTTCGAAAAACTTCGACATAATGAAAAAATTCGAGACCAAAAATTCGTCTTAACTGACAAAAATTCATATAGACAAAAAAGGATAAAATCGGGACTTCTGAAAAACTTCGAGGTAACGGAAAATTTGTCTTAAGCGAGTTTGTCATAACGAGAGTCGACTTATAATAAAACCGTTACTTACTTGGATCCACTGTTTGATACAGAGCTGTGAAGTTCTGTGAAGCTGTATCACTGTTAAATGTAACATTCAACACTATGCTTGTTACACCAGCAAGTCCAAAGCTATCTCCAGGTGTCTGGTTACCTGAAATAAAACATAATACTTTCTGGTCATTATGGGACTTTCTAGTAAATGTAATACTTTCTGGTAATTAAGGGACTTTCTGGTCATTATAACATGTTTTGATAATGATAACACTAACAACTCCTCTGGTAAGCATAATATATTGTGGAGAACTTAATACATTCTGGTAATCATAACACATTGTGGTAATCATATTTCTTCTGGTAATTATACCACATTGTGGTAATCATACCACATTCTGGTAATTATAACACATTCTGGTAATCATACCACATTCTGGTAATTATAACACATTCTGGCAATCATACCACATTGTGGTAATTATAACACATTCTGGTAATTGTAACACATTCTGGTAATCATACCACATTCTGGTAATTATAACACATTCTTGAAATTATAACACATTCTGGTAATTGAAATTGTTCTATTTAATCATATAAAATGGTTTGTAATATTTTAAACCAATCATTACCAATTAGTATGCTTTGACACCTTGAAAATTACAACACCAACACATCAGACAAGAATATTAACTTCATTAGAATGAAAGAAAATCTAGGTTTTTAAGCTGATAACTAATTTTAACAATGAATGGAAGCAAGAAGCAATAAATTATTTAAAATTTTAAAAGCATCATGATACCGTCCATTTACTCAAGAATACAAGCCTAACAGTTAAATTGTTATCACCTTGTGGTAAAAAATGATTTATTAGCCCCAAAGAATAATGATTTTTACACTAAATGAAAGAGAGGAATTTGCAGATTATTGTCATAACTGTTAAATATTCTAGTTATAAGATAAAGCGTTTAAATTTACGTTTGAACTATTTTCCCTATATAATCTATTGATCAAAACTGGTAGAGCTGAAAACTCTTGTATCAATTTTCAGGTCATTTTCAAGGGAGACAATCCACTGTGATAAGCCAGCTTAAAGGCATTGAAAGCTGGATATGTTTGATATATCAATATGGATTGTATAACGACGGGTAGAGTAATTTCTACAGCACATACAGTGTATCATTCAGTGATAAATCAATGAACAGTTTACAACACATTGACAAAAATCTGGTACAACAAATGGTACTAATAGTACCACAGTGGTTTGCATCCTGGAAGTATATATGGTATATATATACAGTAAAACCTCAATAATGTGCGACCACCATTGGGACCCTTGAAAACTGGTCTTTTTATTGAAGTAGTCTTAATACTGATGTTAAATAAAGAACAAAATAGTGAAAATGGACTTGAAAATTGTGTTCTTAATTTTGAGCTGGTCTTATTATTGAGGTGGTCTTTAAGTGAGGTTTTACAATATATATCTATTTATATACATATTTCTATTTATAGAAAAAAAAATTACTATTTAAAACATATCTATATATACACACATACTATGTATATATAACTATGACCGAGTTCAAAGTATTTTGTAACCAAAATTTGTACTACAAAATATCCCCACAAAATTTCCCCGTGTTTAATATGTCTAATCAATAAACATGAAACACATAAGAACACTCATAATTATAGAACAATCCTTACAAATTTAGTCATTATGTGTATTGGGAATACAGTAAAACCCCACCAAATGGCATACTTGTGAACTCTCCCCATTTCTCACACTTTCCCGGCCAGGAGCCGCTATTTCCCAATTTTCAAAGTAAACATCATAAATTTTGTTATGGAGTATTTTTTAGTTCATTCCCGACTGGTTCGCTGAAATTACGTATCAAACTGATACATAGATGCCCTCAAACATGGAATTAAGCGCTTGGAGACTCTGATCAAAATTATGATATGGTTAAAAGACATATTGACTAAATTTCAGCCACGGAAAACTCTCCCGCTTCGAGCTTCCATCTCCCACTTATGGGGGTGCAATCTGCCCGATTTGCCTTCTGAAAAGGTTCACATGTATGCTAAAAGACCACCTAAACATTACAACCTATCTACTGAAAAGACGGTATTTTCACAGACCAATACTTAAACTCTTCCATATTTTAACTCGATAGTCAGATAAACCATGGTGGTATTATTACTGATGCGAATAATTGACATAATCGGACAATGGGTTATGTTCCTTGAAGATTTAGAAGTGCACCTTTCAGCAGGCAAACTACGTGATGCAACATGCAATTGAATCGGACTAGTAACTTGTCAATAAAGGAAAATAAACTTTGAATCTTGTATTTTTTACATCTTTCAAGATATTCGTATTACCAGTAAAAGTTTCAAGTTTTTACACATAATTTTCCAAATGAGCACGGAGTAATTAATCAAATTACAAAATATGAAGTTGCCTATTCCGACTGTAAAACTGACGTTGACGTTTATTTAAAAAATCCCCGCCCATCACTAGATGCACCACATTCAAAGACTTAAAAAGTATAATTGTTTAAATAGGAGAGAACATCTGACAAAACATGGTTCCTTCAGAACCAAAACTAATGTAAAAACACTGTAATTTTATATTTGATTGCACTGGACAACATTGACCTTGTATGACCTTGACCCTCAATCAGGTAAAGGTGAAGGTTTTGTTCAGCAAATATGATATGCTTTGTATTCACAAACTAATCTGATAGAAATAGTTATATATATTTTTATATAAAACATTAACATCTGATTATCAAGTACGTCAGTTTAAGTGGTAAGGGAGTAAACATGTGGTGCGATACTTTTGATGGACAAATAAAAAACACTTAATAGGTCAATTCGGATCTATTCAATATTAAATGAACCCCAAACGGTACTTTTTAACAGTTAATTATCTATTCAATTGCAGAGTAAATAAATATTTTGAAACAATAATTTATCATCTTTTATAAATTTCTTAAACAGAAGTGCAAACTACATCGAGTAAAGTCCATTGAAGTCTCAAAATTGGTATAAATTAGACCCAAATTTATAATCTTAATCATTTTCATAATGCATAGTACACTCTTACCGGGAACAGTCAGTTTATACATACACATGTATACCATAGATGCCTCGAACAAAAGATGACTCAAACTCACTGGTTGTCTGACGACAGTTTGAGGTTTTACTGTATCATTAACGAAACAAGATATCTACACTACAATACTAGAAGGCGGGACAAAACCAAGGACAATAACCCAATACAATGCACCGGTGAGACAACTTATCAATAATTGTATTGATTATATTATTATCAATATGCCTTTAGATGATTCAGGAAAAAGTTCTTTCTTTGTCATATAAATACAAAGAGAACTTATTAAATAAATATAGAATCATGACAATATATAGAACAATATAGCCGGTGACTTTTAAATACAGTTCACACATGACAACATGATCAAAACTTCCCAAAAAACTTGTGGGGGGGGGACAAAATGACACCAATAACAGACATTATCTAAAACTCCATAACTACAGGTACATACCAGATATGTTTTACTTTTACATTAGTGTTGTTAAACAACATATTCTAGGGCCATCATTTATTGAGTAATTATCTATATTAATAACATATTGGTTGATTTGAAAGTCAGAATGTAGCACATGTTAGATATATTTTATTCTATAATATCTTTGTAGTCGATAAGAATGTCTCAAGAAAGAACAAATTACAAATTAATCCACAGAGTAGATTGAATTCATAGGACACAAGTATTTGTTGAATATGGCACATGTAAAGAATAGGTCCTAAAAAATGGAATTATGAATATACACGACTTATCATTGACGGGCATGCGTGTCATTTAAAATGCAGGTCTGCAAGTCATGCACATTTTTAAAAAAAAACATTAATAATGTAAGAAGAGCTATGTATTGGGGAAAATACTGCTCTAACTACAATATTTGGGTCTTAGTATAACTGGCAAATGTCCACCATATTGTCAGATTCAATCAGTATTTTTTTTTAAATACATACCCAGGGTGAAATTTATCAGCGAAATAATTCCCCATGTGAGGTAGAACAGGTGAATCACATGGAATGAACCAGGGTATTTAAATATGGAGATGGAAGTTCAATAATACATAAAGCTCTTTGTCACGGGAAAAAGAGTGCTTATACTTCACAAAGAAAAACTATTTTGTATTATTCTGTAGTAGAATATGTAAAATTATTTAACTTGTATCAGTGCGGAGAAGTTTAACGTGACAGTCAAAGCATTTATTGCTCATATTGACCAATTAAAAGACAAATCAGGGAACATTTTTACAATTCTGAAGATTTTAAACAGGTAAGCAAAGTTATTCTCCAGTTTGGAATTTTATAATGCAATGATTTTTTTTGTAATTTAATTTAATTTTAATATTTTTCATTACATTACATAACACACCTGTACATAATAAATATCATAATTTACATATAAAAAACATTATTAAGTAACTGCCTCTTTCGCCGAATTTCTTTGCAATACTTTCACTATCGTTTCGATGAATTTGCAAAAAAATTTTTTTACAAACAATGACATTGAAATTAAGTGCATTGTATAGATTAGAATTCTCTTATATAAGTTTATGTTCTAAATGCAAGCACTGGGTTCAATTAAGGAACATCCCCCCCTCCTCCCCGGAACCACTTATCTAAATTTATATCAATAAAAAAACACCACAACATGGAAGTGGAGTAAGATATCATTATTTACATTTCAAAATCAATCAATGCAAAAATCTCTATTAGAATTCCCCCCAGCTTTGTGTGAGTCAGAACTTAGAAACTTTAAAATCAGCAAAATACCGGCCACATATTCCAAGAATTAATCAGGTACCTGCAGCCACATATTCCAATGATTAAACAATTAATCAGGTACCAGCCACATATTCCAACGATTAAACGATTATTTAGGTACCAGCCACATATTCCAACGATTAAACGATTATTCAGGTACCAGCCACATATTCCAACGATTAAACGATTAATCAGGTACCAGCTACATATTCCAACGATTAAACGATTATTCAGGTACCAGCCAGATATTCCAAGGATTAAACAATTAATCAGGTACCAGCCACATATTTCAAGGATTAAACAATTAATCAGGTACCAGCCCGATATTCCAACGATTAAACAATTAATCAGGTACCAGCCACATATTCCAACGATTAAACAATTAATCAGGTACCAGCCAGATATTCCAACGATTATTCAGGTACCAGCCAGATATTCCAAGGATTATTCAGGTACCAGCCACATATTCCAAGGATTAATCAGGTACCAGCCACATATTCCAAGGATTAATCAGGTACCAGCCACATATTCCAAGGATCAATCTGGTACCAGTCACATATTCCAAGGATTAATCAGGTGGAAGTTTTCATATTCCTTTCAGTTACACCTAATACGGGACAACATCCATAATAACCCTTGGGATCTTTGAAAAGTGGTCTTCTTATTGAGGTGGTCTTAATATTGAGGTTGAATTTAGAGCAAAAACAGTGAAAATGGACTTGAAAATTGTGTTCTTAATTTTGAGGTGGTCTTATTATTGATGTGGTCTTTATGTGAGGGATTACTGTACTTCACTTGAAGTTGTAACTCATAAATGGTTCATGCCTGCCCGGTTAGCTCAGTTGGTAGAGCGTTTGGTTGCTAATCTAGAGGTTTTGGGTTCGAAACACGGGCAAGGCGTATGAGCCTGGGTAGCTAAGTCTGTAGAGGTCTTGGCTGCCGATCTAGAGATAGTAGGCTCGAAACCTGGGCAAGCCGTATATGCCAGGTTAGCTCAGTCAGTACAGCACTGAACTTCTAAACTTCTAATCTAGAGGTAGTTGATTCAAAACTTGGGCCCATATTCACAAACGTTTTAAGACTGAATCTAAGACTTAGACTTTAAAATTGCAAAAGTTAAATTTACATGCATTTCTTTTTCATTATATTTAAACAGATAAATTTTTGACTGAATATTTCTTGTTACTCATTCTACACTCTTGCCAGGTTTTATCAAAATGAACATTTACCATTTTCTAAGTCTGCGATTCAGTCTTAAAACGTTTGTGAATACGGGCCCAGGAGACATAATTATGTGCCTGGTGAGCTCAGTTGGTAGAGCGATCCCTTGCTCATCTAGAGGTCCTGGGTTCAAAATCCGGGCAAGACATATGTCCTTTTGTGGCAAAGTCATGTGTCCTTCACCTATGATCTATGTAGGAAAACTTCTCAGCTGCATGTGATAGGACATGTTAATACTGTCAAGTAATCCATGAACAATGTTTATGTCAACTGATTGCTGTACTCAAATACTGATCGAAAATCTGCGTAAAACACCATCAAGACGGCAATTTCTGAATAACTCCGCGGAGGGTGTAAGTGGTGTAAAACAAATACCTACTAGTTCACCTGAATCAACAGTTCAATTATATCAAGGAAAAAAATAATAAAGTTCAGTATATGAACTAGCCAATTCTGAAGCATTATGCTTGACAATCGAATATATCACACTTCAAGTTAAGTAATGCAAGCAATTTAATTCAGGGTCGTTTCTCATATCGCAGTATTTTGTACAATGGTAATAATTGTGTCATCACATTACTGCCTGAAGTATAATGCATGGGAAATATATACGTCCTGCCAACTAGCACACGTCCCCCAGACTGGGTATATCTTGATTAAATATACCCTTCAAACCTGGATATAATATACTTAATCAGATTATATCATAACATACTGAAACTTGTTGCTACACCCTATCTTGCCATATCTTGATAACCAGTAACTAGAACATGTAATAGTTTGTCAAGTTATAGTTTAGTTTTAACATGCAATAGAGTTTTAATGTAAAGTGATACATTTTTAATGTAAAATGCAAAGCAATGCATTTCCATGTAAAGCAATGCATTTCCATGTAAAGTGTATTTTAATGTTAACCAATGCATTTTAATGTTAAATATTTCATTATAATGTAAAGTGATGCATTTTAATGTAAAACGAAGCCTTTTAATGTAAATCATTGCATTTTAATGTAAATTATTGCATTTTAATGTAAAACAATGCATTTTAATGTAAATCATAGCATTTTTAAGTAAATCATTGCATTTTAATGTAAAGCAATGTGGTTGTGTACAAGTTGAGTATGATGTCCCACCAACAATTTTTCAATTACACAGAGATGGTGTTTGCTTGTAGCAGACAAAGTGTTGCCAAACACAGGCACCATACTATGTCCCCTTGACTTGATACTGCCCGGCCCTTCCCCTACAGAAAAGACGATCTCCCTAAACTAGCTTGTACCAGCTCGTGGCAAGCTAGTTACCATCTTGTTACGAGCTAGTATTTGGAACGAATACGAGCTCATGATGTGCTTACCACGCGCTCCCTGCAACCAATCTCAGCAAAGGCTGGGGACTACAAGCCCAATTTTTAACAACTTTAAGATAAGCTTACAAAGTACAGTAAAACCTCAATAATACGACCACCCTTGGGACCCTTGAAAACTGGTCTTAATATTGAGGGGGTCTGAATATTGAGGTTGATTAAAGAGGAAAACAGTAAAACGGACTTGGAAATGTGTTCTTAATTTTGAGTTGGTCTTATCATTAAGGTGGTCTTTAAATGAGGTTTTACTATACTATATGTATCTTTGTTTGAAACTATAAGTGCGTAGTTGAAATTTTTTGTTTTTATTTAAATGGAAACTATTGATTCCAACTTTCGGTCTGACCTCGAATCTGGAAAGTGTCCAGTAAGCTTAAATACGATAGATTATCTCTCGACAGGTTTTTACAAATACAACATAACACTGATAAGTTCAGACATTGTGTGCACCTTAATTTCTCAATTTAACTGATTATAACAACATGCTAAAGGTAAATATTATTTTTTCTCTATTTTCATATAGCACATGTAAGTAAATTTCAAAGTTCAAATTTGCAGTTTATTTGTATTATTAGTTAAAAACCAACAAAGTATTGATCAATTAACTGTAGATATAATTATATAGTGAATTATCCTTAGCTGGGTTTAATTTGACCATTTTGGAAGTGTGGCTTTTCAAAAGCCATGCAAAGAATTAGTGTATAAACGTGACTGCAAGAATGATATCATGGAATCAGAAACCTAAATAGTACCCAGGCCTCATTTTCACGAAATTTCTCGAATTGAAATTGTCAAATACAGTCGGACCTCGTTTATACGACAACTCTTTTGAAATTGGAAGAACTATCTTGAAGTTGATTTGAGCGGAAACTTCTGTCATAAGCCTGGGACCTTAATCTTAAGCACTGAACTCAAAGAATGTTTTCTTCATCAAATTCTCATTTTAAACTATTGTTTTTACCCATACTAGTAAATGCTTTATAATTGTTACATTACTTTATCTGTGTAAAGACATTCTTAGATATGTACAGTAAACCCTCAATCATAAGACCACCCTTGGGACCCTTGAAAACTGGTCTTAATGTTGAGGTAGTCTTATACAACACTGGGTTGAATAAAGAGCAAAACAGTTAAAATTGGCTTGAAAATTGTGTTATTAATTTTGAGATGTTAATATTATTAAGGTGGTCTTTAAGTGAGGTTATACAGTATATGTCCGAGCATTACATCAATGACAACAGAATTGCATACTGCAAATTCAAAGGTTGATTGAGATGACAATCAAAGAAGACAATGCAAATTATCATGTAGGCGTAGTGGAAAACTTTGGGATAAATTATACTTTGTGCATGTAATTTAAAAACAATGACTACCAACCACGGTGAATTATAATGCAATAAGTATAAATCTATAAGCTTATTAACGGTAAAAGAATTAAATCAATTTATTGAACTAATCAGCAGTTTACCGAGTGGTGACCTGCGTACAATTGTTCAATTGTTTGATTGGATATCTTCCAATAACGAATAAAGGTAGGAGATTATAGAATAAGTACATCATACAAGGTAGTTATCTTATCATGCTGGCAGTGTCTAAAATATCCAGATTTGTACTTTGAAAAACTGTCAAGTTTGACTAAAAAGATAAAACTTGCAAACATGGCAATTTGTGAGATTTTGTTGACGTTTATTTGGGACTTCTCCAATTGCATACAAGATGTCCGGGATCTAAATGTATTTGTTTTCATTTAGCATTTTCAGGTTTCAATGCATTTTAAATACCTTGACTCGTCTGATAACATCCTGTTTACTATATGGGTAGGTTTTTTTATAAACAACATAGGACCCACATTCAGCCTCAGATCTTTAATTTGCAAAAAATAAAATGACTTGAGCATTGCGTTTTCATCAAATCAAAAGGAATGAAATGATCGCTGAATAATTGTTGTTACCCACTTAACAATTTTGCGAAGTTTTATCAAACTTTATAATGTTAAACCTTGTTCATTCGAATTCCCTGGGTCTGAAATTTTATTTTGAATAAAACATGGTTGCGAATAGCCCATTTCAATTTGACATGCCTAAGAAGATACATCGGGACCTGATATTTATTTCAGATGATATCAAGTATTCGGATAGAAGGTTGTCAAATCAATGAGGTTCGCCTGTATGTCACTTTCTTCAAACCAACTGATCTTTAAAAATGATTGCATCCATCTTAATGTAGTACAACAATGATCTACAAGAATCATTATTTTGAATCAAAATCAGTGAAAATTCGACCAGGCGTTCCACTAGGTGCTGAACCTCAAGGGTCATTTTAATTATATTTCACAGTCAAAATATCTATAATTTAGAGACAGATTGACCCTTCAGCCAGAATGCTAAGGTCCAAAATTCCAGGAGTTAAAGGGTCAATTCCAGGGTCACATGGAACCCCCGACATATTTTTATTTGACCATACTATCTAGCTAAAGTACTTTATTAACAGTGTCTGAATACTGAAAGTCTTCCTTGCATCAGCCCATTAAACATGAATGGCTTATTAACATATAATACAACATATTTCTACATGTGGACTATATCACAGCGTCATTACAACAACAATCACTCATTTTCCTCTCTTATCTATTATTCATATTTCTTTTTTTTTAAGAGACAATTGATACAAAAGAAGACAATCGTAGCCTTATAGTGATTGTCGTAGATACTGCTAGAGAAATACATGCTTATTCAACACTGATAAATACAGGTTTGTTATTTAATACATGTATGGTCGGCTTGAAACTAGTGTATCTCAGTATCAATTTGGTTTACAGCAATTAACCGAGGTTTCGATTTTTTTCGGTTCTTTTTTTCTATCGGTTCGTTACTGTATTATGCATATTCAGTTCGGTACCTCAGATGACATTTTATTCCTGAAGCAATATTTTAGCCATAGAACTCATAACTTTATACTTCTCTTTTAGTTACACAGCTATTGGAACTGTTTACTTTTATTACGGGATGTGAAGTTCTATTTCTAGTCATTGTTCTACTTTATTTATGTTACAATTTATAGTTCTAATTCTACTTACCTAGTCAAATCTTCATGTCGATTCATAACAAGTCATTAAACTATCAGTTATTGAGAATTATATATATTTTATATATTTATATTTTATATATTTATATTTTATATATTTTATATACTTTTTATATATTTTATATATCTTATATATTTATATATTTTATATATTTATATAACCGAACCGAATAACTGAAAACCGATAGGGTAGTAATAAAACGGAACCAACATTGCAGTTCTAGTATAGATAATGAACCAGTTTAAACTGTTAAGCAGCAGCCCTTGATAACTACATGTATCTAAATTGGGATTTTTTTCTGGTTGAACAATAAACAATGTATAGTGATTTGTAATTTAAAGCAGCGGTGAATAATCTTTATAACACTTTCAAAATACTTTGGGCCGTAAGACAGCCCCTTATCTATGCAAAAATGAAAAAGGGCCCGATTCATAGCATTTCCAAAGCTAGTGAGGCTTATCAATGGAAGCCCTAAAAAAATTGAGTCCTAGTGAGGATAATTCCAGGAAAATCTTCCTGGGAGGAAGGAATGATGATCAATTGGAACCTTAGGGGGGGGGGGGTAAAAAAACATCAATTAAAATTCAGTTGGTGGTCCCCTTATTCATGACTGTCATTCCTACCCTTCCCCCAGCAAGATTTTCCAGCCTAGAGTGATTTTATATTGAAAGTGCACAGAGATATGGGTACCCATCTCCATTGGCAACAAGACATGCACACCCAATATAACATACACAACTCACTATACACAGAAAATGTCTGGAAATATAAGATGAATAATTAACCTGCACTCTCTACCCAGATCTTACATTGACCAAAGCATGAAATGTAATCAAGACTTGAAATGAATAATAAATGAATGAATGTTGATTTTCCCTTCTTAAAGACAACGAAATGTTCCATGTATGCTTACTGCTAGCCCCGCATACGTGTCTCTGTACTCCGACTTTTACACGCGTCGTTGTACAGCGACAGTATAGAGACGTAACGTCCGTGGCTGGACTAGCTTACTGCATGAATCTGTCTTCTGCAAACTCGGCAGATTGGATATTTGAGAACATTTTGTGATTGTGAACAAGGAACTAGATTTTTATCATAATATCAGAAAAATCAATATGGATACAAAACAAGAACGAAGCAAGTAGGTGACTGCATCCATTTTTTGGCAAAATTATTTTGAATTTTCAATATTACAGGTAGATAGTCCTATTGTTCATCAGAATATGCTGAATAATAATTTTGAGAAAAAAATCTTGGACCTGCAAAACATTAATCCAATACAGGTATTTTCAGTGTTACTATTATGAAGTAGTTTTTGTAGATTTTCTGTGTACGTGTAGATTATAGTGAAGTCCGCAAAGATTCACAAAGTCCTTCCGTTTTGTTTACTTTTATTTCGCACTAAAACAATGTCTGGAAATCCAGTTACATAAAGTTATAATATTATTCCAAAGTTATTAATATCAAGCTGGGTACTCCAGTGAATATTAAAATAAAATAAAGATATCTAAATGCAATTTCTGGTGCTCCAGTTAAACGTTAAGTTAAGGTACTCCTTACAATGTATTCTTATATCTCTCTCTGACTAGCCTATAAAGTTACATATATTTATACAAACCTAAAACAAAGATTAAGGAAGCCAGACTGTAATTAAGGGCTTGGATAATAAATAAACAATTCAGATGTGTTACCTTAAGGGCTTTGATAATAAATAAACTTATCATCTATAACAATAGATGTGTGATGACAATTAATCAGAAGAAATATCTTATGAAAGATTTTAGAAATTAGGTGTTAATAACAGAACAATAGCTTCGCAGTTAATGTTGGCAGACAGCCACAGATGTCAAACTTTACAAAATAATTAAAATATATGATAAGAGAAAAGTCTAAATGTTCACGGCATAATACTAGTGCTTAAAAGTTCCACAGGTAGGTCAGGATAGACCATGATTTTACTTAACAAATTTTCAAACTATTTTTTTTCAATTTCAGTTGAATAAATACAACAGATCACCCATGGAACAGAGATTTAATCATCGACGTACGAATACATTACAGAAACGGCTGAAAAATCGGTGATTGGACGTTATACATTCATATACCCAGCCATAATATATTCATTGCCACATGAATTGCGCTGAACGATATAGCAGTTATTTGAAAAAGTACTTAAATCACGAAAACTGAATTAAGATTCCGGAAAAACTATGTTTTATAAGAAATGTAATGAATGCACAAGGATATGTGTAAACAGTTTGTGGACATTTTACTTCAACTAAGAGATTGTAATTCCGATAAGAGTGTACATAAATATGTGAAGTTTTAAATTACTCAGAAAACATTAAAATCAATTAAGTGTAGGAAACGAGAATGTACAAAATCAATGTTATTACTGACACATTGATTAACAATAAAGCTCAAAATCTGCACCGGAATACAGCACAGACCAATAAAATCTAAACAAACAAAATTCAAGACAGAAGGAAGCAGACGACAGTTTATGAAAACAGACGACAGTTTATGAAAACAGACGACAGTTTATGAAAACAGACGACAGTTTACAAAAACTTTTGAACCAAATAAACAAGTAACAGCAAAAAGCAGGCAGTGAAGAATAAACAAAGAAAAAAGTTGACAGAATGCATTGAAAAAAATACAACAAAATTCAAGACTGACGCAGACGACAGTTTACAAAAAGTCCACATTTTGTTCTTACTAAAAACAATAGGGCAGATATAGATAAAGTAAATAGCTGACGGAATACATTGCAAAAACTACAACAAAGTCAGCTGAAGATAAATTGAACTCGACAAGTAATATAAGGACAGTTTAGGCATGCAAATTAAATAATGCTCAGGAATATACTAGCAGAATCAATGCATTAACTTTTCATTTATTCATTGGTATAACAGGAAACAACAGAACGCAAAGATGTCGGCACGCAAGAAGTCGTACAAGGAGTATAATCGCCGTCTGCTTTTTACCGAAAGTGACAAGCCGAAATTTTTTCACGAGTTGGAACAGGTGATTAGTCTGGGACAGGAAGAGAAAGTACGGATATTATTGGACATTATGAAGAAAGAGGGACGAATCAAGGAGCTGGCGTCGCACAAGGGCGAGCAAGGTGCATCCATGTTACATCTAGCGGCAATGTTCAATCAGACGAGTGAAATTATCAGAGAGCTTATAAAAGTATGTCCAGCGTTAATGACTGCCGCTAGAAAAGAGACGGAAGATTATTACGGACAGACCGCTTTACATGTTGCCGTAGCAAAAGGGAACAGGGATGCCGTCGAGGAAATGTTGTCGGAAATTTTAAACCTCAGTCAAAGTCTTAAGGCTGCATTGTTACACACAGTAGCAACTGGTCATAAGTTTGCAAATACTGTCATGATGGGAGAATTACCGTTATCTGTAGCGGCCTTGACCTTTGACACAAGCATGATAGAAATTCTACTACAAAACGGAGCCGAGATGGAACGTAAGAACACAAAAGGGGACACTGTGTTTCATTCCCTAATCCGGTTTGCTGCCATATATCCTGAACAGTTACAAAATGTTTTATCGACGATGCAGTTTTTGCACGACAAGATAAAAGATAAACTGGATATGCCTAATATACTGAGCATGGAATACGATCATAGTGACTATTCGTACATCTGGTTTGTACCAAACGGTGAAGAGCTCAATCCACTTCAGTTAGCGGCCTCACTTTCACAATCGGTAATTTTCGACTTTATACTTCAATTACCGAAAGTGTACTGTTTCTTGAATAGCCATGATGGGCTTTTTGACAGAAAATCTTACGATATTACAGAAATTGACACCATAGCAACAGAGAAATGGGCAGTCGACCAAAAAGTACGGCAGAAAAGAATGAAGCGCCACGTGGCCCCAACGGCAGCTGAGGGAGTTTCGCAGAAACAATTCTCCAATAAAAACACAACAAAATGCTGTGATTTTCAATTCAAACGAGAGGAAAGGAAGTCGATACTTGAGACAATGTTTGACATTAAAAGTTCCGCAGCATTTGAATTTATTCAGCAACCAATCATGCGACACGTCATCAAAACAAAATGGCTGTACTATCGGTGGTTCTATTACACTTGGGCTGTGTTTCATATTCTTTTCATGGTGACCTTAACTGTTTTCTCTGTCTACAAGGCGGATGATTATAGAACAGTGAATAGCACTGAAGTTTCCATGACAACAGATTCTTCATCTATGCTACGAAAAACTTTTTTGGATGCGTTTGGGATTATTTTTCTTATATTTGCAGTGCTTTTAGTTTTGATACAAATCATTCATCTATTGCTCCGAGTGAAATCGTACGATTTGAAGCAACTCACAAACGTTCTTCACAACGGGATATATAGGATGGTTCTCATTATATTCTCGATGAGCCTCGTTTTAGAATATGCGTTAGAAAAGACAATACCACACTATGAAAATTACTGCCTTATCATAGCTTTGATTACCGGCTGGTGGTTCACGGTTTTCTTCTTAAGAGCGTGGAAAAAGTTTAGTTTT
The DNA here is from genome assembly GCA_032209605.1 of Mactromeris polynyma. Classification (NCBI taxonomy): domain Eukaryota; kingdom Metazoa; phylum Mollusca; class Bivalvia; order Venerida; family Mactridae; genus Mactromeris; species Mactromeris polynyma. The sequence goes on from JASFXZ010000023.1 coordinate 10,196,129, forward strand.
TTCACTGTCATGATTCAAAAAATAATATTTGGGGACTTGTTAAGATTCTCATTAATTATAGCATTAATGCTTATAGCATTTACAGCAGCAATTTTTATGACCTTCAAGGGGTCAAACACAACGGACGACAACTTGTTATCTTACGGACACACCATGATGTTGTTGTTTAAACTGATGTTGGGGCTCGGCGACATAGAGGATCTTTACGAGGCCAGGCGTCCCTGGATGGCTGTGACCCTTTTTACTGTTTTTGTAATTCTAACCTACGTTCTAATGTTCAATGCATTGATAGCGATGATGTCACAGACATGTGCAATTGTGTCAGACAATCGTCACGTACAATGGCGAGTCCAACAACTCTCGATAATAATGTTCTTTGAGGGGACGCTTCCTGGATTCCTCTCCAAACTAGTCGGCGAAGTAAAACCAATCAAACGTTTCGACACCAACCTTCGACAGGTAATGGAAGAAAAACGCTATTTCATCGACATGAGTTCACTGCAGACTGAGTATGCTAACGCTGAAGACATTTACTCTATGAAGCAAAAATTTCAAACGCAGCAATTCGTTGATTTCCAAAAAACTGGATATCAAAACTTTAACGTGACCATTCCGACACAACATTTTATAATGAGTCACCGTAATGCTGCACCAGAGATACGAACTCCGACAAGCCCTCATGTACGATTGGCTTCTACGCCAAAAACACCGAAAGTTGACAAAGAAGTAACTTATGAAGCGAGTCCAAGTCCGGTTTTGAAACACCGGAAATCCGCTCGTGATAAGTCTCCCAAGACGCCTAAGAATCCGCAAACAGAACATGCAGACGGAATTGCTGATCCAACACAGGATGTTCATGCAAAGAATAAGTACGTAAAACGACAACTTAAGAAACAGCGAGTAGAACCCGAAGGACACAATAATGTCTCATATGACGACCAAAGTGAGACCCATCCAAAGTTTTACCTGAACCAAGAGCATTTTCAGCCAATGCCATCACAAGACACAAGTCCAATCCTGCTACGACCACCGGCAACAGAACGAAGACGTTACCATTCCGAGAATGGACTAGTAGATACACACATCGGCGGACCACAGCTTCAGTTTCCCATAAAAAGGGTCCATCCAATTACTGATCAGCAACAAGGGTCACTGGACATAGGGGTCATCGAGGACAGTTATATGTAACTCTGGCAGATATTATTAGTGTACAAATTCCAATAAATACTATGCACATTTTCTTCAACTTGGCTTTAAAACAGTCTGTTTTAAGAGGAATTATTGTCTGGAATGGGATATCTTTTTGTATGTGGAGATGGAGGGGCACGTGACTTAATTTTTTTCCAAGATTATTCGATTCAAGATAATTTTACCCACTGACAATAAAGTTTTACAGAAAAAGTGTTTGTAAATTATTATTATTTTTTTTTTTTTTAAATCTTTTCATGTGGTGCACGATTTCAAATGGTCAAGGTCTATTTTGGCTGATAAAATATTTGAAACCAGTCTACGGAAAGTTTATTTTTAGATTCCCTCATGTGGTGCATGAAAATGGTCAAGGTCTATTTTGTATTTTCCAGAAATGAGAAGATTGCTTTGCTTGTACAGTTAAGATGATTTTCAGAAAACATTCATATTAACATTTTCAGAAAACTTGAAAGGTTGAAATAAATGTAGAGGTCAGTTATTTTTAGATTTTCCAGAAATGAAATGACATTTACGTTTGACTTGCCTTACACAGTTGATTTCTCAAAACGAATCTATGTCTGATACATTTAGAGTGTCATGATAGTCTGAGATAATTATTTGGAAACTTAATGAGAATTTATGTAAAAGATTCAAAGAATGTTAATTTTAAATATTATTATTTTTGTGAACTAAGACCTTGCAATATACAGAGAAGTTGGAACTGGGTCTGTAAACAGATTAATATTTTTTGTTTACATGTTTGATACTACTAAAATGGATTGTAATGCTTTAGTTACATGTTTACTATCATTCTACATTTCCTTTGCTCTTGTTCAATTCTTTTAGCGGCGACCTTTGATGCTTTGCATCAATGATTTTCTTGTTGTAGTGTGTAACACATTTTTTAAGCACCATCCTTAAAACAGGTCCATAGTTAGTAAATGTTTAATGCTACTAGTCATAATTACAGTTTTTCACAACAATAGCCATAGTGACCATTCTCAGTAGTGAAATGTTAAAGGTATACAGATTTTTTTAATCCAATATTTTGCATATACAGTTGGACCTCGTTTATCCGACAACCTTCTATCTGAATACTCGGTATCATCCGAAATAAATATCAGGTCCCGATGTACCTTCATATACACGTCAAATTGAAACCATGCATTATTCGAAATAAACTTTCAGACCCTATGAATTCGAATGAACAAGGTCCGACTGTACCAGGGATACATAGTATCATTATTACATTAGAGTTAACTGTCTATGTATAGTTTAATAGTGTTTATTAAGTCTAGTCATGTTTTTGTCCTATTTTATACAAGTGCTCTTACTTACAGTTCTATTTACATTTGGGTACAGTAAAACCCCACTTAAAGACCACCTCAATAATAAGACCAAACTGTTCAAGTTCACTGACTGTTCCTCTCATTATTAAACCTCAATATAAAGACCATCTCAAAATTAAGACCAGTTTTCACTGGTCCCAATGGTGGTCTTATTATCGATGTTTAACTGTAATTTGCTAAAAAAAAGTTACCACTACATTGTTATATTTATGCACTGTAACTACAAAATACAGTGAATCCTCAATAATAACCCTTAGCACCCATGAAAACAGGTCTTAATATTGTGGTGGTCTTAATATACACTGAAGTTGAATAATGAGCAAAACAGTGAAATTGGACTTGAAAATGGGTGTTCTTTAGGTGAGGTTTTACTGTATTTCAAACATTGCAACTTAGTGCTGCTACAAATTTTTGGTTGTACAAAATTAAATTAGTATAGTTTTATGTCTTTTTTAGAAGTTTGTTAATTTGTGTACATAAAATGTTGGACTTGTCCGGGACATCGGACTAGTGGATTTGTAGGGGCTGTATTCATGAACATTTTTAGACTGAAACTCAGACTTAAACTTTAAATTTGCAAAATTTACAAGCGTTTCGTTTTCATCATATCTAAACATATGAAATTTTGTGTGAATGTTTCTTATTCCTCACTCAATACTTTAGCCAAGTTTTATCAAAATCTATTCTGTAATAACAATGCAGGAGGAAATTGAACATTTACGATTTTAAAGTCTAAGTCAGAGATTCAGTCTTAAAATGTTTTCTAAATATGGCCCCTGATGTGAAAATGTTTCTATACATACATTATAAACATGAGACATTAAGTGTTAGGTTGTTGGGTATTTCAAAAACGCTAGTCACCAAATATATATCAATATTTAGAATACACTGATCTCATAGAGGAAGTGATTTATGTCTGGAAATGGGTTGAAAATGATGTTTTTATTGAAATGGGTTGAAAATGATGTTTTTATTGAAATGGGTTGAAAATGATGTTTTTATTGAAATGGGTTGAAAATGATGTTTTTATTTAAATGGGTTGAAAATGATGTTTTTATTTAAATGGGTTGAAAATGATGTATTTATTGTATATTTAACAAAATACTCGGGTCAGTTCTCAATAATTCTCTGATTTCGAAGTCTAATATATCTATAAACAAAGCATATTTGGCTTCCATGACAAAACCTGTATACATAGTTCTCACATCTACAATATTTACCTCCCTTGTTCTGAATTGTCGGCCATTGTGATAGGCAAATTTCCTTAAAGTTTATGGGGAATATAATGTAAACGAGGAAAAACTGATCTGATATATAAAAAATAACTTATTCATTATGCTCAGGTGGGCATTTGGCTCAGTAAGTTGAAGAAAAAGTGGTTTTCACATGCGATTTTGCTTGGTATTTTCTCAATTGTCACATATTTGGAAATTACTCCTATAAGGGCTTATCAGTTTTGCCTATCAAAATGGACGACAGTTTAAAACAAGGGAGGTAAATATTGTGATGAAGGTTTGACGTCAAGTACTTCCCAATGAAAGTTTTGACGTCACAAACTAAGCACTTTCTCGGAAATGTTTTAGTGGCTTAATTTTTATTTATAAAATTAATTTAAAATGAAAATGTCTGTAAGTGTTGCAAAAAATGGAAAACGGAAATTTATTTAAAACATTAATGTTAATTTGAGCAAGGCATTTTTGGGTTAAGTCATCATTTCCTAGTTTACTATGCTATTTTATTGTCAATATTAAAATGGCTTTAAAAATAAAGCAGAAATCCTATTTTAATCATTGTGGTATTAAATACAATTAGAAACATATATTTGATAGAAAAATCCGAAAAACGGATATTTTGGTCACTATAAATACAGATTTTCTCATGGGATAGCATATATCTATGTACAAAGACATAATGATGATACTATCAATACTTAAGTAATCTTTTATTCCTAAATTAAATATCATTTAAACATAAAAATCCACATAAGGGTAACTCACTGCAATTTTACGATTATTTCTACACACAGTTATCTCCCTTTGACCTTTGATAATAACATTTTACTTCAAAGAGGCATTTTTTATCCTAATTACATCTTGTCATCAGTAACAACACATCAAACCTTCAACATTTTGCTATTCTGTGATATAACAGTTTTCTGCGATAATTTTGAATGATCGTTTTATTTTTTATTTTTTATTTTATAAGGTTTTAGTTTTATTGCCATTTTGCACGTTGTTTTTCTTGAACAGAAATAAAGAGTTTAAATACAATTTACATATTTGTTATTCTCTTTGTATAATATCAATATCACAAGTTTGCTGTTGTTCAAGAACGTAAAGGGTGTAAAGAAAATTTGTTCCTGGGTTTAAAATTTTGAATTGACAGGCATCGAACTCTTCGAGAATGACGAAATAAGTTTGAAGTTGTTCAATTTCACGAATGTAATGATTACTACACCGAGTAGAATGGCACTCCTGTCAAAGATGCAATACAGTCGGAACGTGTTTATTCGACAACCTTCTATCCAAATACTTGCAAATACACTGTATACAGTCGGATCTCGTTCCGACGAGTTCATCGCGGGTCCGAAATTTTATTTAGTTTTCATGGTTTAAATAGCGCATTTAAATTCGACATGTCTAAAAATATATCAGGACCTGATATTTTTTTTTTTTTTTTTTTTTTTGAGTGGGAGATATTTTTATTTTCCTATTACATAAGTATGTGTGGGTAGAGGACATCCCACTCCATACTTTACAAAATATAAAGGACCTGATATTTATTTCGGACAATACCAAGTAGTGGGATAGATATAAGAAGGTTGTCGAATAGCGAGGTTCAACTGTAAATAAATTTACCTGAAAATGACATTGGCGAGTTTCCCATGGACACATTCACAAAACCGTTGTTAACATTGAAATTGAGGAACGATAGTACGGTCATATACCCGGGTACAATGTTGGTTTCATTGTATACACAATTCACCGAGCCATTTCCTGGTAGATACAGAGGACTGCTGATAACGCCGCCCAAATTGGATTCCGACACTTGACATTCTGCAAATACATTGTAATGAACATACACAGAGAAAAATCAAATAGATATACAGGCTCAGCCCTTTTTTTTGCAAATTTTGGGGCCGATGTTAGGTCCCATTCCCCAAAGAAAAAAGTATATATTTGCCCCCTACTTAGAAAGAAAATTCCCTTCCGTAAAATTATTTAAAATTTTAGTCTTATAAATACCCAAATTTATTCATGATGCAAATTTCGCCTATCAAAAGAACCCGCCATACTTCTCCCCCAAAACTGAAAACTCACCTCTTTTCAAAAATTAGGGATAAAGTAGGGCCCTTTTTTTAAAAGAAGGGGAAAAAATAGGGATCTATTGGCTAAAAGTAAGGATAGTAGGGATGATTCCTTATCTTTGGAAAAAACAAAAATGGTAAAAATTCACCGCACTGTACATTCTCCATGATTAGACCTCTGTGCTTCATACAGGCGAAATAAATACTTTGAGTGTGTGGGGAAGCACTGTCTCATGTATGTGGCCTTCCCTGTAGCAAACTTATTCCTTCTCTTTTAAGATATTTATACAAGACGATAAAGTGTTGTTTTAGAAGTTTAATTCACTCTGCAATTCAATAGACAATTAACACTTAAAATTTCCTGTCTATTGTTCATTAAATATTTAATGGATCTACTTAGTGATTAGTTCCGTCACATACGTACATATGCATTTAGTACTACAGTCAAGATATCAGCACTATGCGCATGTATAGAGTACAACAGTCAAGTGATTAGCACGACATGTGAATAAAATTAATTGAACCGAACAATCAAAGCTGTATTGTTTGACCTATTCATGGTAAAAATGAATCATGTTTGAGTGTTCGACTTATCTCTGTTCAAGTGATCTACTGTTAGATAATATGAAATAAGAATGGATTTCGTCGGTACTTAAGAATCTGTTCAAGGTATCAACAGTGTTTGAGCCAAAACTGTTTGAGGTTCCGAAGTTCTGCAGAATAGAAAAAATGGCTCCTCCCCCTTCCTGGCTAGTTACCTTTCGCTTAAATTTTTGGAAACTCCACAAACTGGTTTCAGACAAGATGTTTTTAGGAGCAGGAAGTTGGCCATTTTGTTGTTGTTGATCTATCGCTGCAACTTGTTGCATATTTGTCCAGTGTCGCCAAAGGAGTTTTCCAACAGTTTCATTTAATTTGGCCTTGGGGTTTCCGAGGAGATGATTTTAAACGATTGTTGACAGACGTACGTATGGACAGACGACGGACAAAGACTGATCAGAAAAAACTCACCTCAAGCACTTTGTACTCAGGTGAGCTTAAAACGGTAATTTTTCTTCATTGTTATGACAAACACAGATCCTATGTTAGAAACATATTGAAATACACATTGCACTCTGAATGAACCTGACTGCGTCCATCAAAGAATTTCGCTTTGAAAAAGTTAAAATTTATTAGCATTTATCGTGAACATAAAAAAAAAGTGATAATGTGTTAAAATCAGTGTAAACGTAACCTGGCCTAGAGCAGAGATTTCGCTCCACAAAGAAATTTTATTTAAGCAAAGCATGTACATATGAAAAAATTGCGCCAGTCAGTAAAGAATGTGCACTTAACTCGGTAAATATGGTAAAAATGTACAATACATACTTGTCCTATCAAACGAGACGGAAAATCCTGATGAAGCGTCAGTCGTATCAACATCAACGTTAGTACGTGAAAACACCAGCACAGTCACATTGAATCTGGATATTACCAACGTATAAGGCTTGTCCTGGCCACCTGTAAATTATATGCCAAAATTATTTCATTTTTTTTTTAAATAGTACCAAAGTAAATAGTATGTTAAGCTATCATTTAAAGGAACACAGGTACAAAGGTATGACAAAATATCCTTAGTGATAAATATGAGAAAACGGTGGTAATTGCCTTCATACAGATGTATTCTACAACATGGCGTTGTCACTTTTCTTACATGTTTATCAAAACCAAGAATTCAAGTGTCCGATACCAGTATTTTCTATCCTGACCTAGGCGCCGAGTTAGCGCCAGCATAGGAAAACCTGTATCGGATTTGTGTTTTGTAGTTCCAGGAACATTTTTAAGAAAAGTTACAATGCAGTGTTTTAAAGTATGTCTGAGAAGGCATTAAAATATTACGTAGCATATTTGGATATGAAATCAGACTGTCCACCTTTGTACAGTATGCCCATATAATTATTATGTGAACTTTTTCAGACGATTGCTCCCTGAAAAGAGGGCGATACAGACTCACAGCAGGAGACTTTTTCCGTGGTTGAAATTTAGTCAACATGTCTATAACCATATCAAAATAAAGCTGTTAATAATCGTATTCCACGAATTAACTCCTGATCTGCAGCTCATACATATAAAAAAGTCATTAACAATTGTGTTGCCAATTGTCATGTCTGAATACAATAGCAACTTGTGAAACTGTAAGAAAAAACATGACAGCGAGATACAAAAGATCTGATTAGTTTTTCATCGTTTACATTATATTCCCTATAAACTTTAACGAAATTTGCCTACCAATATGGCCGACAATTCAAAACCAAGAATTATTAATCAACACAGGCATGATAACAAAAAATTTAACATCAGCTGAACTTTCCACGGAAGGGTTTCAGGAGGCGACAATTATCAAGCCTGTTGAATTCATGGACAATTCTCATGCCTGTTGAATTCATGGACAATTCTCATGCCTCATGAATTCGGGACAATTCTCATGTCTCTTGAATTCATGGACAATTCTCATGCCTCTTGAATTCATGGACAATTCTCATGCCTCTTGAATTCATGGACAAATCTCATGCCTCTTGAATTCATGGACAATTCTCATGCCTCTTGAATTCATGGACAATTCTCATGTCTCTTGAATTCATGGACAATTCTCATGCCTCTTGAATTCATGGACAATTCTCATGCCTCTTGAATTCACGGACAATTCTCATGCCTGTTGAATTCTGGACAATTTTCATGCCCATGGAATTCATGGACAATTCTCATGCCTCTTGAATTCATGGACAATTCTCAAGCCTCTTTACATAAAAACCTACCTTGAGTAAGATTTGCAATCACAGTGCCATTGGTGGAGTTTCCATACACTGTTAGATTGTAAACTGCAGGATCTAACATAATCTTGTTGAAGTTCAGGGCAACCTGAAAAGCATAACCATACTGCCATCATTACAGTGCTTGTTTTAAGAGAATAGTTTATAAACACACAGGATATAATTGAATTTCCCAACTTAAAACCGGTGTTTGAAATCTTACCCCCATCATTTATATACATACCAATTGTTGATTAATTAATCATTACATCATTTAGTTTAATATAATCATGAAGATGAAATCATGAATTTGTGAAGTTGAACTGAAGAAATTCATAAAGCCGAAATGTCACCACCAGGCTTTCGTACATCTGGGACAAGAAGACAAACCTGCGGAGTGAAGTTTCCAGCGATGATGTTGTATGTACATGTTTGTCCTTTCGTAAGATTAGCCATGGTGATTTGTCCAGTAGTCTCAGTAAATTTTGTTTTACCACACGGGTCATCAGTTTCTTCCTGACCTGCAGATGATATAAAACATTATGCTGTGAATGGTTGGAGATTAACAGTACAGTCAGACCTCGTTTATGCGACAACCTTCTATCTGAATACTCGGTATCATCCGAAATAAATATCAGGTCCCGATTGCATCTTCTTAGGCACGTGTTGAATTGAAATGGTCTATTCGAAACCATGTATTATTTGAAATCAAATTTCAGTCACTATGAATTTGAATGAACGAGGTCCGACTGTATTTCAATTATGTATTGCAGTCAGGTGACTTAACCAACGTTCCTGGGTTGCCAACCCATACAATGGCGTGAAAGTCCTATGGCTTTTTTTGTCTTTTCTGTGTGAATAATGACCAATAAAGAATGTAAGAGTATATCAATCACAGATTGTCTCGAGATGTAAGATAGGTGACCAGTGACCAGTACATACCATAAGTCATTTGAGAACCAAAGCACAACAGTGCTATCACCCCAAACATCCACGGAGAACCAATCATATTGATATATGCTTCAGTCTGCCTAGAATGTGTATCTCTATATATCTGAAACAGAAAAAATAGAATATGTAAGCGAGTACTAAATAGAAACGATATTGATAAGTTATTGATAATAAAGAGGCAAATCGATTTTGACATAGATTTTGAAAATCAATACAATCACTGGTGGGGGGGGGTCCAGATCCCTCCCCCCGAGAATTTAGCAAAAAAGGGGGCTGACTCCATATCTAATCCTAGATCAACTAGATCAAGAGGGGTGTCTCAAATTCAACGGACTCAGTTTTTGTCCAAAATTAGGGTGTTTTTGTCTAAATTTAGGGTAACATTACATTACAAAAAGATCAACTGCCGTACCAGGAGCTTGACTCTCATGACTCGACCCCTATCCTGACCCTGGATCCAGAAATTATACTTCATATAAACTAACAGTACATGTATATATTCCCAAAACTGCAAAAATCTAAAACTTTTCGGGAGATATAAAATTTCAGTTTTCTGGAATTCTCATTTCTCGGAATTATTGTAATAGAAGCTTTGGCATCAATATTTTCTACTTTCATGCAACTTTGAATAGTTTGATAGCATGTTTTCACAGTAGCAAAGTTAAATCTGCATTAACAATAAGACAGCTAGTATCAGTATTGAGATATGTGAACTGAAATTTAAAACATGGCCGCTAAGATACGAAAATCCCAATCTGTATATATGTGGCTTCTCTTGCAAGGGAGACTTTTTTTTATTTTGTGTGTGTCAAGGGCATCCCACTCCATACTTAATAAAGTTGTAGATAGTATAAGAGTTTATGATTTATGCAGTGACACACAAATCCTACATAATTGTCACATTTTTCTGAGAATTCAGCTTGTGTGCATCCAAGTGGATACAATTTCTTCAAAATCTCCCAATCTGGAAATCACCTCAGATTGTTTACCTAACAGTGATTTACCGAAAATGTAAAGTCACTTTCATAATTAATATATGCAGACTGCGTGACAGACAACCGTAGATAAGATTTTGAAATAAAATATAAACAGTCCAAAATTTAACTGATTCATATGTCGGAACAGTTTGCATAGCATAGTTTTATACCAGACCGCTTGTTTACTAAGAACGGCTTCGAGTCCACGACATATTTTTTTGATCTACTCAATTCCTAGTATGAGTGCGGCATAATTAAAGATTTGACCTATTTAAAATTTGATCTGCAAATTGGAATATAGCCTAGTGTCTGCAAATGGGCGACAGTAATAAATATTTATATGATACAATATGATGAAAATCTCTACCTGTACCTGTTTAAATGCTATTCATTGTTAGTCTGTTTGTTATTTATTATTCCCTGTTACAAATTCAAGTACTTTTCAATGAGTTATTGGCTGTTACAAATTCAAGTACTTTTCAATGAGTTATTGGCTGTTACAAATTCAAGTACTTTTCAAGGAGTTTTTGGCTGTTACAAATTCAAGTACTTTTCAAGGAGTTATTGGCTGTTACAAATTCAAGTACTTTTCAAGGAGTTATTGGCTGTTACAAATTCAAGTACTTTTCAAGGAGTTTTTGGCTTTTACAAATTCAAGTACTTTTCAAGGAGTAGGTGTCAAATTCAAGGATTTTTCAAGACCTATGCTAACCTTGAAAATTAAAAGTGAATCAAGTAAAGGCAGTAGTTTTCGCTTTATTTTCTTACAATTATGACAAGTAGTAATCAGTTATTCATTGTCTAATCATCTCTATCATGATCCGAGATTTCCCTGACGCAGAAATCTCGAGTCCCTGACTCCCTTTTCTTTCTAGGGACTCCCATTTTCTACTTACTGTGCATCCCTGGGACCCTTAAAATAAACTGCATATCTAGGACCCTACAAATTAACTAAGGACCCCCATTTGTCTAACACGAGAGTCCAAGGATCCCTAGTTTAAAAAAAAAAGTTTTATTTAAAAATATGAAAGTATTTCCGTAAGAGCCCCAAAACTTGGAAATGAACGTCAGATGTGAAAACTTGCGGGTCACGATGACCCTACATTTTAAAAGTCTAGGGCAAACACTGTTTATGATGGTTAGTATTTTATATATTTCTCCAAGATCCAATGCAATATATAAATCAGAAATATGTATGTAATATTGCCTTGTGTAAAAAAAACTACACTAATGCAGAAACTTTAAACTAACATATGGTTGATTTGTATAATATTTATAATTATTAAGTATTCCTAAGATATATCCTGTTTTCTCGTATTCTCGGGGATGTAATGATTAAACTGTCTACCAACAGAAAACTTAATATAATTACAGTCAATCTTGCTGATGCAACCACGTGTCTTAAGCGACCATTCGTAGTAAGCGACCACTTTGAAATCCTCCCGACAATTTTCGCTATATATTTATGGTGTGCTAAGCGACTTTTGTCTAACGCGACCAGCGGTCACTCAAAGTCAGCTTTTTTCAGTCATCTTTTTCCGTTAAACGACAGCTAGATCATAATTGACCGCTAATTACATTTAATTGTAGTCGACGTGTCTTGCGTACGTACCAACAATAAACAACTGCTAATTGACATCCAGTTAAAGGCGTTGAGTAGGGACCCGTCTGTTTTCCGATAATTGTCCTGCCTGGCTGACTGTGTCAGACCAATCAAATTTCAAGGCTGTATCACGTGTATGCATAAGACCGCCCATTTTTCACCAGTGGTTTGATTTTACCACTGTGTAATAAAGTTAATTCGTTGTGTAATTTGATACATGAATTATGTCGAAACGTAAAGTGTTAACTTTGGACGAACGCGTTAATTAGGACAGAATAATAAACTTGCGATTTATTAAAAGAGATTTTTGATTTATAAAGATTAAATGTGTGCATGTATGTTTAATTAGAAGACATATTTCATAAGATCTTTTGAATATTTGTTTTGATACAAAGAAAGTAATAAACTGTTTCTTTTGTACATTGTTTTTTTACTTGTTATAGCACGTTTTAAGTACAAATGTTTGTATAGTAGCAGACTAGAAAATATTTACACCCGATATCTTATCTGGAACCAAGCTTTGTATTAAGAGACCGTTTCATTAAGAGACCACTTTTTGTCTGACCCTTGGGCGATCTCTTAATACAAGATTGACTGTATTCTGATTGTATTCAGACATAAATACAACATCCAAATGCAACTTGCAACCAATAAAAACAATGTAAATCTAACTCGTATTCTCGGGGAATTTTCATTGGTTGCTAAGGCTGGTTGCTATGTGCGTGTAATGTTCTACAGTTCATTTCAGTTCTTTAGTGTCATTTATCATTAACACTTGGGAGATCTATTTTTGTCGGCAGCTGTCTATTTTGTTTATTTTTAAATGTTTAATGTTCGTAAATTGAATGGAAATGTAATTTCATAACATATTAACAAGTAAACATTAAAAAGTTGAAAAAATAAACAGCAATTTAGATCCAATTTAAGTTGAAATTCTTGGCAGTTTTTACTAAATTAGCAAACTATAATTTGAAATTCGTGGCATTTTGTACATAAACAAACCATATTATTGAAATTCATGGTATTTTGTTACTAATTCAAACTATAAGTTGAATTTCTTTGCATGTTATATTGTTAAAAAATACTGACTTGAAATTCGTGACAGTTTTTACTAATACAAACTATAAAGTTGCAATTCGTGCCATGTTGTATTGGCACAAACAATTGACTTGAAATTCGTGACAGTTTGTATTAATACAGAAGCAGATAAGTTCATCTAATTAATGCAAGTACATAAATGTAAGGGATGTTGTTTATCGAATAAATAGGTAAAATAACTCTTAGCTGATTGCTTCCTGTAAACAATATGACAAGGTAACATTATAAGTAATGAACCTTACCTTACGATGTCTTAACTGATGTTGGCTCGAAAGAGTACATGTATAGAGCAAATTGCTAGCATGGCGTTTGCAAATAAATATTTATAATACAAAAATATTTCTAAATGAAGCAAACATGCTCACGTGGCATTTTATTTTTGAATTCTTAATTGACTTTACTTAAAGCACGTATTAAATGAGCGCCGCTATACGATTTCCAACCTCTTCTTTATAAAGTAACGTCATGTCCAGAAAATGTCACGTCTAATGTCAGAATGTACAGACAGTAAGCAATATTTGCCGCATATTGCAGTATGAAAACGAAGTGACCATATGGAGTAAATAGTGTTTCCTGCTTGCAGAATGTTACACTATTTTACGCCAAGTTTGTTTTACAATTCAATCGACATTCTAATATAAATGTAAATAACATTCATGCAAAGTTGCTCTTTATGTCGATAAAACGAAACACAATATACAATTGTTTGTCCCGCACGACATTGCAACATAATGCAAAATTGTACATATGCATTACACTTATTATATTTCTAGGAATTATCATTTCGTGACATATGGTATAAGGCACAGAACAATATGCTCCGTTTATGTTTACCACAAACTGATAAATCATTACTTTTTAGACTTATAGCGCATTTTGTTAATACCTTGATTTCATATTAAAGATACAATAAGCTCATTTTTGTGTTTATTTGCTTACTTAAACAAACATGGAATAATATACTTTATCTCGTAAAAACTTCAATAAATATGCATTATCACAGAATAGATGTATAATGTATATCTCTGTATTAGTCAAAGAATACGATTGTATTATCATAAACATTAAATAGTTTTGTCTGTTAGTAATATGATAAAACAAGATCATTGTTTTAAACGGTTATACACGGCAATGGTTCTTATTAATGATGTGTTACACTATGTAACAACAATACTGGATGATGGCCATGTCCGTGATATTATCTAATAAAATTTAACAAAATATGAGGTAATGTAAAGACATATAACTTCGGACTACCAGTTTCAAAATTCGGGCTAGTCTATTTTAAAGTATCACAAGTCCGGGACATGTGACTTTCATAAAACATTCTCGAGCCCTGGATGTCCATTAAAAACATTTGGGTTCAGATGAGCCAGATACATCTTGAAGGTGTCCAGGCGATTCGACCATGTGAACATGCCTATACAACCGTTTGTTAAAGTACTATTCAATGGAGACATTGTTTGCTGAAATAGGAGTTGGTGCCAACATATATGTTATATATTTGCCATATATTTAGCTCCCGTATAATTAAGATTTAAGTGTCAACACGAACTCAAGGGCTTTGAAAATTGTCAGAGGATGTTCTAATATATCAACTGTTTAAAATCTTGAAATTTTGTTATTGAAGAAAATTTAATTTTGGCAATGGATGCAGATAAAGAAGCTGTGGCGTCTAACAACACGTACTTCAGTGCAAAAACTTAGATGCACCCAGTGATCGCAGCTATCAAGTTCAAGGACATGGACTAGGTGGCTGTTGTAAGATCAAGGACATGGACTAGGTGGCTGTTGTAAGATCAAGGACGTGGACTAGGTGGCTGTTGTAAGATCAAGGACGTGGACTAGGTGGCTGTTGTAAGATCAAGGACGTGGACTAGGTGGCTGTTGTAAGATCAAGGACGTGGACTAGGTGGCTGTTGTAAGATCAAGGATGTGGACTAGGTGGCTGTTGTAAGATCAAGGACGTGGACTAGGTGGCTGTTGTAAGATCAAGGACGTGGACTAGGTGGCTGTTGTAAGATCAAGGACTAGGTGGCTGTTGTAAGATCAAGGACGTGGACTAGGTGGCTGTTGTAAGATCAAGGACGTGGACTAGGTGGCTGTTGTAAGATCAAGGACGTGGACTAGGTGGCTGTTGTAAGATCAAGGACGTGGACTAGGTGGCTGTTGTAAGATCAAGGACGTGGACTAGGTGGCTGTTGTAAGATCAATGTATTGCTAATGAGTGACTTGGCAGTAAACTTTTTTGGTGCCATGTTTTCTTTTGTGGCTGCGTCAAATGTTAGAAGGTCATCTAGATATCCATCTTCTGTGATGGCTCTTCTTATGAATGTGTGGTTATTATAAACTATTTATAAAGCACACACAGTAAAATATACTTTAAATTGGTCCCTCCCCAGAAAGTTTTGACCTTTCGTTTAAACCAGAGAAATTACAAACTGGGCCGCCATCATACGATTTGACCTTCAGTCACCCAAAATGACCTTTTCCCATTTTTTCAATGTATTTAAAAAATCGAAACACATAAACAATGAATATTTTATTCGTATACAGCATTGCAAAATTACTAAAGTAGTATCATGGATAATACAAAAGCGAAGACATGATCAAAATAAACATTTGGTAATTGGGTCTTAATTGTGTCAACAAAATAAAGGCGTAGCACGCAACTGCTGAACTTCACTGTATTATAAGTGGTTTACAACCAAGCTGTTGTAAGCATCCATTGAAAGAGATGGAGAATGACGTCAGGTGTTTGTGGACGAAATCAAACTGTTCAAATCAGTGTTTTGGGGTAAAATTAGGTTTTTTTTGCAAATACATTTGCAATTTTTAGGCCTTTAGTGTACATATTCTATGGGTTTATACCTGTTTTTGACGCATTTTCTCTTCAAATTCGTTGAAAATAACGAGCTGGACAAAGTTGATGTGCTGACGGATAGTTCTAAACGTCACGAGCGTCAATTCCATCCGTTTACATAATGTCACGAGAATATGAGAACCCCCCGAGAATACGAGAATAGAGGATAAAAGTATTTATGAAATGTGAGGAAGAAATATCCCCTCCAAAAAAGTGAAGAATCCAAACAAGCATTCAGATTACGTTCACAGATAATTTATAATAAGCGTCTTTGACTATTATATATATATATATATGTAGTAACTGATAAGGCTTCTTATCCGACATAGCTGTAGAATATTAATTTTGACCTACATTCTAGACCAATCAAATATTGAATATGAAGCGCGTTGTTTAAATATGCAACAAATTAGACAATTTGATTAGTTCATATTTTAAGCGGAGAGGCACCAAATGAGGTGTCTAGAAAAGATCATTCTCTCTCCTGTAGCGTACCCCTCCAAAGAAATCAGAGTTCCGAAATATGGTGATTCTTAAATTTAGACATCATTCCATCTACGCTGTTCATCATTTTTGAAGATATTACTTGGTACTTACTGATTTAGTTCAATCAGCAGTAAGCATTTCATCACCTCAGTTAAGTTTCCATTAAATTAAAGAAGTTATTTACATTGACAAACAATAAAAACTATTTTAACGATAAATTAAATATTTTTCATACCTGAAATCACTTATTAATCCAATTTATTTAAAGTTTTACTTTCAGCATTCAAAGTTCATAAAACCACAATAATACAGAAATACTGTAAAAGTGTACTTATTACGTAAGGGACTAATTAATTGTGATAAAGCCAAGTTATCATTTTCAGAAAATGGCACATTACATTCTTCATACAGCCATACACTAAAACACTGCATTATAACTTCTCTTAAAAGTTTCCTGGAACTGCAATAAGGCCTAAAATAAAATATCTGTGTTTCGGGTAACCCGACCCTACCTGTCGAAAAAATCCTACCCTAGAGTTTTTTTACGACCCTGGAGAATTTTTTTTCGATTTTTTTTTTTTTGGCCTAACTCTACAGACATTCCTATGCTAGCAATAACTTGACACACGTAAGTCTGGATAGAAAATTCCTGAATCAGACTTGTATTTGTGGTTTCGGTAACCATGGCAACTGGGCTTTTCACCATGTCCAGACAGGCTCTGGTTTTCAGGGAGTTTACTGTACTATTTTAACTAAAAAAAATACAATTTTCTGTGTCATTTTCTGAAAAGCAGACATAATAATTATATGACCCATTTTCATGCTTTTTCTCCTGATGCATGCAACTATTATTGTAAGTCTCCACCGGTTTGACCTTGACCAGAAAGTTGTCGAAAAATTATACCAGTTTGCTGGAAATTTCCCCTATGAGGCGGTTGCACTCCCCCTCCACCAAAGTGGAGTTATGTCCCTCATGTTTTGATAAAAAAAGAATACTAAATACCTTTAATGCATCATTTATTTTTTATATCTATTTTCAAGCAAGTCAACAGTTATATATCTAACTACTCATGCATTGAATAAACTCAAATAAATTATGTGTTTATTATACTCCGTTTTTGCTAAAAACCAGATTGAAGATTGAATAAGCTATCTTCTAACATTACAAATACGTGCAAGTTTAATGTTCCGAAAAACACAACACATTGCATTGAAGTAAAGAAAGCTTGCCGGTACAATGTTACAATGCATAATGTAAATATTCAGTCTAGATTTTCAAAGAAACACTGCATGTTTTCAGCCAATTTTTCAGTTTCACTTTTAGGGGAAGTATGGCGGGTCCTTTTGAAAGGGGAAATTTGCATCCTGAATCTTGAAAAGGCTGTACACTGCGTACACATTTTTTTGGTTTAACACTGGAAAATACCCATCTATAATAAACTCAGTAGTCACGTGATCGTGTCGACCAATGGCATTTAGTATCAGGAACGAACAGTGATTTCGCAAGGTCAAATATCAAAATATACTGGGTAATACAGCAGCGGGTGAATGTAACGGTAGTGGAATCAAAGCGCTGTGTGGAGCGTAGGCCATTGCATACTTTCTTGCTTTACTAGTTCGCTATGGTATACAAATTTCATGTTTTTTAGAAATCACTGAAATTTGATGGGAATACAAATAGAACAACTTACCTTTTATAATCCAAAATATCAGTCCCTTTTCGACACAGGACTTGCCAGTTGAGGCGACAAAGGGGTAATAAAAAATTAAATTAATGCAGATAACTGATTGTTTACAGGAAGTATCTAACAAATTCATTTAAAGTAAAATATGATTTATGTGTAGGGTTCGTATGAATTTTAAGAACAAAATGGGGAAACCCAATGCTATAATAAGATGCACTTTTCAAGGTCACCGTGCATTTACACTGAGTAACACTGGGAGAACGGTTGTCAGTGAATTTCTTGCTTTTTTAAGCGTTTTATTCGGTATTTTGTTTAAACTTACAAGAATGACATAGTATCTTCCACCAAATTGTTGCAATGGAATAGCGCTTTCCTAAACTTTTTATCTTCAACTGAAGAGTTTGCAAAACTATGCAAAAATACTGATTGACAGACAATGCTTTTTATCTGATACTGCTCATGAACCAGTATATATGCTATATATATGAGAAATTTAATCAGGCCGATTATAAGCAATGAACAGTCATATGCTCACGAACCAGTATATATGCTATATATATGAGAAATTTAATCAGGCTGATTATAAGCAATGAACAGTCATATGCTCATGAACCAGTATATATGCTATATATATGAGAAATTTAATCAGGCTGATTATAAGCAATGAACAGTCATATGCTCACGAACCAGTATATATGCTATATATATATGAGAAATTTAATCAGGCTGATTATAAGCAATGAACAGTCATATGCTCATGAACCAGTATATATGCTATATATGAGAAATTTAATCAGGCTGATTATAAGCAATGAACAGTCATATGCTCACGAACCAGTATATATGCTATATATGAGAAATTTAATCAGGCTGATTATAAGCAATGAACAGTCATATGCTCATGAACCAGTATATATGCTATATATGAGAAATTTAATCAGGCTGATTATAAGCAATGAACAGTCATATGCTCATGAACCAGTATATATGCTATATATATATGAGAAATTTAATCAGGCTGATCATAAGCAATGAACAGTCATATGCTATGAACCAGTATATATGCTATATATGAGAAATTTAATCTGGCTGATTATAAGCAATGAACAGTCATATGCTATGAACCAGTATATATGCTATATATGAGAAATTTAATCTGGCTGATTATAAGCAATGAACAGTCATATGCTATGAACCAGTATATATGCTATATATGAGAAATTTAATCTGGCTGATTATAAGCAATGAACAGTCATATGCTCACGAACCAGTATATATGCTATATATGAGAAAATTAATCAGGCTGATTATAAGCAATGAACAGTCCAAATTTTACATTCTAGCTGTCATTACTTGCACTACCCTGATCCTGTGTTCTAGCCTATCCCATGGAATATTGCTTATGGGGGACTGGAACTGTAATACTCCTAGACACTAGGACCAGTAGGGGTAGAGACGTATACCCAGAACCACTTCCTTGTAACCCACTAGACCGAAGCCCGGAAATAGTAATATATTGGTTTCAGGCCAAGGGGTAATTCCTTGATGGTAGCTCGATCAGACTAGTGCTTTTTTCAAACTTTTTTTGAACCATTAAAGTTGTTCATATAGTGGTTAACAGGCCCGGATTCACCGGGGGAGCCAAGGGGGCCCTGCCCCCCCCCCCCCCAGTCGGCTGTGGTATGTTATTCATTTGTATTGTATTTTCTCCTCACCAGGCCCGTATCCACCGGGGTGCCAAGGGGGCCTTGTCCCCCGCAGTCGACTGTGGAGTGAACTTTTTTTATTCCTAATATAAAATTATATCCACTGATTAGGTCTTATTGTTACTATTCTTTTAGCACTTTTAATCCAATACATTGATTTATGGTCGATTTCCCCTTGTATACTACCAGTATATAGGAAGCGGAAGAATCATCTAGAAATTGTAAGCTTTTCACTCTACATCAGACAAGCGCTTTCAATTTCCTTATCATGTTGAAAGCGTCTGTAAAACACAGATAATTGAGCGTCATACGTTACAGAGATCTGTCATGGTAGTGTTTTAGTGTGAAACAGTGAATATAAAATTTCTTAAAATAATTTTAAACAATTCGATAATTCATAGAAGGGAATATTATACTTGGGCTTAAAGTTTTGCAAAATAAAATAATTTTGTTTTTCTAGAACAAGCATACTTTCATATTTTCACATTTTCCTTATTAGAATTGCATTTCAAAATTACATTTTTCTCATCGAATTAAGAATTTACATTCGAACTCAAATACATTAATAAGGGTTTTCTCTGCATGCATTCTTTATTTCAACTTCACCGAGTCATAAGGAAAATTAAATTAATTCAAAAGATGAGTTGTAACTTACACCATCTTATTTGTGGTCCTTTCTTACAAGCAAGTTTTGCAGTGTGATATGCAAAATACATACTGTGTTAAATGTTGGTTGGTATTTGAATACATGTATCGCTATAACCACGAAATCTACCATAAAATTACGAATTATGATAATTTATCATCAGTTTTTGTATGTTTAAAGGTAAATATATTGAAGTTTTTCTTATAAATTTGCTTAGTCGTAAACATGAGAAAATGCCCACATCCCACATCCTGTTTGTACACATGTTCCCAAAACCACAAATACACAAGTCCGATACAGGAGTTAATTTCTATCACGACGTACGTGCTGTTTTTGTGCTTGCATATAGGAAATATCTTGTTTCGCAATTCCGGGAAACTTCTAAGAAAAGTTATACATGTAATCCAGTATTTTTTAGTATATATGTTTGAAGGCATTAACTTGCCTTTTTCAATATTATTTCTTAGTGTGTTTTGACACGGACATATAAACCATAGAAATTCGAGAATATTCCGATTCTTTAGAATTAGCACCGCTAATTATGGGTATGTCGCGACATTACCCTCCAAAAAACCTGACAAGCCATACACATGGTACGGTGTATTTTCAAAACGCCATACTTGACAACTATGCAACATATCTTCATTTCAAAAAGTTTTTTATAGAACAGAACAGAAATTTTATAAATGCAAATAGTTAAATAATGTTCTCGTGTAAAAAAAATTAATTGTGATTTCTGTGCCAAATGGGCTCACAGCCAATTATTTTATGCCGGAGATCATAAACTTATTTATTGTATTTCAGGGAGCATACATAAACCTGTTTGTAGTTTAAGTATATACTTTAGGCAGTTGACAGTTAATACAGTTTTATATAAGTGTGCTCCCTGGTCATGTTCATTTTGGTCATTAAAAAGAGTCAACTACTGCCAAATCAGCATGAGTTTTAATATCTACACTATTTCACAGAGTTTATGACGAAATGGCTTCTTATTCACTTGTGGCAAGGGGTTTTACTGAATGCTGTCTGGGAGTAGGTACAGGAGGGGCTGCCCCCTGGAAAAGTGTTCAAATGTTGGTACTTGTATGATTTGGTTGTTCTGAATTTTTTACAAGATAATACTAGTGCAATTCACATGAAAGAGTCCTCAAAATTTAGACCCCAAAATGCACCAGAAGCCACCATTTCATATATATATATATATATTCATCATGTTTGCCCCCCCCCCCCCCCCCCCAGTCGGGAATTTCTGGATCTGGGCCTGATTAATAAGACATTTTGCACTCAGGCTAGTGATAAAGTTTAGTGCTCTGAAAAAATGAAGGTAAAGATTGTGTCAGAGGATAATGTGGCCTCAACCTCAAAAACGCTAAATTTTGCAAACAATCACAACGAATGTAATATTTTGACGACTGTATTTTGACGACCTGTTTCCTGACGACCTGTCTCTCATGTCCTTATGACTAATACATCGTGGAGCCATTATTGCAATAATATTGAACCGTGAAAATGCGGACTAGAAAAAATGCAAAGTTGCCGATTATTTACAAAATGTCACGCGACAGTATTGGTCAATAACATGCCTGAGATGTATATTGATCATGTTTATCGGTGCTTGATAACAATAAACGTCATTAGATGACGAAAATGCATTATAAACGACGCAATTTCTACTTACTTTCTTTTTAGGACATCCGGGTTGCTTGGAGATGGCTAACGACTAGTTCTGTCCGCTAGAACGGGCTAAAAGTCAGTACTACGTTTATTCCGGATAAACCAAGCTTAACCTTCAGTCGGATATTTTTAGATTAGTACGATCACGGACGGTTTATATGTCCGTGGTACGATCCATATGTTGGAACACACTATACGGTCCCTGATATGGAACACCAAAACCCTCAGAAATTTAAAATTTAATTTTCTGCTCTCTCGAATTATTTCCCTAAAACTATTGATCTGTTTAAATATCATGTTATAATTTTGAGCACATGCTTTTAAGTTGGGTTCAATATACACATTCCTGCCGCACCGATGTAAACAGATACTCATTTTTCCCATCTGGTATCCGCCCATGGACCCAGCTCCCTGAAGAAGTAGCCTCAGCGCAGACCATCGAGGCCTTCAGGGAATGGTTCAACCTGGGACCAATATATACATGTATATATTGGTCCCAGGCTCAACTCCCTGCATTTATCAACGCACAACACGTTTTATCTATGTTTTATTGAGTCTTAAATTTTATCACCGCATTGTGCATCACAGTCACCTTGTACATAACACCAAGTGCGTCGATGCTCCAGAGAGGGCCCTGCACTCTTAATGGGAAGAAGAAGAAGAAGATATATGTAAATAAGGCATTTACTGTACAAGCATTTTTTAGGTCAGTAAACTTTAAATACATACATGTAAACACGATATGATAATGTTGTTATTTTTTTTAATCGTTTATTGCAATAAAATCATGTGTACAATATAGAATATTTTGTCATATCAACAACATATAACAATTTTAGAAATATAATATTTCGTGTCATGAAGTATTCAAGAAGGTGGGTGAGATGTTTTAAGTAATAACTTCGAATGTAATTTAAAAAATTGAGAACTTTAACACCCTAGTATACTCTGCACGTGCTGCATATTTAGTAAGTGACATGATGTGAGAGACTTTTAAATTGAGAATTTCCAAATTTGACCAAAACGCTGCTAAATTTCCAAATTCAATGCACACCCGTGCACCTTTCCCAAAATGGTAAAAAAACAAAACCCTGTGGCACTTTTATAAATATTCATAACAAAGAACGAGAAAATTGTTATATTTAATTTTATAATTCATATCAATTCATAATATCACACTGAATGATAAGTAAGAATAAATAATGGGTATAACATTTTACACATTAAAAGTTCACATTATAAAAGCAAACAACATTTAATTACAATAAGAAATAATGTTGATACAGCTTCCGGTTACACACACCACAGCAGATTGCCACAAGTTCTTTCCCTTTATCACAACTAGAGTTATCTCCCTTTGCTACTTGTATAGAATGTGTATGAGTTATTTCCCTTTATAACAACTAGAGTTATCTCCCTTTGCTACTTGTATATAATGTGTATGAGTTCTTTCCCTTTATCACAACTAGAGTTATCTCCCTTTGCTACTTGTACAGAATGTGTATGAGTTCTTTCCCTTTATCACAACTAGAGTTATTTCCCTTTGCTACTTGTATAGAATGTGTATGAGTTCTTTCCCTTTATCAAAACTAGAGTTATCTCCCTTTGCTACTTTGTGACCTCTTTCCTCGACCGAAATCACGCTTCAAAAATTAAATCATATCCAATATATGCACAAATAATTTACCTTTCAAAATTAATGACACCTAGTTTAGATTTTAGTGTAGATTTGAACAAAACATATTGTCAAAGGTAGTCTAATAATAACTTTCATGGACCCGCTAAAAGTTTAATTTTATCGGGAACCCTGAAAAAATATGTTATCTATTCCAAAACACATCGGTCAATATTTTGAATAATTTGGTTGGCGGATGTAAACCCGAGGACTGCCGAATGTGACAACGGTTATGAATCGGCTGTAGCACCGAGGCGGCGTCCAGTTATATGTCGGGAATCCTTCTCTACTTCTGGATCAAGAAACCATTTTCCGTCCATTGTCGTGAAATCTTGACATTCGAGTATTGCCGAGTTTGGTACCTGAAAGGCAGTATATATAGATATTTTGTATGACACGATTTAAAATACAGTAAAACCTCAATAACAAGACCACCTTTAGGACCCTTTAAAAATGATGTTTTTATTGAAATGGACTTAAAAGTGAGGTTGAATAAAGAGCAAAATAGTTTAAATAGACTTGAAAATTGTGGTCTTAATTTTGAGGTGATATTTTTATTGAGGTAGTCTTTAGGTGAGGTTTTGCTATAATGTATATGCATTGCGCCATCTATTGTTATTCTGGTATCATATTCATATGAATTCCTAAAATTATGATTATGTCATATGCTGTTCAAATACATAAATACAATAAGCATGAAATGTAGAACATAATTTTATCATCAAGTATAAAATCCAACCCTATGACAACTTATAATTGGAGAAAAAAACTTTCAAGAGGTGTATTACGATGATTTAAGTATAAGATACAGGTCAATATAACCTTTTCAAGGTGTTGAACGATAATTAGTATACATGTATGATATACATGTAGGTCAATATGACTTTTTCAAGAGGTGTATAACGATAATTAGTTTATAATATAGGTCGATATAACCTTTTCCAGAGGTGTATAACGATAATTACTATATAATATAGGTCGATATAACTTGTTCAAGAGGTGTATAACGATAATTAGTATATAATATAGGTCGATATAACCCTTTCCAGAGGTGTATAACGATAATTAGTATATAATATAGGTCGATATAACTTGTTCCAGAGGTGTATAACGATAATTAGTATAGAATATAGGTCGATATAACCCTTTCCAGAGGTGTATAACGATAATTAGTATATAATATAGGTCGATATAACTTGTTCCAGAGGTGTATAACGATAATTAGTATATAATATAGGTCGATATAACCTTTTCCAGAGGTGTATAACGATAATTAGTATATATAGAGGTCGATATAACTTTTTCAAGAGGTGTATAATGATAATTTGTATATGATATAGCTCGATATAACCTTTTCAAGAGGTGTATAACGATAATTAGTATATGATATAGGTTGATATAACCTTTTCAAGAGGTGTATAAAACGGATGGTGGTGTTTCACCACGGGGTTATTGTCCACTCTGTTGTAAGCACAGAGGAATGCCCAACGTCTCGCAGCACTGGTGTTGGCTCCACTACAGTGTAACAGATTACAGTGGAAAAATAGTGCATCGCCTGAAATAAAAACATATTTCAAATACACTTATAAGCATAATTTAGGCATGTACATACAATGTCCTCGTTACCCAGACTATTCATAACATATACGATACCCTGGGCAAACTGACTGTAAAAATCTTGTACTCAGGAAGAATTAATGAGGTGAAGTCCAGCCGCTTGATTGGACGCATGACACACACCTAATGCGTCATACGGAAATTTCCGAGGTGTTATGGATAAGCGATCCCATGAGATCGCGGCTTTCCAATTGCGCAAACTTTTTCAATGGTCGCTGCAATATTTTGTCGAATTTGCTGATAACTATTCAGAAAGGAGATTTCTTCTGTTTTGTTATCATCCATTTCATTGGTTGAGAAATGCTAATAAATATTCATGCAATTTGCCCAGGGTATCATAACAAAAATAATGGCTGGAAATAGGCGTACTGTCCTGTAACGGTCTTAAATAATGGGTGGAAATAATTAGTGTACTGTCCTGAAACGGTCCTAAATAATGGGTGGAAATGAGAGTACTGTCCTGTAACGGTCTTAAATAATGGGTGGAAATAGGAGTACTGTCCTGTAACGGTCTTAAATAATGGGTGGAAATAGGAGTACTGCCCTGTAACGGTCTTAAATAATGGGTGGAAATAAGTGTACTGTCCAGAAACGGTCCTAAATAATGGGTGGAAATAAGTGTACTGTCCAGAAACGGTCCTAAATAATAGGTGGAAATGAGAGTCTGTCTTAAAACGGTCCTGATTGGCAAGAACAACACCGTGAGCTTTAACCTGGTAAAATCGTTTAGCAGTTTATTTGTAATCATAATAAGCAACTTTTATAAATTATGCGTGTAGTTTATTTCACAGCAGTTGTGAAACAATTTAAATAAGTTCACTCTCTAATTGCTTTTGTTTCGTTTCTGACCACTACTTAATAATTCAGGATTTGTGAAAAGACTGGCAATCGGACAACCTCCGTTATTTTTCCTTTTGTATTTGAATTGATATCTATTATACTGCAAAATATATACATTGTATACCTGATTCCATTTCTACATGTTCTAATGGACAGTGTTTAGCGACTTCGTTAACTCTGCCAACGTCAGCTCCAATCTGACCTCCGACTTTAACATGCTCAACACGTCCACATTTGCTTGATCCTTTCAGCACCTTAATAAGAAACAAAACATTAAGATAAAAATATCACGAAAATAAGAGCATATTTATTGTCAGGTTTTATTAATGAAAATACATCATTTGGAGAATAGCATGTCTAAATACAATGTATCGTGCTCAGTCTCAAGCATTACATGGTCGTATGTTCGAGGCGGTCTTTAAGTAATGGTTTACTACCCATTGTCCACTGATTAAGTCTTGGTGACACGAGAAACATACACATTGCCTGCAGACCAACATGATTCGTAACCCATGTTTGGTAGTCATGGATTCTCTGTTATGAATAATACTTCTTTTGACAATTCAACACAACACAACTTCCTTCATACTGAACTGCGAGAAACTTCACAGACAATATAAAAATGTTTTAAAAAGATGTAAAATAGAATTGCTGGAATTCTGCAGTCGGAAAAATGTTACAACAATGATTATACAGACACAGTCATTAGAAAAACACAAACAATAATATGGCCTGTGTTGAACTACTACTACTAATGTACCTCGTAGAGCAGTAAATTGCAATACATGTATTGGGATATTGGGTCAAATGCATTGTAGCGGATCCGTAGTTCAGTGGTAATGGACTGGACTGGTAATCCAGGGATCGCAGTTCGATTCCCAGCTCCATCACTGAAAGTACTAACTGTCTTTCGGATGAGATTTTAAAAACAGAGGTCCCATGTATGATGCTTTACATCGAGCACGTAAAAGAACCAGGGGTGCTTCTGGAACTGGGGCATCTTCTGTATCATGCATTATCCTTCAAAAATCTAAAATGAATAACATTCTTCTGGAGGCCGCGTCACCCATATGGGAAACCGGTGGCGACAATAAATAAACGCAAAATACAAAATACAAATGCATAGCATCTGAAATGTAGCATAGATACTAAATGCCTTGGGTTTATTGAACATACCTGTAAGCAACTGTTTTCTTTCGTACATTTATCAACAGCTATAAACACAGTCATCATGTTGGGCATCAGGCATCCATTCTCATACCAATATCTATAGATACAAATATGATATATTGCGTCATGTACACTGAAACCTCACTAGTATGACCACCAATGATTCTTAATAGAGCCTGTCTTAGTTGTTTGGTGGTCTGCTTATCAAGTTAAAATATGAAAGATAATTAATGACTGGCTCATGAACATACTGTGTTATTCATGCGATGGTCATTTAGTGAGATTCATCTGTACGTAAATATATTTAAACAATCGGAAATTATTACAATTATTTTGGAAAATCCTGTACAACCGTAACCCAGCAATCATCCCACACAGTAAGCTTTGTAAGACTCACACACCACACTCAAATATCTGCACTTGAATATCTAAACTCAAATATCCACACTCAAATATCCGCACTCGAATATCCAAACTCAAATATCCACACTCTAATATCCACCCTCAAATATCCGCACTCGAATATCCACACTCGAATATCCACACTCGAATATCCACACTCGAATATCCACACTCGAATATCCACACTCGAATATCCACACTCGAATATCCACACTCGAATATCCACACTCGAATATCCACACTCGAATATCCACACTCGAATATCCACACTCGAATATCCACACTCGAATATCCACACTCGAATATCCACACTCGAATATCCACACTCGAATATCCACACTCGAATATCCACACTCATATATCCACACTCTAATATATACACTCAAATATCCGCACTCGAATATCAACACTCAAATATCCACACAGCAGTGTACATGTCGAGTTGTGAGATACGCACCAATCACTATTTTGCCACTTTATTTGAGTGTCTTTCGATGAGTAAATGAAAATTTGAAAGTAAATATTGTCAGAGTGTCCTGATGTTAATACATGAGCGTGTGTGAATGCTTGTGTGTGTGAATTCTTGCGTGTGTGTACGTGTCTTTTGCTTGTTTATCTAATGTTACTAGAAGGCCAGATTCAAAATCAGTTGTTCAAATTTATTGTTTAACCTGAATATGTTACCGTCAAAAATAAAGAAGTTATTATTATTATTATTACTGTAAAAATTAACTTACCCATAGTCCTGATGCCAAACATGTTTGCCTCCTACCTTTGCTGGTTTCTTCATCAGTTTCGTGTGATAATGATAAACTTCCCCACCAATCAACTACAGGGAAGATAAAGTTTGGAAGTCTTAATACAGGGAAATACCAAGAACTAGCCATGCAGCTTTTGTAAACATTCCCAAACATAGAAACAAGGTACACAATATTTTGAATCACAACCTTGATAATAAGACCACCCGTGCGACCCTGGAAAACTGGTCTTCATATTGAAGTTGAATAAAGAGCAAAAAAGTGAAAATGGACTTGAAACTTGTGTTCTTAATTTTGAGTTGGTCTTATTATTGAGGTGGTCTTATTATTGAGGTGATCTATAAATTGGGTTTTTACTGTTGTGTTTAAAGTATAACATATTGTAGAATCTAGAATGAGCAAACTTATTGATATTCTTTTGGAACCCGCAAATTTATGAGACCATTATTGCAATGCATATGAGCAACTTTTTCATAGCCTTCCAAGGTCTTAGCCAGAGATGGTAGAATGTGTACGTAAGCAATCTAAGGGGGTTAGGGGTATGACGCCAGGAAAAACACACCGTTTTATAGAACAGTCGTTAGGTACAATGTGATGACATTTTCGCAAGAAAGGGAGTACACTTGGAAGCATTTTCATATTTAGAAAAGTTTATCCCACAGTGCATACAAATGCTCAACTCGCTAGAGGCTAGCTTCATATCATTTGTTCAACTCGTTCTATAAATTCAATACAAATACATCACTGATTAAATTTTAGTATCCTCCATTTATTTTTGCATTTGAAGAGTTATGAGTTGAATAACAGTGTTCAAAGAAAATATCTCGGTTCAGTCCTAGCTTTGGTTAATTATAAAGCAATGTATCGCGGTACATAATGCGATACGTTGCTTTTGGTATAAGCAGTATGTCTAGGTACGCTTCAAACGTATCATGCCAACACTAGCTGTTACTGTGAAGGTGATGTTAGCCATGAATATACTGCATAATCAGGGGTTTGCTAATAAGAAATGGCAGTAACCTGTTCACACGTATTTACAACTTTCTCACATCTTCCTACCATGCCCGTGACATCAACGCCAGGATGATTCCATAGTATCATATGTGCTTCTCTTCCGTCCCCATCCGGCACCTGTATAAATAAAAACGTCAAAACTTCATTGGGAAATACTCGACGGTATTACCGACGTCACTAATACAAGAAAATATGTCATAGAATCGCTCACAAGTTTAATGATAAAACTTGAAAAAACAGAAAATTCGACTAGTTCCTAGCGCAGCACTTTTAACACAAAGGGAAGTAACTACTGTGTAAAGTATGACAATCTCAAAGGCATTGATCTCCCCTTACATATATCGGAGCATATTCGAGTAACCAATGCATTGAGAAGAAACCGGACTACAGGATTTATTACAACGTATGATCGTGACTTCTGACGTGTACGTATGGCTATCAACCTCAAAACTGAGTGAAATCAAGTATCCTAATTAAGCAATTCATTATAACAGGAAATAATTGCATGTTCTTGACGTTCACATTTTTAAGACATTTTAAAGTTGGCTTACACCGTATGTATGATCTGTAAATTTGCCAGCAATCAAAGCATTTTCAATATGTTTCACTTCTTCATTAGACAGCAAGTTCCTGAAACAACGAATACAAACAATGAATTCAAGACGACAATTTCATCCGGATAAAATTATTCACTTCATTGTGTACAGTGATACTGCCAATTCAAAATAAGTTGAGAATACTGTTTTTTGTGTACTCTATGTTTATTGGTCAATATTTTGCAGAACATGTTTTTATTGGCTAACCACATCACGGTTAATAAACGCGGACTATACTGTATCAATACTGTGTATTTAACACCACATCACGGTTAATAAACACTGACTTTACTGTATCAATACTGTGTATTTAACACCACATCACGGTTAATAAACACTGACTTTACTGTATCAATACTGTGTATTTAACACCACATCACAGTTAATAAACGTGGACTATACTGTATCAATACTGTGTATTTAACACCACATCACGGTTAATAAACGCGGACTTTACTGTATCAATACTGTGTATTTAACACCTCATCACGGTTAATAAACGCGTACTATATACTGTATCAATACTGTGTATTTAACACCACATCACGGTTAATTAACGCGGACTTTACTGTATCAATACTGTGTATTAAACACCTCATCATGGTTAATAAACGCGGACTATTCTGTATCAATACTGTGTATTTTACACCACATCACGGTTAATAAACGCGGACTATACTGTATCAATACTGTGTATTTTACACCACATCACGGTTAATAAACGCGGACTATTCTGTATCAATACTGTGTATTTTACACCACATCACGGTTAATAAACGCGGACTATTCTGTATCAATACTGTGTATTTTACACCACATCACGGTTAATAAACGCGGACTATACTGTATCAATACTGTGTATTTTACACCACATCACGGTTAATAAACGCGGACTATTCTGTATCAATACTGTGTATTTAACACCACATCACGGTTAATTAACGCGGACTTTACTGTATCAATACTGTGTATTAAACACCTCATCATGGTTAATAAACGCGGACTATTCTGTATCAATACTGTGTATTTTACACCACATCACGGTTAATAAACGCGGACTATACTGTATCAATACTGTGTATTTTACACCACATCACGGTTAATAAACGCGGACTATTCTGTATCAATACTGTGTATTTTACACCACATCACGGTTAATAAACGCGGACTATTCTGTATCAATACTGTGTATTTTACACCACATCACGGTTAATAAACGCGGACTATACTGTATCAATACTGTGTATTTTACACCACATCACGGTTAATAAACGCGGACTATTCTGTATCAATACTGTGTATTTTACACCACATCACGGTTAATAAACGCGGACTATTCTGTATCAATACTGTGTATTTTACACCACATCACGGTTAATAAACGCGGACTATACTGTATCAATACTGTGTATTTTACACCACATCAAGGTTAATAAACGCGGACTTTATACTGTATCAATACTGTGTATTTAACACCTCATCACGGTTAATAAATGCGGACTTTATACTGTATCAATACTGTATATTAAACACCTCATCACGGTTAATAAACGCAGACTTTATACTGTATCAATACTGTGTATTTAACACCACATCACGGTTAATAAACGCGGACTGAACTGTATCAATACTGTGTATTTAACACCTCATCACGGTTAATAAACGCGGACTTTATACTGTATCAATACTGTGTATTTAACACCACATCACGGTTAATAAACACGGACTATACTGTATCAATACTGTGTATTTAACACCACATCACGGTTAATAAACACAGACTATACTGTATCAATACTGTGTATTTAACACCACATCACGGTTAATAAAGGCGGACTATAATGTATCAATACTGTGTATTTAACAGTCTACTTGAACTATAATTATTACTGCCACAAATAAAATCCATTATTTGACGATAATTACCAGAGAAAAAGAAAAGCAGATGGTGCAATGTGTACAATGTATTTATTCTTGACCAATGAATTCACGAATTGCCTCACAAAATACAAATAAAAGACTTACTTCACCAAAATGAATCCTTCTTCCTCGAAATCCTTTTTCATTTCATCTGTAACAGCGAATTCTCCATCCACAAATTTATAACCTACAAGGGACATCAAGGAGCTATTACTCGGAAACTTGTATTATGTACACTATACAATTAAGCTTACTTGTCCATAAGCGCATATTCAAAACAGTCCATATAAGAAACGTCTGTCTGTCTGCCGTCCACTTTCATGCATATTCAACTCAGTCTATGTAAGACTTAGGCTGCATTCGCGTATATTCAACACAGTCTATGTAAGACATAGCCCACATTCAGGTATATTCAACACAGTCTATGTAAGACATAGCCCACATTCGGGTATATTCAACACAGTCTATGTAAGACATAGCCCACATTCGGGTATATTCAACACAGTCTATGTAAGACATAGCCCACATTCGGGTATATTCAACACAGTCTATGAAAGACATAGGCCGCATGTGGGTATATTCAACACAGTCTATGTAAGACATAGGCCGCATTCGGGTATATTAAACACAGTCTATGTAAGACATAGGCTCCATTCGGATATACATTTGTATTCAACACAGTCCATGTGAGACATAGGCTGCAATTGCGCATATTCAGAACAGTCTATATTAAAAACTAGACCACATTCGTGCATGTTCAACACAGGCATATTCGACATACACTGTAGTTAATATCAGAGACTGGCCACATTCCCGCATATTGACACAGTCTATATTTAAACAAGAAATATATATAAAAGAGATAATTGGCGCAATCTGAAGCAAGCAAATTTTTGCAAACTGAAGGTTAAGATTTATACAATTCACCATCTAAAATTGCCGAGATGTAACGATTGCTGGTCGCTCGTTTTCAACTCTGATACCTATAAGGGGAGATCACTGCGTAGCAGATTGGATAAAAATGACTCGGTAGTGCGCTGAGTCATATATGGACAATATAGTCTGTTTCAATACAGTTCACCAGTATTTATTGTATCAGTCGTGAATTCACACATTCATGTTAATTAACTTGTTACATATGGATTTGTCAGAATTAAACAATATAAATGTCCGTGAACACATAGAATGTCTTCTTTATCCTAAGGCCGGGCAATTTCCCATGGGGTTGACTAACAACACTACTCACTAGATAAATCTTGAAATATACTATAGATCTACTTTCAGACGCAGTTGTTTAGGCAAACAATATATGTATGTTCATCTGGTTTTCATACAACATTGTCACCCTTATGAAAACAGAAAGTTTGCAGCAAATTTGCTGCAACTTTGCAGCAAATTAGCCGCAAACTTTTTTAGTCACAGTAAGGTTTGCAAGAAGTTCGCAGGACTTCGCGGCTAGCGGTGAAGTTACTGCGACTTTGCTGCAAATTCGCAGAAAGTTCGCGGCTAGCCGCAACTTTGCAAGAAGTTTGCGGCAAACTTGAATAAAATAATTTGTGTTGCAAGAAGTTCGCAAGAATCTTTAATGCAAAAAATCATGTTGCAAGAAGTTTGCGGGAAACATTGGCATTTCAACTATTTTTTTATGTGTGCAAATACAGTAGTGTTTAATATTACATCTTTGTAACAATTATAACATGAAAACTAGTTTTTATTTTTGTGGAAAAAATATATATGTTATCATCGGTCCAATGTTGGCCAGAGTTAAATCAAAACAAATGTCAGCCCAATATCTGCTCTTCCATTATTTGTTTGACATTTTTTCTTTTGTTAGTTTGACACTTTGTAGCAATGTTATTTTAATGCCAAACTAATCCATTTGCCAAGTCTAATTGCAATGTAATGGAAAAATATTGATACACGTTTTTTAACATCTAAGCACGTATATAATTTTAACTTATCCGCACTGTAAACGTGCTTAAATTGTATCCGTGAGATAAACGCGCCAATTGAGCGTCATGCAAGCGTCTGCCAGGAACGAGGGCGACAAGAGAAAGGAAAGTCGCTTTTAGCAAGAATTTGAAGGTAATATTTTAATGTATGTTTCCTTATCACGATTTATGCTAGTTTACATTTTTTTCCTTCCTATTCATGTATTTTCTGGTTGTATATATGACTTGGTGTGAATGTCGTTGTAAAATGGGTGGGTGGGGAGTGGTGATCGAATATTTAGAATTGCCAAATTGCATTAACATGCTTAAAGGTATAGTTTAATCTTCCTATAAGGTTTCTTCTACAAAATAACCCATCCATAATAAATCCAAATTCATTATTACTGACGTTGTTTCACTGTGCTGACCCGTATACGGATGGCACTAAATATCGGTGCACACTGTCACTGAACCGGTGGAAACCGAAAATGTCCGATTACTATGCTAGTTTGGTCGCACATTTTTTACATCGTATAGTATTAAGCATTTTTTAGTTTGTCCAGTCGAAAACGAGCTGTATTTGAAAACAAGATAAAAGTTCAGTAGACCTTTACCTCTTTTTCTGTGGTATGTGTAAGTTTTTTAAGCACCTTCGCTTATATTGCGATTTTGAATCATACAGTTTCACACGGTCACAAAGTAACTTGATCATGATTTTACATACTTCTTTCATGTGGTTAAATCCTTAACAACATCTATGTATGTCAACCTTTCATTGCTTACTTGTTGCAGCTCAGAGGAGGATATTATGGGAGCAGCGAACATACATCGGGTCTGATGCGGATGTGGGTTTTTCCAACATTATTGAAAAAAAAACCTTTCATGGGCAACAAGAAGTTTGTAAGTATGACAGCCTAATGGGATACATACATTGATTGTCAAACACTGGTTTTGTCTGAGATTCTGTTAATAAATTAATGTTCTTAATATAAAATATCACTTGTATAACTTATACTAACCGAGTATCATTGTAAAAATATTCTGTACAGAAAAAGGAAAGTTTTAATACTGCTATCATTACTAGTTACCCGAGTCCCATGATTACTTACATACACGTTGGTTTCTTAGCATGATCGATCTGTATACATATTTATATTTAAAGAAAGTTCTTAAAAAGGTTTAAAATTCCTTTAGTGATTTATATTGGATTTAAGTCATAGATATATTGGAGAGAAATAATTTTTTGAGACAAGTCGTGACATAGTCTTGAAAAGTTGATCTTTGAGACCTGTGGGTTGCGGTTGCTACTGTCAAGGCCCACTATGAACCTTCACTATTTTTCAGACTGAGAAGGAGTTCTTCCTTATGAGGCCTTCGCTGTCCAGTGCCTTTATCTCAGGCAACTGGGCCAGTTCCCTGGACAAACTTTGTGAACTATTGGAGTTCTCACTCTCACCCTGTCTCCCAACCTGTCACACCCCACTCTGACCATCTCCCTACCTGTCACACCCACTCTCAACTGTCTCACACCACTCTCACTGTCTCCCTACCTGTTACACCCCTGTCTCATTACCTGTAAGTTGTAACTACCCACTCTAACCCTGTCTCCCTACCTGTCACACCCCACCCTCAGCCTGTCTCCCTACCTGTCACACCCCACTCTAACCTTGTCTCCCAACCTGACACATCCCAACCTCATCCTGTCTCCCTACCTAACACAACTCACTGTCTCCCTACCCGTCACACCCCACTCTCACCGTCTCACTGTAACACCCCACTCTAACCCTGTCTCCCAACCTGGCACATACCACTCTCACCCTGTCTCCCTACCTGTCCCAACCTACTCTCACAGTCTCCCACCTGTCACACCCACTCTCAACTGTCACACCCCACTGTCTCCCTACCTGTCACACCCCACTGTCGGTCTCCCTACCTGTCACACCCCACTCTGACTGTCTCCAACCTGTCACACCCCACTCTGACTGTCTCCTACCTGTCACACCCCACTCTGACTGTCTCCTACCTGTCTTTCCCCACTCTGACTGTCTCCTACCTGTCTTTCCCCACTCTCATCCTCTCCCAATCTGTCACAACCCACTCTTACTGTCTCCAAACATGTCACACGCCACTCTCACTGTCTACCAACCTGTCACACCCCACCCTCAGCCTCTCCCAACCTGTCACACCCCACTCTCACACTGTCACTCACTCATTAACCCAATTCCTGTATTTACCATAGACATTTAAAAGGTATTTTGATCACTTAGTCTTTAAATAAAAGATGTTAAAGGTTTTCTTGTAATTGTTACAGCGGTCAGCCTATGCAGTGGAAGTACTTAAGATGGACAAAAGCTGAATTGTAAAGGCGTTCACACCCTCCTGAGAGCACAGAAAAAAATGGAACAGCTGATCTACCATTCCAAGACACAATGTCGAAACTTTAGTAGTCATACAATAATGGACTTATTCAGAACTGATCCAGAGGTGGAGAAAGTTATTATGGGCCTGAGACCAAGTCAGACAATGATCTTTCAAGTAAAGGGTGACATGATTTTACATGTAATAGTGCAGATCATGAGACTGAGCCTGGGGTGCAGCAGGCAATCAAAATGGTCGTGTTAGTGCCCTCTGAGACCATCTCCATTATTCTGAACAAGCAGTAGCTTATTGCCATTATTCTGTATGATACAGGATCATTGATTTATTGACAGACTGAAGAAGATATTTGTTGTTGGTTTAATCTTAGTGTTTTGAATTTATTGTAAAATATAAGTTTTGTGTCATTGCTGTTTTATTCTTTTAATGAGTACAGGCGTTTATGCAGTATTGTCAAATTAAGTTATTAAGATAAACCAAGATGGACATAGGTAAAAAAGTAGTATTTTATTAATAAATTGCAAAGACAGATGAATTAATAACAAGACTAGTGTTGAAATTAAAATTATCAAGTACAGTCAATCCACATGTCTTATGCGGCCATATGCAGTAAACGTCATCTTTGAAAAATTCCCGACAATTTTCACTATATCTTTGTTTTGCTAAGCGACTTTTGTTTAACGTAACTGGTCGTCACTCAAAGTTTTTTCAGTCATTTTTTTCCTTTCTTTAAAGGACCGCTAATTCATAATAGACAGATTATATAAGATTTCATAAGATCTGGTGAATATTTTTTTATTACAAATAAAAGAATAAAACTGTTTGTTTTGTACATTGTATTTTTAACATGTTGAAGCACATTTTAAGTACAAATGTATGTTTAGTAGCAGACTAGAAAATATTGAAACCTGATATCTTATCTGGATCCAAGCTTTGTATTAAAAGTCTGTTTCATTAAGAGACCTCTTTTTGTCTGACCCTTTGGTGGTCTCTTAATACAAGATTGACTGTATCTAATATAACGTCTTTTAAATATTTAAAGAAATAATTATTCACATATTACTAAAAATGCAAAAATATTATTTTTCAATGCATATTATGTGTTCTTTTTGTGCACATTGTTTTTTTAGCTCACGAGAGCTAAAGTCATGCTATTGTGATCGCCCTGTGTCCGTCATGTGTTATGAACAATATGTTTCAAACAACTTCTCCTAAACCTCTTGATGAATTTTGACTAAACTTTCTTAGAATCCACCTTAACAACCATGACTCTTCTTAGCAACCATGTACATGTGCTTCCATAGTAACTAATGAGTTTTATAACTCGCCTGTTATGCATATGATAGTCTTTACACTCAGGTGAGTGTGATCTAGTGCCATCTTGTTGTTTGATTATTATAAATCATGTTTCTACTTCATTGACTTGTATGAAAATAATTTGTGATCAAACCATTTTGAACTTGATAATGACAACTAATTCATATCTTGTTGCCTCTCTTACCCGCTAGTTATATTCCAGTTGTTAAATATTTTTCTGTGTGAGTTCAAAATCTAGGTTAATCTTGACAGTTATATTGATCATAATAAATGTTTCTGTTAATTTGAATAAATTGTTATTGTGTTACATTGTTTAGTAAATGTCTGTATATTGTGGAAGTTTGCGGTAACTTCGCAGGAAGTGTGCGGCAACTTCGCAGGAAGTTTGCGGTAACTTTGCAGGAAGATCGCGGTAACTTTGCAGGAAGTTCGCAGTAGGCGGAGTCCTGTTATAGTTGCTGTGAACTTCCTGCAACAAAATTGTTTGCAGCAAATTTGCAGCAAACTTTTACCATGCAAATGAGGTTTGCTGCAAATTTGCTGCAAACTTCATTTGCATAATTTTGGTTGCGGCAAATTTGCAGCAAACCTCATTTGCATGATAAAAGTTTGCAACAAAACAGTTTGCGGCAAATTTGCTGCAACTTTGCTGCAAATTCGCAAGAAAGTTTGCAGGAGGCTTGTTTTTTTCATAAGGGCATGTTTACAATAATAAGAATAACGCCTCTATCGTGCTCAAAATGTTTTCGTTGCAAACATTACCATTTCGATAATTGTGTTCATTACTTTGCTTTGGAAGAACAAAATGCATAACAATAAATAAGTTATTATTTTTAGGTTCAGTAAACACATATTTAGGCCTGAACACAAATTCAACCAATCCGCGTCAATGTCACAAACGTTGTTCTGTTGAAGAGAATTATGTTTATTGGTCAACGTAAGATTTGATTGGTTCACACAACTAAATATGCAAATAGCAAAGCCATGTTAGTACGGCTGCGCCAAAAAACAAAGCGTACATGTAAAAGTTACTTACTTTTGAGCGCCATGGTGACCAAACGATATTTGTGAGTACAATCCTCACAGGTTAAACCAGAAAATGTTTAAAGATCTGATAGTGTCGTATATATAGATGTAAGTAAACACTTCAAATAGATTATAATTTGAATCGTTGAATTTATCTCTAGTTATCTGACTCTCGAGTTGCACGTGATAGTGATAGTTACGGTGTGTTGCAACTCGTTTTGTAATAAAAACCCGTGTTGTAATAAAAATTTCAAAGTTGACAGAAACGTCTTATTTCATCATGAAATAACTATGAACCAGTATACAACTGTAAAATGAGTCTTATTTCACAGGACCTAATAACTCAAGCAATAAAGACATACTTTTTGAACCCGTTTTGTAATACCATTTTTTGAGACTCAACCCGTTTTGTAATAAAAATGTTAAAGTTGACAGAAACGTCTAATTTCATCAAGAATGAACTGGAAACCAGTCTTCTTATGTAAAATATGTCTTATTTACGAACATGGAAAAGGAAAATTGTAGCAAGAAAGACATTCTTTTAAAGAACCCGTTTTGTAATACCTTTTTTTGAGACTCAATCCATTTTTGTAATAAAAATGTCAAAGTTGACAGAAACGTCTTATTTCATCATGAAATAACTAGAAACCAGTATTCAACTGTAAAATGAGTCTTATTTCACAAGAAAAATCATGCAATAAAGAAATTATTTTAAAGAAACCCGTTTTGTAATTCTTTTTTTGAGACTCAAACCGTTTTGTAGAGAACCACTGGGATAAATTATGTGTATGTCCGTTTTTTGAAGGACCGGGTTTGGCGCCAATTCGATAAGCGTCTCAAGATACAAGAAGCGGTTTTCTGTTAGTAAAAAGCTTGCCAACCACGTCAAGGTCGAAAACCAAATGGTAAGTGTTTTTTTCTTCTTCTTTTTTCATATATCTTTTTTTTATATTTTTATATTATTTTTTTTGTAATGTTTTTATATTTTTGGTAGTGAACGGAAATTAGTTTATATTTGGCTTTTCTCTGTGCATAGGGTACATGGTCTTGTTGATGAACATACATCGACACACATTGACAACACGTGCGAACAAGTACAATTACAAGTACATGTAGGAGAACTGTATTAAATAAGTATAACATAAATCATATGACTTATTGTTGTTTTTTTATACTTTTCTACAGGTTTTTAAATAAACGGAACTGGTTTCATAATTCTTTTTGCTCCGGGATAATGATAGAAGGACAAACGTGATGTATTTACAAAGACATACTGACGTGAAAAAAATAAAAAGGCAACACAAACACTTGTACAATATTTCAAAGCAAGGTTACGATTGCGCATAATGATAGGCGAGGTTTTTAAACAGTATTTCTGTATGTCCAAATACATATTTGTGTTTCTTTTTCACAGCAATGATTGACTGACATAAAATGCGAATAAACATGAACAAACTTTATTGGATAAGTAAACACGTACTTACACGAACAATTAAACTTAAACATAAGAAAGATGTACAAGACAATGCCTCACCACACATATCCCCATAAAATAACGACCATACTATAGCAATTTGCTCTGACGAGCCCCTTGCTAAAAATTGCTTTTGTAGTTGGCAGTACCAGTATATGAAAGACAATTTCAAAGAAATCTCCATTGTTGACAAACTTCAACATGTCCAACTTTCTGGCTCATCGCAAGATTCCCCAGTTCTAATCGATATTGGCTCCATGCTATAAGGTTATTATATTGAATCCAACCACCTATTGCAGCAATGCTATAATCCTTCTTAGGACACATAAATAAACAGAATAAAACAACACCTTTTTCACGAGTGTTCGTATGGCATGAAAACTAAAACAAATAACGGGTTGGGCTTTACCGAAGTAATTATCAATATAGTACTGAAATGTTATGAAAAGTTAACTTTGTATTGCGCCCCTACCCCAAACATTCCGACACATCAGACGTTGCTTCGATGACTTAGGTTATGAAAGAGGTAGTTTTATGGTAAAATTTACGGCACCAAGCCTACTGTTTTCGGAATAGTTTTCGTTCGCGTAGAGTATTGTTTCCGCAACTGGTGGGCATAACAAGCATAACAATGTATGATAAACATAGCCACATTTGTATTCATTCCAAAAGCGTTAAATCTTTATGTTACTTCGAGCGCCACCACTACTCGACAGCGTCATCACTAGAGAAGTGCTTATAAGTTCTGTTGTGTTCCGGCGTAACTACTATAAATAACAGTTATATTTGCATGCGCCAGAATATTCTTACGGTGTGTGTAAGCAACGAAGTGTACTTGAAATGCTAGCAGATCTCAAAATATGCACAAGTCCGATTCGGGAGAAAAGCTCCTGGCACCACAGTTCGCACAATATTAAAACGAAATCGAAGCCAACCTGCTGTAAAATTGTTCTTACACGGTACCACATTCTCCGATTTTCGAAATATGTCCGTTTAATAAAATTATCAAATAAAATATAAATCATACTCACGTGTGTAGAAGTAAACACAAGGCACTGCTGCACCACGGAAGTGTCGACAGCTCATTTTCTTTGCACCACCGATAAGTGGTGGAGCTGTCGTTATGTAGCCGTGTATCGATGAGAGTGTCGCAAATCAGTGGGCACGGTGGTCGGAAACACTCGGAAATACACGGAAGCCTCCGTGATTTACCGATTTATGATATGATTTCATGATCATTTTCGTTTGCGACTTAATTAGCCACCCCGCTGTGTTTAGCCAGCATAATGAAATTGCCCCGTACTTATTTATCAGAATGTATTATACAGTCATGATACTTATTGTAGCCTCTTTCGAAAAGAAATATATTGCATTATGAACAGAACATAAAGTTTATTACGGACTTGAGCGATTACAGCTCATCATCGTTAGTAAATATGTGCACAAATACATCAGCATATGATGTGAAAAAATAAATACATACATTAATGAATAACATCAATAGCAGTGTAATATTTGTTCTTAAATTACCTTTTTCATACATAAAGAGGAATATTACAAGTGATTGTATAAACAGATAATAACAAAACAAAAGAAATGGGAATAAAAGTTATATAAAGTTTTTTTTTCATTTGATTGAAGTAATTCTAACAAATTAAAAATAAAAGGTCTTTTGTATGGTGGCATATTACTGCCACCAGTTAGCATGATAGCGTTCGCGAATAAATTCGAGTTAACCACTTAATTATTACGATAATTATCTAGCTATCTAGTTAATATTCGTGATAAATTTTCGATTAGATAAATATCATACAACTAGAAATAGGCTTGAAAGTGCCCATAACTGCCACCTCTTACATTTTTATGATGTATTACACTAGATTTAAGTGGCAACACGAATCTTTTCTAGTTGACTACTTA
Organism: Mactromeris polynyma; assembly: GCA_032209605.1. Taxonomy (NCBI): domain Eukaryota; kingdom Metazoa; phylum Mollusca; class Bivalvia; order Venerida; family Mactridae; genus Mactromeris; species Mactromeris polynyma. Next base: position 10,238,487 of record JASFXZ010000023.1, read on the forward strand.
TTATGTTACTTAATAACTCAAATTCGCGAATTTCACTTAAGATTCGTGTTACCACTTATTTATAAATGCGTTTTTGACTTCTACATGTAAGTGGTAACACGAATCTTATCTAGTTGACCACTTATTATGTTACTTAATAACTCAAATTCGCGAATTTCACTTAAGATTTGTGTTACCACTTATTCATTTTTGGCTTCTACATGTAAGTGGAAACACGAATCTATCTATTTGACTACTTATTATGTTACTTAATAACTCAAATTCGCGAATTTCACTTAAGATTCGTGTTACCACTTATTCATTTTTGGCTTCTACATGTAAGTGGTAACACGAATCTTATCTAGTTGACTACTTATTATGTTACTTAATAACTCAAATTCGCGAATTTCACTTAAGATTCGTGTTACCACTTATTCATTTTTGGCTTCTACATGTAAGTGGTAACACGAATCTTATCTAGTTGACTACTTATTATGTTACTTAATAACTCAAATTCGCGAATTTCACTTAAGATTCGTATTACCACTTATTCATTTTTGGCTTCTACATGTAAGTGGTAACACGAATCTTATCTAGTTGACTACTTATTATGTTACTTAATAACTCAAATTCGCGAATTTCACTTAAGATTCGTGTTACCACTTATTCATTTTTGGCTTCTACATGTAAGTGGAAACACGAATCTTATCTAGTTGACCACTTATTATGTTACTTAATAACTCAAATTCGCGAATTTCACTTAAGATTCGTGTTACCTCTTATTCATTTTTGGCTTCTACATGTAAGTGGAAACACGAATCTTATCTAGTTGACCACTTATTATGTTACTTAATAACTCAAATTCGCGAATTTCACTTAAGATTCGTGTTACCACTTACATCTAGAAGGCAAAAATTAATAAGTGGTAACACGAATCTTAAGTGAAATTCGCGAATTTGAGTTATTAAGTAACATAATAAGTGGTCAACTAGATAAGATTCGTGTTGCCACTTACATGTAGAAGTCAAAAACGCATTTATAAATAAGTGGTAACACGAATCTTAAGTGAAATTCGCGAATTTGAGTTACTAAGTAACATAATAAGTGGTCAACTAGATAAGATTCGTGTTACCACTTAAAGCTATTGTTATACATCATAAAAAGGTAAGAGGTGGCAGTTATGGGCACTTTCAAGCCTGTTTCTAATTTTATTATATTTATCATACCAAAAATTTATCACGAATATTAACTAGATAGCTAGATAATTATCGTAATAATTAAGTGGTTAACACGAATTTATTCGCGAACGCTATCATGCTTACTGGTGGCAGTAATATGCCACCATACTTTTGTAATAATAATATTTCCTACGTAAAAGTTCGAAACAAGGACATATGCACGTGAAGTGAAATTCTATGGTGGCATATTACTGCCACCATGGAGTTAGCATGATAGCGTTCGCGAATTAATTCGTGTTAACCACTTAATTATTACGATAATTATCTAGCTATCTAGTTAATATTCGTGATAAATTTTCGGTAAGATAAATATCATACAACTAGAAACAGGCTTGAAAGTGCCCAGAACTGCCACCTCTTATCTTTTTATGATGTATTACACTAGATTTAAGTGGTAACACGCATCTTATCTAGTTGTCCACTTATTATGTTATTTAGTAACTCAAATTCGCGATAAAATTCATCTTCTAAATCATTTAAATTACAACATAAACAATTTGATTTAATTTCTTTATGCATCATAAAGTTTTGCCTTGTACTTTGGGCGAATTTGTTTTGCAAGACCTAGTTAAGGTTTGAGGTTTCAGTTTTGTTGTAGTTTGGTTGAACATCTTAAACCAGTTATGATAAGGATTGGTTTGCAAACAGATGGTTTAGTCGAATAAAAATGACCCACATTATTTTGATTGTAAAATAACTTATAGTGTCAGAAGACCATAACGATTAAGTTGACACAGTCGCATCAAAATCTATTTCCATTTACTGCAGTTTTAACCGCTAGCAGTATTGTGATTGCAAACAGATTTGGTGCTCGATAAGAAATTCAGAGTTGAGAACTATGTAACGTTACGATGTGGACGAGTTTATAGCCAGGTTCCGATTAAGCAGACATACATTTGACCTGTAGGTTCGACCGTAGGTTGGTGATTTACAATAACATACATTTACTACTCTCTATACCATTCGTTTTAGTTTAATGCGCAAAATATATATACATGCATGTTTATGTTTCAAGTGGTGTAATATTACAAAAGAAAAAAATGTCAATCTCCTACATGAATAATTTAACGCACATACAACTATATGATGTCGTTTTTATTAAAGTTAGGGTATTTTGTATTAGCTATCTGAATAACAAATAAGTCGTTATGTTTCAAATTTAAATATCTCTTTCAGGAACATGATATGCCTTATACCAATTTGTGACAAAATCATGCATCATATGGGCACGCAACGGCCAAAGATTTGCAATCTCATTGCTTAATTTTCGAATAATACCGACCATCTGTTCAGACGATATAATATACCCGTTTAAGAGATTTTTATTTATCGCGATTTGAAGTTATTTTCATTCTATAATTCTATATAAAGTTGGTCGGACACAGTAATGCGATAGTTGGGTATGGGTCTTTGTTTTCATTGCTATTCGAGCACGATGCTAAGTAACGTTATATGTTTGTTTGTACTGCATGGTAAAATGGAATTACCCATTTTTATACTAATCCGGAGTATGTCTAGGTCGCGTTAGAAATAAACATGTCCGATTAACATGAATGCAATTCTCCCTAATAAACATTGGTAAATGGATATATCAAACGGAAACTTAAACCTGGGCCAATATATACCAATGTATATATTAGTCCCAGCTTAAACGTTCAAACTATATTAGCCATAACGGATACATAATCTATGTGACTGCTTGTCATAATTTTTGTTTCTTCAAATTGCCAACTTTCTGGTCAGTAGTGATTGCTAAATGCAGTAACAGACAGATTGTGAATGTTCTTATAATGTTATTATAATCACGAACATATAAACGAGGGTTAGGGTTATCACTAATGTACAAGATAAACCGACTTGTATAGTCTGCACAAACTAACTAATGGAAAAAATACTGGGAACATGCTATAGAAATACAATCTACACGGGGCAAGCAAATCCACAATTCAGCTATCTGCAGCCCCAGGCCTTCAGCGCTAACAGCGCTTTGATTAAACTTAGCCCCACATACGAGTGGTACTGTCACCCGGCATAAAGTCAGTCAACCATTTTGTTCAACTAGTATGCGATTATTGGGATAAATCAAACCAGACAAACCACACATTGAGGCAGTTGGGTCAGTTTGATTAACCACTTTAAGATTTGTTATAAATAAATACAGAAACTTATTTTAGTTGAAACCCAGTTGGTTAAAACAAATGAAAGGTTTGACAAACCAGTTTTGGAATCAAACCGGTTTGGTACAAACAAATTCGCCCTATGTTTCGGCTAGGTAGGCTGTATAATGGTGGCTACTTAGCTCTCTATTATCGCAAACATACATTTGTCTCTTTTCAACAGAAATTATAATGACACTTATTTTGTCTGTTACAATTAAAAACATCATCTTGTATTTTTGATGATTGAGTGCAATTATTTATAATGTCTATATTCGGGTATTTGTTTAATATATTTGCAAATAAACATTCAATTAAAAAGCAGGGTTTGGACACTATAATCGGATCCCGACTATTGTATGATTTAGGAATAAAATCTGGACGCATTAATTTTCAAATATTACCAGAGACATAAATGATAAGTTTTATCATTTTTTAGCAAACAAATCAAGCTAATCTGTCATACAGTGAAGTGAATAAGAATCAAATGTATATTATTCATGGAATGATCTACAGAAATCGATACAAAACTTATAAAATGTCAAACCTAGTATACTTTGAAATTTATTTTATATAAGTTATGCAACTATTAATTTTGTCTTAATAATTGTAACATCTGTATTTTACAATATTAATAGCATTAATATTATAATTTTCACTTTTAAATATAAAGTTAAACAATATCATATAAAAATATATTTATTGTAATCGAATTATACTGTTTTATATTTCACACCTTTACAAAATAAAAAAGTCAATCTATTGTCACCCTATAATGAACCACACCAATATTTCATTTCAAGGCTATTCTATAAAAAGTCACATATCCCCTAAATTCTTCCCTATAAAGCGCACTAAATGTTAATTAACAGCTTGTATAATCGCTGCTGGACCCCTAGTGTGACCGTCCAGAGATCAAGGGCCATAAAACTTCGGTCATACTCGGATGGTCTTCCGAACATTTCCGAACGTGGTAAAAACATACTATATAATTTTAAAGTTTAAAAAAATACCATTTTCCTTTCAATTATTTTCACAAAATAAATACCGACTGACAGAGAGATAATCATGGTTTATGAGACCATTTGCATTTTGTTAATAACCGTTTTTAAATGACATTAAGTTAATTTCAGAGTAAATGTTTTTCGCCTATATATTCTATATAGCACTGGTAACTGTTTTAAAGTTAAAAAAATACCATTTATTTACCAGATATTTGAATAAATGGGGAATATTGAAACATTACAAACCCGTTTGCATTTATTTGATATCTTAAACGGACAAAAAGTTATACTAATTTAAAGCTAAAATCCTTCATAGTTCTATATAGGCATTTTTGCGCATAATCGATTATCGGATGATGAGAATTCTGCCACATGTTTTGATTATTTGCTGCGTGCACCTTTCTAACGTGCATAATCTGCTCTTAAATGTACACATACGCGACATTGTTATTTGAGAGATTTTGTTTCAGTCCATGCACATGTCAAGGTGATTGTTGACATAGTCGTGCAAACAAATTAATATAAACGTGACTTGTTGGTATATATACGCAATCAATACCCTTATTGTATTATTACGTTTGATGTTTATGAAAGTCTTCATTGTCCTAGTTTTGTTAGGCGAATTGCATAAAGAAATTTACAACAAGAGTATTGATTGCGCCGCTTAAAATTGAGGTGTTTACTTTTTGTTACAGAAACCGTATTGTTTACTTCAGTTTGCCAGTTCAAGGTTTGCACTTTATGCTGGTCTGTTTGTTATTGCTCGACTTGTTTACTTCAGTTTGTCAGGTCAAGGCTTGCACTTTATGCTTCAATACGGTGACGATTATGGTTTACATGATACACTAATAAAACTTCATCAATGTTGCTGCTAAAATTAGTACAACAGGAATGTGCACACTTTCTGTTGCATTTGAGTATATATAAGGGACATATTGGCATAAAAACTTTCTATAAAATGCCCCATGTCCCCCAAATTATTCCCTATAAAGAGCACTAATTGTTAATTAACAGCTTGTATTATCGCTGCATCCGGCTTGATCACAATCAGATGTCATGCTGTACGCGTACTGTTGGATACCGATCACGCGTACACCGCGATATATAGTGTATTCGAAATTATAGGAAAACACTGGCAATTTTAACAAAAATCGTTAAAAAGGACAGCATAATAGAACACCCTCATAAAACTTAAAAGTGCGTTCGAAAGTATATATTTTGGACTCTAATAAAGCTCTGCACACAGTATCTACCTCTATTGGAAAGTATTTAAATTCAGAGATATTGTTTTAGCCCCTTCTTATTTCAATGTAAAAAAGAGGATCTTAAAAACCTCAAAAAAGGACAGTGATGTAGAAATCACAGAGACATAATATTTTCACCTTCATAAAGTGAAAGGTTTGATCTCTAGCATTTGTTTGCACACGAAAGATACCTTTAGCAGATTTTGATTTATCGCGGTTTAAAGACATTTCCCTTCTATAATGATATAGGAAGTTGGTCGGACCGCAGTGACACGAAAGTTGGGTATGTATGTGCATGCTTATGTTTAATTTAAAGTGTAAAGTTAATAATAATTCTGAAAGTAATTAGTAACGAATATAAAGAAACTTGCAAAGCTTGTAAACTCTTTACTTACAAATCGTGTGACATTTTGTTTGCTTATCTGTTTTGTTATTGTTTTAGCCACAATTGCATAAAAATGTGTTTATTCAAAAAGCTTGTAAGCATTCACAGTAAACATTGATACTGATTTCATTTGATAGTATGAATTGATTCAAATTTGCTTGTACGACACATGCAAATATTTATAAAACATCAAAGGGCTGTAACTCAGTAAAGAAATTATCTGAGCGGAACGAAACGACAAGGATGCATAACTACACTTGATGCTTATCAAGAAAACGAAATTTATCTTGACAAAATTGGTAATGATAAATTAAGAAAACAATTAATATGCTTTAGATTGGGTGATCATAAATTAGAAATTGAAGCAGGAAGAAGTTTAGGTATTGATAGGGACACTATATTATGTAAAGTATGCAATAGAAACGTTGTTGAATCTGAATAACACTTCTTAATGTGCTGTCCGATATACAATGACCTCAGAAGAAAATACTTACTGTAACTCTCATGGCCTTGTATTGAAATATTTAAGATACTGTCAACAAAAAATAAAATTTGTCAGATAAATATTGCAAAATTGATTTCAGAAGCATTTGAAGTAAGAACAAAAACTCTCGAAAATATTTAGCTGTTTCCTGTGTTGCCTCATTTTGACTATGTATACACATTTATTGATTCTCTTTTCTTTTCTTTTTTTGTTGATAAATATTCTAATTGCGTTCTGTATGTTTGTGTGTAGGGTCTTTGCCATAGTACATGTATATTGTAAATGGCCAAAGGCTATTAATTGCCGAATGCCAATAAATGTATGCATGTATGTATCAATCATCTGGGGTTTGGCTGAAATCCAACCAGCAGTGTTGGAGATAAAGGGCGGACAAACTTCATCATGCACTGTATATGTATAAAAACACCAGAGTGCCATAACTCAGTGAAAAATATCAGAGCGGAACGAAACGACGAGGATGCACAACTACACATAACGCTGATCAATCCTATGAAGTTTAGCTGAAATCCAACCACCAGTGTTGGAGATGAAGCGCGGACAAGCTTTAAGTGGACAGACGGACAGACAGACGCAGAAGACAAAAACAATATGTCTTCCTCTAAAAGGGAGACAAAATAACTCCACATGTAGAAAGGGGAACTTCAAATACACATAAAACATAAATAGAAATAATAACAATACAGCGATTTACAGACTCGGAACGCTCATACTAACTTACTAACCTCACACTTGATCGCTAATTATAAAAGTCACTCTGTAATATTTACCCAATTACAATATTCCCGCCCCCTATCTGTCCATGGTCAATTAGCTTGTCCATTCATTCCCCTCTCTCGTTGTCCATTACAATTCTCCATGTTTGTATTTGATTATTAGTCACACAATTCCATACTTCCCTATTCCTATAGATGTTTCCCCTTAAACCTCTTAAACTCCGAAGATCGTATGCTGATGTTTCTGTGGGATCTGTGGGAAGGCATTTGTATTTTGATTGTGGCCATCCTTGTATCAATTTTATCCTTACCTTTCAAATATAACTTCATTTCGTCTTTAAACATTAGTGCCCGGCATGCAGTTAACAATGCATGAAAATCTATCGATAGTTGATTTCTTTAAAATCTTACAGTCGGAAGTTTTCATAATGCCAGGGTTATAAGGGTTGAGTTTAAATTAAAGCGCTGTGAGCGCTTAAAACCTAGGGCTGCTGATAGCTGGATTGTGGACTTGCTTGCTTAGAAGAGATGTAATGACTTGTTTGTAAATAAATTATCACATTATTTACTGTATGTCAGAGGAGAATTTGTTATCGTGTGCAGACTATACAAGCCGATATTATGCTTTAGTGACATTTTGTAACATTATAATACTTCTCACAAATTGTCGATTACAGTATTTAGTTAGCAGACCTAAACAGTAAATATTGACAAGAAAGTTTCAATTTGAAGAAACAAAATTAAGACAAGCAGTCAAACTTTCAAAAGCTAAACTTAGCTTTACATTCTCGAGACAAGCATATCACCAATGTATCACGTCTGTGCAGTTTCATAATCTCCAGCTGTTCACCACCCGTAAAACTGGGTTAAATGCATAATTTGCAGTTGGGAAAATTTATTCATTTATTAAATGAATCATGAGCTTATTTTGTCTAAATAGATAATTTGACTGACGATACTGTATCAAAAGTCATTTGTCCTCCACCTCTGAACTCTTGATTCACGAAGAGAAGTTGTTTTCTTGGGGAAGAGCAGGTTGGTACTGGTTGATAACCCAGGAGCACTGGTTTGGTCAGGTGACCACCATATATGACTGAAATACTCAGCCCGAAAAGGTCAATAGTAATGTATAGTTTGTCCTCATGACAATTCCGTTAATTATTCACGTCAAATTGAAAAAATGGAATTACAAAACGGGTTCTTTAATTTATGTCTTTATTGTTCGAGTTTTCCTTTGAAGTCTTGTAAAATTGACTGCCAATTAAACTTCTCTATAACAAGAAAGTCTCTACAATTGTAGAATGGTGTCAAGCTTTGTCATGATGAAATAAGACGTTTCGGTCAACTTTAATTTTTTATTACAAAACGGGTTGAGTCTCAAAAATGTTATTACAAAACGGGTTCTTTAAATTAATGTCTGTATTGGTCGAGTTTACCTTTAAAGTCTTGTAAAATAAGACTCATTTTACAATTGTATACTGGTGTCCCGCTATTTCATGATGAAATAAAACGTTTCTGTCAACTTTGAAATTTTTATTACGAAATGGGTTTTTATTACAAAACGGGTTGCAACAATGGTGGCATATTTCTGCCGTCAGTTAACTACTTAATTAACTAGATAACTATGTTGGTAACTAGAAACTTATCGCGTTAACTCCTTAAAAGTTACCTTAAAATTATGTAGCTTATGCGTTACCTATCTAGTTAACAAGATAATTAACTAGACACTTATGTTGTTAACTAGATACTTAAGTCGTTAACCACTTAATTAACTAGATATTATGTAGTTATCTAGATATTTATCGCGTTAACTACTTAACACTTATCTAAAATAGATTGTCCGTACTGGGTTGAAATGGGTAAGTGGTGGCAGTTGTGGGCACTATCTCGCCCCTCGCCTTTTTAATTGACCAAGAAAAAAAGCGCGAGATTTGTTTGTTACTTTCTTGCAACTTTTTCTCTTTCAGATTTGTAGTACTTTGTATACAACCATACAGATTGGTGTCGAAAAACCAGTCCAGAATGGTTTAGTCGAGATAATTTGGAGAGAAAACACGTGAGGATATACCACAAAATCTCGTGTTTTTTCCAATCACCCTGGTTGTTTCAGAGTAGTGCAAAAGAAGCGCCAAAGTAAATGTCATATCTTGTTTTTTATCGAATTTCAAATGAAAAGTTTTGTACACAAAGTACTACAATAAAGATCCATGTTCGATTCCAGGGTTGGGCAGGTTATGTTCTTCCTTCACATGTGGATAAATTGTCAGTGGCTAACGGAAGTGCAAGTTAGCACTGGTTGATAATTAATTCCGGGGAAACTGGTACTGGACGCCGGAAATGTTGAATATCGGTGTAAAACCCGATGAAAACAAAGTACTAGTTGTGAACAACATAAAATTGTGAACATCTTGTTTCTTGTTTATATTTTATTAACAACAACAACATAGTCATATCATACACTATATTTTCAACAGCAAATAGAATATTTTTGTAACATGTTGGAAACATTGAGACAGATCGATAAGAGTCTACTCCTTTTCATGCAAAGGTCAAGAGTTTAGCAAATGGAACTGCCATCATCAAACAACGCAAACAATATACAATTTGTTTACATAATAATAAGAAAACAAATTTGACTGACTTCACGGACCAACCCAGTTTTTATACATCTTTACTAAGTAAAAACGAATTCTTGACATCTAGTTCATCTGTTTGTTTTTTATTGGCACAATAGCTTCGGGAGATGAAATCGGATTTCGGTCAAACTTCTGTATAATATCAGTGCATTGTTGGCAATTTCGTAAAATGCAAGAAAACTACATAGAGAACTAAATGAGGCTTCACTGCCACTCACATCATTGAACAATTTTTTATGAGAGGGTCATTAGCAGTGCTAATTATAATTATAGAAACGGAGGATCCTCAAATTTCAACGGTTTGAACTTTGAAATAATTGAGAGGCGTCATTAGCAATGATAATTATAGAATCGGAAGATACTCAAATTTCAATTATTTAAACTTTGAAATAATTGAGAGGCGTCATTAGCAGTGTTAATTATAGAATCGGAAGATCCTCAAATTTCAATTGTTTGAACTTTGAATTAAATGAGAGGCGTCATTAGCAATGCTTATTATAGAATCGGAAATAATTTATTATGATAATTTTATATTCATGACTGGAAATAGTTTTGTATTCATGTAATTTATGCCGAAAATAAGGGACAACTACGGAAAATTAATGAGGACAAACAGTGGGTGGGGTTTGATGGATGGAAAAAATCACAGGACAAGTCAAGAAGACTCCTTAGCTCCTAGTTGTGTATATGGGATATTGGGAAACATGTGTATTAAGATAATGACAATTCATTGGTGTAGAGTACACTTGCATGGAGGCATTTTCTCTGGAGGTTAGGGCGATACATGGATACAAATAGCAACTAACATTTTACACAGTATGTGTTTATGCATATCGCACTGCAAAACTTCCTTGTATGAAATGGACACAAATATGTTCGTGTCTAATAACTCATTCTTTTGAGCTGCAAATTATTTTTTTCAAGTTTGCAAAGTTTATCTAAACAATATTTTAAATTCCTTATGGCTCGGCAAAGTCGAACTTAAAATGAGTGCAGGTTTAATGTTGCATTGCATTAATGCAAACTTCCTCCTGCGAACTTATTCGAATTACTGAAAAAATCCCTCATCCGTTTTAATTTGAATGCAAATTCTTTATACGAGTATGACAAACGTTGCAATATTCTATGTAAAATATATTTATTCAATAAACAATATATATGAACTAAAAAGTAAATATTTGTTCAATAATTGCAATATATTTATTAAATCAAAATATTTATGGACTAGATCCAAAAAGGATACTTGTTCAATAAAACATATTTATTGACTCAAAAAAAACTACAAGAAATATAAAATCATTCACAAAAAAACTAGAAATGAACAAATATATATACACAAAAAAACGATGTGACGATACTCTACAACTTGTAAGTGATTTTGGAACATTTATTACATTAAGCTATGACTGGAATTTAAAAGCAGCGAATAACACATAACATTTTGCTCTGTTTGAATTTTGAAGATCAGACTTCCAATTTTGAATACAAATATCTCTCCATCTTTGTCGTAACACAAGTATAAACATTTTTTGATCTCCAATAATTTGAAACAACAAAATATAATAAAAAACCTATCATTTCTTAAATATTTTTCGCCGATTTCGCCCAACTATTACATTCTGTGTGCACAATCAGACAACATCATATTATATAGACAATTTTGCCACGTGGCGTTCCGTGCAGCAACTTATTCTCTATCTTATATTTAAAATTATCACCATTTAATATTTTCAACCAATATTTTATAACATTCTCAGTACGTCTAATAAGGAGATTTGATCTCCATTCACGAAATTGTTCTGTGGCTTGACACCAAGCAGGTATTTACAATAAAAATCAAAATGATCCCTTTCAATTTCCATGCAATCATTTAAACCCCATACTTCACTTCCGTAGCAAAAAATAGAACAATGATTTTGTCAGAAAGATCTAAACTGTGACTAATATTAATACCAGGAAATCTTACCAAATTTACCTTCAATTCATACATTGCTTTCTGACATTGCCCTGCTAATATATCATCGGTAGCTGTAAATGACATCCCCTATGGTGAAAACTATACCTAAAAACACCTCTTAAGTCTCTCTCTATATATATATCAATGTATATGCGCCGAGACACATAATCAAACCGATACCTCCCGAACAGATCTTCGGGAAAACAACCGTCCACAAACTATTTGGCGCTGTGGAGTTCCAAGGGTAAAGATGTATGGGAATAGGCATGTCAGAGGTTATACACATTATGTATCACTATATGTTGGTTGCATTAACTTAACAATTGCTTCACAAATTGCGTCTATTTCCGGGGTAAATATGAGTTCGCCTCCATATTCTTCCTGTACTTTAGCTCGTGTAATGGTGTTAAAGTGAGTTTGTATGACTCTAGGTAATTGTTTAATGTCCACGTTTTCTAAAAACAGCAGAATAATTGGTTTACTTCCTTGGTAAGCCGCCATTATCTCGTCTTTGCAAAAGAAACTCTTACAAGATTTATTTGACACGCAAGCAAGAATTACACACGATGACTCAATACACTTAACAATCTCTTCTGCTACATGAAAGCCAGGTGTAAAACTTATGTCTCCAGTACAAACACATTGTTTATCAGTTCTTAAAAGTGTTTGCAACTTTCTATTGAACATTGGCAATATTCGTGTCCCGACCAGACCGTCATCTGAACTACAGTAGGACAGAAACACGGGGATTTTTTCTTTAGTCTTATTCAGTCGATGCATTTCTATTACCTTTTCTAGCCTTAACCTCTCTTGTCTTATTTGATGTCTACGGACACAACAGATTGTCAAAATAATAAGAGCTATTAATACCACAGCAGAACTAATCCCGGTAGTAATATATATCATGGGCAAAGTACACAGATGGTCAATCGTTCGAACTGCTCGTTGGTCGACAACAATTACATCGTTTATATTACCTTCTACTCTGCACGTGTAATTTGTATTCATTCGAGATCTGTTCTTGATTAACCAAACAATGAAGTCTTTGTTCTGACAAGAACATTCAAAGGAATTTCCTTCTATTGTAAGCTTAAAGCCTCTGCTATTGTTAAGCATGTTTGAAAAGATGTCTAACGTGATATCACCTAGAGTGTGTATTCGGTTATATGACGCATCTAACAATCTTAGGTCAGTTAAATGAGACACGTCAAAGTCTAAGTGTTCAAGTTGGTTATTGGAAATATCAATCAATTTAAGATTAAAACAAAAACGAAAAGTTTCTTTCGGAATAAGTACTAATTTGTTATATGAACAATTAAGACTTTCAAGCAAAGGCATTTGCCAAAACATTCTTTCAAAATCTCTCGCATTCATTTTGTAAAACCTATTTTGGGATATGTACAAGTGTTTTAGGTGACCACTAGTATTCGTAATACTAGATTCAATCGATTCAATGCCGTTTTCTCCAAGATCAAGTGTTTCAAGATAAGATTGTGCTCGATTATCAGTAATTATTCGTAATATATTCCATGTTAAGTCTTTAATTTTGAAGTCGAAGATGATCATAATTGATGTGTTGGTAGTGTCTCTAACACCAACTAAGTCAGTAACATATCCTTCAGCAACAGGTGTGCATCGTCGTAGCCGAATATCTGTGAAATTCATCGGATAATTTAATTTAGTCTGAAGCTCATCGCTAACAGCCGTCAAAGCGGCTTCTGGAATCGTTGGATAGTTAAAGTTGATGTGTTTCAAATTGGCAAACGTCGATCCATTCCCGTAGTCTCGAATGGCTAATACAACGTTTCCAGCAAGAAGTCCGCCATTTTCTATATTCAAAGTACGCAAGTAAGGCATGGAGTATGCAAAACCCTTTATGTCCATAATACTTTTCACTGTATCACTAAGGTCAAGAATTTCAATTTTAGTTGTTTTAAGAAAGTCAAAAAATCTGCTATCAAATAATGTAGTTTTTAAAGAAATACGATAGACACCTTTTAAGTATAATGCCTTCAACTCAGGTAGGTGACTTCCGTTCAGACCAGACGTGATGGATGTGATACTAATATTCATACAGTCGGTTAGGTCAATAGATGTGATATTCACTAGGCCATCAAATACAGCAGCCTGCATTTCATATAATCTGAGACTAGTAAATTTAAGGAATCGCAAATCACGCATATGATAAAATGATTTTGATCGTAGAGTGTATGCATGGAATTCCATGTATTCCGATTCTTGGAACATATCATCTGGTAGAACCGTTAGATGTGTAACGTGGCTCCAGTATGTTGAATTAAATGGTGGCTCCGTTGTGTAATCCGCAAAATTAATGCGATGAATCAACACGACATACACATTCGGCGGTATAAGGTTAGGAATACATCCGACACATATGTAGTTCGTTTCTTTCAACTCACAACAGTCGTCCAATGCACTTAAAACAGAAATAGCCCTCATCAATAAAATCAAATTGATTATGTACTTCCACATCATATCTGCCATAATTTTATTCCGAGTGTGAACTAATTGTCAAAATGATTAAACTATATCAGGAATAACGCTGTATTCAATTACTGTATTATATTCGTGTATTTTGAAATATGATTTACACCGATAGTTAGCTCACCTGAGCACACTGCTCGATGTAAATCAGATAGATGATATAGAGAGTGACCCGTCGTCGTCAGTGGTTAGCAGTTTGCCTTAATCTGACTAAAGTACACGACAAGAAACATTTATTGTGGAGATACTTTTAATCAGAATGCAATTTGCTTCATACCACATGGAATTTTCAACCAATCTTCGATTGTTTCTCTGTTGTAATTAGCCAAAGAGACACGGCCACGATCCGGTGTTTTACATGTATTATACGGTGATAAAATCACATGTGGAAACCTTTTTATACAGTTTATATTGATGTTTTCAGAAAGTACAATGCATACATTTGACAATAGTTTTTCAAAGTGTTGTGATCCAATTAGGACTATCTCAATAAAAAACTGTTTTCAATAGTCCCAAGGGTGGTCGCATTATTGAGGTTTTACTGTATTCAATTCGCATGCTGGATTATACCCATTGTGTTTGTTGTTAAATAGGTAATGGTTAATGACTTTTAATGATAAGTTACTACCTACTTAGTCAATTTATGTGCATGTGTTGGAAATAAATGACCATATAGCGATTAAGTGTGAGGTATAAGTTGCTCCCCTGTTTACTTGCGTACTTACCCTTGCGCCTCCAATACCAGTTTTCAAGGGTCCCAAGTGTGATCTTATTATTAAGAACTTTTCCATTAATAAACCCCCCCCCCTTGTTTGTCCTCTTTGATTCTCCTAGTTATCCCTTATGGTCGGCCAGGCCATTCCTTGCACCTCTGTTCCCTTACGTATGTACCCGTGTACCTCCTCAAGTGCCTTATGTTTTATGGATTATTGTTTTCCCGGATGTTTGTGTTGAGAGGCATTTCCTTATGTAAGTGTCGTTCCCTGTAGCAACTTATTCTCTCTTTTAATGCTTTAAATGCTGTGCTCACCCACCTGGACCTATCTCGTTTCTTTTCCAAACTGTTTCGGAGCTTTTCCCGTATATAATACGTATAGAAATTGGTCAGAATATGATTTACGTGACACTGCGTATTTTCATATCTCATTGTGATTTTGCACTTTGTATGTGACATTTCTTCCTCAATTTCTCTATTCCTTCGATAGCTGTGCTTCTTGTCAACAAAGTATCCATGGTCCGGGTAAAATTTCCATATGAATGCTGCTATGGTATAAACCACCTCTTCTGTTAGTGACGTCATTTCAAGAAAACGCAACATATGATGTTACTATTTGCAAGCAGGAAACAATATTTACTCCATATCGAGAGTTCAGCGCAAGACTATATTAACTCCTATGTACTTATATAGGAGTTAGTATAGTCTTGCACTGAACCCTCGATATGGTCACTTCATTTTCATATTGCCATATGGAACAAATATTGCTTACTGTCAGTATACGTGGTGACGTCACATTTGACGTTTTCTAGAAATGACGTCACTTAAGAAGAGGTTGGAAATCGTACAGCGGCTCTCAGTTATACTGTCCACAAAGTATTCACGGGTCGGGGATAATTTCCATATATAAAACGTAAAAATTATTATACAGTTTTGGCTCGAACACGGTAGAAACATCGAACAGGTTCTTAGGGTCCCGGCGAAACCCCTCCTTTTTTCATATTATCTAACAGTAGATCACTCGAACAGAGATAGGTCGAACACTCGAACACGATCTGAGGTCCCTAGTTATCATTTCATTCATTGTTCATCATAGGTATGTCGATAAATACAATAATTCACATCTTTCATTGACCGCTTAATATACTATTATTTGTTGACGGGTAAGATTGTCGATACATGTTATTCGAAATTGTGATATTTACTTGCCAGTTGTACATGTACAGTGGAAACTCCCTAATCCGAACACCCCTCGGACAAACTATAAAGTTCGGATTAGAGGAGATTCCGGACTGGAGAGGATTCCTCCATTGCATGTCAGAAGGCAAGACATTCTTTCAGTAATTTGAATAAATTCGCTAGAGGTAGTTTGCGTTATCGCGATGTAATACATAATGTCTGAATGCATTCTTTTGTTCGACATTGCAGAGTAATTTAAGCTGCAATATTTTACAAAATTTATGTAAACTTGAAAATTCAATTTATAGCCCCAAATCATAAGTTATAAGAGACCAACATATTGATGCTCCTTTCATAAAATGAAGATTTGCAATGCGATATGTATAATAAATGAAGAATTGTAGAAAATTCGATTCTTTAGAATATGCAACGCAATATAATTAAAACTGTATGAAAGAATTGAATATAATTAACTTAAGATTTTGACCTACAATACATTCTTAACTATATGTAATTTTATTGATATTTTGATAATTTCACTGCATAAGGTGGATATATCAATCTCAAGCAAGTATTTCAATGAATCATTCAACATATCAAATGATTTCAAACATAGCTGCAATTAAGTATGGGAGTTTAGCGACGTTATACCGTCCATAAAACCAGACAAGCTATGCACATAGTACGATGTATTTTCAAAACGCCATACCTGAAAACTATGCAACATAGTTTCATTTCAAAAGATTTTTCGTAGAGGAAAATAATAATCTAGGGTAAACATTTTGAATTGTGATTTGTGTACCTAATATGCCATTTTCTGCGTTTTGACTGACAGGACATATACGCGTATACCGTAGATGCCTCGAACAATAGATGGCTCGAACTAATAGCTAGGTCCGACGGCAGTTCGAGGTTTCGAAGTTTAACTGTATAAGTTCAACTGAGGGGAGCGAAACATTTTCATTATCTCCCTCTAGTTATATAACCTTCAAATAGCGACTTGAAGCTTCAATGTTTGTTATGAGTAAATAATGTCTGACAAAGAGCCGTTAATGTATAAGGGGCTTTCCCGCATTAAACCAGCGACGTAAAAGTCTTGGTTGGTAGTTCTGATTTCAGTGCAGTTGGCAAATATTGAATTTATACACCGATTAACCCGGAAGACAAATAGTCCAGTCAATCTAATTTTAACCCTCAAATAATTGCAACAGAAATGTTTTCAAGTATATGCGTTAGAATAATACTGTATAAACAACATATCAAAATTCTAACAAAATCTTTGATGCAGAAAGTGAAGAAAAAATGAAAATTAAAAATGTAAAAACACCTCAAAAGGATTGTCGCATATTGTACACCATATTTTAAATATTATTCACAAGCACGCATTGATCAAGAGGAATTCGTCAGCACACACATGTAAACAATGCATAGAATCACTTTAAATTTTGCTGGTAATAAGGGAAGTATTAATTTTCAATAATATATGAAGTCAAAAGTACATAAAATATATGTGGGAACAGAGTGGGGGCACCAACATTTAGTTAATCATTTTCACATAAGATAGGTTTTTTAAATACTGTATGCTGCAGATCATTTTTATAGCAAAACAATTGTTTTAATATTATATCTTAAGCTTCTAGTAAATTAGTAAAAGTCTTATTTCAACAACGTTTGAAGGTACATAGTAATTTTCTTGGCTTGTTTTGGGATTTACGCTTTTTTTCAACAGTATTTCAGTCATATATGAGCGCTGCTATGGCAGTCACATCCTCTTCTGTTAGTGACGTCATTTTAAGAAAACGCAACATAGATGTTACTTTTTGCAAGCAGGAAATAATATTTACTCCATATCGAGAGTTCAGCGCAAGACTATCCTACTTATATAGGAGTTAGTATAGTCTTGCACTGAACCCTCGATATGGTCACTTCATTTTCATATTGCCATAAGGGGCAATTATTGCTTACTCTAAGTACCTGCATGGTGACGTCATATGTGACGTTTTCTGGGGGATTATATCATTTCAACTCAGGGGAGCGAAATAGGGTTATTATCGCTATCTAGTTATATAACTTTCAAAATAGCTTTTTGAAGCTTCAATGGGTTTCATGAATCATTCTTGTTAAAAAGAGCCGTGAATGTATAACAATAAAGGGTGTATTACACAGGGACTTTCCCGCATTAAAGCAGATGTACACTTTTTTTTAACCTCAGTCATGGTATGTAGTTCTGATTTCAGTGCAGTATAATAAGATACAGGCAAATATATTGAATTAATTCACAGGTTAACCCGGAAGACAAAATGACGGCCGACGATTGACTGACTAAGTTTCAGATTTTAAAAGTATTCAATATATACTAACCAAAACAGAAACTTTCGTAGAGTAGATATAAAATGGTCAAGGTTAATTGTGACATGTATATAAAAGAGAGATAATAAGTTGCTATAGGGAACGCCACATACATAAGACAGTGTCTCTCCATACAGACCTCCCTGAAACTAACAATCCATAAAACATAAGGCATTTGAGGAGGTTCACGGGTACATACGTAAGGGAACAGAGGTGCAAGGAATGGCCTGGCCGACCATAAGGGATAACTATGATATTTAAAGAAGACACACATGGGGGGATTAATGAATGGAAAAGTTCTCAATAATAAGATCACACGTGGGACCCTTGAACACTGGTTTTCTTAATGAGGTGGTCTTAATATTGAGGTTGAATAAAGAGCAAAACAGTGAAATTAGACTTGAAAATGGTGTTCTTAATTTTGAAGTGGTCTTAGTACTATTTGCTGACAGTTCCAAGGCTGTAATTCGCTATATGAGTGTTGTTTCTGTTTGTGTTATGAATGTGTTTTGTATTTCGCTTTCCCCTGTGTAATTCTGTCACTTTATACAGTGTTCAGATTGTTTCCTGCCCACGTTGGGCCTATTGCGGCCAGTTGTCTTGACTTGTCCTGTGATATTTTCCATGCATTAATTCCCCCCCCCCCTCCCTTCACTGTCCACTTTGATTCTCCTAGTTATTCCTTATGGTCTGCTGGGCCATTCCTTGTACATCTGTTCCTTAATATGTGTAACATTTGACCTCCTTAAGTGCCTTATGTTTTGTGGATTGTTGTTTTTCCAGAGGTCTGCGTGGGGAGGCACTGTCTTGTGTATGTGGCGTTCCCTGTAGTTACGTATTCTCTCTGTTTTAGTATTGAGGTGGTCTTTAAGTGAGGTTTTATTGTATGACAAATTGACAATTACTTATGTATGTTTCAGTTCTTGAAGTTTAACCATGTCGAGCGAAAGTGTAGGATCAGAGATTCTTGAGAGTGATTGATTCATATAAACAGGTATAGAAACTTTGATAAAAGCCCATGCACCTTTCTTTGCTGTTTAAATGTATAATTGCTAAGTTGGCTGAAAACAGAAAAAAAGTTGACTTCATGGTATTACTATAATAAACCCTAATTATTTCACAAATTTGTTGTTCATTTCAGGTGACAGCCAGAAAGATATGAAATAAACATGTATTCAAGATTAAAAAATTGTGCTAGATTTTACATTTTATTATAATAATTTGTGAGCATATATTGCAGTGCTAGTTTAACATCTCAACAGCCGTTGCTCTATCATACGCCTCATCAACGTAGGCTCAGAGTTGAAATTTCCGGACGAAATACCAAATCTTCTGGAACACCTGCTCATTCTAAAGAGATATTGTATGGAAGTTTTAATGCAACCTATGTGGTTGCATATCATTTGAGCATATATAGGTCGAACAGTCGTTACCATAGAGACCGGAAGATGGCGGTGTTGATAGATGCACTCGTGACGTTAGATATGTGCATTTATAAACAACACATGATCGGGAGAGTACTACTAGTTGGGGTAACAATCTTGCAATACTGCGTACAGTTTGAGCACAGCTAACGTCACGGAATTATAAACAGGAAATTTAGGACGTTTTAACACTCTTTGTATATTTGTAGAAATACTAATGAACAAAATGCTTTAAATTTACAGTTTAGAAATAGAAATAGAACATTGCATTTGGAAAATAGGTACAAATGTAGTTAGTTTTAATTCCAAAATGTTCTATGTAGTTAAAACATTATAGAATTATATCATGTTCTTCTGAGCTTAACACTATGTTCTATGTAGTATCGACAGCAGTATGAGTAATTTTATGCTGCCAATTTAAATTTGAAATGAATAAAATGTTACTTAAGCATTAGAAATTTAAGATTCCATACCTTTCAGAGCTTAAGTTTGTGTAAATTTCTTTTTTGACCAACATTGGTTGAGTTTTGTTGGGTTTAATGCCCTATCAACAGCTTTTGTCATTTTATGGAATTGTCAGTCTATAAAGGGTCTACTTGGGCTTTACAACCTCGGTTTCACTACAAGTGACTGACTTCTTTCCCACTTTTATTAACGGAGGGAAATAAATGCATTGTGCACACTGTTTATTTTCAAAAAGCTTTGTAACAATCATTATGGTCAATCAAACGTTTTTTAGCTTTTGCAGAAGAAACCTGTTTTCCTAAACAAATGCCGTCCTTGATTCAAATATAAGAAACTGATACTGCATGTGAGTCAGCAATAAGGGTGAATCAAATAAGATTCGGCATCTAAGAAAGAGGTATATGCGAAAACGCCGCCAGTGTACCGCTAAACCACGGAGGGCGACTTCGGCGACTCTCACCAACGCCACCCGGCCAAAACCCAAACCATTAAACACTGAACCTAATCCCTTATCCTAAACCCCTATCCCCAACCCCACGTCGTAATCAGTCGCCAGCAAATTGCGAGAAACTGCGATTTTCTGCTTATTGATATAATTTATCCCTTGTTCTGTATACCATATATGGGATTGCTATATGCACATAATTGAATGTTGTACCAACCCACAAGGATATTGCTAATTTGCTAAGTATAAATTAGCTTCTATGCAGGGAAAGATACATAACAATAGACGCGACTGTATACGGGATTAATGTACATGACTTACATGACAAGAATTCAGTCAGTATATACGCAACAATGGGTTAGGCTTTTGTTTTGGAGATGGATAATGTGTGTAACCGGCAATGTGCGATTTTTTGCGTATTCCCGACGATTATTTAAGACTGTGTTTCCCGTACTATGGCTTTTCTATACGTTGCCTGATATACCAATTTTTTTTATTTTAGTAAAAGTTTAAAATCGCTATGAACTACCCGATACTATTAGTTTATATTTTTTGTTTATTGTGATCAAGTACTAACCGAGTCTTCGTATATGAAATTATGCAATATTAGGCCGACATTAAAATTTAAAAAAATCAATTTCAATCCAATTTCAATATTTACTCCGTGTACATCATATAAATAAATAGATTTATTTCAACATAAAATGTACAATTTACATGGCAATATAAAATTAAGACATATATTAATAACAACAATATGTATGAATCAATAAAGCCATATCAATCAACATTATATGTTAAGGATAACACAAAAAAAGAGAACAAGTAAAAACTCCATTTTGGTCCTTAATATATAGTATTGTGTGACATAGGAAGAATTATAAGCTATAAATAAATTTATCATAGTCAGTTAAGCAAAGAAAGACATTGTGCTACATGTTTATAACCAAATAGATAAAACGATGAAACAATAAAACATTAAGTTATCTCTGACAGGAATAATGGATGAAAAAGCTAAACAAATAAAATTTAACAAGGTATTAGGTTACAAATGATAAAACTGTTAAAAAGGAAAGACACTACATTATTTAAAACGAGCTTAAAATGTGTTTTTTTACTTTGCATTTGAACTATCATATGATACTATTTAAATTATAAAAGATAAAACACTTAATGTAAACGAAAAACAAAGTTCAGAAATCTACAATCGAGAACGCAGGATGATGTGTTGGAAAACGGATATCCGCGATTCAAATATCAAGATATGCTCACATTGTAATGTAAGATTATAATTGTGCACATAATATGCGTAACATATCAACAGTTACATCCATAAATACACTTTAAGTATGTACATATCATGTAATTACATCCGAAAGGAAAGACACTAAACAAAACAATGTTAAGAACAGGCTATACTTAACTTATCCGAATTAGGATTGTCCGAAATAAAACCTCACCTAATAATTTTTTTTTTTTATAGACATCTTTAGTCTTATGATTTAGAATATATTGTTGAATTGTAAGAGATATGTATATGTTTAAAAAAATTACATGTTTCGATACAACAGGTGATAGTTTATCTTCAAAATTTACCTTCAAACAACTTTTACAATATAATCAGTGTCATGTGATATATTATCTAGCATTATATTTAAAAAAGAATGTTCTAGCTAGCACTGTTTGGTAGGGCTATTCGATAGCTTTCCATTGATATGTTTAACTCCATATAATGACCAAATAATGACTTTGAAATTAAGGTGACGATAATGGTATTATAGGTTACGTTTGCTATTGTCCTAGTTTTCGAAATTAATGCATTGAAGTATAAATCGACTTAATGTGTTAGAAGTCATACTGACCTACACCTTATAAAATCCATTAAAACAATCATTAAAACTGTACAAAAAATTAACGTTCATGAAAATTGGATTTCCCATTGTTGCTATTTAGCTAAGTGAGACAGAGCATCCGAACCGTTTAATGAGGAGGAGGATTTAATCAGATTGGTTCAGATGATACTTTCTAATAAATAGTAAGTTGAACCGAATGTTAACCATCACAATGGTGCACTTATGTTCTAAAATAGAAGGACTGGAATGAATGACTGTTCATAATGGTCCGTGCGACATTGTTATCCTCTAACTTTGTTGAAGAAAAGAGTTTCTGGACATCGTTATGTCTCGCCAAGTGCGCTTGGTAGCGCCATTTGTCAGTGTCTACAGAGTGTGCCAAGAAGTGATGCCATTTTTCAGTGTATAGAATGTGCCAAAATATGATGCCATTTGTCAGTGTCTACAGAGTGTGATAGGACATAATGCCATTTGTCAGTGTCTACAGAGTGTGGTAAGACATAATGCCATTTGTCAGTGTCTACAGAGTGTGGTAAGACATAATGCCATTTATCAGTGTCTACAGAGTGTGATAGGACATAATGCCATTTGTCAGTGTCTACAGAGTGTGGTAAGACATAATGCCATTTGTCAGTGTCTACAGAGTGTGGTAAGACATAATGCCATTTGTCAGTGTCTACAGAGTGTGTTGGACATAATGCCATTTGTCAGTGTCTACAGAGTGTGTTGGACATAATGCCATTTGTCAGTGTCTACAGAGTGTGATAGGACATAATGCCATTTGTCAGTGTCTACAGAGTGTGATAGGACATAATGCCATTTGTCAGTGTCTACAGAGTGTGATAGGACATAATGCCATTTGTCAGTGTCTACAGAGTGTGATAGGACATAATGCCATTTGTCAGTGTCTACAGAGTGTGGTAGGACATAATGCCATTTGTCAGTGTCTACAGAGTGTGGTAAGACATAATGCCATTTGTCAGTGTCTACAGAATGTGATAGGACATAATGCCATTTGTCAGTGTCTACAGAGTGTGATAGGACATAATGCCATTTGTCAGTGTCTACAGAGTGTGATAGGACATAATGCCATTTGTCAGTGTCTACAGAGTGTGGTAGGACATAATGCCATTTGTCAGTGTCTACAGAGTGTGGTAAGACATAATGCCATTTGTCAGTGTCTACAGAGTGTGATAGGACATAATGCCATTTGTCAGTGTCTACAGAGTGTGATAGGACATAATGCCATTTGTCAGTGTCTACAGAGTGTGGTAGGACATAATGCCATTTGTCAGTGTCTACAGAGTGTGATAGGACATAATGCCATTTGTCAGTGTCTACAGAGTGTGATAGGACATAATGCCATTTGTCAGTGTCTACAGAGTGTGATAGGACATAATGCCATTTGTCAGTGTCTACAGAGTGTGGTAAGACATAATGCCATTTGTCAGTGTCTACAGAGTGTGGTAAGACATAATGCCATTTGTCAGTGTCTACAGAGTGTGATAGGACATAATGCCATTTGTCAGTGTCTACAGAGTGTGGTAGGACATAATGCCATTTGTCAGTGTCTACAGAGTGTGGTAAGACATAATGCCATTTGTCAGTGTCTACAGAGTGTACTAAGACATAAAGTCATTTGTCAGTGTCTACAGAGTGTACTAAGACATAAAGTCGAATGTTAAGACACATACCCTAGCCTCAACAGAGATCCACGGGGAAAGAACAGTCCACAAAATATCCGGCACTGTGGAGGTGCAAGGGTAAGTTTGTATGGGAATAGGCATGTTAGAAGTTATACACATTATGTATCACTATATGTTGGTTGCATTAACTTAACAATTGCTTCACAAATTGCGTCTATTTCCGGGGTAAATATAAGTTCGCCTCCATTTTCTTCTTGTACTTTAGATCGTGTAATGGTGTTAAAGTGTGTTTGTATGGCCCTAGGTAATTGTTTTATGTCCACGTTTTCTAAAAACAACAGAATAATTGGTTTACTTCCTTGGTAAGCCGTCATTATCTCGTCTTTGCAAAAGAAACTCTTACAATATTTATTTGACACGCAAGCAAGAATTACACACGATGACTCAATACACTTAATAATCTCTTCTGACACATGAAAACCAGGTGTAAAACTTATGTCTCCAGTACAAACACATTGTTTATCAGTTCTTAGAAGTGTTTGTAACTTTCTATTGAACATTGGCAATATTCGTGTTCCAACCAGACCGTCATCTGAACTACAGTAAGACAGAAACACGGGGATTTTTTCTTTAGTCTTATTCAGTCGATGCATTTCTATAACCTTTTCTAGCCTTAACCTCTCTTGTCTTATTTGATGTCTGCGCACACAACAGATTGTCAAAATAATAAGAGATATTAATACCACAGCAGAGCTAATACCGGCAGTAATATATATCATGGGCAAAGTACACAGATGGTCAATCGTTCGAACTGCTCGTTGATCGACAACAATTAGACCGTTTCTATTACCTTCTACTCTGCACGTGTAATTTGTATTCATCCGAGATCTGTTCTTGACTAACCAAACAATGAAGTATTTGTTCTGACAAGAACATTTAAAGGGATTTCCTTCTATTGCAAGGCTAAAGCCTCTGCTATTGTCAAGCATGTTTGAAAATATGTCTAACGTGATATCACCTAAAGTGTGTATTCGGTTATATGACGCATCTAACAATCTTAGGTCAGTTAAATGAGACACGTCAAAGTCTA
This sequence comes from Mactromeris polynyma, assembly GCA_032209605.1. Taxonomy (NCBI): domain Eukaryota; kingdom Metazoa; phylum Mollusca; class Bivalvia; order Venerida; family Mactridae; genus Mactromeris; species Mactromeris polynyma. The sequence goes on from JASFXZ010000023.1 coordinate 10,263,975, forward strand.
AGTGTTCAAGTTGGTTATTGGAAATATCAATCAATTTAAGATTAAAACAAAAACGAAAAGTTTCTTTCGGTATAAGGAATAGTTTGTTATATGAACAATTAAGACTTTCAAGCGAATGCATTTGCCAAAACATTCTTTCAAAATCTCTCACATTCATTTTGTAAAACCTATTTTGGGATATGTTCATGTGTTTTAGGCGACCGTTAGTATTCGTCACACTAGAATCAATCGATTCAATGCCGTTTTCTCCCATATCAAGTGTTTCAATATAAGATTGTGCTCGATTATCAGTAAATACTCTAAATACATTCCATTTTAAGTCTTTAATTCTGAAGTCGAAGATGATCTGTATTGATGTGTTGGTAGTGTCTCTAACACCAACTAAGTCAGTAACATATCCTTCAGCAACAGGTGTGCATCGTCGTATCCGAATATCTGTGAGATTCATCGGATAATTTAATTTAGACTGAAGTTCGTCGCTATTACCAGCCGTCAAAGCGGCTTCTGGAATCGTTGGATAGTTACAGTTGATGTGTTTTAAATTTGCAAACGTCGATCCATTCCCGTAGTCTCGAATTGCTAATAGTAGGTTTACAGCAAGATGTCCGCCATTTTCTATATTCAGAGTACGCAAGTAAGGCATGGAATAAGAAAAACTCTTTATGTCCATAGAACTTTTCACTGTATCACTAAGGTTAAGAATTTCAATTTTAGTTGTTTTGATAAAGTCAAAAAATCTGCTATCAAATAATGTAGCACTTATAGCAAGACGATAAACACCTTTTAAGCATAAGGCCTGCAACTCAGGTAGGTAACATCCTGTCAGACCAGACGTAACGAAATCGATGTTAAGATTCATACAGTCGGTTAGGTCAATATATCTGATATTCACTAGGCCATCAAATACAGCAGCCTGCATTTCATATAGTCTGAGACTAGTAAATTTAAGGAATCGCAATTCACGCATATTATAAAATGATTTTGATCGTAGAGTGTATGCATGGAATTCCATGTATTCCGATTCTTGGAACATATCATCTGGTAGAACCGTTAGATGTGTAACGTGGCTCCAGTATGTAGAATTAAATTGTGGCTCCGTTGCGTAATCCGCAAAATTAACGCGATGAATCAACACGACAGACACATTCTGCGGTATAATGTTTGGAATACATCCGACACATATGAAGTTCGTTTCTTTAATCTCACAACAGTCGTCCAATGCACTTAAAACAGGAATAGCCCTCATCAATAAAATCAAATTGATTATGTACTTCCACATCATAGCTGCCATCATTTAGCGTGAAATGATTGTCAAAATGATTGAACTATATCAGGAAGAACGGGGTATTGTATTCAACTACTGTATTATATTCGTGTATTTTGAAATATTATTTACACCGATAGTTAGCTCACCTGAGCACACTGCTCGATGTAAATCAGAGTGATGATATAGACAGTGACCCGTCGCCAGTGGTTAACCGTTTGCCTTAATCTGAATAAAGTACACGACAAGAAACATTTATTGAGGTGATACTTTTAATCAGAATGCAATTTGCTTCATACCAAAAGGAATTTTCAACCAATCTTCGCTTGTCTCTCTGTTGTAATTAGCCAAAGATACACGGCCACGATCCCATGTTTTACATGTACTATACGGTGACAAAAATCACATGCAGAAATTTTTTTATACAGTTTATATTGATGTTTTCAGAAAGTAAAATGCATACATTTTACAATATTTGTTCAAGGTGTTATAATATTTTGGACCAATTAAGACTATCTTAATAAAAATAACAGTTTTCTAGAGTCCCAAGGGTGGTCCCATTATTGAGGTTTTACTGTATTCAATTCGCATGCTGGATTATACCCATTGTGTATGTTGTTAAATACGTAATGGTTAATGACTTTTAATGACGTCATTTTAAGAAAACATATGATGTTACTATTTGCAAGCAGGAAACAATATTTACACCATATCGAGAGTTCAGCGCAAGACTATACTAACTCCTATGTACTTATATAGGAGTTAGTATAATCTTGCGCTGAACCCTCGATATGGCCACTTCATTTTCATATTGCCATATGGGACAAATATTGCTTACTGTCAGCATACGTGGTAACGTCACATCTGACGTTTTCTGGAAATGACGTCTTTTAAGAAGAGGTTGGAAATCGTACAGCGGAGCTCATTTATACTGGCAACAAAGTATCCACGGGTTGGAGATAATTTCCATATATAAAACGTAAAAAATATTATATAAGTTCAACTGAGGGGAGCGAAACATTTTCATTATCGCCCTCTAGCTATATAACCTTCAAATAGAGACTTGAACCTTCAATGTTTGTTATGTCTAACAAAGAGCCGTTAATGTATAAGGTGCTTTCCCGCATTAAACCAGCGACGTAAAGTGCAGTATAATGAGTTGGCAAATATATTGCATTAATACACCGATTAACCCGGAAGACAAATAGTCCAGTGAATCTAATTTTAACCCTCAAAAAATTGCAACAGAAATGTTTTCAAGTAGCGTTAGAATAATACTGTATAAACAACATATCAAAAGTCTAACCAAATCTTTGATGCAGAAAGTGAAGAAAAAATGAAAATTAAAGATGTAAAAAGAACTTTGAAGGATTGGCGCATATTGTACACCATATTTTAAATATTATTTACAAGCACGCATTGATCAAGATGAATTCGTGAGCACACACATGTAAACAATGTATAAAATCACTTTAAATGCTGTTGGTAATAAGGTAAGTATTAGATTTTCAATAATATATGAAGTCAAAAGTACATAACATATATGTGGTAGATTAGATTGTTATCATGCCATATTTAAGTGATTTTCAATGATTTCTCTTTGCCTTATTTTTTCGTTTGAAATGTTAAGATTAATAATAAAAAAGCACATATTGTCTTACCAAAGCATAAATTTGATACATAGATCGATCGCGTATCTTTGCCATTTAACGAATCGGATAAAAAATTTGTGAGCTTGAAATATTTCTTGTCAAGTAATTTTCATGTGCCAAAATTTTGCGAAAGACTGAAGAATGGCGAAATATTCATTTGTTCGATGTATGTTTATCTGAACCATAATATTATTTATTTGTAATCATTGTTTTTTTTAATTTTTAAGCCTCAAAATGTACAAATCTCTTATCATGCTATAAAATATTGATGTTTTCTTCTGCGAAATGGAACAAATCAAGAGAATTATGCTGCATCTTAACATTAGTGTTGTGTTCAATGAATATTCCCTCTGTCATTCTATAAAATTTATCATTCATCAAAGAAGAACTAAGGAACTACATATCCAAGTGTTATATTCATCAGATCTACACCATTCAAATCCAAAAGGAATATCTCATCACTATCAGAGATAACTAGCAATATTTCATCATAATGTTAAGCAAGTACTTCGATGAAAGTGGATGTTATGTATCTCGTAGTGCTGGTAAAGTTGACAAAATTGACCTTTATAGCTGAAACTGCATTTGATTGTACTTCACGTTGTGATACAATCATTGTAGGGAGGATACAGACCTCCTAATTGTATTATGCTGCTGGTCTGACATTACCAGTAACGATGTGCAATTGTATATGGTACAAATACGATAAATATTAATATGACAAGTAAATGATATTCAAACAAAACTTGTAAAGCTTTAACTGTGAATTATTTTCACACAATTGTACCAATCTGTACTGTAGAAAACACCAAAACACGTTTGACCAAGGAAACATTCTTAAAGTGTGGCTGAAAATGCAGATCAGGTTAGATTAAGTTTATTGTTGGGGATATTCTCTATTGGGAAGATTTTCAACTAGAAATGTGTCCATATGACACAGTTGCCCCCACTTGCAGCCTTTGTTACAAAAGCAAATGCTATTATTCTGCTCATAGTTTGTGAATGGGTATTTGTGGATTGCGTGAGATTCCGTGCCATAATTTCTGCCGAATGGAATTATAGTCCTGCTCATTTACATATTCCGTGCCAAATTTCTGCCCAGAAAATGTATACTGTTGATATTTGAATTTTCTGGGCAGAAACAAATTTTCTGGGCGGAATCCATGCTTTAATTCCGTCCCAATTCCGGGCGTAACATTTCGTACTGGAGCCTATCTAAGTTGTTTGGTGGTCTGCTTATCAAGTTAAAATATGAAAGATAATTAATGACTGGCTCATGAACATACTGTGTTATTCATGAGATGGTCATTTAGTGAGATTCATTTGTACGTAAATATTTTAAAAAAATCAGAAAACTATTTTGGAAAATCCTGTACAAGCGTAACTCAGCAATCAGCCCACTCAGTAAGCTTTGTAACACTTACACACCACACTCAAATATCCACACTCAAATATCTAAACTCGATGCTAATTTGATAGTAAATTCTTACTATGGAAAATGTATAGTGTTGTTGAGGGGGAATATGTTGCTCTTAAGTGAGGACCGCTGTGGAGGGGTTGCACTTTTATTCATTCAATTGACATGTACTGTGCTATTGTATAATGCTTTTAAAGTCAATGGTTGTTTTTAAATTCATAGTATTTCATTTGTGTGTCTGTCGAAGGATAAAGATGGTTAGACATCCTGATGTTAATACATGATGTACTTGTACACTTTATTGTTTGTGCGTGTGAGTGTGTGAATGCTTGTTTGTGTGTGCGTCTGTTTTGGTTGTTTATCTTGTTAATAGAAGGCCATATTGAAAATGAGGTGTACACATTTATTGTTAAACCTTAATATGTTACCTTCTAAAAATAAAGAATGTATTATTATTATTATAACTTACACATAGTCTGATGCCAAACATGTTTGCCTCCTACCTTGCTGGTTTCTTCATCAGTTTCGTGTGATAATGATAAACTTCCCCACCAATCAACTACAGGGAGGATAAAATTTGGAAGTCATAGTACAGGGAAATACTAAGAACTAGCCAGGCAGTTTTTGTAAACATTCCCAAACACAGAAACAAGCTAGACAATATTTTTAATTACTTATACAGTAAAACTCAGATAATAAGACCCCCCTTGCGACCAAACTGGTCTTAATATTGAGTTGATCTTAATATTGAAGCTGATTATAGAGCAAAAAAATGAAAATGGACTTGAAACTTGTGTTATTAATTTTGAGTTGGTCTTCTTATTGAGGAGATCTTTAAGTTTGGTTTTGCTGTGAGAAACTTATCGAATGCAAGGTTTTCACAGCTTTCTAAGGTCAGAAATGGTAGAATGTGTACGTACTAAGCAATCTAGGTGGTTAAGAGGTATGTCAAAACGAAAAAGCACCGTTTTCTAGAACGGTCGTGGTGCAGTCTTATATTACATTTTCACAAGCAATGTAGTCAATTTTGAAGCATTTTCTAATTAGAAAAGTTTATCCGAAAATGCATACAAATTCTGCTGATTATTACAGTCTTGGTGTTTTGATTTTCTATACAGTAAAACCTCAATAATACCACCACCTTCGGGACCCTTGAAAGCCTGTCTTCTTTTTGAGGTGGTCTTAGAGCATAGAATGAAGAGCAAAACAGTGAAAATTAACTTGAAACTTGTGTTCTTAATTTTGAATTGGTCTTTGAACTCAATTTTAAGACCACCTGAATAAGAAGACTAATTTTCAAGGATCCCAAGGGTGGTCTTATTATTGACGTTTAACTGTATTAACACTGGTTTATATGTCCGTGGTATTAATAAAACAACTGAAATGAGATTGATAACGGTTTTGCTTTATCTTATGCATATTTATTTTTGCAACACATTTGAAGAATTTGGAGTTGAATAAAAGTGTTCAAGTGAGGAAACTATCTTCATACATAGATCAGGTTATTGAAGCAATATATTGCAGTACATAATGTGATACGTTGCTCAAGTATTGCAGTATATCGTGGTACCTTCTAATGTATCGTGAGGACACTAGCTGTTACTGTGAATGTGCTGAAAGTCATGAATATACGGCATAATCAGGGGTTTGCTAATAAGAAATGTCATTAACCTGTTCACACGTATTCACATTTTGCTACCATGCCCGTGACATCCACGCCATGATGATTCAATAGTATCAAGTGTGCTTCTTTTCCGTCGCCGTCCGGCACCTGTGTAAATAAATACGTCAAAACTTTCATTTGGAAATACTCATAACCGACGTCAATAATACAAGCTATGTCATAGTTCTAAGCGCTCACATGTTTAAAACTTCAAAACTTTTATTGGGAAATACTAGACGTCATAACTGACGTCACTCGTGCAAGTTATGTTATAGAAGCGCTCACATGTTTAAAACTTCAAAACTTTTATTGGGAAATACTAGACGTCATAACTGACGTCACTCGTGCAAGTTATGTTATAGAATCGCTCACATGTTTAATAATAAAACGCCAAAACTTTGATTGGGAAATACTAGACGCCATAACTGATATCACTCTTGCAAGTTATGTTATAGAATCGCTCACATGTTTAATAATAAAACGCCAAAACTTTGATTGGGAAATACTAGACGCCATAACTGATGTCACTCTTGCAAGTTATGTTATAGAATCGCTCACATGTTTAATAATAAAACGCCAAAACTTTGATTGGGAAATACTAGACGCCATAACTGATGTCACTCTTGCAAGTTATGTTATATAATCGCTCACATGTTTAATAATAAAACGCCAAAACTTTGATTGGGAAATACTAGACGCCATAACTGATATCACTCTTGCAAGTTATGTTATAGAATCGCTCACATGTTTAATAATAAAACGCCAAAACTTTGATTGGGAAATACTAGACGCCATAACTGATGTCACTCTTGCAAGTTATGTTATAGAATCGCTCACTTGTTTAATAATAAAACGCCAAAACTTTGATTGGGAAATACTAGACGCCATAACTGATGTCACTCTTGCAAGTTATGTTATATAATCGCTCACTTGTTTAATAATAAAACGCCAAAACTTTGATTGGGAAATACTAGACGTCACTAATAGCTTTAGTTATGGAAGCGCTCATATTACTTGAGTGGTAGAGACAGTTTGTTTTATGTTCATGACGATTGAATAAGGCGCATGGTTAAATAACAATTGAAGTGATGTTGTGATTGCCTGGAGGCAGAAATTCGACTAGTTCCGGGCGCAGAACTTGTTAACGCAAAGGGAAGTAACTACTGCGTAAAGTATGACAATCTCCAACGCAGTGATCTCCACTTACATATATCAGAGCGTATTCGTGTGACTTCTGCCGTGTACGTATGGCTATCAACCTCAACATTGAGTGAAATCAATGATCCTAATTAAGCAATTAATCATAACAGGGAATAATTGCCTGTAATTGACTTTCATATTTTTTCAGACAAGTTCAAGTTATCTTACACCGTATGTATGATCTATATTTTTACCTATACAAATGAAATCTATCTTTTGACGAAAATTACCAGAGAAAAAGAAAATCTCTGTACGTTAACAATTAAAAGAGAAAAACGACTGGTATTTCACAACGACAGACTAGTCACTATATATTTTGCTATAACAGTAAAACCACAATAATAAGACCACACGCGGTACCCTCTAACACTGGTTTTAATATTGAGATGGTCCTAATATTGAATGTGAAAAAAGAGCAAAATTGGAAAAATAGACTTGAAAATTGTGTTCTTAATTATTGAGGTGGTTTTATTATTGAGGTGGTCTTATCATTGAGGTGGTATTTAATACAGGTTTAACTGTATATCGTAGATTAGAAGTTGAAGCTGGAAGATGGCATAAGCCTGTACAAATATCATATAACGAAAGAAAATATCAAGTTCATATAAATAAATATTATGGCAAAATGCAAATTTCATTAAAATTATTGAGATGATCAATTCAAAAAACAAAACTATAATAAGAAATCTTGCCACAAATCATTTGAAATCATCTTTTTTCTTTCAGATTTGTAGTACTTTGTATAGAACCATACAGATTGGTGTCGAAAAATCAGTCCAGAATGATTTTGTCGAGATGATTTGGAGAGAAAACATGCAAGATTATACCACAATATCTCGTGTTTATCCAATCACCCTGGTTGTTTCAGAGTAGTAAAAAAGAAGCGCCAAAGTAAATGTCATATCTTATTTTTATCGAATTTTAAATGAAAACACAGTCCTTTTGTACACAAAGTACTACAAAGATCTATGTTCGATTCCCGGGGTGAGCAGGTTATGTTCTTCCGTGACATTGACTACGGTCATATCCTCCACCTGTGGATAAATCGTCAGTGGCTTGCGTAAAAGCAAGTTAGCACTGGTTGATAATTAATTCCAGGAAAGCTTGTACTGGACGCCGGATATGACAGAAATATTGTTGAATAACGGCGTAAAACCCGATGAAAACAAAGTACTAATTGTGAACAACATACAATTGTGAACATATTGTTTCTTGTTTATATTTTATTAACAACAACAACAACATCGTCAAATCATACACTATATTATCAACAGAAAGTAGCATATTTTTGTAACATGTTGGGAACATTGAGACAGATCGATAAGAGTCTATTCCTTTTCATGCAATGATTAAGATTTTAGCAAATGGAACTGCCATCATCAAACAACGCAAACAATATAAATTTGTTTACATAATAATAAGAAAACAAAATTCTGAAAAATGTTCAGTGTTCGCATGAAGATATTCTTTTTAAGCGTCTTGCGAACGTTTTGCTCTTTATTCAATCTCAATGTTAAGACCGCCTCTATAATAAGACCACCTCAATATTGAGAACACACTTTTCAAGACCATTCTCACTGTTTTGCTCTTCCCAATGATGGTCTTATTATCGAGGTGTTTCTGTATATTTGACTGACTTCACGGACCAACCCAGTTTGTATACATCTTAACTAAGTAAAAACGAATTCTTGACATCTAGCTCATCTGTTTGTTTTTTATTGGCACAATAGCTTCGTGAGATGAAATCGGATTTCCGTCAAACTTTTGTATAATATCAGTGCATTGTTGGCAATTTCGTAAAATGTAAGGCTTCACTGCCTCTCACATCATTGAACAACTTCTTTTTATGAGAGGGGTCATTAGCAGTGCTAATTATAGAATCGGAAGATCCTCAAATTTCAATTGTTTGAACTTTGAATTTAATGAGAGGCGTCATTAGCAATGCTAATTATAGAATCGGAAGATCCTCAAATTTCAATAATTTATGATGATAATTTTTATATTCATGACTGGAAATAGTTTTGTATTCATGTAATTTATTCCATTTTATATTTGCATGCACCGTCTATATTAATTCAACGGCTAAATGTTGATAGTCTTCTTTTCTCGGAGTACACTAAGAAATAATATCGAAAGAAGCACGTCAATGCCTTCATACAGACATACTCTAAAACAATGCTTTATAACTTTTATTAACAGTTTCCCGGAACTGCAAAACAGATATTTCCCTTGCAAGCAAGCACTAACATGTCCATAAAACATCAAGCATTTCAAGAGGTGCAAGGGTAAATACACAAGGGAACAGGGGTGCCGCAAGGAATGGCCTGGTCGACCATAAGGTACAACTACGGACAATTAATGCGGACAAACAGTGGGTGGGGTTTAATGGATGGAAAAATCACAGGACAAGTCAAGAACACTCCTGTGCTCCTAGCTGTGTATATGGGATGTCTTCGGAAACAAGATAATGACAATTCAATGGCGTAGAGTATACTCGTATGGAGACATTTTCTCTCCACTTAGCAATTAAAAAAAACTTCAGTGTGGAAACTGATCGTAAAATTATTATAATTCGTGACGGTATATATTATGGTAGTTTGGAAGGTAGGGCGATACATGGAAACAAATAGCAACTTACATTTTTACACAGTATGTGTTTTTGCATATCGCACTGCAAAACTTCCTTGTATGAAATGGACACAAATAATTATGTTCGTGTCTTATAACTTATTTTTTTGAGCTGCAAATTGAATTTTTCAAGTTTGCATAGTTTATCTAAAAATAATTTAAATTTCCTTATGGCTCGGCAAAGTCGAACTTAAAATGAGTGCAGGTTTAATATTGCGTTGCATTAATCCTCTTGCGAACTTATTCGAATTACTGTAAAATCCCTCATCCGTTTTAGGTAAATGCAAATTCTTTATACGAGTATGACAAACGTTGCAATATTCTATGTAAACCATATTTATTCAATAAACAATATATATGAACTAAAAAGAAATATTTGTTCAATAATTGCAATATATTTATTAAATCAAAATATTTATGAACAGAACAGAACAATTCCTTTATTTTTACATTTCACACAGATTACAAATGTGTGTACATAAAATAACATAATTACATAATGGTATAGGTAATGGCGTTACAATTTTGTTTATTGGATGGTGATTAAATTTGGGTTTTTGTTGTTGTTGTTTTTGTTTTTTACTTGGTGGGGATTGCGATTCCATATACAAATTTGAAACTTGAATTTTACAAACAAAAAATAAATAATTATAATAAAAAATAAAAGTGTGTATGAAAAATTATTATGAAAAATCATTTGGCAGGTATCTATGGGACATATATACAGTTTGTACTTCAAACAATATAACATATTTAAAGTATATACAACAGGTTCCATGTAGCACTATATGGACTAGATCTCAAATGAATACTTGTTCAATAAAAAAATATTTATCGACTTAAAAAAAATTCTATAAGAAATATAAAATCATTCAGAAAAACTACAAATATATATACAAAAATAACGAAATATTATACATTGGTCAATGGTCATTTGACATGCAATATTATGGTTGATGAACATCATATAAATCATAATATAGTACTCATTACATTTTCATTGATACATAGTGAGCCTGAGGAGAAATACAATACAAATGAATTACTTATTTTTAATACAACTTATTTCTTAGGTAAAAAGCTTTATGAATAAACTATGACAGATTTTTAACAACACCTTAATAGTTCAACACATTTTGGAATATTGTATTTCTTTCTGTAATACTGTTTTATATATTGTTTACGCATTTCATGGTACAATGGACATTCAAACAAAAACAAAATTAATCTTCGATTATATTGCATAACTGGCATTTTCTATCTTGGAGTGGTATTTTTGCTGGTTTGTGGCATCGTCCAGCTTCGATTTCTAATCTATGTGACGATACTCTAAAACTTGTAAGTGGTTTTCTAAATTGTGGAACATTTATTACATTAAGCTATATGACTGGAAATTAAAAGCAGCGAACAACACATAACATTTTGGTCTGTTTGAATTTTGAAGATCTGACTTCCAATTTTGAATAAAAATATCTCTCCGTCTTTGTCGTAACACAAGTATAAACATATTTTGATCTCCAACAATTTGAAACAACCAAATATAATAAAAACCTATCATTTCTAAAATATTTTTCACCGATTTCGCCCAACTATTACATTCTGTGTGCACTTCTAAATCAGACAAAATCATATTATATAGACAATTTTGCCATATGGCGTTCCGTGCAGCAACTTATTCTCTCTCTTATATTTAACATTACAACAATGCAATATTTTCAACCAATATTTTATAACATTCTCAGTACGTCTAATAAGGAGATTTGTTTTCCATACACGAAATTGATCTGTGTTAGTGGTGTGACACCAAGCAGGTATTTACAATAACAATTAAAATGAACCTTTTCAATTTCCAAGCATTCATTTAAACCCCATACTTCACTTCCGTAGCAAAACATTGGAACACTAAGTTTGTCAGAAAGATCTAAACTGTGACTAATATTAATACCAGGAAATCTTACCAAATTTGCCTTCAATTCATACATTGCTTTCTGACATTGCCCTGCTAATATATCATCGGTAGCTGTAAATGACATCTCCTATGGTGAAAACTATACCTAAAAACACCTCTTAAGTCTCTTTATATATATATCAATGTAATTGCGCCGCGACACATAATCAAAACGATACCTCTAACACAGATCCTCGGTAAGAAGTTATACACATTATGTATCATTATATGTCGGTTGCATTAACTTAACAATTGCTTCACAAATTGCGTCTATTTCCGGGGTAAATATGAGTTCGCCTCCATATTCTTCTTGAACTTTAGCTCGTGTAATGGTGTTAAAGTGTGTTTGTATGACTCTAGGTAATTGTTTAATGTCCACGTTCTCTAAAAACAGCAGAATAATTGGTTTACTTCCTTGGTAAGCCGCCATTAGCTCGTCTTTGCAAAAGAAACTCTTACAATATTTATTTGACACGCAAGCAAGAATTACAAACGATGACTCAATACACTTAACAATCTCTTCTGCTACATGTAATCCAGGCGTAAAACTCATGTCTCCGGTACAAACGCATTGTTTATCAGTTCTTAGAAGTGTTTGCAACTTTCTATTGAATATTGGCAATATTCGTGTTCCAACCAGACCGTCATCTGAACTACAGTAAGACAGAAACACAGGGATTTTTTCTTTAGTCTTATTCAGTCGATGCATTTCTATAACCCTTTCTAGCATCAACCTCTCTTGTCTTGCTTTATGTCTACGGACACAACAGATTGTCAAAATAATAAGAGCTATTAATACCACAGCAGAACTAATACCGGTAGTAATATATATTATGGGCAAAGTACACAGATGGTCAATCGTTCGAACTGCTCGTTGGTCGACAACAATTAGATCATTTATATCACCATCTACACTGCACATGTAATTTGTATTCATTCGAGACCTGTTCTTGATTAACCAAACAATGAAGTCTTTGTTCTGGCAAGAACATTCAAAGGGATTGTCTTCCATTGTAAGCTTAAAGCCTCTGCTATTGTCAAGTATGTTTGAAAAGATATCTAAAGCGGTATCCCCTAAAGTGTGTATTCGGTTATATGACACATCTAACAATCTTATATCAGGTAAATGAGAAACTTCAAAGACTAAGTGTTCAAGTTCGTTATTGGAAATATCAATAAATTTAAGATTAAAAGAAAAACGAAAAGTTTCTTTCGGAATAAGAATTAATTTGTTATGTGAACAATTAAGACTTTCAAGCAAATGTATTTGCCAAAACATTCTTTCAAAGTCTCTGACATTAATTTTGTAAAGCCTATTTTGGGACATGTTCAGGTGTTTTAGACGACCAACAGCATACAACAAACTAGGATCAATCGATTCAACGCCATTTTCTCCAAGATCAAGTGTTTCAAGATAAGATTGAGCTCGGTAATCTGTAATTAATCGTAATACATTCCATTTTATGTGTTTATTTTTGAAGTCAAAGACGATCATAATTGATGTGTTGGTAGTGTCTCTAATACCAACTATGTCAGTAACAAATCCTTCAGCAACGTTAACAGGTGTGCATCGTCGCATCCGAATATCAGTGAAATTCATCGGATAAGTATAGTTAGACTGAAGTTCCTCGTTATTGGCAGCCTTCAAAGCGGCTTCTGGAATCATTGGGTAGTTTAAGTTGATGTGTTTTAAGTTGGCAAACGTCGATTCATTCCCGTGGTCTCGAATGGCTTTTAGAAGGTATACAGCAAGAATTCCGCCATTTGCTATATTCAAAGTACGCAAGTAAGGCATGGAATAAGAAAAACCTTTTACGTTCATTGAATCTTTCACAGTATCACTAAGGTCGAGAATTTCAATTTTAGTGGTTTTTAGAAAGTCGAAAAATCTGCTATCAAAAATATCAGGTCTTGTTGAAAGACGATAAACACCTTTTAAGTATAATGCCCGCAACTCAGGTAGGTAACTTCCTGTCAGACCAGACGTGGCGGATGTGATATTAATATTCATACAGTCGGTTAGGTCAATATATGTGATATTCACTAGGCCATAAAATACAGCAGCCTGCATTTTATATAATCTGAGACTAGTAAATTTAAGGAATCGCAATTCACGCATATAATAAAATGATTTTGATCGTAGAGTGTATAAATTGAATTCCATGTATTCCGAATCTTGGAACATATCGTCTGGTAGAACCGTTAGATGTGTCACATGGCTCCAGTATGTAGAATTAAATGGTGGCTTTGTTGCGTAATCCGCAAAATTAACGCGATGAATCAACACGACAGACACATTCTGAGGTATAATGTTAGGAATACATCCGACACATATGAAGTTCGTTTCTTTAATCTCACAACAGTCGTCCAATGCACTTAAAACAGGAATTGCCCTCATCAATAAAATCAAATTGATTATGTACTTCCACATCATATCTGCCATAATTTTATTCCGAGCGTGAACTAATTGTCAAAATGATTGAACTATTACAGAATGTACTGTGTATTCAACTACTGTATTCGTAGTTCTGATTTCAGTGCAGTGTAATAAGTTGGCAAATATATTGAATTAATTCACCGATTAACCCGGAAGACAAATAGTCCAGTCAATCTAATTTTAACCCTCAAATAATTGCAACATAAATTCTTTCAAGTATATGCGTTAGAACAATACTGTATAAACAACATATCAAAAGTCTAACACAATCTTTGATGCAGATAGTGAATAAAGAATGAAAATTAAAAATGTTAAAACACCTTTAAAGGATTGGCGCATAATATATACCATATTTTAAATATTATTCACAAGCACGCATTGATCAAGATGAATTTGTCAGCACACACATGTAGACAATGTATAAACTTACTTTAAATACTGCTGGTAAATAATATATGAAGTCAAAAGTACATCTTCTTCAGGTATGATGATACTATAAGGCTATCATTTTTGTCATTGCTTGTAGGATTTGCGCCTGCTTCGGTTACACTCGTCATATTAGCTTTGTCACAATTCTTCATATCATCAAAATTTAAATTATCAGTGGTGGCACATGTGATAGTTACAACAACGACATCATAGCAGACGAGAATAGTGAAAGAAAAGCGAGATGTGTTTAGTGCATTACTAACTTTAACAAAGAATGGAAGCGAGAAGCAATTAATTATTTAAAATTATAAAAACACCATGATATTATTGTTCATTTAATCAAGAAATCAGACATAACTGCTAAAATGTTTTCACTTATTGGAAAATATGATTTATTAGCCCATAAACTTTTGGAAATGGACAATTTGCTGAATTTTAGTCTATGTTCTATGTAATGAGTGCAGTCTAGCGACTATCCCCAAAAATGTTACTGGTTTCCAGTATGCTTTCATCTTGATACTTTATACTCTCTTATTAGTTAAGTGAGTTTATGATGACATTTAGCTAAAGTCTAGGCAGAAAATCACACTATATACTGCCTGAGTGTCTGATAAGCCACACTCACATTGCTGGGCATTGTTTTTTGTACAAGAAGAGCACATACCATGATACAGAGGATTACAATATTTTATGGAAGATGAGACTTTTTCAAGCAAATTAAGTATTTTATTCATAATTATTTTGGTTAATACAGTGCAACCATTCCACAGCGGCCCTCACTTTAGTTTTAGCTGCAGTAAGAATTTACTATAAATTCAACCCCTGTATTGCAACAACCTCTCGACAACAGCCAACATCCGCATCTCTAAAAAAAGGGTGTTCGGCAGACGATTTGTGGCCAAAACTGAAGCAACCACATAAACATTAAAAATGGCGAGATAGGGTTTTGTCCACATAATAATGAACGTAATGTCAGAGGGAGACAGTATTTTCCACGTTAGAGTGTGCATTAACATTAACTCTTTTCGCTTACCTCTTATATCAAAATAAGTAACGGACGATATGGGGAAATCAGAATTTGAGAAGTTCTGTGAATGATTCATCGGGTCCAAAAATTTTATTTCAAATAATAAAATGGTTTCCAATAGTCCATTTCAATTTCACATTCCTAAGAGCATACATCGGGACATGATATTTATTTCGGATGATACCATTGTATTCGGATAAAAGGTTGTCGAATAAATGACGTCCGACTGAACCTCGAACAATTTATTTACTCATGAAATCACAGGGATCTACAGTATTTGATCATATTAGAGTGAATACCTTCTCAGGATGATAAATAATGTCATTTCAGGAATAAATTTATACATAGTGTAAGTATTTCATCACAAACACTTAATATTACTTGTAAACTAGTACTTGGTGTAATACAAGTACTGGTCAATTGCTTGATGTTCTCAGCCTCTGTTGTTTTCCTATTCTTAACTAATTTGACTATAAGTTAACCACGCCTTGTGAAACCGGAAGTTGTAATACTGGGAATGCTGGGATTTTGTATCAACTCCTAACAAATGGTTTGACAACTCTCATCAAATGTTACGTATGGGGTTAAGTGAAGAATCTTTGTAAATTTGGATGTTACATGTCTTTCATGTACATGTTTATATTATCATGTGAGAACACTACTGCCACTAAGAATTATGAAGTATTGATACATTTGAGAAAATCCTGCTTTGTGCACCAATATGGCTTATTTAGTTTCCGTTGTCGTCATCAACTATCTGTGCAGTGCAAATTTGGTATATTTTAGTCGTATTGGTCGCTTATAGAAATTAAACGGCTGTGCCCCTATGTTTCGAGGGGCTCCAAAACGTGATGCTTGGGAGCAGTTTAGGTTTGTGTAGCGTCAAAGGTATGAACACTAGATAAGATCGTTAAAATCTTAATTTTCTACTCAGGAGATTATCATGAGTTCTTTCCCATTATTGCTTCTAGAGTTGCCCCCCTTTGCCCCTTTAATGTATATTCAATATACAAAATACATATACAATAGAGAGGTGAAGGGAGAGAAATCTAGAAGGGATAAAGGGAAAGAATTCTCGACAATCTCCTGTGAGTTTCCATACATAATACAAATATCCATACAGCAATACAGTAAAACCTCAATAATAAGGCAGGCCCGTAGCTGGGCATACGCACGTACGCCCGTGCGTATCATCATTTTCAAAAGACGAAATACTAAAAAATCTAAATCAGCATTAAAAATCGAAGGCTGAGGTGGGTGAAGGGTTACAGCACAGCTAATATTCACAACTTAGAATTTTCATTGACAATACGTCCAATCCATATCTCGGAAAGTGAGTATTGAGGATGTAAATATTGAAGAAACTATTTGCGTCAGTTTATACTGACTATACTATTATGACATGCGCGTAGGAGCTGGGGCCGCAGCGGACATTTATGACCCCTACTTCTCATCTGTATCATAAACTAATAAAAACCAGCCACAAAATGTATTGGCATTCAGCCAAGATATTTAACACACATGGCAAAGTGTTATCATCGCTACCAGACAGGAGCCGTCAACAGTACACTGCCTGCCATCAATGAATGCATGGAGGGAGCCTGCTAACCAGGTGACAAGAATAATTAGTTTGGTTCGTTAATGACATGGACCATCGCATTGTAGTGTTTGGAAAGTTCTAGCACCGAATGTGATTACATTTGTTTGTATTATTAAATACGACTTATGCTAATTTACTCATGTGTTATTTTGAACCTTTTAGGTAACACATCAGTTGCACTTGTGTTTTGTGAACTATTGCACGTGTTGGTTTCGTGATTTCGCATTTGCTAATGATGATATATGTTATTGTTTATATTGCTTTCATGTACCTGAATAAATACATCAAAATGCGACTGAACTGTTTCAAAATATAACCTTAACAGTCCCGTGTGTATTTACAAAATTACATCTTTGTATGAATAAATGTAACAACTTACAACCAGAAAACAAAATTTCGGAAAATATCTTTTTAAAAGTGATGGACTTTGTGCCTGAGAAAATTGATTTTATTATTAAATATTACTCATCCGGAGGGGATACCCCTCCCATACCCATCCAATCCGCGGCCCCAATGCTCAATACCTTCCTACGCGCCTGCTATAATGCTATGTAAATGTGTGTGTTATATTGCTGTGAATGTTGACGGACGCTGTATTTTTTTTTAAATAAATGGTCCCTATAAATGAAAATTTCTACTCTGTTTATATCAAACTATATCAAATAACCTTAATCGGGTTTAAATGAAAAAATCCTGTAGACATCCAAAACACTATTTCACCATTTGTGTTCGACTATTCAAACAAATTTCGGGGGGGGGGACCCCGCACCCACCGCTATACAAAGGAGGGGGACACCCCCTCCTTGTACCTCCCCTAGTCGTGCGTATCATCAAAAACAGCCCAGCTACGGCCCTGTAAGGGCACCATTGGGACCCTAAAAAACTGGTCATGAGATGATTTTAATATTGAGGTTGAATAAAGAGCAAAATGGTGAAAATAAACTTGAAAATTGTGTTCTTAATATTGAAGTGGTCTTACTATTGAGTTGGTCTTTAAGTGAAGTTTTACTGTATACCATCAATACATTAGACTGGATATATTGATACAGACTTTACAATCAATGACACCTCTACTTTCCATCACTGCAACACTGATCTTCATCCATAGATTTCCCTGACGTAGAAATCCTGAGTCCCTGTCTTCCGATTCCTTCTAGCAACTCCCATGTACAACTTATTGTACATCCCTAGGAACCCTAAAATAACATTTGTCAAGTATAAAATGCATATCTGAGACCATACAAAGGCTTTACCAAGGACCTCCAATGTATCAAACACGAGGGTCCAAGGACCCTCAGCTGAAAAATCCTAGGGCAAACACTGCAAACTTACTATATAAAGCAACCATATCAGAGGACAATAACATGTCTAGATGATGACACATAATATAACATGCGCCAAATAAAAACCACAGTATAAACTGATATATGACTGAACCAGATAAAAACCACAGTATAAACTGATATATGACTGAACCAGATATTAGATATTATAGCTTTCCAATGATACACAAAACTTGAACAGTATTTTAGTTTAAAGAGAGAATGGCATGTTAGTACCTTCATACAAACAATCTGTTTTCTGGAACTGCAAAACACGAGTCAAATACAGGTATTTCCTATGCTAGCGCTAACAAGACGCGCAGGTCAGGATAGGTCATATTTTTTCAGACAATTCAAAATTGGCTTACACAATATGTATGATCGGTAAATTTGCCAGCAATCAATGAGTTTTCAATATGTTTCACTTCTTCACTAGACAGCAAGTTCCTGTAAAAAAGAAAACAACGTATTTAAAACGACAATTTCATCCGGATAAAATTATTCATTGTGTACGGTAATACTGTCGATTCAAAATAAGTTGAGAATACCGTTTTTTGTGTACTCTATGTCTATTGGTCAATCGTTTGTACGACATGTTTTCATTGGCTGATCACTTCAAAGTTTGATTCAAAATAAGTTGAGAATACCGTTTTTTGTGTACTGTATGTCTATTGGTCAATATTTTGCAAAACATGTTTTCATTGGCTAACCACATCACGGTTAATAAAAGCGGACTATACTGTATCAATACTGCGTATTTAACAGTCCACTTGAACTATAATTATTACCTATACAAATGAAATCTATTATTTGGCGAAAATTACCAGAAAAAAAGAAAATTCTCTGTGCGTTAACAAATAAAAGAGAAAAACGACTGGTATTTCACAAAGACAGACTAGTCACTATATATTTTGCTATTACAGTAAAACCACAATAATAAGACCATCTCCCGGGACCCTTTAACACTGGTCTTAATATTGAGATGGTCCTAATATTGAAGTTGAATAAAGAGCAAAATAGGGAAAATGGACTTCAGCCTGTACAAATACCATATAACGAAAGAAAATGTAGATTATGTAATGTTCTAGAAGATGAGTTTCACTTTTTGTTAGAATGTCCATTATGTCACGAAATTCATCAAGTTCATATAAATAAATATTATTGGGAAAATGCAAATTTCATTAAAATTATTGAGATGATCAATTCAAAAAACAAAATTAGCATAATAAATCTTGCCACAAATCATTTGAAATCATCTTTTACTCTTTCAGATTTGTAGTACTGTGTATACAACCATAGAGATTGGTGTCGAAAAATCAGTCCGGAATGGTTTGATAGAGGTGATTTGAAGAAAAAAGACGCGAGGTTATACCACAAAATCTAGTGTTTTTTCCAATCACCCTGGTTGTTTCAGAGTAGTGAAAAAAAAGCGCCAAAGTAAATGTCATTTCAGGCTTTTTTATCGAATTTCAAATGAAAACACAGTGGTTTTGTACAATTTGTACAAATATGAAAAATCCTTGTTCGTTTCTCGGTTGGGCAGGTGATGTACTTCCATGGTATTGGCTACGGTCATGTCCTCCGTATGTGGAGAAGTCGTCATGTGCTTGCGGAAGAACAAGTTAGCACTGGTTGATAATGGATTCCAGGAAAACTGGTCAGGTCAACTGGCCGTCGTATAGGACCGAAACATTGTGGAAAAACGACGTAAATCCCTATGAAACAAAGAACTAATTGTGAACAACATCAAATTGTGAACATCTTGTTTCGTGTTCATACTTTATTAACAACAACAACAACAACATAGTCAAATCATACACTATATTATCAACAGCAAATATAATAGTTTTGTAACATGTTGGGAACATTGAGACAGTTCGAATAGAGTCTACTCCTTTTCATGCAATGGTCAACATTTTAGCAAATGGAACTGTCATTATCAAACAACGCAAACAATATGCAATTTGTTTACATAATAATAATTTTCAGTGTTCGCATGAAGATATTCTTTATAAGCGCCTTCTGAACGTCTCTTGTTGTTATGAGCGTTCAATGATTGGGACATTTCTTCCCGACGTATGTACATTTACGTCAATCTGCGGATCACGAAACCATTTACCATCCAACGAGGTTTCCTGGCAACCTAGTATGGCGGAATTCGGTACCTGAAATAACCAAATTAGTAATCTCGACAAAAGAACTCATCTATGACGCTTACATACATTATATTTGTAACAGAACGTCAAAGTTACCGCGACCAATCAGGCCCATGCGCTTGGGTTTGGCGACCAATCAGGCCCCAGCGCATGGGTTTGGTGACCAATCAGGCCTCAGCGTTTGGGTTTGGCGACCAATCAGGCCTCAGCGTTTGGGTTTGGCGACCAATCAGGCCCCAGCGCATGGGTTTGGTGACCAATCAGGCCCCAGCGTTTGGGTAAGGTGGCCAATCAGGGCTCAGCGTTTGGGTTTGGTGGCCAATCAGGCCCCAGCGTTTGGGTTTGGCGACCAATCAGGCCCCAGCGTTTGGGTTTAGTGACCAATCAGGCCTCAGCGTTTGGGTTTGGCGACCAATCAGGCCTCAGCGTTTGGGTTTGGCGACCAATCAGGCCCCAGCGCATGGGTTTGGTGACCAATCAGGCCCCAGCGTTTGGGTTTGGCGACCAATCAGGCCCCAGCGTTTGGGTTTGGTGACCAATCAGGCCTCAGCGTTTGGGTTTGGCGACCAATCAGGCCTCAGCGTTTGGGTTTGGCGACCAATCAGGCCCCAGCGTTTGGGTTTGGTGACCAATCAGGCCTCAGCGTTTGGGTTTGGCGACCAATCAGGCCTCAGCGTTTGGGTTTGGCGACCAATCAGGAAAATTGGAATAGACTTAACAATTATGTACTTAATTTTGAGGTGGTCTTTTTATTGAGTAGGTCTTTAAGTGAGGTTTAACAGTAGTAATGTACCCAAAATGGAGTTAATGATCATTTCATATGTTGATATGAGAGGTGTATAACGATAATTAGTATACGATTCAGGTCGATATAACCTTTTCAAGAGGTGTATAACACGGATGATGGTGTTCCATCACAGGGTTATTGTCCACTCTGTTGTATGCACAGAGAAATGCCCAACGTCTTGCTTCACTTGTGTTGGCCCCACTGCAGTGTAACAGATTACAGTGGAAAAATAATGCATCACCTGAAAAAGAACCACATTCGCCGTATTGCAATACGTGTATGAACTATGACCAGTCAGCATTAGTCTTAAACATTTACTCTAAAATTTGAACATTATCTCAAATTATTTAAGATTTCACCTAAACGCTCTTCACTTAGAGTAATATCTGAACTTAAATTTTGATTTCGGTATCAAATACTTGTAGTTAGACTGTTCAGGTATGCTTTATGCTTAGTGAGTAGGTCACAAACTTGAACGAAAGCTCAGCTTATATCAGTTTGAAGGAATATATATAATGATCATGTTATAAAACGGCTATATCAACTTTCAATTCAGAAACATGACCATTTATCAAACTAACATAAAATTAGTGTGGCTTGAAACAACCATAAAGCTTTCATAGAAGAGATTAAACAATGTAGTGTCCCTTTAATCTGAACTTTACGTGGAACGGCTAATT
The DNA here is from genome assembly GCA_032209605.1 of Mactromeris polynyma. Taxonomy (NCBI): domain Eukaryota; kingdom Metazoa; phylum Mollusca; class Bivalvia; order Venerida; family Mactridae; genus Mactromeris; species Mactromeris polynyma. The sequence continues at coordinate 10,286,185 of JASFXZ010000023.1, forward strand.
ACCAGGGTCCATCTCAACGTTGTCATGTGGGCAAACTTTAGTTATTTCTTCTAAACGATCTATATCCGCACCGAGTTGTCCACCAACTCTAACATGATCAATACGTCCACACCGGCTTGAACCTTTCAGTATCTGGTGGAAGAAAGAGGAATGATAGTTTCACAGAACAATCGTGGAGTAAGAACAAACATTTCCCTGAAACGGCTTTCCATGAACCATGGTTTAGAAGGATGACAGGAGACGTTTTGTCAGAACACATTTGTTCAGGAAATTGTATTGGGTCAACGATATTTAGCTGAGAAATGTGGATTTGATCCTTTCATTTGCAAATACATGTATTTGATGAATGTGGTAGATTTATGTTCCTCATTTCTGCATTGAAATGGCAACCTCATATTCTTTAAAATCACCGTCGGTGTATCATTGATTATAAGATTAATCAAGTAATGCGAAATCAGCTTATGAACCGATCATGGTCAACTTATCCGTACATTGCCGGTAACTTATTGTGAAATAAGGCCAAGTGTTTTGATTATAAATGTTTACCTGAAGACAGCTATTCTCTTTCGTGCATTTATCTACAGCAATGAATACAGTCATCATGTGTGGAAACAGGCATCCATTCTTGTACCAGTATCTACAATGAGCAACATATTACATGTAGTGTATACACAGTGCTACGCCCCCCGAACAACGCCCTTAGAGAGACACCAGGGGCATCTATATTGTTTCGGTTAGGGTGAGGGGCGTGAATTATATATGGGACTACAAGGGTGGTTGTTTTGGTATGACGTCCCCCCCCCACCCCAGAAGTCAACGACGCTTTCTCGCTGATTCTCAAGAAAAAAAAACAAATGTGGCTCAATGTATCGCCATGCTTGATCGATGTATTTTGTGCTGATAGGGTAGTAAATGCTTTATCAGCTTCAGATACATAATGCTTAACAAGCTTGTCATATTTCAGGGAGTGAACACCGGCCCAACCCCTCTTAAATCCGCATATTTATACAGTTTTGGCAGTTGTTGCGAGGTCGTTCCTCTAGAGTGGTTTAATTGGTGACAATACTGATATCGAGGGTTCCGTGCAAGACTATCGCAACTTCTATATAAATACATAGGAGAGATATAAAAGCGAAGAGAACTCCTGACTTCTTATCAACAAACTGCACCATCTGGTTTATATAGCAACACGTATCAAAGGAAGGTCCAGGAGTGACGATGTCATCTTAATGCTATTCCTGTCTCCTGCTGCAGTTTTCCTGCCGGTCGGAAATGCCTGATTCCTGATCCGAAGGTCATGAGTTCTGAGCCCTGCTCAGTGGAGCTTGGTCACGAATTTCGTGTACTGTAGTTTAGACGCGAGTACTGGTTAGTAACCCGGGAAGAAGTTATCCTGACGGATTAATAAGTTGTAAGAACTTGATTCACAATCGATGCAAAATAAATAAGTGTAAAGGTAGATAGTTTTGTTTTTAGCAAATATGAGAAAAGACAATTGATGCCTTCATATAAACATATTCAAAATCATTGAATTATATTTTTTCAAAAGAAATCTGGAACTGCAAAACTTGAGTTTAATACAGGTATTTTCTACACTAGGTGCAAACCCAGTATGTAGGTCAGGATAGAAAATAAATGTATCAGACTCGTGTTTTTTGGAAACATGTTAGACAAGTGACATCCCAGAGTAGTAGAGTACATCTTTATGAAGACATTTAAGATCGATTATCTCATATTTACAACCAATTGTATTTGAGCGCCGCTGTACGATTTCCCATCTCTTCTATATGTGACGTCATTTCCAGAAAACGTCATGTACTGACAGTAAGCAACATTTGCTTCGTATGGCAATACGAAAACTAAGTGACCATATGGAGTAAATACTGTTTCCTGCTTGCAAATAGTGTCGTCACATGTTGCTTTTTCTTGAAATGAAGTCACTTACAGAAGAGGTTGTAAATCTACCATTAAACAAGAATGTAGATACTTGCCCATAATCTTGATGCCATGCGAACTTTCCACCAACTTTTGCAGGTTTTGTCATCAGTTTGGTATGATAGTGATAAACTTCTCCTCCAAGCAACTGTAATGTGATTGATAATAACACTGATAATGTTATCTGAACCGTGGCTTCTTTTGAAAACATATTGTGTATAGCACTCAAACATTTTATTCGCTAATTGTTTATGCGGGATTCGAGCCGACCGGTTTGCTCACTCAGCAGTGTATTCGACGACCGATTTGGATGTCATAGGGTTAACACCTTTTGGAGCGTACTTTGTTCATGTCAATTTGATTGAAGACAAGGCACACTATTTCATTTGTCTCCACCTCCGATTCATGTTGGAAGTTTTCTGTTGTTTGCGGAAGAGCAAGTTAGCACTGGTTAGTAACCTAGTAACCAAAGAACATTGGCTAGTTCAAATGACCGCCGTACTCAACTAAAATACTGCTGTTTAATTGTATGAAATTCCATATCAACACGACAATCTAATGCCTACATTTGTACGGCACTCGTCTACTGTAAACCTTTGATACCATGTTCCAATAGATGAGAACAGAAAACCAGGGCGCCCTATGAACACATTAATTAGCGCAGATCAGTCAATGTAGAGCTTGCTGTAATGGGACTGTCATGGGGCGAATCTGCCAATGTTGCCACAGAAGGAGCAAGGCGGAAACGGGTCGTCGCCTAATAGGACGGAGATGATTCAGTTAGTCAGTAAGTAGACAATTAAGAATGGCAAACATCCGCATATTATGTATTTTGTTGTACATTCATGATAGATTGATGGTAGTTTGAATATTTTGTTGATGTTTACTTTTTGTTACTCTTGTATCAGTGCCACTACCATACTGGTTACCTGTTCACATGTTCCAGCCACTTTCTCACACCTTGCTACCATACCTGTTACATCAACACCAGGGTGATTCCATAATATCAAACGTGCATCTCTTCCCTCGTTGTCTGGTAGCTATAGCAATATAAATATGTGATGTTAAAGATATTTTTCGAGCAAGAAATACCCCCATCAAAGAACACAAACGCACGAAGAGGCATAAAAATATGAAGATTTTTAAAAGGCACCTAGTGCATCCAAATACTTGACAATTATCAGGCAGTTATGTCCCCTAGTCTTTGAGCTCCTATAATTCAGGCAAATACGACTGTAGTAAGTATCGTCATACATTTTCTTCATAGATAAACATTTTTACACGTAATATGTCTGAAAGAGCTCACAGTTGTTTAAACTTACGCACTTAATCCCCAAGACGTTCCAAACGAAAATCTATTTTTAGAATAACTGTTTAGTGGATAACGCTTTGAATATCTTATTAACTACATAATTTTCTATTTTTAGATAACTGTTACGTGGTGAGCCCGTTAGATATCTAGTTACCTACATAATTCTATTTTTAGTAGGGATGTCAACGAATAGCAAATCAGGTATTCGAATATTCGTTTTTCATTTCGATCGAATATTCGAATATTCGTTCGACACAACTTAGACAAAATTATTAAAAAAAATATACCAAAGTTCCTTACGTGCTGTGTGTATTCTACTTTCGTTTTCACCAGAAGTTAAGACTGAATGAATGAAGTTATTGCAGTTAACATATTATCTTCTGTGTTTATGAATATCTTTGTGAAGTGTTTAATATGTTTTGTTTTCGTCAATTGTTCATTATTTTGCAAATGAAGCATGAAAAAAAGAAATAGTTCTGTTATTTTTAAGATGTAATAACAACCCATTGTGTTTTTAAGTTTTAATACAAGTATTCAACGTTTATCATTTATGCATTCATAAATATACGAACTCAAGAACATGACAATTTGGCAACTCGTTGTATTTTGAGTAAAATGTTTTTAAACAGTCATTTTAGATTGGATGATATGACCTACGTGAAAAATTAGTATGCAAATTATGTTGTTTCCCGTCACCCCATTTTTCGGCATGTTTCTTTTCTCAATTCCATCTTTGATCTTCCTTAATTAAAAAGCGAGTCATTAGCTCAAATCCCTGTCGGTGGTTTTAACTGCCTACTTTTTACACCTTTCGTCAACAACAAAATTACCGACAATTAGATACCTATTTTCTTCTATTTGAGACTATGGACTATCAAACTGTTATAAACGGTCAGTAATTAACGGATTATCGAAAGACACAAAATGTCATCACCCGACGATATACAATTATATTAGCACCCCCAATATACACAATGACACTTTTACAAGCGCGTATATTTCAACAACAACAACAACATCCTTTATTACTCTCATATACTATCTTACACAAATCGGGGTCGGCAAATAAATAAACAAACAACAATTTTTATTTTTCATACATTTTTTATTAAGTATATTTTTTCGAATATTGAAACAGGATTCGAATATTCGATGATAAAACGAATATTCGAATATTCGTTGACATTCCCTAATTTTTAGATAACTGTTAATTGGTTAACACGTTAAATATCTTGTAAACTACATAATTTCAATTTTTAGGTAACTGTTAAGTCGTTAATGCATTAAATATCTAATCAAAAGACGCAATGTCGTGTTAAGCACAGACATTACTGCATCTATGTCACTGCATGCATTTGTTGAATGGTTCAATTTGGACTTTTGCTCACTATGCACGCATATTAAAATACTAATTTATACTACATCCGGGTACTGAGGAGCTGCGCTGTATACCAGGTTGTGTTGTGTTCGAATATATCATACAACACCCCTCAAGAATTTCCGTACTTACCGAGTACATATGTTCTGCAAACTGTTCCGTGTTGACAGCTTTTTCCACGTGCTCTATTTCAGCAGTTGAGAGAAGACCTCTAAATAAAGGCATATATTATTGGGTAGTAACTCATTCAAAAGATTTATTCATATGCCATTTTCTTTTTCCGTGTTGTTTTTGCAGCGAAATGAGGGATTTTGATCGAATCGTATGCGCGCCAATGGTAATTCTAACATAAACGGACAAGTACATTGTATTTTTAAAAGATGGCATTTCCATATTAATAAATGAGAACAAGATTTTATGCTGGAGAGAATGCTCCTTGTTAATAACATAGTGGTGTGCATGAGTTCAACAGTATTGCAGTAGCATAAGGCGGTCAGATGACCTAACCAGCTAGTGTTCCTATGTTTGTAACCAGTACCAACATGTTCTCTCGCAAGCAACACTTAAATCAGAGGTGGAGGACAAGCGACGTTAGATGTAATATCAGTCAATTTGTCACAGAGCCCACATGCCTCTTCAGTGGAGTGGTAGTCAAACGGAACTTGGGGTCATATGGAGCTAATCGTGCGATCCCTAATTGTTAAACTGGGGTAAATATAAGTAATCAATAAACGCACTTGACAAGAATAAATCCATCAGCGTTGAAGTCCCGTTTCATTTCTTCAGTTACACTGAACTCGCCTTCATTGAACTTGAAGCCTGTAAGCAAAACATTGGTAATTAATATAACAACCGAATGTTGCGCATTATGAACAGGATAAACTATTTCATATGATCAGATTTCCAATACAAACGACTTCAATAGCGGCGAAGATGGTCATATCAATATGTACAGTTACCGCATGGTCAATGTGTGCACATAGTTAATTAAACATGAATTGATGCAACGTGTTAGAGAATGAAGAGTCGCAAACTGCAAAAAGCAGTCATGTTGGCATGATGCCGTGGATGTCGACTCGGAGTACTTAGAAGTTACAGTTACATTTGTACATAATAATTTCGAGAGTTTTGATATCGTTTAAATTATAAATGGTTTGTATAAAAGAGATGTAAAGTTGCTACAGAGAACGGCATATACACAAGACAATACTCCACACACAGAGCCCCGAGAAAACAACACTCCCCAACACATCAGGCAGTGAGGAGGTGAAAGGGTAAACACGCATGTGAACAGGGGGCAAGAAATGGCCTGGTCGACATTTAAGGTGTCCTTAGTTGGTCTTCATGAACAACTGAGGAGAATTAAGGAGAACAACCAAGGGGGGGATTTTAATGGATGGAATACATCATCGAACAAGCCAAGAAAGCTAGCAACAATATGACGAAAGGGGGTGGGGGAGAAAATAACACGAATATTATATTAAGTGAAATAATTGCACACAGGGAAAGGGGAATTTAACATACATAGAAACATTAACCATACAGCGATTTACAGCCTTGGAACTGTCATCAAAATACTGAGGATTCTAAGTGGATTTAACAGCTAGCTAACCTCAAACTTAATCGCTATAAGGTAGTTTCCAACACATACACATAAATTGACTAACTAAGCTTTAAAAGCAATTAATCATTACGTACATAATAACAAATATACAGAACGAAGAAAAAAGCAGCCTCCGACTGACCTTGCTTTCATTAACTAAATTATTTACACAAGAAAGCTAAATAAACAAAATTGTAAATCTTACTTTTTAAAGACATACTGTATGTAGTTGTAATTAAGTCACACATATCTTGGTATACAAGTTTTCATGTAAACAACACGCCATCAGCATATCATAAACACATACGTGTGATTGTATCAACATAAACGAAAAGACCAATTTAATTAAATTGAGAGATTTCAGTCCCTAGTTTACTGATGTTAAAATCTGCTCCCAAAACTATGGTGGCATATTTCTGCCACCAGTTAACTACTTAATTAACTAGATAATTATCTGGTCATCGCATGAAAGAAACTAGATAACAACTTAATTAACTAGATAATTATGTGGTTAACTAGATAAGTATTGTGATAAATTTTATACCAGATAAATATCATAACACGAAAAATTGTCTTATAGTGCCCACAACTGCCCCCACTTACACCCAGTACGGACAATCTATTTTAGATAAGTGTTAAGTAGTTAATGCGATAAATATCTCGTTAACTATATAATTATCTAGTTAATTAATTTGTTAACAAGATAAGTATCTAGTTAACGACATAAGTATCTAGTTAACTATCTAGTTAACTATATAGGTAACACATTAGCTACACAATTTTAGGTTACTGTTAAGTAGTTAACATGATAAGTATCTAGTTAATTAAGTAGTTAACTGGTGGCAGAAAATGCCTCCATACAAACAAATATGGCACACTACGATATGTTCATCGCTTGGGAGTGTTGTATCACGGTTGTATGATTGGGGTCCCCAGTATGAAGTGTTGTTACATAGGAATACTATGAGCTATACGTACGCTGTTCAAATGAAACAGTTATCACTGAACCTGTTGTGGAACCACATTTCTAAACAAGTTTACTGCTACATACTTGTTAGATAAGAATACGAGCGATATATGTAGCCATTGTTTTTGGATTTAGAGTTTGTAGAAATCATGTGCTTGCTCAGATGTCAAAACAAGTATTTAATAAATCGTATTTTTCATGATTGCGCAAGGATGAAACACAAATGGCAAATTATCTCTAATTGTAGTACATGGCCTTGAACTCAAGATATCCTGATAAACTGAGCCGTGATAATACATACAGCTTGCATTGTGAGCGTAACATTAGAATAATACATTTCTACGTTATGCATCGTCATGGATCATTCAGGAGCGTACATAGATACCAACAAGACGTAATCTTTGTGACCCCGCAAGTTTGATAGTAAGATATTGGACGTATGAAACTGGGTCAGAATATTTGTCTGAATGAGATTAATATATGCCAAATTACCAAATCTCTAAGGTACTCTGATACAAGGCCATAATGGCTATCTTTTTCTATTAATCCTTATACAGCCTTTATTTCTGTGACATACGCTGAACAAATTTTCTAAACGTCCATGTAATAAAATACAAATTTAAGTAAACGGTTTTACATCCCGACTTGAAATTTGGCATTCTGGTATTATCTATAGTACTCTTTCGAATTTCACAAAGAAAATACCTATTTATCATCATGGCTGACCACGTGACGGTGAGTACAATATTGAAATACAGTTACACTGCCATCCAAAAGTTTCTTCACATATGAATATTTTAAGTTTCATTACATTTTTATGCAGAATTCCAAATAAGACACGTATGACCATGAAGTAAAATTATTCATCCCACTTCTGTTATGTATATTTAAGAATCAACAATTTATGCAACTCAGCAGCAGCATCAATCAGCCTGCATTCGAAACCAATATTTGTGTAACTGATTGATCTGACACAGAAAATAAGTTAATTTGTTTCAGTACAAATTTATAAATACTTCTACAGAAAATTATTGCTGTGTCAAAAAGCATTTTCAATTTATTGCATGTGACACAAATATGAAAATACATTAACTGCAATGGGAATTGTCGAAGTGTACAGTGTATATTGTACTGAAGGTATTTTCAGCATACTCAATACAGCATGTATTATACAAATAAATACTTAACAGCAGATAGCATGATGTAGCATTTAATTCATAAATCGATTTAATCAATGTAATACAAAGATATTTGGTGCCAGATTTCACCAAACATGCAACATACAGATAAAGCATCCACGTAAGATATGATGATCAGTGAAAACTCAGTTTTATTGAACTGTTGCGTAATAAACATGGAAAATGAAACAAATGGAACAAAAACCGAAACATCACACTAATTGGAAGCATGGTTGAAATAACCAAACACCACTTTACAAATTACCGGTCTTGTAACATAATGTGAAGTCGTATGAGGTTATATGGCAAAAGACCCGATTTGGCGATGGCATGTCCCATGGTAAGCATAGAGCTGTCAAGTAAATATAAATGTACCTTTAAATATTATGTATCAGCAAGATCTTTAAACTTATTCCATGTACCTCTTTTATGTATTTTGTTTCATAATTTGAACAGTGATTTTAAGCACTGTATTAAGCCATCCTTAAACAAATGTTTGTTTGACATCATCCTACCCAGCCAAATTTAGACGGGTAGGTAGGTAGTTAATGTTTTATGCTCATATCAGTGTTAACTATTAAAACACTGCTAAAACAAACTTCCTAGTCTATCATTTTATTGAGTAGGGGCCATTTTTATGTGTAGGTAGGGTTATGCCAAACGATTATATTTTCAATTATGGCCTCTCTATCTTTAATAGCCAATCTACTGCAGATGTCAACAATAATGTGTTCTTTAATGGTATGACCATTTTCAGTAGAGTTATTTGTTCTTACAACAACAAATCACCTCTCCATATCAAGATGAACGCATGATACAATTTGTGCACGGATATTTAACACTAGTCGTCAACACTGGTTTAAAACGATCACCGACACAATCTTCACACAGATATCCAGTCCAGATGGTTCCAACTTGGTGAAGGTTATATTCAGTAAGTTCTAGTCACTTCGTCTCGTGATTTTCCCGTATTTTTTGGCATCTTTTTCCCAGAATTGTCTTCTAATTCCTTAGCTTTGTAATAATGTGGAGCAACTTCTAACAACCAACTGTTTTCAATTTCTACCACCTGAAGTAGAATGAAGGAGAAATTTGGATGAACAAAATACAATATAGCACGCAAATCACGGCACTGATGCAAATAAAACAAGAGATGTTTGTAAAACATTATGCCCCCTGTGACCTTTGACCCAAAATCAATAGGGTTCCTCTGCTAAGCAAGATGAATGTGTGGACCAAGTTTGAGGATGATAGGTCAAGGGGTTCTTGAGTTATTGATCTGAAACGAAAAACTTATGAACCGACCGACGGACAGACCGACATGTGCAAACCAATATTCCCTCTTCTTCTTAGGGGGGCATAACAAATCCATTCTTAAATCTCAAAAAACATGCAAATCCAATAAACCTATATGAACTGTGGTATGTATATATTTTCATGCCCCCTTGAGCTTTTCAGAGTCTGTGCCCACTGTATTTGGCATTTCCTGCCCAACTTCAATACAGTCGGACCTTGTTTATTCGACAACCTTTTATCCAAAATCTTGGAATAATCCGAAATAAATATCAGGTTCCGACGTATCTTAGGCACGTCGAATTGAAATGGGTTTTTCGAAATCATGTGTTATTCAAAATAAAATTTCGGACCTGATGAATTGGAATGAACAAGCCCAACTGTATTTGCATACCCGAACAAGTTGACCTGATCCTTATCTTCATGCATGAATACATTATACAGTAATTGCACCCAATATATCAATTTTGATGAGCAAATTGTACAATATCGGTTAGTTTCTTTATTATGATGAATGGCGAAACCAGCAAGTGTATAGATCAATGGTTAAGATTAAGATTCTGGATCTGTGTTCACAAAGAATCAGTTTTCAGGATCTAGATCAAATATAATCTTAAAATGTTATGACAAGCTAGAAGTTTTTACTTAATGTTACAAATATAAACATCCTGCAAACCTTTTGAGACACTTAGTTAACAGTTATGAAATTATGCTAATAGAGAACAGCTGGATTAGGGTAATTTGTCTGAATAATACTTTAGTTGAAATTGTTTGACAAAGTTAATTAACAAAAATAATGTTTATTTTTCAATACGTTAGACTTTACAGTCTATGAGCATACAATATTAATAACAGTGGAAAATTTACTATATATGGTCAATGGCAACATTAATAATATCAGAATATATTTAATAGTTTTAACAGTTCTAGTACAATGTACAATCATGTAAATACAAAATTTGATACAAATCTAAATAGCGTTCATTTTACATAATATTATTATAACTATAAAATCTAATGAACCTATAAAAGTATAAACATTGTACTGAACAATGCAGTGTATCCAAGGAAACATTGATAAATAAATGTAAATATAGTAGGACATAGGATACGTGGAGTACTAAGCTGCATGAGAGTATATTAACTCATATGAAATGTTTTATTTCTCATTTGAAATGATTTGTAAAATACCTGTCGCATGAATTCCTTGGTGGTGAAAACTAATTCATGGTATATAAGCCATTTAGGTCTATCTTCAAACAAGGAACTATTTGGGTGTACCATAACTGTCTGGTTATGCTTCACAGTTCTGTAGTTACCTCCCTTGTCTAGTTTAGCTGTATGGTAGAAAAACCCAGCAGTCACAGCCTGTAAGAGATAACATATGTCTGGAATTCCTGACGCCACAACTTCTATAATAAAATCTAAAACAGACAACATTCAGCTTTTTTTCAGTTTTAGGGGAAGAATGGCGGGTCCTTTTGATAGGTGAAATTTGCATCATGAATCACCAAATTTGGGTATTTATAAAGCTAAAATTTATCTGATTTTACTGAAGGGAAATTTTCTTACTAAGTAGGGGAGAAATTCCTTTTTCTTTTGGGAATGGGGCCCAATATTGGCCCTAAATTTGCCATAAAAAAGGCTGACATTATGTTACTTTGTTGCAGAAATTTCAGATAGCCAACCAGAAATGCTATTAAACACATAATTTTCCTATGGTATCAAACTATATTGAACATTTTTTATGTACCAATGCAATGAAATCAAGCAGTGTCAATGTCGGCAGACTGATTATCTTTACATTTCACGTTTGTACAGCATTTGGTGTAGAACTTTCTGACAGCGACATGGGCCGTGTTACCAAAAATTAAGGTGATCTGAAATCTGTTTGCTTAAATTGCATAAATTGTCTCAAAAACGGCCCGTGCGAGCGTTAAATCCTCATGCCTGATATTTACTTCTAACAGTCCACATCCCAGAATTATTTCACAACCAAAATGTTACCTTTCTAATGTTGACTACATCAAGTGGATTTGAAATTACTTCAATTTCTACCCGTTCCATCAAACCCTCCAACTGATCTCGAACATCTCTGGCCCGTTTCATGGACCTGGAAATACACAAACACGCTGTTAAACACAAGGCAATGGGTTATTCACATTGATAACTGATGTATCATTTCTCTGGTGTTCAAATTATCTGACTCTTAATATAACAAGAGATGTTTGTATAACATTATGCCCCCCTGAGACCTTGACCTTTGACCCCAAAAATCAGTAGGGTTTCTATGCTACCCAAGATGAATGTGTGAACCAAGTTTGAGGATGATAAGTCAAGGGGTCATTGAGTTATTGATCGGAAACAAAAAGGTTACGGCCCGACCGATGGACCGACATGTGCAAACCAATATGCCCTTTCTTCTTTGAAGGGGGGCATAATAATTATGCCTAAACATCATTAAACAGCCTCGAGTATTTCGCAAGCTAATTATGGACTTTGGTGTCTGTAGAAGATTTCATTGAAATTATTGTATACAACAAAATAAGTAAATTAATAAAATACATGAAAGAATGCACCAATTTAAAAGTTACCAGCCAGCACAGAGTAAATAAACATGTATATCACATGTTGACAAACACATAAAGAAGAAATACAGGTATAAATTAATTAATTCATGTGTGCCAATATAAAACATCTCAAATTACTTCAAAAGAAAAACAATTTCATGCAACCTCCATAAAAGATTTATCAATGAGGAATTGTAAATTTGAAAGTGGTTAAAATTGCAAGCGCTCTTAGAATATTCAAGTGCTATGTAAGATTTCGCTTCAGTACGCTACGCTTGATTTACACAAATACGATTTGTGTAACGATGGAATGTAGACATAAAAACTTGCGAAAAATAAAATCTATTCGTGAATAATTAAATAGTAAAATATTGTTTTGGGCCATAGTCGCCAATATTCGCGATCATGAAAGTAACCCATTATATGGTTTATTTTGAGGTTTGAAATGCGATTTCAGTCCCAAGGTCAGGTGTAAAAAGTTTTCGACTTCTTGTATTAGATATACAGGGCGTTAAAAAACGTCATTCACAAAGTATCAATTGTTATATTTTTCTATATACTCTTTTCATCTATGTCCCTGTGGACCAATAGTTTATTTCTGTGTGAGAGTTCTAAATAAAACAGATATTCTTGATAAAAAAGAGTATCTCTCATTATGGAAATGAAGTCAGTGTTAAATGTAACATTCTTCTTATTTGATCTGAATTCAAAGTTTGTGAAGTAACTTTTTTAACACCCTGTATACTATAGAAGGGAAAATGAACAACCCATGAACATTGCTACAATCTCCTGCGGGGCTGAGGTACAATCTCCTGTGGGCCTGAGGTACAATCTCCTGTGGGCCTGAGGTACAATCTCCTGTGGGCCTGAGGTACAATCTCATGTGGGCCTGAGGTACAATCTCATGTGGGCCTGAGGTACAAGCTCCTGTGGGCCTGAGGTACAATCTCATGTGGGCCTGAGGTACGAGCTCCTGTGAGCCTGAGGATGTCTATGTATTATTTCTCCCACTTAGTTTTCCTTACCGGAATTGTATAAAATTTTCGAAACACCACTGTGTGGAATGTCCCGTCTCCTCCCATTGAGTATACACATTCATCAGCGTTATATGATCGCCACCCGGTAAGAAGAAATTCTGTCGAGCAGTATCTGCGTGCACGACTTTGTCTTTTGGACGGTAGAAAACCGAGTTGTTAACAGATAACATCGCTGTAATTGTGAGTATTTCCTTTGTGCATTTGTACCTGAAATAACAGAATAAGAGATGATAGTATGAAGTGACCAACCTGAACTTTATTCGTTTTTTCAAATTTCAAGTCTTTTCCAAAGATTTTTTCCTGTTACAAATTCAAGTAGTTTTCAAGGAGTAGGAGTTTTGAAGACGTGTGAAGTGACAAACCTGTGAAGTGGACTGCCCAACATATGTGTCCTTGACCTTGGAGGTGAAGAACTTGAGCACCGACTCTTGCTTGTAACACATCTCCTCATCAAGCTTTACAAGCCTTATGTTACTGACAGCCACATTGAGGTCAAATTCTTCAACTTACTAACATTATCTAGCAGTAACAAATGCCAGAAATTGGTTCTTTACAGACATGAATATGATATGTTCCATAATGTTTACCAAATAATTTCTTTAAACTACACATACAATTCTTTATTGCGTATTTGAGGTCTTAGTAGCGTTTCAGCGAGGACAAAATACAGTAAAACCTCAATGATAAAATCACTCTTGGGACCCTTGAAAACTGGTCTTATTATTGAGGTGGTCCTAATATTGAGGTTGAATGAAGAGCAAAATAGTTCAAATGGACTTGAATTAATTCCTTAATTCTAAGGTGTTCTTATTATAGAGGTGGTCTTTTAAGTGAAGTTTTACTGCATAAACGTGGAAAAAGTCACTTTGATTGTCATGATGTTGATATCAGCAGCATGTGTCTGTACTTACTTTTCTGATGCAATTATCATTTTAGACAACATCGGGTCTACTGGAAATTCTGCCATTCTCCTTCCTAACTTGGTTAACTCCCCTTTGTGATTCAGCGCCCCTAATGCGTACAACTGCTCCAGTGCAAGCACGAGAGTCTCGTGCGGGGGAGGGTCCATAAAGTCAAAGTGTATGAGATCATTTATTCCTAAACTTTTCAATAATAACACAACATTTCCGAGATTAGTTCTTTGAATTTCTGGTATAGTATTGTCCTCTAACTCATTCTTGTATGCCCATGCTGTGTAAAGACGAAAACATTTCCCGGCCGAGACACGACCAGCGCGTCCTGCTCTCTGATTGGCTGATGCCTGAAAAATTAATGAAATATTTTGCTTATCATTACAGCCAACCCTACTCAATCTGCAAGACACGATATAATATATATGAAGTGTTTTCTGCTGATATGTATGTCTTCCACATATTGATTATACTTGATGTTGTTAAATAGTTGTTAAAATTGTTAAATAGTTGTTAAAATTGTTAAATAGTTGTTAAAATGGTTAAATAGTTGCTAAAATTGTTAAATAGTTGTTAAAATTGTTAAATAGTTGTTAAAATGGTTAAATAGTTGCTAAAATTGTTAAATAGTTGTTAAAATTGTTAAATAGTTGTTAAAATTGTTAAATAGTTTTTAAAATTGTTAAATAGTTTTTAAAATTGTTAAATAGTTGCTAAATGGTAGTTAAAATTGTTAAATAGTTGTTAAATAGTTGTTAAATAGTAGTTAAAATTGTTAAATAGTTGTTAAATAGTAGTTAAAATTGTTAAATAGTTGGTAAAATTGTTAAATAGTTGTTAAAATTGTTAAATCATAAGAAGCTCCTATAATTCTCTATTCATATATTTTATTTCTAGCAGAAATTCAGCAATTTTACTTGACAAATTCAAACCCATGACCTTCAGATCAAAGGTCACACATTCTACCCCTTAACCACTATGCCTCCCTATAACACAAGCATTTCAATGGTTTCAGTTAACCCTTAAAACACTCCAAATCGGTCACTTTCAAAGCAGAAATAGTGAAAATAAACCAATTCTCAATTTTGAAAATTCAAATAAGTTCATGCATAATATCCAACAGTGATCATTTCTACACCAAAAAATAAATCACAGAATTACAGTTTGACCAGTAAGAAAAGTCCTTCGAAGTACAGTAAAACCTCAATAATAAGACCACCCTTGGGACCATTGGATTCTGTTCTTCTTATTGAGGTGGTGATAATATTGAGGCTGAATAAAGAGCAAAACAGTGAAAATTGTGTTCTTATTATTGAGGTGGTCTTATTATTGAGGTGGTCTTATTATTGAGGTGGTCTTATCATTGAGGTGGTCTTATCATTGAGGTGGTCTTATTATTGGGTGGTCTTATTATTGAGGTGGTCTTATTATTGAGGTGGTATTTTTATTGAGGTGGTATTTTTATTGAGATGGTCATTTTTTATTGAGGTGGTCTTATTATTGAGGTGGTCTTATTATTGAGATGGTCATTTTTTTATTGAGGTGGTCTTATTATTGAGGTGGTCTTATTATTGAGGTGGTCATTTTATTGAGGCGGTCTTATTATTGATGTAGTCTTATTAATGAGGTGGTCTTATTATTGAGGTGGTCTTATTATTGAGCAAAACAGTGAAAATGGACTTGAAAATAGTGGTCCTAATATTGAGGTGGTCTTTTCATTGAGGTGGTCTTTAGGTGAGGTTTTACTGTATTAGAATGACTCATGAATACCTTTGATATTGGTGTAACAACCAGGGACTCCATTCCAGTTCTCGCGTTGTAACTGTTCTGTTTACAAAATCCTGGATCAAGTACAAATTTTATACCATCGATGGTCAGTGACGTTTCAGCAATATTTGTGGCCAGCACAACTTTTCTCGCACCAGGAGGGGTCGGTTCGAATATCTTAGCTTGTAAGTCAGAAGGAAGATTGGCGTATATCGGAGCTATGATGAGTTCTTTTATCTTTGACCCAAGTTTTCTTGTTCGTTCCTGATAGATAAATCAGACAAAACTATAGACATAACAAAAATTTCAAGGCTACAAAACAATTGCAAGACACCTTTTCACTAATAATAATAATATCAACACACACAATTCATTTTCACAGAGCAATATTGTGTAATGACGAAAATGATTTAATTTCAGACAAAATAAGATCCTCGGACATTCGTATCATCTCATATTGTAGACAGCAAATTGTAAATAAATATATAGCACAAATGTTGAAGTTTAATTTTCTTTCCTACAGATTTAAGTAGAGTATTCAATATGGAAAACCATGAGCATGAAATGAGACAAACAGAGACAAAAAAACACTTCAGCCCTTTTTTATGACAAATTTGGGGCCGATATTGGGCCCCATTCCGCAAAGAAAACGTATATATATTTTTCTCCTTTTTAGAAGGAAAATTCCCCTTCAGTAAAATTATTTAAAAATTGAGCCACATAAATACCCAAATTCGGTGAATCATGATGCAAATTTCCCCTATCATAAAGACCTGTCATACTTTTAGTCATAAAAAATATGTAAGATTCAATTCATTTAATTTACATCATTTGTGAAACAAATGACTACAAATATCACTCTCAATAACTGCTTTCAGGGTTGTTCACAAGTAGTCAAACCTAATACTGAGATTGTAAAGACTACGATCGAACCATGTCCATGGCAGAACAAAACCCAAAACTTTCATACCAGGGGTCAGGCATTCTGCCCCTAAGCCGCCATGTTGTACTTACAGTCAGCATTTCATTGGCCGTTTCAATTTCTTCTTGACCAGTAAGAAACACAAGGACATCTCCTTCATCTTGGGTGCAATGGATTTGTAGAACTGACACAACAGCAGCGTCAATGTAATCAGCCTCAGGAGCCTAAAACATATAACAATAAGCTAACATGTACAAATGTCTGAGTAATTAATATGTAGATAGGACTTCTGCACGAGGTCTTGACAAATTTTGTCAGCTAGGTGAGCAGTGGTGTCAATAAGACTTAACAGCAAAGTACCCAGTAACCAGATATGAGAATGCAAAATTTCAAAATCAGCGGAAAATTCGGCAAGGGGCCCAGGGGCCACTGAAGCTCCTGAAATTTGATGGCTTGAATTGTCTAAAAAAAACCGCCCTCGTCATCATCAAATCCTCATGCCCGAGTATCTTAAGCATCATCACTTGCCTATTTTACTTGTATGAACGATCATAATTAAGGTTGAGTACCCCCAGACGCCTGCCTCCTTTTGGTAATTTCCCCGCTACTTCAAGAATTTGTGAACCCCTGAGTTTGTGGTCAACAATTACTGAACTAATCCATTACTGCCGATCATAAAATTAGTATGGATATATACATGACAATTTGTCTTTGCTTAAACAACCTCAAGTAATATGATTAAACATATACTGTTGACCTTAATCATTCACATGCTTCTGACATTGTAGTACTATTAACAAACACTCACTTTGGTATAGTATATATCCACTGGAAATCTTCTACCAGGAATTCTAAACACAGGAGCATCATCAAAAAACTGAAATAAAGACGATGATAATAATATCTTACTTCATACAAAGTAATTGACAAACATTCTTTACTGTAAGTATGCAATTGCATCATTATGGACCTCCACTTACCAGATGTGATGTTGAACCAGTCTCAAACTCAAGCCTCTGATTGGTTGGTTCTTAGCAAAGTCTTGAAATTGACCAATGGCACGGCTATATTCTGAGACTGGACTCCAAACTTTGGCCTTTGCGTTTCATTAATTAAATTTATTAGAATGCACTGTTCATAGCATTTGCTACAACCATGTTGTGTAATGCCCTTCAATTTCAGACATCTTTCAGAAAAAAGGGCTGTTCAATAAAATGCGGACACTTTGTGCAAAAGGAACATATTTTTGAAGGTATTAAAATAAAATATCCTTTTTTTTCCAGTTCCTCAAAATCAGCGTAAAAATTCAGCAAGGGGTCCAGGGGGCCACTGAAGCTCCCGGCTTTAGAGCATCTAAGATGGCTTAAATTGTCTCATAAACGGCCCTTGTGGTCGTCAAATCCGCAGATTTCCATGAATTCGCGGATACTTCTCATGTTTGAGTAACTTAAGCATCATCACTTGCCTACTTTACTTGTATGAATGATCATAATTAAGGTTGCGTAGCCCCAGACTCCTGCCTACTTTTGGTAATTTCCGCGCTACTTCAAGAATTTGTGAACCCCTGGGTGAGTATCTAAGAGTTTGAGGTCAACAATGCCCTTCAATTTCAGACATTCTTTCAGAAAAAAGGGTTGTTCAATAAAATGCGGACACTTTGTGCAAAAGGAACACATTTTTGAAGGTATTAAAATAAAATAATCCTTTTTTTTCCAGTTCCTGAAATCTAGTTTTTTTTTTATAGTTTCAGTTTCAGTCTTAATAAAATGACCATAGTAAAATACCTTTGAAAATTTTTCTGCATCCAAAGTGGCACTGGAGATTAGCAGTTTGAGATCAGGACGGAATCTTGCAATATCTTTCACCAGGCCAAACAACACGTCTGTATGTAAGGTCCGTTCATGAGCCTCGTCAATGATGAGCACACTGTAACAGAAACAGGCTTAAAAAATTGATAAATTCGAAATTTATATCATGATCCTGCATCATTTTTATTAAATAAAATGACTTAAATAAAGTAAATACGTAAGGGAACAGGGGCGCAAGGAATGGCCTGGCCGACCATAAGGGATAACTAGGAGAATCAAAAAGGACAAATGGGGGTAATTAATGGATGGTAAAGATCACAGGATAAGTCCACTTTTCCACTTATTCACCTATTACTCAAAAATATGTCTATTTCCATTCAATAAATTTAAAAAGAGACAATTAAAACGGTGGAAATCAGCTTATACTATGCACTTTAAACTTTGAGCACTTATATAAAGCTCAATGTACACTGCCCTCCGAAAGGTCCTTCACACTTTGATAATTCCCATTGCAACTTAATGTATTTTCATATTTGTTTCACATGCAGTAAATCAAGAATGCTTTTTAACACAGCAATCATTTTCTGTAGAAGTATTTATAAATTTGTACTGAAACAAATGATCGCATTTCTGTGTCAGATCAATCAGTTACACGCATACATTTGTTTCAGATGATGGCCGATTGATGCTGCTGCTTAGATGAGCAAATTGTTGATTCTTAACTATTCATCACAGAAGTGGGATGAATAATTTTACTTTATGGTCATACATGTTTTATTTAAAATTCTGTAAGAAAAAATAACGAAATTCAAAATGTTCAAGTGCGAAGAAACTTTTGGATAGCCATGTATATACAACGGGGTTGAGGATCATTCACCTTCAGAATGAACAAAATTTAATGATGCATTATCAACGAATCTAAAGCCTTCACCATCAAACACAACAACTACTTTTAATTCACAAATGACAAACCTGTAACTTTTGAGATCTGGTTCTCCAAGAAATTCTCTCAGCAACATACCATCTGTCATGTATTTTATCACAGTTCTCTCAGACGTACAATCCTCAAACCGAATACTGTAGCCAACCTGTAATGGTTCATAAAAAAACATACAGTATAATATAATATTCATTCAATTATGAGACTATTCACCTAATCCTAACACTATGCACCAACTTATATATCTAATCTTTGATTACAAGTCATTTCATTAATAACATAAACATTGATATAAGTTGATACAGAACTAATGGTGATTTTCATGGTGTGAAAAAAGTGCTGTTTTATAATAAGTCGACATGGTAGTATGTTTAGCACAACAATATGTACCAAATTATATTGATGCATTTGATTATAAGCCTCTTCATTAATAAGGCCTAAATTAAAATTAAGTTTGTTTGCCCTTTACTGACCGACCCGAGATTTAGCCGCTGACTCAAAAAAAATTATTGCAAAATTCGGATTTTTTTTTTGGATTTTTTTTTTGCAGCAATATCTTTGATACTTTGTCTTGATCCCCTTTGCTGTTTTATAAATGGGATAACATGGTACACTAAAACCTCACATAAAGACCACCTCAATAATAAGACCACCTCAAAATTAAGAACACAATATTCAAGTCCATTTCCACTATTTTGTTCTTTATTCAAACTCAATATCAAGACCACCTTAATAAGGAGACCAGTTTTCAAGAGTCACAAGGGTGGTCTTATTATTGAGGTTTTACTGTATTGCATTTAGCAGTAAAAAAACTCAAACAAATACAATACTCAATGATTGAACTCTATCAGGATGTACACTTATAACACAAATCAAATAGAGCAGTATCATATTAAAAGCATAAAATTTCACACTTATTAATGCTGCACTGTTAGTATTCTCATCACAAAACAAATACCATGAACGCAACTTCAAACTTTATTCATTTTTTATATTTATAACATAAATCATTTTGTGTCGGTTGCCTGACAACATCACAATATATTTTGTCCCTTGGAAGCCAGTTACTTTGGAGATAGAAACATGCTTCAAGAACCAACAATGTTGTTTTACCTCATTTCCAAGTTTATGACCCAATTCTTCAGCTACTCTAGACGCTACTGACATGGCCGCCACTCTTCTTGGTTGTGTACATCCAACCTTCATACCATCTTTACAATATCCCTGTAAAAAAACAATCCAAATCCCTTAATTTTCCCTTAATTTTCAACAAGTCAGATGTGTCTGTAATATTTTTGAATGCATGCAATACTTCATAATCATATGTTGTTATTCATCTAAGAGACATCACATGGAGCGTATCGATAAAAATGTCATTTTATGAAGGTAAAGACTGAGATCACAGTTATCAAATGCTTGACACCCACATGTTGACTATGGAATAAATTTAAAAAATGTTGTCTTTCAATGAAGTTTTCTTTTTTACATATTGCATGAATTAAGTAAATGACAAACCTATGAAACACTAATGTATATCTTAGTATCTGATTTAATCAAATGTGACAAATTGCAAAAAAGGGGTGTGTCCTTGTCTGTGACCTTGACTTTTAATGCATGGACCAAACCCTTGAGTGCTACACCTATTGCCGTCCACATCATGGGTATATAATGTTTCTTTGAAATCATTAATTATCGGCAAACAATTGTCTGGTAAGTATTGAAAAGGTAAGTTTTTTCTACAACCTTCTATCCGAATACTTGGTATAGTCCGAAATAAATTTCAGGTCCTGATGTATTTTCTTAGGTATGTCAAATTGAAATTGGCTATTCGAAACTAAGTAGTATTTGTAATAAAAATTTCGGAATGGATGAATTCAAATGAACGAGACGGTAACAAAAGTGAAGTTGAGATACAGCATTGCATGTCATTGCGTACTGAAAAGTAGTGATAGAAAGGCAGTTTGAGAAAAAGTTGGGCTCAAATAACTCAAAGTAGGAAAAAGTAGGCAAAGGAAGGAAAAAATAGGCAAAAGTAGGAAAAAGTAGACAAAAGTAGGAAAAAGAAGGCAAAGGTAGGAAAAAGTAGACAAAGGTAGGAAAAAGAAGGCAAAGGTAGGAAAAAGTAGACACAAGTAGGAAAAAGTAGGGCCCAGTAGAAAGTCTAATTATTCAGATATCGAAGTACTTACAGCATCATACAGATATTGTGGTATCTGTGTAGTTTTCCCGGAACCAGTTTCACCTTCTATAATTAACACCTGAAACTGTTCAACAGCCTCCAACAAACTTTTCTTGAATGGATAAATAGGTAAACTTATCTGCGTTTCCTTGATCGATAATTTCTTCTTCTGTGACTCCGACATTTCTTGCTCTTTCTTAGCCTACAATAAAAACATATTTGACAGTTTAAAGCCAATTTCGATTAATAAGCACTGTTGTTTTAGCTTACATGAGAACAGCAATGTTTCTATGTCATTGATTACAAAAGCAAAGATTTTTCTGATCAATATACCCAATCTGCTTAATTAACACAAATTGCTTAGCAGACTTGGTGAATTTTTCGGCATTTCGCATTTATCAAAAATGGTAACCACAAAAAGATTTATTGTTTAAATCGTAATATGTATCTACAAAACTGGACAAAATTGAATGAAACAAGAATTGAAAGGTGTTAGAACTACTATATAACTTATGATGTGTAAAAGTAAAGTAATTTTTTTGTATTTGCGTTTATTTATCATCGCCACCGGTTTCCCATATGGGTGACGCCTCCAGAAGAATGTTAGTCATATTAGATATTTGGAGGATAATGCATGATACAGGAGATGCCCAGAAGCACCCCTGGTTCTTTTAAGTGCTTGATGTAAAGCATCATACACGGGACCTCGGTTTTTAAAGTCTCGTCCGAAAGACTGTTAGTACGGTCAGTGATGGAGCGGGGAATCGAACCTGCGATCCCTGGATTACAAGTCCAGCGCGTTACCACTGGACTACGGATCCTCTACAAGTAAAGTGTTTATTAATTATAGTGTCACCTCTATTTAATGGGCCAGCCATATCTGACTTATGAAACACCTAATTTCTGAGCACTTACCGATTCCTATCCTTTAATGCCAAATGCTTTAATGTTTGGACCAAATTAATGCCCAAATAAATATTTCATGATGTAACTAACCTTATCTGTAATAGTTCCTGGCATCTGTAATGCTTGCACAAACTCAATTTCTTCATCCATTAATACATCATACTCTTTTACTTTATTTTTCTCCTTTGCCTTCTGTTTGGAATCTTTTGCCCCAAAAGACATTATAGCTGCTCCCACATGCGCTTCCTCCCATTTCTGCTGCTCTGAGTTCGGTCCTGTACACAGATAAAGTTAAAACGACATCAATACAAGGAATAAAAGAATTTATAGTACAGTGGAACCTTGTTCATTTGAATTTCTAGGGTCCGAAATTTTATTTCAAATAAAACATGGTTTCGAATAGCCTATTTTAATTTGATGTGCACAAGAAGATATATCGGGACCAGATATTTGTTTCAGATGATACCGAGTATTCAGACAGAAGGTTGTTGAAAAAACTATTAACCCCTTTAACTTAAATATAGATAAAGTAACAATGACATTTATAAGTGAAAGAAAAGTACATAGGAGTAAAGATAGTTCCCACATTTACAATATTTACCTCCCTTGTTCTGAATACATGTAGTCGACCATATTGATAGGCAAATTTCCTTAAAAGTTTATAGGAAATGTAATGTAAACGATAATAAAATAATCAGATATAAAAAATAACTTTTGCATATGCAAATTCTCTTGGTATTTTCTCAATTATCACATATCCGGGAATTACTCCAATAAGGGCTTATCAGTTTTGCCTATCAAAATAGCTGATGATTAAGAACAAGGGAGGTAAATATTATAGATGTGGGAACTTTCTATTAAAGAAATTATAGTACAATGTATACATAAAAGTAACATAATGAATTTGTGAAAGAACAATACCTTTAGGCCCGTCTTCCTCAAAATATTTCTCCGACGGTTTATCATCTTCTTTTGGAATATAATACCTGTTTACTTTGTCTATATCACCCGCTGACTTATGTTCTTTTGCAAGCTTTAACACCGTCTTCTTATATTCATGTTTACGTCTCTCGTTTTCGGTCACTCTGAATACATACAATTTTTATTCCAGTATACACATTCATCTCATGAGATCTCATACATTTGTTGTATCATAATCATTTTATTTTTTATGTAACACATGCTGCATGTACAATCACGTGAGTTTAAGTAAATATTGGGAAGTATTTTCAGAAAGTTGGGTAAAATGTTTATGAGCCATGTAGCAAGATAATGAACGACAATGAGTGTTGTTTTGTTTAAATGCTTACTCAATTCATTAAAAGAGAGCAAATGAGTTGCTACAGGGAACGCCACATACATAGGACAGGGCCTCTCCACACAGACATCCCGGAAACAACAATCTATAAAACATAAGGCACTTGAGGAGGTTCAAGGGTACATACCTAAGGGAACAGAGGCACTATAGACTTTTCAAATTATACATGCAGAGTAATTTCACTAAAGCAAAACTTCAAATAAAACAATTCTTCATCTGGAAACACATAAATTCAGGATTTCCTAAAACATATGAAATAAGATTTTCAAGTGCACATTTAACACCAATGCATATTTAACTGTTTGATAAACATGACTGACAACCAAAGTGAGATGGAAATAGCGACATTTTCTTTGAAAACTGAAAATGTCATAATTAGCCAAGGCCATAATTAAAAAATCATTTGTTTCACATTTATAACCCTTTCTACCCATGAAAATGGCCCCTACTAAAAAAATTGTGAAGGCTCAAAATGGATTTTTTTAGCAGTGTATTAAAAGTTAACACTAGTATGACCATATAAAAAATACAAAAAGATCATTACCAACAAACCTAAGTTTTGCGGGGTAGGATTATGCAAAACAAACAATTCTTTAAGGATGGTCCAATATTTTTAATGAAGAAGATATAAAAAATGTTCCACTGTTCATAAGTTATGAATTTCATGATATTTTCAATAGTTTACGCAGCAAAAATATTTCTGTTTTATTTTGTAAACAAAAATATAAGAAACTAGGACACAACATTTTCGATCTCTTACTTTTGATCTCCAAACAAGTACTCTTCATCTTGTACGTCTGCTTCGAGTTCCTCAAGTTTGTCCTCATTTCTTTTCTTCAAATAATCTCTCCTAGATTTCTTTCGAAGTTCAGGAATAATTTTCTTCCGATCTTCAGATTCAAGATGGAGTCTTTTATGGGCTTCTTCGAATGCCTGTGTCAGAGAAGATATCACAATAATCATCAATGCTTGTTAAAACAAAATAATTCAACATGGCTATAAAAATAGGCATGTACCTAAATAGTCACTCATTGTAGCCCGATGTTTTTTTTCCCAGAACAATTAAAGATTCAAAGGAAACTCTAAAGTAACTAATTTACCAGATCTCATAAAAAATCAGGAATTTTTTCTCTTGTAAATTTGGGTCCAGTAAAGGGACCCAGCCCAATCAAAAAAAATATTTTTCCCAATCCAAACCTAAACAAGAAATGGGCAATGCCCACAAACCAGGTTTTAAACCTAATTATTTGTAACCAAGGCTCTATTTGTATAATGAATTACATGATGATCATCAATGCTGCAAAGGTGCCAGAGGTGATACATGCATACAAACACTCACACGAATAGCGAAGATATTAAGTGGAAACTGATTTTTAAATTTTAAGTGACCTTGACCTTGGACGGAACAAACCCAAAAGCAATTCCAAGCGAGATCTTCACATGTTCTTACTATACACCAAGTCTGATGTCAATATGACCAACAAATCTAAAGTTATTAGCCGGAGAGGAAATTGCAATTTTTAGTAAAGGTGACCTTGACCTTTGACGAAACAATTCCAAAAGCAATCCCAAGCGAGCTCTCCACATGTTCTTACAATACACCAAGTTTGATGTCAATATGACCAACAAATCTAAAGTTATTCGCCGGAAACCAAATTGTTACTTTAAGTAACGGTGACCTTGACCTTTGGCGGAATGAGTCCAAAAGCAACCCCAAGCAAGCTCTCCACATTTTCTTACTATACACCAAGTTTGATGTCAATATGATCAACAAAACAAAAGTTATTGGCCGGAAACCAAATTTCTATTTTTAGTAATGGTGACCTTGACCTTTGATGGACCAAACCCAAAAGTAATCCCAAGCGAGCTCTCCACATGTTCTTTCTGTACACCAAGTTTGATGGCAATATGTTCAACGAAACTCAAGTTATTCGCCGGA
Source organism: Mactromeris polynyma (assembly GCA_032209605.1). Taxonomy (NCBI): domain Eukaryota; kingdom Metazoa; phylum Mollusca; class Bivalvia; order Venerida; family Mactridae; genus Mactromeris; species Mactromeris polynyma. The sequence goes on from JASFXZ010000023.1 coordinate 10,312,148, forward strand.
AACCAAATTGCTAGTTTTAGTAATGGTGACCTTGACCTTTGTTGGACCGGTCCCAAAAGCAATCCCAATTGAGCTCTCCACATGTTCTTACTATACACCATGTTTGAAGTCAATATGATCAATGTAACTCAAGTTATTCGCCGGAAACCAAATTTCTATTTTTCGTAACGGTGACCTTGACCTTTGTCGGACCGAACCCAAAAGCAATCCCAATTGAGCTCTCCACATGTTCTTACTATACACCAAGTTTGAAGTCAATATGATCAATGTAACTCAAGTTATTCGCCGGAAACCAAATTTCTATTTTTCGTAACGGTGACCTTGACCTTTGTCGGACCGAACCCAAAAGCAATCCCAAGCGAGCTCTCCACATGTTCTTATTATACACCAAGTCTGTTGTCAATACGATCAATGTAACTCAAGTTATTCGCCGGAAACCAAATTTCTATTTTTCGTAACGGTGACCTTGACCTTTGTCGGACCGAACCCAAAAGCAATCCCAAGCGAGCTCTCCACATGTTCTTATTATACACCAAGTCTGTTGTCAATACGATCAATGTAACTCTAGTTATTCGCCGGAAACCAAATTTCTATTTTTCGTAACGGTGACCTTGACCTTTGTCGGACCGAACCCAAAAGCAATCCCAAGCGAGCTCTCCACATGTTCTTACTATACACCAAGTCTGTTGTTAATGTGATCAATAAAACTCAAGTTATTCGCCGGAAACCAAATTTCTATTTTTAGTAATGGTGACCTTGACCTTTGTCGGACAGAACCCAAAAGCAATCCCAAGCGAGCTCTCCACATATTCTTACTATACACCAAGTTTGATGTCAATATGATCAATGTAACTCAAGTTATTCGCCGGAAACCAAATTTCTATTTTTAGTAACGGTGACCTTGACCTTTGTCGGACCGAACCCAAAAGCAATCCCAAGCGAGCTTTCCATATGTTCTTACTGTACACCAAGTTTGGTTACAATATGAGCAACAGAACTCAAGTTATTCGCCGGAAACCACCCAGTTTGACGCCCGCCCGCCCGCCCGCCCGCCCAACGACATACACCATTCTAATAACCTGGTTTTTTTCAAAAACCTGGTTAAAAATTCCCAATAAGGGCTTAAAATAGAAATTCAACATTGACTATTGATCGCTATGAAAAGATGTTACCAAGTTACCACGGAAAATACTTTAATAAAGTTGTTGTGAGAAAGTCATATTTTGGTCAATAAATGCTACCTAAAATCTTTCCCAATTTAGACAGTCAAGACACTTATTTTCCCAATCACGTCGGACCTGGGCCCGTATTACAGAAATAGCTTAAGTGAATCTTAAATATTTTCACTTAAGTTCAAAACTTCAAATGGGTGTAATTCCAAAACCACATTAAAACTGTTAGGTTAATTAATGGCAATGACAACAACATAATAATACGTTTCATTTATCACTCTTGAGTTGACCATATAATAGCCTGTATGTTAAATAAACCAGTTAAGGAAAGTGTAATTTTAAGGATAAGATTAAAATTTAAGATGTTTTGTAATATTGCCCCTGAACCTATTCCCAAAATGGTGAAAAAAAGCCTTGTAGTCTCCAGTCAATTTATTTGTAGATTAGAATCAATCAGAAAATCATACCTGACCAATTAATGACTACAACATTTGAAAAGACATACATCTTCATTTTAAAATGAGAGCATTTAGTAATTCTTTAAATATTTTGAGAATTGGATTTTACCATTTGTTAGTTATACGATTTGTGTTTGAAGGAAATGAATTCTTTTAAATTTGTGATTTGCAATGAGTAAATTATCATTCTACAAACTTAGAAATTTCTGGAAAATTATTTTTCTTTCCTAGTTCAATAGTCTTACCTTTTTCTCAGATTTAGACATAACGCTTCTAGTCTTGTCCTTATCCTTTTCCTTCAATCTATCAGCAAACGCATCTCTTGCCTCCAAATCTTTCTGTCGATCATCTTCCATTTTTTCATATTCATCTTCAGAACTTTCCCGAGCTTGTTCCTTCATACGAACTTGTTTACGTTTCACAACAGGCTCTCTGAAAATTTACAAAAAATGATCTCAATGCTATCATTTGACCAGTCTCAGAAATAGTAGACTGAATTTGATAATCATCTATTTGAAGATAAGTTACCTAACTATAATATATGTATCTTACAGGGCTATTGCATGAGTCATGACTGCATTAAAGTTTGGGAATGAAGAAATATTTATGGTACATACATACAATACGTTATTTATATAGCAATACATGCCATGGTAACAACTTGCACACAATTCTTATTTGAAGTCATAACAAGTTTAGTGATGATTAATAATTAGAAGGTATTCTCTCCTTTAAATTCTAGGAACACTCACCCATCACTTTCTGAACTGCTATCCTCTTTTCGTTTCCTGAGATGTCGAGACTTTTTGTCACTTTTTGATCTCTGAAACAAAAGCATATCATTTCATACCAAGGAATGTACAATTTAAAACAATTATGAACAACAGAGTCGACAAGCAAAATAATATCAAGAGACATTTATCCTTTTTCATTATAGATAATATTCACAGGTCAAAGTCACAACAACAGAATCATATAGTTGAAACTTAGTATATAAAAAAAATGATAACATGAACATTAGCAACCTAATGATATATATTCAATGTTGCATAATGCTCAGTAAGGACTCTAGGTCCAAACCCGTGGGTCACTGATGAATTTTAAACACTTTACAGCCAAAAAAAGAAATGAAATGTCTACCTTTGATGGTTTTGAAAACTTTTCGAATTCATCATCATCGTCATCATCAGATAGAAGTTTGTAGCTGCTGTTTTTCTTTTTTTGTTCTAGTGCAACTCTACTGTTGACAATACTTGTACTCTCCTTGACAGCTGCGTGAGGTACCTGCAATATAACTTTAGGTTCAAAGTACAACTTATTTCAGTTGGTATCAAATGTGAAACAAATTATATTATGTTAAACAGCAACAGGGCTGTGGATTGCCAGTCAAGGGCCATTGAATCTGATCCGATCTGCTGGTAGAGTAATGCACTAGTGTTGAGACAGTCATGTCATGGTGTATTCGGGCCAAATAACTGGCGCATTTTCCTCTTGATTTATTTCATCACAGAAGATGTGACTGAACATTAGCAGTGTAGTTTGGGTTGCAATAATGGGATCGGACAAATTGTGAAGATTCTCAAGCAACTAGTATTACAGGTCAATGTTTGACAACCAAATAAAAATGTATATAAAAGTTATATGTACCTTACTCCATAATTCTGTGGAAAACACAACCATTTTCTGGTCTATGTCGACAGTCCCTGTCTCTTTCAATTTTTGAACATATTCATCTGCAGATTTCGCTTTTTGAGCAAGACCTATCAAGTATTGGCCAATATATTTATCAGCTATACCAAGGATATCATGCAGTTGATCATTAACCCAAGTTTCTATGTGTGACATTGTTAAATAATGAAATATGGACTACAAAACTGACATAAAAACAAGTTTAGAAAATGTCCATGGGCGCAGCCATTTTGAACGTCCGAGAAACGATGAGCGCATCTTTTGATGACGTCATTTAGCGCCAAGGCGCATGGATTAATAAAATGGTAGAATTCGCGAAATGAGACATCAAATAAATGAAAACTATCTGGGAACAAATCAACACAATAATATATCAGATCTTTTATTGGCCATTTTACATTTTTCTGTAGATAAAATTCTTTTATTGCCTTAATCAATAGGGGTCGGGCAATTTACGACGGCAATTTTAAATTCTAGTCGAAATATGATTTCCAATTCTCACGACGTGTTTCATTCATCGCACCGTCGGCAAAAATCTGGATCAGTGAAGCGATCTGTATTGAGCGTTCAGCTACTAAGATTTACACGTCTACCGCAATAAAACGAAGTTAAATATGGCACAGCGAAAGTTAACGGACGCTTTTCTTAAGTTATCTTTATTTTTGATATGCCTATATTACGTTTCACCTGTGTCGTGTCACGGACACGAGCATGGCCATAGCCACGAAGAAGCTCCGTCTTTCAAGTATTCACAAAAAGCTAACGACGCTCCACCAGAGAATCACGGACATGCACACTCTCATGGAGATGATGGACACGGTCACGCACATTCTCACGGTGAGCCAGCCGGTCACGGACATGGTCACGCACATTCTCACGGTGAGCCAGACGGTCACGGACATGGTCACGCTCATGGTGGAGATTCGGGTGCAAAACCGGTTATGAAAAATACTGGAATGAAGTTGTGGATTGAAGCCATTACAGCTACTGCAATCATAAGTGTATCGCCGATCTTTATTCTTCTATTTATCCCGCTGGAAAATACCGAGAAACATCAACCACTGCTGAAGATTCTCCTGAGTTTTGCATCGGGCGGACTTCTTGGCGATGCCTTCTTACATCTTATTCCTCACGCAGTCTCGCCGCATTCTCATGGCGGCGGCGATGATCATACTCACTCACACTCTCATGATCACGGTCATTCCCATGGTGAGGGAGGTCATGCTCATGACATGTCCGTTGGTCTCTGGGTGTTGGCAGGTTTAATAGCATTTTTGATGGTCGAAAAATTTGTCCGCATTGTTAAAGGTGATCATACACATTCCCATGGTCCTCCAGCTGCGAAAGTAGCCGAGAAGAAAGACGATAAAAAACCAGAGCAAAAAGATTCAGCTAAGGAAACTACTGACAAAAAGACCGACATGGTTGTGAAAAGTGAAGGTAGTTGTATTAATTAATTACAAATATTTTTCTTAACTATATGATTTGAATCGTTAGATTACCTATTATTAACTGATTTGTTCTAGAAATATATATACAGATTCCACCAAATTATCATATCCACTGACTTTTACTTCATTGGAAGAGATTTATAAAACACTTCTCACTCTGGATAAAACAACATATTTTTATTACCTTATTCATTTGCTATTTCAAATGTCCTTATGTTTTATTACATTATTTTGAAACAAATCAATATAATTACAGATGAACCAGTAGAAGATATCAAGGTTGCTGGTTATCTCAACCTTGCTGCAGATTTCGCCCACAATTTTACTGACGGTTTGGCTATTGGTGCATCGTTTATGATGGGACAGAATCTTGGTATTATTACAACCATCACAATTTTCCTTCATGAAATTCCGCACGAGATTGGAGATTTTGCAATATTAGTACAATCTGGTTGTACAAAAAGAAAGGTAATCAACTCTAAATAGAGCAAACAAGATTTATTATTCATGTGTACTTACTTTTATTTGCAGGCCTGTGGATTTTCTTGTGTTCCAACTAGTACTAGTAGTACCACATTAGGTCATTATCAAGGTTATGAACATTTATCAAGAAAGTTATGGAGATACTTTCGTCAGCACACATTTTCAAGACTTAATGATATCACAGGCCTGTATTTTAATATTGTTGTGAAATTTTTAATGTGTGATTTAAAGGTGTGCTTATAATACGAAAGGTGACCGTTTTGATATTATTATTTCAAGTAAGAGAAACCATACTGATGCAGTAATTATTACGATTTGTTCGTTTGTTTGATTTTCATCACAGTTCAGTGCTAGGGTATGTTAATATACTTACCTAAATAGGGATCCTTAGTTTTAGGACATAAATGTTCGGTTCCATTGTTCTTCACTACTGTTATCCATTCACAGTTATTTTCATTATAAGTATGATCACTCTTCCCCCAGCTTGTTACTTAGTCAAGTTAGTGTGGTGCTTCTGAGTTTCATTAGATTTTGAGTTTAATAACTTTCATACTAATAGAATGGTTGTATTTTCATTTCATTTTTTCAGGCCATGATGTTACAGTTTAGTACTGCTATTGGTGCCATGATGGGAACTATATGTAGCCTGTTTGCTGAAGGAGTTGGTGATGCTGCCACAGCCTGGATCTTACCTTTCACAGCAGGAGGATTTATATACATAGCAACAGTATCAGTTATTCCTGAACTTCTTAAAGATACTAAGTTGGGACAATCTATTAAAGAAATATTTGCTCTACTGGTTGGTGTGTATATGATGGTACTGATTGGACAGTATGAGTAATTCCATCTAAACACGAGTATCACTTATTAGATATAAGCCAATAGCATTTATAGGGCCAAAAAAAAAAATATCTGTGTTGAGGGTAACAGTCTCAAAAATGCTAGGTAGGGTAGGGACAAAGGTTTTTTTTTGTGTTTTTTTCCAAAAACAAAAATCGAAAAAAAAAATCTCTAGGGATCGGGGTTTTTCGACAGGTCGGGTTACCCGAAACACAGATATTTTTATAGGCCTAGCTGATGTTTTTAAACGTTTTACATGTTTTTGTAAAGAATTCTGATCTTAATAGCTGAAATGAGGCTCTTCTGAGCTGAGATTTATTTACGGTGGGGACCCATTTATTAAAATTTTGGTCACCATGCTTGTAGCTATTTTTAATTCTAGTCAGTATCTTTATAAGAGAACGTGTAGGTATAACTGTTTTTGTTTAAGCTGAAGGTAGGTTAAAAGTAAAATGATGATGTGTTTGTTAAGTATCAGTCAGGAAATAACATGCTTGCAATTAAACAAAAGCCGCGGCCGTGGTCCAGTGGTTAGTGCGCTGGACTTGTAACCCGGCGATCCGGGTTCGATTCCCGGTCGCGGCAGGTCATACCCTTCCATGAAAATTTGACAAACATGTCGATTTTCCTCCACATGTGGAGAAGTTGTCGGCTCCTTGTGGAAGGGTAAGTAAGTACTGGTAAGAATTCAGTCCAGGAAAAACTGGTTAGGTGAACCGGCCGCCGTATATAACTGAAATATCGTTGAGAAACGGCGTTAAACCCGATGAAACAAACAAACAAACAATTAAACAAAGGGGGCGATCATTTATCAGCATATAGATCAAACTATGATAGATAAATATGCCATTAGGATCTGTTCAATTGCAATAAATATTGAGATGTATAAATGCTGTCATTGACCAATTGTATGATTGTGGATAGTTGATGAAGAATAGATATTTTCTTTTAAATTGTCTACTTAATATGAGATTAGATGTAGGTGGGTACTTTTTGAATGGATTCTTTAACTATTTATTTTATAATTTATTAATGAAGTATTCACTGCTATTTATCCTTGTGGGATTGAATTGAATTTTCTGATTCACTGTGTTCACTGTGTACATGCAATCATTTTTTCAGTTTTAGGGGCAGTATGGCGGGTCCTGTTGATAGGGGAAATTTGCATCATAAATCACCAAATTTGGGTATTTATAAGGCTAAAATTTTTAATAATTTTACCGAAAGGGAATTTTCTTTCTAAGTAGGGGAAATATCTACTTTTTTTTCTTATGGGAATAGGGCCCCAAATTTGTCATAAAAAGGGCTCAGCTTGCAAGTATACGCTCAATGTATCTCTTGTTGTGTTCAAATGTGACTAAAACAGTGATGAGTGGTAAATTGTACTGGGTGTTTAAAATTCTGTAAACCTGAAAAACATTTTGCACTGTTTAAGTCAGGTTGTCATATTTTTGTGAATAATAACACTAGCGAAAATGTCAGCATTATTTAAATCTAGTACAAGAAGAGATTTCTAAGTTTATAATGCAAGACTTTACACAATGTGAACTATTTAATAGCTGTAGAAAAGCATCAATTTAAAAAACCTTGCATATGATATTTATCACAGAAATGTTGCACATGTAGAACATAAAACATTTTTCTTTCCTTATACTGTAGGAGTGCGCTCATGTTCAGTAGATTTATACACAGGTAACGAGTGATATGTCATATAGTGTTATATGGACTTCCACATCTGTGGTGCTTTATAATCAAGTTGTATCCGATAAAACATGACGTGAGAAAGATTATAACCAATGTATTATTTCTGTTGTGGATTATTTATGCATACCAAATCTGAACATTATGGACTTCATGTTTCATTAAAGCCCTACACTATAAGGGTGTTATAGCCTGATTGTTACCACGAAATATAATTCACAGTCCTCTGACACTACATAAAATGACTTCATGACCATGCATTGCATTGCATATATGTGATGTATTTTTCAAATTGATTTATACATTCCTTAGCCTATAATATAGTTTGTTTGTTTTAACCACTTCAGGTTTGTTTTTAAAAGTAAACTCGATTTTTGTAAAGACAGCGTCATTAATTGAATTTAGTGACATATGTGTCCGCCCTATACCAGTATGAGGTAGCTAAGATGTGGTCCCCTCATAAAACTAAACTTTCAACCCCCTTTGTTAGGTTATGTGATAAAAAGGATCTTGCATTGATGATTCCTGTTCATATTTATTGAGTTTATTTAACTTGTCCGTCTAACACTCGATAGCGGATTTGTATGACTTGTTAAATAAATTCATTGAAATATTGCCATTCAAGTTAGATGCTTTCTCTATATATAAATACTTTTGCAATACCTTCAACCCTTCTACTTCTGCAAAAGTCATATTTTTTAGGGAATCTGTTTTAGGTGAATAAAATGTTTCTCACTTTACTGACCTGCGCTGGATATGACTTCTAAGCATTTTGTAGCATTTTGAAACGTGGAAAAGTATGCGGAGTATTGTAACATCTGCTTTTATGTATAAATGGTAGTCATAATATTGGATACCAGTATGTGGTATGTCATTAATGATTTTCCCAATGCTATAAGGCTGAAGGGTTAACTTTATTATGACAGAAGGTAGCTCACATCTAAAGATTTCCATTGTTGTTCTGCATGGCGATTCTGTTGCAAATTTCCCATTATTTATGAATACTTGTACCATAACGTACTGATGAACAGGATTTTTGATATTTGATACAGTCTTTGTTGGTAAGGTTTATTATTATTTGTTGTATGTATAAAAAGTTTATTTTGATGACACATATCATGTTGTTATGATGTGATTTTTTTGTGTTGTTGTTCGGATTAGATATATTTTTATTAGTATTTTGTTCACAAAGTTTTGAACATCAGTTAGTTTACACCTACTTAAAAATCATCTTCTGACTTTCAATGTCCTTTTTCTTATCCTTAATTAACGGTGTTCTTAATTAGTTTGATAGTAGAAAACTTCACAATTTGATGTGTAGATGAGGAATCATAAACGTGTGATAACATTTTTGTTTTAGAAAATCTTTTTTTTGGGTTCAGATGTGGAAGTCTTGTATTTCAGAATTATGAAGAAAAGTATCATTGAATTGTTCCAGTGATTTTATGCTATAGGATGTTTAGTACAAATTATCACATTGATGCCAAACTTCCGTTAAAATCCAGAAGCATATGGTAGAATTTATGTCATCTCTGATTGAACACCAAAGCAGTGTTGTAAGAAGTCATATTGTACCAAGTTTAATATATTTAATTTTTTTATTGCATGTACTTTGTGTGGATTTTTTAAACAACCAATGATGGTGCAGGGATATTAAATATTTTAGTTGACGTACAATTTCTATACATGTATTTGTTAAATCATTACATTTTTATAACGAAACAATTGAAACATAACTGCAGAATGATATCTATTACTATATGCATTCATATTTTAACAGTAACAAACAATTTATTGATTGAAGGCCTCTGGACCATATCATGAGTCATTTTGTATTGGTTTCTTTATGCTGTATATTCTCACGATGTCTTGGCATTTCAGAATGTAAATTATGTGATGTATACAAAATATAGGATGAAAAGTCTTTCTTCTTTGCAATGTTTGCCAACATTGAGACTAAGTTCTTGTTAGTTAAGAAGTAGGATGCATTGGTAAAACTGGAAACAAATTTATTCCTATGTAAACTACAGAATGGATTTTAAAATATGATTAGAGTTTTTATTTACATGTTGCTATGTATAGGAATGTCTTAAATGTGTGCGGTATTGAGGAATTTAAGTTAAGGTTTATTTTTGAATAGTATATTCTATTTTCAATCTTTGGGTCTTTGCTATTTTTGTGTATGTTCGTGAACTCTTTAACTTTCAGTCATTCATTACAACTATGAAATCTCACTGTCTGTATGATAGTCCTTTTTTAATGTGATAATGTATAGTTAAATGGATGGCTGAAATTGACCGAGTTATAATATCAATAAATTATTTCCAAGAGTGAAATACACGGATAAAAAAATGAAACTGACGTGTAAAATTTATCTCATGGTACTTATATATTGTTGAGTGTTATTGGTACATAAGTTTCACTGGCTCAGTTTTGATTTATATAAGTGTGTATATGTATATTGGTGCCATTGTTATTATTGTAATGTTGTCATGCTTACAAGAAAAATACAACTATTGTAATATTGGTGAGTGGAAATAAATACTATGAAAAACAAAATTCTGGATAGCTTTTATTTTGTTTGCATTTTACATGGAGTTTGTTTGGAGAGAGCGACTTAGATGACTCTGTATACCGTATTCCTCCTAATTAACGAGTGACTTCTCGGACTGCATTGCATCATGGATGAATTACTTAGAATGATGGGAAAGAATATCGTTGAAAACTAATGTGTGGTCTGCATGTTATATATTTACTGTATGTGGCCTGATGATCATCTACCTGCTTACGAGCAGATGTGTATGTGGCTTGATGATCATCTACCTGCTTACGAGCAGATGTGTATGTGGCCTGATGATCATCTACCTGCTTACGAGCAGATGTGTATGTGGCCTGATGATCATCTACCTGCTTACGAGCAGATGTGTATGTGGCCTGATGATCATCTACCTGCTTACGAGCAGATGTGTATGTGGCTTGATGATCATCTACCTGCTTACGAGCAGATGTGTATGTGGCCTGATGATCATCTACCTGCTTACGAGCAGATGTGTATGTGGCCTGATGATCATCTACCTGCTTACGAGCAGATGTGTATGTGGCCTGATGATCATCTACCTGCTTACGAGCAGATGTGTATGTGGCCTGATGATCATCTACCTGCTTACGAGCAGATGTGTATGTGGCCTGGATTGCTCTTAGCTAAAGTATTTAGGGCAAGTGTGTGGTACTGATGCACTAATTAAGTTACAAATATTTTTAGAGTCTTGTTTTCATGCTGTGATTTTTGCTCAACTGATAACTTGGTCACTCTCAATATTTATTCTGCAAGTCGAGAACTACATGATTGTAAGAGAAGGGATCATAAGTGACAGCTAGTAATGGTTATTATAGGTTTTCTTCAATAAAAACATTCTGTATAATGGGTACAGCTACAATGAGTACTTGTCACAGCATTTATCTCCCCTAGTGGAACAGTTGCAATACCTTCATAAAGTTTTTTTTAGGGTATGTAACTGGCTATGTTTGGCACACATAAATTTTACAGGTATATAAATTCGAAACCTTCAGTGGGATACAGAGGTCAATGCCTGTCGAAAAATCAGTAAAAGGACCTCTTAGATACCAATACATGCCTAAATTATATATTTGTGGTAATATCACCTAAATTGAATTGATCAATAATCATCATGCAATGAATGAATATCAAGAGTCAGATTTAAGGAAGATGCTATTTGATCTCCAAATGCCATAGTAAAAACAATGACGAGTACACCAAGTCAGGATAAACCCATTTTCCAAGTACAGCACAACCCATATACTGAGTATGGGGACTCGTACTTTCAAGACCAATTATGCACTTAGAACAACACATATACCAGTTTATGAGCGCAGGTGTTTGACTCATTTGCTTTGTGAATATAATTATCAACCCTAGATGATAAACAATTCATTATATGAATGTATCGCCCTATTCCTAACAGAATCCATATATGTACAGTCGGACATCGTTCGTTCGAATTCATCAGGTCAGAAATTTTATTTCGAAAAATACACGGTTCCGAATTGCCTATTTCAATTTGACTTTCATGAGAAGATACATCCGGACCTGATATTCATTCAGGATGATACCGTGTATTTTTGGATAGAAGGTTGTCGAATAAACGGTGTCGGACTGTATTATATTTTCGTCTTGGGTTGATTATGGTAAAAGCAGGTTAGTCAAACACCTGTGTTTATGAGCACAAAGATTCAATCACTGGGTACACTTCTTCTTCATGTCCTGTGTACACATATCCCTCTCCGAGGCATTGTCGCACAAGTTGTACAAAGGTGTTGTGCGATATACAAATGTGCTGATAAAAACGATAAAACATATCGATTTGCGGAATACTGTGTACAGCAACTTATAAATTAACTTATATTTATTAAGCAGGGGTCTATTATACCCAGAATAGCAACCCATGTATACTGTACATTATACTCTGGTGCCTAGCAAAATACCTACAACATATGGGGTTTATAATTTCTCCCATTGCGTATTTTACTGCCGTTTCGTTTATTACTGTCCATTTCATGAAATTGAAACACATGACAGTTGCAAGATAAACATCCGGCGAAAATGTCCACCTACCAGGCTAGGTAATTTTACGACAGTTTTTACCTGTTTGCATGATTAATTCTTTTATTGTCTATGTTATTTGAAATCATGAAGTTTCACTTGATTGAATTAAAGTGATTGCAACCGGTTTGCATCGTTGTCATTTCAGGCTGCAGGAATTCAAAGCGGTTTTGGAGGCGGAAGTGATCGACTTCAAAAAACTTAGAAAAATAGTATTCAGCGGTAAGTCGCTCGTATTATTGACTGCTTTTACATTTGGATAAGCGATTTCATATTGATTCTTCGTAATGTCATTCATTATAGTTCAGTACTGTATCGACTCTGTGAATGTGATTGACTTTTTGGGTTTAAGTTAACGTTCAAAGTTTACTGTTATAAATTTATACAGTCATTTCTGAAAATAATTTATGGGTGTCAGACCTTGAGGGGGTTTACAGGAGATCCCTGATTGATCTTGCGATCCTATGCTGGATGTATGTATGTTATTGAAGTATGCTGGGACCTCCACGGCTTTTAAAATTCTGCTCGGTATCATTTTTTTATTTCAATGAATTGATATTTATCTTTAAATTCATCAATAATTCCCAGAAGTGTTAGCAATATTTGCACATTTGTGTTGATTACAAAGAGGGAATAACAAATGTTAACACAACATTATGCCGTGTTATGCATATTTCCACAGTATACATGTAATTTAGTTGACTATTACTTCAAATAGAGTGATCTTATAAGTTATATGTTTACAACTTTGAAACATTGTTAGCATGTTGTACACTTCTTAATTCCTTCCATGGTCCTCTGGTCGGTTTGGACGCCCCTGTTCCAGCCTTCAACTTTCAGCAGGATTGAGTGTGCAGTGTGAAGTATTACGGGAACTCTCTGGGGTTCCCAAACTCCATCCAAGGTGCTCTAGTTTCAGTGTAAAAAAACAAGTCCAATTTTATCATTTCACTTCAACATCTCAGAGTCAGTACATAACTTCTGTATATGAAGATTTAGTTAAATTCTGGCTGACTCAGGTCTTATGTCACTTTGCCAAAAACTCTCCTAGGATGTATACGTGTTTGTCAAGAAACGTGATATGTATGACAGAGATGAAGATGTATCAAAGGGCTGGAGAAATACTGGTTTTGTATTTGTGCCAAATATTGCTGTATCTAATAATGCAGCACAAACAATTTATGTATACAGTCAAACCTGTCTGTAAAGACCACCCATGGGAACAGTAAAATGTGGTCTTTGTTTACAGGTGGTCTCTATTAACAGATTAAATATCATTGAAAATGGTCTGATGGGAGATAAAATTGGTGGTCTTTGCAGACAGGTTTTGCACTAGTGGTCTTTGGTCTTTAACACAGGTTTGAGTGTAGTCTGAAAAAAGGTAAATGTCACTTGTAAAAATAGTTATAATACACTTACAGTGCTAATTTTCATAACATTGCTGCCATTTTGAACCACAGTTAAATAAATTCTGTTGATTTAAACTTATTCAGTGTTCAAACACTTAATCATCAACTACTTCAACAGTTTAATGTTATGTGTTACTTTTTGTAGGTTGTCCGTATGTAGATGGTCTTAGGTCGAAATGCTGGAAGGTTTGAAATATTTTTTGTATAATTTATCAGTTTGTGATATTCATTGTTAAAAGTTGGAAATAAATTATCATTATACTAATGAGGTATGCAGTGGTCAAGATGTGTTATTGTAGCTACAGTCGACTCTCGTTAGGATGAACTCGCTTAAGACGAATTTTCCGTTACGTCGAAGTTTTTCAAAAGTCCCGATTTTATCCTTCTTTTGTCTATATGAATTTCTGTTGGTTAAGACGAATTTTTGTCTCGAAGTTTTTCGTTACTTCGAAGTTTTTTCGAAGTCTAGCTTAACAAGTTTGCACCTTAAATCTATTGTATAACACGAAGTCGGATCGTATCCTGCTGGCGACGAATGTTTTCACACGTCACTGAGATGATTTACCTGTATTTTCGCACATTTAATTATCGATTGTTTACATAATTGAAGGATTTGTACATGTTTGCAAAATGTTAAGACTACATTGTGTTAATGCAAACATGTTGAATTGTTGAACACTGCGATCAAACCGATAGTTTGTAAACATGCCAAAATGAGTGATTTAATTAAGCGTGTACTTTAATTAAAACACGTCATCTTTAACATTTGTTTTATGCAAATGGCGATCAAACACAAAGCAGTCGTCACGAACTAAACTTTCTCACGTAACACCACCAAAATGTCCTGCCGACGTTTACGTCGAATTTTCGTTAAGACGAACTATTTCCGACGGTCCCGAAATTTTTTTTGTCTTAACGAGAGTCGACTGTAATTATTAAAAGATGGACACAAATTGAGACATTTTGGAGGTATCATGGTCTACCGGGATTGAGTGCCAGACTCCGGATCCAAAGGTCATGGTTTCAAATGTTGTCATGTACAACACTCTTCACAATCTCTGAATTAGACGCATGTATGGGTCTTAAACCTAGGAAGCAGTCATCTAGAGTGATTCATTTAAGTTGTAATAATTTGTTTCACTATGGATGTAAACTGAACAAATGCAGGACATATAGAAAAGTATACATAGGCTTATTGAATTTCCTGTTACTCATCTTAATGAAAAATATGAGTAATTTATTAATCATGGATTTCCTTCCATTCTGCCTCTTTCCATTACTGTACTGTTATATTTTAGATATTTATGAACTCACTTGACTTTTATTTTATACTTGATGTACTTAACCAGAAAACATAACTTCTTTATTTTCAGCTGCTGTTATATTATTTACCAAAGAACACATCAGAATGGGAGAAAGAAGCAAAGAAACAAAGGTGAAATTATTGTGGCTAATGCTTCTCAAAACTTGACTTCCGTAGACCTGGGTTTGATTCCCGGTAGCGCCATTGACCGATTTTTCGTGTTTCTCAAACTTGACTTTATTTCACTATTTACTACAGCTGGTGTTAAGTGCTGTGTGGCGGATGTAAAAATTTGCCCCGTACTTCGTCCAAAGTGTAGTTTACCTTAATCATAAATTTATGATAAATTTACACGAAAATGACGTCAGGTCGCTGTGGTGTAGTGGTTAGCATAACGGACCGGCAATCTGAGACCTGGGTTCGATTCCCGGTAGCGCCATTGACCGATTTTTCATGCTTCTCAAAACTTGAATTCTATCATTTTTCTATTCATTTGTTTTGTAATTTTTCAATGGACAATTTTGGCTTTTATTCATGTCCTAGTAGTCCATTATGATTTTTCTTTCAAGCACATTGAAGCTACCTCACATTAGGGCTGTGATTGATACTGTCGATATCCATATATATCAACAATCTTTCTGTCAATCAATATTGATATTATGGCAGAAAACTTAAGGAGAATTGGTGCAGTCTAAAAATGCACCAAATTGCGTAATGTCACTCAGTAGTCTACTGCTTTGTTATACATGTACATTCCATATGTCAGCAATATAGTATTAGACTGTGCAATTAAAAGTATGGATTAATTATTTAAATGGTATCTTGTTATCATAACCATGCAAGTTGAACATTTAATTATGTAGAGGATACACACATAAACATACATAAATATAGGCTTTAATAGTCTATTAAAGGAATTTAATATTATTGATACAGTAATAGTTTGCCAATATTGTCAATACACAAAAATTGAATCATTGAGAGCCCTACATCACATTTCTAAAATAATGCATTTTGTATGTCTGTGAAGCAGTTATTAGCAACAATTTCTCTTATTGTAGCATTGAGGATTTTACTACATTATTCTATTTGAAAATAGTAGTATGTTCTATATTATACTTGACAGGTGGCCTGATCACTTAGTCCCTGATAGTTTCAATTTCAGTGGCTGATCGAATTGTTTCGAATATTTTCAGAACACTACCAGATACCTATAGTCTGACTTTACAAAGCTGTTTACCTAAGAAAATAGCATTGCATTCTATAAATAATATAAGTGCAGAACAAGAACATTTTGTTGTATAATTTAAGGACAACATATCTGCAGTTTATAGACGAGATGATCATCAAGCCGGGTAAGGAGGCATCAGAAAATGGGGGCGTGGCTGACGTGACATTAGATGATCATGTAAGTTTACATCAAACATACATTGCTTCCTCTACAGAGGGTCGCTCAATGTTTTTTTCAATGCGGGTTTTAAATGTCATGGCTACTCACCGGCCACCTGTGGCTTTAATATTATGTAAATTTTACCAAAGCTTTATATTCCTGTCTTTGACTTTCCTATTTCTACCCTAAAATAGTCAACAATAAAATTGAACCACCATAACACATTATTGTGCTATGGTTTTCAGTATACTTGTTAGAATATCATCACAATTATGTAATCCTGTTTTGAGGCTTCTTATACCCTTGCTTGTTTTTATGCATCCGTAAATTATGCCTCATAGTGCACACATTGATCAGATGTAAAGCTCAAAGTCAGAGAAAATAGTTCTCAGTTGCTTAAAGTAGTCCTTTAGATGAGTCTCTCCAAGTTTAATTGCTGAATGAACCAATTTCTAAAAATACATAGGTTATTCAACCAGGAAGCATTTTTGTTGTGATCACAATGTTCTATCCCATTCTTTCTGTAACTTCCTGTATGGTTAGTGTAAGTGCTCTATCTCATTGTCCCTTTTTCAGCCACTGAACCCTAATCCAGAAAGTAAATGGAGAGCTTACTTCAAAGACAATGAAATGTTACTACAGATTGATAAGGACTGTAGGTAAGTTCACTATCCAGGCCAACTCATTTGATACATTGCTTATCAGAAGCTCTTGTTTCAAAATTTTCAATGTGTTGCGCAATACCATTGTTATCAAAGGATTGACTTTTAAGTATCATAGTTAGTCATTGACCTAATATCTTATAAAATTCACAAATCTTATACAAAGCAAATATTCCAAAACCTAATACTGCATGTGATAACTAGTGAAAACAATACGTTATAAAAGTCTGTCCGAAGAAGGTTTCTATAATCCGGGCCTAATCTGAAATGGATACCAACATGTGTGTTTAAAAGTAGCTGTTAATAGTGTGAATGTTTGGATCAAATATTGGCTATTTTCCCCAATTTTGACCACTTTGACACAGTAATGTCCATTACATAGGTATTGGCAATGTTGATGAAACTGCAAAAAAATCTTTATTATATAATGCTTCTCAAATGTACTGCCTTAATAGAAAGATATGTACGTGACTTGGGTAGATTTCAACATTGCAGAAGACAACTGAGAATTTATTAAGTACAGTAAAACCTCAACAATACGACCACCCTTGAGACCCTTGAAAACTGGTCTTATTAATTCAACCTCAATATTAAGAGCAAAATAGGGAAAATGGACTTGAATTTTTTTTTCTTAATTTTGAGTTGGTCTTATTATTGAGGTGGGTTTTAAGTGAGGTTTTACTGTACACACAACTATAAGATATAAGACTTGTAATCAGACATACTCGTACACATTCACTGTAAAATATTCGTTTTCAGACGCCTGTGTCCAGACCTGAATTTCTTCCAGAAGGCTACGGAACATCCATGTAGTAGATTGTGTGGTGAAAACAGTTTTGAGACTCTGAGGAAGAGAGTGGAACAATGTGTTCTCCAGTCAGAATCTGTGTCACAGAATAGACTTGGAATAACTAATGTAAGTATCTTGTCTAGCAATGAAGTGATTTAATAGTTCTGTATTGTCACTACCTATGCTAGCTGGCCTTTAAATTTATTATGCAACCTGGCATTTATATTTGCTTTATAAAATAAAAAAGAAAAGTGATGTCTTAAAATTGATTTCCAGTCAGAACAGGTTCCATGGTATAGTCATGAACAAGTCATATATAGTCAAATCTGTCTGTAAAGACCACCCATGGGAACAGTAAACTGTGGTCTTTGTTTACAGGTGGTCTCTGTTAACAGATTAAATATCATTGAAAATGTCTGATGGGAGATAAAATTGGTGGTCTTTGCAGATAGGTTTTGTAATAGTGGTCTTTGTTCACAGGTGGTCTTTAACACAGGTTTGACTGTAATTGTTTTGAACTGGTTGTCAGCAATAGTGCTATTCAAATCTATGTATTGTTTTAAATAAAATTTCGGACCCAGGGAATCTGAATGAACGAGGTCTGACTGTATTTTGATACCTTGAAGTATGCTGAATTACATGATATTCTATTACTGCTTCATTCTGTAGATGGCAACTAGCAGACGGAAACCAAGTAATGAGTTTATGATATTACCAGACGGACAAGAGGCTCACTGGGAAGTGTGTGAGAGAATATTGTTTGTGTACACCAAACTCAACCCTGGACTGGGTTACATACAGGTAAGGTCAGTGATTTCATATGTTGTTGTTGTTGTTTTTATCCCACGCCCCCGTCGAAGAAGAGAAGGCATATTGGTTTGCGCATGTTGGTCCGTCCGTCGGTCGGTCTGTAACCTTTTCGTTTCTGATCAACAACTCAAGAACCCCTTACCTATCATCCTCAAACTTGATCCACACATTCATCTTGGCTAGCTAAGGAATGCTATTGATTTTGGTGTTAAAGGTCAAGGTCACAGGGGCATGATGTTTTACAAACATCTCTTGTTATTGTTACATTCAGGTAAATTCAGTGATTTGATATGCTGTTATTGCTGCTGTTATTGACGTTTTTTTATTGCTGTTGTTGTTGTTTTTACAGAAGGGTGTATTGAAAGTATTGTATATATGCCATCATATGTAACCTTCTGACAATATATTATTATTATTAGTCTGGTCACGATTTCACAATTGTTGATTTATTTAAATACTTGATTTCCTTAAATATCCAATTGATGAGGGCCCTAGATAATGTAGTAAAGACACTTGGCCAAACCCTTTTGTATGTTTTTATAAGTTTGTTGTATGTGTAATCATGATGCATTTGTGGTTATATACATGTACAATAAAATAGGATTGAACTGTAATTATCTACATAATTTTCCATTCTATTTTTGCTTGCATATTTCAGGGAATGAATGAAATAATTGGACCTATATATTACACGTTTGCCACAGATTCAGACCCAGATTGTAAAGGTATAAACCCATATTGATTTATCCATTATATTGGGTATAGGGGGGAAGGTTGTTTAAATCATATTTTCAATTATAAATGGATTAACAGGTTGTATGCAACACCCCTATAATCGATATTTAGGTAAACATGATAATGAAAGAAATAGCGAATTTGAGTTATAAGTGATTTTCGTGAATGATGGATAAGAACACAAATACTGGTCATTTTATCCAGTGTGGGAAACAAAATACATTGAGCAATGTTTGTGTATAGCTTGAGAATCTGTTGTCAAAATTTTTGAGTAATACTTTTTTGGTAACATTTTTCTGAATTATGGAGAGCGAGTGTTATTTTAAGGAATGCCTGGTTGGACTCATGACTTGCCACTTATTAGTTATGTAATTTTACATGCACACAGTTACGACGCGCATAATACCTGTGGATAATTTAATCCAATGCTTTTTTTGTAGTTATAAAGGATTTGTTAACAGAAAATTGCATTTTTCTTATGGGACATAATCAGTGTGGTAACTCAAGCATTTTAGTAACATAGTAACCTCCCTTTGTTTTTGGAAATGTTGCATTTTCTTACTCCTGACCTATAAAAATGTTTATAGTTTAATGAATTATATACGTTGGACATTCTTAATTGTCTTAAATGTTAATTATCCACTGTTCATACATAAGTCTATGAAGTTTCAATGTGTCTCTGAATGTTATGCAAAACAAAGTCGACAACTTTGACAGAAATTTTCGTTCATCAATATCAGCCTTGCGTTCGGTTAAGGCTAACACTCGCTCGAGTTACGAAACTGTGCATGCATTTTGCTACTGAACGCACTGTTTGTCAAAAAGTGCGCGCCCACTGGCTCGAGCAACTCGGAGGTTGCACGCGAAGTTGAGAGCCGAACACTGCGTTCGGTTACAGCTAACTGTCATTCACATTATAGTTTTGTATCCCTGACCCACCGTATCACATTGTATGCAGACGGGGAACCAAATTGCAAAATAAACGCAGGGCTGGTTCCCTGTCGTTACTGTCTTTGAGGCAGAGAACCAGAATACAAACGAGGCGGTCAATGCACTTGTTATCAATGCGAACTGTGAGCGGCTTCCCTTAGCCGTACCTGAACGCAAGGCAGGTATGTAGCTTAAAGAGGAACAAACCATATGATACATTAGGGCTAGAAAACAATTTCCCCTTTTATTTTTCTTGTTGAAAATAAAACGTTACATTCCATTTGTTTTTACAGAAAACGCCGAAGCCGATAGTTTCTTTTGTTTCACGACTGTGATGTCAGAAATACGTGATAACTTCATTAAAACATTGGATGACTCGCAATGTGGCATAGGTATAGATTTTTTATTGTACATATATTTCTTGTTACAGTTTTTAGTTTGGTGTGCTTAGTCAGTTTGTCTAGCTCGACGGGTTCGATTCCCGGTCGCGGTAGGTCATACCCTTCCATGAAAATTTGACAAAATGTCGATTTTCCTCCACATGTGGAGAAGTTGCCGGCTCCTTGTGGAAGGGTAAGTTAGTACTGGTTAGAATTCAGTCCAGGAAAAACTGGTTAGGTGAACCGGTCGCCGTATATAACTGAAATATCGTTGAGAAACGGCGTTAAACCCGATGAAACAAACAAACTAGCTCGACGGACCAGATACATCTTAAAAAATTTAATATGGTAAAAAATTTAAAAAAAAATCTTATCATTGCTTATCTATAAAAAAGCTGCATCAGTGTTAAGAAAATACCTTTTCAAAAATCTCTGTAATTAAAATGGAACATCCCCCTTCCACATTACGAGATTAAAGTAGACATTTGAGGCAGAAAATATGAGTTATTTTCAAAGATAGAGTAGTTACAAAATATAACATTGGCCCAGTGGATTCAATTTGTTTCTAGCTGTTAGTGGATAAATCTGCTTGTATTTGTTCAGTGGCATATGCATGCTGGTGTTGGATCATTTAAGCAGTGATTTTTATGCCCCCTGACTCTTGTATGTCCGTCAGTCCATCCTTGCATCCGTTCATCTCCCAAAAACTTGTGTCATTCATTTTTAACAAAAAGACCTAGAATAACAAAACTTCATATGAATATGAGTTATGGCAGAGTTTTGTCCCTTGATTTTTGGCACTTACACTGGTGAACACTGCATCTCAAAGTGGAGAAATGTTCGTAAAAAGAATGCTAGACAGTGTACAAAAACACCCTAACAAACTTAGTAAGAAGTTTTCAGTGACAGCAGGTTTCAGATTTGTATATTAGAAATGCATCCATTGTTTTTTATTTTCCAGGTAATTTAATGAATCAGTTAATGATTACATTGAAAGAGAAAGATGCTACGTTATGGTACAAACTTCAGGAGCAAGATTTGAAACCTCAATTCTACGCTTTCCGCTGGCTTACGCTACTGCTCTCTCAGGAATTCCCGCTACCCGATGTGTTACGTATCTGGGACTCCTTGTTTGCCGATGATACACGCTTTAATTTCCTTATAAAAGTGGGCTGTGCAATGTTGCTGTAAGTTTATATTAACAGGATGAGAGTCAAACTAGTCTATCTGTGTGTAAATAAAGAAGCAGATAGACTTGTTTTGCTTTCGCCCCTCAGTTAGTTTACATCACAGGAGATTGTCATGTGTTCTCTCCCTTTATCCCTTCTAAAGTTCTCTCCTTTTTATTCCTTCTAGAGTTCTCTTCCTTTATCCCTTGTAAAGTTCTCTCCCTTTATCCCTTTTAGAGCTCTCTCCTTTTTATTCCTTCTACAGTTCTCTTCCTTTATCCCTTCTAGAGTTCTCTCCCCTTTACCCTTCTAGAGGTCTCTCTTTTACCCTTCTAGAGTTCTCTCCTTTTTATTCCTTCTAGAGTTCTCTTCATTTATTCCTTCTAGAGTTCTCTTCCTTTATCCCTTCTAGAGTTCTCTCCCTTTATCCCTTCTAGAGTTCTCTCCTTTTTATTCCTTCTAGAGTTCTCTTCCTTTATCCCTTCTAGAGTTATCTTCCTTTTTCCCTTCTAGAGTTCTTTTCTTTTTATCCATTCTAGAGCTCTCTCCCTTTATCCATTCTAGAGTTCTCTCCCTTTATCCCCTCTAAAGTTCTCTCCCTTTATCCCTTCTAGAGTTTTCTCCTTTTTATTCCTTCTACAGTTCTCTTCCTTTATCCCTTCTAGAGTTCTCTCCCTTTATCCCTTCTAGAGTTCTCTCCTTTTTATTCCTTTTACAGTTCTCTCCTTTTTATTCCTTCTACAGTTCTCTTCCTCTATCCCTTCTAGAGTTCTCTCCCTTTATCCCTTCAGTTCAAGGTGACGTCACTTGTGACGTTTTCTGTTATTGACGTCACTTCAAGAAGTCTTCTCTGAAGACACATGTCTGTCTAATGTCATTGCTTCATTCTAAATAGGAGCGAGTCTGCGGTGTTCAGTTGGCAAATGGCTTAAATCAATGTGATCTTTTAACAAACATGGTTATGGTTCTTTTGTTTAAATTCTTGTTGATCAACTCTTGTTGGAAAAATCACATATTAAGAGTTTCATTGCAGCTTTGTATGTCAATTCTGCTATAAGTATGATGGTTTCGGTAAATACAAAATTGCTGTGAATAAAATGTTTAAAACACTTTAGTCAATGTACTTATACATGTATGCATGATTTCTGTAGCAAAGTGTGTCTGTAACATTAGCAAACAATTTATGGAACCATAATCACTTATGTCATCAGTATGTTTCATATATCGAGGGCTCAACGCAACACTGTTGTAACTCCTATGTATTTATATAGGAGTTACGACTGTGTTGCGTTGAGCCCTTGATATATAGTATTAACCTGTTTGGAGACGTAGTGGTTGATGAGTAGAGCATTTGACATCTGATCTGAAGGTCGCGAGTTCAAGCCCCACTGGGCGGAGTTTGATCACGAACTTCACAAATAAAATCTAAATTTAGACTCTAGTACTGTAACCCAAGAAGCAGTCATTGTGATTTGTATCAGTTGTTAGAACTTGTTTCACAATCGATGTAAAATAAATGTGTTTAAGACAAACAGTTTAAGATATAGAACTTGTGTGTTTGTATTTCAGGTTGTTGAAAAACGATCTTCTTGCTGGGGACTTTCCTTCCAATATGAAACTACTACAGGTATTGAATTTCACTCCTTTTTTCAGTGTAGTAAACTTTCTACATTTGTGTAATAACCGCTCCATGTTGATGATCCTGATATGTATACCAATTTGTTTAAGCTTGATTGTGTTGTGGTTATTTACCGAATATTCCCTAATAAACACCCCCGGGGGCATTACATTTTGAGAGGAGGGGGCTTTTAATACAGGTAAAAAATCACTAAAAAAATGTTTAAGTCTTATATGCATTTATTAGAATAAGTACGGTACTCTATAGGCGTTCTCTAACCTTTGATCTAAGCCGAAGTGTCGAAACTTCCACTCGCTAGCCTAAAATATTTCAAACTAACACCATTGATCTGCCCCGATGGTATTACGTCACAGAGAGCGCAGTAAATTACGTCGCAGATAGCATTTGTATTGCCAGTTATTTATATAGAGGATCTTATATAAGTGGTCATTATTTAGTGAACTTATTAAATGAGTCTTCTATAAACGATGAAAACGAGGCTTTTCAATAAAAAAAATTAGAAACAAATGTAAGATTCTATTTATGACATAACAGCAGAGACGGCTGATTTTCTCCAAAACATGACTTAACCACCTTATATGCAAGCAAGGTATGACGTGTGTTATTCGGTCTTTTATAAATAAAAGCTGACGCATAAAAAAGTAGTTCCGACAATATTCTTTTTTAATTTTCAGCCACAAGATATGAATTCAAATGATTAAATCACATATCATATTCAAATTAACTAGACATTAATTTTCAATGAAATAAAATGTGATACGTCAACATTTTTTAGTCTATGTCACGCTTATTTTGTTGTGACATCACACTCGCGTGAGTTGTCATTCCACTCGAAAATAATACATGGGTGTTATAACCACTCTTCACCGTATTTTGTGTTGTAAGCATATTTAAATTGCTCGTTTAGCGCCCAGTAGTGTAATGGATACTAACACTCACCACTCGAGTCTCAAATCACAAAATTTACTCTTATTAGCAGGATAATGGAAATTTGAATGTTGAAAATGCGTGGAAATGTCAAATAAGTGCTGAACATTCTTTTTGGTCCATTTCCTTTGAGAATTTGTGTGATTATGATATATGGGAGCAATTATTCGCGACTGTTAGCCATAAGGCCATGCCAAATTGGAATTTTGTTAAGCGTCCACGTGCGCCTAGGTTTTGCGCTCCTCAAGCCATTCTCAAATATTTATGATACGCCAACGGCAATTTTAGTTGAGATCGGACAACGATGTGATTATTGTGCGGAAATTAGACAATTTGTGTGTAAACAAGTCAGTTTTAAATTAGATTTATTCATGTATAGATCTAGTTTTAAAATTCACCATTTTTTTGTTTTTAGGATGTTTCTTTCATTAAAATATCTAAAATTATGCATCACTTATTATCTGAGGATATTTGTTTTTTCGTTATGAGTTTGTGTGTTTTTTTGAATAGGTAGCTAGGTTTCGCAAACTTAGGTTGACGCTTAACAAAATTCCAATTTGGCATGGCCTAACTGAACGCAAGGCAGATATTGAATTCATGATCAGAGCTATAAACGCTCATTGTGTATTCGTTATATTTCAGAATTTTCCATACACAACAATTGATGTTCAAGCTGTGATTAAAATGGCTGCTGATATAAGGTTAGTACAGGATTGAACATTATTATTATACCCCCACAAACGAAGTTTGAGGGGGTATATAGGAGTGAGCTTGTCGGTCGGTCGGTCTGTCGGTCGGTCTGTCTGTCGGTCGGTCGGTCTGTCGGTTTTCATGGTTTCCGGACGATAACTCATGAAAGGCTAGACAGATTTGAAAAATTTTTGGTACACAGGTGTAACATCAGAAGATACAGGTCAAGTTCGATATTGGGGCTGGTGGGGCCAAGGTCAAGGTCACTGTTACTAAAAATAGTTTCTCTTACTTTCACTTACTAGCAAATGGTTTGTTTTTAGTTGTAAACGACTTATCTTTCTGTGAAAATAACTGTTATTTCTAGCATATTGTTTGATATATTTTGCATTGATTTAGTTCCATTTTGCCCAGCTTTTTGTGAGCAATTCTATACAAGTTCAGTTTTTTATTTCACAGGAACTGTTGATTAGTTCTTACTGTTCTGTTGGCAGCATTTTTGGTTTATTACATTCAGATACTAGCAAATGGTTTGTTTTTGTTGTTGAAGACTCGCCTTTCAGTGAAAATAACGGGATTTCTTTTAAAATCCATTGAAATAAGGCATAATATAATGTTATATCCAGGTAGTTTGATTATTTGATTAAATCTGTGAAACTGCAGTCAAGGACAATGGAACAAAATGTCTTGATTGCGAATATAAATTGTATCAATTTAATACGCTTTGTTGCTATATTTGTTCGAATTTGAATGCAAAATGTTCAGATCTTGGGAGTTAAAATCAAATATATTGGTGTTACTAGTTCATACTCTAGTCGAATGTATCATTATATTTCTTTGTGACAAAGTGCTACATATTACTGTTCATTTTTTCTATTTTATTGATTTTGACCTGACTCCCATACTGTGGTATTCATATCACCTCCAAAATATTAAAATGTACACAATTCTTATTATAACCCCACTTCAAAATATGCAATGGGGGCTATATGGGAATCACCACTTGTTCCGTCATGTCACATAACATGGTTTTCCATGAATTATTTCTACCAAGCCTAGTTGTGTATATTGTCGGCACATTCTGATTGTGGTCCTGTAGTGATAGATAGTGATAGATAATTTCATTGTCTTGACTGGCGGCCATCTTTGAATTTATCAAAAATATGTCTGACAAAGCGGTATTGTGGGGGTATTAATCACCTTCAGTGATAGCTCTAGTTGATTATTATACCGTACTGGTAATAGTAAACAATCAATATCTGGGTTTTAATTCAGGGACTTTCTTGTTGTACTATTTAGTATAATGATTTTAGGAGACCTTAGAAGTATTGAACCCTCATTGACACGGCGACAACACTTATCAATTACAAATCCAACTTTTCTAACAATTGGGCTTTTTAGGCAGTTTTGCAAATTTACACACGCCCATGAAATGGAGAATTTGTAGATGAATAACGCCAACTTTGGGAAGAATAGCAGTCACTTAATGCAAATATATGCACATTATAAACATTTGAATTTAAACACACAGCATACCTGTTGGGATTTATTTCAATGTAGATAGTTGTCTGAATAAACAACTGCTTCTAATTTAGCTGCATCTGAAAAGATTGTGTCAGCTTTTCTTTCAAAATGTCATATGTAGAATGTAACATTTACTTGGGGAAAAAAGATACTCGCAGATATCACTGAATATCAGTTTCGTAAGATTAGCCAAATAAAGCCGTTCATTCCATCACATTTTCAGATTTTTTACATACTTTTTACTGTTTACAGATGATGGTGCTGCCAGATATACTTTGTCTTCAGTATTCGAAAGAAAGTGATGCGAAAGTGAAAGACATATTGAGTGTTAAAAGTTTGTGTTATTTGGAACATGACACTAATTGGCCAGTCAGTTTCATTTTGGAAGATAATTGAAGATTTTATTCAGATTTGGATGTGAGAAGCGCTTCTCATTATTCAACTATTGTGATCGACTTTGGATGCGTAAATGCTATCTTTCTTGAGTTGGTCTGCCATATCCCAACTCCGTCCAATGATTTACTTAGTCAGAATTTGGATGTCAGTGCTAGAACGAATCATATACGATTTTATTTCAATTCTGTTTGTGCATGAATATATTACCCTTATAATTTCAAGTGTTTTTCTTTTAGTGTATAGTTTTGTATCTTGATATGTTAATTCATCTTACTTGTCTCGATGAGAGAAGAGTCGTTTGGCTATTACGTCTTCCTAGAACTGCAATATTATTATGAATTGTGTGAATTTATGAGCGATCCCCTACTGGATTTGAAACCATAACCGTGTAGGCAACTGTGCCTAGCACTGGCGTTACTGCAAAAAGTACCGAGTGCGCCATTCAGGCGACTTGTAAAATGTTATTAAAGGAGCTGGGTCAGTCATAAATTACGGGCTTCTGTAGTTTGTGATGAAACTTTTATTGTTCAGCTTTAACTATGTACTATTGATTTATAGAACTCTATAGTTCTTGTTCCCTATATTTTTATCTGTATATAAACTATAGTCTTGTATTAATGTGATTTTGGGCTTCTTCAACTCGGTGGTCCTTGAAATTCGACTTTATTTTGTAGATTTTTGTTCCCATCATCATGCATACTTTTATACAGAAGTACACTTTCTTAAACTATTTTTGTGCATTACCTTTTTTATTCAGAGTAAATACATGCTTCTAGAAATGTTAAACGTTTCTTTAAACACAGAAAATGAACAAAAAACCAGAGGGATTAATATGTTCTTTTGGTATTGACAAGTATGTTAGTAATCTTACATGTCGGCTGATTTTCATAAAGCATACATTATGGTAGGGGTCTTTGCAGAAAACATACATTATGGGAGGGGTCTTTGCAGAAAACATACATTATGGGAGGGGTCTTTGCAGAAAACATACATTATGGGAGGGGTCTTTGCAGAAAGCATACATTATGGGAGGGGTCTTTGCAGAAAGCATACATTATGGGAGGGGTCTTTGCAGAAAGCATACATTATGGGAGGGGTCTTTGCAGAAAGCATACATTATGGGAGGGGTCTTTGCACAAAGCATACATTATGGGAGGGGTCTTTGCACAAAACATACATTATGGGAGGGATCTTTGCACAAAGCATACATTATGGGAGGGGTCTTTGCACAAAGCATACATTATGGGAGGGATCTTTGCACAAAACATACATTATGGGAGGGGTCTTTGCAGAAAGCATACATTATGGGAGGGGTCTTTGCAGAAAGCATACATTATGGGAGGGATCTTTGCAGAAAGCATACATTATGGGAGGGATCTTTGCACAAAACATACATTATGGGAGGGATCTTTGCAGAAAGCATACATTATGGGAGGGGTCTTTGCACAAAGCATACATTATGGGAGGGGTATTTGCATTCATTGTTTCATTTCACATTCCATTCTATAATCTTATGTGTATTCTTTTCATATTGTTTGAAAATTCCCCTATATTTAAATACTCTCCAATTCATTTATGATTTTTAAATTAATGTAGTCAAACCCTCCGCAAAGTGATCGAGACAATATTTGTCTTCTGTTCTATTGACTTTTATTTAGCAAATTGCCCCGCTTTGGAATAAAAGCGTGCTTTAAATTTAACAAAACATTCATTAGTATGTAACAATACATCTTGTCTGAAAAACTGTTTCAAAATAAAACACAAATACAAATAAATCCAGATTACAGTATACTGTATAGGAAGTTGCTTTTGAATCATTTTAGTTACACTAACCGTAACTCTTCAGTGTGGACGGTTTGGTTGTCTCCCTTTATGGATACATCCAAGACATTGAATAAATATCTACATGTACTTGCAATCTACCATTTTGCAGTGTTCATGAGGCCTACATTTTTATATTTGTCCATGTTGTGTTCTCTTCTTTACCGACTACCTGAAGTTCCTTATAGATCACATTTATGTCTTTTTGACAACGCAATAATTATTGTAGAAACACAGGCTGTCAAGTGGGCCCTAGTTTTGACTTGCTCCCCTACTTTTACATGAAATAGCCCTACTTACCCTATTTATGTTCAAAGAGTTAACTCAAAATATTGTTTTCACTGCCTGAAGCACGGATGCCTAATCATGGAGAATGAACAGCATGTTGATTTTTTACCATTTTTCATATTCCAAAATTAAGGAATCATCCTATATGTCCATATAAAATCCCTATTTTTTTTGCCCTACTTTTTTAAAAACAAATACCTCTACTTTTATCACTACATATTAAAGAAGCAAGTTGACAGCCTGGAAATGCAATTTATTATGTGCTTGATCAGTCTTGCCAGTAGGTCGAGAAAGTTCCTGGTAATCAGATACAAGACGCCTATTGTCCTGTAGTCATTTTGTTGTTGTCCGTTACTATGATTGCAGATATGGCATTATGAAAATACTCGATATATAGCCGTGTATAAAATTGACTTTTTTGAATGTGCCAATTGTTAATTACTGATTAAATTCTTAAAATGTATGTCTTCTGTGTTTGTGTTGTCATGGTAACATGATAAGTGTGTGTGTTATCAGTTCCAGGTAACATATACTGTACTAGACTAAAGAGCTAGCCCACTAGGGTCCGAAGTAGAGTTGAGGGAGTCTAGAGGCCATTCATGTAATAGAACCTCAACATTGGTCAATTCTTGCTTTGCTCAAAACTGACCAATCAGAGGCTCGAGTTTTGAGAGTTCACCAAACTCAGATTCATCACCTTGGATCTTATATTATTTTACGGTTTATCAAAAGCTTCTGATTTCTTCTGTCACATATTCGAAAGGATCAAGAGAACATGGGAACAATGGAACAGTCTGATGGTCTGGAGCTGGGGTGTTGTGGGGTGGAGCACAAGACTCCACTTCTGAAGGTCACAAGTTTATTCTAACCATGGTTTATATTATTCCACCCTTTTCACAAACTCTGAATGAGGCTTGGGTACTGGTGAAGATAAACTGAGGACTTCTAACTGAAGACGAGCTGATGTCTTCTAACTGACGACAAACTGAGGTCTTCTAACTGAAGAAAAACTGAGGTCTTCTAACTGAAGACAGATTGAGGTCTTGTAGCCAAGGACAAGCTGATGTCTTCTAACTGAAGACAAACTGAGGTATTCTAACTGAAGACAAACTGAGGTATTCTAACTGAAAACAAACTGAGGTCTTCTAACTGAAAAACTGAGGTCATCTAACTGAAGACAAACAGAGGTCTTCTAACTGAAGAAAAACTGATGTATGATAACTGAAGACAAACTGATATACTCTTAACTGAAGACAAACTTATGTATTCTAACTGAAGACAAACTGAGGTCTTCTAACTGAAGACAAACTTATGTATTCTAACTGAAGACAAACTGAGGTCTTCTAACTGAAGACAAACTGAGGTATTCTTACTGAAGACAAACAGAGGTCTTGTAGCTGAAGATAAACTAAGACAAAAATATTCATAATATTTATTGAAGTGAATTTTATGTACAATATGATGACATTAAATAGAAAAACATAATCATTAAGTTGTAATGAAGCCATCAACATTGCAAAAACCATAACATCAAAATTCATACATACAAGATAACAAAATAGGGTCATTCGCTACTGACAAGTTACTAGTACCAAAACACATTGGTCCCATAGTTGTGTCACATCAAATCAACTTGATGATTTCAGTTGAGCCAAAATTATGTGTAACTAAATATATACTAAACTTGTCAACAAAATGGTTCACAGATGTCATAAACTTGTCACATTG
The DNA here is from genome assembly GCA_032209605.1 of Mactromeris polynyma. NCBI lineage: Eukaryota > Metazoa > Mollusca > Bivalvia > Venerida > Mactridae > Mactromeris > Mactromeris polynyma. The sequence goes on from JASFXZ010000023.1 coordinate 10,343,154, forward strand.
AAGTTAAGCGTAAAACAATTATAACAGCTTCTTAACCAAAGCCGAGTTACTGCAGCGGCCTTCGTAACAAACATTTTAACACTGAAACTCAGACGTAGACTTTAAATCAGCAAAAGAAATATCGACCAGCTTTCTGTTTTTATTAAACCTAAACAAATTAAATATTGTCTGAATAATTGTTGTAACTCTCCCTACACTTTGGTAATTTTTTATTAAAATCTACAATTACAATTGAAAGTCTGAGTTTCAGTTTGACTTTGTAAAGAAGACATCAGTTCTGCACAGAACACTATATACATGTATCTCTTAAAATCTATGCAGCATAATATCTTCACGACCAAGCATATTGATACAGAAAGTATACATTCTAACTAGCTACAGACTTGTTACTAAACTAAGCAGCATATCTTAATGACCAAGCATATTGATACAGAAATTATCCATTCTAACTAGGGTAGTTACAGACTTGTTACTTTACAAGCTTTCATTCAAAAAATCTAAATCATACCAGAAGGTAAGACGGACAGACGTCAAATGGTGGTAAAGCTTAAACTAATTTTTATACATTGATTGTGAAACAAGCTCTTAGAACTTATACTAATCACTCTCGATGACTGCTTCCTGGCTACCAACCAGTACTCATGCCAAATTTAGGGATTGTAAAGTTCAAGGCTCGAACTCGCTACTTTCAGATCAGGAGTCAGGTGCTCGACCACTGTCCCTCACTGTATGGTGGTAAGCAGGACCAATTCTGGGTTACAAAGGAATACTAACATGTCCTTGAACGAGCGACTGACAACCTCATGAGATGTATAAATATTAATTTATTCATCATCATGAAATTAAACCCAGTGTTGCGTAAAACATGACCTTTAAGTAAAAACAATTTTTTGACTTAACAATCACTATTCACTAATATATTCTTTAACACTGGCTTTGCAAACAATAAATGCTAATGTTTGTATTGCCTAATTACTACTCAAACATTTATGAGGTTGATAATATGACAATAACAGCAAAACAATGTCAACATTAAACTAAGCAACAAATAAATGACACAAATAAAATACAGCAGCTTTCGCTTTGGTTTCTGAATATTTATACATGAAAAATGCATATAATTAGGATGAGTGCATAATGTAGATCACTGTAATTTCCTAAGTATACTTAACACCATTAAAAACGCAACTATTTCACATAGCCTTCATTTTGTTCCAAGTGTTAAATGCTTTTTATTGTTACAAATGTGTAAATCATTCATCAAATAGAAATCTATCTATGTCCCTAGTATTCATATTTCATAACTGATTAAGTTTAGGAAATTATGTTTGAGAATTAAAATATAAATATTTCTTTATAATGTGTTTAGACAGACAATTTTAGTTGCGTTTTTAATGACATTGGGTATATTTTATTTTGCCTCTTCAATTATTTCAAGTCGGATTTATGCAATTAGTATCACTAATAAGATACTATGCATACAACCACTATGTCAATTAATAGCTAGTCAGCTTTAAAATTCAAAATCAATGAAGTAACAGGGGTTAACAAGCAACCAACAGGGAAACATTAAAATTCACAAACAAAGATACAATTTTCAACATGCAAAACATCAGAAAATATAATCAAACCAACATATGAAAACCCAAATTCATAAAACAACATACAAGTTAGATTTCTTACTAACACACAAAATGTACAATCATACAAAAAATGAAAATTCAAATAATACACAAAGTCACAAACAATATCAATAATAAGCAATGTATAGTGCTGTTTTATTATCCACAAACGAGTGAATATACATGTATTACCTGCCGTAACATTTTAAAATAGTTGTATTGAAATGTTCATGTTATTCCTTGTGCTCGACAGAGAAAAAAAATGAGATTATTTTAGTTTAGTTTACACACGGGTGCATTTACTTACCTAAATTGACACAGATCGGACCATGCACCTGTTCGAGGATAATTTAACAGCACTATAACATTTAATAGCAATACACTGCTATATATACAGTTATATAGAACAATTTATGAGAAACAGCAAGAGGATAAAAGGCATTGACAATCTTGAATTCATTATACCAGTACAGTAAAACCTCAATAATAAGACCACCCTTGGGACCCTAGAAAACTGTTCTTAATGTGGAGGTGGCCTTAATGGACTTTACAATTGTATTCTTAATTTTACGGTGGCATTATCATTTGAGGTGGTCTTTAAGTGAGGTTTTACTGTAATACATATAGGCTATCCTTAAAAATGGTTTGATTGCAATGAATTGACCCACCCAAATTGGCTCCAATTAACATCATCTTTTGCTCTACAATGCTCTATTCTTCATGTTCATTTCTCCACTTCAAGCGAATACGAAAAAATATCTACAAAATAGATTAAACATCCAAAGTATTTTGGGAAGGGACACGGACAACAACTATTTTAAGGATGTCCTTAAAGCTTACTGGTATACACAAGTACTTATACATGTATTCCACCGATTAATTTATTTACATACAGATACACACTACAAAAAGCACATACATGTTCTATGTTACTATTAAATAGGCCAACTAGTGTATTACAGTATGATAAACATGAACATTAATTGCTCACAGCCACAGACATTGGGATAGAAACACACAACAACGAAATTCTCAATTCAAGAATCATTGCCTCTTCTGTTTGAATGAGACATTCAGTTGTCTCCCTTTGTAGAAAAATCCATTCAAACTTTTAATAGCATTCGCAGCTTCCACAGCATTGGCCATATCAACAAAACCGAAGCCTTTGCACACTCGCTTTTCGTTGTCCATCATAACAGTACATTTCTGCACAGTTCCAAATGGTGAAAACAAGGCCCACAACTCCCTATCCTCCGCATCATCACCGATATTGAACACAAATAGTGAATACGGGCCAGGTCCTTGTGGGATATCAAGATTGTTAGAGTTCGACGCACCAGAATTACTCATATTTGGGAGGCCAAAGAAACCGGAATTCTTGTTTTGAGTGTTAGTGTTTTGGTTGCCACTAAAATTTGGTTGGTTGGCACTAAAATTTGGTGGGTTATAGTCGTTGTTGGTATTTGAACGTGCAATTGGATTGAACCTGTTTCGTCCGGCTTGTTGGTTGCGCACTGGACCCGTTTGTCCAATGGCAGGAGGGAGGCCGTTACCAGGTGGCGTAACTGGCAAAGAGAAGGATGCAGGTGGTTGTGGGAGAACTTGTGGTAACATAGGTTGCACACCTTTCACCGATTTCTTAGAACTATCATCCGCATATTTTACGTACAATCCATTCTCTGCACCAGGAAGTTTTTTACCGTTCATCTCATTGATAGCTTTGTCTGCTTCTGCTTTCGTATCGAAAAGCACGAACCCAATATTTCTTGACTGGCCAGTCTGTAGATCCATAAGTACTTTGGATGTAACGATTTTTCCAAACGGCTCAAAAAGCTGATCAAGATCCTTCTCGGTAAAAGTGCTCGGAATATTTTTCACGTAGATATTGTGACCCTTGGAGTTTTCGTCACTTTTGTTAGCGTGCTGGACTCGAATTCTCTTCCCATACAGATGTAGGCCATCATACACTTTCACGGCACGTTCAGCATCACTGTCCGAATTGAATTCAACGAAACCAAATCCATAACTAAATCCAGTCGTTTTATCTCTCACAATTTTCCAAGACTTGACTGGTCCAATACTCAGGAACATGTTCCTGTATTCATCATCGGTTAAGAATTGGGGCAAATAGTTTATAATCAAGTTGTTTGTAATGTTGTTAGTCGCCATATTCTATCTAGTCCTGAAATTGAAGAGAGCAAGTTAAAACATCATCTTGAAAATATCTCTAACAGCGAATTGTTCTTACATCTTCCTTCAAGATAATTAAGAAATAAAGTTGATAAGCAGACTCATTAAAATGTGATACAATCAACAGTTACTGTTACCAGATGGCATAATTGATATTTTCCATTATCTTAAGACAGCATGTGCAAGTCACGCTGTACTTTAAGTATTTGTGCAATAGCCGGCAGTTACCTTCAAGTCTTGTATACACATTTACAATAGAAGATAACCACTAATGAAAGTCGGCTTGAATTAATTGACACGCTACGTTATAATGAACAAATGGATGGTCAAGTTAAAAACTACGAACCAATTATAAGTCAAAGACAAAATATTTTCATTATTGAACATTCTGTTTAACAAAAAGCAATTTTTTTTTTAATGAAAAACAGTCTTTTAGGAAAAAAAAGATAAACTTACCATTTAAGATCCATTTACATGTATTTTAAAGCATTTTACAGTTTTCCAAAATAAGTTATTTTGTTTTCTTAACTGTGTCCAATGTAAAGTTAGATTTGCTGAACTAGAACAACACATTTTGTAAACACTTACTACCTAACTAGACTACCGAGTCTCTTGGTACAATAATGTTTTCCTGCTGAATATTACTACTATATTAAGAATGCGCAACTCAAGGATATTTTACTATGACAAAAAACATAATATTGTCATTTATGACATAATTATGCAAATTTTAATAATATCTGAATCTTCATTATTTGCATAAACTAAATTTTAAACTTTTTAGTGTTAGTCACATAACAGAGAACACATTGAATTACACTACTTTAGTGGGAAAATGCTTCATTCAAAAAAATTATCAGAATTTTTGTAGAAAGAACATAATTGTGTTTGCTAATAATTATTTCTAAAACATGAAAACAATACAATACTGAACGTCTTTTACGCTGATTAACATCATGAAGAAGTCTTTAGTATAAATACCAAAAAATTTAACGACATTTATAGATAATTAACATAATCATACTTATGTTGTTGGCCAATGAAAATACAATGTACTCATTTTAAAATTCAATTCAAAATATACATAGTGTAAAACAACCAGGGGCCTACTTTAAAACATTAAATGAGCGCTGCTCTGGGATTTACAACCTCTTCTGTAAGTGACATCATTTCAAGAAAACGCAACATGTGATGTCACTATTTGCGAACGTGACAAATCATATACTCCATATCGTCACTTCGTTTTCATATTGCCATATGAGGCAAATATTGCTAAATATCAGTGCATGGTGACGTCACATGCAACGTTTTCTGGATATGATGTAACTTCAAGAAGAGGTTGGATATCGTATAGCGGCGCTCAAATGTTCTTTTTTGCTCCTATGTTGTTAAAACAATATATATTTTAATGAAAATTGGCAACAGTGTACAGAGGGAAACAACAATTTTATTCCTTTAGATCAAATGAAAACATAATGCTGGTAAATATAAATTTTGCAAATTTAAATATATGTTATGCTAATTTTTTTGTTAATTTGTTTACCTAAACAAACATGAAAAATATACTTTATCTAGTTAAAACTTCAATAAATATGCATTCTCACAGAATACATTCATAATGTATTTCTCTGTATTTGTCGAAAAAAGGTGTTTGCATTATCATAAATTAAAAAAACTTCTGAGTTTTTTAACAAGCAGGTGTTTTTTTACTAGTTTTGTCTGTCAGTAATATGATTAAACAAGATTGTTTTAAACAGTTATACATGGCAATGGTTCTTATTAATGATGTTTAAGACTATGTAACATCAATACAGTATGAAGCCCTTTGAAAAAATTTAGGTTCAGATGAGCCAGATACACCTTGAAGGTTTAGTCCGAATTTAAGGTTTAGTGTTCGTGAATAATGCTACTGTACTACAGACCGAACAGTCAAACCTGCATGTAATCCTACAGTTCATACAACTTCCCATAAAAAAATCATTCTTTTGACATTCTGAATAAAGTTCAGTAGATTCGTGCCATAACTTATTTAATACTGATTTTGTATCCCAACTCACTTTCAAAAATCAGAGGTTTAACTATGTCACCAGGGGACCCTTTATCCAGGTCCCCTATTGGACCCCTGACTGACAAGAAAAAGGGGCCACTGTGCAGTGGAATACTAGACTTCATTTTCACAGTTTATTTAAAAATCCAACTGTGACTAATGACAAAAGCGTACCAAAATATACAAAAAAAAATGGCTTCAATTTCTGCTTTTTTTATTTACAGTGGAACACTTCGTCTGTAAGCTTAACAACAAAATGAAAATGAATTCTATTGGTAGAATAAACAACAGAAGATAATGAGTTATCTGAAACACAAGTTTCATCATCTAGTAATTCTAAAACAAGCAGAACTAAACTAGTAACATTTTAGTGTACAGAACACAAAAAACGAAGCTTAGCATTATATACATTCAAGGGCACTAACTCATGTCATACTAATTCCTTCTCGTCAGTGTGTTTACCCAACTTATTATAAACCATGATTCACATTTGCTATTTTTAGAATTTTCAATACGACATAAACTGTAACAAGGTGATCACATGCATTCCTGTCTTTGAAAACAGTACTACCATATGCAGCAGTTTACAAGTGCAACCTTCCCGACATGAATATCGAAGTGGACAATATATACATATGTCCTTCAGTCAAATCATCACAAAGAACTGAGATCCCACAGCCACCGGGTAGTCAAAGTGCACTTGACCATCAAACTTGGAAAAATCAATTTAACAGATCAGGGCACTAGGTTATAAAATCTCACGTTTGGAATCAAGTCTCAAAGTGAAGCATTGTCATTGGTTTATTTTCATACTGTGCTGAGAACCATCCAATCAGAGGCTTAAGATTTGAGACTGGTCTTGAAATTCAGATTTACAACCTTACACCCACATGTACCAGGCAAGTTTATCTTTAGAATCACAGACTAAAAACGTAACTCATAATTAGAGCAATACATAACTATTACCCAGTATACTTTTTTTCAGTCAGGAATAAAAATCAACATCATCAGTAATGTCATCTTTGTACAGTCTAAACTTGATCACTATGATACTACTATGCTATCCAAAATACATGTTGGGTCATACTTCAATTTACATTTGGTATACAAAGGCATCTCTGAGATTATCTCCCCTGATTTTTGCCCAAGCTGTTAATCAACCCACTTTATTTATCACACATAACCCCAACAAATTACATGTTAATTTAAGTATAATAATGCAATTCGACAATCAAGTGTTGGGAATGTGTAGAATGTTTCTTTGAAAATTCAAGGGAGATAATTCAGAGAAGGGAGAGAATTTCAACAAGGGAGATAATTTTACACACAGCATCTAAACACAAAACACAAAAAGTTCACAATACCATAAATACATGTATATATACAAATATAATGCTGATAAATGCAATATTGTTTCAACATGAACTGTTAATTCATTAACATTGGCAAGTCTACTTTTTTTCAGTTTTATACAAATTGTAACATGAAAATAAATACATAAGCACTCAAGACATTTATAAGTCAAGTTGAGAAAATCTGATAATCGCTGTACTGTATTTAAAACTGCAAATTAATTTACTCATGAAGATGAAAAGACAATTATGATAAGCAGAGTAATAAAACATGTCCATCAGAAATTGTAACAATACTGACTAGAACAAAAAAAAACTTATATTGAAAAATTACCAAAAATGAAAGAATAAAGAAAATAAAAGCAATAGTCACAACATTTTTAACATTTGTGAGTACTCGGAACAAAGTAACCAAATTCTGACCATTATGAACAAATTAAACAGCTATTATACCAAATACAATATTCGGGTCATTGTCATATATTATCTGTCCTTTTCTCATGACACAAGATGAAACTTAACGTAGCAAATTAGTCAGCCGTGGAATTATGCTAATTTGAGGTCATGAGGATCAGGTTGACTTGCAGGAATTTTGTATAGTATTTGATACATCAGAATTCCAACAACTTTACAGTAAATATCAGGGGTACCATTTGACCCTAGAGTTACCAAAAATACACATTTTGACGCCAAGGATTCTGGCTGAAGGGACATTTTTCTCTTAACTTACATGTATTTGGCTATAAAAGGGTAAAACCTGGTCAAAATTATCAAAATGACCCTTGAGGGTCAGCCCCTAATGGGACCCCTCAATACATAAGTTACATTTCAACTAAAAGAATTAATACGGCAACTGATCAACAACAAAATTTTAACGAAGTAACTTTCTTAGAAAATTAAAATCTGTGCCATTACAAATTTCTTTGAGTCAGTATCGCACACAAGATGTGTTTATTATTTTGTGATAGTACCTATGAACACTAGCAGAAGTCAAATACAGTCTATAAATAACTACAATGTATGTGTTCGAGAATTAAAGCAAAAATACTCTATATTTACATTTGGAAAACCCCCAGAAAAGTAACATTTTTTTCATTATATTGTTATGTATGATTGGGTGAAGTTTTGTGCTTATGAAGAATACATGCTTATAGTCGGAAACCTACAGATTCAATGCTGTATTATGAAATGTTAAATGGCTTAAATAATGCTCTACTTTTCCGAGCCATTAAATGTACATACACAGCACTAAACCAACTGGTCACCCTACATTTCTGATATCATTAACTTTGATAGCAATCTATGTAAACATATACTTTTGTACAATCACACGTAGATTTAGGTGTATGTAAGAATGAAGTATAACAATTTTAATTCAATTTACTGTACTACAGTCGGACCTCGTGTATTCAACAAACCTTCTATCCGAATACTCGGTATTATCCCAAATAAATATCAGGTCCGGATGTATCTTCTTATGCATGTCGAATTGAAATGGGCTATTCGAAACTATGTATTATCCCAAATAAATATCAGGTCCTGATGGATCTCATTATGAATGTCGAATTGAAATGGGCTATTTGACACTATGTATTATTCTAAATAAAATTTCGGACTTGACAAATTTGAATGAACGAGGTCGGACTACATGAATAAAATAACAATAAAAGACGTGACCAATTAGAAAAGCATTCGTGTGTATACCTGTATGGCACCGCTACAACTTCACGTTTAATACACAAAAAAACAGTAATTATTATCGGTACATTTAAATTTGCTACCACAATCACAATATGAAATGAATGCATAAACAGAAAAATTACACAAAATATTTTATTAACAAGTCAACAAAGATGAAGACCGACACAGTAACAAAAACAAAGACACCACTTGACATACCAATTAAAAATCAATCAAATTAACAATATATCTATGAACAACAACACATATTACTCATTAATTGGAATAAAAAATTTATGCAATGCTGATCTTGTTTTAATATACATACATTGGGTTATGTCATGAAATACACGAACGATTAACAGAAACTATTGAATCCATTAGTATCTCATAACTCAACAAGAAAAATGATATATGTGAACTTAAAAATGCACATTTTTCAATTCATAGACAATGGAATATTTTTATTCACTTTATGGTGCTAATTTACAAAGAGATCATCAAAAACAGTAAATATTGCAAAAATGATTATGACATGTTTCAAAATTATGAGAGAATACCAAATATTATTACAAAATATTAGAATTTTTGTTTCGAATTTTATAAGTGACATGTACAGATTTTTGAGGTCTGTGGTTTATAGAAGTTCACTGTTTTCGTAAATCCCCCAGTGACTAGATGTAAAATATCGCCGACATGTTTAATTAATTTAAGTAACTGTCACTTTGGTATGACACTTTTTAATCTAAGACCGCTGGGTCTAAAATTTTATCGAAAAACCTAGCTTCTAATATTCAAACTTTTGTATCAGTTTATACCGATGTTGCAAACTAAAATGCTGCAAAACTACCATCCATGCAAAAACCACAGACTTTGGCTCAAATAATGACAAATATATGACAATTTCATGGTCCAACATTTGACACAAAGTCTTTTGTAACTGATGATCACGCAAAATATTTACACAATGGGATGGAAAATGTTATGAAAAATGTCAACAAAACTCTTGATTTATTTCTTATCACTTTTGATTGAAACTTGAAGAGGAACGGTCTTGTAATAGAACCCATTCAAATACTCAATGGCATATTTGGCTTCATCCATAGTTGACATGGTAATGAACCCATAACCCTTGCATTTATTCTGGGCGTGATCCCAAATGACATTCACCTTTTTTATCGTACCATAAGGTGAGAACAAATTCCAGAGGTCGTTCTCAGTGGCATCAATTCCTATGTTGTAGACAAACAGAATGATGCCATCATCATCACTACTGGCATCCCCGGCACCAAACTGACTGTAGCTCGGTCCACGGACAGGATTTGAACTCATGCCAGCCCCTCGACCTCTAGATGAAGAACCACCATAGCCAGAATAACCACTTGCATAACCTCCACCACCACCACCACTAAACCCATTGCCCATACCTCCTGCAGTACCCATTGGGTTATACCTCATGCGACCAGCACCCCCAGGACCCCTCATTGGACCACCGGGTCTCGGGGCGGCATAACCACCACCACCACCAGTCCCGAAAGCACCCATTGGTCCACCATACCCACCCTGAGCAGAAGGAGGTCGGACTTTCTTGGCATTATCGTCGGCAAATTTAATAGAATAACGCTGAGTACCTCCCAGGGGAAGTTGGCCATTCATTTCACTCATTGCCTTTTCAGCATCACTCTTTCTCTCGAACAGGACAAACCCCACCCCTTTAGACTGCCCGGTGTAATGATCCATTAATATTCTTACTTGAACAATAGTGCCATAATGAATGAACTGATTTTTCAATGTGTCTTCATCATAATTTTGAGGGATATTTCTGATATACAAGTTAGCTCCCTTAGTGTCCTCGCCAGGCGGTCTTGCTAATGCAACTTTAATACGCTTATTTTCGATCTCACAACCATTTAGTTGATCAATAGCATTCTGGGTTTCCTCTTCGGTACCATACTCCACGAATCCAAAGCCGTAGCTATACCCAGTCTTTTTATCACGGATGATCTTGCAGTTTACTACTTTCCCGACCGTGGAGAACAACGAGTACATTTCCTCGTCCGAGTACGTCTGTGGCAGGTAATTGATGATCAAGTTCGTCTTGTTGTTGTCACCCTGTGGCCCGGCTCCCTGGTTCCACATATCGTCTCCGAACTCGACGCTATAGCTGGGAAAAGGAACCATCAAATTAAACATGGACATTTTATAAAAAAAATTGGTTATTATATATAAATAAATTCTTCATTTGGGATAAAATTTGACCGTCAAATATACACTGACTCAAACAAAAGCATTAAATGGAATAAAATAAAGTTTTAAAACTATCTTGACTTCAGTAACCAATATTTTAAATTATAAATTTTCAAGCCGAAATAGCATGAATTAAGAGTTCACATTTAATGTGTTTCCATAGCAAATATGCAAATTTTCAACAAAACAGAATCTCCCTGGCTTTCAGACCCTTCACTAACCAGAGGCATTTAATCAATTTATGCAAGTTTTAATAACCAAGAATCCCCTAAAAAATGGGAGCGTAGGTCTTGCCACAAAATGTTTGCAACAGACTTACCGACCATTATATGAGACCAGTATACCCACTTCAAACTTAGTTTACGAGTTTATTGTAACTCCAAAAGTATAACAACCCAGGAAAAAACATTTTTAAAACCACCAAATATTTAAAGGCCAGTTTGCAGCCTAACAGAAAAAAGCTATGAACTACATTAATGGGCTGTTCTTCAAGATTTTTTGTTTTGAAAATTTCTCTTACTGCATTTTTCTGTCTTGTTCTTTTCACCTGAAATATGAATACAGTTTTCTCTAGTGGAAAATATAAACTGCAGCCAGTCCTGGCGCCCAGAAACCAAACCAAAAAACTGATTTAATTATCTTCCAGGCATGAGAATGCCAAATTTCAAAATCAGCTGAAGGGGTCAAGGGGGCCGCCGATGCTCCTGGCTTTTAAGCATCCGAGATGGCTTAAATTATCTCAAAAAATGGCCCTTGCGAGAGTCAAATCTGCGGATTTCCGTGCATCCACGGAAAATTCTCATGCCTGATCTTGTTAGTGATTAATTTCAAGAAAATTTAATTAAAAAGTTGTGACTACGGTAACAAGAAATCTGTGACTGAAACGTGTCACAGGAACAATTAATTTATACACAGACAGGATGCAGCCAAGTCAGACTTTAGAAGCAAAGACAGTGTGTTCAATTATTCCTCGTAAAGCAGGAATTGGTATAGAAAAATACAATGCGTGTTGCCTCACCAGCATATTTAGAAACTTGCTAACGAAAAATAAATTTTCTTTTTCAGTCAAGAATATTGATAAATAACTACAATTCTATAAAGAGAGGGAAAACATAATTATTGGTTCAATAAGCAGATTTACAAATTGGGACAAAACAAAGTAAAATGCACACCAGCCCAGCAAAAACCAAATCACAAGCAGAAACTCTCGGGGATATAAAAACTGGACACATTTGAAAGACGTTATCTTTGATCAGTTTTATGATGTCCCCATTTATTTCTGATACAAAATTCCTTAATGGTTAAGGCAAATTAAGATCCTCAAGATTATGGAAACAGGCTCAATATTAAGGGTAACAGAGTGAAATCATTATATGCAGATCAAAGTTGAATAATAGAAGGATTAAGTTAAAATTAATGTGAAGCATCCTTAAGTTAATTGAAGTGTAAATGGAACAAGCATATATATATGTAACAGCAGACACATTGAGTAACTGAAACAGTTATTAATTGAATACAGAACAGACAATTAGCAGATACGAATTTTCTAAGCTTTTTAACAGACATTTCAGTACAATGATTTGTGGATGCTTGAAATGTATTTCTTCAACAGTTCCGAATTTTCAAATCCTGTTGTGTGATCTTGGATTAAACAGGCCAAAGAATTCACGAAGAAGCATAGCAGACTAAATCTTTGAAATTGAGAGATGTATACCCCTGAAAGAATTCCCATCATCATTAGGTAATTTGACTTAATTGTCGAATAACTACCGATCAAAAGCCGTTATTAAAATATCAATATAATATATGAATATACGTACAATACACTAAGTGATAAATCATACACATAGTCTGTAATAATTCAAATAACGATCCAAAATATTCCAACAATACATATATTGGCATAAAAATACATAATAACACACAATTTATGAGTACAAATAAAGCATATGTGAATGTCTTAAAAATCCGACTACACTATTTGAACACTATATGGAGATTATAATCTACAACAAAGTTTGTTCAGGAAGCAGTGAATAAGCATACTCTCAGAAAAGATGACAAAGTGATGAATACTAGAATCAAAGATAGTTTCGGGGAAAAATTTAACAATTTTTATGGACGGAAAATACTATCGTGTGATTTTCTTTTAAATTCATGACAAGACAAATGCCCCCTAAAAGTTGGGTGCCTTTGTCTGTGATCTAGACAGTACAGAATTAACTCTCGATTGCTATAAACTCCATCATGCTATACATTGAAGAAGTTTCCACTGATTGGCTCGAGTCAGAGAAACTTATAGCTAAGACATTTAGTTGGACAATCTAACATACAGAGCCATTGCAATAAGCCATCCTTTGGGGGCGGGGCTTCCTCTAAGGACAGGATAGATGAATATACAATAAGAAATCATATACCTGGTATTATACAATATTAACATACATAATAATTATATCCAGTTAACATACAACATAGAGTACAAGAATACAATAAACTTTACATACATTGTATACAATAAAACATTAACTGTATGTAATCATATATATACAATATTTAATCATATGATATAAACTATGTATCAATCTATTTCATATAAACACAGGCTTCAGAGGAAAAAAATAGAAATTTTTTACCTGTAAATATCCGTGATAAAAAATGCAGAAATTGTAGAAAAAACTCGTCTTGTAGGTAAGTCTAGGAAAAAAATGTGAAAAAATATTAAAAATTTTAAGCAATAAAAACATACTAATAAAAAGTATATTAAACCCCAAAATTATGTCTAGTAAAGTCATTCATTGGATAAATAAGTAAAACTTCCAATGTTTAGTTTTCGACTAAACTATATTCTTCAGTTCGTAACACCCCCTGCTGAATCTAGAGACTCACATTTCCTTTTGCAACACCCCTGCCTAATCTAGAGACACACATATTTCCTTTTGTAACACCCCCTGCCTAATCTAGAGACACACATATTTCCTTTTGTAACATCCCCTGCCTAATCGAGAGACACACATATTTCCTTTTGTAACACCCCCTGCCGAACATATTTTCTTAAGAGAAAATACACAACAAAATCATATCTGAACTTCAAGGGTGTCAGAAAATCTGGTTAACGTTCGTGTTTATATATATACATGTATGTCGATATACAAATTTTGACTTTACCCTTTGACCTGTATGACCAATCTAACGAGAGAAAGTGAATCTAGTCTTCCTGCACACAGAAATAGAAGCGGACGAGACTTTTTTCATTTTCACCCTAAAATTGCGTATTACTACAATATTTGCCTAAAAACTGTTTATGTAGAGAATTGCATTAAAAAGAACATCCTTTAGCATCTGCCTATTATTTTTAACAAATTTATTACATTGTGACTTCAATACACAAATGTATATAAAATCACACACCGAATGTTTTATCGATTTGATTTATGTCATGAAAAGATTAGATGCACAAATATTCCCAAGTGTATCACCAAGTATTTGAGTCGACAAATTTAGAATTGTAGTCATATAAAATGAAATCACTATTTGTATGTTTTTACAACAGTTTGTATAAATCAAATCATTATCTGAGAAGTAGGCATTGCAGGATCTTTACATTCCGACACAGAAAATATACACGAGCAATTTGGAATCTCTTTGACAAAACCGAACCAACTACAAGCCTCTTTGCAGTCAGGTTCAAAACCTAACATTTCGAGGAAGTGCAGACCTTTTTCTGAACTTATTTCAATCTACCGTAAGTATGGACAAAAAAAAATTACCTGCTTCTTTTTGTCTTGTTGCCTAGCAAAAAACTTGTTCTTGGAAAAAAATTCCCACACAATCACACTAAAAAATGGAAAAGAAAAAAATATGAAAAAGTTGCAGTAAAACAGTAACACATCATCACCAATGGCCTAAATGTGACATAACACAGTACATAATTATGATTGGCAACACATTGCACAGTGCATGTACACCAACCAATATGTAAAGTTTGTTTGCTGTTGCAAGTGAATCAAGTAATACTTTAGTAGCCTGAACGTTTGCAAATAGGTATTGGTGATGTTCAAAACAATGTTCTGGTAGTTCAGTGAAAGTCAACAGAATACTTCAAACAGATATATGGCAAAACTAGGAGTATGTAACAAACATTTGGCATTTGTTCCATGTTTTATGATACAATTAGGGAAGCACAGTGTGCATGCGTGGATCCAGCTCTTTTGATCCAGGATTAGACACGGTACAACCCTATTTGCCAAAATCTCAGGGGGATCCAGACCTTCTGGTCTCCACCTCGGGATCCGCACATGGTTTGCAGTACAACTCTCCAACTTTGCAACACTTTGTGCATTACACACTCACAAAATGATAAAGAATGGTGCAATATTTTCCATATGCATTACATGTGCAATCCTATGTTGACCTTACAGGGCTTCTACAATGTTCTGAATCTCAAAGGTCATTTTGATAATTTTTTACTGGATTTTACAGTTTTATAGCCTAATTACCTTTAATTTAGAGAAATCTGAGGGTAGAAATGTGGCTTTTTGGAAATTTCAGGGGTCAAAAGGTCAACTCCAGGGTCAAATGGAACCCCTGCCATAGTTAAATTATTAACTATAATGACACCAGTTTACCAGTTATGCAGTTGACACGGATCAAACAGAAAACAAAGAATTAATTCAATTTAAACATTTTATCGCTTTAAACAACATACAAAATAGATTCAGATATAAATTATTTTATTAAAACTATGCACACAAGCAATACTAATAACATCACCATCAGCATGGGTTACTGAATTTAATCTGATTGATCATTAACTTTCGGCAAGCAATTCTTTAACATTCGTCAAAATTCTACACTTGAAAGCTTTACATATAAATTTACTGTCTATTAACCACAGGCAATATATCAATACTTGTTAGAAACTTTCATTAAAATAACCGATAAGATTACAATGACAACATTAAACTAGATGCGTCCATAGGATACAGATGCACCCGCTACACGGTTTAAGTTGAAAAAGGGCCACAACTTCTTCAAATATTGGTGAATTGTAACTAAAATCGAACTTGACCTGGACTTTATTATCCTATGACTATCTGCTCAATATGAATAGAATATATTGATCTTTTCAAGAGTCATTGATCGGAAACCAATTTCTTGCACGGACTAGGACAGATCAACTAATGTAACAATTCATTCCCTTCGCCATTCTTTGAATGACAGGGGCATAAAATACAATATGTTGCAGCATTTCAACAGAAGTTCAAGCACTAATGAAACAAAAATGTCATTAAAACATGTAATGTACACATTATTCACTTTTTTCGGATTAAAAAATGTAATGTATATTCCATTAGTGAACCCCAACGTAACGTTTCCATTTCCTAATACTCTCCAGATAAGCACCTGGGTAAGAGAAACCTTTACTCTAAGTCAGGAATCTACTAAGCCATTACACCACTGCCGTGTCTTCACGGGTTAGTAAATCGAGCACTGCATGCGGCAGTGTCTTCAAGATTTGTTTATAATCAAGAACAGTACACAAGTATACTTTAGAAAATAAATAATTCAGTTGTATTTAAATCTGACTTGAAGCTGTCTCCCCCTATAGAACATTCCATCCATAGTATATATTGCACTTTCAGCAGCTTGGTAAGAATCAAACGTCAGAAAAGCATATCCTTTACACAGCTGGGTATTCGTATCACGCACAATGTCTATTTTCTTCAAGCCACCGAATTGGGCAAACAAATTGTATATTTCTTGTTCATTCACGTATTCACCGATATTGTATAGAAACACACAAGCTGGACTTGGTCCAGTGGAAATAACAGGTTGAATTTTACGACCTTGAATCTGTTGAGAGTGGGGACGAGTCTGAACATAGGGATGCGGACCCCGGGGTTGTGTGGAGGACGGTCCAGCGTCCGAGGATTTCTGCCATAGTGGCCACTTGGAGGGTTTAACCGAGGGTTCCTCCATTTTAACCTTTAACTTGTCCCTAGCATTTTCTGGTAAAAAATCATCCAATGCAGAAACTGCTTTTTGCGCATCTGCCCACTTTTCGAAAAACACAAAACCTACTCTCCGTGAACGGTTTGTAACACTGTCACGTAACAATCTTACTTGTACAATTTTCCCAAACTGGGCAAACAGTTCTCTTAGCTGTTCTTCATCATATTTGACAGGTACTTGTTTCACCATCACTTTTGTTGCTTGTTTAATCGATTCATCTAGCAGTTCCGAAAATGCTACACGAAGTTTCTTCTTACCCAGTTGTAAACCATCAACATTTTCTATAGCTTTTTTAGCATCGTCATTTTTATTAAATTCAACAAAGCCGTATCCTAGGGTTTTATTGTTACTTTGGTTACGCGAGATTCGGACAGCCTTTACGTCTCCAAACATGGTGAACATTGATTTCAGCTCCTCTTCCGTAAAATAGTCGGGCATATTGTTCACAATCAAAGTATTTCGCCTCGCCATCTGGCCTCCCACACTGAAGCCGCCAGTAGCCATACTTGAAACTTTCACTTACCAGACACAAGGTGGTCCGATGGACTTCCTCCTGAAATCATAAAATTCACAAAATTAACCAATGATCAACACCATTATCAACTATGTTAATAACACAACAAATTTTACTGCAGGCTATTAAGATCAATCACATGTAGGTTATAAAATGAATTACAATATCCACATTAAAACTTATATTAGCCTCTCTATCTACGATTTTTAGTTTTTTTCCCACCCTTTTGTGAATGGGGCCGACACCCGTAGAATTGTGAAAATAGCGTATAATTGCCCATAATTGTGAATATCATAGTTTGCTTAAAATAAAAATATACTGATTTACATGACCTCATGTAGTACATTATAGCAGTGTATTAATCTATAGTTAGCAGTTAAAAATACTGTTAGTCAGATTGATCAACATTCGCAAACAAAAACTGAAAATATTAAGTGACCTGAATTGTGAATTTAAGCCTGATTTTTGTGAGAAAAAAACATACTTTCAGTGATTGGGGCCCAATTTCGGGCCAAAAAACGCTGACGAATATAAGAAACCTTGTAGAGTCTGCCACAAGCTTCAACACAAGACGTATTATTCAAAGCTTTTACATAAGATAATGAAAATTATCCAGTTAAATATTGTTTGATGGCAAAGAGAACACTGACAGTGGGGTAGTACTTTATACAAATGCTATTTTATCCCAAATTTAAAATACAACATTTGTAGAACATATAAACAGTTCCAGTCAATTGCCATAGTTTATATTTTTATCTATATTGATCATAACAAGTACCCAACAAGCAGTTACATATGTACTTGCTGACTTTGTAGTTTGTCACAATTAAGACAATCTGACTTTAGACTTATGATAAATGAAGTTACCAATGCGATCAAATAACTGTCACATCCCCTAATTAGCACCCAAGTTCATGTTTATGTATTATATTGTAAAGTAGCAGTTCTTTATTTTAATGTGCAACTATGTAATTACTGAGCAATGAAGGAAAATGTTAAGTACGGTTTATAGAGGGGCAAATAAAACAACTTTGACTTAACCATCTGAATTAAAGGATACTGATACCATTATGTGATTAAAACTTTAAATGGTAACTAATGTTTCATTATACTGGAATTCATAAATCACAATAATGCAAATAAACAGACAGCAAAAGATTGGTACATGTATAATAAATCTACAAGCACAGACAAGTACTATCTACATGTATGTAACTCTTGTGATTCATATCAACGATTACACCAGTTTTTTTTTAAATTTATATACAGCTGTGCAAACTGCACTAACAGGTGTTGGACGAAGTAATCAACTGTCATGGACATACAAAGTAACATACACATTATATCTCCAATTCACTCTTAATAAAATATCTGAAGTCTTGGACATTTAATAAGGATATATTAATATTTTCAACATAAATGATAAAATTGTACAAGATATAGGATACGATAAGTAACACCCCCAATATTACAATTAAAACACTGACATCCCGAGTAAAACAAACGAACTTAAAACAACTGAAGTAGTGGTGCGTCACAGCCCCTGTGAGGTCGGCCTTTTTTTAACAGACCAAGCAAATCATTTTTGTAGGATAAACATATGGCACATGTATGTCAAAATTAACAATCTCACAATTTTGAAGACCAGTGCAACAGGACGTTCTGTAGAGTGGTGATTTATTTAGTTTTAAACGCTTGTCGATCTAAACTTGAGCGCATGTCAAGTCATCAATCAATAAACTTACTAAATAAACAATTTTGAAATGGCAGGATAGCACGCAACAAATAATACATACAACATACAAATAATGTATAATAATAAATATAAATCAACTAATAAATGATTGAAGTTTACCTTATATACAGTTTGTCGCTTTATCAAAAAACTTCTGCCAAGTCACCAAAAATGGAAAGAAATACAACAGCATACAACCGATCAGTATCAGCAATTTGTACTGAAGCTTACGTTATACTTTTGTACAGACAATATATATATGATATATAAATACAAAATATACAAACAGACTTGTGTGGACAGAATTGTAATACAGTAACAGGCCAGTTAAACATGCAGTGTACTGGAGAGAATATTGCTTCAGTATGCACCAATAATTTCGCTAACTAGTAACAATAGTCCATACAAAAATGTCTTAACTGAATAGGGCAGGGTCAAGCACACAGAAATTTTGCAACTTGGTTTCATTTACATGATGTACGGTAGTCTAGTCCTGTTTTCCGCAACTTACACAGCAACATGTAACTTTAGTTGCCCGACGGCGACGACTGCATGAAAACAAGGTGGTACAAGAATTTTATACATTGGTGTCAGAGAATGAATAATAAAGCATGCCAAAAAGAAACTTCATGGCATTAAATTTTATCTAAGCCTTGGACCTTGGTCAAGACAAACATTAATATAAAAGATACAAATGACACATTTAAGATTATTTAATGGAAGCATATTGGCTTAATAGTTGAAAGGCAGTGGCTACCATTACAAACCCTTTACAGACCGGGGTTCTCGCTAGATTCCTAAATTAGGCTTTTTGGACTCCTATTTTTTGTCTAGTACTCGCAGTTTCTGGCAAAATTTCTTTGAAATTGCATTGAAGGACTCCCAACTTTTTCCAAAAGCATGGCTTTAGACTCCTGTTTTAAAATCCTAGTGAGAACCCTGACCGACACCTATTAAAGTTTGACAATACTCACTGTATTGACAATAATCATGGGAGTGTGTGTGACAATAAACCAATTACCATATACATAGCGTAAATAATCCCTACGAATGCAAATAAATTTACCTCAACCAATTATTTGAATACATAATCAGTGGAGATTTCAAGATTGACAAGACAAGACATTACCAACATTTTGTGTACAATAAATAAAGCAGACCTGTACAATGTTTTATACTAATATAAAATAATAATTCCTCATTTTTTTTACAAAACTTGCCACATTTATGACAACACGTTCCAATTAGTATTGGTATAATTTTGATGACAGCAATGATAAATTAAATAATATATTTGTACATATTTTGTTTTTTTCAAAGCGACAGCATCAACAGAATCATTATATATTGGTAATGATAACACAAATTTTATGCAGAATAATTATATAAGTGTATTTATGTACAACTACAGTACTCCCGTAATCATAGAATACGAGTCTAGGATTACGCTTTTGTAATCATAGCCACTTCCTAGTTGAAAAAACTCTTTCTTTACTATGTCCTTTTAATGATCCTTTCACGAGTCTTAATGTTCTATTCGGTAACGACAGCCAACACTAGGAATGGGGTACTGCATTCATTGAATGAGGTGAATGATGTATAGCTGTATTTATTGTAAAGAGCACAATATCAGTGTACATAATCATAATGTGAATATAGCAAGTGGGTTGCGTTCTGCCTTATCAATTCTCGGCATTTGTTTCATAAACGGCGCTTACAACGGTAAAGCTAAATATTTGTCGCAATTAACAACTTTAGAGAACATAACTGGACATTGTAAATTGGGATAGGCACGAATTCGGTTCGAATCATCGAAGTCGAAGAAACATCATCAAATCCACGCTTGAGCCTAAAAGTCCCCCACCCACCAAGAAAATCAATTCTTTTACAGGACGTATTTGGTCAATAAACAACGTGACAACCACTGTATTTTGTGAAATTAATGTTAAGCGAGCTTATTTCAGCACTGTGGACATGACAGACACTTCACGTACCGAGTGTTTTAATGAAAACGATAGGTTTCCTTTCCCACGCCGATTGTATCAATATGGCGATCTATGACGTCACGTTCTCTGAAAATGTGTATTGTACGGATCTAACTACTAAAACTGCGGTTTAATCCTGTCTAGTCCGGATTTACTGACCATACCGCTACGAGGTTATATGCGGTATGGAAACTGACTATAAGTTGTAAAGCGCAAAAAAAACGTTATGGTATATAGAAGATTCGAAATGAAACAGGTGATCGAAAGTAAAGAGTATGTGTTGTTGGCAAAACTTCCCCATAGATGGCAGTTGAGAGTGGTGTATCATAGTGTAATGTATTGGGTCCAGTTCTGTTTTAATAAAAAATATACAGACGATCTAGCTGAAGCTATAAATTGTACAGTAAGATTATTTGCAGACGACACTAAGTTATACTTAGTAAATCATGGTCCTGATAATGCGAATCACCTTCATATTAAATAACATTTTAACGCATGTGAGTGGGCTATGAAATGGCAGTTAATTTTGAAACGTGAAAATACAAAGTCCTTATTATAGAGAAAAAGGTAGTAGGCCCCTAATAACGAATACTTTATGAACAATAATCGAGGTGTTGTCAATAACACCCGGTTCGTTAACAAAGAAAAAGACCTTGCGGTATCATTTGATGATAATCTGAACTTTGACCGACATATATAAATACATAATAAGGTAAAACTTGTTAACAGAAACTGATTATGTAAACTTTCGCATACTTATTTAGGCCTATATATGTCTAAGAAAATGTTCCTGGCACTGAACAAATCTCTAAGAAGACGGCATTTAGAATATGCATCCCCAGTATGGTTCCCTAGACCACGAACCTCCGTGCCTAGACTTAAAAAAATATTTCATAGCCATGGACAACGTGCAAAGGAGATCATCTATCTAGAATGATACACTCTATATCAGGAACAGGGACGTATCCAGGATTTGGTCTTAGAGGGGGGGGGGGGGGTCATTTTTGGGGTTTTGCTCAAGCCTTAAAAACGGCAATGACTGTGTTTTATTCTTTGTTTTGAAGTTATTGAACATAAAACCAATTCAGAATTAATTTATTAAATAGACCTACAACGCATTAGCAGCAGTGGAGCGATCTCTGTATACTTTCATTTAAAAACTCAGATCGACTTACATGTAAGGTTGAGGAATTTTAGGGGGCGGGCGCGCCGGATGCACCCACCCCCTGGATTCGCTATCTTTTACATCATATTATGCCAAAAATGCGTTATAAAACGACTCTACAACAGGTTTGTCTGTATCAATCTTATTATTCTCTGCACTGCAGTAACACATATCGGACTTGTAATAAATAATATATGTAGCTACGAGGGGTGTTCGTAAAGTTTAGGGACAAGTCTTGTATCCTTTTTCATTTTCTTATATTTTTCCGTGCAATTTTCAGGATATGTAGCCCCACATATTATAGATCTATTCTTTCTAAGAGATTTTCATTTGTACCACTAACTGTACAAATTATTCCGTCGCTATAGTAACGTCAAGTAGGCGTGAGTGGGACACATTGACGGTGTTACCGATGTTTGTGTGTGTAAAACTCCCGGGTTTGTATGGCAGTGATTATCAGAATTTAACGATGCAAAAAGGATGTAATTTTAATGTACGTTATCCAACGTCATTTTCGGAGTAGGCGCTATGCATTGTAAATAAGTGACGTTGTGTAATGAATGAATGCAAAATGAATACGGAGCAAAGATATTCTATAAAAGTTTACGTGATGATGGGAAAAGCAGATTAGAAGCATCAACTATGAATGAAAATACGTATCCATGGAGCGGGAGCGATGTCGAGAACACGCATTTACGAGCGGTAAAGTATCTTTAAAAAGGATCCTTCACGCAACGCGGCTGATCCTCAGAATGAAAATGGCATATATTTTTATGGATCAAGTCGATCCGGATCAGTTGATCCTTTGTGAACATTCACAAACACTTTAAGACTGAAACTGACTTAGACTTAAAATTTGCTTAAGTAATAGTTACCGGCCTTCCGATTTCGTTCAGTCTGAATGGATGAAATTTTGTCAGAATAATTGGTGTTACCTATTCTACGTTTTTGTCACTTTATCATTAAGATCTATATTGTAATAAAAACAGTCTTAAAGTGTTATAGAGCGACTACCTCCTCTCAAGAGAGATTGCGTTTTAGATTTTCTGTCTTTATTGCATTGGTTGAGTCTATTTGGTGTAGGCCCCTACCATTGCATTGTGTACAGTCACACGCGTTATTATGGAAACATCACAAGTACATGTTTGAACGAAATACGATTTTTCTACAACGCCTAAAATGTTGCGTTGATACACGTATGCAGAAGTCGGTGTAATAACTTTAATATCTCTAGCAGTTTTGTATATAGCTGGTCCAACATCTGTTGGTACACTAATATTGACTCATGCTAATTAGCCGTCTGTTCCACATTCCATAAAAAAGGATAATCATTTATAGTATCATTCAATAAGCGATTGAGTCGTATACAAAAATTATTAACGAAACGTATTAAAATTTGTATCTTGTAGCCGAATTAGATATGCATTCACACAGCAATCTATAGAAGTTACCGATTTATCTTAATTTATCCTGTTATAGGCTAAACAAAGCGTATTATTTTCTTTTGTTATTAGCGCACACATTTTCGTTTTATTTTGAACAATCAAGACAATAACATAATAAGCTTAGAAATATTGAATAATAGTGTTCCATTACTATCTATATAAAGTTTATCATGGCTCATCAACAGTGTCTGTGTTAGACTTAACAAAACATCACCGTAATTGTCATCATTATCACCTCCCGTATCACCATAATTGGTTTTGCTCATATGAACTTTGAAATAATTTCTCTGCCTTGATAAGACAGAACGATGCGCTTTTCCATCTTTTCGGGCTATTTAGTAGCTTTAAGTTCACACACATTTATCTAGTTTTCCGTGATACACCCACAAATGTATTGTGAAAAGCATACTACTAAATCGCGGGAATGTCGGGATTCGAACCCAGGTAAGTCTGCGTTGAGATTCTGGCACGTATCCAATACGCTATGTAATAAACATGCTGATATTACATATCTTTGCATATAGATGTTCTTAGTATCAAGGTGATCATGATCATTAAACTAAACAAATCGTTGATGGACTGTTCCAACCGCGTTGTCACTGTTATTGTGCCTCGTGGAGTTGAGTTTGTTTACCCTCGCCACCGGGATATCCCATACCGGCGTGCAACATTGTGCCTTCAGATCTATACACCCTATATACGGGTATATGTACATGTCCCTAGGGCTTTATTAATAAAACTTATAAGACTTAGATACTTGAAAATGTTAGATGTTCTTTTTGCTCTAATGTTGTTACGTACAACAACATACATTTTAATAAGATATTCAGTCAAACATCATTTGTATAGATTTAATGGAGATGCTGGTAAATATAACATTTGCAAATTTAAAGTCTAAGTTTCAGTTTTAAAGTGTTTTTGAATACGGACATAGCTCACATTGTTTTCGTTATTTTTTGTTTACGATTATTTTTAGCACAATGTTCTAACTAATTTTTTGATTGTTCCTTCGTTTTGCGAATTCGGCCGTAGTCATTTTAAAGTACTCGTATGCAGTATCACACGTAATTACGTGAATGCAAAGAACATAGTTAGGTGTAGACTATATACATGCTGAAATCCGGTCTTTTTTCTGACGGGCGTATATTTGGGGTGCACAATAATGGGATGTTGTGTGAGAAGCATTTTGAATGCTGGTTGTAGTTACTATTACAACGCTCAACACAGACGCGAATCCGGGCATACGTGCAGCTACGCCAATGCGTATCATTCGTCAGTAATATTGGCAAAAATCGAGCTACCATGTGTACGCTGAAATAAAGTTTAAGAAAGTTCTGTGAGTTTGCTCCCAACCCCAATCACAGAGTTCCGACTCACGGAATTATTCACTGCTGATATCTGGAGTACTGTTCAAAGCTCGAAAACTGCCCCAGTACCAAGGGTGACTGTTCAGGTACCAGGGGGAATTATCTCGATTCCAGGGGAATGCCCCTGTACCAGGGGGGACTGCCCGGTACAGGGGAGACTGCCCCGGTACCAAGGGGGACTACCCCGGTACATAGGGGGCGTTCCCGTGGGACATGAGGACTGCCCGGTACAAGGGGGACTGCCCCGGTATCAAGGGGGCAACCCCGGTACATAGGGGGCGCTCCCCCGGGACCAGGGGGCTGTCCGGTAACAAGGGGACTGCCCGGTACAAGGGGGACATCCCTTGTACAAAGGGGGCTGCCCGGTACAAGGGGAACATAGTACCAACTCGACTTTATTAAATGCGTGAAACATCGTCATTACAGAATATAAGGCTACAATAAATCAGAATCGCTTATTTGAAAATCTTATAATTAAAGATCTCCGTATTTTTCGTATAGAGTTATACTTAGACATACATGTAAGGTTGTGGAATTTGATTGGGCGCGCCGGGAGCATCCCCCCTGGAACAGCTAATGTATACTGCTCTATGTAGGCCTATATTTCTAAATCATAAAAACGGTCTTTTATAGCTGTTCAACTGTAGGCCTACACTTGTTATGGAAAAAACATACAACAAAATATTACTATAGGGCCTCATCAGTGTTTTTGCAAGTTTGATTTCATTCTAATTGGCTCAATATAATCAAATACAGTATATAATATAAAAACACAGCACATCTTTTCTGTATTTATTCTGTGCGCAGTGTTATGTTCTTTAATTATGATATACGTAACTCATTTTTTCTTATATTAAAAGTTGCGCGGGATTTTAAACCATTCGGATTATTTTTAGAAATACTTGTCAATTTCATTACCATCGATCTGCCAATCTGCCATGGACCTGTCTCTAATTGGTCAATTCGTCCGGGTTCAACTTTTCTACAGCACTGCGCCCGCACTTTCTCAAAGAGGATCCAAGTGGGTTGGCTAGCATTATTTAATAATTGTTACTGCTATTAAAACAATAAAAACAACAATAGGGGTCAAAATGAAATAAATAATGAATGTTTTACGCCATATTCATGTGACGCAAATGCGTAAAAGTAAAACACTTATTCAATTGTGCAATATCTTTATTGTATATTCCCTTTTGGTCGCCCCAAATACGCCCAAGGACGCTGATGCTCGAACAACGTGTAGCAGCAGACGATATCGTCTGTTCCTGAATCAGTTGGCGCTTGGAGATGAACAGAGCAAGGAACATATTTTATGAGGTAAGATATTTTGTTTAAAATGATTTTATTTTTGTGTTTTCTATCAAAATGTGTTACTTGTCGCAAAGTTTATGTTATTTTAAAGCATTTGATGACAAATAGCTATCTAATATAAGAGAAAAAACGCGTACTTTTTATCACGAATTCTATTGCATGGTAAATCATACCTGGCAAATAAATAATGTATTACACGTGTAGATGTCGCATTAAATAATTATTTATTTAATTATATGAGTAAAGGACAGAAGTTTTCGTAAATAGTTCATTTGAAAAAGAAATTTAATTGAAAAAGCAAGAAATGGACCAAAGCGTCGTAGCCTACAGACGACAAAATGGCGCCGCGCAGTGGACCAAATTGCGCCAAAATGTCGTTCGTTTTATATTTTTATTGATTAATATTATTTTCGAATTTCCGTAGGTTGGCGGGAGAAAACTGATCAGGAGTCTTGTTGCGATGATGAGCAGACGACAGCTTACAACTGAACGACATAGACTAGAGCTATTGAATCGTTGGAATAAAAGAAGTTTACAACTGAACGACATAGAGCTATTGAATCGTCGGAATAAAAGTAAGATTTTCTTACATTTAAATGTGATTTAATTAGTTCATAATGCTGACCGAGTGACCACTTAATCTGCATGAGTGACCGTCCGTCCGTCTGTTCATTAATTTTGACCGCTTTGTTTCTCTGTTTGGAATATTCTGAAACTTCACAGGAGTATCATTACAACGTGGAAGTATGTCTACCCAATGGGGGAACTAATGGGGGAGACATACCGTTTCTGCTCGGGTTGTCTGTCCGTCCATCTGTCTGCCACTTATCTTGTCCGCTCCATAACTTTCGAATCGCTTGAATGATTTTTAAATACCTTGCCACAAATATTCACCGTATTGATTGAGACCATATGCAGAACGCACGTGTCTACTGGCTCAGTTG
Source organism: Mactromeris polynyma (assembly GCA_032209605.1). Lineage (NCBI taxonomy): Eukaryota > Metazoa > Mollusca > Bivalvia > Venerida > Mactridae > Mactromeris > Mactromeris polynyma. The sequence continues at coordinate 10,370,770 of JASFXZ010000023.1, forward strand.
AGGGCCATGGTCAGACTTGAGGTCAAAGGTCAAATGACTATTTGGTGTCGACTACTCTGAAACTGCCATGGGTTAGAGTATGTTTTTGTTTAAAAAATAACCATCTAGGTAAGCATACAATTGCCTGTTTGCAGTGCAATAATATTTTATTGATACACAGATCTTTGTTTGTTTTTCCATATAATTCTTGTAAGCATTATTCCTTGGCAACCACTAATTGAAATTCAACAAATATACGTTGAATGTTCATTACCATAAACAATGTGAATGCTGACATGGGATTCCAGTTCAGTGATTTGTAACTGAGTTGTGGCCCTTTGTTGATTTAGCATACCGTATATATATATATTTATGTGCATCCGTTATATTCTGTATGTGGAAACAAAATCAAGCAAACAACATTGAAATGAAAATGGACAATATTATTATTTTGCCTAACAATATTTACATGTCCACATATCTGACATTGGTATTTTAACATTTCCACATATCTGGGCGAAATATATGTGTATATGTAGCGCCTAAAATTCTCTGGTCAAGACAACCACAATAGAAACACTGTCCAATATCCAACCATGCTAATTTATTTGGTATTAATTCCCTAACAGAGAGACATAATGTATACTAACTCAACCTAACAACTCTGCCACACTAAACATAATCAGATGCTTTTATAGCTTTAATATAGTCCAAAAAGTCCAAATTATCCTATGATCCTAACAGTGCCACTGCGTCCAATAAGTCCAAATGATCCTATGATCCTAACAGTGCCACTGCGTCCAATAAGTCCAAATGATCCTATGATCCTAACAGTGCCAATGTGTCCAATAAGTCCAAATGATCCTATGATCCTAACAGTGCCACTGCGTCCAATAAGTCCAAATGATCCTATGATCCTAACAGTGCCACTGTGTCCAATAAGTCCAAATGATCCTATGATCCTAACAGTGCCACTGTGTCCTATAAGTCCAAATGATCCTATGATCCTAACAGTGCCACTGTGTCCCATAAGTCCAAATGATCCTATGATCCTAACAGTGCCACTGTGTCCAATAAGTCCAAATGATCCTATGATCCTAACAGTGCCACTGTGTCCAATAAGTCCAAATGATCCTATGATTCTAACAGTGCCACTGTGTCCTATAAGTCCAAATGATCCTATGATCCTAACAGTGCCACTGTGTCCAATAAGTCCAAATGATCCTATGATCCTGGCAGTGCCACTGTGTCCAATACTAAGTATATTTCCTTCCCTGCAAAACTTAATAGAACTGCAGTTTCACCATCACATTCCACCTCATTCCCATTTGTAGCAGCGAACTTATAGAATTATTCCACACCTTTCCTGTAACCTTTATACCATGTTTCATTCACACTCTAATAATGTTATCAATGTTGTAAATAGGTCTGTCACAGTCCGTATTTTCAACCTTCCCGCGACCTTCTGAGTCCGTCAAATGAAGTTTCCCGATAGTTTGATCTGATCCGGTTGTTCCAGTTGTTCCAACCTTCCATCATTCCTAGCTTTATATCCATTGTTCCATGCACGTGGCCTTCCACTGAAACGATTTCTACCCCTTCCATGTTGGATTTGAAATACACGATTAGTCCTTGGTCTCTCGCACTCTGGTAATCGTAAACTCTCCTCTTGTATTGCTGCATCATGTAAAGTCTTTGGTCCTGTCCTTTTGAGTGAAATTCTAAAGTCCATAGACTCGTGGCAGTTGTCAAGAAAGGTGGACATAGACTGTTCTTCTACGATATTTGAACTCTCTGGATAGGCTTTTCTGTAAAGGTTCTCAATTGCTTGACCAAATTCTCTGTTTCGTTCTTTCGTTTTCGTCGCAACTTGGCATCTGCTACAAAGCTATCTTTCATATTTATGATTCCAAATCTCTGCTCCATCATCGAAAACAACATATCACAATTACTTTGAATGTGAGGCGGTAATCCATAGGCATACGTTTCAGCCTGGCAAAGAAGTGAACACAATAGTGTTCTTCTGGACTGTTCTTTTGACCAGCAGTTTAACCTTGATAGCACCATGTCGGTATCTGTATGCCATTCAATAACATGACGTCGGATTGCCAAATACCAATGTGTCCAACTCTGATGTCAGTATGGGGTGACCATGCAAAGCCAACTTTCTGATTGTCCAACCCCATCATGTCCGAGTCCCTAATATATGCAATGCTATATGTCTGATACCCCAACACCGCCATGTCCTTGTACCTAATAGCACGGAGTATGGAGTACTAAGGAATACATCCTGTATTATTTCCCAACACTCGTGTCCGAGAGCCTTATAGCACTGCGTCTGATTACCCAACACCACCATATCTGAGTACCTAATAGCAACGTGCCTGATTGCCCAACACCACTATGTCAGAGTCTTTGATAGCACGATGTCTGTATCGGGTTGCTATGCAAGGTGGCATTGCATAGCAACCCCATACAGACAAGGTGCCAACAGAGTCGGACATGGTGGTGTTGGCAATCAGACCCTGTGCTAATAGTGACTCAGACTCCCTAATAGCTCCCTGTCTGTAGGGGGTTAATATGCAATGCAACCATGTCTGAATGCCCAACACCACCATGTCCAAGTTCCTATTAGCACCATGTCTGATTGTCCAACACCACCATATCTGAGTTTCTGGTAGCACCATGTCTGTATAGGGTTGCTATGCAAGGTGGCATTGCATAGTACCCTATACAAACATGGTGCTAGCAGTGAGTTGGACATGGGGGTGTTGGCAATCAGGCCCTGTGCTAATAGTGACTCAGACTCCCAAGTCCCTAAAAGCACCATGTCTTTAGGAGGTTAGTATGCAATGTAACCATGTCTGAATGCCCAACACCACCATGTCAAAGTCCCTAATTGCATACGATCTTTATGGGGGTACTATGTAATGCCACCTTGTCCGATTTTCTAACACCACCATGTCGGAGTCCCTAACAGCACTGTGTCTGTATGGGAGTACTATTGCAATGCCACCTCATCTGATCGTCTAACCCTACCATGTCTGAGTCCCTAATATTACTGTGTCTATATGGGGGTACTATGCAATGTCACCTTGTCTGATTGCACTGCTCCACCATGTCCCAGTCGCTGATTGCACTGTGTCTGAATGGGGGTACTTACATTGCCACCTTGTCAGATTGCCCTGCACCACCATGTCCGAGTCCCTGATTGCACCATAAATCAATGAACCTTGTCTGATTGCCCTGCACCACCATGTCCGAGTCCCCTGTGCACCATATTGCAATGCAACTTGTCTGATTGCCCTGCAACACCATGTCCGAGTCCCCGGTGCACCATATTGCAATGTACCTTGTCGGATTGCCCTGCAACACCATGTCCAGGTCCCCGGTGCACCATATTGCAATGCACCTTGTCTGATTGCCCTGCAACACCATGTCTGAGTCTCTGATTGCACCATTAATCAATTTACCTTGTCTGATTGCCCTGCATCACCATGTCCGAGTCCCTGGTACACCATAATGCAACAGAACCTAGTATTGCTACCCTGATTGCACCATTATGCAATGCACCCTGTCTGCCTGCCCTGCACCACCGTGTCCGAGTCCCTCACAACACTGTCTGTATTGGCGTACTATGCAATGCCACCTTGACTGATTGCTAGGGGTTACCCCTTTCTCCCAATTCAGATTTAACCTCGGGTTCCACACCTCCATCAGGGACCCAAGGGAGATAATAGGCTCGGCTCATTGCTAGAAGTGGCGGGTCTCTTCACCATCCCCGTGCGATGGGTGCAAAGGAACCTTAGGGTTTGATAGGGGTCCAGTTTCCTTGTCTCGCGGTCCAGTAAGGGGTTTATGCACCACCGTAACTCTCCTGGGATGTCCCTGGGACTGGTGCAGGAGTATCCACCACCACTGGGCATGCCTCTTCCTGTGAAGCCAGGTCACCACTTTTCTGCGGGTTTTTCTGAGGACTCGCCTCCTTCGTCGGCTGGACAACTAAACTGGTCACCTCTTCACTCGCTTCTACCTCCATTGGCTCCCTTTCTGTAGCTGGCGAGGCCAGCAATGCCGCTTTGCCACTGGTGGTTATTTCTGCCGATGGGAAAAACAGTATATCCTTGCTGCCCTTCCCGTGCTCCTACACCTGCTCCTTGGTGACTTGCGTTTTGGCACTTGGTGGATGAATCATGCACCCACGCTCAAGGGGCCACTAGGAAGGACACAAGGGCGTTGGCGGCCTCCTTCTGCCAATTACTCTGCTTCCTTCCCTTGCCCTTCTTCTCTTGTTTGTCCACAAGTTTGGCCATCCTTAGCACTATGTCCTTTAATATTTTGTACTGCGCCTCTCCAACCATACACTGCTTGGATAAGGCCAGTTTGCTAACTAATTCTTCTGCCTTTGGGTATACTTCCCCTCTCCTGAGCAGCTCTTCCACCTGGTCACGGAAACTGGTACCATCTTTTACAGTCATACATGCAAACAGAGTTAAATTAAAGTACAATATCCCCTTTACACACCCTACATTAAAATTTATCAAAGGCCAAAGCGTTGGTCGCAGTCACGCTTATACAAGATCCATGATACCATTCATCACAAAAGTCGCACTGTATCATGAATCTTCCGTCCCATGGCCTCGGACACAAACAAAATACAGGTCCTTCACTATCCGTTCCCTGGTCCTGGCGCTTCATGACAATTTGCCTTCTCTTTTACTGTTCCCCTTCCTCATAGACACTGCAACTACTGGCCCCGCACTGCGGTAGGGGACAATATGCCGCCCCCTGGCCACTGTTTGCCCTAGTTTCTGAATTTGTGCTGAGTGCCACCGCCATGGTGCAGACAAGGCTGTAATTGTCTTATTGCCCAGCAACACCATGTCCATGTCCCTAATTACGCCATAATGCAATGTAACTTGTCCGAATGCCCTGCAGCACCATGTCCGAGTGTCCCTGATTGCGCCTTAATGCATTGCACCTAGTCTGATTCCCTGCAACACGATGTCCGAGTCCATGATTGCACCATGTCTGTATGAGGGTATTATGGAATGCTACCTTGTCTGATTGCCCTGCACCATCATGTCCGAGTCCCCGGTGCACCATAATGCAATGGCACCTTGTCTGATTGCCCTGCACCACCATGTCCGAGTCCCCGGTGCACCATAATGCAATGGCCTTTGGGTATACTTCCCCTTTCCTGAGCAGCTCTTCCACCTGGTCACGCTCCCCAGCTGGAGGGGGGGCTAGAATTCCCCAGCTGTCGCACTACAGAGGGGTAAGACCCCCCCACTGTGCCTGCCCGTTTGCCGTTGGCTGCTACCCATGTGGCCTGATGAGAGGATCCTGGTAGTTGAGCGGGTTCTGATTTGGCAATTTATACTTGGTTCTCTCAATACACTGCTTGGATAAGGCCAGTTTGCTAACTAATTCTTCTGCCTTTGGGTATACTTCCCCTTTCCTGAGCAGCTCTTCCACCTGGTCACGGAAACTGGTACCATCTTTTGCAGTCATACCTGCAAACAGAGTTAAATTAAAGTACAATATCCCCTTTACACACCCTACATTAAAATTTATCAAAGGCCAAAGCGTTGGTCGCAGTCACGCTTATACAAGATCCATGATACCATTCATCACAAAAGTCGCACTGTATCATGAATCTTCCGTCCCATGGCCTCGGACACAAACAAAATACAGGTCCTTCACTATCCGTTCCCTGGTCCTGGCGCTTCATGACAATTTGCCTTCTCTTTTACGTGTTCCCCTTCCTCATAGACACTGCAACTACTGGCCCCGCACTGCGGTAGGGGACAATATGCCACCCCCTGGCCACTGTTTGCCCTAGTTTCTGAATTTGTGCATTTGTGCCGAGTGCCACCGCCATGGTGCAGACAAGGCTGTAATTGTCTTATTGCCCAGCAACACCATGTCCATGTCCCTAATTACGCCATAATGCAATGTAACTTGTCCGAATGCCCTGCAGCACCATGTCCGAGTGTCCCTGATTGCGCCTTAATGCATTGCACCTAGTCTGATTCCCTGCAACACGATGTCCGAGTCCATGATTGCACCATGTCTGTATGAGGGTATTATGGAATGCTACCTTGTCTGATTGCCCTGCACCATCATGTCCGAGTCCCCGGTGCACCATAATGCAATGGCACCTTGTCTGATTGCCCTGCACCACCATGTCCGAGTCCCCGGTGCACCATAATGCAATGGCCTTTGGGTATACTTCCCCTTTCCTGAGCAGCTCTTCCACCTGGTCACGCTCCCCAGCTGGAAGGGGGGGCTAGAATTCCCCAGCTGTTGCACTACAGAGGGGTAAGACCCCCCCACTGTGCCTGCCCGTTTGCCGTTGGCTGCTACCCGTGTGGCCTGATGAGAGGATCCTGGTAGTTGAGCGGGTTCTGATTTGGCAATTTATACTTGGTTCTCTCAATACACTGCTTGGATAAGGCCAGTTTGCTAACTAATTCTTCTGCCTTTGGGTATACTTCCCCTTTCCTGAGCAGCTCTTCCACCTGGTCACGGAATCTGGTATCATCTTTTGCAGTCATACCTGCAAACAGAGTTAAATTAAAGTACAATATCCCCTTTTCACACCCTACATTTAAATTGATCAAAGGCCAAAGCGTCGGTCGCAGTCACGCTTATACAAGATCCATGATACCATTCATCACAAAAGTCGCACTGTATCATGAATCTTCCGTCCCATGGCCTCGGACACAAACAAAATACAGGTCCTTCACTATCCGTTCCCTGGTCCTGGCGCTTCATGACAATTTGCCTTCTCTTTTACGTGTTCCCCTTCCTCATAGACACTGCAACTACTGGCCCCGCACTGCGGTAGGGGACAATATGCCACCCCCTGGCCACTGTTTGCCCTAGTTTCTGAATTTGTGCATTTGTGCCGAGTGCCACCGCCATGGTGCAGACAAGGCTGTAATTGTCTTATTGCCCAGCAACACCATGTCCATGTCCCTAATTACGCCATAATGCAATGTAACTTGTCCGAATGCCCTGCAACACCATGTCCGAGTGTCCCTGATTGCGCCTTAATGCATTGCACCTAGTCTGATTCCCTGCAACACCATGTCCGAGTCCATGATTGCACCATGTCTGTATGAGGGTATTATGGAATGCTACCTTGTCTGATTGCCCTGCACCATCATGTCCGAGTCCCCGGTGCACCATAATGCAATGGCACCTTGTCTGATTGCCCTGCACCACCATGTCCGAGTCCCCGGTGCACCATAATGCAATGGCCTTTGGGTATACTTCCCCTTTCCTGAGCAGCTCTTCCACCTGGTCACGCTCCCCAGCTGGAGGGGGGGCTAGAATTCCCCAGCTGTTGCACTACAGAGGGGTAAGACCCCCCCACTGTGCCTGCCCGTTTGCCGTTGGCTGCTACCCATGTGGCCTGATGAGAGGATCCTGGTAGTTGAGCGGGTTCTGATTTGGCAATTTATACTTGGTTCTCTCAATACACTGCTTGGATAAGGCCAGTTTGCTAACTAATTCTTCTGCCTTTGGGTATACTTCCCCTTTCCTGAGCAGCTCTTCCACCTGGTCACGGAAACTGGTACCATCTTTTGCAGTCATACCTGCCAACAGAGTTAAATTAAAGTACAATATCCCCTTTACACACCCTACATTAAAATTTATCAAAGGCCAAAGCGTTGGTCGCAGTCACGCTTATACAAGATCCATGATACCATTCATCACAAAAGTCGCACTGTATCATGAATCTTCTGTCCCATGGCCTCGGACACAAACAAAATACAGGTCCTTCACTATCCGTTCCCTGGTCCTGGCGCTTCATGACAATTTGCCTTCTCTTTTACGTGTTCCCCTTCCTCATAGACACTGCAACTACTGGCCCCGCACTGCGGTAGGGGACAATATGCCGCCCCCTGGCCACTGTTTGCCCTAGTTTCTGAATTTGTGCTGAGTGCCACCGCCATGGTGCAGACAAGGCTGTAATTGTCTTATTGCCCAGCAACACCATGTCCATGTCCCTAATTACGCCATAATGCAATGTAACTTGTCCGAATGCCCTGCAGCACCATGTCCGAGTGTCCCTGATTGCGCCTTAATGCATTGCACCTAGTCTGATTCCCTGCAACACCATGTCCGAGTCCATGATTGCACCATGTCTGTATGAGGGTATTATGGAATGCTACCTTGTCTGATTGCCCTGCACCATCATGTCCGAGTCCCCGGTGCACCATAATGCAATGGCACCTTGTCTGATTGCCCTGCACCACGATGTCCGAGTCCCCGGTGCACCATAATGCAATGGCCTTTGGGTATACTTCCCCTTTCCTGAGCAGCTCTTCCACCTGGTCACGCTCCCCAGCTGGAGGGGGGGCTAGAATTCCCCAGCTGTCGCACTACAGAGGGGTAAGACCCCCCCACTGTGCCTGCCCGTTTGCCGTTGGCTGCTACCCGTGTGGCCTGATGAGAGGATCCTGGTAGTTGAGCGGGTTCTGATTTGGCAATTTATACTTGGTTCTCTCAATACACTGCTTGGATAAGGCCAGTTTGCTAACTAATTCTTCTGCCTTTGGGAATACTTCCCCTTTCCTGAGCAGCTCTACCACCTGGTCACGGAAACTGGTATCATCTTTTGCAGTCATACCTGCAAACAGAGTTAAATTAAAGTACAATATCCCCTTTACACACCCTACATTTAAATTGATCAAAGGCCAAAGCGTTGGTCGCAGTCACGCTTATACAAGATCCATGATACCATTCATCACAAAAGTCGCACTGTATCATGAATCTTCCGTCCCATGGCCTCGGACACAAACAAAAGACAGGTCCTTCACTATCCGTTCCCTGGTCTTGGCGCTTCATGACAATTTGCCTTCTCTTTTACGTGTTCCCCTTCCTCATAGACACTGCAACTACTGGGCCCGCACTGCGGTAGGGGACAATATGCCGCCCCCTGGCCACTGTTTGCCCTTGTTTCTGAATTTGTGCATTTGTGCCGAGTTCCACCGCCATGGTGCAGACAAGACTGTAATTGTCTTGTTGCCCACCAACACCATGTCCATGTCCCTAATTACGCCATAATGCAATGTAACTTGTCCGAATGCCCTGCAACACCATGTCCGAGTGTCCCTGATTGCGCCTTAATGCATTGCACCTAGTCTGATTCTCTGCAACACCATGTCCGAGTCCATGATTGCACCATGTCTGTATGAGGGTATTATGGAATGCTACCTTGTCTGATTGCCCTGCACCATCATGTCCGAGTCCCCCGTGCACCATAATGCAATGGCACCTTGTCTGATTGCCCTGCACCACCATGTCCGAGTCCCTGGTGCACCATAATGCAATGGCCTTTGGGTATACTTCCCCTTTCCTGAGCAGCTCTTCCACCTGGTCACGCTCCCCAGCTGGAGGGGGGGCTAGAATTCCCCAGCTGTAGCACTACAGAGGGGTAAGACCCCCCCACTGTGCCTGCCCGTTTGCCGTTGGCTGCTACCCGTGTGGCCTGATGAGAGGATCCTGGTAGTTGAGCGGGTTCTGAATTGGCAATTTATACTTGGTTCTCTCAATACACTGCTTGGATAAGGCCAGTTTGCGAACCAATTCTTCTGCCTTTGGGTATACTTCCCCTTTCCTGAGCAGCTCTTCCACCTGGTCACGGAATCTGGTATCATCTTTTGCAGTCATACCTGCAAACAGAGTTAAATTAAAGTACAATATCCCCTTTTCACACCCTACATTTAAATTGATCAAAGGCCAAAGCGTTGGTCGCAGTCACGCTTATACAAGATCCATGATACCATTCATCACAAAAGTCGCACTGTATCATGAATCTTCCGTCCCATGGCCTCGGACACAAACAAAATATAGGTCCTTCACTATCCGTTCCCTGGTCCTGGCGCTTCATGACAATTTGCCTTCTCTTTTACTGTTCCCCTTCCTCATAGACACTGCAACTACTGGGCCCGCACTGCGGTAGGGGACAATATGCCGCCCCCTGGCCACTGTTTGCCCTAGTTTCTGAATTTGTGCATTTGTGCCGACTTCCACCGCCATGGTGCAGACAATGCTGTAATTGTCTTATTGCCCAGCAACACCATGTCCATGTCTCTAATTACGCCATAATGCAATGTAACTTGTCCGAATGCCCTGCAACACCATGTCCGAGTGTCCCTGATTGCGCCTTAATGCATTGCACCTAGTCTGATTCCCTGCAACACCTTGTCCGAGTCCATGATTGCACCATGTCTGTATGAGGGTATTATGGAATGCTACCTTGTCTGATTGCCCTGCACCATCATGTCCGAGTCCCCGGTGCACCATAATGCAATGGCACCTTGTCTGATTGCCCTGCACCACCATGTCCAAGTCCCCGGTACACCATAATGCAATGGCCTTTGGGTATACTTCCCCTTTCCTGAGCAGCTCTTCCACCTGGTCACGGAAACTGGTACCATCTTTTGCAGTCATACCTGCAACAGAGTTAAATTAAAGTACAATATCCCCTTTACCCACTCTACATTTAAATTTATCAAAGGCCAAAGCGTCGGTCGCAGTCATGCTTATACAACATCCATGATACCATTCATCACAAAAGTCGCACTGTATCATGAATCTTCCGTCCCATGGCCTCGGGACACAAACAAAAGACAGGTCCTCCACTATCCGTTCCCTGGTCCTGGCGCTTCATGACAATTTGCCTTCTCTTTTACGTGTTCCCCTTCCTCATAGACACTGCATCTACTGGGCCCGCACTGCGGTAGGGGACAATATGCCGCCCCCTGGCCACTGTTTGCCCTCGTTTCTGAATTTGTGCCGAGTTCCACCGCCATGGTGCAGACAAGGCTGTAATTGTCTTGTTGCCCAGCAACACCATGTCCATGTCCCTAATTACGCCATAATGCAATGTAACTTGTCCGAATGCCCTGCAACACCATGTCCGAGTGTCCCTGATTGCGCCTTAATGCATTGCACCTAGTTTGATTCCCTGCAACACCATGTCCGAGTCCATGATTGCACCATGTCTGTATGAGGGTATTATGGAATGCTACCTTGTCTGATTGCCCTGCACCATCATGTCCGAGTCCCCGGTGCACCATAATGCAATGGCACCTTGTCTGATTGCCCTGCACCACCATGTCCGAGTCCCTGGTGCACCATAATGCAATGGCCTTTGGGTATACTTCCCCTTTCCTGAGCAGCTCTTCCACCTGGTCTCGCTCCCCAGCTTGAGGGGGGGCTAGAATTCCCCAGCTGTCGCACTACAGAGGGGTAAGACCCCCCCACTGTGCCTGCCCGTTTGCCGTGGGCTGCTACCCATGTGGCCTGATGAGAGGATCCTGGTAGTTGAGCGGGTTCTGATTTGGCAATTTATACTTGGTTCTCTCAATACACTGCTTGGATAAGGCCAGTTTGCTAACTAATTCTTCTGCCTTTGGGTATACTTCCCCTTTCCTGAGCAGCTCTTCCACCTGGTCACGGAAACTGGTACCATCTTTTGCAGTCATACCTGCAAACAGAGTTAAATTAAAGTACAATATCCCCTTTACACACCCTACATTAAAATTTATCAAAGGCCAAAGCGTTGGTCGCAGTCACGCTTATACAAGATCCATGATACCATTCATCACAAAAGTCGCACTGTATCATGAATCTTCCGTCCCATGGCCTCGGACACAAACAAAATACAGGTCCTTCACTATCCGTTCCCTGGTCCTGGCGCTTCATGACAATTTGCCTTCTCTTTTACTGTTCCCCTTCCTCATAGACACTGCAACTACTGGGCCCGCACTGCGGTAGGGGACAATATGCCACCCCCTGGCCACTGTTTGCCCTAGTTTCTGAATTTGTGCATTTGTGCCGAGTGCCACCGCCATGGTGCAGACAAGGCTGTAATTGTCTTATTGCCCAGCAACACCATGTCCATGTCCCTAATTACGCCATAATGCAATGTAACTTGTCCGAATGCCCTGCAGCACCATGTCCGAGTGTCCCTGATTGCGCCTTAATGCATTGCACCTAGTCTGATTCCCTGCAACACCATGTCCGAGTCCATGATTGCACCATGTCTGTATGAGGGTATTATGGAATGCTACCTTGTCTGATTGCCCTGCACCATCATGTCCGAGTCCCCGGTGCACCATAATGCAATGGCACCTTGTCTGAATGCCCTGCACCACGATGTCCGAGTCCCCGGTGCACCATAATGCAATGGCCTTTGGGTATACTTCCCCTTTCCTGAGCAGCTCTTCCACCTGGTCACGCTCCCCAGCTGGAGGGGGGGGGCTAGAATTCCCCAGCTGTCGCACTACAGAGGGGTAAGACCCCCCCACTGTGCCTGCCCGTTTGCCGTTGGCTGCTACCCGTGTGGCCTGATGAGAGGATCCTGGTAGTTGAGCGGGTTCTGATTTGGCAATTTATACTTGGTTCTCTCAATACACTGCTTGGATAAGGCCAGTTTGCTAACCAATTCTTCTGCCTTTGGGAATACTTCCCCTTTCCTGAGCAGCTCTACCACCTGGTCACGGAAACTGGTATCATCTTTTGCAGTCATACCTGCAAACAGAGTTAAATTAAAGTACAATATCCCCTTTACACACCCTACATTTGAATTGATCAAAGGCCAAAGCGTTGGTCGCAGTCACGCTTATACAAGATCCATGATACCATTCATCACAAAAGTCGCACTGTATCATGAATCTTCCGTCCCATGGCCTCGGACACAAACAAAAGACAGGTCCTTCACTATCCGTTCCCTGGTCCTGGCGCTTCATGACAATTTGCCTTCTCTTTTACGTGTTCCCCTTCCTCATAGACACTGCAACTACTGGGCCCGCACTGCGGTAGGGGACAATATGCCGCCCCCTGGCCACTGTTTGCCCTCGTTTCTGAATTTGTGCATTTGTGCCGAGTTCCAACGCCATGGTGCAGACAAGGCTGTAATTGTCTTATTGCCCAGCAACACCATGTCCATGTCCCTAATTACGCCATAATGCAATGTAACTTGTCCGAATGCCCTGCAACACCATGTCCGAGTGTCCCTGATTGCACCTTAATGCATTGCACCTAGTGTGATTCCCTGCAACACCATGTCCGAGTCCATGATTGCACCATGTCTGTATGAGGGTATTATGGAATGCTACCTTGTCTGATTGCCCTGCACCATCATGTCCGAGTCCCCAGTGCACCATAATGCAATGGCAGCTTGTCTGATTGCCCTGCACCACCATGTCCGAGTCCCCGGTGCGCCATAATGCAATGGACCATGTCTGATTGCCCTGCGACACCATGTCCGAGTCCATGATTGCACCATGTCTGTATGAGGGTATTATGGAATGCCACATTGTCTGATTGCCCTGCACCACCATGTCCGAGTCCCCGATGCGCCATAATGCATTGCACCTTGTCTGACTGCCCTCACCACCATGTCCGAGTCCCCGATGCGCCATAATGCATTGCACCTTGTCTGCCTGCCCTGCACCACTGTCCGAGTCCCTCACACTACCGTGTCTGTATTGGGTACTATGCAATGCCACCTTGTCTGACTGCCCTCACCACCATGTCCAAGTCCCTGATGCACCATAATGCATTGCACCTTGTCTGACTGCCCTCACCACCATGTCTGAGTCCCTGACTGCACTAAACTGGTCACCTCTTCACTTGCTTCTACCTCCATTGGCTCCCTTTTCGAAGCTGCAGAACCATGTCCAAGTCCCTGACTGCCCTGCACAACTATGTCCGAGTCCCTGACTGATAACCCTGCCTGACGATGCCCTAAGTACCTGATTACCCTTTAGAACCATGTCTGATTCCCTAATTGCCCAGTTCAACTATGTCCAAGTCCCTAATTGCCCTGCAGAACCATGTCCAAGTCCCTCACTGCCCTGCACAACTATGTCCGAGTCCCTGACTGATAACCCTGCCCGACCATTCCCAATCCATAGACTTCCCTGCACAACCATGCCTGAGTCCCTGACTGCCCTACACAACCATGCCTAAGTCCCTGATTGCCCAGCACAACTATGTCCGAGTCCCTAATTGCCCTGCACGACAATGTCCTACTCCCTCAGTCAGTTAGGGACTTAGGCATAGTCGTGCAGGGATTTTATGGACCATGTCCGAGTCCATAATATCCCTGCACGACTATGCCCAAGTCCCTTATTACCCTGCAGAACCATGTCCGAGTCCCTGACTGCCCTGCACAACTATGTCCGAGTCCCTGACTGATAACCCTGCCTGACCATGCCCTAAGTCCCTGATTACCCTTTAGAACCATGTCCAATTCCCTAATTGCCCAGCACAACTATGTCCGAGTCCCTAATTGCCCTGCATGACAATGTCCTACTCCCTCAGTCAGTTAGGGACTTAGGCATAGTCGTGCAGGGATTTTATGGACCATGTCCGAGTCCATAATATCCCTGCACGACTATGCCCAAGTCCCTTATTACCCTGCAGAACCATGTCCGAGTCCCTGACTGATAACCCTGCCCGACCATTCCCAATCCAGGACCATTCCCAATCCATAGACTTCCCTGCACAACCATGCCTGAGTCCCTGACTGCCCTACACAACCATGCCTATGTCCCTGATTGCCCAGCACAACTATGTCTGAGTCCCTAATTGCCCTGCACGACAATGTCCGACTCCCTCAGTCAGTTAGGGACTTGGGCATAGTCGTGCAGGGATTTTATGGACCATGTCCGAGTCCATAATATCCCTGCACGACTATGCCCAAGTCCCTTATTACCCTGCAGAACCATGTCCGAGTCCCTGACTGCCCTGCACAACTATGTCCGAGTCCCTGACTGATAACCCTGCCTGACCATGCCCTAAGTCCCTGATTACCCTTTAGAACCATGTCCGATTCCCTAATTGCCCAGCACAACTATGTCCGAGTCCCTAATTGCCCTGCATGACAATGTCCTACTCCCTCAGTCAGTTAGGGACTTAGGCATAGTCATGCAGGGATTTTATGGACCATGTCCGAGTCCATAATATCCCTGCATGACTATGCCCAAGTCCCTTATTACCCTGCAGAACCATGTCCGAGTCCCTGACTGCCCTGCACAACTATGTCCGAGTCCCTGACTGATAACCCTGCCTGACCATGCCCTAAGTCCCTGATTACCCTTTAGAACCATGTCCGATTCCCTAATTGCCCAGCACAACTATGTCCGAGTCCCTAATTGCCCTGCATGACAATGTCCTACTCCCTCAGTCAGTTAGGGACTTAGGCATAGTCGTGCAGGGATTTTATGGACCATGTCCGAGTCCATAATATCCCTGCACGACTATGCCCAAGTCCCTTATTACCCTGCAGAACCATGTCCGAGTCCCTGACTGCCCTGCACAACTATGTCCGAGTCCCTGACTGATAACCCTGCCTGACCATGCCCTAAGTCCCTGATTACCCTTTAGAACCATGTCCGATTCCCTAATTGCCCAGCACAACTATGACCGAGTCCCTAATTGCCCTGCATGACAATGTCCTACTCCCTCAGTCAGTTAGGGACTTAGGCATAGTCGTGCAGGGATTTTATGGACCATGTCCGAGTCCATAATATCCCTGCACGACTATGCCCAAGTCCCTTATTACCCTGCAGAACCATGTCCGAGTCCCTGACTGCCCTGCACAACTATGTCCGAGTCCCTGACTGATAACCCTGCCCGACCATTCCCAATCCATAGACTTCCCTGCACAACCATGCCTGAGTCCCTGACTGCCCTACACAACCATGCCTATGTCCCTGATTGCCCAGCACAACTATGTCTGAGTCCCTAATTGCGCTGCACGACAATGTCCGACTCCCTCAGTCAGTTAGGGACTTGGGCATAGTCGTGCAGGGATTTTATGGACCATGTCCGAGTCCATAATATCCCTGCACGACTATGCCCAAGTCCCTTATTACCCTGCAGAACCATGTCCGAGTCCCTGACTGCCCTGCACAACTATGTCCGAGTCCCTGACTGATAACCCTGCCTGACCATGCCCTAAGTCCCTGATTACCCTTTAGAACCATGTCCGATTCCCTAATTGCCCAGCACAACTATGTCCGAGTCCCTAATTGCCCTGCATGACAATGTCCTACTCCCTCAGTCAGTTAGGGACTTAGGCATAGTCGTGCAGGGATTTTATGGACCATGTCCGAGTCCATAATATCCCTGCACGACTATGCCCAAGTCCCTTATTACCCTGCAGAACCATGTCCGAGTCCCTGACTGCCCTGCACAACTATGTCCGAGTCCCTGACTGATAACCCTGCCCGACCATTCCCAATCCATAGACTTCCCTGCACAACCATGCCTGAGTCCCTGACTGCCCTACACAACCATGCCTAAGTCCCTGATTGCCCAGCACAACTATGTCTGAGTCCCTAATTGCCCTGCACGACAATGTCCGACTCCCTCAGTCAGTTAGGGACTTGGGCATAGTCGTGCAGGGATTTTATGGACCATGTCCGAGTCCATAATATCCCTGCACGACTATGCCCAAGTCCCTTATTACCCTGCAGAACCATGTCCGAGTCCCTGACTGCCCTGCACAACTATGTCCGAGTCCCTGACTGATAACCCTGCCTGACCATGCCCTAAGTCCCTGATTACCCTTTAGAACCATGTCCGATTCCCTAATTGCCCAGCACAACTATGACCGAGTCCCTAATTGCCCTGCATGACAATGTCCTACTCCCTCAGTCAGTTAGGGACTTAGGCATAGTCGTGCAGGGATTTTATGGACCATGTCCGAGTCCATAATATCCCTGCACGACTATGCCCAAGTCCCTTATTACCCTGCAGAACCATGTCCGAGTCCCTGACTGCCCTGCACAACTATGTCCGAGTCCCTGACTGATTACCCTGCCCGACCATTCCCAATCCATAGACTTCCCTGCACAACCATGCCTGAGTCCCTGACTGCCCTACACAACCATGCCTATGTCCCTGATTACCCAGCACAACTATGTCTGAGTCCCTAATTGCCCTGCACGACAATGTCCGACTCCCTCAGTCAGTTAGGGACTTAGGCATAGTCGTGCAGGGATTTTATGGACCATGTCCGAGTCCATAATATCCCTGCACGACTATGCCCAAGTCCCTTATTACCCTGCAGAACCATGTCCGAGTCCCTGACTGCCCTGCACAACTATGTCCGAGTCCCTGACTGATAACCCTGCCTGACCATGCCCTAAGTCCCTGATTACCCTTTAGAACCATGTCCGATTCCCTAATTGCCCAGCACAACTATGTCCGAGTCCCTAATTGCCCTGCATGACAATGTCCTACTCCCTCAGTCAGTTAGGGACTTAGGCATAGTCGTGCAGGGATTTTATGGACCATGTCCGAGTCCATAATATCCCTGCACGACTATGCCCAAGTCCCTTATTACCCTGCAGAACCATTTCCGAGTCCCTGACTGCCCTGCACAACTATGTCCGAGTCCCTGACTGATAACCCTGCCCGACCATTCCCAATCCATAGACTTCCCTGCACAACCATGCCTGAGTCCCTGACTGCCCTACACAACCATGCCTAAGTCCCTGATTGCCCAGCACAACTATGTCTGAGTCCCTAATTGCCCTGCACGACAATGTCCGACTCCCTCAGTCAGTTAGGGACTTGGGCATAGTCGTGCAGGGATTTTATGGACCATGTCCGAGTCCATAATATCCCTGCACGACTATGCCCAAGTCCCTTATTACCCTGCAGAACCATGTCCGAGTCCCTGACTGCCCTGCACAACTATGTCCGAGTCCCTGACTGATAACCCTGCCTGACCATGCCCTAAGTCCCTGATTACCCTTTAGAACCATGTCCGATTCCCTAATTGCCCAGCACAACTATGTCCGAGTCCCTAATTGCCCTGCATGACAAAGTCCTACTCCCTCAGTCAGTTAGGGACTTAGGCATAGTCATGCAGGGATTTTATGGACCATGTCCGAGTCCATAATATCCCTGCATGACTATGCCCAAGTCCCTTATTACCCTGCAGAACCATGTCCGAGTCCCTGACTGCCCTGCACAACTATGTCCGAGTCCCTGACTGATAACCCTGCCTGACCATGCCCTAAGTCCCTGATTACCCTTTAGAACCATGTCCGATTCCCTAATTGCCCAGCACAACTATGTCCGAGTCCCTAATTGCCCTGCATGACAATGTCCTACTCCCTCAGTCAGTTAGGGACTTAGGGACGGGAAAAACAGTATATCCTTGCTGCCCTTCCCGTGCTCCTACACCTGCTCCTTGGTGACTTGCGGTTTTGGCACTTGGTGGATGAATCATGCACCCACGCCCGAGGGGCCACTAGGAAATACACAAGGGCGTTGGCGGCCTCCTTCCGCCAATTACTCCGCTTCCTTCCCTTACCCTTCTTCTCTTGTTTGTCCACAGGTTTGGCCATCCTTAGCACTATGTCCTTTAATCTTTCGTACTGCCCCTCTCCAACCATACACTCCTTGGATAAGGCCAGTTTGCTAACTAATTCCTTTGCCTTTGGGTATACTTCCCCTTTCCTGAGCAGCTCTTCCACCTGGTCACGGAAACTGGTACCATCTTTTACAGTCATACCTGCAAACAGAGTTAAATTAAAGTACAATATCCCCTTTACACACCCTACATTTAAATTTATCAAAGGCCAAAGCGTCGGTCGCAGTCACAAATTATACAAGATCCATGATACCATTCATCACAAAAGTCGCACTGTATCATGAATCTTCCGTCCCATGGCCTCGGACACAAACAAAAGACAGGTCCTTCACTATCCGTTCCCTGGTCCTGGCGCTTCATGACAATTTGCCTTCTCTTTTACGTGTTCCCCTTCCTCATAGACACTGCAACTACTGGGCCCGCACTGTGGTAGGGGACAATATGCCGCCCCCTGGCCACTGTTTGCCCTAGTTTCTGAATTTGTGCATTTGTGCCGAGTTCCACCACCATGGTGCAGACAAGGGTGTAATTGACAACATGCCAATTTCCCCCACCCATGTATTTCCCAGTTTGAACTCCTGGTTCTTCCCGACAATTGAGCCAGACCTGCCACGTTGTCTACTACCTCCGTAAACTTTGCCCAATTTTGGTCTGCCTGTCTGCAAAAATACAGCCACATATTACAGACAAGGCGCCAAAGTGTCTGGGATGCGAGAAAGTGCATCTGCATTTCGGGTTTGGCCCCTGGCCTATGTATCACTACCATATGATACTGGGCTAAATCTTCCATTCATCTGGCCAATTGTCCCTGCGGCTCCTTGAATTTCAATAACCAAGTCAGAATGGACGGTCTTTACGTTGAACATCCTGCCGATCAGGTAATACCTAAATTGTCTAGTAAAATGGACAATACTAAGAAGTTCCTTTTGGGTGGTGCAATAATTCTTCTGGTCCGGAGTGAGAGAGAAGCTACCATAGGCTACGACCTTCTCTTCACCTTCTTGGATTTGCAACAGCTCTCCCACGATTGCTTTGTCGGAGGCGTCAATTGAACAGTAGAAGATTCCAGACACCCCACCCGAAAAGAAGAGGTTATAATAGCCCGATGCAGAATTGGGCACACACGTCTCACACACTCCTGGCTGTTTGGCTGGGATGCTAGACTGGACTGCATTCCATGTAATACTCCTTTCACAGTACAACATTTTCTTGTCGACTGTGTTAACCTTCAACCAGTCCGTTCCCAATTTTTCAATACCACTGACATTAAAAGTCTCTTTGAGACTATACAAGTTGGAAAAATTATAAGCTACATCAAAGAGATTGGCTTTTACAACAAGCTATGGTAAGTTTTTAATCCATACTTACATATATTACATTTACCAGTGAATGAGGATTGCTTCGCTCACCCTGGTACATAAAATATATTCTTACCCTAATGATCCCAATTTTTACCCACTATATTTACACCAATTTAACACATACAAGTATATCACATAGCCTTTTTAGTTTCACATATTCTTTACATTTGTTGTGCGCTAAATGATCAAAGCTGTTGATGCGCCGTAAAACAACATATAACTAACTAACTGCAACACTATGTCCGAGTCCATGATTGCACCATGTCTGTATGAGGGTATTATGCATTGCACCTTGTCTGCCTGCCCTGCACCACCGTGTCCGAGTCCCTAATAGCACCATATCTGTATTGGGGTACTATGCAATGCCACTTTGTCTGACTGCCCTGCACCACAATGTCCGAGTCCCTGAATGCACCATAGTACAATGCACCTTGTCTAGTTGCCCTGCAACACCATGTCCGTGTCCCTTATTGCGCCATAATTGCATTGTGTCTGTATGGGGGTACTATGCAATGCCATTATATCTGATTCCCTTGTACCACTATGACCGAGTCCCGAATACCTGCGTGTCTGAATGGGGGTACTATGCAGTCATCTTGTCTGATTGCCCTGCATCACCATGTCCGAGTTCCTAATGGCACCTTGTCTGTAATGGGGTACTATGGAATGCCACTTTTTCTTATTGCCCAACACCACCATGTCAAAGTCCCTGATAGCGCTGTGTCTGTATGTGGATAGTATGCAATGCCACCTTGCATAGTAACCCCATGCAGTCATGGTGCTATTAAGTACTCGGACGTGATAGGGCAGGGGAACCAGACAAGGCAGCATTGCATCGTGCCTCAATGCTAACATTGTACTACTAGGGTTTCAGACAGGTGTTGTGGAATCTGACAAGGCAGCATTAAAACACATTGCAATCAGTGACTTGGACATGGTGATATTTGGCAATCTGAACATTGAGCATTACATAGTAAACCCATACAGACACAATGCTAATAAGGACTCGGGAGTCTGAGTCGCTTATATGGCCGTAATAGACTGAAGTACTGTGCAATACCATATTTTCTGATTGTCCAACACCACCATGTCCGAGTCCCTAATATCACCATGTCCCTGATAGGGTAACTATGTAATACTACATTGTCCAATTGCCCAATACCCTCGTGACGGATTTCCTAATGGCACGCTGTTGGGGTATTTTGCAATGCCACCATGTGTGATTGCCCTGCACCAATATGTCTTAAGTTTGATTGAAGTGTGTCTGTAAGGGGATACTATGCAATTCCACCTTGTCTGACTGCCCTGCACCACCATGTCCGAGTCCCTGATTGCACCATAATGCAACAAACCTTGTCTGACTGCCCTGCACCACCATATCCGAGTCCCTGAGTGCACCGTAATACAGTGGCACATCATCTGTATTGGGGTACTATTTAATGCCACCTTTTCTTATTGCCCAACACCACCATGTCAAAGTCCCTGATAGCGCTGTGTCTGTATGTGGATAGTATGCAATGCCACCTTGCATAGTAACCCCATGCAGACATGGTGCTATTAAGTACTCGGACGTGATGGTGCAGGGGAACCAGACAAGGCAGCATTGCATCGTGCCTCTATGCTAACATTATACTATTGGGGATCCAGACATGGTGTTGTTGTGGAATCTGACAAGGCAGCATTGTGTAGTACCCCCTTACAGACACATTGATGTTAGGGACTGGGACATGGTAGTGTTGGTCGATCTGACAAGGTGGCATTGTATAATCTGATCTCCACCTTGGACTCTCCGTCATCCTAATGGATGAAATAGTTGATGCTTAATTAAAAGACTGAATGCTGCATTATAAAAAAAATGGTCTTGAATGATGGTTATCATAAGTCATCTAAAAACATGTTACAAGATTACTGTTCAGCATTCAAGCAGTTTCAGGTGGCCTTACTTGTCCAAGACGTTGTATTTGATGAAATGTGCGAGTTGTTCTGTTGGAATAGTGTGGTGGAAACTTTGATGAAGAACTACGTATGGAGGAGATATGTGACGCCTGTGAGACTTTTTGGCCAAATGCGGCTATAATCATTGTTTGCATACTCTTGCAAAGAACTGTGAGTGTCGCATGTTTATTTTTCCATTTACCATTCGTTTATTCACTTCAGTCAAACCTACCGGTCACTGAATGACAGATATTTGTATTCAAGACAATTTGAACTATCCTTCAATTATTCTGTCCTGTTTTGTCGTTTCACATTTCTAAATTGAGAACCAATTGGTATGCAAATTAACCTATCCCTAGGTGACCTGCTTGCTTAATGTGTTTGTTTGTTGAAGTGACTGCAGACATGTACTGGATTTGTTGTCGATTATGTATCGTCTCTGCCGGATAAAATATTTATAGAGGTAAGTGCTGTTTATGTTTTTGATATTAACGAGAATGTAAATTGTGCAATTGCAAGAAATCATTGTGTAATTTGTTGGCAGTTTAGATGACTATTTCTTATGGCGGACTGACATTTGTGACCTCCAAGCGTGGTTACATCCGCCATCTGAACTTTTGAATGACATTTTAAAACTGGGTTAACCCCAACCAATATTAAAATTATTGGTTCTAGTCAGTTTTCATCTGCAAGCACAGCCAGTACAATCCCTTACGAGGAAATGAGCCATTTGGTTCCAGATTGTGTTGATGTACCTAGAGGTTGTGAACCAGTTACCAGTTGTACTTTGGCAACGTTGATTTTGATGCAGATAGTGTTGATACTGTGCTATATAACGAAAATGGGGAAGGTATTGATGATGGGTATAATTATGTTATTGATGATGATAATTTTGACAATGATCATTATAAAAATGATTTGATAGATCTGTATTTTTGAAACCGAAACCCCTGACAAAGAGCAGTTAGCACAGAACACATTTCATGCAAACACTTGCACCATGCCCTTTCCATCATCGGCAATGATGTTCTTGTAAGAGGTAAGCTGACCTTAATTGTATGTTGCCATGAATATCACTTTTGTAGTATTTATTTGGACAACACTGGTACTTCAAGTGTTATCTTTAACTATGTGTTTGTTCTTCTGTTAGGTCAAACATCATGCAGCACAGATATCCACCAAATTACAGTTTTGACTAAGCACAGCAAGACTAGTGCACAGCAAGACTAGTGCTTTACCCTCAGTACGCACACCAGGTTGGGTCCCTCTTTTTCAAGACACCAATAGAGTGCCAGTGCTTTTTAGTATGCTGCGAGGATTTATGTACATTTCTTAATACAGTATATTTATGCATCATAAAGTAAGTATGGTATAGTAATTAATGTACATGATAACAGAGTAGGCTAATGTCCAGTCTGACTTTGAACAAAAAGTAATTTGAACATCTTTCTTGGGACATCACAGAGTGACAGTGCAATAAATAAGGTAAAACAATTAATTTAAAATTGTGTAGTGGAAGAATATTCTATTTAATGATTTTGAAGTGGTGACAAATTTCAGAGTTTGATTCTGTCTCTTGCTGTGATAGCAGTTGAAAATCTGATTTACTTTCTTATTTTACAATAAACATTTAAAAATGTTTTCCATGGTCTCGCATTTTCTACCTGGTGAATGAGCAGTATGCAAGTGTGGGAAAAGGAGCAGATAGTGTGACATATCTATGCTGCATCACCAATTTGAACACCATGGGTATGGTAAGAAGCGAGTAATGTTACATATGGACAACTTCAGTGGGTAAAACAAGAACAGCACAGTTACAGGGTATACCTTACTTCTTCAGTCCTAATAAATACGGAAGCTTGCAAAATTTTTATGCTGCTTTTAAGTTTACATTAGTTGCTGAAAAAGCTAAACTATGTATTTTATAATACACTTGTTCTTCTGTAATAACTGGTAATCCCAGTAGATTGATTTTAAAAATGAATACTTGTACTTCAGATTTTTATTTACTTCATGAAATTCCTTTCCATTAATTAAAGTAATACTACGCTATTTTTTTGTTAATTTGTTTACCTAACCAAACATGAAAAATATATTTCCTATAGTTAAAACATCAATAAACGTGCATAAACAAAGAATGAACTTTATTTATATGTTGTAGAAAGATGTTTGTACATCATAATATTTTTTTGAATATCCATTTTTTTAACAATTGTGCTATTTTACAGTAAGGTTTTGACTGTTAGTAATATGATAAAAAAAATCCAATTGGTTTTACATTGCACTGTCTCTTATTAGAGATGTTTTAGCAAATGTAACAACAATACTGGATGAAGCCAATTCAAACATTTTATGTTCAGGTGAGCCAGATACATCCTTAATGTTTGCTAAACAATAACCTCGGTACATCGTACTAGACTTTTGAAGTTCAACTTTTAATCTTAATGTGTTTGAATAAACATAGAGATGTGCTTTTCAGCTATGGAATGTGGATTGTTATGTGTGGTCTGCATGAAGAACTTGTGTTAAGTTTAATGGGGGTCTGTCACACCAAATTCAGTCATGACTGGCACTTCAGTTTCTGGAAGGTAATATTCAGCAAATGTGCATTTCTTTAAAAACATTCTATACAGTTTACCCTAATTTATATGGCCCTGAATGAAATCAAAACAATCTTGTGTAATACGTCATTATAACATGTACTTTTTTTCTTTGTTTTTGTAAATGTGATGAATTTGTGTCATATGAACATTTAATTATCTCAATGACATTAAAGTTAAGGAAATTTTCTATAGTAATAATGTAGTTCTGAATGTAGTCACGCAATAAAACAGTAAGCAGTACTTGATACATAATGAATTGGCTCTCTCCAAGTAGTTTTATGATACTTTTATGATTACAGGTTCAATGGAAGCATTGTAATGTTGAGAGCATGGGAGATGTCTCCACGACTGTTTAAGCGCTGTAAGGGTCACAACCACCCACAGCTAGCAGATGATTCAGAGAAACCAGTGTTGTTCTTTGATTGGTCTTCATTGACCAAAGAATGCTTCAAACCATTGCAAAGTTTGAAGAAATACCATCATTTCATGTTCGATTGAGTCATAATTTTACCATTCATTGACAGATTATCAAGTGTTCTTTTTGACATGCTTATTGCTTTGAACTTGGCTGCCTTTCTCTTTTATTTTATTTTTAACAAGTTTGCGAGAATGAACACTGACTACAGATGCCTATATAATGAAGAGCCTATATAATGAAGAGATCATTTGCCAAAGAATACTCGCTTGCAATTAACTTCTATGTTTGTAGTTTGTCATTATTAGTTGTACATGAGGCATTCATTTAGTATGTGTAGTTATGTGTCTTTGTAATCCACGTACAGAACATATATTATTATTCTATAATCTGTGTTTACTTCTTTCAGATTGACGTCAACCTGACCAGGAATTGTGCATGTCGGCAATTCTGAACAAAATGTAGAGGATGATATTAGAATCCTCCAAAGGAATGTTGTAAATTTAGTCTCCATGACTGACTTCCAATATCTGTTATGGATGTGCCAGTGGGACTTGTTCCAGGAAAGTGAGCCTCTTTTCCACTATAGTGACTTTGCATGTCCCATGCCAGACAGGCAAACACAGTCTAAACAAATGAAATTCTACAAAAATCCTTAAAACAAAATGATGACTATTTGAACTGAACTTCTACACCTAATCAGAATGAATATTGATATCATGTATAAACTAGGATGATGGGCAAAGCAACTGTTTTTATACATTGATGTGTCCAGCTTCATATACATCATTCGTGAATCTCTTTATCTACATCTTGTGCAGCTTCATATAGTTATCAGAACAAATAAATGTAATGTTGTATAGACATTTTATCATTAGTTATATAAATGAGAATTACAAATTATTTAGACTTTCCTTTATTGGAAAAAGATACTATTCAGAATTTACTGTAAATTTGACTGTTAGTGTATGTTTCACTTTTGTTGTATTCTGTATGTTTCAAAGTGCAGTGATTATTGGCGCATTGTTTAGAAATGTCTTCATTCTGACTATATATGATATGATATGGAGCCGAATTTTTTTGTTGTCTGGAATTGGCCAGTGTTTAATTTTTTTCTGGAAGCTGTGTGATACATGCATTTGAGGTGATTTTACTCTACAGATTAAACATCATCTATTAAATTTTTACTTTCTAGTAGAACATGGTACATGTATACTATATCTGGCAAAACATTGAATAACTTTTTCTATAAAAATCGTGGAATCGTGATCACTATTTACAGTGTTTAAGATAATGGTTGTTATAGCAACTTATAATATTAACTTTTTTATGTGTTCCAGTTCTGTATGCTAAGGTACACTGACTATTGAGGTATTAAGATGTTTACTTTGTATATTTTATCACATGTATCCAAGTCTAATGCAAGTCATTGTAACTTGTAGAAAATCTAGTAAACATTTGATGAAACTTGATTGTCTGAGATGTGCATTTATGATTATTGTTTCGAAAAATTGTTCAATTTAACACTAGGAAGTACTTTGTAATTAACCAAAAGGGATTATATTGCAATTGACTGTATTTGCATCTTTTTTTAAATTTTGGTTACCATAGCAACCATATTTGTCAAAATTTCATTTCATTCTGCATAAAATATTGGATATCCATTGCTGGATGTTTATAGTTGTGTCTGGATTAGGATTCGATATCTGGATATAAGGATTTGTTTGATACTTTTGCATAACCTCTTGCACCTAATTTAACTGAAATTCAGTGCTTTGTCGACAGAAGATATTCATCTTGTTTCCCTTTTCTTAAAAAATATACACTTTGAACCAGATAAATAAATAGATGTTAATACATTCCTGTTCACTCAAACCATGGAAAACAATGTTTCTTATAAGTATCTTAATATAAATTTTATTGAAATCATTGTCAAAATGATATTATGAGCATAACTATGTTAGTTTATATTGTCTGTTGCCATGGTAACCATTTTTTGTATTAAGATCACAGAAACATTAAATATATTGCAGATAATTAATTTATTACATTATAAAAACTGTTATGTTATAGATATGTGTTACTAAATTATCTGTCAGTAAATGACAATAAAGACTGAAATATTCTGCATTTTGTTGTTATGGTGATGGTACTAAAAGCTATAAATATTCCATAAGAACTGGGCCCCGTATTCACAAACGTTTTAAGACTGTATCTCAGACTTAGACTTTAAAATTGTAAATTTTCATTTTTTCCCTATGTTATTGTTACATTTTGATGAAACATGGCAAAAGTGTAGAGTGAGTAACAAGAAATATTCAGGCAAAATTTTATCTGATTAAATATAATGAAAATAAAATGCTTGTAAATTTAATTTTTGCAATTTTTTTAGTCTAAGCAGGGCCGTAAATTGCCTCCCCTGGAAGGGGAGGCACCCCGGCGAATGTAGTGAGGCGAAAAAAATTTTGGACCCTTTTTAGACAAAAAATGATTTTTTTTTCAGCCCGCAATAGGAGGCAACTGCCTACATGCCTCCATGTAATTTACGGCCCTGCTAAGTCTGAGATTCAGTCTTACAACGTTTGTGAATATGGGCCCTGGTCTTTTACAAAAATTGGCCATTAGTGGTAATTCTACAGAAGTCGTAGTACAAGAAACGGCAAATAACTCGTTCTCGCCCAGATACCGCATTTGGACCAAAAATCTCATAGCGTGTCACGTATAGTTGCCACTTTATCCATCTGTCCGTCACACTCTTATCAGGTCCATTACTCAAAAACTACTAGGGCGTAAAAAAAAGGTTTCAGGTTTTTCAACCTACTCTATTTTTTTGTTTAATTTGCTTCGTTTTTTGGGCATGAAACCTGAAATTCATTATTTTTAGACCTAATGGGATTTCAATTAAACTTGGAATATAGATAGATGTCAATGAGGGGAAATGCAGTGCACATGAACCATAATCCTGTCTTCAGTTGTTGCTGTATTATTTCCCCTTTTCCTTATTTTATTTGTTGTTGAACTTTGTTTTGTCCATATTTTCAAAAGTACTGAAGCAATTCATGACTATATTTTTTCCATTATTGCTTGTCTTGATCATATCTCGGAAAGTACTGTAGGGATTGAAATAAAATATGAGATATGGATAGCTGGCAATCCAAAAATGCAATTCACAAAAACATAATTCTATCTTCCTTACTTACTGAATTATCTCCCTTGTACTATTTTTTCTTCTACCAATGTGTGTATTACAAATGCTGCCTTTTCATGGACTATGGGTATTCGGGGAGCATCCATTGCTTCCAGCAATACTCTTGTTTATTTTTGGAGATGGTGCATGATACAGGAGATGCCCCAGTTCCAGAAGTATCCCTGGTTCTTTTACATATATGATGTAAAGATGCAAAGTTTTTCAAAGTCTCCTCCGAAAGACTTATTAGTAGTGGAGCGGGGATCAAACCTGC
The DNA here is from genome assembly GCA_032209605.1 of Mactromeris polynyma. Lineage (NCBI taxonomy): Eukaryota > Metazoa > Mollusca > Bivalvia > Venerida > Mactridae > Mactromeris > Mactromeris polynyma. The sequence goes on from JASFXZ010000023.1 coordinate 10,398,945, forward strand.
GACCCCTGGATTACTAGTCCAGCAAGTTACTACTATCTCATACAGGTATATACTTTGTGTATACATGTGTCACTATGTTTATTATAATGTGTAATAGACTGGCTCCATTTTGAGATATTCCTTAATTTTATGCTACCTTGATATACTGATTGAATTTGCGCATGAATGTGCTAACCTGTTAAACTTCTCCCATGTACAACTTGATCTTCTATCCATGAATTGATAAACCTTTAATGTTAAATTTCAAAGCTTTTCAATGGATAGTCTTTATAATGGTGAATACGTAGGGCGTATGACGTTATGAATTCAATTTGTTTAAACTGATGTTTATCAGATAGTTGTGGTATTGGCAGTCAGTTTGTATTAAGACAATACAATCTTATAATACACTATTTTATCTTTGTCATTTTGTTATTTAAAATCAATGCTTTAAACTATGCAATAAGTTGATAGATTGGATTGGTAGACTAACATGATTTGTACGTTTTGAAGTTAATTTGAGGTAATTACTTAAAATAAGCATGTATACCTAAAAGGAAAATGGGGTATGTGTTATTTTACTAAGTTCATTATCTGTAAATATTTTTGTGATTCATTTCTACAGCTTTTTTTCCAATTTTGATGATGGACTACAAATGAAATGTCTATTCAACTGTTGGTATGTTTCAATTCTCTTTGGCCTCTGATATTTTGTGTTATATGTATGCATTGGTGAGAGCATAATTACCAGTAACTGTTACGAAAGGATAAAATAATGATTTAAGTTCTTTTCAATTACTTTACAATTAAGGTGACTGAGGCGTGCCATCCTGCTTAAATGAAGATATTGTTTCAATTTATATGAAGTAAATAATTCTACTGTGTTTATGAAAAATTATTATGTTTCTGCTTGAGTATAATTGTGAAATTATTCCAACATGAAGAATAATAATTGCAACGCATGTACAGCAATAAACATAGCTTTATCACAAGTATAAACATTCAAAAATCTCAAGGTATTTTGGTTTTAAACTTGAAATTTTGCTTGACCATTAAAGTGGCTAATTTGACCTATTATGTTTAGTGGATCATAAAATATACTTGGCTGTAATTAATTATTGTATTCATTACTGAAATGAACCATTACATCATTTCTGTACAAAACACTAACACTATTATGTATTGTAAGCTTATTTGAAATCAAGCTATAATTAAAAACTTGTTTGTTTGGCACAACCCTACCTACTCATAAACATAACCTCTACTCTAAAAAAAATTGAGGGGACTGAGAGGGAACATTTTTTAAGCAGTGTATTAATACCTAACGCTACTACGACCATAAAAGAACATTTAAAAAAAATTAATTACCTACCCACCTAAACTTTTCTGGGTAGGGTTAAGCAAATTTTTTAAAGGATGGCTTCATTGACTAAAATAAAGTTGCATTCAATACTGTTAAAAAAATTTAAATTGCTCAATACAAATCCAGTGTCAATGACATAGATATAGATGTTAAGTCTTCTTTAAGAAAGAGAATTGATTATATAGTGTACATGTAGTAATTGATTTATAATGGGCTAAGTGATATTTGCTAATTGAATGTTTTGACTATCAATGTTTATTTCATTTTAGATGACAATAATGAAAGATGAAGAGAACTGATCATGTATGCCTTTGTGTTGTCAGTTATCTGATTTTCGCACCAACAATATTGGCATTTACCAATCATTGGTCAGGAAGTAGCCCTCTCATCGCAGCAGTATGTATATTTTGTGTACACTTAATACCTGGTACAAGTCCGACCAGTCGGCTCAGTTGGAAAAGCACTTGACTACCAATCTGGAAGTTGTTGGTTCGAACCTAGCCCCGCATACGTGTCTCTGTACTCCGACTTTTACACGCATCGTCGTAACAGATGTACAGCGACAGTATAGAGATGTGACGTCCGTGGCTGGACTAGTTCGAACCATGAATGACACATGTTCTGCATGACAATTTGACAGAAGATAATGCATCTAAAGTCATTTGTCATCCTCCTCTGATTCATAATGTAACTGCAGAAGATATAGTTAGTACTGGTTGGTAACCTAGGAACACTGGTTATGTCGTCTGACAACAGTACATAACTGAATTATTGTTGAAAAATGTCATTAAATTCCCTGCACGACCACACTTGATATTTGTATTTTGTGGGCCGTATTGTAGGTATGAGTGGTTATTACACAATTAGTAGGTAATGTTTGGAGTATTTCACACGAGTTTGCATTTAGTTACAACCTATGGTTTACCTTAAACTATACAAGTCCCTAGCCTGAGCTCCCAAAATCGAAACAATTGCAAAATATACCATTTGATGCATTTATTCTATGTCTACAAATACTCCTGTGCAAGTAGTTGAACATGATAAATGAACCAATAGGACGTGTGGCTTAATTCATCTGACACTCTTAGAAGTGGGAAGTGCTTATTGGAAGTACATGTATTATTGTGAAAATCTACATTTCCAATGAAACTCTAATATACTTGTATTTAGATTTCAGTTTTAATCATAATACATATACATTGTTTCATGTATTTCAGTTTGAACATTTCAAAGAAATTGCCAAAGATGGTTGTAGTATTGATGTGCTTCCAGACAACATAGACTGGTGTGATGGAAAATTAAGTCGGCAGACTACTTTACCAGAAAATTCTGTATGCCAGTCTCTCTCCACAGAAGATGTATTATTTCTTGTATGTAGAAATGGACGCTGGGTGTCGCATGCACAAGGTAATGGTGTCTGTAAATTAATCTGTAAAGTTGTAAAGTGTTCTATTGTATAGTCTGTTTTTTATTTGCTCAGCCAATGAAATGTTTTGTTAAATATTGACCAATAGAAATAGTGAACACATTAATGGTTTAATAGTACAGACTTTAGTGGCTCTTCAAACTGAAGCAGACATAAAATTTGAATTTTAACCTCTCACATGATATTAATTTTTGTGGTTTGAATAAAATTTTGTGCATGATGATTCTTTTTATAATCATGCGCCCATTCATAGAATGGGAAGTTTTATAGTTTCACCTGCAGCGTAAGGGTGGGCGGGCGATTGGCATCCAGTGAGTTGTCCGATCAATAACATCAGCAGTATGTGTCTAATCATCACCAAATTTGGTCAGAATGTGTTTTGGCATATTATCTCTGATAAGTTTGATAACCACCAGACAAATCACTCAAGTCACTCGGGAGTTATCGCCCTTTAATTATAGAAATTACCTAAAATAGGTCTATAATCCTTTTAACACTGATTGTTGTGAGTCTTTTTCATTTCCATTGGCAAACACCTCTTATTTATTACTGTCTCACTGATAATTAAATAATAGATTTGCTGTTTATTATTCAAAGTTTATAATATAATCAACAGAATTTTTGTCAAAATTCTAGTATTGGTTTTATTTCACTTATAATCATTAGATTCTTCCACATCTGATCGGAGACGAAAAAGTATTGATCAAGTTTACCAAACGGAGAAGAATACAACATGCTCGAGATTTTGTGTTGATGATGCAACTGGTAAGTGCTAAAGTTTACTGGGTGCCAGTGTCATGACAATCTCCTACGCAGTGATCTCCCCTTATAGTTATCAGAGATCTCTGCCATTACAAACTTTTCGTCAAGATTTTTGACAAAATATGTTTTTCATTTATTTAATTTTAGTTCGACAATTTTATAGTCATATATCTTAATTTCAAACATATAAGTTGTTACATGGTGGTAGGAAAAGTAAACAATAACAATATTTAAAAAATGTTTAAAAATAAATTCTAACATTTTAAAAGTTTCTTCTTCCGCGAATTCGCCATTTTGTCCAATCAACCATCATCACGTGACTTTTGTGAAGGCAGTGGTTATTGCTGTACTGCAAGGGAAGATAACTGCTGTGTGGAGTTTGGTTTATGAATGTTTCAATCCGTGAATGAAATCATGAAGGTCCCATTGCCGGTGGTTAGTGATTTTGTTTTGTAATTATTAAAAATTTAGGAAATTGCTTGATGCAAAAAAATTTTATATAATTTTTTTTAAATTTCTCAACAGTATTTTCCTGCCTGCATGAAGTGGCACAATGTGATACTAATGTGTAGATGTCTTGATCGGTTATATGTGCATATTTATATTTTTATAGAATTTGTTGGGAAAGTGATGCCACAATTTTCATCATGTCCATCCTCGATAAATTTGTATCCATCTGGAAACCAGACTGACGTGCATTACACGTGGGATTTTCCCAATGCGACAGATTTGGATGGTGAAATAACATCGTAAGTGTATTAACTTTGTGTTTTTGTAGTCCTCGACTCGTTGTTCAGATTCATCTAATTATTTCATTTGATAGAAAATGCAACGACTCGGATATGACCAATTCTTTGGTAATGAAGTACTCCGTATTAATGGAGAATAGGAAGCAACTGTGGACATTCGGTGTTAGCGCTCTTATGTTTGAAATGTTTTTAATATGAGCGCAGCTGTACAATTTCCAACCTCTTCTTTAAGTGACGTCATTTCCAGAAAACGTGTTATGTGACGTCACCATGTACTGACAGTAAGCAATTTTTGCACTATATGGCAATATGAAAACAAAGCGACCATATGGAGTAAATATTGTTTCCTGTTTGCAAATAGTGCATTTTGCATTTTCTGGAAATGACGTCACTTATAGAAGAGGATGGAAATGGTACAGTGGTGCTCAATTATCATGAATCTATGTTACTCGGTGAAGTCTGCATGATTGCTCAACTAATTAAAAAATTATGCTTTTTCTTTGTTTTAAAAGTTAACTTAATTATTGTCATTTGTTTATTCATGTATGTATAATTGACTTTGAATACTTTTTTATTTCTTTTGTGTCAGATTTTGTTACCTGTTATTCTATGGGAGCTGTTATTTCTTGACTCGCTTACCTAAGCAATACTTGACTCTATTAATTAAAGCAGGGCTCGTATTCACAGACTGAATCTTAGACTTAGACTTTAAAATGATAAATTTTCATTTTGTTTCTATGTAATTGTTACACAATATATTTTGATAAAACATGGCAAAAGTGAAGAGTGAGTAACAAGAAATATTCAGGCAAAGCATTTATCTGTTTGAATATAATGAAGACAAAATGCTTGTAAATTTAATTTATGCAATTTAAAAGTAAGTCTGCTTGTACGAAATATTGGCACGGATTCTGGGCGGAAATGGAACGGAATTGGGAAGGAATCACTTTTTTCTGGGCGGACAGTGAACGGAATCAGAAATTCTGTGCCTTTCCGCCTCACATGGCAACTATTCTATAAACAATTCTGGGCGGAGAACTGTAAAAATTCTGGGCGGAATTTATTTCTAGGCGGAATTTTATACTTTAACTTTTTGTTTTGGGCGGAATTTCGAACATCATGGCGGAGATTCAGTCTTAAAACGTTTGTGAATACGGGCCCAGGATTCGGACATGGAGCCAGGAACACTTGTAGCTATCAGTGACTCCAGCTCACCAACTTCATCCTTCCGTGTGTGACGCTTCTACATTATTCTATTCATTTCAATAAGTTCTTACAAAGGGAGAACATGTTATATCCTCATTTCGAGATTTCTTTGCTTTATTAAGTCAAAATATTAAATACCAGTCATAATTAATGAGTGACCCAGTTTTGAGTATTTTTTTTCAGAATCGTACAAATTGTTGGTCAAGAGCATAACTCAACATTTGAAAGTTCCTCATCACCAGGGACAAGTCACGTGATCTCCTATCTAGCAACAGATGATGATAACATGAATTGGACTTGTTCGTTTGTCATCAATTCTGAAAGTGAGCTTATTGAATGTTTTACTTAAATAATTTTTAAGTTCCAAGTACTTTCAAAAGTAGTAGCCTATCAACAAACTACATATACTAATTTAATAGACGAAAGAGAAGCAAGTTTGTTGTCTTAATGGTCAAACCACAAGCCCGAAGCCCGGGGCTAGTAACTTTAATTTCGTGCTTGCACAAAATTCCTGAGTGCTAGATCAAAAGGGCTAGTGCTAGTGCTTAATTTTAGTTAACCTACACTTCAGAAACAGAGAAAAGAAAATTCATTCATGACTTTTACAAATTGTATTCATACATGATTGTGACTTTCTGCATTTTACGAATTATTGTTGTATATGTTCAGTCAAGTGAGAATGATTGTGATTATAGTGGTTTGGCTAAGCAACTTGCCCAAACAGGCTAGTGCTCTAAAAGAAATAAGGCAAGCTTAAGATTGGTACCAGATTATAGGTTTTCATTTTACCCTCTATGTGTATGTTAATTATGAATGAAAAGTTTGTGGCACTCTTTAATTTCACATGTTTTCTAGTACCGGCATGTCCACCAATCATTCACATCACTGACGGGAACACTAACTGCACAGACTACAACAATCGAGATAGTGAATGTACTTTCATCTGTAACTATGGTTACCAGCTAAATGGAACTTCCAATGCTACATGTCTAGACAATGGTAACTGGTCATATGGTGAGGTCATCCCACAATGCATAGGTATTGTAGTAAATTCACTTAATTTTGACAAGAATCTTTTTTTATTCATTTAAATGTTGATTGCTTAGTTACCAAGTAGGCATAATGTTGTGTTCTCCATGGTGATTTGACTTCAGATAATACACCTAAAGGCATTCCTTCTTCTGGTAACCCACAATTCATGTTAGAAAGTTGCAAGTTGTTTGTTGGGAGAAATAAGTTAGTACTGGTTTGACTCCCATCAGTATTGTTTAGACCAGTTGACTGCCTGAATATAATGTTGATGATTGTATCTTATACGACTGGAATACCATTACAGTGACATTCATCTCAAATATAGCTAGAAATTACAAAATAGTTACTTGTGCACTCCTTACATTGACTGTGTAAATGTAATCACAATTTTTAAAAGTATTAAAATTGCATTCATGAACAATTGTCTGTGGTGGTATATTTCTGCCACCAGTTAACTACTAGCAGTTGTGGGCACTATCAGACAATTATTCGTGTTAAGATATTTATCTGGTATGAAAATATATCACAATACTTATCTAGTTAACCACATAATTATCTAGTTAATTAAGTAGTTATCTAGTTTCTTTAACATGATAACCACAATATTATCTAGTTAATTAAGTAGTTATCTAGTTTCTTTAACATGATAACCACAATATTATCTAGTTAATTAAGTAGTTAACTGGTGGCAGAAATATGCCATCATAATTGTCTTTACTTTGTCACAGTGTCCAGATTCTTAAATGTAACATGTTTACACAAACATCGTATTCAGCATTGTTCCATAGTAGCAATTACTATTATGTGATTTAACAGCATTCAGACTTAATAAAACTGATGCCAGAGCAGCAATATCAAACATGTTTATGTGTATGTTATATTTTAAATGGGTCTGGATACAAATTTAATTTGATTTAATAAGTAATCTACAAGTAATATTGAAGTCTAATATCTGATATTCTTTGATTCATTATAGTAAAACTGAGTTCATAAATTTGTACTTTTTCCTTTACAGACAGCATTGCCAATTAATTGCTAATTACATTGAAACCTCAATAATAAGACCACCATTGGGGCCCTTGAAAACTGGTCGACTTATAGAGGTGTTCTTAATATCAAGGTTGAATAAAGAGCAAAATAGTGAAAATAGATTTGAAAATAGTGTTCTTAATTTTGAGGTGGTCTTATTATTGAGATGGTCTTTAACTGAGGTTTTATTGATGTTTTTCAGCAATGACATGTAGTCTACCTGTCCTGTCTACAAATGACAGTTCAGTACTTGAAGTGGTCTGTGATAACACTACAGATGGCAACAGTACATTTACTGATGAATATTCCTATGGAAGTATTTGCTGGCTGCAATGTCCCAATGATTACCTACTTAAGAATGATATTCTACAGGAAGATATATTACAACAGCTGTCCGATGTAGTAGATGTTGTTACGACGGCTCGTAATGACGCGACGTAGGTCACATAATGAGTAGATTTATGCTTCCCATAATATTAAGAAACCTAGTCATAATAATTTTTGGAAATTTATTAGTGAACCCAAAGGGTTTTGAACCCATGACCCCCCTACAACGTCAGCGCCTAGCACTGACGTAACTGCGACCATACCCACTACGCCAGCAAGGCAACCCCTAATCATATTATTTTGTCATATATGTCAACTGTAATGATTAGAATATTATAATTTAATTGCAAATAGTCGCAAATTATTTCCCAAGGGTGATTTTAAGATTACAAATGTTTTGGCACTAATGAAGAAGATACATCTTGGATAGCTTTACCGTTTCTAAAATATGGCTACATTGCTGACTGCATGTGTGCATCCATACCTTCGTTACAATACTAAGTTTGTAGACCAGTCTAGGTATGTAACCTTGTCATTAGTTACTTTAAGACTGAGCTCGAAACAACCAATCAGATGCTTGAGATTTGAGACTGGTCATATAGACTGTCATAACTGTGTTATAATCATAGTCCAATGAATTGAGCTTATAACTGCAAATGCATGAACAATAAGAATCATACTATTGAGACTGGAAATAGAGTATAGGGTTACCATGTTTGCTTTACATCATACTATTACACTATTTTTAATCTTCAGTTACTGTCACTGATTTTTCTGTGCTTTTGCACAACAATCACTTATTGTGTAAGCATATATAAAAGCTGTGGTTGTTCCGTTGAATAAACAGGTACTGTCTTCAATTTCAGAATTGCTGCAAATGATGCAGATAACGCTACCGATCAAGCTATGGATCTTGCCTTTGATTTGCAGGAGTCTGCCAGCACAGCCGAAAACAATTCCATTGTAATTGAAGGTAATCTAGATATGGCAAATACTGAGCTTGAAGAGCTTATTAAACAGTATAATGCCACCAAATCTGAAATGGATCAAAAACTGTTAGAGCTTGATGATGACACTCTAGACACGGCTGACATTGAAGCATTGAACAAGGAAATCAATTCACTTAGTATGACTCTGATTAATGTTAATGCATCTATTCAAGAATTGTTGATGAATATTGATGTTCTAACTATAAAACTTGCTGAAGCACAGAACACAGCAGAAACAGCAAGAGAAAATTTCAATCAGGCATGGATTGTTGCGGAAGAGGCTGAAGCAATAGCAGCTGAGAAGGAAGCCTTAAAGCAGGAGGCTCTAGACGCATACGCTGCAGCTCTGACAGCTTTCTTTGAAGCTCAACTGTATGGAAATAGTGCAGGAAGTTCTGTGTCTACGTACGCGTTGTGTACTGCCAATGGAACCTGGATGATACCGGGAAACCCCTATTGTGAGGGTAAGTATTGTCAATGCCCTTTTGACCTTTTCATTGAAACAAGGTTCATAACATCCTACGGAAATCAGAACTTACTAGTTAATCTGCAAATAGTATAAGTGTTACTTCTGTTAATATTTTTTCAAAATGCACTTGGATCTCACATAAAGCACTAGGTTAACTGTTGACCGATTAAATTTAATAGGTTGGCAGATTTTAGCAACTGGTGGACTCTTTGTAGAGTCCTTGACTTTCCAGAAAATGGATAGGTAGCTATGTCAAACTATCGATGATCAGAGGCAAGTGAGTCAAAGTTTGTGACCTCGACTAATGTTGAAAGTCTGTGATTGAATCATATAGATGTGTTGTAATAAATTCCTGTTTTGAGTAACACGAAAAATCGGTCCATGGCGCTACCGGGATTCGAACCCGGGTCTACGGATTGCTGGTCCGTTATGCTAACCACTACACTAGTTTCATTCTCTTTCAGATATCGACCCACCTGGAATCAAATGTTTACCAGTAACTACACATTACCTTAACCCTGGAGAGACATCAGCTGTAGTCACATGGGATTTCCCAGAAGTCAGTGACAACAGTGGGAACTATATTCTGAATATCTCTGGTCCCCAGCCTAATGATACTCTATCGCGTGGTCAGTACGTAGCCGAGTACCGGGCGGCAGATTCTGCTGGGAATCTCTCCCCGTTGTGCCAGGTCGTCATCAATGTACTAGGTATGTTCTTCCTATTTCCTATAACTTCTAATTACACAGTGTGTGTAGTGCTTGTTCCTTTGCTGTATTTTCATATATCTGTGGTTGTGTTTCCATTGTGCATTTGTATATGTATTTTGTTGGATCTCTCTTGGCCAAGCCTTGTAGAGATAATAGCTTATAAATGTTCTATGTTGTTTTGTTGCCTGTTCATTTTCTGAAGTTAAAATATAATTTTAGTTATGTAAAATTGTGTCTTCAGTGTTTAATCAAAGCACTGAAAGCACTAAAAGCACTGAAGTTTTTTGGTTTTGTATTCAACTCTTACAGATTCACAGAAAGTATGAATCAGTATTGTCCATTGTTGAATCATTAAATTTCATTGTGCAGTAAATTACTACCAGTATTGAGTATGTTATGCAGGTTACGCTCAGATGTTGAACTATTTTTCACCTATTCACTTACCCGTTATTCTTGCGCCACTTCCAGAAAAAAGTAGGCATCAGACTGTCAAAAATTGCCATAGATCTAGTTGTGGTACTAAACAACTTAAAACCAACAATGGGGAAGATTATGAAGAGCTACAGTAACTTTATGACATTGGACATTTAATCATGATTCTTATAATGTCATATTAGTAAGCCAAATTATCCTGCCCAGGTGATATTAGGCCATGCCAAATTGGAATTTTGTTAAGCGTCAACCTAGCTACCTATTAAAAAAACAAAACAAACTCGTAACGAAAAAATTATCCTGAGATAATAAGCGATGCATAATTTTAGATATTTTAATGAAAGAAACATCATAAAAGCAAAACAAAATGGTTTGTTTCAAAACTAGATATACATGAATAAATCTAATTTAAAACTGACTAGTTTTCACACAAATTGATTAGTTTTCACACAATAATCACATCGTTGTCGAATCATGGACATCGAAAAAGATGAGAGAATTTTTAGCTTAGAATTTTTTTTGTTTTCTTGGCTCGAGGAGTGCAAAACCAAAGCGCATGCGGACGCTTAACAAAAGTCAAATTTGGCATGGCCTTATATACTGCATTTTAATTATGTAATTTAACTTTCTACATTAGTGAATGAATGCGAGGATATAGCTGGTGTAATAGATGGAGAATATATGGAGGCTGCGTGTGACAACTTTGAATTGGGAACTACATGTAATCTGACGTGTGAGAACAACTATCAGTTAGATGGACCTAGCACAGTGACTTGTAAATTAAACAGCTCTACCGACATGATGTACTGGGATCTTGGTGAAAGCTATTGTATAAGTATGTATGAGAAACTTCTTCCATTCGTCTTGTAGAAGTATTCAAAGGTTCAATACAAATGCAATTTCATTGCCAGTCAATTTGTTAAATCCAGAGATAAACCTTTAACTCCTGTAAAGTAACCTTTAATTTTTGGAAAAACATTTATTGTTTTCTGAAATACTGATAAAAACCTGTAATTCACTCTCCAAACTTTTTTTTTTCACTAAGTTTGCCACGTCTTTTGTGAACAATGAATATTACATCTTTATTGTACTATTTGCTTGTGACAACTGTAGCCCTGGAATACTGCTTGAATATATCAGTTTAAGTATATGTGAAGGCAGGATCCCATTGTCTGCACGGCACTAGGTACATTGCTAGCCCGTCTCAGCCGCATCCAAAATTAGCCTTTTTTTTTACAACAATCGCTCTAAAACCTTTAAATTTACTAAATTGCTCCCTTCATAAAGGCTTTATTTTCATTGAGGCCTGCTAGGTGGCCTGAGAATATTTCTACGTTAGCTCAACATTTTGATTTGATCTGATGGCAGCAAAGTCAGATGTCCACTATGTTTGGAGTTTTGTAAGTTTATTTGTAAGCTTGATACAGTGTTAGCTCAGTCATTCCAAAGAAACCCAAAGGCCTGTTGTTCCAGAATCTCTCTTTATGATAAGTAAAATATAAGTACCAACCAGGTACAAAACTAAAGGTGATGTTGATCCATAATGTTTTGTTAAAAGTAAGTAAATCATTTTAATTCTTGTTCTTGCCAGCCTGAGCTTCCAGTCTTATTTTTTCACATAGTAAAATAGTGTTTAGGTATTGTAGCATTTTGCTGATAACCCTCCATTTTGGTGTCATTGGTTTTACAATACATAATTCCCACATCTACAATATTTACCTCCCTTGTTCTTAACTGTCGGCCATTTTGACGGGCAAAACTGATAAGCCCTTATAGGAGTAATTTCCAAATATGTGATAATTGAGAAAATACCAAGAGAATTTGCATGTGACAACCTCTTTTTCTTCAACTTACTGAGCCAAATGCCCACATGAGCATAATGAATAAGTTATTTTTTGTATCGGACTAGTTTATCATCGTTTACATTATATTCCCCATAAACTTTAAGGAAATTTGCCTATCAAAATGGCTGACAATTCAGAACAAGGGAGGTAAATATTGTAGATGTGAGAACTAGGTATTGAATATAAGCTCCAATTGGTTGTTTTTGAAGCACGTATATATCACATTCTGTTTTAAATGTCAGTGCTATGTTTTTGTATCACATAGTTGAGACATGTGCTGTGCCTGCTCATCCTAGCAACGGTTATACGGAACCCCTTGAAGATGAACCAATCGATATTGACAACACAACTGACAACAGTACTGATAATGGGAATAATGGTATACAGTTTGTGGCTATGTGTGACGAAGACTTTATGTTACCATATAAAACAAGCAGTACTTACAGCTGTGATGAAGAAAATGGCTGGGATTCTGAGGATTTTCCAAGCAAATGTATAGGTTGGTGAACTTGACACTTATTGTCATTATATCAGAACTGGTAATAATTAAAAAGACCCATAAATGTATTGAGTGTAGAAAATGTTTCTGTTACATTTACAAATGGAATTGTATATTTAATTGATCAATAGGTCAGCATAGTTAGAATTATAAAGGCAGTCAAACAATTGGCCAAGGTGTTGAGATTTGAGGCGCAGCCGTACTTACATGGTTTTGCATTTTGCATATCAGTGTTGTGAAAACCAATCTAATCTTACGTTTATCACCAAGGCAATTTCTCTTCAACTGGATTGGTTAACCTTTCTATAAAGGGTACGTTACTTTACCGAAATCCACTGATTGCACAACAAATCTTAACCTTCAAATTGCGCCGACCATTTTTGTTCAAGCTATTTCTTGTTTATCCCTGTTATCATTTATGATCTTGCATAAAAATCGAGGGCTGCTTGCAAAACTGTCTCATCTTCTTCTTTATTAAAATGTTCATAGAACAGTTTCACATTCAGCCCTCGAAATGCCTCCACCAGTTTTGTGAAGATGTCAATGACATAAAGATTACATAGGTGTCATAGTATGAAGCCTTGGAATATCATTTAAGTTTAATGAGCACAGTAATCATGCGTTTCTGAATGCTTTAAAATGTTATGTATCATATGGGTGTATGAACAAGGCATTGTCAGATCATTGGGTTAAAATTTCCAGTGTTTATGTGTGAAAGTGTGCACTAAATGAAGTTCCTACATGATGTAACATCTACAATATTTACCTCCCTTGTCCTTTACTGTCGGCCATTTTGGAAGGCAAAACTGATAAGCCCTTATAGTGGTAATTTCCAAAAATGTAATAATTGAGTAAATACCAAGAGAATTTGCATGTGACAACCACTTTTTCTTCAACTTACTGAGCTAAATGCCCACATGAGCATAATTAATAAGTTATTTTTTATTTATCAGATTAGTTTTATCATCGTTTTCATTATATTCCCTATAAACTTAAAGGAAATTACCTATCAAAATGGCCGACAATTCAGAACAAGGGAGGTAAACATTGTAGATGTGGGAACTATGATTATTTTCGATATTTTCTTTATATTTGAACACATACACACACCATCCTCCTAAATTACATAATGAAAGCTACCAATAAATGAATGAGGCCATTTTGTTTAACCTTGTAAAATTCTCAAATTGTTTCTTTTAATTTTTTCAGAATCGGGAGGAGAGAAACACACACAATACAAATATCATCTCAAACATACAATTGAACAACAGCCTAATTGTACAGCGTATGAATTGGAAGGCTTGGAAGGCTTCATGGATGATCTGGCAGTCATTGTGGCGACGGAGATGACCGGATATCCAGCTTGTATGAATTGGTATATGTGTGAACTTGGTGATATGGCTGGGGAATGCAGTCCATTGACAAATATAGTCACTGTTGCATTTACAATCATGGTAACATGTGAAGGACCTATTACAAGTAAGGGTCAATGTAGAAAATTTTGTTACATTTGTTTTTGTGTGTCCCTACCCAGTGCTGGATGTATTTAGATATACCCTTGACATTTTGTCCAACTTGCGTTTGCGTCGCTTATATCTCAAAAAGTGGCATGGACTGTGTCTGAGGCAAAATGTTTAATCAAGTGTAATAAAATTCAAAGGAATATTAGTCATCACATAAAATAGTGCACCTGGGTTTTTTTTGTTGGATTTATTTAGTGAGTGGTGCCCCTTGATTTTAGCACTTAAGTGGGAACACCTGTTATGGACTCGTTACTAGTTAAAACCTTTTTTAAGTTCTTTTGTCCAGATTAATCACAGAATGAAATGCTAAACACTTATAGTGCATGTAAATAACTTGCATTTCTGAAGAGACTTTGTCCACATTTTTACCCTTTATAGGTATTCCAGATGAAGCCAGATGTGACCTCAACAAAGATGGAGCAAAATCGTTTGCCGTTTCTTTGAATGAGAGTGTTGAAGTGAATGGTGTTTTAGATGATTTAGGTGTAACCTTGACAGATGAATGGTTGGATACTTTAGCTACTGTTACCCCAACATGCTCGGCTGGTGCATTTCTTGTTGGATCATACTGTGGTAAATTCTAGTGGATATATCATAATTGTATTTTGTATCAAGGTCATAATATTGAGTAGTAGCAGAATGTTTGCAAATTGGATCAGTCATTGCTGACCTACTACAGTGCATTGTCTCCTATGCAGACCCGTCTTGAGCAGCAACCGCTCTTCAAAAACAGTATAATTTTCCTGTAGGAAGAAATTGCTATAATTGAAAATTCTCTTTAGCAACAAGATCTTGACACAAAAGCCAAAGTGTGTTTCCCAATGGGTGTTACCTAGTGGTTGCTTTGTATTTCATTAGAACATGTGTGTTATCTTTTGCAAACCTTCGTTGGTAACTGTACACCTTTCTTGTATTTCTCCAAGTAAGTGTTGCCGTGTGAGGTTGCATAGTATTTCATTAGAACATTGGTGTTACGTACTGCAAACCTTCGTTGGTAATCATACACATTTCTCGTATTTTCAGCTCGTTGTGCAGCGGGCACATTTTATGATGCAGCGACAGATCAGTGTATCCTGTGCGGAGTGGGTGCTTACACAAATACCAATAGTCGTGAGGACTGCACCAAATGTCCACCAGGAACTTCTACCTTGCAAAAAGGATCCACTGAATGTATAGGTATTATTGTAGAGGTCAAGTAGTAGAGCACCTGATTCTTGATCCAAAGGTCACGAGTTTGATCTACATGTTAATTGGGTTCACATTGCCATTTGTGCAAGTACTGGTATTAGCAACCCAGCCCACAGTCATCAAGAGTGAATAGTATAAGTTGTAATTACTTGTTTTACAATTTACGTAAAACTAATAAGTTTCGAATTTTTGTAAAGATAAATTTTGTTGCTTTCTTTGAAAGACCATGATTGTACTGGAATGTTGCTAAACTTGATCAAAACTTTCTGTTAAATATATTTTTTCTCTTCTCAATACAACCATGCTGTATTTCCTCACAGAAACATGCAAACCTGGGAACTATTCCAGTACTGGGTTAGAACCCTGTGCCACTTGTCTACCTGGTACATACCAAGGTGCGGAGAAGGCCACCACCTGTGTAACATGTCCAGTAAATACCTGGACAACCGGAGAGGGAAGTGACTCGGACGCAGATTGTATTGGTAAGGTTTAACAAAGAATTACTATTACTGACTGGGTAGTATCTTACGGCAATGTTCAGGGCCCTTTTTCACAAACATTTTAAGACCAAAACTCTGGGTAAGACTTTAAATTTGCATCAGTTTTATTTACCAGCCTTTCCTTTTCATAGAATCTAACAAGTAATAATTGTTGTTACCCACTGTACAGTTCTGTCATTTTTATCAAAACACATTATGTATTTACAATATCGTAGCAAACTGCACATGTATTTATAATTTTAAACTCCGAAGTCCAAGTTTCAATCTTAAAGTGTTAGTGAATGAAGTCCCTGGTGGCAAATAAGTAGAGACGTCTTGGTTAGACCAGCATGATCTGGCTCTTTTCACCAGGAAATGAATAACTCAAAAATTGTAAATGGTATAATTTTCAGACAGTTTCCTTCAGTAACAATATAATTTGCTTTATATGAAATTCTCTGTGAACAATTTACTTTCCTAACGAGAATCTTGGTTTTGAATTATGCTGTTGTATATTTTCTTACAATTTTATGACACTGTTCATAATGTTTCCTAGGTTAACTGATGGAATAAGAGCATAAAGGTTTGATTGTTGAAAACACAAATTTCAATGTTAACCGATTTCAGTTTTTGTATTATGTTTTTGTTGTCGTTTTTCAGAATATGACCTTTACTTCAGTGATGAGGTTGCAGATTTATATTTAACATCAGTTAATGATTCAATGTCTGCTGTATTCTGGATGAAATATTATTACCCCACCCGTGTTGGTTTCGAACTTCTGTATGACAATGGAGACACTGCTTTCCTGCTAGACATCACAGATAAACCACAACTTCTCTATGATAATTGGTATGTTTGATTTTTAATTTTAGGGGAAATTTCTGAGGTTCTTATTTGAACAGTATACTGTTAAATTACTGTCACAGTTCAAAAAATCTCGTAATCCGGGCAAAACTTCACAATCATACTTTGATGCGTAAGGCAGGATTTGAACATACAGCCGTTGTGTCAGGAGACGGGGACCCGACCACAAAGTCCTCTAACTGCATTTGAAAATCACAGTTCTTGCAATGATATAAGTTATGGTTCAAGAAAAAATAATCGTTTCAGATTAACAGGTTATCTGCTAACGAAGGTCTCTATCGACTTTACTTTCAATACAGGGATGCCATTTCCTACTGTTTAAGTTAGGAAAAAGGTTAATGTCGGATCTTTTTACCGAAAAAGGATCTGGGCTTGATTTATATGATTTGTCATTAAATGCAAAGAAAACACTTGCATAATGACTTGGTAGGAATACCTGTTTCAGTGCTGATGAGCAATTTTATTTTATAAAGTCACATTTGTATTTTTAGGGATAATCAGCCTTTAGATGTTGCCATGGAAACAGATACATGGATAATGTTTGGTATTACCTGGAAATCAACAAGTAATCAGGTCACTGTATACAAAGATGGTGAAAACCAACTGCAGATAGAACTGTCTCGAGATGATCTAACCGATCAACTCAAGCTCTCCGTGGCAGATAAAACATGTACGAAAGTTTAAATTGATTTTTGAGTGTGGAACCATTTATTTACTGAAATGTTAGAAAAACGTGGTTGGCTTATGTATCATCTTTTTCTGCATGGTATCACAAGTAGCCTTTGATCTCTGTGTTCCTTACTTGATAAGATGATTGCCTGTGGGTTGTAGATGAACCCTTTTGATATTGGATTCACTGGGTCTAAGGTCAAGGTCAAACTGACCATTAAGTGGAAATTATTTTTTCGGGTGATAACTCGAGTACCCTCGGTCTGTCACTTGGTAGGATGGTTGCCTGCAGATTGTAGATGAACCTTACTGCAATACGAGTGTACATGTGACTCAACTGTCGAAGTTAGAACAATAATACCATACAAACATATCCAAGTAGATTATGTTAAAATAAGGTCCTACATACTTAATTGTATATTAATTGAATGACTAATATTCAGCAGTACAATAATATGCCTGACAAAATAAAAAATGGTGCATTATTGTTTATTACTAGTAAAATGAGACATTTCGAAGGCTCAATGCAACACTGCTGTAACTCCTATATAAATACATAGGAGTTATAACAGTGTTGCGATGAGCCCTCGATTTAAAAATTATATAATTATAAGCTGTACGGACAATTTTACTACATGGAATTTCCTTTTATTGAACAGCCTTGTATTTCTAACTTGTTTTATGTTATTATTATTACATAGTTGAAGTGTTTGATACGAATTATATTATATTTCAGTGTTTTCTGGATTGAGTATTTCAAACAGTGAAGTTGGTGATGCTGAAATGATGTCATTATACAATGATTGTGGTGCGACCCTTGCAGACGCTTGGTACACTTTGGATAATCTGGCTAATACTCGACATCCAGCCATCGATTTTGCACAGTCAACATGCAAATGTACTATGTCTTTTTAAATTGAAGTTCGTTCGCATTTAGTTATTACCAAAAGTCATTGATTGTTAATGGTTTGGGGCAAATCTCATGGCTGCTACTTTTTTCTGTAAATTGGGCTTTAGATCACAACAACAGCTAGGGTCAAGTAGTGACCTTGCCAGCTGTAGGGGTGGAGGAAGACTCGTGGCAGATGCCGAGGTAGCACCACCAACTTTCTGCACGCCAGCTGGATAACTAACTTCCTCATCTACAAATTTTATGTCCTGGGTGGGATTCAAACTTGCAGAAGTTGGGTGCAAGAGATAACTGCCTCTTTACCAAAAGTTCTTTTGTGCTAAACCTCATAATGCTTTGTTTGATGGCTTTTTTTTTTTTTTGTTAGGCATATATTTGCTCTTGAAAGGATTTACTGGATATAAATGCATTAATACGTCGATTATTTTAAGATAGACAGATTAGTCTCTGTATATCCACATAATGAATCTCTTGTATGATGAAAGGCTTCAGTATTTGTTTAAATTAAATTTCTTTTATACCCTGCTGAAGGCACATGTATATAGTTTTGGAGTTGTCAATCTGTACATCTTTCAGAATGCTTTGATGTACATGTGTATTTGACATTATCATACATGTATGAATTTTAAGTTGACAAGAAAACATCATCATGTCATTTGTTTAGGATGAGGTATACTCAAAATAATGTGTACTAGATGGTGTAAAACTGTCTAAAACATTGATAGACCTACACTCTTTGACAATCATATCTGTCTTGTTTCCTTTCCATACATAAAGCCTCGCCAAGCGACAGTTTACCAGATCCATGTGGAATACATGAGTGTCAGTATTACAGTGCATGTGTACCCAACAATAACACAGCAGGATATACATGCGCTTGTGCTGAGGAATTCGGTGGCAATTTCTGTGAGGAAACCCTTGGTAAGTAATGCCTGACCTTTGTAACTTGTTTTTGCAGTTAGAAGGAAATGAATACTGTTGAAGTGTTTTGTTGAAAAAAAAACAAGTTAGCAGTGAACAAAAGTAAATGGATGTTTTTTCTTTGCTGTTCTCATCCCAGTTCTGTGTTAAATTTGTCTATTTTGGGAAGATGACACATACCCTTCTAATTGGGAGTTTTAGCACGTCAATCTTAGAAATTGGGGATTTTTTTTTAGAAATTACACCAAAACTTTAGGAATAAATTAAAGGATGTATTGATTAATTAATCAACAGTTGCTATGTACATGTATATACATAAACTGCCCTTGAGTGAACAGCCTCTAACTTTGTTAAATTTTGGCTAAATTGAACCAAAACTTTTTCTTCAGATTTATTGGGAATTATAACAATTTCAAATTGGGAAAAATATATACTTTTTGT
The DNA here is from genome assembly GCA_032209605.1 of Mactromeris polynyma. Lineage (NCBI taxonomy): Eukaryota > Metazoa > Mollusca > Bivalvia > Venerida > Mactridae > Mactromeris > Mactromeris polynyma. The sequence goes on from JASFXZ010000023.1 coordinate 10,418,757, forward strand.
CATCGGGAATATAGCCGAATAACGGCTATAAAAACAGCTGAAAATAAACCCTGCTGTTTACCTCAACTGAGTTAAACTGTACTTTTGTACAAAACCCTTATATATATATTTGAGTAATTTTAAGGTGAAAAAGGATTTAACTGTTTCATGTGATGTCGTATGAGATTCTATATTTCAGTTCATGGCAACTGGAGTGAGTGGTTAAATGCAGCTGAATGCTCAACAACGTGTGGTCTTGGTACAAGACTTAATTACAGACTATGTAACAATCCATCCAGAAGTCAGTATGGTAATGATTGTGAGGGAAACAGCACAGAGATAATTGACTGCTTTTTGGCCAATTGTACAGGTATTGTTCCATGTTTGGCCTTTCTGTGCTATGAAGTTACCTCTACATGGAGGTATTCCCGCTGCAACAAGGTCTTGTTTTTTCCCGATTCCAGGGGCTTTATACACAAATAATTTAAAACTGAGACTCGCACTTGGACTTCAAAATCTTAAATGCTTTTCTTGCTCCTATGTCGTTACAACATTATGACTTTTGATAAAACTTGGCAAAAGTGTACAGTGGGTTAAACAACGATTATTCAAACAATATTTCATTCGCTTAGATTTAATGAAAACGAAAAGCTGGTCACTTTTACTTTTGCAAATTTATAGTCTAGCAAATTTATAGTCTAAGTCTTGAGTTTCAAACTTAACTTGTTCGAATTCCTAGGTTGCTACATTTTTGTCTCATAATGTTACTCTACTAGCAGTTTGTGCATTTAAATGAATGTACTATAGGTACTATTCCCAAATACCATACCTTTAGATATTTTACATATAGGCTAAGTGAACCAGTTTTTAATTCCTATTATAAAATGCTAAGTTTTATTTTGTTCAATTCTGTCCATGTTGGTGACCTTCAATGACGAAAAAAGCCTGCAAGTTAATGCATGTTAATAAGCACATTGAGGGTTGATGGTGAAAGTGGACAAAAATCTGCTTCATTTGCTGACTGTCGTGATAATTATCTTGTTGAAGAACTGCTTACTTTTTATACGCCCGTTCATAGAGCCGGACATATAATAGTTTCACCTGCGTCATACGGGCGGGGGCGTCCAGTAAGTTGTCTGATCATAAACTTTAGAAACGTTTGTCCAATCACTAAATTTGAACAGAATATGTATGGGCATAATATCTTTGACAAACTCAACTTTGTCATATTGCTCTAGTCACTCGGGAGTTATCACCCTTTAATTATAGAAATCATAACCGTAGAACGTGCGTATTTTGCGATAGTCAGCGCTCTTGTTATTGTATATATTGACAGAATGTGAGATCCCTGAAACAGAAGGTGTGACATATTGTGAACTAGAAGACGACTCCTGTATTGCTGCCTGTCCTCCAGGCTATGTACTGCCACGTGGTCAGGAGAAACAAGCATTCCAGTGTGGTATGAGCACCAACTATGGATGGACACCACTACATAGATTACCTATATGCACAGGTGTGTACTCATCAATATCGGTTAAAGATGTTAACATTTGACTTGTCATTGACTGTGTTTTGTTTGTCAATGCAATTAGAGGCAATTGCATCACGAGTTGAAACGCATTAATGTTGATATTGTATTGCCATATTGTGACACATTAAACTCTTAAATAAACTTTATTTTCTAATGTCTTATAATATTTACACAAAATGCAGCTGCATTTGCTGCAGATTCAAACAGCTGGTCTGCATCAAAATGTATAAATTTACAAAGAGCCTAAAACTTCAGAAATGAGTTGGCTTTAACAGAAAATATTTCAGTTCCGAGATTAGTTGATAGGAAACATTAAGATAAATAATTGTCTGGATGTCCTCTCTTAGACCTGATTGCTTCTTATGGTTCTCTGTTTCTCCTTTACAGAAAGCCGGCAACCGGAGAACTATACTGGTAGAGTGACCTTCACCTTCGTAGACCAAGTACCATGTGACATTGTGAATGATGTGAAAGTTTTAATGAGAGGCGTTGCCTCCAGTCAGCAATGTCTGACTGATTTAACCACTTGTAACGTGTCTATTGAAATACTAGATTGCTCTTCACAAGGCGCTCGAAGGAAACGTCAGGCCGAGTCGCAGCTTGTTATTACTTACGTTGTACCTCTGATCAGTAATGTGACATTTGACCTTGTCGAGTATTACAGTACATCAGTCAGTAAGTATATGTTTAAATATTTCACTTATAAATCTAAAAAAAATTCTGTATGGGAAAATTGAGTGATATAATAGTCATAGCACCAATTACTATTCAGTTTATGGCCTTGTAATTACAGGTAACTATTTGCTCGCAGTGTAAAGATCATGCAGTATGTTGTCATTCATGCATTCCTGCATAAAACTCCCTGAATATTTTATTTGGTGCATCTGTTTTATAGTGTGACTTGAATGTTTAGGCTAATATTCACAGCAATGGATAAAAAGGGTGTTAAAATAAAGTCTTGTTTTGAGGAACACGAAAAATCGGTCAATGGCACTACCGGGATTCGAACCAGGGACTACGGATTGCCGGTCTGTTATACTAACCGCTACACCACAGCGACCCAATGTTAAGCCCACTAAGTTATCTCAGTCAGTAGAGTGTTTGACAGCGAGGTCTTGAAGTCGTGGGTTCAAAACCAGATGAGGCATGCATTCATAGTAATGAATTGACACCATTTAGTCATCCGTCTTCCTCCTCTGGTTTATGTGGGAAGATGGCCATTGTTAGCAGTGGTACACAATGGGTACTTGTTAGTAAGAGGAGGCATAGTGGTCTATGCTGCAGGCAAGATCTTTCTTTACATCCCCCAAAGTAGCTATGGGTAGTGGTCTGTCACCCAGGAAGCAGTCGTCCATATTAATGCAAGTTGTCAGAATTGCGCAGTTGATATAAGAACGTAAGTTTAAACTAAAATCTTTGGAATGATGGTTAGGTCAATGAAATTATATCAGTTATATCTGTTTCTAAATTATCTTGAACACAAACCATGCATTCTTTTTCAGTGACAGAAAGTATACTTGAAGCGGTGACAGCCATATTTGTCCTTGAGCAGACAATACAAGATATATTAGATGACTCTGGAATATTCACAGCTGAGATAGGTGGAGTTACATACTCTGTAGTCCAAGGCTCTGCCATTGTAGAGACAAGTACTCATTGTTACCCTGGTGAAGTACCTGTAGAAGGAGTCTGTGGTATGCATTGGTTTTTATTTTGAAGTTTTGCGGGGTGTCAAAATATCGGATTAATGGGGAAACAAGCATTCAGAACCCCAGAGATCGATTTTCGGATCGATATAAATCAGATGAGTTTTTATGGGGGTGAAGGAATGTATTTTAAAAAAGCATATGATAACGACCAAGGTATTCTGCAGACAAGTCCATGGATTAGTTCTTTTATTCTGCTTAGTTTGCAGGATTGAGTATTTGGCTCTGTTTACACGCCTGATTTTTGGTAAAAAGAATTCCTATATTTACTTCAATATTGTCCTATGGACACAGTTTTAATTCTAAGGGATACCTCAATAATATTTGGATGAAATTAATAACAATCTACTGATCACTAGAACTAGAAATTACAGACAGACAGATAGTGGAAAAGCAAGTCGATAGTAAACATTTTTATTTCAGCACAATGTCAGAAAGGAACTTATGAGGTGAATGGTTGGTGTGTGTACTGTGACAGAGGGTCGTACCAAAATTTACCAGGAAAATCTTCATGTTATGCTTGTCCAAAAAGTCAAGTGACGAACTATCTTGGTGCAAGAGATTCAGTAGAGTGTATTGGTAAATATCATTTTGAATTTGAACTAAATCCCGCCATATGTATGAATGACAAATATGAACAGGAAAGACTTTTCTATCATTTATTAGTTTCCCATTTTTTAAAATTCTATATTGTGATCATGACCGTGTGAGGTTCAAACCCATGACCTTTGGATAATGCCTTCCACATATACCTTAACTCCAAGATGCACTTCCGGTCACCCACTGTTCACCTCAGCACTCCTAGTTACCACCATAAATTTGTTCAACTAATTTGTCATTACAGTTATATATGAAAAGTCTAAGAGAAATACACTCTTACTAAACATTGCTTGTTTTTAAAGAAATTTTATCATGAACTCAAAAATATCTTTAAATACAGGTAAATAATAATGCCAGAGTGTGAATAAAACATGATGTTCTGTTGTCAATGAACCTTTTCCTTTCTACGTTACTAAGCATTTCTAAGCATTTCTAAGAATGTATGTTCATTTATCACTTGGCGTTACTGACTATATTGTTTTCTATTTCAGTGATACCTGAACCTCCGATAAAACCAGATTATACAAGTATGTTAGATTTTTTAGTCCCCCCTCCCCCCAGAAGTTGGGGCACTTAGGTTTACCCTTGTCAGTCCTTCCGTCCGTCCATTCATATCTCAAAAAGTTTTCAACTAGGAATATTATTCATCACATGAAATTGTGCACCTGTTTTGCATTTATTTAGTGGAGCAGAGTTATGCCCCTTGATTGAGGGAAGTTGTGGCACCTGTGTCCTGTGGATGCATTAATTTTGTAGTTTTTTACAAAATTACCTAATTTTGTTTGATTAAGTCTAAAAAGTGTATATGGTAATTTAAGTAGTTTTTACTACACATAGTAATTATTATACTAAGAATCTCAAAAAGGTATCCTGCCAAATGAGAGTTATTTTGTATTTCTTGTTTGGTATGAGTATTTGATTCTTATGCTTTGGTTAAACACTGTCAGAGTAAAATATGACCAAACATATATTATCAATGTTTTGCCACGAGTCTTCATCGTATGAAACAAAAAGAGTATACAACAGTGGTAAAAAGAGTATACAACAGTGGTAAAAAGAGTATACAACAGTGGTAAAAAGAGTATACAACAGTGGTAAAAAGAGTATACAACAGTGGTAAAAAGAGTATACAACAGTGGTAAAAAGAGTATACAACAGTGGTAAAAAGAGTATACAACAGTGGTAAAAAGAGTATACAACAGTGGTAAAAAGAGTATACAACAGTGGTAAAAAGAGTATACAACAGTGGTAAAAAGAGTATACAACAGTGGTAAAAAGAGTATACAACAGTGGTAAAAAGAGTATACAACAGTGGTAAAAATACTCTGAATACAAAAAAGCAGGTTAGGGCTACTCCAGAAAAATCTCCCTGGGGTGAAGGAACGACGACCAATTATAATTACCTTGGTGGCGGCAAAATCTGTTGGTGGGTGTCAAAAAACAATTAAAAATCCAACGTTGGTCTCTTTATTTTTTAATGGCTGTTCCTGCCCCCCCCCCCTCCTGTCGGGGGAGATATTCCTGGAATAGGCTTTTGTGACCAGTACATTAGTTGTAATACAATAACAATAAATGAAAAATGTATTGCAAATACATGTATCTACAAAGAACATTTATATAATATGTAATACAATATATTTTTCAGTTTATATAGTGCTAGCAGTATGTCTCCTTCTGGCCATCGTGGTTATACTTCTTGTTATTTGCCTGTCGAGAAGATTTTACCTCGGGTAAATATTTAATACTACATTTATATATTTTAGACATCAAAATGTGTTGATGGATTTTGACTATATTGTGGTATTTGCCCTACCATGCTTGTCAAAATCTGACTCCGGATGTTCTGTTCAGTTAAATTTTGGTTATCATCTGTTTGTTTGTTTCCCATATGGGCGAAGCCTCGAGAAGAATGTTAGTCATATTAGATTTTTGGAGGATAGTGCATGATACAGGAGATGCCCCAGTTCCAGAAGCACCCCTGGTTCTTTTATGTGCTCGATGTAAAGCATCATACACAGGACCTCGGTGTAAAGTCTCGTCCGAAAGACTGTTAGTACTGTCAGTGATGGAGCGGGGAATCGAACCTGCGATCCCTGGATTACAAGTCCAGCGCGTTACCACTGGACCACGGATCCGCTACATTAACTGTGTTATACTGATGTATTCTATTATACTGCATCCTTTCCTTCACTTCATTGTCAGATGATTTCATTGAAATTTCACATCTGCTTTGTTATAATTTAAAGGGAGACTCACCGCAGTCAATTAATTTTTTCAAAAGTGTCAAAATGTAATTAGCAGACGTCACAATAACCTTTTACAGAATTATTGTTATAACTAATAGAAAGGTGCCAAGATTGTTGTTGCTAAATGTTGTGAAATAAAGTCATGTTTGAGAAACACGAAAAATCGATCAATGGCGCTACCGGGAATCGAACCCAGGTCTACGGATTGCCATTCTGTTATGCTAACCACTACACCATAGCGACCTGACGTCATTTTCGTGTAAATTTATCATATATAAATTTATGATTAAGGTAAACTACACTTTGGACGAAGTATGGGGCGAATTTTTAGAACAACTATGTTGATGTGTATTCATTTTATAATTTCAGTGCCAAGCACCGTGAAAAGTATGACCTTGAGGCTGACCGTGTATCGCTGTACACAGACTTCCCAGATATATCCTACAACATATTTTTCAAACGTAAAGAAGTCCTTGGATTTGATGAGGAAGGTCACCCAATTGTAGGAAGATTTGAAAATGGTCCTGTTAAAACAAGATTTAAAAATGGTCCTGTGCTACGACCAGATGAAGACACGGCATCCATTGAAGATGGTCGAATGTCCGTTGTATCTAAAGAACCATTTGCGTACCCCGAAGACAGTCAAGAACCGCCATTTACTTACGACCCATATGCGATGTGGACCGAGGAGTCTTTTGTTGATCCTTATGAATACCCGGAAATGGATGCGTTCGATTTCCCAAAAATAGAGCATGCTGTGAGGTATCGTGTACCTGGACGTAAGCACATGCAGAACTCGTATCCGTTGACACAGTTTGGTTATACTGACAGAGTGTACGGGAGTCATAGAAAAAATCTTCCGATACCAGTAACCATTCAGATACCCAAGAAATTGCCGCAACTTATGTACAGAAAACCTGACTCTATGTCGCTGAAAGATTTACTAAAAAGTCAGTTTGGATTCAAAAAACTAAGAGAGGATGCAATGGAGGAAGGTATAGTAATTAACACAAAGACTCCATTGGTGGAAAAAGATGAGTACGATGTAGGACCTGTCCCTCCATTATCACTGAAGAAATCTGACAAGAAGAAATCGGGTCGCAAGAGTTTTACACCAATTCGCATGACCCGTTCAGCAGGAGTACGGTCCCCAAGAACACCCAAAGTTTCTAAAGCAAGGTCAGTGATGACCGCCAAAACAGAGGACAGATCATCACGTGCGACGTCTGCTTTTTCGCCTAGGTCAATTTCTATTGGTTCTCCCTCGCCGAGACCGTCGACTTCTCTACGGTCCTCGCGCACACCACGTATGAATGAAAACTTTGAAGATTCTCCACACCCTAAACCATCAAGTTATGTTGTGCACAAACCGCCACCAAATTACGCCACTATACCTGAACAAATGGTTATGCCTACTCGAATGCAACGCCCTCCAAAATCAGCGTTACGCCTTCCCGATGAACCACGGCCTGACACTGGAATGACAACGGGTAGAAAATCTGTTACAATCCGCGAGGATGCAAATATAACCCGACCTTCTACCACAGCAACAATGTTCAGGCCTTCAACCGCAGGAACAATGTTCAGGCCTCCAACCGCAGGAACATCCCCTTATGGTCATCAGCGACCAAGCACAGATGCTAAATCGGCTATGGATACCATTGTTGCACCATATTCGGCGCGACCAAAGTCCAGCTTTTCTATGATATCTGATCGCTCTCTTCCGACCGAGCTTACTGAAGCCTATCGTCCAGCATCATCCATACATCGTCCTATGACTCCAGCAGATTTTCATCCAAGACCCGTACTTCATGCTGATGTCACTGTTAAACGAGCAGCAGGTCAGACACAGTTCTTCCCACCAACTGGTATAACCTTCAATCGTAATCCACCCACTGAGCATGCAATGAAACAAATGCCACCGCCTCCTTTTGTGAACCGTATTTATCCACAGAACGCTGGAAGAAGACAGAAGAGAGTAAGACTTGATGCTGGTGACGGTAGTAATGAACTATCCGGAACTGGGTCATTTTTCCTGACCGAGTTACCTGAGGAACTAAGGACTTCTCGAGCATCAATCTTATCTAAGGGAAGTAGAGTCAAAAAGCCATCTCCCCCTCCAGATTACAGTATGTCATCTACTGACAAAATTATCGAAACTTCATCTCAATTTGAGGAATAAATGAAAAATAAATCTGTTAAAAATTTATGACATTATCAGATTCTGAAATACTTTCGGTTGGTTTCAGTGGCAACCAGTTACCATAAAGATGTGTGATTCATTTTTGTGCCCCCCCACAACTGTGTGTGACACTACTTGCATTGTTCATATCTCAAAAAGGTATATAAGACAACACATAAAATTGCTCATCTGTTTTTTTTGTGCAGCCGTACTTACATGGTTTTGCTATTTGCATATCAGTGTTGTGTAAACCAATAAAATCTTACGTTAACCACCGAGGAAATATCTCTTCAACCAAACAATGTTTGTAACCTTGACGCAGATTGGTTAAACTTTCGATAAAGGGTACGTTACCTTACTGAAATCCACTGAATTTCGGTGAATTCACCGAAATCCATTTTGGACCAGTAGTGACCACCATCTCAGCATTTTTTTATGTTGCGCAACCTTAAAATTGCGCCGACCATCTTTTTTCAATATATTTCTTGTTTTCGAATTAATTTATGTAGCAAGAGCAGAGTTATGCCCCTTGATTGAGTAAAGATGGGGCACCTGTGAACACATTTCTAGTTTATTGTATGCTGATTATGCTGGATGACAATGTTACACGCTTATGGGAAGAAATGTATATTTTATAGAATTAAATTACCGGTGATTTTCAATGAAAACCATTGTGTTAAATTATTGTACTTATCTGACAATGAAAGTATGGGAGTAATTATGAGCCATTAGGTTGTTCTAATTCAAACTAGAAGTTTCATTGTATTCTTCATAACGTTTGTACATTTCACTTTAACATTTGTTTGCATAGTATGAGACAGTGTTTTACCTTTTTAGATAGAAAAAGTGTTATTAGATATTGGAAAAAAAATCTTGTTTCAAGTCTCAATCTCCCGCTTTTCGGGGTGTAATCTCCCGATTTGCTTTCAGAAAAGGTTCACATGTATGCAAATAATAATGTAAGTTTTGACTCATTTGTTTTCAAAGTTGATTTTAATGTATGCATAAAACATAATTCATAATTGTTCGTAATAATGTAGATTTATATTAGTTTTTCGTATGTATTAGTATTAGGGATGTCAATATTCGGTTATTTTGCTAACCGGTTAACCTTTTAACCTTCCAAACAGTTTAATCGGTTAGTGATTTTACTAACCGATAACCGCATGTTCGAACGGTTAACCGGTTAATCGTTTACATCATCATATATTTAATGGTACATGTACCTGTATATTCAAATGTTATAAGCTTTAACTCTACTACTCTTTTGTAGTATTATAATTATTTACTGGATGTGATATTTATTTGATATTTTGAATTATTTATATATGTGATATATTTATTAAATTGTTGAATCTACATTGCTTTTTCTTACTCATTTCTTACTCATGAGTTTTGCAAGGAGGCATTGTGGTTGATGAGTAGAGCGCCAGTGACCTCTGATCGCAAGGTCCTGGGTTTGAACCCTATCTAGGCAGAAATTGAACCTTGAACTTTACATTCCCTTAAATAGACGAGAGTACTTCGGCTTTATTCACAAACATTTTTTGACTGAAAATAGGGCTGACTTCAAATTTGCAAAAGTTATATTTCAATAAAATCTCTACAAATAAAGTTTTGTTTCAATAATTGTTGTTGCCCACTGTACATGTCTTGCCAATTTTCGAAGAAGAGAGGGCATATTTGTTTGCACATGTCCGTCTGTCCGTAACCTTTTCGTTTCCGATCAATAACTCGAGAACCCCTCGACCTATCGTTCTCAAACTTGGCCCACATATTCATCTTGGGTAGCAGAGGAACCCTATTGATTTTGGGGTCAAAGGTCAAGGTCACAGGGGGGCATAATGTTTTACAAACATCTCTTGTTAAAATCTATACTGATATACAAATGTAACAACATTGGAGCAAAAAGAGCAATTGATAATGTTAAAGTACGTTAGTCTGATTTTTTTCACTCTAAAATGTTTGCAAATAAGGCCCCTGGTAAGTAACCAAGGAAACAGTATTTGGCCTCGATTAAGTCGCAGTCCAAGCCTTACTGTGCACACAACATAAACACATCTTGTTTTCTTATTCAACTTTTACAATAACGCAAAGATTTCTCTACACAATAGCTGTGTACCATAAAATGAAAACTAGTTGTATGTGACAATCCTATTTATTATAATCGGTATACTAAGTTGGATTTGACTACATGTAATTTCAAGAACAATATAATACAAATTGAGCAAGGATTTTTACTAATAAAGCTGGTGTATTTGGTTAACTTTTCCAAAATTTACGTCGCACTCTTCAAACCAGTGCACGTCCATTTCTTGTGTGCAATAATTATTAGATACTATAGCCGTCATTAATAAGGGAGACCACTGCGTTGGAGCGTGATAAGAGTGGTGTAAGGGTTGCGTCCCTTTGAAAACGACGCCTGTGTATGATCACATTTCGACTGGGACCAATGTAAGTCGTAGATTTTGTACATGAGGTGTCTGTACAAAAAAATACTCGTTAGCTTATTTAAATATCGTTAGATCTAAACTTACTAAACATTATAATTCAGATGTAGTCCGCAATGAACAGTGTTTCTTTACAGAAAACGTCGCTTTTCTTTACAAAACGGCGCCTCTCTCTTTGACGTTGTTGACGTCATTTCCTGCAGTTGTGTTAAAATTTAAACATGCACCAGTAACTGATAAGTATTTACAGCATATTAAAAAGATGAGGTATTTAGATTCGTCAACGTTGTTGGAAATGTTCCAAACCGGACATACGCAAGCGTGTAGAGTTGCCAAAAATGCCAAGTCTTGGGAGAAATTAGTATGCAGCAGTATCATCGCAAGTATACTCGCATTGTCAATTTCTGTGGACTTAAACTCATTCGTTGACACTTTCGTAATGGTGTTAACTTACAACATTTGGATTGCTTTCATTTTGCCAATGCTGTGGAAGAAACTTACGCTGGCGTTATTGTATGACGTCATCATTGTAGCAGGGTTATTATTTTTTTCGGATTTCGCCATATTTGGAGTTTATCGAACATTGCGGGAATTTTCAAGCGGTGCCGATGTTTTATTCGACCTGACAGAGCAGCGTGGTTATATTTTCCTGATGAACTGCGTACGTCTGATTGTGGTTGCATATTGCGTATATCTTTCATACCCGGCATTTGCTCGTGGAATTCGAGGTAGGAGAAAGGCAAAGAAGCAACATTGATCAACAAGCGACTGACAGATGAACAACAAGCGACTGACAGAAAGTATCAAGTACCATTGACATACAGGTCGATTTGGCTGCATTTGTGGACTTTATATGATTCGTCGAGAATTTCTGTCAGCCGTCAGACATTTGGAGTTTCACTATTCATATAACGCTGGGACGTAAATATAAATTTAACGTATTTTGTTTGAATAACAATGTGTCTATGTAGTACATGTACGAAAGTTTGATGACACATTTTATGAAGATTTTGTTAAAAGATATTATTAAAATCAATATTACACGCTTGTATATCTACGTATTATATTTGCTGACTTGATATTTCCAATGCCGTTACCAAATTATGTAAACTGATAAATATTACTGTTTTACCACTGCGTATTTGTTTAATAAATCCTTTAATTTTAATGATACAAGGAATATGGCCATAATTAAAAAAAGAAATTGTTGAGCATAAACCTACATACCCACGAAAATGGCCTCTACTCAAAAAAATATGTTGATGGGTCTGAGTTGGATTTTTAGCAGCGTATAAATAGTTAACACTAGTAGTAGATCTAGTATGACCATAGAATATGATGAATAAAATAGAATTACTTACATATCTACCTAACTACCCACCTAATTTAACTGGATATGACCTAAATGTTGCCTTGAAATATACTTTTATGGGACCTTTCTAAAGGTGTGTGAACGCATTCCAAGGATTCTGAAATGACGCACCTAGAGATACAAGATACAAGGTACAAATATTTATTTTAGGTTGGTATTGATACATACAAACATTTTATAACAGTAGCTATGAATAGCTATTGACCGACTACATAATGACAATAATGGAACATAAAATAAACCATATGAAATGGTAACATAGTGAAGTGATGTGGGGTTAGACGGCCGCCCGGTTAGCTCAGTCGGTAGAGCGCCGTACTAGTGTTTAGGGGGTCGTGGTTTCGAGCCCCACATCGGGCGCACTTTTCCCCCTTGATTTACTATAATAGTTTCATATAAACACAGCACAATACTAGTATATAGCATGTATTAATAACTAAGACAAGTGACCGAAATAAGTTAATAAGATAAAATCATTGCATACGACTACTAAAAATAAGTGTATTTTGTCTTTAAAAAGATGAAAAAAAATACAAAATAATCACAGGACATCATTGATACTATTAGAAAACATATTAGCAAGGAGCATATATATTGTAGAGGCTAATACATGTATACGACAATGGTTATTATGACAAGTTATAAAATAACATACGGTATATAAAATAACTGAAATGTGCTGCACACACGTAAATATAATGATCGTTTGAATACACACATCTTATCTATGTTATATAATGTTCTGTGCAATATCTCCAGATCTCAGGATGCGAAACAATCTGAGTTTGGTATCAGCACTCCCTTCAAGAGCAACAACCTCTCTTTGACAGGCCCTGATACTTAATCAAAAATATTATCAATATTAAACATAAAATAAAAAATACTTCTGAGAAAAAAACCTTAAAAAACAGCCGGAATTGACATTTTTCAAAGGGAGTTGCTCTTGGGAGAATTGGATTGTTACTACAATGCTTTTCACTTTTTCACCGTGATTGTTACAAGAACATATACAGTTGGGAGTTTTATAGTGGAATTTACTGACTGGTCGCATCACATTACAATAGCAAATAGCTTTTTTTAAATGAATTGATATAGATCTAGAAACGCTCAAGAAAAACCGGGAAAATAATGGTTCGTGCATACGCGCGAGATAACATTTAGTTACGTTATGCCTCGTTAAAAAACACGACCAGAATGAAATAACGTGATCACCGGCGGCAACTACAACAACAACTGACAATGGCTAACACCGACAAAACAAACGAAGATTTCGAGCTGGCCACACAATATGTGAGGTTGCATACAGGATCTTTAGAATCAGATGTATTACTTCAACTGTATGCCAGATACAAGCAGGTATGATGGGACATTCACATGCTTAAAACAGCGATACTTGATTGAAGTACCTGTTTTCGCGACTATCACTGTTTTGGAGACAGAAAATTGATAGATGCGTGCATTCAACTAGATACTGTTTGGCTAATCAATCTTTGTAGATTTATATATATATATAAATTACAAGATTTCCCTTTGAATGCGTTATTATGAATGCTTTTGTTGATGCAAATGTATTTCAAATTCAATGCATGATTTTTAGATTCAGTCAGTGTACCCGATTTCGCACACGACACAGTTTCGCACACCTGCTGATTACTGTCGTGTTCTCAATGATTCATAATAAAAAACAAAAGATTTATTGTTACTTTCTATGAAGCTGACCGCAGGCAGACGCTTTTCATGCAACTCATTAAGAGAAGCAGACGACCACAATTTGTGGCACAAAACAAACATATATTGGTCAGTAGGTAAGTTGGTAAACGCCCATTCATTTGTGTGGTAACTGATCGAATTCCATATAAATATAACAGAATAGAAGAAAAAGTATCTTTCTTCATTATATTATGGAAACTTTCTATCATTTTTCATAAATCCAAAGGTTTTTATTAGCAACCCCAGCTGATAAGCTTATTGATGGCTTATCAGCTGGAATTATACGTGTTTCAGACGGTCAGTCTAATTATTGGCTCATAAAATCTTTGTTTACAAAGATAATGACATGCAAATACAACCGTTAGAAAGCATATAAAATTCTCTTTCCAGTGATATAAATTATGTAACAGACGTTTATTTTATTCAAAACACATGACCATTCAACCACTCGATGATATCTTGTTTATTGCACCTCGCTAATAATCGAGTACACGGCCCGCGGTGTTTTGTACATGTGTGTTTACACAATAACAGGCAACCTCCCAGACCTAATTAATATTCATGATTTTTTACGTAATAAGAAAGCTGATTGGTTGACCTTTCAGGGGTTTTTCGAATTGTCAATATATTGTACCCCTAAGCCGAGATATTGTTCGTTGAAATTTTGATTTGATTTCTAACTTACGCAAAACATTTTTTCAAAAGTCTTCATATATATTCAATAAGTTCAATCCTTTATCTTTAATTTGATACCAAAATCACGTTTCGGAACCAACTATAAGCATCTTGCATTTAATTTGAAAAGTGGTACCCGCGACACGGACAGCGCGTATGTCAAACGTAAAATTCAACATGGCCGCCGATCAGATGTTTTGAGTAAGCTGTCTACGATAAAGGCTTCGTTTGCAACCAAAACGATATAAATAACGTCATTGCTGGCATAAATCAAATGGTAAGGAAATTATTTTGTATTTTTATATAACTTGCTTACCAATTACCGCGTGTGAACCCAGAAAACTGTAAATTTGCGACTCTTATTCTTAACTAACTTTTCTAAGTCATCGGTCAAAGTTGTCCAAGGTAAATATTTATCCACGTGAAATCTATCGCAATTTAATAAAATTGCATGTTTAGGATCGTTTGTAAGATGAAAAAATGCGATTTGTTAGTTAATTAGTTATTTTGCTGATGCAAACAAACGACTGAACTTAAGAAGTTAAGTGTAGGGAAATTCGGATACAACAGAATTTTGGATGACTAAAATAGGAAGATGTGGAGTTTTTTCTAATGGTGTTTCCTAATATTTAGTTTTTTTATACTCGTACTTTTTGTGAATAGTTCTATTTATAATATAGTTATATATAAATTTAAGAAGCAAAAAACATTTCATGGTGAAAATTAATTTGTTTATAGATGTACCAGTATAATTTACTGTCATTTACTTGTGTATTTCCAGATAACACATGGCTCATCTGGGAGCATACTGTCAGGCTATAGGGCTGACAGAGAAGATCATAGCAGATGGAGAAATAATACCTGTCGTCAATAGTATATCAAATGGTGTTGCTCTAGAACTCAAAAGTTACTGTGATTGTAAGAACTGGACAAATCAGCAGTACATCAATATTCTATCTAAGCTTAGTCCAGAATTTAGTAACATAAACCCAAAATCTATTGTGTCAAAAATCAACCGTCTCAAAGACCAAAAGAAAAAGCTAACTTCCAAAAAGAAAGTGAAAGGTTATAAAAATGTGAAAGAACTATTAGACACCAACTTTAGTGCTCCTGTAAATCAATCAAATGGTTATATATGTGATAGCTCCGACCGTACATCAGTATTAGAGATAAATGTGCAGTCGCCAGTGAATGAGAATTCAATACCAAACCTGCCTAAAACTGTTACTAGAGAAGTTCAGACTCAGTTTTGTGAGATAAATGACAGTAAACATGCAAATGAGTTAAAGTACAAGATTAAAACTTACATGTGCACAGTAGAAAAACTCAGATATCAAGTATGTGAAAAGAAAGTGCATTTGAAGAAGACTCAAAGTCATACTGGACACTATTGTATTAAAAATGTTAAAAAACGTGATGAAACAGCACGCAAAAACTTGCACAAGCTCAGAAATTTGCAAAGAACTGTCCTGAAACAACAAAAAATGTTGCAAGAACAAAACACCAAGAAAAATGATTTTAATGTGATGAAAATAGCTGAGCTGCAGGACAAATTTGTCTGTGAGAATGAAAAGTATGAAGTAGAAAAAGCAAAGAAAATTGCTGCACAGAAGACAAACAGCTACCTAAAAGGGGAAATACAGCATTTAAGGTCCTATGCAAATAATGTATGCACATTGGAAAGCAGTGAACTTATGCATGTCGAGTGTGAAGAGTTCATGAAGAAGGCCAAATTGGAAATAGATGAAAAAGACACAATTATATTAGAGTTGGAAGAATCTGTCATGGAGTTAAAACAGAAGTCAATAGAAACAAAAACTGAAAAGGGCAGATACAACGATAGTGTCCGTCTGTGCATCATGGAACTTGCAGGGTTAGAAGTTGCCGTTGAAAAAATGTCGCCCGTAATTCATGCTGTGGTCAACAATCTTACTGGAACAAAACTAAGCAAAGATCAGTTGCCAAATCCATCAACATCTCAGGCTATCGTAGATGAAGGACATTTCATTGTTAAAAAGTTCATTGCAAACAAACTAGAAAATTGTGAAAACTGGGGTTTGAGCAGAGATGGTACCAGCAGAAGAAAACATAAAATTTTGGACACATCTGTAACCCTCGACTCTGGTGACGTCCTAAGCCTCGGATTTACTAGAGTTGCTAGAGAAACAGCTCAAACAATACAGAATGTCACTGAGGATCATCTGAATGAACTAACTTTGTTGAAAGGAGATCCTAAATATCTCGCTGAAACCCTACAAAAGTTGGCATTTACCATGAGTGATCGTGCGTCAAATGAAAAAGCAGCCGATAAATTGTTAGACGAATGGCTCGAGAAAATGTTATCAGTTTACGGTGGGGAAGCAGTTGAAGTGCAGCATTTTCATTGTATGGCCCATGTTCTGCTTGGCTTCCACAATTATATCCGCCCAGAACTCAAAGACTTTGAACTAGCCCTAAAAGATGAAATTGGACCACTTGGTCGAGACGCTCTGTCAGTGTTCTACACATGGAGTAAAAAGGAGACAGTTGTAGGCCGTGTCATAAGAACCACATCTGATATTTTTGGTCCAGCCGGAGACCATCTGGGCGTTAGGGATAGGTGGGAGGCCCACTGCATGGAGCATGGAATCAAATCCATAATTGGAAATTACCATGACAATAGATTTAACGCCCTTTTCCAAACGTCGGCAGAGGTTTTCTTACATCGTTCAGACTTCATAAAAGTCCTAGACACAGTTTCAAAACCTAACCTAAAACTTACGGCTGTCAAGTCTGACTTGCAATGTACTGAAGTGGGCACGCTGTTACAGTGCTTAGGCATGTTTTACCTAAAGTTAACTGGCCCATACTGGAATTTGATTACAAGTGGTAAAGTGTCCTATTTTGTACTGTACAAACATGTTTGTGAAATAGAACAATTTTTAAGTGAATGCATAAGAACTCCTGAGATTATCTTGAAAGTCGATGAGCACTGGTCTTCGACAGATCCACTAGATATCCGTCACATCCCTCACCATAATAAACTCGCAAGTGTCCTGTTCCCTCTAGATGAATCCTCATGTAAACTGTTGTTGAATGTAACATCAGTTGTAGCCAGTGCAATGTTGAAATGTGTAAAAAAACAACTAGTTGATTTCCTTCCATGTGGTAAATTCCATAATCCCGACCCATCAAAGACAAAACAAACTTACTTCGCCCCTGTCACAAACTTATCATGTGAACACCATTTTGGAGACCTTGATTCGAGCCAGAGACGACGACCACATGCGTCATACCACCATCACACATCTGTGCAACTTTTAAAGCGTAATGGCAAAAAGGTGATGGAGTGGTTAGAGAAAATGGAATCAACTGAAAGGAAAAAACTATTAACATCTGCTAGAAAGGAAGGACTAGAGTTGCGTGCTAAACACAGACAAAGTGAACGAAATGTCTTGGTAGAAATACATAACAGCATGCAAGAAGAAAAACAGAACAAAGGAAAGAAAAGAAAATCAAAAACTGCTAATAAATCTGTTAAGAAACATAGAACTGAGGAAGTTAAATGTGTAGAAAATGTGAATGTAAATGAGTATGTTGCTGTTGCCTATCAAGACAACTGGTATCCGGGCTGCGTTGAGAAGGTTGTTAATGAAAATGAGGCGGTTGTTCGTTTCATGGTGCCATGCAGGAAAATGGGATGTTTTCAGTGGCCTATGCGTGAAGACAAACAACATGTAGATAGACAATTCATTATAGTAAAAAACTTTGTGCCAGATTGTGTCAGTTCGGGACGACAGTGGTTTGTAAAGGAATTCAAAGATATAAATAAAATCTACAGCAAGTTTCATGCCATTCACTTCAACTGAAATTCATCACATTTTTTAATCAATTAATAGGTATTCCAGTTTTTATCATTTTTTATCATTATAGACAGTTGAAACTAATGATTTCAATTTATGTTGTGTTTTAATACTGACTTATTGAATTGTTTAACTAGTATGTACCATATACAGTATTGTTAAGCATCTATAGTTGAGTATTAAAATGTTTACTGTGTGATGAAAATAACAGGATGGAAGAACGAAAATAATAAAATTATGAAATTCTGCTTCATTTTCTTCAGTTTCAATATGTTTAGATATATCCTACACAAAATGTGATAGGAAAAATGGATTCTACAGGAAAAAATACATATGACTGCCAAGTCTTGTTATTTTATCATTAAAAATAAAAAAGTTATGAAGATTTTAATCAGAAAATTTCACTTTTCCGGGTCCGCGATCGCGGTTCGATTTCTATATAAAGTGACCCAATAAAATTCCAGAAAAATGCGAATAATTACAAACTTCAATTCTTCATAACTTTTTTAATTTTAAAGATATTTCAAAAATAAAAACAGTTCTGGAGATGTTAAACATAGTTCTTTTAAGTTAAGGGCTTTAAAGTCCAATATACTGAGTTTTGAAATTTAGCTGGGGTTGCTATTTTTATTCTTCCAACCTAGAACTGTCTATTTAAACGAGACTTGATTCTTCTCTTTTTTAAGCAAGTGAATTATAGCAGAAATCTACTATTTTTGCAACACAAACTGATGGTGCAATTTATATTGTTCTAAATATAATGTCATCTAGAATGTTACTGTATAAAGATGTTATGTTTTTCTTAAAAAATGTATTTGCTGTGATGGTACACATGTTTCATTTAGCTGTGTACGAGTGAATGTAGGGTATGATTTGACAATTAAGTGTTAATTTGCGAGTACTTGAGCTATTTTTAATTAATCCATCACAAATTTAGATCAGTTAAGAATAAGAATTTTACATCCAAGACCATGGTGCGAGAAACCGGGTAGCCGATACAAAGAATATGCTCTCCATATATATACAATTAATGTCATTGTTGGGTTAGCTTATTGATTCATCAATGTTATGTCAAAAACTAAATGAAAAATATTTTTAACTGATGTAAGAATGAGATTCATTTTTCAAACCATGATTATATTTTAATACTCTAGCATCATATTGCAATATGTTCCTTGATGTGTTGCCTCATTCATTTTAGGCATATGCTTAATGACTTATGACATATGAAACTGATCAGCTACAGATAAATGTCGGTGTCTTCAACTGTCTTGTATTTTTCAGGTGAAAGAGGGATCATGTCATACTACAAAGCCAGGGTTTTTTGATTTTCAAGGAAAGCAGAAGTGGTTTGTATTGTATTGTAATATGCATTGAGACTTTTCTTATATTTGCTTTTAAATGAAAATATTTTTATTTATTTTTTGGAGGTTAAAAGGTCTGTATAATTATACAGATGTCTTGATAGCCTTCAATTATTGTAGCCTTCATTATTTGACTCTTTAATGGTAATTACAAGTCTACAAGGAATAATTCTTGTATGGAAGATCCAGTCTCCAGCCCTGCGCCTTTTTACACAATCCTCTTTCCTTTTTGACCCCAAGAACAACCCTGTCCTATCTTCACTACAGTATGTCCCTTTTTACTTAAATAGTATATTAATTACTGAATGATGAATTTCTTTCAATTGGGGAGGGGGGGCTGTAGTTTTGGCTTATATTTTGTGTGAAAGTATATAGTAGCATCAAGTTGCTTCAAACAATGGTTCTTTTAAATACCATTATTGCCTTTTGAGTTTTTACTCACAGGTCAATATTAAATTGACTGACTTAATCTGTATGCCTTATTTACTGTTTTCATTTGCAGGGAGGCATGGAAAAAACTTGGAAATATGAACAAAAATTGTGCCATGAGAGAGTATGTTGATCTAGTTTCAAAAAAGGATTCAGAGTGGAAATCTCAGGTTTGTTAGTATGGAACTACCAACTTCCAAAATAATGACAAAGTAGCTTATAGTTGAACTAAGAATTTGCATTTGACAACCACTTTTTCTTCAACTTACTGAGCCAAATGCCCACATGAGCATAATGAATAAGTTATTTCTTTATATATCGGATTATTTAATCATCGTTTACATTATATTCCCCATACACTTTAAGGAAATTTGTCTATCAAAATGGCTGCCAATTCAGAACAAGGGAGATAATTAATTTTAGATGTGAGAACTATGTATTTGATCAGTCTGCTACTTTAGGCTAATCTCTGTTAAGATGTCAGATAATTGTGAAATTTTAGAATCTAAATGATGTTTTAGGTATTGAGAAATTGTGATGTCTGTATCATGCATTTGTATTCAGATTTCCTTCCTTGGTACATGTGGCACGCACATTAAAGTCCATCTTTGCACTCCAGCTGTGATTTTATTAATTGTTTCTTACTAAAGAAACTGCCTGCTCAGTAAAATAATTTGCAATAACTGAAAAAAGTCTGAAAATATTTCAAAGAAGACAAAAGCCTGATCCTTATCATTCAGTGAAATGAAGAAATATATCAACAACAGCTCATGTACAAACCATTAATTAGTATATATCTTGTTCTCTTCAGTGGTACAAATATTTACCACTGCAGAAAAATGTGAGTTGCATGTAGTTTCTCATTATATCTATGTTGGGAGTCGGTCAATACCTCACCATTTTCCCATTCTCTGTTTAACTGTATCAGTTTTTCAAAATCATATTACCTGACTGAATATTACCGGACATATGAGGCACTACAGTTGGTGCATTTTGTTGATACTCTTTTGTATTTGTTTGTGTATATAGGTGTGCAAATCCCCAGATAAATCTAACAGTGGGGGTGGAAAACAACTATGCCTTGGCGTTGCTGTCAGTACGATGATGAATCCTGATGATGTTATTGATGACGAATTGAAGACTATATTTGATTGGTGTAAGGATGGAGATACAAAACATGTGTCTAGACTTCTTACAGATTGTCCATTCAAAGTTGATGAGAAGGACGATGAGGTAAATGGTTAAGAAAGTCTTATTTCTAAAACATTCTACATTGGTAGATTCAGCAATTTCATGGGATTCAGCTCCTTGGCCCATATTCACAAACGTTTTAAGACTGAATCTCAGACTTAGTCTTCAAAATGATAAATTTTGTTCCTACGTTATTGTTACACAATATATTTTGATAAAACATAGCTAAAGTGTAGAGTGAGTAACAAGAAATATTCAGGCAAAAATTTATCCCTAAAATTGTAATGAAAACGAAATGCTTGTAAATTTTTTTTGGATTTTTTAAGTCTTAAGTCTGAGATTCAGTCTTAAAACGGTCGTGAATACAGGCCCTGGTATGACAGCAGATCTGAGTCAGCATTTGGAGTCCCTAGATCTATGCAATGCAATGTGATTCCTGGTAAAACACTAGTTTGGTAAAAACAACGAGGCCCATCTTGATCTAGGGTAAGATATGGACAATCCTATTTTGCCAAAATCTCAGAGGGTCTGGACGCCTGATCCCCCCCCCCCCCAATCTAGATCTGCACTTGTTCTAACCGGGTTAGTCAGACTATGAGAGCTGAAGAAAAGCAAAACTGATATTTTCCCATTGTGTAAAAGTTATAATGATTACAAAGTATTCGGATTTCAGCACCTTGACTGCTGGGCAATTTACTTATAGATTTCTACCATTGCTTAAATACTGTAATTCTGTATTAATTCTAAATGAGTTTCTTGGAGTTGCACAGTCAATAAAGCATTGAATTAATAATTATGTGTAGAAAAATGATTTATATTAAGTATAAATTGATTTTTATCTAAAAATGACTGACTTTTATGATATATTGCTTGTTCAATTGCAATCAATCAAATATTGAAAGTTCATTTGTGAAGATTTTGACATTTTTTGCATGAGTTTCATTTAGTTATTCAGTTGCTCTTGATGTATCTGTAGAGGTCACAAGTCACGACTCATGGTAATATAGTCTTGTAGAGTCTGTATTTGGTTATTTATGTATTTTTGTTTATTTATCAGGGTATGGTTTTGCTTCACTGGGCATGTGATAGAGGTGATACAGATATGGTGAAAACTCTTCTCAGTTATGGTGCTAATATAGACATTCAGGTAGGTGTTAGTAACTTTAAATCATTGCTATGTTTGTTTTAGGGTTGTCAACGAATATAAGGATATTTCCAATACCTATTCGAATATTCGATAAAATATATTTTTTCCAAATTAAAAGCTGAATGCAACTGTATTCAATTTCAGTGATGGGCATTATCGCATTGAATGACATTTTACGCATGAAAATAATATCTACAGGGTTCATTGACATGTCATGTATATTTCGGGGCTAAAGAGATATAACTCTCTGGTGATGACACTGGGGCCCTGAAATTATTAGTAATCGCGGTTGAATGTTCAAATATTAGTTCGGAAGGCCGAATATTTGAATACCAAAATTGCCATTTGTTGACTTCCCTAGTTTGTTTATAAAACTCTCACTGACGCAACGGCTACACCTGGTAGTGAATAAACACTGTTGGATGCATTCATGCACTTAGAGGTAGAACCAACCCCAATTTTTTTCCATTTCGGCTGGTTGGCTTCCTCTTGAACTAGGAAGAATTCTATCTCTGGTAGAGCTCATATTCACTGTGGCAGGGGGGCAAATGCTTCAAACGTTTGCGACTTTAACTGTTCAGGGTTTGCTGCCCTTTTGTTACATGTGGTTCATAGGAAATCTATTTAGTTACGTTTATATACCAATTTTTATTCTGTGCTGACTAATGTAACATAGGCATACAGACAATTCATAATATCTGTATTTATAAGTTCAAATTACATTTATAAAAGTTAAATGCATAAATATATGTCCAATATTGTATCTCAATGTCATAAAATCGTAGTCATAAGCTCCCAGCTGATGTAAATGATTATACTGTAATCACAGGTACTTCAAACAAACTATTTTAATGTTCTATATGGCCTATTTACTATAATAAGAATATTCTTATAGAACATTGAAATAGTTTGTTTCAAGTACCTGTGGCTTTAATGTTACATAGTCAAAATGATTTAGATGGGCATCGATTTGACTGTGTGGATAAATGTTTAATGAATGTAATAATGCTTGTATTATGACAATGGCTAGCATGGTGGTCAAGGGGTAGAGGGTTTGACACCTGATCTGAGGATGATTAATTTGAGCCCCACTGAGCGGGGTTAGATCACTACATCACAGTCCTTAATTTAGTTGTGAGTACTGGTTAGTCAACCAGGAGGCAGTCATCGAGAGTGATTAGTATAAGTTGTAAAGACTTTAACTGTCGATGTTTAAATAAATAAGTTTAAACTTAAATGAATGGTCATATATTTCAGGATAATGCTGGGCAGACTGGATTACATTTTGGTGAGTTACTCCACTATCTGTGCTTTATTGCAGTTCTGAAATGCTTAATTATGTTTCCTTGTATGAACTTGAAGCGGGAGCATGTAGCAAGTATTGATGTTAAACAAATTTGAAATCAATGACCATAACCACCGAGACCCTTCCTATATGCTACTTCTGTGTAAATGAAATGAATGTATGTGTGTATGCGTTAATTTATCGACGCCACAGGTTTCCCATTTGGGTGAAGCCTCCAGAAGAATGTTAGTCTTTTAGATTTTTTGGAGGATAGTGCATGATACAGAAGATGCATCAGTTCCAGAAGCACTCCTGGTTCTTTCACATGCTCGATGTAAAGCATCGTAAACGGGACCTCGGTTTTTTCAAAGTCTCATCCGAAAGACTGTTAGTACTGTCATTGGAAGAGCGGGGTATCGAACCTGCGACGCCTGGATTACTAGTAACCACTGAACCACAGATTCGCTACAATGAATGTATTACAGTGTATAATGTTTATGTATTTACTTTACAGCTGTGATATGTGAACATCCTACGGTTGTCAAACTTTTAATGGAAAAAGGTGCCAAAACAAATATTCCTGATGAAGACGGACAGACAGTGCAAAATTTGTTGACAAGCACCACATCTGAAATTGGACAAATAATATCCAGCTATCCTGCCAGATGAAGATACTGCCGTACTTAGTGTCCAGTACCAGATATCACTCCATTTGCTTCGATGTTACGCTTTATTACCACTCAAAAAGTCAGGATCCATCGTCGATATTCATCAGCAATTCAAATTTGAGATACCTATGTGTAATGTTAAGATTCATGTAACCTTTCCAGTAATTTATTGTTTTAATTTCATTGTTTGCTTAGGTTGACCTATTATGAGAAGTTAGTTGATTGTGATATTGTATGACAGAATTGTTTGTGTCATTGAAGTATTAATACTCGCAACACTTTGTCTGAATGTATTATTTGACTATGAATATTTATACGCACTGGTTAAACAATGGTGTACAAGCTTGCTTCTGATTTTTTGGATTTAATAGAAGCAATTGAGTTCACAGGGCTGTCTTTTGACAATCTTAGGGTCTGAAAATCGGCCCCATTCCCCAGACAGAAGAATATATATTTTTCCCTAAATTTGGGTCAAAATTCCCCTCCAGAATCTCAATTTTTTTTAATTTGTGTTTGTCCGATCACAAACACTCTCAAACATGAGAAATAGAGCTCTAGACTTTTGAAAACATTCTTGAATCTTAAATTACTATTGTGGAAATGTGAAATTAAAACGTGTTTTGGTATTGTCTCTTTGAGCTTAGAAAAAATTCCCCTTTTTAGTAAATAAACAACGCAAAATTCCCCTTTCTAACAGCCCCGGCCCCATTCCGCAAAAGTAGAAAGACAGCCCTGGTTCATTGCATTTGAATTTTTTTGGTATGGAAGTCACTGAATTCAGTCCGACCGTTGAGATGCACTGGTCAGTGACGTGAAGGTTTAGTATACAATATGTATTGTTCTGTGATATTTCATGTCTGTGTAACTATATTTGGCCTTTGTTTTCTGTTACTGACTTACACATTTGTTGTGTACTATAAGACATTATTTGACAGACTTGCACTTATTTTATCTTCACCGCTCGCTTCAGGCACAGAATGCTGTTGTTGTCGATTGGCACACAATAGAAAATTATATATGTTGAAGAATGGTCGTTTCCGAATATTTTCGGGCATTACCAGAAATGATCGGTCTTCAACAAACTCGTCATGAAAAGAACCGATATTGGCTGTTTAAATTTTTGGTGGGAATCCATTAGGGATAGAGTAAATTTTTAGTTCAGCGTGCTGATTAAAGGTTGCAACGCCGGCTTTTGATTCTATTCCATTGAAGCTGAAACTGTTGTTAATGTTTCTGTATCTACACGGAGTTACAATGCTTTTCTGCCAAACCCTGGATAATTCGATCTTTGTTTGGAATTTCATTCTTGGATCTTGTGCACTTTACTCAGTGTTGGTTAGTGATGGGCGAAAAACAGTCTGATTTGCCAATCAATTAATCGGCATAATTGGATAACCCAGCCGATGTGATTAATTGACATAATCGGACAATGGGTTATGTCCGTTGAAGACTAAGAAGTGCGACTTTCAGGCAAAAATACATGGTGTAAATCTTGCATCTTTTTTTCATCTTTCAAGATATTCATATAACATGTACCAGTAAAGTGTCGAGTTTCTACTCATCATTTTCAGATTCAACCCTAAGTAATTAATTGACCTGGAAAGATTTAGTGGCCGATGGCAATTGCAGAACTCGTACTGATGATATGTAGATTGTCGCTGATATTTGGCCAATCACTAATATGGGTTTTAAATGTGCAAAATTGTAGAGATATATTTACAAACTATGTATGCTTTTGCTTACTTTAGCGTTTCCTAGAATTTCTGCGTATGTTATGTTCTAGATATGTTTTCTGTGACCATGTCTACTCTTGTATATTCTTGTAAACATATTTCTAACTTTTTATACTGTGGTAAGTGTCGTTTTAAGTTGAAATGTTTTTGTCTTGACAGAATAAATAGTATTTTGCATAAATGTTTTGTTTTGTTGTCAATGTCCGATCACTAATATAACAAGCTTCACTAGATTTTGCACACAGTTTCCCACAATTCTCTTCTATCTCAATTTCAATTAGGGAAGATTTCAGCTGCTTACAAAAGAAAAATATTTGATGGTAACTTTAGAAAGCAACAAAAGTGCAGTAATAAGCAGAAATAATATTAAGAAGCAAAAAGTGAACTTCATAACATAAATGTATATTATACATTTCCCTCTGTTACAGATTTTAAAATAAAATGCTAATTAATTTCTGGTATGCCAGCATTGCTGCGTTTATAATTTAAATTTCTATTGTTAACCTGAGGTATTCTCTCACAAAAGCATCTTCTTCAAGCAAGCAGTTTTCATTCAAAATGGCGATTTCAATGGCATACAAAAATAAATCGGTAAAAACATTGGTTTGTGAAAAGATAAAATTATCTACATGTATAAAATTAACTGATCACTCGAGGCTTGTTTCTTAGTTGATCTTAGCTATGATTCGATGTTATTGGAACAATGGCTTAAGCATAAGTTGACATTTCAAATATACCTTGGGAGTGATGTGTAGTGAATATCATACTACCGTAAAACCTCACCTAAGGACCACCTTAATAATAAGACCACCGCTTAAATCAAGAACACAATATTCAAGCTCATTTTCACTGTTTTGGTCTTTATTCAACCTCAATATTAAGACCACCTCAATAACAAGACCATTTTTCAAGTGGCTTAAAGATGGTCTTATTATTGAGGTTTTACTTTACGAGAACATACAAACTTCTTGACTCAAGGCCTGTGTTTATCTAGCATGGCCAAAAATTGCTATCCTAACTTGCATAGTCTTAATGATCACAATGAAATAGGCTCTAGATTACCACTAATCAATCACTGGTATTCAAGCATACTTGACGCCATTAAAAACGCAACTATTTGAACTAGGCGTCATTTTGTAGTACCAACTGTCAAAAGCGTGTTATAGATATCTATGTGTAAATTCTTGTTCAAAACTTTTTTAAACTTTTAGACCAATTATGTTTTGTTTCATTATTAATTAATTGTATGAAATTATGTTTGAGAGATGAAGAATATTTCTGTATTTGTAATGTGACTTTATCTATATGCCCAATTTTTGGTTGTGTTTTTAATGGCGTTAAGTATATTTTACATAATGGTGACAAAGTAGTGTATTTAAGTACATTATAAATTTGCATTCAAGAAAAAATGCATGTTGTTGCACCTGTCATTAAGTTTTATACACGCCCTGATTTTCGTTAGTGCATAAAAGCGTACACATTCCCTGAAGTTAAGACAAACATGCTAGGTTATTATAGGCTGGCTGTAAATAAAACATTGTTTTCATGGAAAAAATTAACTTTAATACCTTGCTTACTATTGTGGCGAGATTGTTTAGAGGAGGATAAGAAAAAATGAGTTGTTTTCACGTTTGATTTTGTTTTTTATTGGGTTCAGTGCCATTTTTCAAAAAAAATAATCAGTTAAATATGGCAGTCAGTTAATTTAACCTATTTTCTGGAATTGTTAATCAACCAGTACTCACTGCAAGCAGCACATGAATCTGAGGTGAAGGACAAAAGACTTCTAATTTTGAGTTTATTCAACTACTGTAAAAAAACACCTATTAATCAAACAAATGATTATTTTGTTTATCACGTTCACAATGGATGAGGAGTGTAATCTGTCATCCCACCTTCCCACCAATGCAATTAACCAAGGTGACAAACGAGTAATTAAATCATGAGCTTCAAGTGCATGGTTCAATTTGTAGGACAGTGGCGATATATAGTGCATTTTATTTACCTGAGAATGATTGTAAACAAACACTATGGTAATCGGCCAATGAAAACATGTTTTGCAAAATATTGACCAATAGACACATTCTCAACAGCTCTCGGATATTTCCGTACCACTTCGTTACTCTACGAACATCCTCTAGTGTATGTCAGACGGAGCACTATGTGGCAAAACTCAAAATACTGTGCGGTCAAAAAAATGGATTTAACTTCAATAATTTTAGATAAGAAATGGATTATCGTTTCTAGTTAAAAACTCGACATATTTCAATCTTCATAAAGCTTAAATATGGGATTCTAATCCTGTTTCAGCAGCACTCCAGCGTTCATGCCGCCGTATTGTTTACATGATATTTGAATGGTATTTTCGAAAGAAGTGCCTTACGAACATCCGAGGCACTGGATGTAGTTGGCCGAGGTTTTCCGAATGCAATAGACAGTACTGTGTACACAATAACAGTAGTTGATTCTAGTCCTAAACTCATACTGGTGCTGTACAGGGATTTTGTCCACCTTGTACAAAATGAGCGAAGGCAATTTTGTCAAGAGGGGATTTTGTCCTACACTGGCTTTGTTTTAACTTTTAAAAGCATGCTTCTGTATGCTACACATATATGCGTTCAATGAAAGAAAAATATCTTGAGTCATAGCGTTGGTTAATGAGGCAATATATTGTGGTACACCACAGGTGTATCGTGCCACACCTCTTTCGTTGACTCACTCTTCATCAAAACCGAAAAAAAACAACATTGCTCCAAATCATTTATCTGTGGTTTATATTTTGAATATTTCTTTTTAAAATAACACAAAGACATAGATTCAATAACACAAATAAACTTTATTAACATCATATAAATTACATTATAAGGCCGACCTTCAAAAAATGTTTGTTTGCGCTTACGCAACACGGAATTTTAACATCGGGTTGGTATTTTTTTTTTAGTTTAGTACTGTAATGGCAAAAATACCGTTTTTTCATCGATGAACCTAGAAATAATTAATTGAGTTGTGGCATTTTTCATGAGTCATTCACGTAACTGCAAACGACAATTTTTTTAGGATGGGCTATTTTATGCAGACATTATTTTAGGACTCCACACATGCATGCATATTATCTTAACATTACACGAGCATCAACAGTTATGCAAAAAAACAATATTTATAAATATACATGTGTAAAGCTACTAAATAATTCAACAAACCCAAGAAAAAGAATTTATTACAGAAAGTTTACAGTCTTGTAGACTACATGTATTTGACGTAAAAAACATCATGCTAGGGTCACACTACACATCCACTCTACAAAATCAAATACATAGTTCTCACATCTACAATATTTACCTCCCTTGTTCTGAAATGTCGGCCATTTTGATATGCAAATTGTCCTTAAAGTTTATGGGGAATGTAATGTAAACGATGATAAACTAATCTGATATATAATTTTTTTTTTATCCATTATGCTCATGTGGGCATTGGCTCAGTAAGTTGAAGAAAAAGTGGTTGTCACATGCAAATTATCTTGGTATTTTCTCAATTATCACATATTTGGAAATCACTCCTATAAGGGCTAACCCGTTTTGCCTAACAAAATGGCCGACAGTTAAGAACAAGGGAGGTAAATATTGTAGATGAGGGAACTATGTCTTGTTAATATATACCAGTCAAAAGAGCCAACCAGACAGTGTTGTTTCACATTGTTTCTAATAAACTGCAGCAGACAGGGCTCAACGCAACAATGTCGTAACTCCTATATAAATTAATAGGAGTTACGACATTGTTGCTTTGAGCCCTCGTGCTGTAAACATCTTCTGTTGCTTTTGATTGAACGAAGTTTAAAACATTTATTATACAAATGAAATGAATTATCAAAAACAGTGAATGCAAACATGTTAAAATAACGTTCATCATTTCAAATTACTTAATTATAATGTAGTGAACATTCTCAGCATACAAAACGGCGGGTTAGCTCTTTGAACTACATGTAGTATGCATTTGTAAGTAACATTTATAAATCCATTTGGCCATTTATTCAATAAACCACCCCCAGTGGGACGGGACATAATTCATAGCACATTACATTCATGAACCATTCCTGAA
This sequence comes from Mactromeris polynyma, assembly GCA_032209605.1. NCBI lineage: Eukaryota > Metazoa > Mollusca > Bivalvia > Venerida > Mactridae > Mactromeris > Mactromeris polynyma. The sequence continues at coordinate 10,448,962 of JASFXZ010000023.1, forward strand.
GTCTCATTTCATGAAATACCAAAATTCACAAAATTATCGAGTTTGTTTTTTCATAAATCATAGATAAACGCACAGTGCACAAAAACATCATTGATTCGATAATATAATTTAGATGTTCAAGTTGAACAGCTCCGCCCATATATGGAATCACTCCAAATAAGGACTGATGTCAGTGAATCAACATAATAAATCACCTATCACACTTCTTGTCCGGCATGTGGATTTTGTGAAACTGGAAGACCAATATGTTGCTAAGCAACAAGAAGTATAAAGCTCAAACTTGCTATCTCGGACTTGGAATTGACAGCTCACTGTTCGTAACAGAACCAGACACCGTAAGTCCAGCCTGACTGTCATATCTGTCATAAACGCTGAGTTTTAATGCATTAAATTTGGCTCTGTTGCTAACATTTACTGCTCCAAATATGAAATACCCAACACCAGAACCTGAAAGATATGAAGATGGTAATGTTGAAAATATAAACCACCAGAATGGTAAAAATGTTGAAAATATTTCCACAGGGACTGGTTAAAATGAATCAAAATGTTGAAAATATGTCAACAGGGAATGGTGAAAATGAATCAAAATGTTGAAACTATGTCAACAGGGAATGGTGAAAATGAATCAAAATGTTGAAACTATGTCAACAGGGACTGGTTAAAATGAATCAAAATGTTGAAACTATGTCAACAGGGAATGGTGAAAATGAATCAAAATGTTGAAACTATGTCAACAGGGAATGGTTAGAATGAATCAAAATGTTGAAAATATGTCTACAGAGAATGGTGTGAGAATGAATCAAAATGTTGAATATATGTCAACAGGGAATGGTGAGAATGAATCAAAATGTTGAAAATATGTCAACAGGGAATGGTGATAATAAACCAACCAACAATGTTGAAAATATGTCAACAGGGAATGGTGATAATAAACCAACCAACAATGTTGAAAATATGTCAACAGGGAATGGTTAGAATGAATCAAAATGTTGAAAATATGTCAACAGGGAATGGTGATAATAAACCAACCAACAATGTTGAAAATATGTCAACAGGGAATGGTGATAATAAACCAACCAACAATGTTGAAAATATGTCAACAGGGAATGGTGAGAATGAATCAAAGTGCTGAAAATATGTCAACAGGGAATGGTGATAATAAACCAACAATGTTGAAAATAATTCTACTAAAACACTCTGTCTAAATACAGTAAAACTTCGAAACCTCAAACAGTTTTGGGTCGAACACAGTAGATACCTCGAACAGGTTCTTAGGTCACGGCAAAACCCCTTCTTATTTCATATTAACGAACAGTAGATCACTCGAACGGAGATAGGTCGAACACTCGAACAGGTTTTGCGGTCCCTAGATACAGTTTCATTCTTTGTTCACCCCAGATAGGTCGTACAATACAATAATTCACACCTTTCATGGACCGAGCGATAATCTATTATTTGTTGACAGGTAAGATTGGTGACACACGCTTGATGGTTGCACTATAAACAATACAGTGTACATGTACTTATGTGACAAACAAATCACTTAATGGATCTATTCAATATCTTACAAAACATTAAACTTTCGAATGTGAGAGTTTGTTTATTCTAGTTTATTCATGTTTACATAGGCTTATTGTGTATGTCTGCCACGAACGACAACTGTGTTAGTACTGTTTGTCTAAAAATAGAACTTCGTAATTGTTTACTATCTTGTCTGTTTATTATTCATGTGTGTAAGAATTAACAAATCATTTACTTAAAAATGTTTTAGTTTTCTTTCATTTCTTTTTTAATTATTATAAATAATGCTGTGACTATTGATCGACGTGCATTCAGTATGAAAACACTAACAACACACAAATGTCATGCGTTCAGCATGCTTAGTACACTTGCACCGGTGACAGTCAGTTTGTACATATACACGTATACGGTAGATGGCTCGAACAGGTAGATGGCTCGAACTAATTGCTCGGTCTGATGGCAGTTCGAGGTTTCTAAGTTTTACTGTACTTAGAAGATAGTTATTCTACAAGTTTTGGATAATTTATCCACTATAGGTGAGATGTTAGGCTTAAGTTTGCATTTTCCATCTACATATATTTATAATGCCCAAGAAACTTAATTTAGAGACTTCTATTTATTGACATGTAAGAACTTTCTCTCAAGTTTTGATAACGATTTATAAAAAGCAACTTACCAACAATCACAGATATAAATATGTAAGCATCGTACGACATTATTGCCAGCATGAGAATATACCCCAGGAACAAATCAATTGTATGTAATAAATATCCACTGAGATGGAACTTCACTCTACAATAGACAATAAATGGTATATAAGTATGAAACATGATGCTTACAACAGTGGTGGCATAGAGGTCACAGGCATAGAGGTCACAGACATAGAGGTCACAGGCATAGAGGTCACAGGCATAGAGGTCACAGGCATAGAGGTCACAGGCATAGAGGTCACTGGCATAGATGTCACAGGCATAGAGGTCACAGGCATAGAGGTCACAGGCATAGAGGTCACAGGCATAGATGTCACTGGCATAGAGGTCACAGGCATAGAGGTCACAGGTATAGAGGTCACAGGCATAGAGGTCACAGGCATAGAGGTCACAGGCATAGAGGTCACAGGCATAGAGGTCACAGGCATAGAGGTCACAGGCATAGAGGTCACAGGCATAGAGGTCACAGGCATAGAGGTCACAGGCATAGAGGTCACAGGCATAGAGGTCACATGTGTTGTTTTTTGCGGGTGCATGCAAGATCTTTCGCATAAGCAAGGAAACTAAACGCGGACTAAAATAAAAAGTTTATAATTTTGATGCAGGTCAGTAAGCGATGTATGTCTGCACATACAATACTGGTAATCAATGCTGAAATAAACATGAAAATTTACTCTAAATAGAAATAGTACTATATAGAGAACTCTATATATTCTGTATGCTTGCTAAGATCTGAACCCACCATGCAAGTACTGGTATAGGCAGCATGAATATAAACTACTATCATGCAAATAGCAAACAACATTAAAACTATATAGGATAAAGGGAAAGAACTCTAGATTGGACAAGGGGAAATAACTCTAGATAGGACAAAGGGAAAGAACTCTAGATATAATGAAGAGAACAAACTCTAGATATGATAAAGGGAAATAACTCTAGATAGGATAAAGGTAAATAACTCCAGATAGGATAAAGGGTAAGAACTCTAGATAGGATAAAAGTAAAGAAGTCTAGATAGGATAAAGGGAAAGGACTCTAGATAGGATAAGGGGAAAGAACTCTAGATAGGATAAGGGGAAAGAACTCTAGATAGGATAAGGGAAAATAACTCTAGATAGGATAAGGGAAAAGAACTCTAGACAGGATAAAGGAAAAGAACTCTAGATAGGATAAAGGGAAAGAACTCTAGATAGGATAAAGGGAAATAACTCTAGATAGGATAAAGGGAAAGAACTCTAGATATGATAAAGGGAAATAACTCGTGACAATCTCCTTTGCAAGCAAGTAAGCAGAGAACATGCAAAGATTAGAAAAAGAGCAGCCCCAAACAATATGTACTACATAGTCAAGCAGTGAAGTATAAATCCAGCTACAAGTCAAGCTAATATTAAAGGTGATACAAGAATTATTTTATTATCTTAAGGCAATAGCTAATTAACAGTTTGATTATAATCCTACTGAACTGCCTGCCCAGAAATATTTTTGCACACCGAAAATAATTTGCCCCAGGGTGGGGGAGGGGGGGGGTTGGCGGGCTGACCAAGGAGAGTTAAACAATATGTAAGGGTCTAATCCCCACCCTAGAGCTAAGCAGTTTGTCAAAATCCCCACCCTAGAGCTAAGCAGTTTGTCAAAATCCCCAAAGTAGGAGATGCTTATTCCCCACTTCTAGAATCTATCAAAATCCGACCAAAGTCTATTTCCCGGGACCTGGAATCATTCGGCGTGTCAAATTCCCACCTGTCTAAAATCCTGTTTATACCGACCACACCCTGATGTGGGGAAAACATTGATAAGTGCATAAGAACCTCAAATTGGAAGCATGGGACATTTCAGGAGATAAAAAATGATTCTTCCCTGGGTCCTTAGACAATGTATGATGATTCAGCATTTTATATATAGTTGCCTTACACACAATTAAGTACTTGAACATTGAACAAGCCAATTATAGACAATAACATATTTTCATAGAAAAAGAGCATCATTGTGTATTCAAAATGTGACTAATTAAGTATACAAGTAATACAGTTAAACCAAAAAAAATCCTCGAATCTAAAATACTTTTTTTATAAACCAAGGAATTTATTACAAATGCAATTCATTCAACATGTTTTTGTGTTTGCAAGAAAATTTGACCTTATGACTATAATATCAAGCATTCTCCCTGTTGTTTGAAGTATGCATTAAAAGTTGAGATGTATACAATGAAGCAACTCCTACATTTCATTCTTCAACTAGTATCTGTCTCCAAAAAAGATTCAATTTCATTTCATACTCAATACTCAAGTTTGAAATTAACATGGAAGTATACAATGTATACAGCGAGTGTAAACCAATTATACAAATAATAATTATGTCTTTGCTATTGCCTTTGTTTCGAATCTGATGGTACTTGCCACAATGGTGTGGCTGTGATCAATGTTCAGGTTGACAAAATATTACTGAAATACCATCAGAAATGTTGGAACTGATATGCCCGACTTAAGGCCATGAAATTGTAAGATGCAAAAAAATCTGAGTTACTTTTTTGCGTATCACCGAAAATCTTCAAAGAATAAACCCAACTGCTATCAGTGTTTTGTTACAAAGGTAACAATGCAAAACCATTTAGTGACACTAATGTATTTAATTTTAATGTAAAAACACCAACAGTACATAAAAGTGATGGACTGATATGCATCAAACTGCACGCAATATTGAAATGATAGTACATACCCGTATAACTTGATATTATCTGTACCATAAGGTGCTAAGCTGTATATATACTTTCTACGACAAAACACCGTAAGCAATATGAGCAGTAACATAGATAAACATCTCAAATTAGTTATTATCATAAAATTGTCAAACTCCACATGCCACTGCATTAACTTTCGTTTCGTTTCATCGAGTTTAACGCCATTTCTCAACAATATTTCAGTTATATACGGCGGCCGGTTCACCTAACCAGTTTTTCCTGGACTGATATCTGACCAGTACTTACTTACCCTTCCACAAGGAGCCGGCAACTTCTCCACATGTGGAGGAAAATCGACATTTTTGTCAAATTTTCATGGAAGGGTATGACCTGCCGCGACCGGGAATCGAACCCGGATCGCCGGATTTCAAGTCCAGCGGACTAACCACTGGACCACGGCCGCGGCTTACACTGCATTAAGTACATCACTTTTAGTAGATATTTAGTGCAAGGATTGCAGATTCAATAAAGACAACAATTTGAAAATATAGGACACTCGTATTTGTCTATTTATGTCAACATTCATTGATGGACCAATATGATATTTAACCAAGAAGTGAATCGTCAAAGCATTCCTATTAAAATTTCTATAGGCAACTACGAATTACGTCTACGTTTTCTAACAATTGATCTTATACGCAAATACTAAATATTAATAGGTTTATGAAATAAACTTTCCAGTGTGCAGAGATAGGTCTACTGTTACGAAAGTTAAGCAGTCTTGATTATTACATCATTCAATAGACAAATTGTATTCAAGTTTTAAATAATAGCCAGCATTTCTCAACTCTCGCAAGTGCTTGCATACTGACTCATAGTGTCAAGGTCAGATATGATGAAAACCACTTGAGTCTTGGCATAGATTACAGTCATAATAACATCAGAACGGAATACACAAGGTGTCAACAACAGATTGCAAATTGATTTATGATGACACATGCTACCGATAGTCGTTCCGGTTTCGGAGGTGAAATTACATAGAAATGGAACCAAATTATGTTGAATTTTCGTCCGCTTTCCGGAGTTCAGAGGTTCCGGTTTTCAGAGTGTTTTAATACAATACAAATAGAACAAAAATATTGGGACCGCAAAAAAATTCCGGTTTCGGGAGTATTCCGGTTTATAGAGGGTCCGGTTTCGGGAGTATTCCGGTTTATAGAGGATCCGGTTTTGGGAGGTTACTCTGTATAACACAATGCTTCATGAACATACATCTATTCTTTACTTTGAAACATATACTTTCCAATCACTCAGAAGCTGCAGTAAAACCTCACTTAAAGACCACCTCAATATTAAGACCACCTCAATAATAAGACCACAATTTTCATTCCATTTTCCTTATTTTGCTCTTCATTCAACCTCAATATTAAGACCACCTCAATAATAAGACCACAATTTTCATTCCATTTTCCCAATTTTGCTCTTCATTCAACCTCAATATAAAGACCACCTCAATATTAAGACCACCTCAATAATAAGACCAGTTTTCAAGAGTCCCAAGGGGGAGTTGTATTATTGAGGTTTTACTATAGTTAAGAATTTTTTTTGCCTCAGTGCACAACTTTTAGAACAGCCCCTACATTCTACATATCATAGCTACGAAAATGAGCTGTGCACTTTAAGCTGTCCCTTTATTGTCATAAACAATGTGCGATGGTCAGTCAATGAAAACATGTTCTGGAAAATATTGAACAATAGACATAGTGTTCACGATAACAGTTACGAGTCTCAACTAATTTGAATCGACAGTCCGTCAACTGTCAAGCTATCAATCCATGCAGTGTCATTTCAATAGGTTTGACAGTATTGCATCGTTTTTATATCAACAGTGAATAAACAAGTGTCAATTTACGTGTAACTGCGTCATTTGATAACATGAAATCATGTGATAAATTATTATGATATATTGCCATACAAGTATAAACATGTTGTGGAAAACAGCCTTCTACAAAAAAAGAAGATATATAACAGGCTGAGAGTTTAGTAAATAAATGACACAGCAAAATAGCTGTAAATGTAATTGATTAAAGGTAGATTGTCATATTTTGATAAAAATATACTATTAAGTAATGATTTTGTCATGTTAATGCCTTCATACAAACGAGCTTTAAGTCAAAGCAGTATAACTTCCCTTGAAGTTTTCTGAAGCTGCAAAACATGTTTGTTTGTTTCATCGGGTTTAATGGTATTTCTCAACGATATTTCAGTTATATACGGCGGCCGGTTCACCTAACCAGTTTTTCCTGGACTGAATTCTTACCAGTACTAACTTACCCTTCCACAAGGAGCTGGCAACTTCTCCACATGTGGAGGAAAATCGACATTTTTGTCACATTTTCATGAAAGGGTATGACCTGCCGCGACCGGGAATCGAACCCGGATCGCCGGGTTACAAGTCCAGCGCACTAACCACTGGACCACGGCCGCGGCTCTGCAAAACATGAGTCAGATACAGGTATTTCCTACGCTAGTGCTGTCTCGGCGCGTAGGTCAGGATAGAAAACTCTTGTCTCGGACTTGTGTATGTGGGATTTTGGGAAGCAAATTCAGTGTTGTAGAGTACATCTGTAGGAAGGCATTCACTATCGATTTTCTCATGTTTACGACTAAGAATATTTTAGCAAAAAATCATGACAATCCACCTTTAATATCACACAAACATCATCAACCATCTTCCAGTTTCTTCTTAAAAATATCTACATACGAGTACATATACTGCACACCATTGAAAATGCAACTAAATATTGTCCGTGTCAACGCTATGGTATTGTAAAGAAATAATGACATTTTAATTCTATCGAACATTATTTCCTAAACTTAATCAATTATTAAATAAGAATACTAGGGCCATAGTTTTAATTTCTTTTTGAATAAGTATTTGCCCATTTGTAACAATAAAACATGCTCAACACTTGGAACAAAATGAAGGCTCAAGTGATATAGTTGCGTTTTTAATGGCGTTAAGTATTATATATATGTACAGTAGAGAGCGTGTTAAGACAATGTCGTGTCTCTGTCTACTGTTAAACAAATTTGGTATCTTTATATTCAGGTCTTCATTTCATCTTTACATGATCTCATCTTGTTATTTCATCATGAAAGTTCAGTTTGTATCCACCAAACACACAGGCATTATCACGATTTTCCCAACATGTACACAGGCTCCGTATTAACAAAGAATCAGTTTTCAGGATCTTTCAAACTTTGTAAAAAATGTTATGAAAAGCTAAATCTTTATACTGAATGTTACATACCGTATATAAACATCCTGCAAAACTTTTGAGACATTAAATTGACATGTCATGCTTATTAAGAAAAAGATGGACAATAATAAGTTATAACCGATTTTAGAAAACTACAACAAGTTCTAAATATTTGTATACTATTAATCAAACAATTCTCACAGCATTAAAGTGACATCTTGAAGAAAACCTAGATACTGCATTTGGCTCAAACCCATGACCCCATCAGCACCAGTCAGATACTCTAATGTCAACGCCTATTGGTCAGTATTCTCCAAAACATGTTTTCATTGGTCAGTATTCTCCAAAACATGTTTTCATTGGTCAGTATTCTCCAAAACATGTTTTCATTGGTCAGTATTCTCCAAAACATGTTTTCATTGGTCAGTATTCTCCAAAACATGTTTTCATTGGTCAGTATTCTCCAAAACATGTTTACATTGGTCAGTATTCTCCAAAGCATGTTTTCATTGGTCAGTATTCTCCAAAACATGTTTTCATTGGCTGACAACAGTCAATTTGCATGTGTTTGTCCAAAATGTTTAGTGGGATAAGTTGAACTATATATTTCCATAAAACACAGATGCCCCCACTAAATGCTTTAAAGTGTTACTGATCAGAAACCAATTTTTTAAGTAGAAAAAGGGCCATAACTCATCCAAATATTGATAGATTGTAACCGAAATTGAACTTGTCCAGTATTTGATTATCTTATGTTTATGTGAATTGAACACATCCATCCTTTCAAATGTTATTGATCAGAAACCAATTTTTCGCACACAGACAGACGGACAGACAGGGGTAACACTTTATGCCCCTTAAATAGTTTATTAAACAATGGGGCATAAAACATAGTGCTTGATCACTCTCATATAAGATCAGTTGTAATAAATGAAGACATATGAGCCATTCTCTGACAAAACCAGTATTAATGACAAAGTCATTATTTTCAATATGTTTTGCCTTTCTTAAAATTCAGTCTGTTCCAGTTTCATTGGTACCAAATTTATTTTATTCTCACAATTGTTTTTTGATTCTGTTAATAATCAAAAGCACCATGTACTACAAAGTAAAAATGACTAATTCACATATTCATCAGAATGATGTTATTTTGATGTAGGAGTACTTATTTTATGCTACTAGATTTTTTTACGAAAATATCAACAAACCATTATATTTAGTAGTTTTACTAAACATTAGATAGTTCTATACATGTTATCCCACAAAATCGACCAATGTTAATGTATTCAAAGATATTGGTTTTCAACATGTTAATTATGACGTTACTTTGAACGTCTATTCACGACGTCACAATTGATGTCATTAAGACCGGTTTTGCCAGAGAATGGCCCATATGATAGTAGAGGTTATGAATACACAGTTAAAGAGGAAATGGAAGTTTATTGAATCAATTTTAATATATAGATAACTTTGTAATTAAAATAGCCAGAAACGTGTGCAATACAACAATGAACAGTGTATATCTGACATCTTTACTGCTAAATCGAGGGTTCATCGCAAGACTATCGTAACTCCTATGTATTTATATATAGGACTTATGATAGTCTTGCACTGAACCCTCGAAATGTACTTTTTTATCATGCAGAAATGAAATTAAGCGAACAATGTTAAACCCTATCAAAGCTTGAGAAATTTAGCTGCAGTTATAAGTGAATGAATATAATTAAGACACTGTTACTTAGGCCAAATGAAAAAATACAGTAAAACCTCGGTAATAAGACCACCCTTGGGACCTTTGAAAAATGGTCTATATATCAAGGTGGCCTTTATATAAAGGTTGAATAAAGAGCAAAACATTTAAAATGGACATGAAGTGTGTTCTTAATTTTGAGGTGGCCTTATTTTTTTTTTTTTTTTTTTTTTTTTTTGAAGGGGATATGTTTTTATTTTCCTCGTAAATAAGTATGTGTGGGTCGAGGAGGCCTTATTATTAAGGTGGTCTTTAAGTGAGGTTTTACTGTATGTTAGTTTTTAACTTCCATACCTAACCAATAGTTGGGCCCCAACACTAAATCACAAACTTGATAAAGCACTGTAAAGTCAGGGCCTTGCCTCAATATAGCAGATAAGAAAACATTTAGTGGAAGAAAGAGAAATCGCAACCAAAACCAGTAATGTTGAAAAAGTAGACAGAAACTAAATAATTATTTAGTTATGCCTCAATGCACTCGGCTCATTATATTTCCATGAATTCATATCACACACTTAATAAGTTAGGCATTAAGGTGTTGTTTTACGCAAAATATGTGACAAAGTAAGTCGGTTGTAATTAATTTAATACGTTATAATTAATGGCTGACATTATAGTACAGAAAACTGGGTCATATAGTAACCTTGATCTACTGTATGACCTGCCCTGAGTTCACTGTACGGCTAACAGTGGCTCACGTTATGAAACTGTTTTGTTTTGTATCCCTGGCCCACCGTATTGCATTCACTGCACCCAGGGAACCAAATTGCAAACGTTACTAAGCGTTAGCCGCAAACACCTTTACTGAACGTAGGGCTGGACATACTTCACCAAACTTGATACAGAATAAAAATAAAGGCCAGTTGACAGTGGAGGCAATATAAGACCAATCTCTACCTAACATAACCCCTCATAGAGTGGTTATGGCCTGAGACATTAAATCACTTGCCTCTAACCAATGGGTGTTTGAATCCAGTCCCAGATAAAGACTTTTTAAGTGAGGATTTCAAGCTATCCAGGAAGGATTGCAGAAGGTCGGTGCGAACGTTACAGAACTGATTTGTTTTGTATCCCTGAACCACCGTATCACAGTCACTACACGAAACGTAAGCCGCAAACATCTAATCTGAACACAGGGCAGTACTTGCGCCTAATACAGGGATTTCGAAGTTTGCAGTTCCACCTCGCCATGGTAACAGAAGATAAAGAAAGAACTGGAAAGAAATGGAACCAATCTACGACACCATACTTTTGTTAAATCCCTACAATAACAAATAACACCACCACAGAATTCATTCAAAATACAAGGACTGTTAAAAAATGCCAAAGGACAAGCAAGGAGTTAGATGAAAGCAGTTCCATATTAGTTACAAAAGCATAGCCCCATCCCCTAACAGACCTTTGCCGGCGTATTTGTGACATGCTTGCTGGTATCATTAAAGCTGAGAATAACGTTGACCTGTCTTGGTTTATTGATGTATCCGTCCGTCCGTATGTAAGGGGATTCTGGTTCAGACGAAGATTGAGATAATACAACAGGGACTTTGTCCCTTCCAATAGCACGGTAAATGCGAAACATACCAAGCACACGCCAACCACACCTGAAAACAGCAAAAATATACGGCATCATAACTGTTTTAGTAGGATGATATAATGGAATTGGGGTTCTGTCATCGACTTGTCGAATTAACAGAAAAACGACAACTTGAAATTAAGTTTTAAATTACAATTTGTTACAGAGAAAATTTCCCACGTTGGCTTGTTAAGTAATAAGTACAGTATCTTGCAAATTGTCAACCTGTCAACCGATAATCTAATTGCGCGACAAGTTGAAATGAACTTGTTTAAAGTTGTTTTACTTTTAGTGCTCAAATATTGGTTGACAAGTTGACATAGGCGAGATAATAATCAAGTAAAAAACTTCCACTTTTCAACTTTTCGTGGGAGTATACACCATGACAAATTGAAATTTGAAGTTTAATTTCAAGTTGTCACTGTTGAGTCGACAAGTCAGTGATGGAAACAAGATTCCGTATTAAATTCCTGTAGTGCATAATGGTATAAAGTAATGTCCTCAGTCTTCCAAGACCATGGCAACTAAACATACAATGTAGTTTAAGCCATTCTGAAAGAAATTGTTCGTTTGGCATAAACCTACCCAGCAAAATTTAGGTCGGTAGGTAGGTGGGTTTTGCCACTCAAACTTATCAAAAATATTTCGAGGAGAGGCCATTTTCATGGGTAGGTAGTGTTATGCCAAACAAACAAGTTTTTAATTGTAGCCCTATTGTTTGAGTTTACCCTGAGGAGGTCAGTAATGAACATGTTTTTAACCAAATATTAACTTTTGTACACGAATGCAATGGTTTGTCCTTGAGTTAAATGCGTAACAACTTAGAGAAGTTGAAAATTTTAACCAAATATTAACTTTAGTGCACGAATGCAATAGTTAAATGTGTATCTGTCGTTTTTAACACCCCGATCCCATTACATTAAACGCACATTTGTTGGAAAATGTGAATTAATTTTTGCCTTTAGTAATGCACATTTGTTTGCATGTATATTTCCTAATAGTTAACTTCAATTCAAAGTCTGATGATAATTTTATCTAAATATTGGTTGCACACACCATTAAATTTACACCCTAAAGAAACGGTTGTTGCAATCAATCAAGACATCCTACACAGAAATATATATAGGACAATGGTATCTTAGCTTTAACGAAGTCAACTAACATGAAATTACCATTATATACCATCTCAAATAGGCAAACTTAAAACAAGCAGATTTACACCAGCGATTTGATTGGTAATGATAATTTTATTTAAATAATGGTTGTATACACCATTAAATTTACACCCTGAAGAAACGGTTGTTGCAAGCAATCAAGACATTCTACACAGAAATATATATAGGACAATGGTATAAGGTAACAAAGTCAATCAACATGAAATTACCATTATATACCATCTCAAATAGGCCTAACTTAAAACAAGCAGATTTACTCCAGCAATTTGATTGGTTAATTTTACTCCCATTTCCCCTTATCAAAGTGTCCATTTTCCCCCAAAAAATTATTATTTTTTCCCAATTCTGTGTTCATTTTCCCCCCTCTGACTGAAGTTCTTTTTATTAAGTCATGTCTTTACGTATTTAACCTTTTATAAAAAGACCATTGCCTTGAGTCTTGGCTCTAACATTGCATCATATATATAACAAACACCAGCCAGAGGTGAAAAGTTATTTTTATAAGCAAAACAACCATTACGTTATTTTCCCAAATTTTTGATGTAGTAAATGTAAGGCACATGCAGACAGTAAAATCACTGTACACACAAACTTTCAACAAAACAAAATACAAATTGAGGGTTTGTAAACTGTTATTGTATATCTATTGTCAATGGTTCAGTATGGTTTTATGTCAAACCCTTGATATAGAACGTTTGTTCCTTAACCCTCAATGTTCTAATATGTAATTATCTGTGATCTTGAATACCTTAGCAAACAGATTCACACAGGAAAATGAAGTTATTTAAATTCTGTCTCGCAATCATGAAGATGAATGTATATTTGAATTTCTGGTTTTGCAATTTGCATATCAGTGTTGTGTAAACCAATCAAATCTTACGTTAACCACCAAGGCAATTTCTCTTCAACCAAACAACATTTGTAACCTTGATGCGGATTGGTTAACCTTTCAATAAATGGTACGTTACCTTACCGTAATCCACTGAATTTCGGTGAATTTACCGAAATCCATTTTGGACCTCGAGTGACCAGCAATCGTATCATCTTGGCAGTTTTTATGTTGCACAACAAATCTTATTATTATCATGTTGTTTTATGGCGCATCGACAGCTTTGGTCATTTAGCGCGCAAGAAATGTTAAAAATATGTGACACTAAAAAAGGTATGTGATATACTTGTATATGTTAAATTGGGGTAAATATAGTATAATATGAGATTTTAGATTATAAATATCATAGCTTGTTGTAAAAGCCAATCTGTATGATGTAGCTTATAAATTTTCTAACTTGTATAGTCTCAAAGAGACTTTTAATTATTATCATGTTGTTTTATGGCGCATTGACAGCTTTGTTCATTTAGCGCGCAAGAAATGTGAAATTATGTGAAACTAAAAAAGGTAACGTGATATACTTGTATATGTTAAATAGTTAGCGGACTGGTTGAAGGTCAACACAGCCAACGAGAAAAAATGTACTGTGAAAGGCGTATTTCATGGAATACACTAGATTTATTAAAAATAAGTTAAAAATAAAATAAAAGACTAAGTTTCTTCATCAGAGAGCATGCTCTCACCCCCTGAGACAGAGATTCCATCACTGTCATCCTCCACAACAAATCTTAACGTTCAAATTGTGCCAACCATCTTTTTTCAAGATATTTCTTGTTTCTGTTCGAGTTTTATGTCAATTTTCAATGGCATTTCAGTGATGTATGGCCGTCAGTTAGCCAAATAATTACGTGTTTCTAGGTTACTACCTAGAACTTATATACTGGCTGTCAAGTGAAATTCTTTCAGGAGAAATGTAGGAATAAAATTTACCAAAAAGTAGGAAAAATAAGTTTGTACTAAAAAAGTTAGAGTTTTTACATACCTTTGTGCAGAACTTTGCATTACTCACAGACATAAATTGCTAACTTATAGAATACATCTTGATGAGACTGCATAGACAGGTCTTTTGACTTGTATACATCTTTCACCACTAAGTAAGCAGCCACAGGCCCACAGTCTGCACCCCCCCCCCCAGTCTGTACAGTCTGATTCCAGTCTTCTATGCACTCCCAATTGAAAAGATCCTTCATATATACTACCATTTTCTAACTATCAAAATAAGGTCACTGTGAAGTACAAAATTTGAACCCAAAAGGTAGGAAATTTCAGGAATTTTGAACCAAAAAGTAGGGAACAAAAATAAGGACCGCTTGACAGCCTGACTATATGTTCTTCGGCAAGCATCTATTAACTTTTCCGCACAACAGAGATCAAAGATGAATGACAAATTACTTTGGGTATATTATACTAACTCCTATATAAATACATAGGAGTTAGGATAGTCTTGCACTGAACCCTCGGTATGTACACATAGGGTTCAATTATCGACTGCCTTCAGGGCCTGTATCCACAAACGTTTTAAGACTGTATCTCAGACTTAGACTTTACAAGCATTTCCTTTTCATTATATTTAAACGGATAAATTTTTGCCTGAATATTTCTTGTTACTCACTCTACACTTGCGCCATGTTTTATCAAAATATATTGTGTTACAATAACGTAGGAACAAAATGAAAATTTACCATTTTAAAGTCTAAGACTTAGATTCAGTCTTAAAATGTTTGTGAATAAGGGCCCAGACAAGCAGACAAGTGCCGAGCAGCCTGGCTTGGCAATGACCGCATTACGTTTTTAAGAAATCGAGAAACGCTGGTAGAATCTAGCTCACTTTCACATCTTACTTAATTAAACAAGGAAAGAACTGAAATAAATTTTAAACATACAAACCTGCAGCGCCATGAAAGTTGAGATCTTCAAAGAGGAAATTCTTGACATCTTTCGAGAAGAAGAAGTACTCCTAAAAGCAAAACAAAACATATAATTTAACATCATACAGACATATGGGACCTTATTCACGATCGAGTTAAGACTGAAACTCCGACTTTAAAGATGTATTCAATGCTCATTTTTTTGTTCATTTGTTTGCCTAAACAATCTTGAATACATACACTTTATATAGTTAAAACATCAATAAATCATTGATAATGTATTTCTCTGTATTTGTCGAAAAAAAAGACGTTTGTATTATCATAAAATTAAAAAAAAATCCAGTTTTTTAACAAGCGGGTGTTTTTTACTAGTTTTGTCTGTTAGTAATATGATTAAACAAGTTTGTTTATTATGTCTATACATGGTAATGGTTTTTATTAGGGATGTCAACGAATATTCGTTCATATCTTCGAATATTCGAATCCTGTTTCAAAATTTGAATATTCGGAAAAATATACTTAATAAAAACTTTATGAAAAATAAAAATTGTTGTTTGTTTATTTATTTGCCGACCCCGATTTGTGTAAGAGTATTGTAATTTTATTGACCTGTCAAAATTTGCATATCTTTATGGTCACATACATGATAAATAAGTCTTTATCAAAAGTGGCCCGATTAATAATTTATAGTGTGCATTGACCATGAAGATATGCAAATTTTGACAGGTCAATAAAATTATACAATAAGAGAGTGATTAAGGATGTTGTTGTCGTTGTTGAAATATATGCGCTTGTAAAAGTGTCATTGTGTATATTGGGGGGGTGCTAATATAATTATATATCGGCGGGTGATGACGGTTTGTCTCATTCGATAATCCATTAATTACTGACCGTTTGCAACCATTTGATAGTCCATAGTGTCAAATAGAAGAAAATATGTGTCTAATCATCAGTAATTTTGTTGTTGATGAAAGGTGTAAAAGTTTATGAATAAAGCCCACGGAATACAGGGAATACAAGAGTTGTGGACCTTGTTTTACAACAATATAAAGACATTGATCTCAACATACAGTGCAGTTGCTCGCCCATATGGGTTATCTCGGTGGCGAGGGTAAACAAACTCAACTCCACATACAGTGCAGTAACTATGAAATATACTAGTATTGGTAGAGGTGGTAATAGTAAGATCCTAAGGTCATTATATCTTGAGGTTAATGGCGTGACTCACATCAAAGACACAATTACACTGCCACAAAAAATAAGACTCTTTAGATGTTCCTTAGGCCTAAAAAAAAAATATCTGTGTTTAGGGTAACCCGACCCTACCTGTCGAAAAATCCCGACCCTAGAGTTTTTTACGACCCTGGAGAATTTTTTTTCGATTTTTTTTCGATTTTTAATTGTTTTTGAAAAAAAAAATTAAAAAAAAAAAAAATTAAAAAAAAAACTTTGTCCCTACCCTACCTAGCATTTTTGAGACCGTTACCCTAAACACAGATATTATTTTTTTTGGCCTTAGTAATTGCTCCAATGAAGAAGAGAGGAATGCCATGCGGTCATAAGCCAATAGGAGCATGCATGGTTCTGGTTGGTATGGCAACAATGTACATTTACTTTCAAGTCCGCCTTTTTGTGATTTTCAAATGTTCTGAGCATCATAAGATAATCTCTACTTCAAAATGATATACAATCTCAAGAGATCAATGCCCATCAATCACAGACTGAAGCATCAACTAAAATGTTGGGAGCCCTTTTGCTCCCAAAATGTTGACGCTTTCCCTGCCCCCTGACATCTTCACAACATAAACCGCAACCCCTCCTTCCCCTAGTTAATTCTCATCCAATCAGACGGCATGTTCACATGTGGCGACTGAGAAACACTGATCAACGCAGAAGTTTTAAAAAGTGAGGGAAATCTATCCTTTACTTGAGTGTGGTGGCAAACAAAGTGGTCTCAGCCAATGAAAACATGTTTTAGAAAATATTGACCAATAGACATCATGTACACCAATAATGGTATTTTCAACTAAGTTTGAATCCTCTATATACACATATACTTGTAATTCTCACTGGCCTGATTGCCCTGTCTTATTGATCATATAAATAACATGCTATAGCCCTCTACAGATGATTTTAAAACTGTCTTGCGTTCAGTTACGGCTAACAGTTGCGAGCGTTACGAAACTGTTTTGTATCCCTGGCCCACCATATCGCATTCAATGCACACAGGGAATCAAAGTGCAAATGTTATGAAACGTAAGCCGCAAATACCTTTACTGAACACACACAGGGAACCAAAGTGCAAATGTTATGAAACGTAAGCCGCAAACACCTTTACTGAACACACACAGAGAACCAAAGTGCAAATGTTATGAAACGTAAGCCGCAAACACCTTTACTGAACACAGAGCAGTTAACAAGTTGTTTTTAAAGGTCAAATATACATCCAAATGTAAGATGACAGCATGTAATTAATTTGCATACTTTTAGATACTATAAATGAGTCAAAAGATTTAACCTTTTGATCATTAATGAGGAACTGAATTAACCAATCATAATCTCATATTTAACCTCGACATTTCTGTATGGAGATAAACTAAGTCATTACAATCTTGTATGTGATTGTCTGGAGACAATAAATGTTGGAAGGCTGTGATCGCTGTTAGTAATGAAGTGATGATCAACCAAGTTGACGACATTTATGTATGTTACAGACATCGCCTGATGTCACTTGCTATTCGGAGTAATTAAATATTTCAAACTGGTTTTTAATTATTCATTTTTTGATAAAAAAAAAATCAGAAAACATCATTAACGTTGCTTATTATTCTGTACAAGATCAAATTTTAGTTGTAGTATTTGGTTTAATGAGGCGCAATAATGCACATCTATCATTGCCCCAGTTTGTATAAACACAGTACGAAAAAATATGCAAGTTTTTGGTGGTTTACCATTAGGAATAAAGATGAATCTTTATTAGGGATGTCAACGAATTGCAGTTTTGGTATTTGAATATTCAGTCAACCTTCCGAACGAATATTCGAATATTCGAAATTCTTAATAATAATACATTTGAAATTCGCAGTTTAACTTTATGCTGATAAATTTCGTGTTTTAAACTGATCACTTAAGTTGTGAAATTCCCGACGATAATTAATATTTTCAGGACTTAAGTGTCGTCATCAGAGTGTTGTACATATATCTCTCTTGCTCCCAAATATACAACATGACCTATCAATTAACACCTGTAGATATTATTTTCAAGCGTAAAATGTCATTCAATGCGATAATGTCAATCATTGAAATTTAATACACTTGCATTCAACTTTGGTATTGAAATTATATATTTTATCCAATATTAGGATGCCAAATCAGTATTCGAATATTCGGATGCATGTACAAACGAATATTCTAATATCCGATTATTCGTTGACAACCCTAATTAATATCCAATAATTCACAGTGATTTATAAATGATGTCATAATATAACAAAATATTAAGGCATTCCATGAGGAATGTATTTAAAATTAGTTTCACTTTGCTTACGTAATTAATCTATGCTTCTTCACCTACATATAAAATTTGTATTAATGTTAGCTTGCTCTATGCACTGAAATAACTTTGCAAAATACATGATTTTGCACAGTATAGAACAGTATGTATAGATCATGTATAGGCTAGGATTGGAACTGTAGTATATCGTATTTACCGGTATATCGAAACGCATCATTTTTGTGCAATTATATTAAACTACCAGGCGACCAAAGTTAACCAGAATGATTCCTCTGACCCAAACTGACCACCCCTGTTACATAAATAAAAAAACATACCTCCATATTTACATGAGAGATGTGAAATCCTTGAACGCCGTATCCAAAATACAATGATTTAATAATTCACTGCGATTATCTACCTGGCGGGGTAGTTTATACTAGATGGTAAACATTTTTGATGCAAATCGTATTATTGCTGTCTCAAGTTACTGTTCTCCAATACTGACATATGCAATAGAAATCAAATAACATATACCAATCAAAAAGTGCTAACCCATTAGTACCGCTTCACGCAGTATCAAAACAGCTACTAGACACAATTAATTTATCTTAATTGATTGTGATAGCCGTAAGCAATAGCACTTAAGATTTAATGAAATTGAACTATAGAAAAATTCAAAAAACATTCGTCAAAATCGCGTTAAAAGTTTCAGACTACATATTGACATAATTGAATAAAACTCTCAATAATTACAAAACCTGTATAATATTACCATTCTATCACTTTATAAGCTTTCAGCCGTAGATATCTCATAATCACGAAATAGAAATTACCGCAAATGAAATCAAGTTATAAATTCCACGATGCTAACATTGTTGAAATTGATGGGAAATATAATCATCGATGCAAAGAATAACTAGCTGCAAAAATCAACGATTTTTTGTTTAATTTAAGTAAACTCTAAGTTACACAGACCATGAATGTTTCCCTTGATTGATATCATTGTATTCATAGTGATACATGAAGCACTGTGCAGATTTAAGTTCCTCCTATTTGTGTCTGTTATTTGGTCGTGAAAATTCAGTTTTAACGACACGTCAGTGTAACGAGAGTTGTCTGTACCAATGCATCGACGTTTGTGTTGTGTTGACTTAAAATCTAACTAGGTTTTTAACAGTAAGTACGTTTGATACAGCAGTCTGTTGCCCTAATCAATAATAATAATCCAAATTTATTTGTGAATAAGGCCACCAGCCCATAACACAAATACAGTAAAACCTCACTTGAAGACCGCCTCAATAATAAGACCGCCTCAAATTAAGAACACATTTTTCAAGTCCATTTTCACTGTTACATCGCTCTTTATTCAACCTCAATATTAAGACCACCTCAATAATAAGAACACCTCAATAAGAAGACCAGTTTTCAAGTGTCCCAAGGGTGGTCTTATTATTCAGGTTTTACTGTATATAGCACAATTACATATCACAGGTGTAGATGTCTCTTAAGGTAGCAGAAACAAGATGATCCGTATTCCTAGGTTTCCAACCTTAAGTACTTAAGTGTATTTCGAGGGCTCATCGCAACACTGTCGTAACTCCTGTGTATTTATATAGGAGTTACGACAGTGTTGCATTGAGCCCTCGATTTCCTCAAACAACCGACATCTCACCCACAATATTATCAATGGTAAAGGATAAATGTGATCAGATGGCCTTTGCCAAAATGGCCCAATTAGAAACCTCCCTTTGCATTTGATTTGAGCTATACTCGGAACCAGTCAAATTGCTGCGAGAAGGTTTGGCATGACATTATCATCATTAAGTACCTTATGTATTTTCTATAAAGTACTAAAACCTACAATGGTCTAATTGCAGTAAAAGTCTTTTGATCTTTATATTCAGAAGCTGTAACATTTTTCCAAGGAAAATTATGATTTTGCTCAATAATGTATATGTGTATTTCTTACACAATAATATTACATGTTCAATATTTGCAGAATTCTGCCTTTGTTTTACGTCACTTTTGTTATATATTTTCTCTATGTATTCCCTTCAAATATTTCTCACTAATAATTTTGCTATACTTGTTCCGGCAACATTGATGCCTCATAGCATCAACTTTCTCTTTTTAATTGTTCAGTAGAACAACTAGTTCTATGGCAATTTTCTCATCACCTTCATATGAAAACTACTTTTTTCCGGAAGTGGTGCAAGAATAACAGGTAAGTGAATCGGTTAAAATAGTTCAACATCTGAGCGTTACCTGCATAACATACTCAATACTGGTAGTAATCTTTACTTCACGATTAAATTTAATGGTTCAACAATGTACAATAATGATTCGGACATTCTGTGAAACTGGAAGTTTTGAATACAAAACAAGTGTTCAATACTAGACAACTTCTGTGCTTTCAGCGCTTTGATTTAAGTAACTGTTCTTCAAAATACAAACAGACTACAATTAATAGTCAACCCTCAAAAGTGTCAATATCAAGCCGTTATCTAGATCTCAGAATTTGCAGAAGTTGCAAGACTGACTATCCGACATATTGGACAATTAAATTTATTTAGCAGAAGGTCTCAAGGACATTGCAAAATAACTACATTGTAACAACTATTGTAAAGCTGAGGTCTAGATAGTGAGGTAACTACTCCAAAAACATCTATAGAAGAATATCAACATTATTTGACAGAAGAAATTAATTTCGCTAGCCTTAATAAACATTAAAAACTTCAAACTATGTAAAATTTAGTAAAAGAAAAAAAATTATTATTAAAAATCTTAAGGGCAAATAACTAGAGCTGCCAAATAACACTTCAACAAAAAATGATAAAACAATATAATAGGCATATCTTGGTGCCTATATCTTGTTTGATATCAACACTACAGCAGAAACACTCTAAACAATTCAATATTTTTCAGCAGATATATCGATATCGTCGATACGCATTTCGCCAAATCAATGACAGCTTATACTTCCTATGTACATGATGGAATAAATTAGCATCAAACAACAACAAAACAAACCTGCATCATCATCATCGGCATTTTTTCAAGCATTTTGTATTAAATTCAATTGCCACAGAATTTTAAGTAAAAATTAATCCAGAAACAAATCACAACACCTCAAGTCCAGTGATAAATTTAAGACGAGTTTTCATACAATTAATTTTGTCACTTGTACACCCGTAATGATAATGATATCAAACCGTTCTACATTTCGGTCCGACTTAATCTACTAGATTTTCAATGAAAGATAAACTACCCAACGAAATTGAAAAACAGGAGCATTATTTTAATGAGAGCAAAGTTCAATCATTATCTGGTTTGATTACATTTATACAAGGCTAGATAACATGACAAAATCACCTGTGTCTCCATATATGGGCACCACATGCTGTAATGCGACATGTATGCTATTTTGGTATTTCTATTTTTAGAAGCATGTACAGGGTTTTCCCTAGGATTTTTCAGCTAGGGGTCCCTGGACCCTCGTATTTGACAAATTGGGGTCCTTAAGTCAATTTGTAGGGTCCCAGATATGCAGTTTATACTTGACATAAGTTCATTTTAGGGGTCCCAGGGATGCATATTAAGTGGAAAATGGGAATCCCTAGAAAGAAAAGGGAGTCAGGGACTCAAGATATCTGCGTCAGGGCAATCCCTGCTTGAAATAAACATTCTAGTACACTCCGATGTATCATTTTATAATGGATAATGAAATAAATATGTTTTTTTTTAAAACTTTATAGTACATAATATGCAGACCACTATGGACTTGATGATAACGTAGTTTACATCTCCCGATCATGGTACAAATAGCCACGGATACTTATTTGCATAATTGTCACATGATACAGAGAAAAGACGTACACACAGTTATTGATTTGGACTATGATACACAACAAATAGACAGAAAACACTTGGCTATCTAAATTAGTCATGGGGTTAAACTGAATCATTATCAGAAAATGTTACGAAACTATTTTATTTTGTATCCCTGACCCAGTGTATCACATTCACTGCACACGGGGAACCAGCGATTGCAAACGTTACGCAAACAATCGCCGCAGACATCTTTACTGAACGCAAGGCTGGCACTCATTCATCTTTGCTGTCATTCTTCGACTGCAATCGCCATTCTCTTCCCGTCGACTCATGATCATTATATACGCCATTAAAAACGAATATGTCACTTTAGCCTTCATTTTGTTCCAAGTGTTAAAAGTTTTTTATGGTTACAAATAGGAAAATCATTCCTTCAAAAAGAAATTAAACTAAGGCCCTAGAATTCTTATTTGATACTTGATTCAGTTTAGGAAATTATGTTTGACAATTAAAATATAATTATTTCTTTACAATGTCACTGCACTGATGCAGATCATGTTTAGTTGCCTGGTGTACGTATTATACATGTATATTGAAAGTCGCTCTTCGTTTTTACAACAATATTTAACCATTTCGTATACCGTATATACTCGGCCATAAGACGAGTTTTTTTTACTAAAAAAACAACACCAAAAGTCACTGGACGAGTAACAGATGAAAATACCAAAAAATACGACCAGTTGGTAACCTAAACTGGGCTTAAAATTAAGAGCCGACACCACCGTATCACTGCTATATTGCTAATATCATGTCATGTCTTCATCCATATTATAAGCTATTAATAGCAATATTCTGCGATTTAACTCGTTATCTGGGGGTCATCCCTTCAAAAGAGTCACCAATTAACAATTTTATTGCCAGTCTTTTTTCATCATGCCTGAAATACCCCCCACAACTTATGGAAGGGTTGAAGCAAAAACCTGACATTTTGACCTCTAAAATACCCCCCTCGACTTATGGCCGAGGTCGACTTATGGCCGAGCATATACAGTAAATATTCATGAAAGCCAAAGGTAAATTTGTCTGGCCTTACTGCCCACTTGCATTGAATCATTAATAAAACATGTGATTTACTCATTAAGGTCAAAACCAAACATATACAGTATAGTGGTTTCAAAATTGGTTGAGAATACTGACATTTCATTGGTCAATACTTTCCAAAACATAATCTCATTGGTCAATACTTTCCAAAACTTAATCTCATTGGTTAATACTTTACAAAACATAATCTCATTGGCTGCTCGCCATAAAATTTGTTGACAACGTTTCTCAAGAAAATAAAAACAGACTTATCATGTTTATAGTCTTTATTACAATAAATAAACAACAATTAAGGGTCCTGTTCACTGTAGCTAAGGTCATTAATTAGTCAATGTGTAACAAAGGGGTGTGTCCAATTAATTAATTAATTGTCAGACAAGAATGCAATTTCTTATAATGAAAACGATTTACTTACATAAAGTGACAGATATGATTGTGAGTATGAATTATCAATTCATGTTTCATTCGACTTCATCATAATAACGGATTTTTTACAAAATATATGCAGAAAAATTAAATAATCGTACAGTACTTTTCTATGCTTCTGAATTAATCAAAAAAATTTGATTAATGACACAGATGAATACAGAAGAGATGGGTTTTAGATGAATGGTATTATACAAAAGATCATGACTTGAATTTTAAAAGATTTCTCATAAGAAATTTTCGAAATGTTAACTGAAAAATGTGAAATTTAAAAAAAAAAAATCCTCAAGAGATTTCATTTTATACAGAGGCCGTGCCACGTCATTGTTCATAAATTAATGAATTTAATATTAAACAATTTTGCTGTAGATGATAAAAATGAGCTTTTAATAGTACATATATATATTTTACCGCTTAAAACCACCACTTTTTCTCCCATATCATCATGTCTTTCAGGGGTTTAGCAGGGCCATTTGTCAGTATAAGCATGACTTTGACTTTCTGGGGTCTGTGAGCATTCCCCCCCCCCCGAAAATTTTGAAATTCTGTTTCTTAGCAGCTGCATACTGAGTCATTTAAAAACACAGTTAACAAAAAGCAGCAAAGTACAAAGTTTAGTTGTTTTTGTCATGCTGAAACATTCAAAGCTCACTCCCCCCTTATGTCCGATTTTGATACCATTGGCCTTAATTATCTGTTGATATTTCACATGTCAAACAAACATATGTCCGTGACGTCATTCATGATATACAAAATACACTCACATTGATTGTACACTGCTATCAATATAGAGGACAATTCATGATAGTTCAAAAATTAATGTT
This sequence comes from Mactromeris polynyma, assembly GCA_032209605.1. NCBI lineage: Eukaryota > Metazoa > Mollusca > Bivalvia > Venerida > Mactridae > Mactromeris > Mactromeris polynyma. The sequence goes on from JASFXZ010000023.1 coordinate 10,474,066, forward strand.
GCAAAAAATAAAAACACATCCTGCAACAACAAAAATATCAAATCTTTACAATGAAATACCAGCGAAAGACATGACACGACTAACCACAAGCGCCATTCATTTACGGACGTTGTCATAAAAATTCTCAGCAAAAAAAAAAATTATAAGATTTTAGCAGGAAGTACATATTATGTACGATACGGTAAACGTGTAGTATGTACCACAGGGGACGGTAACAACAGGCTGTCGAAATTTTCCACTAGTCCACGGACATGTTAAACGTGAAAATGTTGGTTGTCCACACCCAACATTCACTTGTTAGAATCTCAATAAATAGCTGTTACATATTTTTTATGACAACAAAAATAAGTTAAAAAGTCGTTTATAAGTATACCAACCAGAACATGTTTTTGTCGGTAAAAATGTATTTTTTATCCAATAATTATGTAAATGATTATCAGTGTCAACCATACAGTAAAACCTCACCTAAAGACCACCTCAATAAAAAAGACCACAAGACGGTATATCTCAGAACTACTTAAATGCAGGGAGTGGAGGTTGGGAGAACAAAAATATCCTGCCAACTCCACAAACAGTAACTTTGTAGATTGTTTCTGAGACGTGCCAACATACATGCTCGAGACAAAATGTCGGAAAGGAAGGGGTTAGTTAAAACCCGGACCGTCATCTTGCAACTTGCAAGACTTATTCCCCTTGTAAACCGTTCACGCTTGAAGCGCTTAAACAACATTACAAGTGGAAATAAGTAAATTAACAACAATAATTGAACATCTTATATAGTTTTATTTGAATGGGTGTTAAGGCCACGGCTCATATAAATTGGTACACATTGTTAAGAAAAAATTGTATGATAGAAACATAGATTGTCGGTTACTATGAATTGCACAAAATTGTTAATGTATGACAGAGAACAAAAGATTGCCCTGGGACCAGACGCGCACTTCGTTCCCTTTGAATTTCAGTTGCAAAAAGGCTGGTGGCAAATACTAAACCACCACATGACATAATTCTATAATAACCGAAATTATGTCACATTGCCACAAGACCACCTAAATAAAAAAAGACCACTTAAATAAAAAAGACCACCTAAATAAAAAAGACCACCTAAATAAAAAAGACCACCTAAATAAAAAAAAACACCTAAATAAAAAAAACGCCTAAATAAAAAAGACCACCTAAATAAAAAAGACCACCTAAATAAAAAAGAACACCTAAATAAAAAAGACCACCTAAATAAAAAAGAACACCTAAATAAAAAAGACCACCTAAATAAAAAAGAACACCTAAATAAAAAAGACCACCTAAATAAAAAAGACCACCTAAATAAAAAAGACCACCTAAATAAAAAAAACACCTAAATAAAAAAGACCACCTAAATAAAAAAGACCACCTAAATAAAACAAAACACCTAAATAAAAAAGACCACCTAAATAAAAAAGACCACCTAAATAAAAAAAACACCTAAATAAAAAAGACACCTAAATAAAAAAGACCACCTGAATAAAAAAGACCACCTGAATAAAAAAGACCACCTAAATAAAAAAGACCACCTAAATAAAAAAAAAACCTAAATAAAAAAAAAACCTGAATAAAAAAGACCACCTAAATAAAAAAAAAACCTAAATAAAAAAAAACACCTAAATAAAAAAGACCACCTGAATAAAAAAGACCACCTAAATAAAAAAGACCACCTAAATAAAAAAGACCACCTAAATAAAAAAGACCACCTGAATAAAAAAGACCACCTGAATAAAAAAGACCACCTGAATAAAAAAGACCACCTGAATAAAAAAGACCACCTAAATAAAAAAACACCTAAATAAAAAAGACCACCTGAATAAAAAAGACCACCTGAATAAAAAAGACCACCTGAATAAAAAAGACCACCTAAATAAAAAAAAACACCTAAATAAAAAAGACCACCTGAATAAAAAAGACCACCTGAATAAAAAAGACCACCTAAATAAAAAAGACCACCTAAAAATTAAGAACACAATTTTCAAGTCCATTTTCACTGTTTTGCTCTTTATTCAACCTCAATGCTAAGACCACCTCAATAAGAAGACCAGTTTTCAAGGGTCCCATGGGTTGTCTTATTTAATGTACAAACACAAACATTTTATGCAGCTTTAAAGAATAATGTCTGTGATAAATGAAACAGTTGTTGTTTCAATCTATATAATAATAAGGATAAAAATTAAAAGATTTTACCGTTCCACAAAAAAATGATGGCCCGTTTTCTTCTCTAAAAATACTTAGCCTTTAAAAATAAGTGATAAATGGCAAAAACACATTTATTTTATTATTTCTTCCTATTTTCATATAGTGAAACGTTACTGCTATGTACTAATCAGACTTGCAAATTTAAGAAAGTCAGAAATATTTAAAACAAATCAAAACAGAAGTTTTGGGCGGGACATTTGTGTCATAAAATATATGCGAACATAAAATATATTGTCTATTTTAGAAAAACCCAAATATATGTTGGACGTCATAATTATTGTCTTCAATGAAAATTATTAAAACTATATCCAAATTTCAGAGACATTTACCGTCTGTTTTTTTTGCAAAATTTCATTTTAAACAGAATGCTGCCTAAATTTTACATACACATGATGAAATTGGAATTTGTAATTTTGCTTATTTCTTTATGATAATTAATGGCAAAAGTTCATTGTAGTAACTGTTGTAAAGCATAAGAAAATTGACATTGTTGTCAAATTTTGTCACTTCAAAGACTTAAACTAACTTTTTTTTAAATATTTTGAAGAAATTTAGTAAATTACCTCCCTTTATCAATAATTACATATTTTTTCCAATGAAAGCATCATTTAAAAAATATAGAGTGAAGGACTGCCTAGAATATTATAACTTGCAACTACTGTGAAATTAACAAACATTGTTCAAGTTATAAATTTATTTAAATTGTGTTTTAAGTTGTAATTATATGCCTTAGGTCGTTAAAACAACCAATCATGCAACAAAGCAAACTTTATAATCAATCAACGCGGTAACAATTTAAAAAACAGATAAATTGTACATATAAGTCGCTGCTGATAAAATTACACTTGCCTTCAGCGTTATCAATCTTATGTAGAAAACTTTTACTGGTGTTTTAAGTTTACATTATGTTGATTTTATCCAAGTATTAAAAGGATCGACCTACAAATGCATTTAAAATTCAAGTACATGTACAGCCCCAAGTACTTCACTTTAGGCTCTCAAACTTTTTGTTTTGGATTTAATTACATCGCTGGCTTAGAAGTTAGAAATCATACTATGAAAGAGGATATTTCATAAAAGGTCATAAATTACTGATTCCAGCAAACAAGTTTTCTGAATACCAAAATTATTTTTCGGTAGCTATAGTTTTTATAAAATCAGTAATTCACTAATGACTTTTATTATTTTTTATGTTGTATTTTACAAAAAATGCAGGGCCGGGAGCCGGTAAAATTACCCAGTTACTTCAGTATCATCACCCGTCTTCTTTTCTTGTCTGAATGATCGTAATAAAAGGGATGTACCCACCGACTCCTGCCTACTTTTGGCGACTTCCCTTCTACCCTAAGAATTAGCGAAACCAGTCAATGCGAATGACCGTCGGACCTCGGACCTGACCGGTAACCTTTGAAGAGGACCAATGAAATTTACAATTACACTGGCCCTTTTGGCCGGTGGATCCCCCGTTAACAAAAATAGCCATATCTTGACTGGATATTTCAATATGCCCCATAACTGTCTTCAACGATTTTCATTGGTTTATAGCAAGTTATTTATTAGACTTTAACCAAATTAAATAGCTTAATATAATAGCATATTTGACGATTATGGTCATTATTAATTTCCAGGCCAGTAATATTCTGGCCAGACCAGTAGCACTTCTTAGTTTACCAGTCCTCCGGTCCAGTAATATTTCTGTGTCTTTCGCATAGACTGTGACACCCCTGAAAAAGCGTGAGGTTTAGACTAATAGTAGAATCTTGACACTTGACTGGTAGAATCCCTCAACTTTAAGGCAAACTCTCCCAAGCACTGAGGATAATAAATAATAATCCTTAAAAACTTTTTTGTTTGGCATTGCCCTACCTAATCAGGAAAATGGCCCCTTAGACTCAAAACATTTTTGAGGTGTCTCAGCTAGGGATTTTTTAGGGTTGTATGCTATTAAGTTAAACTTGAATGACCATAATAAATAAACAATAATTATCTACATACCAAAATTTTGCCGAGTTGTGTTATACCTAACAAACCCGAGGAAGGCCAAGCTAAACCCCTTTTATTTAACCCATGAGATTCAGCAGATAAGGCCTTACCCCTAAATAAATAATATGTTTGTTTCAGGTTTCATGCCCAATAAAAAGGGTCGACAGGCAGGTCGGATTCTTTTTGGAGATTTTTTTTATTTTCAAACAAGCAAATTAAACATAGATTAAAATGAAGATTATGTTAAAAGACAAATCCCCTTTCCCTTTTAACATGGATAATGTTTATTCAAGGTGAATATAATAATGCTCTATAGCTGGGATACTGTAACCGGGTGTACTGTCTCTATATCTGTGTCTCCAAGGGAACTCACAAGTTTGATTAAATAACTACAACAGCTCTTCATTAACTAACATCATTTTCATCACTCTGTCATAATACTCGTAAAGCGTCTAAAAACTGGGCAGATTTGAATCTAAAGACGAATTCACTCAAAGAGATTTAAACAAAAAGAAAACAAATTAACACGTCTAAAAATGTTCTAGGGTCGGGCAAAAAAATAGAGAAGGTCGGTAAACCTAAAACAAACATATTTTTCTTTTACGCATAATTGGTATTAACAGGGTGTTAAAAAAAAGTTTTTTCACTAAGTTTGAATTTCAATAAAATGAAAATAATTCTGTGCACACTGGCTTTATTTCGTATAATGAAAACTACTGCATTTTTCATGAATATCTGTTTTATTTTGAACTCTCACACAGAAGTAAACTATTGGTATATAGCGACATAGATCTGATGGAACGAGCAATTAAAATAAATACTAAAATTCAACTTTGTGAACAAACTTTTTCAACACCCTGTATATAGATTTTCTTTGCTCAAACATAATTTCATAGCTGTTGCATCATACAACAAGTCATGCAGCATAAACTATGAGAAAGTAATAACCAGCATAATTATTAATCAAATTCCATCTTTCACTGAAGTATGTATAGTAATTAGTAGTCACCACACCATGAATAATGAGAAGTGTGTATCACGGATCGAGGTGCATATCACTCAAGTAATCCGACATATGCAAGATATGGCAAAAATTGTAATTCACTTGCGTTCGACTGTCAACTCGAACAATGCTTTCTGACAGTTTACGGCACAGTGACGAGATCACAAATAATCTCAACTAGGCAACAATGACAATTTGAACAAAAACTCTACATCTATAATCTTCAAAAGAAGACATTCCTAACAGTGTTTTGCAAACAGGCCACATATGTTTTGTATGTGAAGCTTTTGTACAAAGCATGTTTTGAAATGTAAAGTTGCACATGAAAGACAGAGTGCGGCAAAGTATAGGACACGCAATTATTTTAGCCACTAGATAGTTCAGTGTGATGGAATGGATGAAAACGCGAAGGTGATACCATTCCTGGAGCTGGGTAGCAGGAGCGGATCCAGGTTTTGGTATTTGGGGGGTCTTAGGGGGTGGGGGGGGTGCGTAGCTTTTTAAATACAACCGGTAGCAGCGATGGAGCTATATTTTCGTATTTATTCTCAGACAAACACATATGGTTGGGAAATTTAAGGGTGGCGCACGCCAGGTACGCCCCCCCCCCCTTGAGCCGCTAGTGGGTAGGTGAATTTGATGTAAATCTTTGAGACGAAACCTTCTTGTCTAGAGTGGTAATCTCTATTGATGTTTGTGTTGTTAAACTGACTAGCTTGATACCGCCAATATCACCTTGAAAGTAAGGGCCTGGAGCTCCCTATACTTAACTCCTAAGTTTTGACAGGCTGAGGGACAGGTAGGTGTTACTTTTGGGCAGAACAGACATATCAATTAAATATACCTATCTATCAATAGATAATGTCAACTCCTCTTCCAAGTGTTTATTTTGGCTATTTAGGGAAGATGACCAATACCCTTGAATTTGGGAATTTTTGCACATTAAACTTAGAAATTGGGAAAAAAGTTTAGCACCATTATGGGATCTTTACTACTGGCAATGGCAAGGTTGCTTTCTATGTACTGCATGAGTGCCTTTAAGTTTGTTTTTGATGAGGGCTTTAAGGGTCTTAAATTCACTACTTTTTGCAATGCTGGACTGTTTTTTGTTGTTTTTTAAATATAATTTATACCTGTTGTGTATATGTTTCTTGGTCTCTTTTGTATTATTGTAATCCACGTTCCTAGTAAAATGACTACATCTAGATATATAGCCAACCCTGGATAAACCGAAGGATTAAAAGATTGTCTGCTAAAAAGAAGAAACACTATAAAAGAGCTAAACAGAATGGAAACCTTGAGGATTGGAATTTATATAAACAAAGCAAAACTGAAAGTCAGCGCGAATGTAGAAAAGCGCACAATACATACATATATAAGTGACATGTTAGATGAGGATAGACGCAATAACCCTAAAAAGTTTTATAGTTATATAAAATCCAGAAAATGTGACTCTTCTGGTGTATCCCCACTAAAATCTAATGGCTCTCTTCATAGTGACTGTAAAGTAAAGGCTGAAATATTGAACTCCCAGTTTACTTCTGTGTTTACATCTGAGGACACTAGTAACATTCCAACTTGGGAAGAAACCTACGAAGAGGTACCACATATTACTGTTACCAGAAATGGAATCTTAAAACTGTTGAAAGACATTAATATCCACAAGGCTACTGGCCCAGACAATATTTCAGGGATTTTACTGATGCATTGGTGCTGATCTTTCAGACCTCGTTGAACTGTGGTAAACTTCCATCAGCATGGAAAGAAGCATTTATTACCCCTTTGTTTAAGAAAGGTGAAAAGGATACATCATCGAATTACACACCGGTTTCTCTTACATCTATCTGTTGCAAACTGCTTGAACATATTATACATAGTACAGTTATTTATAGCCATCTAGAACAGCATGGAATTCTAAATGACGCACAACATGGATTTCGCAAATCAAGGTCATGCAAATCCCAACTTATTATCACCATACAGGATCTAACGAACAGTCTCAACGCAGGTGACCAAGTGGATGCCATATTGCTCGATTTTAGCAAGGCATTTGATAAAGTGCCTTTTGACAAAGTTGCGATGCTACGGGGTACGGGGGCATCTACTTGATTGGATCTCGGACTTTCTAACAGGCAGAACCCAGTCGATAGTCCTTGAAGGGCAGCATTCTTCCTGCACTCCTGTAACATCCGGCGTGCCCCAGGGGACCGTCCTAGGCCCACTCTTTTCCTTGCTTATATCAACGATATGCCGGACTGTGTCTCATCCACTTCACGCCTCTTCGCCGATGACTGTTTATTATACCAGGTTATCAAATCCACATCAGATGCACGCAAACTTCAAGAAGATTTAGATAAACTCCAAGAATGGGAAAATAGCTGGCTTATGCAATTCAACCCAGACAAGTGTGAGGTCATTAGAGTCACCAAGAAGCGCTCTCCTATCATTACAACATATAACATCCATGGAAAACCTCTATGTCTATCTACTGTCAACACAGCAAAGTACCTTGGTGCTAATATATCTTCAGGTCTTTCCTGGAACAAACACATAAACATTACCTGTCGTAAAGCAAATAATATGCTTAGTTTTCTAAGAAGAAATACATTTAACTGTCCACCAAAGGTTAAGGAGATGTGCAACAAGTCTGACACTAGTTAGACCTATTACAGAGTACTCTTCCACTGTCTTGGATCCTTTCACCCAATGTAATATCAACAAGTACAAAGAAGAGCTGCTAGATATGTATTTGGCGATTATCGTAGAACGAGTAGCGTAACAACCATGCTCAACCAATTACATTGGGAATCACTACAACAACATCGACAAAAGGCCAAGGTTATTACGATGTATCGAATAGTTCATCAGCTGATAGCTATTCCAGTTGAACCATACTTGGTCAAGACTAACATTTGTTTACTGAGAGGTCACAGTATGAAATTCCTGGTCCTCATTCTTTCCTAGCACCATACGACTGTGGAACTCACTCCCAGATACAGTTGTAGCAGCCAATACCATTGAGGGCTTTAAGTCCGGACTGCAGGGGATCAGTGTTTAGACTGTTGAAGGGATTTTAACTTTTAACTATAAATTTAAAGTTTTAATTGCACAACTTTGTCCTCAACGACACATGTATAGCTCACCAACTTCGAGACTACTCAATTTGAGGCATGAAGTTTATTTGGAAGAAGAAGAAGAAGAAGGAAGAGCTTTCACGACTAACCTTCATAGTGGGGACAATTTGTGAAATGACACTTTGTGTTGCACCAGTAAACCTAGACCAAATATCATCAACTGATAGGGAATCTGCCTTCTGCAAAATAACACGTTTGTATGACAAATGTAAAATAGTAACACACAAACTGAAAGTCACATTACCTTCTAACAAAGAATGATAGTATTGACAACAAAGTATACTTACCCCCATGTGTATTGACATGTTTTTCATCATTGCTAGAGTTGGAATAACAATTCCACTCTTGTCGTAAAGAAGATAATCCATTTTGAAGAATTTTTTTCAGCAAGTTGAGCAACTTATTTATTTTATTTATACGAAGATAAACAATTTAAGTTCAAAATCCCATTGTAAATAAGTAAACTATTCATGGCAGAATATATATGGCGAGAATTCTGTACTGACTAGAATGCAACATGTTTACCGCGACTAACACGAGATTTTTACTATAAAATGATAAATAACGCCTAAGTTTAGCCTGCAGCGATATTATGTATCAGTTCATCCTCCATTTTGAGTTTAGCGCTATCACATGACTATCACGTGAGACACTTCGCATGGATTGGATAAAATTTGAAGACATTTAATCTCATTGGCCAAAACTAACGCATGGATTTCAAATGCGAAAGTGGATGTCAACACAAAACGTAGTGCGGCTCTGTCAAAGTTTTGAAGACTTTTTGACAATTTGTTCTGGTTTGTAATAATATAGTGTTAGCAATTTTGGTAAAATGCGCCCATCCTCATGATTATAAATATCCTGTTAATTGGTAAAGCGCTGTAATTTTCCGGTTTTGTGTAGTTTGCTTGATCGACGTTTCGTACTCGAATTATTTCGAACCTACTACTAGACACACGCTCTCATTTAGTTAATAAATTTTAATGTTCCTATTTTATAAAAATATATTTGACATATTTATGAGTGAAATGACGGAATGTGTCTAGTATCTGTCTTGAACTAGACGTAAATTTCTGAAAATAAAGTACCGGTCTTGTGAACTTCTTTAGCTTTTAATTTTAGTGTTGATCATGATGTTTCTCCAGACCATGACATGATCCTAAAATTATAATACATTTAATCACTATCATACAAGAAATCTGTATGAAGTTTTCTAGATCTATCAATTGATCCAAGTTTAAGAATGTTCTTTTTAAATTCCATTGGTAAAGTACAGTACAATGAATAGCATGGATCTAAATTCCACCCTCTAAATTCCGGTATGACTAAAATACGCAATGGAGATTTATGGGGGCAATGGAGATTAAAATTCAATATACCACGTTTTTTACTTTAAATATGTCACATATTCGACAAAGTGTGGTATATAAATGTGTAGATATTGTTTATAAATATGTTATGATAGATCTATTGTAAACAAATACATATGTAACGATTTTCACTTGGGCAATGGAGATTTTTTCACCGGCGCAATGGAGATTTCTTCCAATTATATCTACCACGTAAACTTGTAAACTAACACACATTAACCCGATTTTTATGCATGTACAATACTTATATATGTGAATTCACAACTGCAATGAAGTTTTTCCAGGTACGCAATGGAGATTTTCACTGGAGAAAAAATTGGAAGAAATCTCCATTGCGCCGGTGAAAAAATCTCCATTGCCCCAGTGAAAATCGTTACATATGTATTTGTTTACAGTAGATCTATCATAACATATTTATAAACAATATCTACACATTTATATACCACACTTTGTCGAATATGTGACATATTTAAAGTAAAAAACGCGGTATATTGAATTTTAATCTCCATTGCCCCCATTGCCCCCACAAATCTCCATTGCGTATTTTAGTCATACCCTCTAAATTCTAATCAAAGACATAATATTATACCAATTAGGTCTTCATCTTTGATCTAATTATAAGATCCACAAGAAAATTAACGGGGAAAGTTATGCCCTACTAGTACTATGTACTAGAAACACATTGAATTTTAAACTTTACTATTAAATTACTGAAGATTCAATGTTGATGTGTACTTTTTTTATTGCAGAATGGGCTTTGCTTTGCGAACATGATATAAACACATAAGTCATGTCTGAAAACACTGTAGTCCAAGATGGGGCTAATTTGCCTGTTGGATGGAATGATCTGTCTGCTCTGGATCAAAGTGTATTCTACCCAGCAGACATGTCCGCTCTACCAACCTCAACACCAAATCCTGCAAAACTACGAAGAAAGAGCAGGAGATCTTGGTTTGATGCTACACCGAAAGGTTTCAAATTTGATATTGCTGTGGAGAAACCAGAAATGAAGAAACCTCGACCAAAAAGTGAGACAGTGGAAGTTTTGACCCTTACACATTTTACTGCTGCCCCTAGATTAGGGTTTGGTACCATGAAACTGGGCCAAGAGAGGACATGTACGTTGCTGCTGAGAAATCCACATGACTATGAACAGTCTGTAAAATTGGAGAAAGTGCCTGAGAAGAAAAACTTCAGCGTTCCATGTAAGGAATTTACCGTTGGTCCCGAGGAATCGTATCCATTAGAGATCACTTGGTGTCCGAAGGAAGCGGGAGGTTGTAGGGAGATGGTTTTGATGCAGATTGATAATGCCTACAGGTTACAGGCGTATGTGTTTGGCACAGTGACTGCTCCACCACCTCAGAAAAAGAAAGGGGTAATTTGTACTTCATTTATTATTTCATAAAGTAAAATTGATACATTACAGTTACTCAGGGGTGTCATTACAGTTACTCAGGGGTGTCATTACATTACAGTTACTCATGGGTGTCATTACATTACAGTTACTCATGGGTGTCATTACATTACAGTTACTCAGGGGTGTCATTACATTACAGTTACTCAGGGGTGTCATCACATTACAGTTACTCAGGGGTGTCATTACAGTTACTCAGGGGTGTCATTACATTACAGTTACTCAGTGGTGTCATTACATTACAGTTACTCAGGGGTGTCATTACATTACAGTTACTCAGGAGTGTCATTACATTACAGTTACTCAGTGGTATCATTACCGGTACATTACAGTTACTCCGGGGTGTCAATAAGAGCCGGTGGCCGGTAAAATTACCTGGTTACTTAAGCATCATCACCCGGCTACTTTTCTTGTAATGGGTTACGTAATTAAGGGGTGTACCCCCCCACTTTTGGTGATTTCCCTGCTAGTTCAAAACTAGTGACACCCCTGGTTACTAATTTTTCCTGATTTCCATTGCTATCCATTTTTGTTTTTATCATAGATTTGTTCTGAATCTGAACACTGCTTGAATCATAGTGAACGTTTTCGAAGTCAATCTCTGTCTTGTTTTAAACTATTGATCTATTTTTGGAGATTTAATAATAGTAATCATATTCATAATTATATTTCAAACTGACTAGAAATATTACTGTGATTGAGAATAAGAGAATCTAAAATTAATCTTAACATTTGCTTTGCAGAAAAGAGTTGGATTACTAGCTTCCAAAGTTGCCCGGCCTTTCTCTGTGATTCATACTACCAGTCTAGCAAACATCAATCATGATTACAGTCCAGAAAAGAAGACTGGAACTCTGTCTAGCAGACAGACAAATCTTAAAGTAAAAAAGCCAGGGACACAGTCTAAGGGTCCAGTTTTACATACACAGTCTAGAGCTAAAATTGGAACAGTGACTAAGGCTAGAAAATCTGAAGAGGTCAAAGCCGGAAGAAGGTCTGCACGGCTTAGTGGCAAGTTTGAGAGTGATACAAAAGAAAATTCTGAAAACATTGATCCGGACACTGAATCTAAACGGCTGTCAGGTTCTCTAGAAAGGGAAGGCAGAAAGTCGAATGAAAGAAAAGCTGTTTTGAAAAGAGAAGAGAAGAATCAACGGAAGAAGATGAGACGATCTAATACCTATTCAAATGTTTCTGGAGCTGGTCTGCCTATTCCTATCATTCAAGGAGAAACTGTGAAAGGCCTTAAGGACACTAGCATGATAAATGACTGTAACATTAGTGGTATTGAAATGTTGCCCGATCATGCAATTGCAGTGAATGTGGATGTTGTAGAAATCTGTAAAAGTTCAGTAGATGTACCACTTGGTTTGGCTCCAAAGTTGCAGGGAGAATTGGTGACTAAGAATTATGACTCGGAACCAAGCTTTCTTGAAAATCCTCGCCAATATGCTGTCAAAGACGGAGTCACAGATGAACCTAGCTTTTTAGAAGTACATGAACAATGTTTAGTTCAAACTGTGGTGGTGGATGAACCAAGTTTTCTGCAAGATCATATTACCAGTGTACAAACAAATTACGAAAATCTGGAACCAAGCTTTTTAGAACATATGGGACAGAACATGGGTAAGAATCCTGTCTTGACTGGTTTACAGAATATTGAAAAGTACAGTGACAGTTTGGAACCTGAGAACCAATCTCTTGAAGATCCAAGTTTCCTTCAGCCAGATACAAAGAAGCCAAACAAGCCACGAAGATCATTGCGAAAGAGGAGCGGAATTCAGGAACTTGGTCAAGAAAATCAACCTACTGGTGTTAAGTTACTGCGAAGTGCCAAAAGGAATAAAGCTAGAAGTACTGAAGTGAGCCCTGAGTCCTTCTTAAAAGAGAATAAAATTAGAAATGTCCCAGAGTTGGAACCAGCCAATGAACACAAGCCATTGAATGACTCGGTAGGTCAAAGTTCCATACTGGAGCAGCTGCAACACCTCAAGTCATTTGTGCATGATAGGAGTTTAGAGATAGAGAAAAGTGGAGGAGAATCCTTTCACGAAGCTGATGCAAACGTTGAAGAGTTACAGAGGAGGGAAACATTTGTAAAACAGAATATATCGAGATTTTCAATGCCAGGGACTGAAGCCAACATCAGACGTGGAACATTTGTCACTGGTCCTTCTAAGATAAAGATTATTGAAACCCAGCAGCCGTCCGAGGCAAGTCCTAGGCGAACGACTTTTACAGTGGTGAAAACAGCCGAGGTAAACAAACCGGTTAGACAGAAAGTTGATGTTACTGTTAATGTAGTTTTAGAGGAAGATGAAAATTCTGTCGAAGAAATTGAAGAAAAGGTGCCTAGTAATGTTGATAACACATCAAAAATGTCTGAGGAACAGTGTACACTACTTGAAAACAAGGGACGAATATTCTCACAGGATAGTTTAGATAATGGCTCGTTTGAAAAACAAACCGAGTCGCCACAACAAATATTCTCTGAGAATATCGAGGTGTTCACACGCAGGTCTACATTAACTGTTACTAAGTCTCGACCATCCGATGCTCTTCTGGAACACGCACAAAGATCTGGTGCACACAGTACTCGCTTGTTTAAGTCTGAAAATGCTATTACCTCAATCTTAGAAGATGTTCGTGGAGATGTTGAGCCCGATATGAATAAATCTTGCACACCTTTGCAGAATAGCACATTCGAAGTACCATTAGAAGATAGCATTATTGTTCGCAACTCTAGCTTTCCCTCTACACCACATTGTCTGTTACCTAACAGTCCTCTTCTGAACGATTCTAAGCGGTCAACACATATAATCGAAAAACCCAAAGTTGTGGATCTGAGCAAAATCGGGACAAAGCAGCTATTCATTAAAGAAGCACAGACTGATGAGAAACCTGAATCAGACAAAGATGAGATTGGACATGATAAGGAACAGTCTGATAAAATAGATAAAGCAGATGGGGTCGAAATTGCTTCACCACCAAGCGCAAATACAAGAAGAAGGCTGTCAGCTAGGCGATCTGTTACTACACTGAGAAAGTCAACAGAAAGGGCAGAGGAAGTGACTGTACATCTTGAGTCAGCTGAAGTGCGGTCAGGAAAGCATTCAGAGCCAAGGGAATCAACTATATATGATAATGAAGTTGTGGCAAGTGAAGAACCCACTGATGATGAGCCACTTGATGAAACTGAAGTTGTTTCCAAAACAAGTGGTAGGAATGAATCGGAAAATACTGTGGAAGCTGGACAATTATTGTTCATTCCACTTGACACTAAACCCCTTTCAGAAGCCCCGACAAGACCCCTAGTACAACGACCCAATCCAAACCAGTTTTTGAAGAAGCGTAGTAACCCAATAGCGCAAGAAGTTGACAGACGATGTAAGCGTACAAAAAGTGATAGCGTGGCTTTGAATCTGCAACCTTGCGAACAGAAGACATTCGTGTCCCAGCAAGCACCATTGAAGCCTACTCGAGTCCCTAGGCAGACTATCAAATCAACTGGTTAGTTACAAAATATTTTTACCAATGAAATTTTCTGTGTTTGTATTATCCATTTAAATATAATTTATATATTGATTTGCCTTAAGAATTATAGATACTTAATTACTATTTATCTTATTCAAATTAAGACAATACTGATAGCCTGACTGTTACTTGGTGGACTATGTTTGAAATGTTATCAACATAATTACTATTTATCTTATTCAAATTAAGACAATACTGATAGCCTGACTGTTACTTGGTGGACTATGTTTGAAATGTTATCAACTTAATTACTATTTATCTTATTCAAATTAAGACAATACTGATAGCCTGACTGTTACTTGGTGGACTATGTTTGAAATGTTATCAACTTAATTACTATTTATCTTATTCAAATTATGACAATACTGATAGCCTGACTGTTACTTGGTGGACTATGTTTGAAATGTAATCAACTTAATTACTATTTATCTTATTCAAATTATGACAATACTGATAGCCTGACTGTTACTTGGTGGACTATGTTTGAAATGTAATCAACTTAATTACTATTTATCTTATTCAAATTATGACAATACTGATAGCCTGACTGTTACTTGGTGGACTATGTTTGAAATGTAATCAACTTAATTACTATTTATCTTATTCAAATTATGACAATACTGATAGCCTGACTGTTACTTGGTGGACTATGTTTGAAATGTTATCAACTTAATTACTATTTATCTTATTCAAATTATGACAATACTGATAGCCTGACTGTTACTTGGTGGACTATGTTTGAAATGTAATCAACTTAATTACTATTTATCTTATTCAAATTATGACAATACTGATAGCCTGACTGTTACTTGGTGGACTATGTTTGAAATGTAATCAACTTAATTACTATTTATCTTATTCAAATTATGACAATACTGATAGCCTGACTGTTACTTGGTGGACTATGTTTGAAATGTAATCAACTTAATTACTATTTATCTTATTCAAATTATGACAATACTGATAGCCTGACTGTTACTTGGTGGACTATGTTTGAAATGTAATCAACTTAATTACTATTTATCTTATTCAAATTATGACAATACTGATAGCCTGACTGTTACTTGGTGGACTATGTTTGAAATGTAATCAACTTAATTACTATTTATCTTATTCAAATTATGACAATACTGATAGCCTGACTGTTACTTGGTGGACTATGTTTGAAATGTAATCAACTTAATTACTATTTATCTTATTCAAATTATGACAATACTGATAGCCTGACTGTTACTTGGTGGACTATGTTTGAAATGTAATCAACTTAATTACTATTTATCTTATTCAAATTATGACAATACTGATAGCCTGACTGTTACTTGGTGGACTATGTTTGAAATGTAATCAACTTAATTACTATTTATCTTATTCAAATTATGACAATACTGATAGCCTGACTGTTACTTGGTGGACTATGTTTGAAATGTAATCAACTTAATTACTATTTATCTTATTCAAATTATGACAATACTGATAGCCTGACTGTTACTTGGTGGACTATGTTTGAAATGTAATCAACTTAATTACTATTTATCTTATTCAAATTATGACAATACTGATAGCCTGACTGTTACTTGGTGGACTATGTTTGAAATGTAATCAACTTAATTACTATTTATCTTATTCAAATTATGACAATACTGATAGCCTGACTGTTACTTGGTGGACTATGTTTGAAATGTAATCAACTTAATTACTATTTATCTTATTCAAATTATGACAATACTGATAGCCTGACTGTTACTTGGTGGACTATGTTTGAAATGTAATCAACTTAATTACTATTTATCTTATTCAAATTATGACAATACTGATAGCCTGACTGTTACTTGGTGGACTATGTTTGAAATGTAATCAACAAGGAGTACATGTATGTTAAAGATGTAAAAGTTACACTGAGCAAAAAACATTTTTACAATATTTATTGGGATCCATTTGACCCTGGAGTTGACTCTTTGACCCCTTCAATTTCCAGAAAGCCACTCTTTGTCCCTTAGGATTCTGGCTGAAGGATCAATATTTTCTGAATTATAAGTATTTTTGGCTATAGAATAGTCAAATCCAGTCAAAAATTATCATGATTGTGACTCTTGAGAATCAGCACCTGTAGTCGATCCCCTGGTATTGTTAATATGTAAAATACATATTTGTTTACGATTGAATGATTCATTGTGTTTCAGGGTCTGTTAATGATGTGAGCAGACGACAAGTACTCAAGCCTAAAGCTGGTGTAGCTAAGGGACTGGCGCAATCAAAACTCATTCTTTCCAAGAAATCCAAATCTGGTTTGTGTAATTTATTAATCAAGCTTCAGTGATTGAAATATCATATTTTGAAATATTAGTTATCATGTAAGCCGTTCGCCAAATTTAAGGATGTCCAGCTGTCTGATATAAATAACACTGGTCTTGTTAAGACAACTTCATTTTACAATTAACAAAATTGATGAAGAATTCACTTGATTCACTTTCATTTGATATTGTTTATATACTTGCTGTTCGTGACAAATCTGTATTGGCATGTTGATTGTCGTGTACATTTACCTTTTGCTTTGTCTTATTTGACAGGACTGTTGTTGATATATATGATATATACTGCACATGTGCATAAATCTAATTTTAAATCTGAACTTGTGTAATAATTAATAAGGCTAAGGACTAGTTACTTTTTTTATTGAAAATGTTCACCCATCAACAATGAATATGTATGACCTGCGCTGGATTGTTACATTCAGATAAAAAAACACAAACATGATATGATGGATAATTTATTCAGCGTTACATGCATTGTCTATTTATTTTTTCAGCTGTACCAAGACTGCCTTTAGCTTTTGCTGCCAAGAATATGTTTTATGATGAACGATGGATGGAAAAACAAGAGAGGGGTTTTGTAAATTGGCTTAACTTTATTCTGACTCCAGCTGATGAGCATCAAAGCAGTGATGTCAAGGTTAAAGGTAAGCGTTTGTTTCTCTATCTAATGTGGTTTTGTGGTAATTGGTAAAGAATTTGTGTGGTTATGGTGCATGTATATCAATTTGTGTCTTGATATTAAGTGCATAATTTTGTCCCCTTTTTATATAGAAATTAATACAAGAATAACATTCAGGAGTATTTTTTCTTCCTTCAATATGTATTTGTAATTTAAACTTATGATATTAGTCAGTCTTTTATTCTGCTTGTAAAAATAGATATTTGAAAAGACTTGCTAAATTTCAAGTATGATCTATGCTTTAGCTATATATTCTACTTCCTGTGAATTATATTAAATCAGCTTCATTAATTTGCAATATAATCACATTATCATGATTTCAATGTATGTTTGCATATTTTCAGTGGACGCTGGCAAATTAACCTTAGATGTGGAGAAAGGTCGTAATCGACTTGCTCCAACCAATGAAATCCTGTCATTCCGTACCTACTCCGCTCAACGTAAGTTGAATCGTCTGAGAAAGTCCGCTTGTCGTCTGTTCCAGTCTGATGCTGTTAGACGAGTGATGCAGAAACTTGAAGCGGAGGTGGAGAGTAATCGTCTGCTAGTGAGAAAAGATAAAATGTTACATGCGGATCTTGGTGCTAAACAGAAAATTCTCGACATGTTGCTGTCATATAATCCACTATGGCTGAGAGTTGGTCTTGAGGTAAGTAATCTTAACAGTTATTTAGGGTTCCATTTGATTTGACCCTGGAGTTGATCCTTTGACCCCTGGAATTTCCCAAAAGCCACATTTTGACCCTTAGGATTCAGACTGAAGGGGGAAATAAGCCATATTTGTGTTGTCACTTTTTTATTTGTTTATACCATTTTCAATCAATTATGACAAATTTATAATACTTCTTGACAATTACAGCAATGTCTTAATATATAAGAAATGTGGATTCACTCCAACTGATCTTACAAGAATTGTTCTGCTGTTTGTTGTGAGAGGAAATTTAAATGGAAATAGGGAAAACAATACAATTTTAGTTGGGGAATGGTGCCCATAAACGGCCCCAAAAGTGGCGAAAAGAGTCCACTGCCATGTGTTACGTAACAAACACATCACTATGTGATATCATTGAACTTTGATTTCGATTCGTTCATTTTCTTTTCTGTCAGAATCTCTTTTAGTAGTTGTTATTCACTTTATTTCAAGGTAACAAGTTATTTTGTCTTCAAATGATTTCAGACGATATATGGAGAGATGGTTCCCTTACAGTCCAACAATGATGTGTATGGTCTGTCTAGGTTTATCATTCTACGTCTTCTTGTCAGTCCCGACATTGCTGATGAATATGCACACCCTACAGTACCACATCTGTACAGAGATGGTAAGTCATACACCTCACCACTGATCTCCTAAAACATCTCAAATAGAAATCTCAGCTCAATGTCAAGATTTTGCTCAAATCAGAGTCTGAATTTGAGACAATCGCATTTTGGATCCTTTGAAATTTTTCTGAGAAAAAAACTCATTTTTTTGTTTTCGTTTTGTAATACTTATTTTAAGTCCAATCTCAAATGGAATTTATCTATGTGTAAATGTCAGATTGTTATGATTTATTTTTGTATTTATGCAACATATTTTCTCTGTTATCAAATTCTGTTTAAGGTAAAAATGTTATATATTCTCAATATTGATAAGTTTCTTGAATAAAAATAATTGTTAACGCTCAATGTACATTTGAGTATTAAAGCTTTCTGATGTGACGTCATAACTTCGTAGTTTACCTTTTTGCATCTTGTTGTTATTAAGATGGAAATTGCTATAAAGAGAAAATGAGACATCCCATTTTATTATATTTGGTATTAAATGAAACTAGAAAAATATGTAAAAAATCTGAAAATTGATATTTTGGTCACTAACATAGGTTTTCTAGTGGAACTGTACATATACAGTAAAACCTCACCTAACGACCACCTCAAAGTTAACTTAGTTAAGAACACAATTTTCAAGTTAATTTTTACTGTTTTGCTCTTTATCCCACCTCAATATTAAGACCACCTCAATATTATGACCAATTTTCAGGAGTCCCTTCTAAAGGTGGTGTTGTTATTGAGGTTTTACTGTATAATTTATATTCCATGAACCATTTTATTCTACAGGTTACGCACAAGCTTCAGCTCAGTATACATTGAAGAAGTTTCTGATGCTGGTATATTTTCTTGATCAAGCCAAACAAAACCGACTGATCGACCATAATCCTTGTCTCTTCTGTAAAGATTCTGACTTAAAGGTAAGGTTGCTATTAGTTTAGATTCATATATGCAACAAAATGTTTGGGGAGAAATGCTGATTTTATTCTGGACATCTGTCTGTCCGTCGTAAAAAACTTGTGTGCAATTTTTTTTATTTGCCCCTTGGTAGAACTTACAGAATACTTGGCTCAAATCTTCACCATAATGAGACAATTGCTGGTCTGCAACAATGTCATCCATGCTGAAATCTAGGTCATCCTGTAAGATCAAAGGCCAAAACAGCAGTTATCGGGAAGACTTGTTTTTGATGACAATACAACCTTGGTTTTTTTTGCAATACATCTGACATCAAATTATTTAACTCTGTGTAAGAGTCCTTCCTTTAGTAGAATTGCTTCTAGAAAAGAAGCCATCCAGCTGACTTGCCGATGTGTATGGATTTTCCCTGGTACCTGTCATTGATTTGGGTAAGATAGGGAAGGGCACATGGTCCTCATTTGCGATAAGAGGTTCATTGTGGCCGTATGACCTTCAGTGCTACCTTGTAATTTAACTCCCCAAAGTTGAATCATTTTGGGGTCATAATTAAAAAAATGGTTTGTTTGGCATATCCCTACCTACACATGAAAACTGCCTTTACTCAAAAATTATTTTAAGGGTTCTGAATGGATAATTATTTAGCAACTGTAAAGTAGTTAACACTGGCATGACCATAAAGATAATACTTAAATAGTTAATTACCTACTCACCTTAATTTTGATGTGTAGGGTAATGCCTAACAAACATTTTTTAAGGATGGTCTAATTATATTTATAGTTCCAATGCTTGGTTATACATTCAGTCTGACATGACTATATTTCTTTTGTAGGCAACCAAGGATTTTCTTCTACAGTTCTCTCGTGATTTTCTGTCCGGTGAAGGTGACATCACTAAGCATCTCGGTTACCTCGGTTACAAGGTCACATACTCCCAGACTGCATTGGATGAGTTTGATTTTGCAGTACAGAAACTTGCAGTGGATTTACGCGATGGAATCAGACTGACGTACGTTTCCTAGATATAGATCTTACAATAAGACCCAACATTGCTTTTACAGGAAGACCATTTCATTGTGAGATGATCTGATTATTGAGTTACAATCATTGCATATAATATGGACTGTAAAATTGAACATACCTAAATGCTAAACTAAAACTATTTAGTCTCTTAAAAAGCCCATTGAAATCACATTGTTACCCTGTTTTACCATGTTTAATAGATTTAAATATGTGTTGCTCAGGGCTATTTGTGGTTGGAACAACAGCTGATAATAAGGGGACCATCAGCAGAATTTAGAGGATTTTTGACCCCCTCGCCAACAGATTTTTCACCCAAGCACCACCTATGTAATTTTTTTGGTCTCCATTCCAACCCCACCCATGGGTTTTTTTCTCGAATAGCCCTCAGTTGACATAAAACAATTCTGCAAGCAGTTTTAGTTTAATGTACAGAGAATCTTTTACCTGTGTTGTTCCACTCTACAATCGTGTTTTTTTCCTTTATATTAGACGTGTACTGGAGATACTATGTAGCCGACCAGATCTAGGTAAAACTCTGCGTGCCCCAGCAATCAGTCGTCTACAGAAAATTCATAATGTTGAGCTGGTTTTCAAAGAGTTGACGAAACAGAAGATCGATCCAGGTATGTTTAAATTGCAAGTTTATTTTGTGAAAGCTTTTACCTATTGTAAGTATTTTTATTGTTCGATGTTTGATTTACTTTGTATGCCCGCCCTCTGAAGATGAGGGGTATATTTTTTGTTCATGTAACTAAGTTGATAGAACATTTTGGTTCACAAATGATAACTTGATTAACATGGGCCTACATATGTCAAATTTATTTTAAAAAATATATATTTTTAAAATAGTGTCCTTGTAAGGAACGGACAACCTCTATCATTTATGGTGTTAGTAGGTCAAAGGTCTAGTTCATTGGTTTGAAAATTATTTTGGAAATTGTGTTTTTTTTCAGGAACAGTGAATTCTCGTGATGTTGTTGATGGTCATAGAGAGAAAACCCTGTCGTTGCTATGGACAATTATCTTACAGTATCAGGTTGCTATGGTAATCAACCTGGACCAGTTAAAGGAAGAAATTCAGATACTGGAGAGAAGTTTGCGACTTCGTAATAAATTTGACAAGCTTATCAACTTGGACAATGGTTTGTATTTCCAGTCTATTTGAGGACGCATGACACAAATTTTTGACCCTTCATGTAACATAATGAATATCCGAGTAAAAAATGATTTCAAGTCGAGATGGTCTGCAGAATTTATTGTCCAAAAAAATTGGAAGAAACTTGGCGCCAAAAACAGTTTTGTTTAGTATCTTTGGGTTCTGTAGGTGATTTTTATCTTCATGAATCCAGTATGGAAATATTTTTAGAACCAGAATAGTGGAGATGAATTATTAATATACACCAAAAATAATCATGAGACTTGTGGTTGTTGAAATTTGAATGTTGATCTTTCAACAGTTTTTAGTGATACAAATCATATGAATTTTATAAATTTATAATATAACAGGTATTTCAACAAGAAGAGAGTCGGCAGAGAAAGACTTGCATACTCAGGATGAAAGATTGAATCTCTTGTTGAAGTGGTGCCGTGCTGTTTGTGCATTTTCTAACATTAAGGTAATCAAAAATTTCAGTTTTATTGTATTATTAGTTTCTATACATTGTCTATAAGGATACAAATATGTCTGGTATTAGCATGTGACAGTACTGGGCATGGAAATAATGAATTGTAAAGTATTTGGGTCAGAGGGGACATATATATTATTTTAGGCTTTCCAATTGTTTGTATAGATTTTCATTATTTTCTCTCTTCAAAGGTACATAGTCTTGATTTGTTGGTCAAAATATGCTTAGTCATAAATATGAGAAAATTAGTGGTAATTGCCATCATGCGGATTTTTGCTGCAACACTGCACACTCTCTTTTCTTACATGTTTCCCAAAACCACAAATACATGAGTCCAATACAGATATTTTCTATCCTGACCTATGTGCCGACATAACATAAGAAAAACATGTATCAGATTCATGCTATGTAGTTCCAGAAAATGTTTAAGACAAAAATATAATGCAGGCTTTTTGAGTATGACTGTAGGATGGCATTAACCTGCTATTATTTTCCTTTAATTGACACACATACAGATCTGGGGTAATTGTAATCAGTAATTGTAATCAGTAATTGTAATCAGATGTAATTATTACACAAGTAATCATATATGTAACAATTACTTTTCTAAATTTGATTACAATTACTGAAATGTAACAATTACTTTTCTAAATTTGATTACAATTACTGTAATGTAACAATTACTTTTCTAAATTTGATTACAATTACTGTAATGTAACAATTACTTTTCTAAATTTGATAACAATTACTGTAATGTAATAATTACTCATGAAAATTTAACCTGTAATCGCGATTACTTTCTGATTACATTATGAATATGATCACATGTACCTTTTTAAAGGTGTATGAAAAAAATGTGGATACAACCCTAAAATTAATTTTAGTTGCAGTCATCTATGGTATAGAGAAATATGTGACGCATATATAAATTAGCCAACATCACATGACAATTCCACCAATACTTCTAGGTTGGCACGGTTACCACTTTAGTTAGTGTGAGAAAAATTTTCCATGTAAATGTTAATATGTAATAAACGTATAATTTCAGATTGAAAATTTCACAGTTTCATTCTCTGATGGGAGAGCACTCTGTCATATACTACATTACTATCATCCAGGGTTAGCTCCCCTCACAGATATCCAACATGAGACGACTATGACGCATGTTGAATCAATGGAGAATAAATGTCTACAGAATCAAAACTGTAGCTTGAATGATAGTGTCAACTCATCTGCTGTATTTGGGGGTAAGTTCTGATTGTCTGACAAGATTTACACAGTCTTGAAAAGTCCTTGAATTTGATGCCTACTCCTTGAAAACTACTTGAATTTGTAACAGCCTAACCCTCCTTGAAAAGTACTTGAATTTTGAGGGGAAAAAACGTTTAAAATTGGAAATTGGCCTTGAATTCTTCTGTTGCGAAGAGGAAAAGGACAAAAAGCAACAAATATACCAACAATGATGGAAAAAGAACAGACCTATTATCGACATGACCTATCGGTCAAGTAGTCAATAGTAGGATTAAACTGTATGGTATGGTAATTGACACGTTTGATGCCCTCTTAAAATAATTCTCACGCCATATAATGTTATTCGTGCTGCAGTGATCATTTTGGGGGGGGGGAGGGGATATACTTGAAAAATACACTGGATCCCTTCTTCTCTATATCATCGAAAAAAATCAATATTTCATTTTATGTATGACATTACCAATGTTCCTGGGTTACTAACCAGTACGAACCTGTGCTTCCACAAGCAGCGGACAACATCCCTGCATGAATTAACAGGGATGTGAACTTTTCTCGTTTCTGTTCAGTTACTGGCGCTTTTACTGCTAACCAATGAACGATAGCTTTACTGAGCTTGACCAATTGTATGACAGCATCTTTGTTCAGCTTTGGGAAGGAAAACAAGATGGCGGCAGTAGAATTAAATTTTAACCTTTTTGTCAAAATGGCAACTTTTAATCGAAACGACAGTTTGAATATTAAAGAATGCATTTATAAGAAACGTTAATAATAAGTTCAGTTTGAAATGGCTTGAAAAGACAGTCTCAGTAAATGTTGGTAAAATCAAGATAACTGTGAGCATTGGCTCAGCCCTGGAGCCACATCGGGTCTACATGGCCCCCTTAACCCCTGCATAAAGTGTTGCCCCTGTCCGTTTGTCCATGCAAGTAGTTTTATATTGGTTACAATAAAATTGGTTTTCCAATTAATATTGCTTCAAAATTATTTGGCATTTACAAACAATGTATTTGCATTGTACTGAAAAGCCCATAGTGGGGGCATCCATGTCCTATGGATGCATCTAGTCTAAAGTGATAAATACAATTTTAGTTAATTATTTTTCTTTTGCAGAAATGGAGGATCCAGCCGTGTATGAGAAACTCCTAGCCAATGAGAAAGAGAACTTCAAACTGTTGTCAGAGAAGGTGAAAGAATTAGGTGGCGTCCCCATGATGTTGCGGTGGTCAGATATGTCAAACACAATCCCGGACGAAAAAGTAGTGGTCACCTATCTGATGTACCTCTGTGCTCGACTACTTGACATCCGACACGAATCTCGTGCTGCACGAGTTATACAACATGCGTGGAAATCATACAGATTGAGAAAAATGCAAGCAGAATTAAAGGTAAAAATGTGAAAATATCTATGTTTGTAATAAAGATTTGTAGATGTTCCCATGAAATGAGGTTTAAAAATTGCGTTGATTCCAGAACAAAATTAAAGCAGGACCTTCAAGGTGGAACCTTTTTTCCCTTTTAAGCCCAATAATGCTTTCGGTGACAAGATTTAGGATTTTCAAAATGTGATTTTACTGTTGAATTGGTATTTGTTTTCTTTTTCGGTGCAGCCATACTAATATTGTTTTGCTATTTGCATATCAGTGTTGTGTAAACCAATAATATGTTAGGTTAACCACAACACCAACTTTCTCCTCAACCGAACTACATTTGTTACGTTGATGCAGATTTGTTAGCAGTTTGATAAGGGGTGTCACCTTACTGAAATCCACTGAATTTCGGTTAATTACCTAAATCCATTTTTGATCTGGAGTGACCAGCAATCATAATATCTCGGCAAATTGTTTATGTTGCACAACAAATCTTAACCTTCAAATTGCGCCGACCATCTTTTTTTCAAGATATTTCTTGTTTCTATTTAGTTCAAACTTATTTATTTACACTGATTGTGGAACAACTCTTTGCAACTTATTCTAGTTGCACCCAACAACTGCTTCCTGGGTAACTAACCAGTTAGTCAATACCGAAATTCATGATTTAAGCCAACTCCATGTGGCTTGAACTCACAACCTTTGGATCAGGAGTCAGAATCTCGATCACTACGAACCTGTATTTGCTCTATTGGTTTATATAGTTGTAGAAAGACTTTCTACATTGGTGCTAAAAATATACATGTATTCTCCATTGACAGGAAAAATCCAGAGTTATTGTTGTTCTTCAAAGAGCTGTTCGAGCATTCTTATCTCGACGACGAGAAAAGAAGCAGCAATCAGCCGCTGTCACTGTACAGAAATACTGGCGTGGTCGCTGTGCTAGAAAGTCCGTAGAAAGACTGAGACAAGATAGAATTATGGAACAACAACTTCATGCAGTGAAACTTGTCCAAGTAAGTGCTTTACCAAATTATAATCTAAAAGATACTTAAATCTTAAAGCTTTTTCAACAATTATTCTTGTAACTTATACAAGTTAAAGGATAACTATGAAAGTAGTGCACACAAACTGAGAAGGCATACGGGATCGTTTCACTTTCATCCATCCATTGTGTGTAATTTTTTCCATCTATTATGTTAAAAAATTAGCTGTTTGCATGACTATGATTTTATTATACATTTACAGTATCTAAGACCTTTCATAAGACAATTGTTAGTACAGTAAAACCTCAATAATAAGGCCACCTTTGGGACCCTTGAACAATGGTCTTCTTTTTGAGGTGGTCTTAATATTGAGATTGTATAAAGGGCAAAACAGTGAAAATATACTTAAAAATTGTGTTCTTAATTTTGAGGTGGTCAGTAGGTGAGGTCTTACTGTACACTTATCAGATATTATATACATAGGGAGAAACACATAGTTCATAGCATTGTTATCAAGACTGAATAAGTATGATAAATGATAAACATCAGAAGCTGACATCAAGTTACCATAAATTAAAACTTAACTTTGTCCATAGAAGAACCTTATTATGTTTCAGGTTGCTGTGATGCGGTACTTACATCGACGTAGGTTCCTACAAATGAGAACAGCGGTGACACAGTTACAGGCATACTGCAGAGGATATTTGTTGAGAAAGAAGCTGTTCTGTGCTGCCACATGTATACAAAGAACTTACCGAGGTTACAGAGCTCGAAAACATGTCCGACAAATGACAGATGCTGCTGTTACGATCCAGGCAGGTTTCCGAGGTTACCAAGTCAGGAAGAATGTTCAGAAGGAATGTAATGCGGCTAGAACTTTACAGGAAAGGTTTAGAGCATATCTAGAAATGAAGAAGCAAAGAAGTGTATATGAGACTATGAAAAAATCTTGCATGACCATTCAACATGCTTGGAGGGGACATCTACTTAGAAAAGTCGGGACGGAAAATGATGCATCTACAAAGATACAGGCTTGTTGGAAAGGTTATGTTGCTAGGAAACATTATGATGACACAAAGAGAAGTGCTATCCTTATTCAAGCATTGGTTAGGGGATTTCTTCAAAGACTGAAATTTGACAAGTGTGTGAAAGCTTGCGTAGTGATACAGAGAAGATTTAGAGAGTATCTTGTTGCTAAGCAGTGTAGAGAAGACTTCCTGAAACTACGAAATGTTGCTGTTTTTGTTCAGTGCCAAAGAAGAATGGTTGTCAGGCGTAGAGAATTCTGCCAACTTGTAACGTGTGCCGTGAAAGTTCAGTCTTATTGTAGAATGGTCTCACAAAGGAGACAATTCCTGAGAATGCAAGATGCTGCATCCACTATCCAGAATTTCTTCAAAGCTTATCAGCTGACTAAAACCTGTAGACAAGATTTCCTGATCTCCAAAGGAGCTGCAATGACAATTCAAGCTGTATTCAGGGGTCACCTTGTTAGGAAAGAGATCCGTAGACAAGTTACAGCAGCTGTTGTTTTACAGACTGGTGTCAGAATGTTTGTAGCTAGACGTCGCTTCCTTGCCTTGAAAATTGCAACTTTAGTGTGCCAGTCTAGATTCAAAGCAAAGCTTGCATGCAGGCAACAAAGAGATAAATATTTGACGATGAGAAATGCTGCAGTGGTTATTCAGAAGAGTTTTAGAGCATACCTGTGTAGAAAGTCTTTCATACAAAGTAAGGAAGACATTGTGAGAGTCCAATCAGTAGTCAGAACATTTTTGTGCCGAAGGAGGTTCATAAAATCAAAGCATGCTGCACAGACTGTTCAAAAACATTACCGAGCCAAACGTCTTGGTGAGTCTTGCAGACGAGAGTATATGATTACAGTAGGAGCCTGTATAAATATCCAGGCGGGGGTGCGGGGTCTTACTTGTCGCCGACAGTATAAAAAGTTGCGAGAGAGTGTGATAAGCCTTCAGGCTGTTGTAAGGGGCCATTTGCAACAAAAACAATATCAGACACTGAGAACGTCAACAATCAAGATACAGAGGAGATTTAGAGAGTATCTCGCTGCTAGGCAACAAAGAGTTGAATTTATGCAAATGAGGGAAGCTGCCACGAAGATTCAGGCTTGTTGGAAAGGTTATGTTGCTAGGAAACAATATAATGACACCAAGAGAAGTGCTATCCTTATTCAAGCATTGGTAAGGGGATTTCTTCAAAGACTGAAATTCGACAAGTGTGTAAAAGCTTCCATAGTGATACAGAGAAGATTTAGAGAGTATCTTGTTGCTAAGCAGTGTAGGGAAGACTTCCTGAAACTACGAAATGTTGCTGTTTTTGTTCAGTGCCAAAGAAGAATGGTTGTCAGGCGTAGAGAATTCTGCCAACTTGTAACGTGTGCCGTGAAGATTCAGTCTTATTGTAGAATGGTCGCACAAAGGAGAAAATTCCTGAGAATGCAAGATGCTGCATCCACTATCCAGAATTTCTTCAAAGCTTATCAGCTGACTAAAACCTGTAGAAAAGATTTCCTGATCTCCAAAGGAGCTGCAATGACAATTCAAGCTGTATTCAGGGGTCACCTTGTTAGGAAAGAGATCCGTAGACAAGTTACAGCAGCTGTTGTTTTACAGACTGGTGTCAGAATGTTTGTAGCTAGACGTCGCTTCCTTGCCTTGAAAATTGCAACTTTAGTGTGCCAGTCTAGATTCAAAGCAAAGCTTGCATGCAGGCAACAAAGAGATAAATATTTGACAATGAGAAATTCTGCAGTGGTTATTCAGAAGAGTTTTAGAGCATACCTGTGTAGAAAGTCTTTCATAAAAAGTAAGGAGGACATTGTGAGAGCCCAGTCTGTAGTCCGGACATTTTTGTGCAGAAGGAGGTTCATAAAATCAAAGCATGCTGCACAGACTATTCAAAAACATTACCGAGCCAAACGTCTTGGTGAGTCTTGCAGACGAGAGTATATGATTACAGTAGGAGCCTGTATAACTCTTCAGGCGGGGGTGCGTGGTCTTACTTGTCGCCGACAGTATAAAAAGTTGCGAGAGAGTGTGATAAGCCTTCAGGCTGTTGTAAGGGGCCATTTGCAACAAAAACAATATCAGACACTGAGAACGTCAACAATCAAGATACAGCGGAGATTTAGAGAGTATCTCGCTGCTAGGCAACAAAGAGTTGAATTTATGCAAATGAGGGAAGCTGCCACGAAGATTCAGGCTATCACTAGAATGCATCAGACAAGACAGTTGTATACCCAAAAGAGGAATGCTGTTATTTTCTTGCAGTCAAGGGTGAGAGATATTCAACAAAGGAAGTGTTTCCTCAAAATGAAACATGCTGTTCAAGTATTAGAGAAATATTTTCATGCTAAGACATTGATGGATGAGTGTAGAAAACAATTCCTTGTTTCCAAGGGAGCAGCTATGACCATCCAGGCTTACTTTAGGGGACATCAAGTACGACAAGAAATGAGGGAGCGAAAGGCAGCTGCTGCAAGAATTCAAGCTGCATTCAGAGGCTATGTGCAGAAGAAGTCTTTCTGTAAGTTGAAGTATGCTGTTGTTGTGTGTCAGAGGAAATACAGATCGAACGTGATTGCTAGAAATGTCTGGGCCGAGTATGTTTGTGTTAGACAGTCTGTGGTCACATTACAATCTGCTTTTAGAGGTTACCAAGCTAGGAAGCAGTACAGGGCAACTTATGGACACATTATCAAATTGCAGGCAGCAGTTAGAGGGTTCTTACAGATCAGGAGATACAGAACTATTCAACAATCTGTGATTACTCTCCAGAGAAGAGTGAGAGAGACTTTGGCATCAAGACAACAAAGACGGGAGTTTTTGAGACAGATGCGAGCAGCTATTGTTATACAGTCAATGTGGCGGATGAGGTTAGCTACGTGGCAGTTTGCTGGAATACGTCAAGCAGCCTTAGTGATACAGGCCAATGTGCGATGTTATTTACAACACAAGAAGTATCTTAGACTTAGATCAGCTACTGTGAGCATCCAAAGATGTCTACGTGCAAGTATTGTGACTCGGCAGTGCAGACAAGAATTTCTCATCAGTAAAGGAGCTGCGATGACAATACAAGCCTGGTATAAGGGCTGCCAAGCACGCAGGAAATTTAGGGAGCAAAAAAGGGCTGCAGTTTTGATACAGTCAAGGTTTAGAGGCTTTATTCAACAGCAGAAGTTTGTTTCACTGAAAAATGCTGCCGTTGTATTTCAGCGTCATTACAGAGCCAAACTTATCGGCCGAAAACTACAAGGTCAGTTTGAACATGCAAGGACGTCGGTGATACGACTTCAAGCGGGTGTGAGAAAATATCTGTGTCGAAAAGCGTATCTGCAAACGAGGGAATCCATTGTTACTCTTCAAGCTGCCTGTAAAATGTATCTGATGAGAAAAAGATTTCAGCAACAAAGAGAAGCTGCTATTTCTATTCAACAATGGTACCGAAGTTGTCTTCTTACTAGAATCTCACGTCGGTCTTTCTTAGTTCAAAAGGGAGCAGCAATAACTATACAAGCTTACATCAAAATGTTTCTGATTCGTAAATTGTACTTGCAGACCATAACAACAAGGAGAAACGAAGCTGCTGTTAAAATTCAGTCTTGTATTAGGGGTTATCTTGATAGAAGACGATTTTCCCGAGTTAGAAATGCAACAGTGGCTTGTCAACGATTTTATAGAGCCAAATGTCTTGCCATCCGTGAAAGGCATAATTTTATATTGATGAAGAAGTCGGCGATTGTATTGCAAACGCATTTTCGTAGACTTCACCATCAGAGAATATTTCAGAAGTGCAAACATTCTGTTGTGGTGATACAATCTTGGTTTAAGGCCATACGAGCTCGTCGACATTTTCTAAAGTGTGTTAAAGCCGCTAAGACTTTACAGACATACTGGAGGGCGGAGCTTAAGTGTAGACAGGAAGTGATGCGATATCAACACCTTCGAGATTCTGTCATTCTGATACAGAGCACGTACAGAGGAAAGATGGCACGGGAACAATTAAGAAAACAGAAAGCTGTCGTCAAGCTACAAGCTGCAACTAGGATGTATGTACAAAGGTCAAAGTTCAGAACGATGAAACGGTCCACCATAACTGTTCAAGCGTCAATCAGATCATGGCTTGCTAGAAGATGTGTAACAAGACTAAGGGAAGAAAATAGGGAGGAAAGATTGAAGCACGTTGCTAAGGTTACCAAAGCAATGAGAGCAAATATTGCTGCAATACGGATTCAGCGTTGCTATAGAAACCATAAGATAATGATAATTGCCAAAGAAAGACTGCACAGTATTTTGGTGATTCAGGTAAGTTTTTATTAGAAATCAATTCCAGCATATAAAACTGATTTTGAATGGCAATAATTGATATAGAGAAGTCAATGAAACACCCTCCCAAACGTAGTTAAGCCTAATTAAAAGATGACATGTTCTCCTCCTACGCACAAAAAAGGTCCTTGCCCAAAATATGTAAAAAAAAATCAGGAAATATTAATCTGATTTTTTTAGAATTCAACCACTTCAGAATTGTCTTTGTCGGATTATATGGACTGATTTATTTCACACAATGTATACTTCTGAACTTCTCCTCTGCCTCCTTAATCAACCTGTATTGGGTGGATTGTGGGCCAGGGGATACTATGTGTAAGGTTGACCCTATACTGTATATAAGCATTTTGTGATGCAGATTTAAATTCTAAAACATTCTGTGAATATGTCGTGTATTACTTTGTTATGAGATGAATATCATGTAATAAACTACACGTTTCAAGCTTGAGCAATACATAGATGTACACTTTCACTTATTTCTTGTGCACTTGTAGTTGTATACTATAATTATTATAATTATTCTATTTTATAATTTTAGCATTGGATGAAGGCGAAACTTGATCGACTTCACTATTTACGTGACATAGAGCGTGTGATAAGTTTACAGTCTCATGTAAGAGTATGGTTGACTAGGAGAGATAAAGCAGCACGTGTTATACAACAAGCTGCTAGGGTCTGGCTCGCTTCTGCTGAGGACAGGAAAAAACACAGAGCAGCTTTGAAATTACAGGTACTTTTACTTGCAATCTAAGTGAGAACTTGCAGTCAAAGTGGTTAAAAATGGGAGTTGCTTTACAGTGAGTGTCTGAACTTAATGTGGGAGAGGCTTAAAGTGAGCGTCTGAAATTTAAGTGGGAGTTGCTGACAGTGAGTGGGTGTGGTTTAAGTGGGAGTGGCTTACAGTGATTGTCTTAACTTAAAGTGGGAGTGGCTTACAGTGAGTGTCTGAAATTTAAGTGGGAGTGGCTTACAGTGATTGTCTTAACTTAAAGTGGGAGAGGTTAAAGTGGGATTGACTTACAGAGAGTGTCTGAAATTTAAGTGGGAGTGGCTTACAGTGATTGTCTTAACTTAAAGTGGGAGTGGCTTACAGTGAGTGTCTGAAATTTAAGTGGGAGAGGTTAAAGTGGGATTGACTTACAGTGAGTGTCTGAAATTTAAGTGGGAGTGGCTTACAGTGATTGTCTTTTAAAACTTAAAGTGGGAGTGGCTTACAGTGAGTGTCTGAAATTTAAGTGGAAGTGGCTTACAGTGATTGTCTTAACTTAAAGTGGGAGAGGTTAAAGTGTGATTGACTTACAGTGAGTATGTGGAGTTACAGTGGGAGTGGTTGACAATAGGAGTAAGCTTACAGGCCCATGTATATATGAGTCATCACACAGTCGATCAGTCTATTGCAAAAAGTTAATGCATGAACTATTTTCATACTTGTAAAGGGATTCAAATGAACTGTATAACTGCCTTTACATAATGAGTACATTGTTAGTAAAGATTGCAAAAATGTGTCTGTTTGGTGAGTTAATCTTTACACTAAATGATTGTCAACACTTTTGAAAAAAAATCTATTCTGCAGACATTGTGGCGTGGTCACTGTGTCCGAAAGAAGATCAAGAGTCGACGTCTGACATTGTTACGTAAGCGAGTGAAGGAAGCCACGGCGTCGGCTACAGAAGACAAGAAGCTCGGCAATAGAACATCTTCAGCTTTGGACTTCTTACTGAAATACAAGCAAATTTCTGAAGTTTTAATGGCTTTGAAATGTTTAGGTATGAGCTTCAGTCTTTACCTCAAAGTTGACATATAACTGAAATACTGTTTCAAACGACCCCAATTCATCGCTTGTTGAAATATTGCAGCTTTAACCACAAAATAAAAAAGATTTCCTGTGTTGGTAGGACTCGCTCACACATCCATGAGATAAAGTTCTGATGTTGTTTGGTGCTGTTTCATTGGATCTTGGACTTTATCTCATCCTTACCAATCTCCTACGCAGTAATCTCCCCTTATAGTTATCGGAGATCTCTGCCATCACAAAAATTTTGTTATTGTAACTGTAAGGGGAAGTAACTGATGTGAGGAGTTTGCATCCTTACCTCTAGTGTATTACTTCCCTTGAATTTTTGTTGGAATTTGCTCGTTTAATCATTTAAAGCTTCTTTACGAAAACTGAGTTACAATAGGTCTGAGTGAAAACCTTGTGACGATGAATCCAGTAAGTTCCCTGCTATCTAGTTATCCAATACAGTCAACTCTCGTTATAAGGTCTATGTTTGTTCCTTGAATTTTCGTCTTTGTATTGAGTATGTCGTTGTATTGAATGACTGTTAAAGCAGATTTGTTCCCACCAGATTTGTGTTGTTAAATGAATATTCTGTTTTAACGAAAGTCAGTAAATCAAGAGTTGACTGTATATCATGTATTTTATTACTTCTTCAGGGTTGCCCTAGAATGTTTCTGCTAGGGGTCCTTGGACCCTTATGTTTGACAAAAAGGGAGTCCTTAGTAAATTTGTAGGGTCCCGTATATACAGTTTATACTTGACAAAGGTTTATTTTAGGGGTCCCAGGGATGCACAGTAAGTGGAAAATGGGAGTCCCTAGAAAGAAAAGGGAGTCGGGGACTCGTGTTCTGCGTCAGGGAAATCCCTGCTTCTTGCACAATCATAGTGTTTCTGTGTGTATTCGCTAGGTACTTTTTGATAAGACATCATTAAGTGTTGTATATTCGTTTTGTAGATGTATCAACTCGTCTGTCTGGCGTTTGTTGTGAGAGAATGGTGGAGACGAATGCCATATCTGTGTTATATAAACTACTGCAGTGCTGTAATCGTAGCGTACCTCACATGGAAATCATCGTATATACTATCAGTATACTTACCAATCTGGCGAAGGTATAGTATAGTTATAACGCTTTAATTATAGTGTATTGAAGCCAGTATTTTGTCTGGCTTTTCTTTGTTCATTGAATAACTCGGGAATTATTAAGACAGTCTTGTTGCTCAAGAGATGGCCACTGTTGATATACAGTCGGACCTCATTCATTCGAATTCATAGGTTTCGAATAGCGCATCACAATTTAAGAAGATACATCGGGACCTTACATTTATTTCGGATAAGCATTCGGATAGAAGGTTGTCGAATAAACGAGGTCCGACTATACAAGTGAGTCATTTGACTCTCTAGGCCCTCCTTAGAAAATTGTTTGTTTTGCATAACCCTACCCAGCAGATTTTAGGTGGGTAGTTAATTATTTATTTAATTTATTAATTTATGGTCATACTTGTCTTAACTATTAATATGCTGCTAAAATAAAATTCCCACTCAGACCAGACGATATTTTTTTGAGAAGGGGCCATTTTCATTGGTTGGTATGGTTATGCCATACAAACAATTTTTTAATCATTGCCCGTGGCTTTGTTGGAACATGGTTGTTTTACCAAGTAACTTATTGAAAAATATTGCAATTTTCTAACAAATTTTATTATGCCCCCCTTCGAAGAACAAAGGGCATATTGGTTTGCACATGTCTGTCTGTCCGTCCGTCCGTAACCTTTTCATTTCCGATCAATAACTCAAGAATCCTTGACCTATCATCCTCAAACTTGGTCAACACATTCATCTTGGGTAGCAGAGGAATCCTATTGATTTTGGGGTCACAGGGCCAAAGGTCGAGGTCACGGGGTATAATGTTTTACAAACATCTCTTGTGTTAGTAATTAATTACTACCAATTCATTGATATACGATAATTATCATTTTTTTCCTATAGATGTGAGCCATCTGTTATATTCATGATCGACTCATACGCATATTATTCATATTTCTAGTACGAGAAGACACGACCATCTTTGTACGCAGCATCAGGAAGTGTTGATATACTGGTCGAGTTGATGTCAATCTACAGAGAGAAAGGACAAATATTCAGTAAAACTTGCACCTTAGTGGGCATCATAGCTTTGGATTCATCCTGCAAAATGGTATGTTTTTTATATAAGGGCAATTCCAGCCACGGCCGTGGTCCAGTGGTTAGTGCGCTGGACTTGTAACCGGGCGATCCGGGTTCGATTCCCGGTCGCGGCAGGTCATACCCTTCCATGAAAATTTGACAAAAAATGTCGATTTTCCTCCACATGTGGAGAAGTTGCCGGCTCTTTGTGGAAGGGTAAGTTAGTACTGGTTAGATTTCAGTCCAGGAAAAACTGGTTAGGTGAACCGGCCGCCGTATATAACTGAAATATCGTTGAGAAACGGCGTTAAACCCGATGAAACAAACATAAGGGCAATTCCAGGAAAGTCTTCCTGGGGTAGGAAAGACAGTAAAACAAAAGGGGATTACCAACAGAATTTTAATTTATTTTGACCCCCCCTGCCACCAACTTGACCAAGGTAATTTTAACTGGCATTTGTTCCTACCCCCTAGGGAAAACCTACTGCAAGGTTCGCACAGCTCTTGAAAAGTCCTTGAAATTGATACAAACTCCTTGAAAACTGCTTGAATTTGTAACAGCCAAAACCTCCTTGAAAAGTACTTGAATTTTGAAAAAATAGCAGAGCTATCTTCGTCGGCCTACTGCCGAGTACACAATAGTTTGGTAATACAGTACGCTTCAGTACTCGACTGGTTGTATGCCATCTTAAAGTAATTCTTGCACTGTGTTATTTATCGTAGCTTCAGTGATGGTCATCTCAGGGCTTAAACTTAAAAAATACACTGGATCCCCTATTCTCTATACCGAAAAATTAAACATTTCTAGTCCTTCAAAATGGTGAAAAAGTATTTGAAAAGTCCTTGAAAAGTACTTGAATTTTGTCTGGGAAGTTCTGTATGAACCATGTCCTGGAATAGCTCTGATGACTGTGTTGAATTTTTGTGTTGTTTTCTTTTTATAGATGCGATTTATCTTCACCATTGAACTTCCTCAAGTGTTGACATTTAGCTTTTACGTTATTTTATGATTCTTTTACTGACAACATATTCATCAAGTTCTGTGAATTCTACCTGGCTGTAAAGTTCAACATATAATACATTGTATCTCACTCGTTCATGACTGTAGAACAAATGTCATCATTTGATTTGCAGTTGAAAATGATATTTCCATCAATATTGTGTAGAGGACCATTAGTTTTGCATTTATTGATAATTATTTTTGTACATTTTCAGGGCATTCTTGACGATAAGAAACTTGTCGATCGTTTACGCAGCATACATTTGTTGACTTCTCGTAAACATAAGCTGGAGGAGAACCAGCGAGTGACTCGCGCTCGTATGAACGCCAGTTCCATCAACGCTACTTTTATGGTGAAATCGCCAGTGAAGAAACATAAGATTAAACCCGATTGGTTGTTACACAAAGACAAAATGTCGGATATAGAAAATCCGCTCAAAGCGATAAACTTTGTAATGGGAAATGTTGGTCTTAAGGCAAAACCCAAATAAAGACATTACAAGCCTGTGTGCTACAAATTTTATTTAAGATCTGTCAGTCAGTGTGGTATTTTAAACTGTTGTGTCATATTAAGTTTTTCATACATGAATGATAACAGAATGAATGTCATTGAATTTTTAAAATGTGTATTGAGTTTCGAAGTCAGTGGTGAGTTCAAAAACGTCAATACTGTGTCATTAAATATTTAAGAAAAACATGTGATTTTTAAAGGAATCAGTTTTAAATAACTGGACAGTGGATTGCAAGTTGAAATCTTTTCATCAGGCATGAACATTCTCAAAGGAAAGTTGAGGATTTCACGTTCGCCAGGGCCGTTTTTGATGTCAATGAGATTGTCACAAGTTGTTTCCCTTTTGAATGCTTTTTCACCTGAAGTTGAAATTGCACTTCAAAATCTATCATAAGATAATTATGCACCACATTCTACACATGAATAATTTATCTGTCAAATGACACCTACTTAATGCCAGTCCTGCAGGTATTTGCGAATTTTCCCTCAGAAATGCATCATAATGTGCACTTTACTAAAACCTCTTGAAAGGATTAAGGGAGAGAACTCATGACAATCTCCTGTGCTTTTGACCCCCAACTGAAAAGTTTCACAGAATTTTAAATTTCTATTTTCATGCCTATTTCCTGTTGTCAGCTATTTTGTAGAAGGCGTAATGTATATATACATATATAACTAAAAGGCTTGGTCGTAAAGGTCTTTGAGATCATGTACTGAGATCTTATTCTTATGACAGTGGTTGCAAATTCCTGAAGAAATATATCGTCTGTAAACTATGTGTTAGTCTTACTGCCTATTTCCTGTCTATATCTCTCTCTATCTGTAATATTTTATGTCTATCAATAATATTTTCTCTCTATCTGTAATATTTTATGTCTATCAATAATATTTTCTCTCTATCTGTAATATTTTATGTCTATCAATAATATTTTCTCTCTATCTGTAATATTTTATGTCTATCAATAATATTTTCTCTCTATCTGTTATATTTTATGTCTATCAATAATATTTTCTCTCTATCTGTTATATTTTATGTCTATCAATAATATTTTCTCTCTATCTGTAATATTTTATGTCTATCAATAATATTTTCTCTCTATCTGTTATATTTTATGTCTATCAATAATATTTTCTCTCTATCTGTTATATTTTATGTCTATCAATAATATTTTCTCTCTATCTGTTATATTTTATGTCGGTTATATAATATTTTTATGCCTTTTTAGAATATCTTCATGTCTGTGTCATTGTTCTTTTGATGTTTGTCTGTAAAACATTTGATGAAACGATTATTGAATTTCTGATTGTTTATTCTATGTTATAACAATCATGATGACTTGCATTTTCTGCTGTTGACCTTAAATCATTTCAGCTTTTGTCTTTATTTCTCCTCTATATTCTGTGTCTGAACAGTTTTTTTGTATCTTCTGTATTAAATTTTAGTCTTTTATATATCACAATATTTTATTTTATGTTTGTGAATGTACTTGCCATATTGACACAGCTTTAAATCCTGTGCCCGTATTCACAAACGTTTTAAGACTGAATCTAAGACCTAGACTTTAAAATGATAAATTTATCCGTTTAAATTATAATGAAAACGAAATGCTTGTAAAAAGTTTTTTTTAAGTCTTAAGTCTGAGATTCAGTCTTAAAACATTTGTGAATACAGATCCTTGGCCCGTATCCTGAAACTCAGACTTTAAATTTGCGAAAGTTACCAGTCTTTCGTTTTCATTCAATGTGAATGAATGAAATTTTGTCAGTATGATTATTATTACCTATTCAACTTTTTTGCCAACTTATATTAAAATCAATATCGTAGTAAAAACGTAGGAGCAAAAATAACTTTTAACATTTTAAAGTCTAAGTCTGAGTTTCAGTCTTAAAGTGTTTGTGAATACCGGCCAGGTTCAGATACATCTGGTGACGGCTTTCCTACCAATACCAAGTTTGTAGCCACAATATCAAGCTATGCATATCGTTGTATTCTTGCTTTGTTCTATAAATAGAAGTCTATACTCCAGTATTATTCTGTTGTTATTATGTTACTCTGACCTTTCATTTTGATGTTTGATCTATACTTTGTATGTTATGCTGAGCTTTTATACTTCTGAATCAGATAATTGTGTTAAGGATCACTGCATTGTCAATAAAATACGAAAGAAATTCATTTACTTGTTATGGTTATGTGTATATAAGATACTAAATATGAATATTTGACAATGAACTGTTAACATCGTTCTCAAATCGCAAAAGTGTAGAGTGACCAACAAGAAATATTCAGGCAAAAATGTATCTGTTTAAATGTAATGAAAACGAAATGCTTGTAAATAAATCTTTGTGTTTCCTTTTATGTTTAAACTTGCTATAACCGTATCCTGAAACTCAGACTTAGACTAATGAATGAAATTTTGTCAGAATGATTGTTACGGGCCCTGGTATTCGATTTAACGATACAAAGAAGATCGGCATATTGATGAATTCAAAGGATAACAAGAAATGCAACAAGGAAATCCGTCACCAGATGTATCTGAACCTGGGCCCGTATTCACAAACACTAAGAATGAAACTCGGACTTAGACTTTAAAATGTTTAAAGTTATTTTTGCTCCTACGTTTTTACTACGATATATATAGATTTTAATAAAAGTTGGCAAAAATGTAGAATAGGTAACAACAATCATTCTGACAAAATTTCATTCATTAGTCTAAGTCTGAGTTTCAGGATACGGGCCAAGGGCCTGTATTCACAAACGTTTTAAGACTGAATCTCAGATTTGGACTTGAAAATTGTGTTAAAGATCACTGCATTGTCAATGAAATACGAAAGAAATTCATTTACTTGTTATGGTTATGTGTATATAAGATACTAAATATGAAGATTTGACTTCCAAGTTATAGCAAGTTTAAACATAAAAGGCGAAAGGGGTCAACCAGCAATCGCAACACCTCGGCATTTTTTTATGTTGCACAACAAATCTTAAACTTCAAATTGCGTCGACCATCTTTTATCAAGATATTTCTTGTTTGGCAGTCTGATCGAAAACAAAAATCACCTGTAATGATTAAAACATAAAGACATTCGTCCATTTAGCCGATAACAATAGTCAGGTAGCCAATGACCAAGTTTGGAGAAATTAACCTGAACTTGAGCTAAACGTAGAATTTGATATAGCCTAACCATAAAATTTAACTATTCGTGTACACGTACTACTTAATGGTGTCCCTACACATTTCAGAAGATTCAATCTCAAAGCAAAAAGAAGTAATTTCTTATCTTGTCGACCGGTAAGTTTAACCTAGTTTCTCGTGTTTTTGATTACACTCGTTGTGTGCCAATTTTCCTAATTGCATCAGACAGGTGCACATAAACTTTTATCGGTGACGTCTCATCACGTGATGGTAGTTTTAATATGATTAGTTGTTTATTGTTGTAGTTGCTTTGGCTTCGTCAATGCTTGTGCACCGATCAATATTTATACCGCTAACGGAAATTCACGGAGGCACATCGGTGATCTACGGAAAACACGACTCGGTCAAATATGGCATATTTTATAAACAACATATGATGTATTTCTTTTTCTGTGTCAACGTTTTATTCCATAGAAATAACTGATAATCGTCAAACAATGGACGTATACTGAGAAAATGACCCTTAATGGACCATTAAACGAAAATTGCCCATTAATTACTTGAATTTCTCAAGCATGTGTTTTTTTCTGCAATGTTTGAGTGATCTTTGTAAGTGTACGTTATATTTCATCTTGTCATCTACATAAATCCAATACGTACGGCGACTAACAATCTGGGATTCTGAGTGCAGATATCTGGTTACACATATCCACAAAACATATGGTAACATCAAATCTATCCTCATATGTAATTATACTGCATGTGTGTTTAAAAGTTTGTGGATGCGTCAAGTGTGGTGTGTTGTGTGTTTGCCACCTTCAGCTTGCATTCTCTACCGCTGGCTAGCCTAGGCGAAAAGGGAGCCAAGTGCGTAGTCTTCCCTGCCAGTACATTACCTCACCACAGACAAGCCCTATGTAGTACCACCATTGGCCTCACACGTCAACTGAGTACCTTGCGGTCTTAGGATGAACTACAAGGGTCTCGGAGGTGGAAATCGAGCCAATTACATAACACCGCACAGAAATAAAGTCACAGATTAACTGAATTGGTCATTACCGACTGTGACCGCCATTTGCCCCCAGAATTGTATTTGCAATTTCATTAAGTTAATGAGAAATAAATGTTGTTATCCATGCAAACGGCGGCCACACTCGGTAATTACCTAATCAGTTAATCTTTGACTTTTTATTTCTTTGCAATGTTATATAATTGGCTTGATTGCGATGAATTGGCTGTATTGTGCGCTGAAAATTAGTAGAAGCATTACATACATATTGAACTTTCCGTATCTTAAATTTCTATTTAAATTTGATTATCAAACAGAACTGTACTAGTGTCGTTATATCTTGTCATCATCACATATCTAGTCATGGTTCACTGTTGCCTTCACTACGTTGCGTGTGGGTACCAAAACCGACAGTGTAACACATGTAATAAATATATGCAAAATTGAAATATCACGAACATATATATCATGGATTCGAAACAGACTGATATCGGTAAACGATAAGAAGAAAGAATTTACTCACAATCCTTAGCGCGCAATTTACCCATAATCCTTAGCGCGCGCTCGGTAAGTTAGTGGATTTGAATCGAAATGTCATCCGATTAAACGACGCTCGTTCAGTCTAACAACTCGGTATTAAACAAAAAAGAGCACACAAACAACGTGACAACAAGATAGACACGAACTATGTGAATACCATCAAGAAATATATACATGTAGCTGTTGTAAACATGATGATTACGATAGTTCAAAATGTCAAATTCTCTCGGAAGTCGCCATTTTTTTACCGCTAATCGGAACACCTTGCTTCTTATTGCGGATCAGTTTCGTAGAATTGCACGAGGTGTTCATAGCGTTTGATCTGGGAAGAAATCTCACCGCTACCGAGAGTTCAAACAAATCTAAATACATAAAACAACCTGTTTCGAATCCGAGGTTGACATGTCCGTGACGCAATTGAAATGCATACATGAATGACATCATATAAGCATTTGTTAACAAGCTCATACTTATATACATGTACTAACACATTACCATTTCCAAAGAGACGAACACATCTCATGGTGTATTCGAACCAACGACATCCGAACCCGGAGTATGGCACTATGTCTGCTATCATTAAACTGTCATATAACTGGACCATCTTACATTTATAGATAAACAAAGCAGTCGCAGATATTTCCAAAGAGTCGTGATAGAGCATTCTTTAACCACGATGACCGGAAGGCATATATAAACGGATTTAAAGCCGAATTTAAAATGAAAAACGTACATGCAGCGTACCGGAAGTTACGTTGAGCCACATTATTTTGGTTTTCAAAAAATGCGAGACATATCACTGGTAAGGTACATATGTTGAAGAGTAGCATAACAATTCCGATAGTTCCCATGCAACGCCTTTGAATTCGAGCATTTGCACGACTGTAACCATTCGGAGCGATGTTGGTTGTGTTAGAGCTTTGCCCCGATGCCGTATTAGAATGGACCGGAACTATACGTCGCCATATGTATCGAAGCCTTAAACAAGCTATAATATATAAAACATTGGTAAGCGCTTGTGGAAGGAATAAAATGACTGCAATAAGACCCATTGCTTTCTTCCTGTCAATGAATACCTCCTGAAGAGTGCATGAGTATATCGTCGCTTCCGTATTTGTCCACAATACAAATGGCAGTGTACACACTAAGAAGCTCACGATCCATGCGGACAGCGCAAAACAGATCGATGCTTTCCGATTGCTTTGTGTCTCGGCTATTCTTGTAGACGTTTCAATCCTGAAACACCGGTGGGCACATATTGTTAGCATATAATACAACGATCCGCATTGTGAGCACACTACCAGGTATAGCATCATTGAACAGTATACATAGAATATTGGCAAGTCTTCTGATTTGACAGTGGGTATAATTATCCAAGGTAATGTGACAATACCAACAAAGAGGTCGCTCAAAGATAGGCAAAATATCTGCACTACAAAGGTTGGCCATGGTTTCTTTCTGTTCGCAATAAAACATATGACTATGACGGTGTTGGCGAACAGAACCCAACCCACTGCTGCCATGGTCAACCAACGAATGGCAGCGTGTGCTTTGAGTTTGTATGGTTCGTGCTGTGACGTCATTTCCGTGTCATTATTGAATTCGGACAAATCGTCTGTTGTGTTCATTGTTCGTGTTTATCTGAAATAGAGAAT
The DNA here is from genome assembly GCA_032209605.1 of Mactromeris polynyma. Classification (NCBI taxonomy): domain Eukaryota; kingdom Metazoa; phylum Mollusca; class Bivalvia; order Venerida; family Mactridae; genus Mactromeris; species Mactromeris polynyma. The sequence goes on from JASFXZ010000023.1 coordinate 10,517,333, forward strand.
ATAATACAGAATAAACACACATTAGATCCAGTATAAGTTCATTAATAAAAGTTGCAGATAAATGGACGTCATTTTAAAACTGTATTCTGTTCGATCATTTTCAACTTTGGTAGAAATGTTAGTTGACAATATGAATACGATATGTTTAAACGTTTACACTTATTTTTTTTACATCGATTGTGAAACAAGTTCTTAGAACGTATACTAATCACTCTCGATGACTGCTTCCTGGCTACCAACCAGTACTCGCGCCAAATTAAGAGATTGTCAAGTTCGCGATCAAATCCCGCTCATCACGTGGCTCGTACTCACGACCTTCGGATCAGGAGTCAGGCGCATTACCCCTAGACCAATGCGCCACCTTTAACATACGAACATGTTCTCACTTAATTTAAATTACATGTACACGAACGTGGAGATGTGTCACTTTGTATAAGACATTACACCGCCAATCATTAAAACGTTTAAAGGTTCGTACAGTAAGAAAACAGAATGGGATGTCCTAAATTACACGATATAATTTGTTCAATTTTGACAAATCGAACTTGTTGATAATTATCGGACATAGTCACAATGCTGACATTTTATCCATCCAAAAGATCAAATACATGTACAAAATGTACATGTATTTGCTATAAAATCGGGATAATTGGTACTGCACTTAAAAAGTTTGTCAATATTAAAAAATGTACTTGCAATATCTATCCATTTTCCGTTTTTAAGTAAATTCTTCTTATCCGTGATATTTTTAAGAATGTATAAATGCAAGTAGATCGACCATGTCTAATCCACCATGAGAGTAATGTTGTTTCAAAACCTTTTTTTTTAAAATCTAGCTGATGAAGTATAGTAAATGATAGCAATACATATATATACGTATTTAAAACTTTTCGCATCGCACATATTGGAAAGTCAAACAAACGAATAGACTACGTTGAAAACCCACACCTATTGGCTGCCATTATAATAATTATTATGGGTTTGCATTTAGACTACGTATATATAAATTAGAAAGCATATAAGCAGTAACTACAGTGGAACACGGTTATAACGCATTTCTGGAAATGTGGAGAATCCCTTCGTTATATCCAAACATTGTTATATCCATACAGCGAAATTTCGTCATAACCGAGTACGTTTTAAGTGTGTTCCACTGTATTTCTATCAACAGAAAACATTATATAATATGACTTATCGTTGTACAACGTAAATATCCCTCAGAATTACGTCCTCGACATGTTAATTTATATTGCATTATCAGTATCAGGTGGAAGATATATCATGTTGTAACTTATTTCTTTCTCTGAGGTTAGAATGCGTGGATCTAACATTTATCTATTCAGCTAAATGTCAACTCCTTTCAAACAGAATAAAAAGTAAGACTGTGATAAATGTTTTCTCTACTATGTAATGAATTATCGTAGGTTTAATAATCATACAGGGTATATGAGAAAAACATTTGAAAAAATACTCAGTACTTATTTAACATCTGAACAAGATATACATGCTTTTCTTTCTTTCTACAAATATATTACTTATACGAACAAAATGATAAATAAATAAAAACTACCTACCTACTACCCATATATTATCTCTCCGTCTGTTGGATATGCGAAAACAAGTAATTCCAAGTACAAACAATATCTACTAAACTCTTCTCATAAATTATGGGTGTACTCTTCCGCAGAAATAAATAAACACACTTACCTTTCTTTCTTGATTGTCAACCAGGAAGACAAAGCGACGTTGTCTAATGGAGTACTGGTTTTATGAAGCATACATTTGTTGACTTCTCGTAAACATAAGCTGGAGGAGAATCAACGAGTGACTCGTGCTCGTATGAACGACAGTTCCATCAACGCTACTTTTATGGTGAAATCGCCAGTGAAGAAACATAAGATTAAACCCGATTGGTTGTTACACAAAGACAAAATGTCGGATATAGAAAATCCGAATAAAAAAGCGATAAACTTTGTAATGGGAAATGTTGGTCTTAAGGCAAAACCCAAATAAAGACATAACAAGACTTTCTGCCTAAAATTTTATTTAAGAGCTGTCAGTCAGTGTGGTCACTGTGGTGTGAATGTTTTATAAATGAATTGTTGCAATGAAATAGACAATTGCCAGGGTATATTTTTAGACCTAGTGATATGCATGCAGTATTTTAAACTGTTGTGTCATATTAAGTATTTCATACATGAATGATGACAGAATGAATGTCATTGAATTTTTAAAATGTGTATTGAGTTTCGAAGTCATTGGTGAGTTCAAAAACGTCGAATACTGTGTCATTAAAGTTTTAAGAAAAACATATGATTTTTGAAAGAATCAGTTTTAAAAAACTGGACAGTACATTGCAAGTTGAAATCTTTTCATCGTGCATGAAAATTCTCAAAGGAAATTGTGGATTTCACATTCGCCAGGGCCGTTTTTTTTATGTCAATGAGATTGTCACGAGTTGTCTCCCTTTATCTCATCTATAGTATATCGAGGGTTCAGTGCAATACTATACTTACTGCTATATAAATACATAAGAGTTAGGATAGTCTTGCGTTGAACCCCCGATATATAATACAAGGAGTCTTAACGTTTCACCTGGCGGTGGAAATCGCATATCAAAATCTATCCCAAGATAATTATGCACCAAATTCTACATTTGAATAATTTATCTGTCAAAGGACACCTACTTTATGCCAGTCTATCAGGTATTGGCAATTTTCCCCCCAGAAATGCGCCGTAATGCGCACTTGAGTAAAACCTCTAGAAGGGATAAAGGGAGAGAACTCATGACAATCTCCTGTGCCCTTAACTTCCCACCCACTGAATTAAAAAATTCAATTTTCATGCCTGTATTCTGTTGTCAGCAATATTATAGAAGGAGTGAGGTATATATAACTTAAAGGCTTGGTCAAAAAGGTCATGTACTGTGTTCTTATTCTTATGACCGTGATTGAGAATTACTGAAGAAATATATGTCTGTAACTCTATGTGTTAGTCCTACTGGCTGTTTCATGTCTATATCTCTCTCCATATGTAATATTTGCTGTCTATCAATAATATTTTATGTCAGTTTTATATTATTGTTATGCCTGTTTAGAATATCTTCATGTCTGTTTCATTGTTCTATTGATGTTTGTATGTAAAACATTCGATGAAACAATTTCTGATTGTTTATTCTATGTTATAACAATCATGATGACTAGTTTATACTTTCAAACATTTTCTGCTGTTGACCTTAAATGATTTCAACTATGCTCTTTATTTCTCCTCTATGTTCTGTGTCTAAACACTGTATGGTTTTTGTATCTTCTGTATTTAATTTTAGTCTTTTATATATCACAATATTTTATCTTATGTTTGTGATTGTACTTGCCGGATTGACACAGGTTTAAGTCATGTGCCCGTATTCACAAACGTTTTAAGACTGAATCTAAGACTTAGATTTAAAATGATAAACTGTTATTGTTACACAATATATTTTGATAAAACATGGCAAAAGTGTAGAGTGAGCAACAAGAAATATTCAGGCAAAAATGTATCTGTTTAAATGTAATGAAAACGAAATGCTTGTAAATTAAATTCTTGTATTTTTTAAGTCTAAGTCTGAGATTCAGTCTTAAAACGTTTGTGAATACAGGCCCTTGGTGCGTATCCTGAAACTCGGACTTAGACTTTAAATTTGAGAAAGTTATAGTTACCAGCCTTTCGTTTTCATTCAATCTGAATGAATGAAATTTTGTCAGAATGATTGTTGTTACCTATTCTACATTTTTGCCAATTTTTATTAAGATATATATGTGACGCGCCGTGAGACTTTTGGGCCAAATGCGGCAATAATCATTGTTGGCAAAACGCTTGCAAAGACACGCGAGTTTTCACGTGTTTATTTTTCCAATTACCATTAGTTAATTCACTTCAGTTAAAGCTACCGATAACTGACTGATAGATGTTTGTATTCAAACTATCCTTTCATTATTTTGTCCTGTTTTGTGGTTTCCCAATTCTAAATATAGACCAAATTAGTATGCAAGTGAACCTAGGTGACCCGCGAAATGTTTGTTGAAAATGATGACTGTCGTGTACTGGAATTGACCTCGTTTATATGTTATTATTGCCTCTGCTGGGTAAAATATTTATCGAGGTAACTGGTTATTATGTTTATCATACTAATGATAATGTAAAATGTGCTGTTGTAAGAAATTATTGTGTAATTTGTTGGTAATTTAGACGATAAGTTCTAGTCCGGACGTCCAGACGTGAAATCAACAAAATGGCGGAACGAGATTCGTGACCTCGAAGCGTGTTTACATCTGTCACATGAACAGTTGAATGGCATTTTAAAATTGGGTTAACCCAGGTCAGTCTGAAAACAATCTCTAGTCAGGTTGCATCTGTAATAAAAACGTAGGAGCAACAATAACTTTTAACATTTTAATGTCTGAGTTTCATTCAAAAAGTGTTTGTGAATACGGACCCAAGTTCAGATACATATGGTTACGGCTTTCCTTGTTGCATATCTTGTTACCCTGTGAATTCATCAATAGGCCGATCTTCTTTGTATCGTTTAATCAAATATTTGATTTCTGAATCGAAAAATCCTAAATCTATGCGTTTTATGCACCTGTCAATGCTTCGATATTCAATATTATTTAAATCCCGCTACGTGAGCTGAGAGTTTTGTCATAAGTCTCTTCATCAGAGGAGTTAAACTTGAATAGTCCAGTGTACGACAGTTCTGGGCAAACCTATTTCCCTGGTGCTTGTCTATGAATCTATGCGTTTTATGCACCTGTCAATGTTTCGTTCCTGTGATGTTTTTATGATATTCAAAATTGTTTAAATCCCGCTATTTGAGCTGAGAAAAGTCCACTGTATGACAGTTCTGTGCAAATATATTTCCCTCACAGTTGTCTCACAAGGCCTGTCAAAATTCGGCTTGTTGAGTCATCCACTCTCAAGCTCTATATGTAGGTCCATGTTGCAGTTGGGTAAAATTTTAGAAGATGCAATACTAAGTTTGTAGCCACAATATCAAGCTATGCATATCGTTGTATTCTTGCTTTGTTCTATAAATAGAAGTCTATACTCCAGTATTATTCTGTTGTTATTATGTTACTCTGACCTGTCCATTTTGATGTTTGATCTATACTTTGTATGTTATGCTGAGCTTTTATACTTCTGAATCAGATAATTGTGTTAAGGATCACTGCATTGTCAATAAAATACAAAAGAAATTCATTTACTTATTATTGTTATGTTTATATTAGATACTAAATATGAAGATTTGACTACCCAGTTATAGCAAGTTTAAAACTAACAGGCGAATGGGGTCAACTTCCAACAGAAACGATATACATGTATAACCATATACCGTTAACATCGTACACAATCTCATTGAAATCAGCCTCTAACTTTAGCTCCATTATTTTCCGCTGTTAGGATCTGACTACACTCCGTAAGAGGTCACGTTCATATAACCTCTCTAAAAATAGATATGTGTTACCAGGTGCTCGTTTGTGGTCCAATGAAATTTCTCCTTACAAACCCGTGTTCGTCGTCTTTCTCAGAATGGCTTTATCGTTTATTCGGAGTTTCTGGTTATACTGGTTTTTAAAATCCTTCCTGCCGCTTCCGATTATTAATATTTCCAAAAACGAAACACCTCACAGACAACACCGATCAATTAAAGAATGTTGCCGTGTACGAGTTGCAGTTATGTCCAAGGGCGCAGCCATATTGAAATTGACGAAAATACGTAGTCGGAACGTCTTGGTGATCTACGCTCAAATATAATTTACGGAGCTCGTCGGAGATCGACGAATATTCATAACTCTATACCAAAGCATTTTGCAACCGACGATTTGATTGGCTACTCAATGGTCACAAGAACGTGACCTGTATTGTGCAATCATCAGATCTAGTTAGCGTATAGTATATATATATAGCGTGCGACTCGAGCTGATTTTAATGAGATTGCACCGTACACAAATGGCAAGAAAACAGAGGATTTAGTGCCTGACTGAAGTTCAATGGATCTAAAATCAACTTTGTAACTAGACATCGTAACTACCTGACAGCTTGTGCACGATTACTTGGGTGAGCGGTATATGAGACATGGCTATCATGTAAACAACATGCGTAGTATATAATTATACTTAAAGCCATTAAAAACGCAACCGAAAAGTGTTCAAAAACATGGCATAAAGAAGAAATAATTTTGTATTAATTCACAAAAACATAATTTCATAAACTTACATGTATTTAATCATGATATATGAATTACTTTCAAAACTTTTTTTCAATAATATTTTAAACATTGGTAACAGTTGGTAAATTTTAACACAATGTACAAAATGAAGCCTAATTAAAACAGTCGAGTTTTTAAATGTTGTTACGTATATATAAACAATACTCAATCAGAGATATGTTTCGTATGCAATGAACACAAAGTCCTATACTATAGTTTTAAAGTCCCAGTAAGAGTCGTAGATCCACGAGACTTCTGCATTATCCAGAATTTTCCCATAGTTATGTAAGGCAATACCAATATGGATCTATGTTTGGCGTCCTCAGGCGGGTACATTTTTTCGGAGCAGCCATACTAACATGGTTTTATTATTTGCATATTAGTGTTGTGTAAACCAATAAAATCTTACGAAAACCACCAAGGCAATTTCTCTTCAACCTTCAAATTGCGCCGACCATCTTTTTTCAAGATATTTCTTGGTTGGTAGTCTGATCGAAAAAAAAAATCCGAAAATGTCAAAAATCACCTGTGATGATTAAAACATAAAAAAACATTGTTCCATGAAGCCGATAACAATGCGTCAGGTAGCCTATGATCATGTGCAAACGCTGAAAAATCATTATATACTTGGTACCTTGTGTTATTTTTGCTAACTAGCGGGTTGTATTTGATGTCTCGATATATGATGTCTAATTTTGTGGGATGAAAGATGTAGACACACAATATTAATTGTTGTTTCTATAGGTCTACACGTTTTTTCCTGTCTGGTAGATAAGTTTGGAAAAATGATCCTGACGCTAAACGTAGAATTTGATGTAGCCTAACCCTAAAATTTAATTATTCATGTACACGTACTAATTAATGGTGTCCCTACAAATTTCAGAAGATTCAATCTCTAAGCAAAAAGAAGTAATTTCTTATCTTGTCGACCGATAAGTTTAACCTAGTTTCTCGTGTTTTTGATTACAATCGTTGTGTGCCAATTTTCCTAATTGCACCAGACAGGTGCACATCAACTTTTATCGGTGACGTCTCATCACGTGATGGCAGTTTATTATGATTAGTTGTTTATTGTTGTAGTTGCGTTTGGCGTCGTCAATGCTTGTGCTCTGATCAATATTTATACCGCTAACGGAAAGTCACGGAGGCACATCGGCTATTTACGGCAATCACGACTCGGTCAAATATGCTATATTTTAATAAACAACTTACGGTGTATTTCTTTTTTGTTTCAAAGTTTGTTACATAGCAATTACTGATAATCGTCAATCAATGGACGTAGACTGAGAAAATGACCCTTAATGGACCTTTAATGGAATTTCTCAAGCATTGTTTTTTTCTGCAATGTTTGAGTGATCTTTGTATGCTCAGCAATCCGTTTTATCTGGATTTGTTTAAGTGTGTGTTATATTTCATCATGTCATATACATCCAGTTCAATATCTGATGTGTCTGTAATATTTCTACTAATTTCAGCGCAAAATACAGCCAATTCATCGAAATCAAGCACACTACATAATACCGCTCAGAAATAAAGTCACAGATTAACTGAATTAGTCATTAGGTCTATCGAGTGTGGCCGCCGTTTACCGCCAGAATTATAAGTTAATGAGAAGTAAATGTCAAGTCGTTATCCAGGGAAACGGCGGTGTTATGTAATTGGCTTGATTTTAATGAATTGGCTGTATTTTGCGCTGAAAATTAATAGAAACATTACAGACATATTGAACTTTCCGTGTCTAAATTTCCATTTAAATTTGACTTATCAAACAGAACTGTACTATTGTCGTTATATCTAATCATGGATCACTGTTGCCTTCACTACGTTGCGGGTACCGAAACCGGCATGTAACACATATAATAAATATATGCAAAATTGCAAAAAGGCTCGACGCAATCCGGCACGAACATATAAATCATGGATTCGAAACAGGCTGATATCGGTGAAACGATCAGAAGAAAGAATTTACCCACAATCCTTAGAGCGCAATTAACCCATAATACTTAGAGCTCGCTCGGTAAGTTCGTTGATTTGAATCGAAATGTCATCCGATTCAACGACGTTCGTTCAGTCTTACAACTCAATATTGAACAAAAAAGTGCATACAAACAAACAACAAGATAGACACAAAATATGTGAATACCATCAAGAAATATAAAGCTGTTGTAAACATGACGAAAACGATGGTTCAACATGTCAAATTCTCTTGATTCGGAAACAAGATGGCGGAACTGCCAGTTTTTTACCGCTAATCGGAACACCTTGCTTCTTATTGCGGATCATTTTCGTAGAATTGCATGAGGTGTTCCTAGCGTTTGATCTCGGAAGAAAATCTCAATGCTACCGAGAGTTCAAACAAATCTAAATACATAAAACAACCTGTTTCGAATCCGAGGTTGACATGTCCGTGACGCAATTGAAATGCATACATGAATGACATCATATATGCGTTTGTTAACAAGCTCATACTTATATACTACAATTAACTGAAATTGACCACGAGGCGAACACATCCCATGGGAGTATTCGAACCCACGACATCCAAACCTGGAGTACGGCACTATGTCTGCTATTATTAAACTGTCATAAAACTGGACCATCTTACATTTATAGATAAACACAGCAGTCGCAGATATTTCCAAAGAGTCGTGATAGAGCATTCTTTAACCAAGATGACCGGTAGGCATATATAAATGGATTTAAAGCCGAATTTAAAATGAAAAACGTACATGCAGCGTACCGGAAGTTACGTTGAGTCACAGGATTTTTGTTTTCAAAAAATGCAAGACATATCAACGGTAAGGTACAAATGTTGAAGAGTAGCATAACAATGCCGATAGTTCCCATGAAACGCCTTTGAATTCGAATATTTGCGAGACTGTAACCACTCGGAGCGATGTTGGTTGTGTTAGAGCTTGGCACCGATGCCGTATTCGAGTGGACCGGAAATACACGCCGCCATATGCATCGAAGCCTTAAACAAGCTATAAGGTATAAAACATTGGTAAGCGCTTGTGGAAGTAATAAAAGGACTGCAATAAGTCCCATTGCTTTCTTCCTGTCAATGAATATCTCCTGAAGAGTGCATGAGTATATCGTCGCTTCCGTATTTGTCCACAATACAAATGGCAGTGTACACGCTAAGACGCTCACGATCCATGCGGTCAGCGCAAAACAAATCGTTGCTTTCCGATTGCTTTGTGTCTCGGCTATTCTTGTTGACGTTTCAATCCTGAAACACCGGTGGGCACATATTGTTAGCATATAATACAACGATCCGCATTGTGAGCACACTAGCAGGTATAGCATCATTGAACAGTATACAAAGTAAATCGGCAATTCTTCTGATTTGACAATGGGTATAATTAGCCAAGGTAACGTGACAATACCAACAAAGAGGTCGCTCAAAGATAGGCAAAATATCTGCACTACAAAGGTTGGCCATGGTTTCTTTCTGTTCGCAATAAAACATATGACTATGACAGTGTTGGCGAACAGAACCCAACCCACTTCTGCCATGGTCAACGAAAGAATGGCAGCGTGTACTTTGAGATTGTATGGTTCGTGCTGTGACGTCATTTCCGTGTCATTATTGAATTCGAACAAATCGTCTGTTGTGTTCATTGTTCGTGTTTATCTGAAATAGAGAATGTGTTTGTTTGTTTGTTTCATCGGGTTTAACGCCGTTTCTCAACGATATTTCAGTTATATACGGCGGCCGGTTCACCTAACCAGTTTTTCCTGGACTGAAATCTAACCAGTACTAACTTACCCTTCCACAAGGAGCCGGCAACTTCTCCACATGAGGAGGAAAATAATAGAGAATATAATACATACTAAACACACATTAGAATCAGTATAAGTTCATTAATAAAAGTTGCGGATAAATGGTCGTCATTTTAAAACAGTATTCTGTTCGCTAATTTTCTACTTTTGGGAGAAATGTTAGTTGACAATATGAATACGATATGTTTAAACGTTTAAACTTATTTATTTTACATCGATTGTGAATCAAGTTCTTAGAAGGTATACTAATCACTCTCGACTACTGCTTCCTGTCACCAACCAGTACTCGCGCTTCAACATTTATGATACCCTGGGCAAACTGATTGTAAAGATTTTGTACTCATGAATAATTAATGAGGGGAAATCCAGCCACTTGATTGGATTGGTCGCATAACACACACCTCATGCAATACGGAAATTGCCGTGGAGTTAGGATGAAATCGCGGTTCTGAGCGATCCAATGAGATCGCGGTTTTCAAATCGTGTAAGGCTGCCATTTTATCGAATTTGCTTATGGCTCTTCTCAAAGGATCATCCTTTTTTGTTATCGTTCATTTCACTGGTCGAAAAATGATAATGAATATTCATGCGTTACGAAGTTTCCCTAGCCAATTTGCACAGGGTATCATATATGTAATGAATAGCCTGTGTTCCGAGGATAGCATTTAGGTGAATTATCTTCCATTCTAATCGTCGTCCTCATTCGATTAGGTATATTAATATACAACGTATGGTATATCAAGTGTATCTATTTGTTTACCAAAAATCAAGTATAGTGAATTTCTATTAACCGCAAACGTATGAATATATTATCTGGATCATTACATTTCCAAAAAGGTGTATTGAAATGTCCGTGGTTGTCCGTAAGTTAATCGTAGAAAAAGCCGCGGTTCTGTTTTGATAGAAACGTATTCCAAACAGCAGTTATAGCTTTACGCACGAGAACATTTCCTTACCTAAATTGCCATGGCTCTATAAACTAGTTCATAATTCTATTCTCGTATTTATAAGTCTCTTTAATTCCACAGTATTCTCACTTTCCGTTCTAACATTGATAATGATACAAGGAGTCCAACATAATCACAAGAAATTCCTTGATAAGATTTATAATGTAAATGATATTAATTCAATCTGAATTCAATGACAAATTTGTAAATGATAATTCAAATGCGTTGATTTTTTATAAGAACCAATACTACAATTTCATATTAAAGCACGGTAGAATTAAAGCAACGAAATGTGTGTATTAAAGCATCGATCCATGAGAAAAATGGATAACTAAACGATACACAGCAAGAACTAGCTATGAAAACAACAAGAACGTCAGTGATTGGTCTAGAATTATGTGATATAGGTCTAGTCCAGAAGAAAGCCATGGTGGCATATGAAATGAGTGAAATAAACTGAATTGAATTGGGACACCTTTTTACAATGCGTGTGAAAAGCTAATTAATCTATTTTTGCGCACATGTGTGTAAAATAATTATCAACTTTCATTATCATCATTGTGATTCTTTCATAATGAGATAAATACTTGCTGACATGGTTTTTATTAATAATGTACTATGTACAAGTCTAATTAAAATATATGTTCTGTGTTTATTCAATTGTAGTTACGTGCGAACGGTTGTGAAAAAATGTGACAAAATGGATAAGTCAATCGGAACACTTCTACGAATAAAGCTCTGTGGGGTTCCGATTGGGGATTAGCCAATGAAAACCTGTTTAGGAAATATACTAAGGGGCTAAAGAAACGAAATGTGGATGTTTCAGTTGATTTAGATTAATATTTTAGATATTATCTGCAATATTTTTAGAACTATCCTAATTGAGTCAATTCCAACATTTACTGTTTTAGTTTCTGGGGTCGTATTACAGAAGCATCTTAAGTGAATTTTAAATATTTTCATTTCAGTTCAAAACTTCAAAAGGATGTAATTCCAAAGCCATATTAACCCTGTTAGGCTTTTTAATGGTAATGATAACAACATATTAATACTATTCATTTATCACTCTTGATTTGATAATATAATAGCATGTATGTTAAATAAACCAGTTTAGGAAAATGAATTTTAAGGATAAGGATAAGATTTTACCTAATATGTTTCTGTAATATTGCCCCTGCTCTCTAACTTCTAACTTAACTGACGAAGATCGGCATCTGACCAAGTTCCATCATTCTAGGTGAGTACGGGAGCTACAGATTGAAGTTTTTGTTAGGCCTAATATATGTTTGTTTTAGGTTTCATGCCCATATTGAAACAATGTTCCCCTAAGTATCATTATCTTTACCACCCTCGTTTTTTTCTTATTTTTGCAAGTACGTGTATTACGTAAGCTGAATACGAAACTAAACTTTTACAGCGCCCAAACAACTTAATATACAAATGTACTATATATACGATATTTGAATTAAAAATCAGCGGACTTTAGGATAATTATTTTTAGTACACTCCTGAAAATTCTTCACAGTATGGTAACAAGCAGTTGTACCTGATTTCAAGACGCCTTTGCCACACCCTGGTATATTATAAGATGTTGAACTACTTTTATCCGGTTTTACCTGTAACCATTGCGCCACTTCCGGAAAAAAGTAGTTTTCGAATAAATGCGATGCGACTGTCGAAAATTGCCATGGAACAACTAAAAACTCAAAATAGCGGGTTAGCCCTATCGACTAGTATATTAATGGGTATTAAATGAAATAATGTTTAAGCAACATGTTGAATATAAATCCTTACAAAAAATTACTCGGATTTATATATACTAGGTCTATAATCATGGACCTGTCTTATCAGGGTCATTTTATATATACATATATACATATATGCTAAAACATATTAACTACTACCGGTAAAATTCGAACTGCTAACGAACACACATCTTACGAAAACTCCGTTTGGTGCCTCTTGGATGGACGAAAATCCTGTTTGGTGCCTCTTGGGTGAAAATATGATTGGTCAGATTTTAAAAAGCCCGCTTCGAGGACAACATTTGGTTGGCTGGTGGGGCGGGGGTCGCCATCTGGGGAACAAATTCCACAGGAATTTTTGTTTGTGTTAATTTTGCTTCTTGTATGACAATTGATTATTAAACGTTTCCAAGCAACGATAATGGAGTATTGTTATTGGACTACATGTATATGTATTAATTAGTGAAGTCGGTAATATCTTTGAAAAGAAATATCTGTCGATAGCGACGGACCTTTAATAAATTATTCGTACCCGAGCATATTCGCTTGTGACCGTTTCGCACTGCTCATTCCATGCTTGCTTTTGTTTCCCCCTCTTAATTCAAAATTTAATCATTAATTATGTAAACATGCTCAGACCAATCAAAAAGTGATATGGAAGTAGTTCTTGAAAGCAGTCCACAGCTATACATTTATATACGTATTTAAAACTTTTCGCACCGCACAAGGTGGACAGCCAGACATACGACTAGACTAAGTTGAAAACCCACACATTTTGACTGCCATTATCATATCATGCGTTTGAATGACGTCCTCGACATCTGAAATTCTATCGCATTATCAGTATCAGGCGTTAGATATATCATGTTGTAACTTATTTCTTTCTCTGTGGTTAGAATGCGTGGATCTAACATTTATCTATTCAGCTAAATGTCAACTCATTTCAAAAAGAATAGGAGAATTTAGAAATCCCCGGTATGACGTCACTTTTGCGCATGCGTAGTTACTGGCCGTCATTTCAAGAAGAATACAGTAAGAATATTTCCATCGACTGTGATAAATGTTTTCTCTACTATATAATGAATTATCGTAGGTTTAATAATCATACAGGGTTTATGAGAAAAACATTTGAAAAAAACACCCAGTACTTATTTAACATCTAAACAAGATATAAATGCTTTTCTTTCTTTCTACAAATATATTACTTATATGAAAAAATTGTAGGAATATACACGTATTTAGGCTCGTATTAACACTAATATGAGACCATGCTAGATAAAGTGTAAAATTCAAATATTTGTCTCTTAAAGCAAATTTTAGCGGCTCTCAATACGGATAAATATATAATTATTATGAAAAAAACATATTCTGAATAAGCGCTCGTCCAAATGGCCGAGCGACGAACGAAAGAAAAGAGCGATGGCAAAAATAATTTCAATACGACAATCATAAACAACTCAAAATTATGTTAACAACATACTACATTTAGGCCATAAATGAAAACAAAAATGTGGGACATTTTTAGCAGCGTAACAGTAGTATGAACATTAAAAATGATAAATCAAAATAAACTACCTACGTACTACCCATATATTATCTCTCCGTCTGTTGGATATGAATCTAAACGAAAACAAGTAATTCCAAGTACAAGCAATATCTACTAAACTCTTCTCATAAATGTTGGGTGTACTCTACCGCAGAAATGAATAAACACACTTACCTTTCTTTCTTGATTGTCAATCAGGAAGACAAAGCGACGTTGTCTAATGGAGTACTGGTTTTATGAAGCATACATTTGTTGACTTCTCGTAAACATAAGCTGGAGGAGAACCAACGAGTGACTCGAGCTCATATGAACGACAGTTCCATCAACGCTACTTTTATGGTGAAATCGCCAGTGAAGAAACATAAGATTAAACCCGATTGGTTGTTACACAAAGACAAAATGTCGGATATAGAAAATCCGCTCAAAGCGATAAACTTGGTAATGGGAAATGTTGGTCTTATAGTGGAGCGGCTTAGTGAGAAAATCTAAGGAAATACTTCACTTGATGATACAAGCATGAAATTTTCACGAAATGTTCATTACATATCCCAGATTAAAAAATGATCGAAGGCCACCTAAAAATCATCCATTTTCAAGATGGCCGCCAAGTTTCAAAATGGCTGCCAGAACTGAGGCATTTTTCATGTAATCACGATCATTAGTTTCTAAAGTGTCTAATGTCTTTAGATATAGCATGTTTATCCCTATAAATGTGTCCCAATATGCTTTTAGTTTTATCTTTTATGTTGCTTTTTCCAAATATCGACACATTTTCAAGATGGCCGCCAAGTTTTAAAATGGCTGCCAGAACTGAGGCATTTTTCATGTAATCAGGATCTTTTAGTTTCTAAAGTGTCTTATGTATTTAGATATAGCATGTTTATCCCTATAAATGTGTCCCAATATGCTTTTAGTTTTATCTTTTATGTTGCTTTTTCCAAATATCGACACATTTAAGATGGTTGCCATCTTTAAGATGGCCGCCAAACTTTTAAATAGCGTTCTTATCACGACCAAGTTTGAGTTTTCTACTATCAATGCTATCACCATCGACTGTTGATGGGATCCTGGTGCCAGATAAACCTGACAGTACAAGAAAGCGACAACCGATTGAGACGTTGTTCCAGTATGGAATTTGTCCTCGAAATATCAACTCAGATGGGAGAAGCAGTTGTCCAACGGTATCTTGATGAAGGCGTTGTTTGCCCACCTATAATGTGTAAGGGGATATTTACTTCATCTGCAGTGGATAGCATAGATCATAATCCATCTGCTACAACTGCCATGTCATCCTTCCACGGGACTGGCATTTCACTGTTCCAGCATCCAAGCGATGACTCGCGTGATGAAGATCGAGCCCCTTTATTGCGGAGATAAGCCCAAATCAAAAAAGATATCGCCTCTTCCCGAGTCGTATACAAATGTGAGACCTGCATACTTGAAAGCTAAACCAGAACCGCCAGTGCTTGAAACGCCAATAATGCTTGCTGATCATTCATATATGTATCAGAATATCACCGCTGAATTTGAATGGCTGAGACATGTAAATCTAACTGCAGATGTTGTTAATGATGAGGTAGTATCTTGGTCAGCTTATCATGCTTCTCGAAACAGAGGCCCAACTGTTAATGTCAGTGTTACATCACTAATGTCTCTCCTGCATGAGTCTTTGCATTCAGTTGCCCCTATTAAACATTCAATGGATAAAATCAAGGAGGCAACACATTGTTTGAACCCTGGACAAACACCTGTCATGGCGGTAGACCAGCCCTTATTTGCAAAGCAAATTCAGTGGCAATGGCCAAATACATATGGCGAGGATAAGTTTATCGTCATGTTTGGTGGCTTGCACATTGAAATGGCTGCATTGAGACTGCTTGGAGAGTTGTTGAAAGACAGTGGTTGCCACGTCTGGAACTGCTGACTCTTTCTTATCAGCTTCCAGTGTAGTTAAGACAAGACAAGCTCACTTGATTACAGCCTGTGCACTGTATGATTTGATGAAATCTGCTTTCAATAATAGTGAGGGTCAATATGATGACAAAGAGAACTTCAAGCATTCAAAGATTGGTGTAACATACTCCAGAAGCAAAGTCCCCAATTTAATTTTTGGGGCTCCGTACTGAATTTAGAATTATTGGTGTTTTGCTTCGTTCGCGCATATCGCGAGTCTGACTTTCAGCTATATGAAGGATCTCTTTCAGAACTCATTCCTTACTTTTTTGTACTTGATCATATCAATTATGCCCGATGGTTACCAGTTCATCTTCGTGACATGCTTGCATTTGAACAAATGCATCCTGAAGTTTATACAGAGTTTTCGAGAGGCCACTTAGTAATTAAAGGCGTTGGAGGTGCTATCGGCCTTACAGAAGATCAAACAGCGCTAAGGCGTTGGACGGTAGCTGGGTCAGAAATAAGTAGACTTGTGGATAAGTTTTCTAACATATCTGGAAACCGACAGGATAAAAAGAATAAAGGCCACCATGAGGAAACGTTCTCGTTTCAGAAAGACTTCTTCGGAAAAGTCAACAAAATGAGAAATACGATGTCGGAATTAGGGAATCCTTTTGAAGAAGATTCAGCTGACATTCTAGAACATGGTACAAACATTACTTATGAAGAACCAAATACAGATACTGTGATAATAGATGGTGCGGCTTTGGTAAATGCAAAACCGCCTGGGGCAGCCAAAACGTTTGATGATTATGCTGGTGAGGTCATTGTACCGCACATTAAAACTTATGCTGAAAGATACTCCAGAGTAGATGTTGTGTTTGATGTGTATCTTGAAGATAGTTTAAAAGCTGAAACGCGACAGAAAAGAGGATCTGGGGCTCGACGAAAAGTAGTTGGTAATAGTAGACCTCCTAAATCATGGAATAGCTTTCTTAGACGCGATGAAAATAAAACTGAACTATTTAGTTTTCTTGCAGATAAAATGATAACTGCACAAACCAATAATAGAATGACCATAGTAACAAAAGGTGCCGATATTGTTTGCAATTTAGATATAAACAGAAATGCGCTTGCTCCATGTAATCACGAAGAAGCCGACCGTCGTATGTTTGTTCATGCGAAGCATGCCTCGATGACAGGAACCGAACAATTACAATTGTTAGTTCCGACACTGACGTTGTCGTTCTTGCTTTAGCAGTGTACCCTGATTTGAATAATGATGCTTTGTGGCTAGCTTTTGGAAAAGGTAAGAACTTTAGATTTATTCCGATTCGTGATGTTTGTAGATCACT
Source organism: Mactromeris polynyma (assembly GCA_032209605.1). NCBI lineage: Eukaryota > Metazoa > Mollusca > Bivalvia > Venerida > Mactridae > Mactromeris > Mactromeris polynyma. The sequence goes on from JASFXZ010000023.1 coordinate 10,534,855, forward strand.
TGGTCCCCGTTCAAAGGTATTGCCATTTGTTCATGCTTTTACCGGTTGCGACACTGTTTCTGCATTTGTCGGCAAGGAAAAAAAATCTGCATGGCAGGCATGGAATGTGTGTGAAACAGCTACAGAAGTCTTTCGCAGTCTCAGTGCTGCAAAAGACACCATAACTGAGTCGGAAATGGAGACATTAGAACAATTTGTAGTTATTTTGTATGATCGGTCAAACACGACATGCAAGGTGGATGAAGCTTGACTTGATTTGTTTGCCCGGAAACAAAGAGCGTATAATGCGTTTCCACCAACAAAAGGTGCTCTGAAACAACAGATCAAACGAGCAATTTTTCAAGCAGGTCATGTCTGGGGACAAGCAACTGTTACCATGCAACTACTGCCATCTCCGTCAAACTGGGGATGTCTGAAGCAGAACAATGTGTGGATCCCTAATTGGACGGAGTTGTCTGCTATAGCTGAAAGCTGCCAGGAGCTTCAAAAGTTTGGCTGCAAAATGACTTCCTGTACCGGAAATTGCAAATGCTACCCCGCAGGTCTTTCATGCACAGCACTTTGTTCTTGCAACTGTCAAAAAGATGACTAAATGCAACATATGCATATTTTTGCTTTGGTTAGAACATTTCTATAAGTATAGTTTTATGGGTATATTTAGTAAATCAACAGTGGTAATTCCTTAAGGTTTGCATTACTCGTATTAGAAAACATTGCACTTTACTGTGCAACTGCTCACGCTTCCCTATTTCTTTGTCCCCTCATGGTTTGTAAGACACATTTTCTAATGATGTTGATATATTGCATTGAATGTAATCTGAATGTTATGAATATAAAACTTATATTGGTTGGTGTGCTTCAGATTTAACCAATGTTCGAAAAGTTTTAAAAAACTAAGGGTTGAGATGTCTACGCCCTTGAGCGTAGTCATACAAAATTAATTTCAAATTAAAAGAATATGCATACTACAAACTGGTATTCTGTTCTTAAGTGAGAGGAAAGTGTATAAATAAAAAAAATACTATCGTTTTAATGTATTACATGCTTACCTCAAATAAAGTATAGAAAAGTATATAAAAATGGCGGCCATTTTGTTTTTGTGGCGGCCATCTTGAAAATGACATAATTTCAAGTGGCCCTTGATCTTATGTTAAAGTGCATGCCAGGTAGTTGCTATCCTGTAAATATGATGCTTGTATCATCAACTGAAGTATTTTTGCAATATCCCGCTCCACTATTAAGGCAAATCCTAAATAAAGACATTACAAGCCTTTGTGCATAAAATTTTAATTAAGATCTGACAGTCAGTGTGGTCACTGTGGTGTGAATATTTTTAGAAATTAATTGTTGCAATGAAATAAACAATTACCAGGGTATATTTTAAGGCCTAGTGATATGCATGCAGTATTTTATACTGATGTGTCATATTAAGTATTTCATACATGAATGATGACAGAATGAATGTCATTGATTTTTTAAAATGTGTATTGAGTTTCGAAGTCATTGGTGAGTTCAAAAACGTCGAATATTGAGTCATTAAAGTTTTAAGAAAAACATGTGATTTTTAAAAGAATCAGTTTTAAAAAACTGGACAGTGCATTGCAAGTTGAAATCTTTTCATCAGGCATGAACATTCTCAAAGGAAATTGTGGATTTCACATTCGCCATGGCCGTTTTTTTATGTCAATGAGATTGTCACGAGTTGTCTCCCTTTATCCCTTCTATAGTATATCGAGGGTTCAGTGCAATACTATACTTACTCCTATATAAATACATAAGAGTTAGGATAGTCTTAACGTTTTTTTCACCTGACGGTGGAAATCGCACATCATAATATATCCCAAGATAATTATGCACCAAATTCTACATTTGAATAATTTATCTGTCAAAGGACACCTACTTTATGCCAGTCTATCAGGTATTGGCAATTTTTCCCCCAGAAATGCGCCGTAATGCGCACTTGAGTAAAACCTCTAGAAGGGATAAAGGGAGAGAACTCATGTCTGTATTATGTTGTCAGGGATAAAGGGAGAGAACTCATGACAATCTCCTGTGCCCTTAACTTCCCACCCACTGAATTAAAAAAATCCATTTTCATGCCTGTATTCTGTTGTCAGCAATATTATTATAGGAGTGTGGTATATATAACTTAAAGGCTTGGTCGAAAACGTCATTGAGGTCATGTACTGAGTTCTTATTCTTTTGACCGTGATTGAGAATTACTGAAGAACTATATGTATGTAGCTCTATGTGTTAGTCCTACTGTCTGTTTCATGTCTATATCTCTCTCCACATGTAATATTTTCTGTCTATCAATAATATTTTATGTCAGTTATTTATAATTTTATGCCTGTTTAGAATATCTTCATGTCTGTTCCATTGTTCTATTGATGTTTGTCTGTAAAACATTCGATGAAACAATTTCTGATTGTTTATTCTATGTTATAACAATCATGATGACTAGTTTATACTTTCAAACATTGTCGCTGTTGACCTTAAATGATTTCAACTATGCTCTTTATTTCTCCTCTATGTTCTGTGTCTAAACACTGTATGGTTTTTGTATCTTCTGTATTTAATTTTAGTCTTTTATATATTACAATATTTTATCTTATGTTTGTGAATGTACTTGCCGGATTGACACAGGTTTAAGTCCTGTGCCCGTATTCACAAACGTTTTAAGACTGAATCTAAGACTTAGACTTTAAAATGATCAACTGTTATTGTTGACGGCGGCCTTCAGGCCGTCGTCTATTTGAATAATTTTTAATCTAGGTACATGGAGTTGCATAATCGAAATGGGAGAAGCCATTGGTATTATGCTTTTTTAAATTGTTCTTACAAAACGTGATTCTAATTATACAGATAAAAAAAGTGTACTAATTGATAATAAAAAAATGTCAAAATATTTAAAATGTATTTTTACCGTTAATAAAAAGCTTTAAAAAATGTTTTACGTATGCTTATAAGAATTTACAACAGCTAGTCACGAAAACGGTTAGGCATCGTGTATTACATAGCTTCGTTTCACAACTACGCTCAATTCATCATCAAAGTTCAGGAAATGGTTCCTAATGCTGTGCACGCAAATTGAAATTGTACTTATAAAAAAGCAAATTGTTAAACAAAAAATGTTAATCCATATTAATAAGTTCATGAATGCAGTTTATAATGTACAAATATAAATACAGTGACCAAACTATGCAATATACATTGCCTTAACTTGACCCATATAAGTTATGTACTGATGGTAATATGTAAACAAAATTCAGCCAATGAAAATTGTCGTTGAAAACGTCATAGCATTTGTTGTTCAAATAACGCATTGGCAGTAAAACGGATTCAGTACATTCGAGATCAAATGCTGATGGTTGAACTGAACTTTTAATTACGTTGTTTTGACATTTTTAGTGGATATTTTTCCCTTTTGATATCCCAATAGTTCTTTTAGATCTGTAAAACTAGAAGTTATAATCATGTATATTTTTAGATCCGTTTCGTTCTATCTACGTTTCGTGTATGGATGATTCTTACCAGAATTATGGCTTGGTGATGATCATACTTTCTTATTTATTGATAAACAAAATAATAAATCTTCAATATCATGCTTCCTAAAACTTGTGCCGCCGTTTTGATGCTTTGCATCAAAATTAGTCTTGTTACATTGTTACACAATATATTTTGATAAAACATGGCAAAAGTGTAAAGTGAGCAACAAGAAATATTCAGGCAAAAATGTATCTGTTTAAATGTAATGAAAACGAAATCCTTGTAAATTAAATTCTTATATTTTTTAAGTCTGAGATTCAGTCTTAAAACGTTTGTGAATACAGGCCCTTGGTCCGTATCCTGAAACTCAGACTTTAAATTTGAGAAAGTTATAGTTACCAGCCTTTCGTTTTCATTCAATCTGAATGAATGAAATTTTGTCAGAATGATTGTTGTTACCTATTCTACATTTTTGCCATTTTTTATTAAGATCTATATGTGACGCGCCGTGAGACTTTTGGGCCAAATGCGACAATAATCATTTTTGCCAAAACGCTTGCAAAGACACGCGAGTTTTCACGTGTTTATTTTTCCAATTACCCTTAGTTAATTCACTTCAGTTAAAGCTACCGATCACTGCTGATAGATGTTTGTATTCAAAGATACGTTTCAAACTATCCTTTCATTATTTTGTCCTGCTTTGTGGTTTCCCAATTCTAAATATGGACCAAATTAGTATGCAAGTGAACCTAGGTGACCCGCGAAATGTTTGTTGAAAATGATGGCTGACGTGTACTGGAATTGACCTCGTTTATGTTATTATTGCCTCTGCCGGATAAAATATTTATAGAGGTAACTGGTTATTATGTTTATCATACTAATGATAATGTAAAATGTGCTGTTGTAAGAAATTATTGTGTAATTTGTTGGTAATTTAGACGATAAGTTCTAGTCCGGACGTCCAGACGTGAAATCAACAAAATGGCGGAATGACATTCGTGACCTCGAAGCGTGTTTACATCTGTCACATGAACAGTTGAATGGCATTTTAAAATTGGGTTCACCCAGGTCAGTCTGAAAACAATCTCTAGTCAGGTTGCATCTGTAATAAAAACGTAGGAGCAAAAATAACTTTTAACATTTTAATGTCTGAGTTTCATTCAAAAAGTGTGAATACGGGCCCAAGTTCAAATACATCTGGTAACGGCTTTCCTAGTTGCATTTTTGTTACCCTGTGAATTCATCAATAGGCCGATCTTCTTTGTATCGTTTAATCAAATATTCGATTTCTGAATCGAAATATCCTAAATCTATGCGTTTTATGCACCTGTCAATGTTTCGATATTCAATATTATTTAAATCCCGCTACGTGAGCTGAGAGTTTTGTCATAAGTCTCTTCATCAGAGGACTTAAACTTGAATAGTCCAGTGTACGACAGTTCTAGGCAAACCTATTTCCCTGGCGCTTGTCTATGAATCTATGCGTTTTATGCACCTGTCAATATTTCCTGTGATGTTTTTATGATATTCAAAATTGTTTAAATCCCGCTATTTGAGCTGAGAAAAGTCCACTGTATGACAGTTCTGTGCAAATATATTTCCCTCACAGTTGTCTCACAAGGCCTGTCAAAAGTCGGCTTGTTGAGTCATCTGCTGTCAAGCTCTATAGGTTGGCCCATGTTGCAGTGAGGTAAAATTTTAGAAGGTGCAATACTAAGTTTGTAGCCACAATATCAAGCTATGCATATCGTTGTATTCCTGCTTTGTTCTATAAATAGAAGTCTATACTCCAGTATTATTCTGTTGTTATTATGTTACTCTGACCTGTCATTTTGAAGTTTGTTCTATACTTTGTATGTTATGCTGAGTTTTTATACTTCTGAATCAGATAATTGTGTTAAAGATCACTGCATTGTCAATAAAATACGAAAGAAATTCATTTACTTGTTATTGTTATGTGTATGTTAGATACTAAATATGAAGATTTGACTACCCAGTTATAGCAAGTTTAAAACTAAAAGGCGAATGGGATCAACTTCCAACAGAAACGATATATAACCATATACCGTTAACATCGTACATAATCTCATTGAAATCAGCCCCTAACTTTAGCTCCATTATTTTCCGCTGTTAGGGTCTGACTACACTCCGTAAGAGGTCACGTTCATATAACCTCTCTAAAAATAGATATGTGTTACCAGGTGCTCGTTTGTGGTCCAATGAAATTTCTCCTTACAAACCCGTGTTCGTCGTCTTTCTCAAAATGGCTTTATCGTTTATTTGGAGTTTCTGGTTATACTGGTTTTTAACATCCTTCCTGTCGCTTCCGGTAATAAATATTTCAAAAAACGAAACACCTCACAGACAACACCGATCAACCAAAGAATGTTGCCGTGTAGGAGTTGCAGTTGTGTCCAAGAGCGCAGCCATATTGAAATTGACGAAAATACGTAGTCGGAACGTCTTGGTGATCTACGCTCAAATAATTTACGGAGCTCGTCGGAGATCGACGAATATTCATAACTCTATACCAAAGCATTTTGCAGCCGACGATTTGATTGGCTACTCAATGGTCACAAGAACGTGACCTGTATTGTGCAATCATCAGGTGGCCCTGTGGCTCAGTGGTTAACCCTGCTGACTACGAATCCGAAGGTCGTGGGTTCGATCCCTCGTCTCGCCGGATAAAACAGAAATACTTTTCAGTGTTTCCCACCTGACATAGTACTGGCATGTAACCAGGAAAGTACTGGGTAGATTCCAGGAAAGTACTGGTTAGGTGCCAGGAAAATGGTAACTGTACGATAGGTCTCATTGGCACTGTGCAGTAACCGTATTTGGCTTCAAAAATTGCCTGTTTGATCTATACTGCTATACTGGCAGGTAAATTTCCCCCTTCGGTTTCAAAAAGTCTATTTATGGTGTGCGGGGGACATACCGGGTCGACCAAAATACCATAAAGTGCATTATAAAATGTGCGCGGCGACGGACGACCTCATAAACAGTAATACCAAACCACCCAACTGTGCAATCATCAGATCCAGTTAGCGTATAGTATATATATATGGCGTGCGACTCGAGCTGATTTTAATGAGATTGCATCGTACACAAATGGCAAGAAAACAGAGGATTAAGTGCCTGACTGAAGTTCAATGGATCTAAAATCAACTTTGTAACTAGACATCGTAACTACCTGACAACTTGTGCACGATTACTTGGGTGAGCGGTATATGAGACATGGCTATCTTGTGAACAACATGCGTAGTATATAATTATACTTAAAGCCATTAAAAACGCAACCGAAAAGTGTTCAAAAACATGGCATAAAGAAGAAATAATTTTGTATTAATTCACAAAAACATAATTTCATAAACTTACATGTATTTTATCATGAAATATGAATTACTGTTCCATAGTTTCAATACTTTTTTTCAATAATATTTTAAACATTGGTAACAGTTGGTAACTTAGCGCTCGCTCGGTAAGTTCGTTGATTTGAATTGAAATGTCATCCGATTCAACGAACTTCGTTCAGTCTTACAACTCAATATTGAACAAAAAAGTGCATACAAACAAACAACAAGATAGACACAAAATATGTGAATACCATCAAGAAATATAAAGCTGTTGTAAACATGACGATTACGATGGTTCAACATGTCAAATTCTCTCGATTCGGAAACAAGATGGCGGAACTCGCCAGTTTTTTCATTCTCGACAGCTCTCGGGCATTTCCGTACCACTTCGTTACTCGGATAACACCCTCTAGTGTATGTAAGGCGGAGCACTATGTAGCAAAACTCAACATTTTGTGCGGTCAAGAAATAGTTCTCGTAAAACGGATTTATAATTTCAATAACTGCGATAAATTTACGTAAGAGATGTATTATCGTTGTCATTTCTAGTTAAAACCTCACATATTTCAGTCTTCATATAGCTTAAATATTAGATTCATCAGCACTCCAGCGTTCACGCCGCCATCTTGTTTTCATGACGTTCGAATGGTATTTCCGAAAGTAGTGCCTAACGTACATCCGAGGCACTTCACGTAGTTGGCCGAGGATTTCCGAATGCAGTTTTTTACCGCTAATCGGAACACCTTGCTTCTTATTGCGGATCATTTTCGTAGAATTGCATGAGGTGTTCCTAGCGTTTGATCTCGGAAGAAAATCTCAATGCTACCGAGAGTTCAAACAAATCTAAATACATAAAACAACCTGTTTCGAATCCGAGGTTGATATGTCCGTGACGCAATTGAAATGCAAACATGAATGACATCATATAAGCGTTTGTTAACAAGCTCATACTTATACTCGTATACTACCACATTACCATTTCAATTAACTGAATTGACAACGAGGCGAACACATCCCATGGGAGTATTCGAACCCACGACATCCAAACCTGGAGTACGGCACTATGTCTGCTATTATTAAACTGTCATAAAACTGGACCATCTTGCATTTATAGATAAACACAGCAGTCGCAGATATTTCCAAAGAGTCGTGCTAGAGCATTCTTTAACCACGATGACCGGAAGGCATATATAAATGGATTTAAAGCCGAATTTAAAATGAAAAACGTACATGCAGCGTACCGGAAGTTACGTTGAGTCACATGATTTTTGTTTTCAAAAAATGCAAGACATATCAACGGTAAGGTACAAATGTTGAAGAGTAGCATAACAATTCCGATAGTTCCCATGAAACGCCTTTGAATTCGAATATTTGCACGACTGTAACCACTCGGAGCGATGTTGGTTGTGTTAGAGCTTTGCCCCGATGCCGTATTCGAGTGGACCGGAAATACACGCCGCCATATGCATCGAAGCCTTAAACAAGCTATAAGGTATAAAACATTGGTAAGCGCTTGTGGAAGTAATAAAAGGACTGCAATAAGTCCCATTGCTTTCTTCCTGTCAATGAATATCTCCTGAATAGTGCATGAGTATATAGTCGCTTCCGTTTTTGTCCACAATACAAATGGCAGTGTACACGCTAAGACGCTCACGATCCATGCGGTCAGCGCAAAACAAATCGTTGCTTTCCGATTGCTTTGTGTCTCGGCTATTCTTGTTGACGCTTCAATCCTGAAACACCGGTGGGCACAAATTGTTAGCATATAATACAACGATCCGCATTGTGAGCACACTAGCAGGTATAGCATCATTGAACAGTATACAAAGTAAATCGGCAATTCTTCTGATTTGACAATGGGTATAATTAGCCAAGGTAACGTGACAATACCAACAAAGAGGTCGCTCAAAGATAGGCAAAATATCTGCACTACAAAGGTTGGCCATGGTTTCTTTCTGTTCGCAATAAAACATATGACTATGACGGTGTTGGCGAACAGAACCCAACCCACTTCTGCCATGGTCAACGAAAGAATGGCAGCGTGTACTTTGAGATTGTATGGTTCGTGCTGTGACGTCATTTCCGTGTCATTATTGAATTCGAACAAATCGTCTGTTGTGTTCATTGTTCGTGTTTATCTAAAATAGAGAATATGTTTGTTTGTTTGTTTCATCGGGTTTAACGCCGTTTCTCAACGATATTTCAGTATATACGGCGGCCGGTTCACCTAACCAGTGTTTCCTGGACTGAAATCTAACCAGTACTAACTTACCCTTCCACAAGGAGCCGGCAACTTCTCCACATGAGGAGGAAAATAATAGAGAATATAATACATACTAAACACACATTAGAATCAGTATAAGTTCATTAATAAAAGTTGCGGATAAATGGTCGTCATTTTAAAACAGTATTCTGTTCGCTAATTTTCTACTTTTGGGAGAAATGTTAGTTGACAATATGAATACGATATGTTTAAACGTTTAAACTTATTTATTTTACATCGATTGTGAATCAAGTTCTTAGAAGGTATAATAATCACTCTCGACTACTGCTTCCTGTCTACCAACCAGTACTCGCGCCAAAATTAAGGGATTGTGAAGTTCGCGATCAAATTCCGCTTATCACGGGGCTCGTACTCAGGACCTTCGGATCAGGAGTCAGGCGCATTACGCCTAGACCACTGCGCCACCTTTAACATACGAACATGTTCTCACTTAACTTAAACCACCCTGCACACGGGAAACCAAATTGCAAAACGTTACGAAACGTGGGCCGTAAATACCTTTATTGAACGCAGGGCACATGTACACGAACATGGGAATATGTCACTTTGTATAAGACATTATACCGCAAATAAGTGATGGCGCGATTATCGAAACTAATCGAAAAATCGTTGCTGGACATCCGACGTCGGCGACAATCGATTATGAACCACAATAATCGATTATAATCGGGAAATTTGACTGAAGTGTTATTTCAATAAGATGATATTATATATATTCAAATTTTAAAGTTATAAACCCGGATATACATTCAAATCTTACAGTTAAATAGAAATGTTTTCGATGTATTAAGTCAAATACAAATATACAAAGAAACATACAAAATAAATATTTCTTGAATAGTAAAATGATATAAGAGTAATGTAAAACCCCATTCACGTTAAATGTAGAAAAAAGAGATAAATAAAGTTAAATAAATGAAATTAACTGTATTATATATACACTAAACAATTAAATATTTCGATTATTTCCAATTCGATTATCGATTATGAGTTTTCAAACCGATTCAATAATCGATTATGAAATTTGTCCGATTATCCATCACTACCGCCAATTATTATGTAAAACGTTTAAAAGGTCGTACAGTAAGAAAACGTTATGGGATGTCCTAAAATACACGATATAATTTGTTCTATAATGACAAGTCGAACTTGTTGATAATTATCGGATATACTCACAATTCTGACATTTTATCCATCCAAAAGATCAAACATGAATTTCGAAATTGAAATATTCTTTATTTCAACAGTTTTCAGTCAATGTTAAACTTCCTGGATTTCCAGTCCTTACTACTAGTAACCTTTTATTAGGCAAGACAATGACGATTTTCACATCTGGATTAGAAAAAGGACGAGTGAATTTAGGCGCCCTCGGTACCCAGGCTATTCATAACATTTATGATACCCTGGGCAAACTGATTGTAAAGATTTTGTACTCATGAATAATTAATGAGGGGAAATCCAGCCGCTTGATTGGATTGGTCGCATAACACACACCTCATGCAATACGGAAATTGCCGTGGAGTTAGGATGAAATCGCGGTTCTGAGCGATCCAATGAGATCGCGGTTTTCAAATCGTGTAAGGCTGCCATTTTATCGAATTTGCTTATGGCTCTTCTCAAAGGATCATCCTTTTTTGTTATCGTTCATTTCACTGGTCGAAAAATGCTAATGAATATTCATGCGTTACGAAGTTTCCCTAGCCAATTTGCACAGGGTATCATATATGTAATGAATAGCCTGTGTTCCGAGAATAGCATTTAGGTGAATTATCTTCCATTCTAATCGTCGTCCTCATTCGATTAGGTATATTAATATACAACGTATGGTATATCAAGTGTATCTATTTGTTTACCAAAAATCAAGTATAGTGAATTTTTATTAACCGTATGAATATATTATCTGGATCAATACATTTCCAAAAAGGTGTATTGAAATGTCCGTGGTTGTCCGTAAGTTAATCGTAGAAAAAGCCGCGGTTCTGTTTTGATAGAAACGTAATCCAAACAGCAGTTATAGCTTTACGCACGAGAACATTTCCTTACCTAAATTGCCATGGCTCTATACACTAGTTCATAATTCTCTTCTCGTATTTATAAGTCTCTTTAATTCCACAGTATTCTCACTTTCCGTTCTAACATTGTAAATGATACAAGGAGTCCAACATAATCACAAGAAATTCCTTGATAAGATTTATAATGTAAATGATATTAATTCAATCTGAATTCAATGACAAATTTGTAAATGATACTTCAAATGCGTTGATTTTTTATAAGAACCAATACTACAATTTCATATTAAAGCACGGTAGAATTAAAGCAACAAAATGTGTGTATTAAAGCATCGATCCATGAGAAAAATGGATAACTAAACGATACACAGCAAGAACTAGCTATGAAAACAACAAGAACGTCAGTGATTGGTCTAGAATTATGTGATATAGGTCTAGTCCAGAAGAAAGCCATGGTGGCATATTTCATTTTATTGCATGAAATGAGTGAAATAAACTGAATTGAATTGGGATACCTTTTTACAATGCGTGTGAAAAGCCAATTAATCATGTATTGCATGGAATGAGTGAAATAAACTTAATTGAATTGGGACACCCTTTTTACAATGCGTGTGAAAAGCCAATTAATGCGATATCTAATTTGCGCACATGTGTGTTAAATAATTCTCAACTTTCATTATTATCATTGTGTTTCATTTATAATGAGATAAATACTTGCTGACATGGTTTTTTATTAACTAATGATGTATTCTGCACAGGTCTAATTAAAATATCGGTTCTGTGTTTATTCAATTGTAGTTACGTCCGAACGGTTGTGAAAAAATGTGACAAAATGGATAAGCCAATCGGAACACTTCTACGAATAGAGCTCTGAGGTGTTCCGATTGGGGATTTTAAGCCAATGAAAACCTGTTTAGGAAATATACTAAGGGACTAAAGAAACGAAATGTGGATGTTTCAGTTGATTTAGATTAATATTTTAGATATTATCTGCAATATTTTTAGAACTATCCTAATTGAGTAAATTCCAACATTTACTGTTTTAGTTTCTGGGGTCGTATTACAGAAGCATCTTAAGTGAATATTAAATATTTTCACTTAAGTTCAAAACTTCAAATGGATGTAATTCCAAAGCCATATTAAACCTGTTAGGCTTTTTAATGGTAATGATCACAACATATTAATACTATTTATTTATCACTCTTGATTTGACCATATATTAGCATGTATGTTAAATAAACCAGTTTAGGTAAATGAATTTTAAGGATAAGATTTTTCTTAAGATGTTTCTGTAATATCGCCCCTGGTCTCTAACTTCTAACTTAACTGACGAAGATCGGCGTCTGACCAAGTTCCATCATTCTAGGTGAGTACGGGAGCTAAACATTGAAGTTCTTGTTAGGCCTAAAATATGTTTGTTTTAGGTTTCATGCCCATATTAAAACAATGTTCCCCTAAGTATCATTATCTTTACCAACCTCGTTTTTTTTCTTATTTTTGCAAGTACGTGTATTTCGTAAGCTGAATACGAAACTAAACTTTTATAGCGCCCAATATATACGATATTCTAATTAAAAATCAGCGGACTTTAGGATAATTATTTTTAGTACACTCCTGAAAATTCTTCACCGTATGGTAACAAGCAGTTGTACCTGATTTCAAGACGCCTTTGCCACACCCTGGTATATTATAAGTCAGTGACATGTCACATAGTTTATGATATATCTGATGCAAAGTTCTGTTGATTCTGACTGCTGTAAGCTATGAAATGTTGGATCCAAATGAACAGAACTATCGGAAACGTGGATGCAAATCTGATAATTTCATATTCGACGTTTAAGGTCGTCTTGACATACGAATAATTGAATATTATAATCAAAGCGCTGAAAGCACTGAAGTTGTTCGATATTGAACACTGGTTCTGTATTCAACACTTCTAGATTCTCAGAAAGTACGAATCATTATTTCCATTGTTGAAACATTAAATTCAATTGCGCATTGAATATTACTACCAGTATTCAGTATGTTATGCAGGTTATGCTCAGATGTTGAACTACTTTTATCCGGTTTTATCTGTAACCATTGCGCAACTTCCGGAAAAAAGTAGTTTTCGAATAAATGCGATGCGACTGTCGAGTAGTATATTAATGGGTATTAAATGAAATAATGTTTAAGCAACATGTTGAATATAAATCCTTACAAAAAATTACTCGTATTTATATACATTTGTATACTATTTTATATATACATATATATATGCTAAAACATATGAACTACTACCGGTAAAATTCGAACTGCTAACGAACGCACATCTTACGAAAACCCCGTTTGGTGCCTCTTGGATGAACGAAAATCCTGTTTGGTGCCTCTTGGGTGAAAACGTGTTTGGTCAGATTTTAAAAAGCCCACTTCGGGGACAACATTTGGTTGGTCAAAAATGTAGATCAAAATCAATGTTATACAGATACGCCGAAAAACTTAGTTAAAGAACACCGTGAAGTCTAGACCATCTCAGTAATAAGACCGTATTTTCATAAACCAGCATTTTATATTTTTCTTCCATATTTTCATTCGAGAACAACTCACACCTATAACGGGTGGTCCTTACAGTACAAATATATCGATCGGAAACACGCGAACGCTTTGTGAAAATTTGGTCACAAGCAGATGCACTGACGACTGAAATATTAAACTGATTTTTCACGACGTCAGATAAGTTTCTGACGTGCAGCATTTAACTTCTGAGAATAATACTTGGAGTAAACTTATTTCATGATAGCTTCTATGTGACTATAAAATCGTCAAACTGTTTCAAAATGTAAATATCTCTATCACATTATGTAAACCACTTTGCACAGTTTGAAAGAATCTATTTTTGATATTGGATTCTTGATTGTGATCCTGAAACCTCTTTGCGAACACACGGCTTCATCGTGTTTTGTTATTTCAGACTAGCGTTCTGTGGATTCCACAGGAATTTTTGTTTGTGTTAATATTGCTTCCTGTATGACAATTGATTATTAAACGTTTCCAAGCAACGATAATGGAGTATTTTTATTGGAAAGTATGTATATGTAATAATTAGTGAAGTCTGTTATATCTCGGAAAAGAAATACCTGTCGATAGCGACGGATCTAATTATTCGTATCCGAGCATATACGCTTGTGACAAATGCTCAGACCAATGAAAAAGTGATATGGAAGTAGTTCTTGAAACCAGTCCACAACTATATGTTTATATACGTATTTAAAACTGTTCGCACCGCACTCGGTGGACAGTCAGACATACGACTAGAATAAGTTGAAAACCCACACATTTTGACTGCCATTATCATATTATGCGTTTGAATTTTGACTACGTACATATTAATAAGAAAATGCGTAACACGCGCATATAAGCAGTAACTACAATGGAACACGCTTATAACGCATTTCTGGGGACCTGGAGAATCACTTCGTTATATCCAAACAGCGAAATTAATTTTATAACTGAGTAACCTTTTATTGTACACTTTTCTATTTTTTCCAACTACTTTCTGAATTTTCCTCAAAGACGAAATTCAATGTAAAAAAACATCTTGTTAATCTATTACTTTCGTTTCGTACTAGATAAAAATATTCGATGTTATTACTTGAAACATCTCACCTGCTACCTTCTTACATACTTCATGGTACGAAAGATCATATTTCCAACAAAATGTTAAAATTATAAAAAAAATTATTATGTTGTTGATATGACAAGATATTTTGTATTGTACGTTAGATTTTATTGAAATAAACGATTCAAAAAAAGTATCAGGTGTATCATGTTGTAACTTATTTCTTTCTGCTTGGAACTAACATTATCTATTCAGCTAAATGTCAACTCATTACAAAAATATAGTAAGAATAATTATGATCAACTTTTCTCTACTCTGTCATATATTATCGTTGGTTATAAGATGTATCCGCCTTGCGTTCATGAAAGGCAAAGGCGAAAACAGTCGGACGGGATTCAATGTTCAAAACATGATTTAGATGACCGATTGGTAGAATTTGTTAAACTTTTTATATTATTATATGCAGATGATACGGTTATATTCTCTGATTCTGCCTTAGACTTGCAAAAGGCCTTACATACTTATGAAAATTACTGTCGAATCTGGAAACTAACTGTGAATACTGCCAAATCAAAAGTTTTAGTTTTTTCGGAAGGGCGCCAAATTCAGTATGATTTCAGGTTTGGAAACGAAAATTTTGAAGTCGTAAATGAATATAAAAATATCGGCATACTCTTTACTAGAAACGGTGGTTTTACAAAAGCTAAAACCAGTATCGCAAAACAAGCTACGAAAGCAATGTTCAGTTTATTAAAACGAGCAAAGGAATTATTTTTATCAGTGGATTTACAGATTGAACTTTTTAACAAAATTGTTAAACCGATACTTTTATACGGATGTGAATGTTGGAGCTATGGAAATAATAATGTTCTAGAAAAGGTTCAATTAAAGTTTCTTAAATATGTACTGGGTTTAAAAGCAAGCACTCCAAATTGCATAGTATATGGCGAAACCGGTGTACAACCACTTCAAATCGAAATCGAAACTAGAATTATCTCATACTGGTCAAAATTAGTTATTCCAGAAACTCCAAAACTCTGTGTATCACTTTACAATATTGCATTAAGTAATTTCACTCACTCAAACAACGTCAACAGATTTAAATGGCTAAGAAATGTTAAAGCAATAGCTTTGAAATGTGGACTGATAAATATATGGGAAAGTCATAATTTTCCAAACCATAAATCGCTCAAATGTTCTATCAAACATCACTTAAGCGACATTTTTATTAACGACTGGTTTTCTATTCTTAACTCTTGAAGTAAATGTAAATTTTATAGATTAATTAAATCTAAATTTAAGTTTGAGAATTATTTAGTAAAAATTCCACCCAAGTATTTAAGATATATGATCAAGTTAAGAACAAGAAATAATCGACTTCCGGTAGAAAAATTAAGCTGGGAAGGAGTCGAATTTGATTTGAGAAAATGTCGTTTATGTGAAAAAAATTGTATTGGTGACGAATTTCACTATCTACTTGAATGTGATCACTTCAACGATTCAAGAAGAAACTACATCCCCAAAACCTTTTATCGTCACCCTAACATATTAAAATTACAACTACTCATAGACCAAGACTTTAACAATATACTAAAAACTAAGAAACTTTGTGTGCTGATTAAAGAAATTATTTGTAAATTTAAATAAATGCCAGACTTAAAACATCCGAAAACAACATATTTTTCTTGAATATATACGTATTTTAACAAAATTAGAATAACAATACCTTCTCCCTGAATATCTGTTTATAATTGTATCTCTTGTGCATGATGCATTCATTGTCTTACTGTAACTGCCTCTTTACCATTGTATTTGTATTTTGTATATTATGTACTCATGTTGTCATGTTTTACATGAACTGAGAAAATGTAATAAACTTCAAACTTCACAGTGAATTGGAAAAGGGTTGGACATATCTTTGGGACAGGTTGAAAAAAAATTGTATTACTCAAGAATATAATACACGTTATATTACATCATAACTGTAACTCTCCCGCCTACATCTTTATTCTTTATATTCTCCTCTCTCTCTCATATATGTATTGAATTGAACCTTTAGTATTAGATATGTTACAGTAAATATTTAACTAACATTCTGTCATTATGATTACCCTGTTATATGTATCTTTGTAATTAATTGTTTACCTCATTATGTCATGTATTGCATGGAATGAGTGAAATAAACTTAATTGAATTGTGACACCCTTTTTACAATGCGTGTGAAAAGCCAATTAATGCGATATCTATTTTTGCGCACATGTGTGTAAAATAATTATCAACTTTCATTATCATCATTGTGATTCTTTTATAATGAGATATATACTTGCTGACATGGTTTTTATTAATAATGTACTATGTACAAGTCTAATTAAAATATATGTTCTGTGTTTAATCAATTGTAGTTACGTGCGAACGGTTGTGAAAAAATGTGACAAAATGGAAAAGTCAATCGGAACACTTCGAACACTTCTACGAATAGAGCTCTGAGGTGTTCCGATTGGGGATTTTAAGCCAATGAAAACCTGTTTAGGAAATATACTAAGGGACTAAAGAAACGAAATGTGGATGTTTCAGATGATTTAGATTAATATTTTAGATATTATCTGCAATATTTTTAGAACTATCCTAATTGAGTCAATTCCAACATTTACTGTTTTAGTTTCTGGGGTCGTATTACAAAAGCATCTTAAGTTAATTTTAAATATTTTCATTTAAGTTCAAAACTTCAAATGGATGTAATTCCAGAGCCATATTAATGATAATGATAACAACATATTAATACTATTCATTTATCACTCTTGATTTGATCATATAATAGCATGTATGTTAAATAAACCAGTTTAGGAAAATGAATTTTAAGGATAAGGATAAGATTTTACTTAAGATGTTTCTGTAATATTGCCCCTGGTCTCTAACTTCTAACTTAACTGACGAAGATCGGCGTCTGACCAAGTTCCATCATTCTAGGTGAGTACGGGAGCTAAACATTGAAGTTTTTGTTAGGCCTAAAATATGTTTGTTTTAGGTTTCATGCCCATATTGAAACAATGTTCCCCTAAGTATCATTATCTTTACCAACCTCGTTTTTTTCTTATTTTTACAAGTACGTGTATTCGTAAGCTGAATACGAAACTAAACTTTTATAGCGCCCAAACAACTTTATATACAAATGTACTATATATACGATATTCTAATTAAAAATCAGCGGACTTTAGGATAATTATTTTTAGTACACTCCTGAAAATTCTTCACCGTATGGTAACAAGCAGTTGTACCTGATTTCAAGACGCCTTTGCCACACCCTGGTATGTTATAAGTCAGTGACATGTCATGAAAGCCCTGAAGTTGTTCGATATTGAACACTGGTTCTGTATTAAACACTTCTAGATTCTCAGAAAGTACGAATCATTATTTCCATTGTTGAAACATTAAATTCAATTGCGCATTGAAGATTACTACCAGTATTGAGTATGTTATGCAGGTTATGCTCAGATGTTGAACTACTTTTATCCGGTTTTACCTGTAACCATTGCGCCACTTCCGGAAAAAAGTAGTTTTCGAATAAATGCGATGCGACTGTCGAAAATTGCCATGGAACAACTAAAAATTCAAAATAGCGGGTTAGCCCTATCGACTAGTATATTAATGGGTATTAAATGAAATAATGTTTTAGCAACATGTTGAATATAAATCCTTACAAAAAATTACTCGTATTTATATACATTTGTATACTATAATCATGGACCTGTCTTATCAGGGTCATTTTATATATACATATATATATGCTAAAACATATAAACTACTACCGGCAAAATTCGAACTGCTAACGAACGCACATCTTACGAAAACCCCGTTTGGTGCCTCTTGGATGAACGAAAATCCTGTTTGGTGCCTCTTGGGTGAAAATGTGTTTGGTCAGATTTTAAAAAGCCCACTTCGGGGACAACATTCGGTTGGTCAAAAATGTAGATAAAAATCAATGTTATACAGATACGCCGAAAAACTTACTTAAAGAACACCGTGAAGTCTAGACCATCTCAGTAATAAGACCGTATTTTCATAAACCATTTTTTTTATATTTTTCTTCCATATTTTCATTCGAGAACAACTCACACCTATAACGGGTGGTCCGTACAGTACAAATATATCGATCGGAAACACGCGAACGCTTTGTGAAAATTTGGTCATTTTTCACGACGTCAGATAAGTTTCTGACGTGCAGCATTTAACTTCTGAGAATAATACTTGGAGTAAACTTATTTCATGATAGCTTCTATATGACTATAAAATCGTCAAACTGTTTCAAAATGTAAATATCCCTATCACATTATGTAAACCATTTTGCATAGTTTGAAAGAATCTATTTTTGATATTGAATTCTTGATTGTGATCCTGAAACCTCTTTGCGAACACACGGCTTCATCGTGTTTTGTTATTTCAGACTAGCGTTCTGTGGATTCCACAGGAATTTTTGTTTGTGTTAATATTGCTTCCTGTATGACAATTGATTATTAAACGTTTCCAAGCAACGATAATGGAGTATTTTTATTGGAATACATGTATATGTAATAATTAGTGAAGTCTGTTATATCTCTGAAAAGAAATACCTGTCGATAGCGACGGACCTAATTATTCGTATCCGAGCATATTAGCTTGTGACAAATGCTCAGACCAATGAAAAAGTGATATGGAAGTAGTTCTTGAAACCAGTCCACAACTATATATGTATATACGTATTTAAAACCTTTCGCACCGCACTCGGTGGACAGTCAGACATACGACTAGAATAAGTTGAAAACCCACACATTTTGAGTGCCATTATCAAAGTATGCGTTTGAATTTTGACTACGTACATATTAATAAGAAAATGCGTAACACGCGCATATAAGCAGTAACTACAATGGAACACGCTTATAACGCATTTCTGGGGACCTGGAGAATCACTTCGTTATATCCAAACAGCGAAATTAATTTTATAACTGAGTAACCTTTTATTGTACACTTTTCTATTTTTTCCAACTACTTTCTGAATTTTCCTCAAAGACGAATGTATAAAACATCTTGTTAATCTATTACTTTCGTTTCGTACTGGATAAACATATTCGATGTTATTACTTGAAACATCTCACCTACTACCTTCTTACATACTTCATGGTACGAAAGATCATATTTCCAAAAAAATGTTAAAATTATAAAAAAAAGTATTATGTTGTTGATATGACAAGATATTTTGTATTGTACGTCCGATTTTATTGAAATAAACGATTCAAAAAAAGTATCAGGTGTATCTTGTTGTATCAACTTATTTCTTTCTGCTTGGAACTAACATTATCTATTCAGCTAAATGTCAACTCATTACAAAAATATAGTAAGAATAATTATGATCATTTTTTCTCTACTCTGTCATATATTATCGTTAGTTATAAGCTGTATCTGCCTTGCGTTCATGAAAGGCAAAGGCGAAAACAGTCGGACGGGATTCAATGTTCAAAACATGATTTAGATGACCGATTGATAGAATTTGTTAAACTTTTTATATTATTATATGCAGATGATACGGTAATATTCTCTGATTCTGCCTTAGACTTGCAAAAGGCCTTACACACTTATGAAAATTACTGTCGAATCTGGAAACTAACTGTGAATACAACCAAATCAAAAGTTTTAGTTTTTTCGGAAGGGCGCAAAATTCAGTATCGCAAAACAAGCTACGAAAGCAATGTTCAGTTTATTAAAACGAGCAAAGGAATTATTTTTATCAGTGGATTTACAGA
Source organism: Mactromeris polynyma (assembly GCA_032209605.1). Lineage (NCBI taxonomy): Eukaryota > Metazoa > Mollusca > Bivalvia > Venerida > Mactridae > Mactromeris > Mactromeris polynyma. The sequence goes on from JASFXZ010000023.1 coordinate 10,555,365, forward strand.
TTGAACTTTTTAACAAAATTGTTAAACCGATACTTTTATACGGATGTGAATGTTGGGGCTATGGAAATAACAATGTTCTAGAAAAGGTTCAATTAAAGTTTCTTAAATATGTACTGGGTTTAAAAGCAAGCACTCCAAATTGCATAGTATATGGCGAAACCGGTGTACAACCACTTCAAATCGAAATCGAAACTAGAATTATCTCATACTGGTCAAAATTAGTTATTCCAGAAACTCCAAAACTCTGTGTATCACTTTACAATATTGCATTAAGTAATTTCACTCAAACAACGTCAACAGATCTAAATGGCTAAGAAATGTTAAAGCAATATTTTTGAAATGTGGACTGATAAATATATGGGAAAGTCATAATTTTCCAAACCATAAATCGCTCAAATGTTCTATCAAACATCACTTAAGCGACCTTTTTATTAACGACTGGTTTTCTATTCTTAACTCTTCAAGTAAATGTAAATTTTATAGATTAATTAATTCTTAGTTTAAGTTTGAGAATTATTTAGTAAAAATTCCACCCAAGTATTTAAGATATATGATCAAGTTTAGAACAAGAAATAATCGACTTCCGGTAGAAAAATGTGAAAAAAATTGTATTGGTGACGAATTTCACTATCTACTTGAATGTGATCACTTCAACGATTCAAGAACAAAATACATCCCCAAAACCTTTTATCGTCACCTTAACATATTAAAATTACAACTACTCATAGACCAAGACTTTAACAATATACTAAAAACTAGGAAACTTTGTGTGCTGATTATTTGTAAATTTAAATAAATGCCAGACTTAAAACATCCGAAAACAACATATTTTTCTTGAATATTTACATTTTTTAACAAAATTAGAATAACAATACCTTCTCCCTGAATATCTGTTTATAATTGTATCTCTTGTGCATGATGCATTCATTTTCTTTATGTAACTGCCTCTTTACCATTGTATTTGTATTTTGTATATTATGTACTCATGTTGTCATGTTTTACATGAACTGAGAAAATGTAATAAACTGTAACTGTAAAACTGAAACGTTACGAAACAGCGCGCGATTTTTGCTATTGACCGGTGTCATTAGGTGTGTTAGCGAAAAACGTTCGCTATCATTCGCTATCGCAACTCGGAGGTATCACGCGAATATTTGAGCCGAACACTGCGTTCAGTTACGGCTAACAGTCGCTCAAGTTTTGTTTTGTATCCCTGGCCCACCGTATCACAATGACTGCACACGGGGAACCTAATTGTAAAATGAACACATGGCTGGTTCCCTGCCTTTACTGTCTTTGAGGCAATGTACCAGAATAAAAACGAGGCGGTCAATACACTTGTTCGGTCCTGAACAGTGAGTGGGCTTCCGTTCGACGTAACTGAACGCAAGGCTGGCTCATCGGAACATAAAATGTTCATCCAGTATTGTTGTTACATTGGCTAAAACATCTCGAATAATAAGAACCATCGCAATGTATAACCAATTGAAAATATCTTCTTTTTTACCATATTACTAACAGACAAATCTTGAAAAAATAGGCTGATCTTAAAAAAAAGTAGTTTTTATTTCAAATTTATGATGTACAAACATCTTTCTTCAACAATTACGGATCAATACACTATGAATTCATTCTTTGTTAATGCGTGTTTATTGATGTTTAACTACATGTATAGTAAATTTATTTTTCATGTTTATTTAGGTAAACAGGTGAACACAAAATTAGCAAAATATTACTTAATAATAATGAAGGGTTTATGACGAAATGAACTAGTCTCTTTTCGTTTTCGTACTGTAATAGTATACTAGACTAGATTATATCAAAGATGTGTCTACTTCTATCCTTTTTCTACATACAACCCTTTTTGTCATATTGTAACATTTCATTTTATGACTGTGAATATATTAACTAGCAATAAAATAGATATAGAAATACATACAATGTAGAATATCTCTAAACAACTGCCACGTATATTATGCATTTATATGTTCATGTATATGCTTTATCTCTTATATGTTATGTAAGTATGTTAAAACAAACGGTATAAAAAACAAACCTCTCCTCCTTAATCTTGGCCGTGCTCGTCTGCAGAAATGAATAAACACACATTTCTTTCTTGGTTGTCAACCATGGAGGCAATGCGACGTTGTCTAATGTAGTACTTATTTTATACAGACGTGTGTCCACGTAAAACGTAAAAATACTCGTATCCGATAACAATTTGTGCGTCTTATTCTAGGAAAGTTTGAGACAGAAAGAATATGGTAACGAACACGCATGCTATGACACGATGTTGATATAACATAATTGAACTATGATATAATGATACAGATGCGTAGTTACACGGTGTATTATTTTCGATAACGTGGGTAATGCTGTCGAAGTAGACCGCAGCATTAATAATTCAGTTGTATAATAGAACTCTTCACCAATCGCAACATATCGGCGATTTCCGGATAGTTCCGTATAGTTCGGAAATGGACCTCGAGGGTACGTGTATGAATATACCTAAAATGTCTGCTGGTAATTTCTTCAGTTGTACAATAGATCTCTTCACCAATCGCAACATATCGGCAAATTCCGGATAGTTCCGTATAGTTCGGAAATGGACCTCGGGGGTACGTGTATGAATATACCTAACATCTCTGCTGGTAATGAAGTTCCTGTGTTTTTCTCCTTAAAACGCATCAGAAGATTTTAAAACAAAAGAAATGCAGATGAAACAATAATTGTATAGACCATTCCGGTCCTAACATTATAATTTTGAGCGCCGCTGTACGATTTCCAACCTCTTCTTTAAGTGACGTCATTTCCAGAAAACGTCACATGTGACGTCGCCATATACTGACAGTTTGCAATATTTGCCCCATATGTTAATAGGAAAACGAAGTGACCATATGGAGGAAATATTGTTTCCTGTTTGCAAATAGTGACATCACATGTTGCGTTTTCTTGAAATGCCGTCCCTTACAGAAGAGGATGTAAATCCCATAGCAGCGCTCATATGCTGGTGTGTAATGATGACGGTGCGACTAGTATTTGTAATATCAACGAAATTTCAAACATATGCACTTAAGTCTGCAAGAGTCAAGTACCCTGATGATGCCACACTACTGTGATTACCATGTTGCTGTCCACACTTTAGCATGGTGTGTGGTTTTGAACTTTTAGTAACGTATGTTTCATAACGTATTGCCAATTTGCAAAGCTTTAAGAAATGGAAAAAAACAGTGCTTTGCAATGTCTTTGAGCTTACTTGATATTCAAGCTTAGGATGTAACGGTAATGGAATCAAAGCGGAGTGTGGGAGCGTAACGGGATTGATATGCGAGATTGGTACGTATTTAGCATAAACAATATGCATTAAAACGCAGGTACCGAATGTTTCATTCTTAAATGTCCTCGTACTTTTTTGGATAAAAATCGAAAATTTCAGAAATCATACTTGCTGTACCAAATCCGTAATTAAATCCATACAGGTCATTCATGTTTCCTTCTGTTTGTGCCACCATTAATGAAGATTATTACAATGTGAAATATTCACATATGTACCAAAAGAGCCATCTATATTTTACAGCAGTTTGGCGAACCTTTTTAGAATTAATTAATCAAGTCCTACATAAATCTGTTGAACATACAAACACGATCAGTAAACATGGTGTATTTAATTTATATTTAGAAAATGCGACAGTTTAATCATCATAAGTGTTGTAACGTCTCAAAGCTAGAAAATTACGATGGCGACAGTAACGTATGTTACATTTTAGGATACTGTCGGTGCTGTTGTGTAAAATCTGACAAAGCATATTAAAATAATTGACTTTGTCCATGTACTTCCACTTCAGTATCTTCTATAAAATATTGTATTGGGGCATGTATCATTTCTGATAAGCAGATATCTATTGGGACAACAATTGACACGTTTTATTGAGAATGAGTCAACCTTTGTGTTCTCTGAGGCAATAAAATAAGTAATTAGGCGCATAAAGAAATGAGGTGCACTAAACACGGTTTAATGGATTTAATGATATCAACAGGTATCAAATATAGCTGCATATTCATGACATGACTTGGAACAATAAAATTCATTAGAGACAAATATTATTACTTTCTATTCCTGTAATACCATTTATCGTCAGATGTTTACGACAATGTTTGGAATACTAATCTTCATCGGAGAAAAATGTACAATTATATCTAAATTATTCCAGGCAGTGAAGGAATGGCGATTATAAGTTGAAAATAAGTTGTTAATATCGAGAAAAGATAGTCTTGTGACACGTATTGCCGTAAAAAAGCAACCATTTCCATGGAAACAGTCATACATTTACTTCTTTTTCCTAATATCTACTAGTAATGTTCTAACGTCTAAAAACGTTCATATTATTGTAAGAGAAAATAGCTGTATGTTTTATTTAAGTGTCAATATTTCATTTGGATTGTATCCTTTAGACATAAATTCGAGTTTAATAGGTAGATTGTCAAACGGTAAACTACCGATTGTCTCCCTTAGACATAGTTCGATAATAGGTAGATTATCAAACGGTTAACTACCGATTGTCTCCCTTAGACATAGTTCGATAATAGGTAGATTATCAAGCAATGTTTTGTCTCCCTAAGACTTAAATTCGATAACAGGTAGATTATCAAACGGTAAACAATGGATTGTCTCCCTTATATTATTCCTGGCTATAAAGAAGTGGTGCTTCACATTGTGTCTGTGTTAACAATATGATGAAAAGTGCAAATGAAACAAATGACCTTTGGACCCTTGATAACTGGTCTTCTTATTGAGGTGGTCCTAATATTGAGGTTGAACAATGAGCAAAACAGTGGACTTGAAAATTGTGGTCTAAATTTCGAGGTGGTCTTATTATTGATATGGTCTTATTATTGAGGTGGTCTTATCATTGAGGTGGTATTATTATTGATGTGGTATTTTTATTGTGATGTCTTATTATTGAGGTGGTCTTATCATTGAGGTGGTATTATTATTGAGGTGGTCTTATTATTGAGGTGGTCTTATTATTGAGGTGGTCTTATTATTGAGGTGGTCTTATTATTATGATGGTCTTATTATTGAGGTGGTCTTATTATTGAGGTAGTCTTATTATTGAGGTGGTCTTATTATTGTGATGGTCTTATTATTGAGGTGGTCTTATTATTGAGGTGGTATTATTATTGAGGTGGTATTATTATTGAGGTGGTCGTTAAGTGAGGTTGAACTGTTTATACAAGTATTCCTTTGAAACATTACGCAAAGTTATTAAAAGTTTATCAAACACATTGTCGCTGATATTGTTACATTGTTACTTACACCGGACCAAATACAGTTCACCCATATATATCACTATGTAGGTATTTAAATGTACTATTATCAGTATTAAACTCACATTTACCAAGTTCACTGGCTGAGCTTAAGGTTAATAGCTAACCTTAAACAAAGATACTGATTATATCATTGTATAAATAAATAAAATAGATAATAGGACGAGATAATTGCTCATATTCATAACTGTAAAAATAACACTTTTGTAAAACAACTAGAAATTATTGATATTACAGTCTTCATAATAAGTGTGACTAAGTTCATTCATGGCGAAAGAAATATTCGTCTGTATTCTCCGACTGGTTGGATTTCTTGTCCTAATACCAGGTATGTACATACGATTATGTTCAGAAATTGCAGAGATGTTATGATTGCTGGTCACTCCAGATCCAAAATGGATTTCGGTAAATTTACCGAAATTCAGTGGATTTCGGTAAAGTAATGTACCCTTTATCGAAAGGTTAACCAATCCGCGTCAAGGTTACAAACGTTGTTCGGTTGAAGAGAAATTGCTTTGGTGGTTAACGTAAGATTTGATTGGTTAACACAACAGTTTAAGTGGAAAGTGTCGGGTATTTTAAAAAGACAAATTAGTAAGTAAATGTTTTACAAATTTATAGGCATCAATCATGTTTGGGAATTTAATTATTCGTATTTTAACAAATATATACGGTGGCATAGAGGTGACATGCTTGAAATTATTTTTATCTTGTGGCCACGACTTACTTACTCGTTCCCACGATATACTAAGTCGTGGGAACGAGATAAAAATAATTTCACACATGTCACCTTTATGCCACCGTAAATATACCTTAGTTCCGTGGTGTATTCCAGCCTTCCGCCCTTCCCGCCCTTCTCCACACCCCTGATGACCCTAAATTCTCCATGGTTGTTTTTGCTGTCGACCAGACCTTTCCTCATTCCCCTATTCGCATGGATGTTTGCCCTTGCACCTCCTCAGTCCCTAATGTTATGTAAGCTGTTGTTTCTCTGAGGTCTGTGTTTTGTAAGCTGTTGTTTCTCTGAGGTCTGTGTTTTGTAAGCTGTTGTTTCTCTGAGGTCTGTGTTTTGTAAGCTGTTGTTTCTCTGAGGTCTGTGTTTTGTAAGCTGTTGTTTCTCTGAGCTCTGTGTTTTGTAAGCTGTTGTTTCTCTGAGGTCTGTGTGGGGAGACATTGTCTAATGTGGCATTCCCTGTAACAATTTTATCTCTCTTAATATAATAGAATATTATTTTGTAATCGTAACAATTTTAAACGTTTCTGTATCATCTGTTGCTATTTGTTTTAAATTTCTATCTTTGCGCTATACTCATGTAATTGGAGTAATTGTTTCAATCAATTCATGGTACATTTAATCCAATCGTGTAGTATTTATGGCCGATACTACAATTCTTTTGTGTAATTCAATCTAGTAAGTTCTTGGATGTTGTAATGCCAAGCCATATAAGTTGTTTTAAAACGTGAATATATTGTTATAGTATATATATATACAAAGGCAACGTGGCTACGCTATTGTATTATTTAATAGTCAGGGCTGGTGAGTAAGGTAAACATGTCACGTTTCAAGTGCAAAGTACGTTTTTTCAAACCGATAGCTTAGTTATATGATAGAATGTTGATAAACAGTCTCAGTTCGTGGTTTACTAAATTGACATTACAAAAGCAAAACTATTCTTTAATTGTCAAACATTATGTCATAAAATGAATCAATAATGAAATAAAACACAGTCGGTATAGAGCTTAATAAAGTTTTGAACAAGAATTAACAAATAGATGACTATAACACGCTTTTGATAGTTGGTACTACAAAATGACGCCTAGTTTAAATCGTTGCTTTTTTAATGGGGTCAAATAATTTTATGAAGAACGGCTTGGATTTTCCTTGCTACCATTGTCAACCCAGAACAGGTTACCTGATCTGAGTCCACACTAGTCGCAAAGAAGCCAAAACCGATTTTCCCATGACATGGCTCAATGATATATTTCGTTATTACAGTAACGACCATTCAAGCTTCTTTCGAAGTGAACGTGGATCAAGATGGTGCATTTACAATAGCAGTAGATGGTAAAACATGGCTGAGAAGTGGAAAAACGTTCTTTTATAATGACGGTAAAAGATGGAGTGTTGGCGGTAAGTGTACCAAGCAGCAGAAGTGCAACATTTACACAATTTATAAGAACAGTAAAACCTCACTTTAAGACCACCTCTATTATAAGACCATCTCAAAGTTAAGAGCACAATTTTCGAGTCCATTTTCACTGTTTTGCTCTTTATTCAACCTCAATATTAAGACCTTCTCAATAATAAGACCACCCCCAAATTAAGAGCACAATTATCGAGTCCATTTTCACTGTTTTGCTCTTTATTGAACCTCAATATGAAGACCACTTCAATAAGAAGACCAGTTTTCTGGGGTCCCAAGGGTGGACATATTATTGAGGTTTTACTGGACTTAATCTGTTTATCTCAGATATCATAGATCAGACAAAGCCGTCATAAAATAGGCGAGAGAACCAAACAGTTTCTGTTCGAAATTAAGGAGCACAAGAATAACTTGAATGAATTCATTTTGCATAAAATAAAGATAACACTGACTGAAATACCAGGGAATCTGGCTATGCAAACTAACCGCTGTATTGGCCTATGACTGAAATACCAGGGAATCTGGCTATGCAAACTAACCGCTGTATTGGCCTATGCCTGAAATACCAGGGAATCTGGTTAGGCAAACTAACCGCTGTATTGGCAAATGACTGAAATACCAGGGAATCTGGCTAGGCAAACTAACCGCTGTATTGGCAAATGACTGAAATACCAGGGAATATGGCTAGGCAAACTAACCGCTTTATAGGCAAATGACTGAAATACCAGGGAATCTGGCTGGACAAACTAACCGCTATATAGGCAAATGACTGAAATACCAGGGAATCTGACTAGGCAAACTAATCGCTATACAAGCAAATGACTGAAATGCCAGGGAATCTGGCTGGACAAACTAACCGCTGTATAGGCAAATGACTGAAATGCCAGGGAATCTGGCTGGACAAACTAACCGCTATATAGGCAAATGACTGAAATACCAGGGAATCTGGCTGGACAAACTAACCGCTATAAAGGCAAATGACTGAAATGCCAGGGAATCTGGCTGGACAAACTAACCGCTATATAGGCAAAATCCTGAAATACCAGGGAATCTAGCTGGACAAACTAACCGCTATATAGGCAAATACCTGAAATATCGATGCGTATGAATAAAGAAGTGAAGCAGAAAATGGTCAACAAGGATCAGTGCCAAACTCAATTTAAAAACCTTAATGATGTGAATGTTTCAGGAATGAATGGTTCACAGCTTGTGAAAGTAAACACAACCGTGGTGCAAGGCCAAGAATGGAACGAGACTAGATTGATTTATTCTTTCGGTAACCATGGGGATAAGGTTGCAACGTATATTAAGACTTTCCCTCTACAGAACAGAATTATATTTACACAGGTAAGGGTTCGACAAGAGAGTTCAGTGTGTGTTGCCTTCAGTGTTGATTGGTTGACTTTGCTACGTATAATACCGTAGTTACTTTATTTTAGTAATTTGCATGATGGATAGCTAATTTAAACCGCTGCAACCGAATAACCTTGTTTTGTTACCAACCTGTGCTTATATGTATTTCCACCAATAACGGATAAATTTCCGTATGGACCTCAAGTGGTGGGGAATGTATGGCTTGACTATTTACTGTCAAAATTACAAGAAAGCATATGCCTTGCAAGGGCAGTTACGATATGCCTCATACAAAAAGGCACATCCATCACAATGGCACAATGAGATATGGAAATGTTTTCATCTGTGTAATATTACAGCTGGGGGTTTCAGTCTGCCTTTTAGGATACATCAAAATCACGCTTGTTGCACAATTACGTCATTTCCAGAAAATGTCACATGTGACGTCACTATGTACTGTCAGTAAGCGATACTCGCGCCATATGGCAATATGAAAATGAAGTGACCATATGGAGTAAATATTGTTTCCTGCTTGCAAATAGTGACATCACATGTTGCGTTTTCTTGAAATGACGTCACTTACAGAAGTAGTTGTAAATACCACAGCAGCGATCATATATCAATGTAAATGTATATAAATCAGTTGACCCGTAAAGCCAGTCAAATATGTATTGCAAGACTTATTAGACACTACATAAAACATACAAATCATTGATGCATTCCAGAAATATATAACTGGAGCAAGGAACACTTCCATCAACGGTCAATCTTCATACAACACAACAATTGGAGGGTTTCCGTGTATACAAATCGCAAACGCAGACGAAACTCTTGGTTTCTTGTCGTACGGGGGTTACATGTTCGGTATGACAGATATGACAACAGGAAAGTAAGTGCTTGTATGTATATATACAAAATGTCTATAAGCATTCAAAATCACAGCTAAAGTATATTAACTTTTGCAATTAATCGATAAATGTATCATTTTCGACCCTTTATAAGAAGCAAATCTGTTTGACCTTTCCTTTTTGACATTACTGCGTCCGCGCACACGCTCTTACCGAATGCTGTAACGTACATATTTCTTTCAACCGATTTCAGATTTGATAGACAAACATTCCAAATTAATGATGGAATGAATTATGGACCACTTGTGTAGTAAATTGGTTCAATATGATTTATAGGTGTTTGACCTATAGTACATTTCATATATAAGTTGTTTGCATGATACGCAATATACATCCGGGTTGTTATTAGGATACACAGAATAAACGTGGTCTTGAGAGTTTCTCGGCTTATTGTTATATGCCCTAGCTTCAAGTTACAAAAGTGGCGACGAGGATAAACTAGATAAGGTGCATCATGCCTTTATTTGGGAAAATAAGTGAATTCCAAGACGGTCAAGAGAGCTTTCTAAACTATGAAGAACGCTTGGAACAGTTCTTCGCAGCGAACGAGATACCAGATGATAAGACGGTGCCCGTATTCCTGTCGGTGATAGGTTCATCGGCGTATGGGGTGTTGAAAAATTTGGTTACTCCGGAACTACCCAAGGATAAAACATATGCAGATCTGGTAAAACTACTTAAAGATCATTATAACCCAAAGCCGCTGACTATTTCAGAAAGGTTCAAATTCAACAAACGAAATCAAAAGGAGGGAGAAACTGTATCGGATTATGTTGTTGTTTTGAAGCAATTGTCCACGTACTGTGATTTTGGGACATTTCTAAAGGATGCTTTGAGAGATAGGCTAGTTTGTGGATTGAAATCTGAAACAATCCAGAGGAAGCTCTTGGCTGAGCAGGATTTAACCTTTGACCAGGCCATTAGGATTAGTACGGCTATGGAAATGGCGGATAAAGACACTGTGTCTTTTGGAGGGGTGGCAACAGCAGAGGTCAATAAAGTGAAAACTGCCCCAAGACACGCACAGCCTTCTAAAAAGTCTGCAAACTCGTATTGGAAATCTGAAAAACCAGACCAGAGGGAAAATAACGAGTGCTATCGTTGTGGTGGAAATCATCGTCCTGATTTGTGCACGCACAAGAAAAGTAAGTGCTTTGGCTGTGGGAAATTTGGACACCTGGCATCTAAGTGTAGAAACAAGAACTCTAGGAACACTTACTTTATTGAAGAAAGTGATGAGGATCTTGTTTTATTGGTTTATTCCACTTCCGAAGGAAAGTCAACTCGACCATATGAAATTAATCTGTCACTTGGTGATGAAAAGATATGTTTTGAGTTAGACACAGGTAGTTCCCGAACATTGATTAATGAACATACTTACCATGCACATCTCGGTAATACTAGACTTCGTGATTCTAACATTAAATTGAAGAGTTATTCAGGTCAGAGCATAAACACATTGGGAGAAATTACAGTCTCGAAGGAAGGACAGTTGTTGAAAGCCATTGTGGTTAAAGGAAACAGGCCAAACCTGTTAGGTCGGGATTGGTTAAATCAGATAACACTGGACTGGAAAGCAATCTTTGAAAATGTGAACAAAATAGATGTCACTGATCCAATAAGGAAATTGAAGCAACAGTTTTCAGGCGTCTTTGAGAAAAATGATAGACCAATAACTGGATTCAAAGCAACCATTCACTTGAAAAATAATAGTACACCATGGTTTCACAAAGCAAGACCAGTACCGTACGCGTTAAAAGACAAAGTGACTGAAGAATTGAAAATGTTGGAAAGAAATGGTATTATTGAACACATTGATCGTAGTGCATGGGCAAGTCCACTTGTAGTCGTTCCGAAAGACAACAACAGTCTGCGACTATGTGGAGATTATAAAGTCTCTGTGAATAAAGAAATAAATGAAGATCACTATCCACTTCCCAACATCGACGATATGTTTGCTACCCTTGCTGGGGGTAAAAAGTTTACTAAGTTAGATCTTAAGCAAGCATATGCACAGCTAGAACTAGATGAAAACTCCAAGGAACTACTGACCATTAATACACACTTGGGATTGTATAAGTATAATCGGTTAGCATATGGAGTGAGTTCAGCACCTGCCATCTTTCAATCAGTGATGGACACTGTACTAGCTGGCCTTTCGGGAGTAGTATGTCGTATTGATGACATACTCATCACAGCCCCATGTGATGAAGTGCATCTTCATAGACTTGAAGAGGTTTTGCAACGCCTTCATACCCACAATCTCAAACTGAATGCCGATAAATGTGTTTTCATGGAAACCAGTGTAGTGTTCATGGGACATCGTATAGATCCAGAGGGAATTCATCCTACAGACGACAAAGTTGAAGCCGTCATGAAAGCCCCGGTGCCCAGTGATGTGGGTATCCTGAAATCTTACCTGGGACTCTTAAATTACTACGGTTCATTCATTCCAAATTTGTCATCAATGCTTCACCCGTTGCATCAGCTGTTACGTAAAGGAGTGAAGTGGGAGTGGTCGAAGAAGTGCCAAGATGCATTCAACCGCTCTAAGGAGGCGCTTTCAAGTGCTAAAGTACTCGCATATTATGATGAAAAGAAACCGGTAATTCTGGCTTGTGATGCTTCAGCATATGGATTGGGTGCAGTTATATCCCAGGTTATGGAAGATGGAACCGAAAAACCCATCGCGTTTGCGTCTCGTACCCTCGCTCCAGCTGAAAAGAACTATGCGCAGGTAGAAAAGGAGGCACTTGGAATTGTTTTCGGTGTGAAAAAGTTTCACAAATATCTGTATGGCCGTAGGTTTTCTCTACTTACCGATCATACTGCGTTGACAACCATCTTTGGTCCCACTAGGGGAATACCGACTTTAGCAGCATCCCGTTTGCAGCGATGGGCTATTCTACTATCCGGATACCAGTACGACATCAAGTACCGGAAATCATCTTCACATGGCAACTGTGATGGGTTATCACGGTTACCTGTATCAAGTGGTGAGTGGGAAGATACAGAGAACTTAATATCATTCATTGAAGACCTTCCAATTCAAGCGCAAGTAATTGCGGAAGCAACGCGGAAAAGTCCACTTTTGAGTAAGGTGATTGACTTTGTATTAAGTGGATGGCCTAAGCACAATAATGATCCAAGCATGAGATCATATTTTAGTAAAAGGTTTGAACTGAGTGTTGATCGTGGTGTTTTACTATGGGGTTTACGTGCAGTAATTCCGGAGTCGCTTAGAAATACTATCCTCGCAGAGCTTCATGATCAACATCTGGGAGTAAATCGCATGAAATCTTTGGCTCGTGGTTATCTATGGTGGCCTAACTTAGATTCTGAACTTGAACATGTTGCTGCCAACTGTGGAACCTGTCAGTCGTTGAAATCACTTCCTGCAGAAGCACCACTGCATCCATGGGTTCGCACTTCACGTCCTATGGAACGGATCCACATAGATTTTGCAGATTTTAAGAACCAGTCGTTCTTGATTCTTATTGATAATTACAGCAAGTGGTTGGATGTAATACCAATGAAAAGTACCACAAGTGAAAAGACCATAGACAAACTAAGATCGATATTTAGTTATACAGGATTACCTGAAGAACTAGTTTCAGATAACGGTCCTCAGTTTACTTCATATATTTTCAAGGATTTTATGAAAACAACAGGTATTAAACACACGCTAACACCACCCTATCATCCATCTTCAAATGGACAAGCGGAAAGAGCGGTGCAAGTGGTTAAAAACGCACTCAAAGCAAGAATTAAGGATAATGCGAACACTGTAAATTCTGTCAGCTTGACACATCTCCTTGCTGACTTCCTGTTGAAGTACCGTATCACTCCACACACCACCACTGGTATCGCTCCGTGTGAACTTTTTATGAATCGTCAGTTACGCACTAGATTGAGTTTGGTTAAACCCGACAAAGACAGCAAAGTGAAGGACACTCAAATGAAAATGAAAGCTGTTCATGACAAGTCAACTAAAATGCGAAAGTTTGATATCGGTGATCCAGTGGCGGTTAAAAGTACAATTCATGGGGGAAAATGGGAATGGCGATCAGGAGTTATACATAAGGTACTTGGAGCAGTCTCATATCTTGTGAGATGTAACAATCGAATTCGTTACTGTCACATAGATCATCTGGTGGCTAGGCAGGCCGAGTTGCCGTCCAGGGATATGGCATCAAATGATTTGTTGGGTCCAAGCCTTCGTGATCATCAGACGTCTCTACCGATTGAAGGATCTATTCCTACAAGTACAACTGAAGCTCCTCTGGAATCTCCATCTGTGCCAACTGAACCATTGAATTCATCATCTCCGTCTGAACCATCTACTGACCCAGTTCCAGTGATTTTAAATGAAAGACCGAAACGCACAATCAAGATTCCAAACAAACTGAAAGATTATGTATGGGAAAAGAAATAGGTTCTGTTAAAGATCTCTGTTTTGATTTTGTGTAAGGAATAACTCATTCATAAGATTCATTTATAATAGTGTATTAACATTATGTGCATTTATAAACATACAATAACAGTTGCGGATATGATGTCACCATTGTAAAACTGAATTTTACATTTTATATTCTTCTTATTTGCGTAAAAGTGACAACTTGGAAATAGTGGTTAAATACTCAATGGAACTGAACATTATCGTCATACATAATTCTAGTCATGAACTAACAGTTTTGATCTCATGATCTGTGAACAATATTATGTGTTATTTGGTTAAACATTTGTATGTTATAATGTTTCTACTTTACAGGAGGGAAGAATGTAGTAAATTGGTTCAATATGATTTATAGGTGTTTGACCTATAGTACATTTCATATATAAGTTGTTTGCATGATACGCAATATACATCCGGGTTGTTATTAGGATACACAGAATAAACGTGGTCTTGAGAGTTTCTCGGCTTATTGTTATATGCCCTAGCTTCAAGTTACAAAAACTTGCACTTTTTAACAACGATGGAAAATCTCTAGTGATCTCTCCATACGACAATTATATGACAGCCTCGTTGTGGCAAGATTTAGGTAGAAGCCATCTTGCCTGGGGAATCATGGGAGGTGTCAACGATGTTCCCGCCAACTTTACATACAGGACGATATTGCAATACGATGATAGCATTAACAAGGTAAAATACCTAAACTTAAAGAACATTGCGTTAAATGTCTTTGCTATTAAGATCGAACAAGTTTCAAACAATCTTCTTGTCATAATCTTTGTCGGAAGTTCTTTCGATAAGTGTTGAGTGATTGCATTGAATACAAACACTTATGCTTGACTAATATTTTTCAGGCTTTCCTAAAATGGGGTCAGATTTTGAAGGAAAAAGCAGGATCTGATATCAACAACCAAAGGGAACAAAACCTTAAGAAAGACCAAACGTTGCATTACCTTGGTTACTGGACTGATAACGGTAATGATGGAATAGCCTTTGTGTACGGGCTATATTGATTGCTTAGTGATGACACTTGTTGTCGGGTCTATAACAAGCGATATACACCCGAAATTATCCGTAAACATGTTTAAGGTGTCTCATTATTGCCTGTCCGTATCATTGTACTGGTCTGTATTAGTTCGGCATTTATATACATTACAAATTCACCAATGCTTCCAACGAACGTGTTTTTGTTGAGTGCATGCATATGTATTTATTGTTCTTTTATTTAAAGTAATATTACATGTATACTCATTTTTTGTTCATTTGTGTACCTAAATATATTTCCTATAGTTAAACATGCATTAACAAAGAATGAACTCATAGTTATTGATCCGTATTTGTTGAAGAAAGATGTTTGTACACCAGTTTTTTTAATAATCAGGCTGTTTTACAAGTTTTGTCTGTTAGTAATCTGATAACCAAATATATTTTCAATCAGTTATACACTGTGCAATGGTTCTAGAAATGTTTTAGCCAATGTAACATCAAAACTGGATGAAGCCAATTCGAACATTTTATATTCAGATGAGCCAGATGCAGCTTCAAGCAGTATACACAGTTATTTGGAATATTTGAATTTATTTCATATATGGAATATATCCATTGCTATAATCACATACTATTGGTTTTAATCTTATTGATAAGCTTCAAAAACTGATCAAGCTATTTTGATGGATACGCGGTTATGTTGGTCTTCCATAAACGTCTTATTGAAACCACTCGCGGCATGTATGTGTATACATGTATATTCTTTAAGACCATAGAAGATGATTGCATTATTTTGTCCCCTCCTTACATCCATTGTCTCATTTTTTATTTGACATTGACATGTAATTGTATGTTAATGTTCAAGTTCAAACGAAATGCTACAGTCGGATCTCGTTCATTCGAATTCACTGGGTCCAAAATTCTATTTCGAATCATACATGGTTACGTATAGCCCATTGTTATTCGATGTGCATAAGAAGATACATGGGTACCTAACATTTATTTCGGATGATACCGAGTGTTCGGATAGAAGGTTGTCGAATAAACGAGGTCTGACTGTAGTTTATCATCTTCAGGAGCATATTATTATTATACCACGGAGCCAGAGAAAAATTACGAACCAACATTGATTGACGTAAAAACTCATGCTGACCAGGAACATATTCCATACAGGTACGACTTTAAGCGTCATTTTCCCAGCTTATGATAAGAAGGGACTTGTACGACTTTAAACGTCATTTCCCCCAGTTTGTGATAAGAAGGGACTTGTACGACTTTAAACGTCATTTCCCCCAGTTTGTGATAAGAAGGGACTTATACGACTTTAAGCGTCATTTCCCACAGCTTATGATAAGAAGGGACTTGTACGACTTTAAGCGTCATTTCCCCCAGTTTGTGATAAGAAGGGAATTGTACGACGTTAAACGTCATTTCCCCCAGTTTGTGATAAGAAAGGACTTGTACGACTTTAAACGTCATTTCCCCAAGTTTGTGCTAAGAATGGACTTGTACGACTTTAAGCGTCATTTCCCCCAGCTTGTGATAAGAAGGGACTTGTACGACTAAAAGCGTCATTTCCCCCAGTTTGTGATAAGAAGGGACTTGTACGACTTTAAACGTCATTTCCCCCAGTTTGTGATAAGAAGGGACTTGTACGACTTTAAGCGTCATTTTCCCAAGCTTGTGATAAGAAGGGACTTGTACGACTTTAAGCGTCATTTCCCCCAGTTTGTGCCAAGAAGGGACTTGTACGACTTTAAGCGTCCTTTCCCCCAGTTTGTGCTAAGAAGGGACTTGTACGACTTTAAGCGTCATTTCCCCCAGATTATGATAAGAAGGGACTTGTACGACTTTAAGCGTCATTTCCCCCAGTTTGTGCTAAGAATGGACTTGTACGACTTTAAGCGTCATTTCCCCCAGCTTGTGATAAGAAGGGACTTGTACGACTTTAAGCGTCATTTCCCCCAGTTTGTGATAAGAAGGGACTTGTACGACTTTAAACGTCATTTCCCCAAGTTTGTGATAAGAAGGGACTTGTACGACTTTAAGCGTCATTTCCCCCCGATTGTGATAAGAAAGGACTTGTATGACTTTAAGCGTCATTTCCCCCCGATTGTGATAAGAAAGGACTTGTACGACTTTAAGCGTCATTTCCCCCAGTTTGTGATAAGAAATGACTTGTACGACTTTAAGCGTCATTTCCCCCCGATTGTGATAAGAAAGGACTTGTATGACTTTAAACGTCATTTCCCCCAGTTTGTGATAAGAAGGGACTTGTATGACTTTAAGCGTCATTTCCCCCAGTTTGTGATAAAAAAGGACTTGTACGACTTTAAGCGTCATTTCCCCAGTTTGTGATAAGAAGGGACTTGTATGACTTTAAGCGTCATAACCCCCAGTTTGTGATAAGAAGGGACTTGTACGACTTTAAGCGTCATTTCCCCCAGTTTGTGATAAGAAGGGACTTGTACGACTTTAAGCGTCATTTTCCCAAGCTTGTGATAAGAAGGGACTTGTACGACTTTAAGCGTCCTTTCCCCCAGTTTGTGCCAAGAAGGGACTTGTACGACTTTAAGCATCATTTCCCCCAGTTTGTGATAAGAAGGGACTTGTACGACTTTAAGCGTCCTTTCCCCCAGTTTGTGCTAAGAAGGGACTTGTACGGCTTTAAGCGTCATTTCCCCCAGTTTGTGCTAAGAAAGGACTTGTACGACTTTAAGCGTCATTTCCCCCAGTTTGTGATAAGAAGGGACTTGTACGACTTTAAGCGTCATTTCCCCCAGTTTGTGATAAGAAAGGACTTGTACGACTTTAAGCGTCATTTCCCCCAGTTTGTGATAAGAAGGGACTTGTATGACTTTAAGCGTCATTTCCCCCAGTTTGTGATAAAAAAGGACTTGTACGACTTTAAGCGTCATTTCCCCCAGTTTGTGATAAGAAAGGACTTGTATGACTTTAAGCGTCATTTCCCCCAGTTTGTGATAAGAAGGGACTTGTACGACTTTAAGCGTCATTTTCCCCAGTTTGTGATAAGAAGGGACTTGTACGACTTTAAGCGTCATTTCCCCCAGTTTGTGCTAAGAAAAGACTTGTACGACTTTAAGCGTCATTTCCCCCAGTTTGTGATAAGAAGGGACTTGTACGACTTTAAGCGTCATTTTCCCAAGCTTGTGATAAGAAGGGACTTGTACGACTTTAAGCGTCATTTTCCCCAGTTTGTGCTAAGAAGGGACTTGTACGGCTTTAAGCGTCATTTCCCCCAGTTTGTGCTAAGAAAGGACTTGTACGACTTTAAGCGTCATTTCCCCCAGTTTGTGATAAGAAGGGACTTGTACGACTTTAAGCGTCATTTCCCCCAGTTTGTGCTAAGAAAGGACTTGTACGACTTTAAGCGTCATTTCCCCCAGTTTGTGATAAGAAAGGACTTGTACGACTTTAAGCGTCATTTCCCCCAGTTTGTGATAAGAAGGGACTTGTACGACTTTAAGCGTCATTTCCCCCAGTTTGTGATAAGAAGGGACTTGTACGACTTTAAACGGTCTTTCCCGCAGTTTGTGCTAAAAAAGGGACTTGTACGACTTTAAACGTTCTTTCCCCCAGTTTGTGCTAAGAAGGGACTTTTACTACTTTAAGCGTCATTTTCCCCAGTTTGTGCTAAGAAGGGACTTCTAAAATGTTGAACGTTATTTCCCCAAACTTGTGGTAAGAAGGGACTAATTCAATGTAGGTTTGACTTACAATGACAGTCTATTACCTAACGCTGTCGAACGATATGTCCAAAGCAGGCAAACCGGAGTGCGCAAATCCCACATCTGATTTTAACAAAGAATATGTACACTACATTGTATTTGTAAATGTTTTCAGACATATGCACGTGCTCTTCTACTGACTCGAGTATGTCTAGTATGACAGGTGTTGGAAATATCCCGTGCATGTTCCATTATTTGGCTCGCACATAAAGAACAATTCATTATGTGTTAAACGGCATAATTTGTATATGTTAGTTTGGAAGGGGAGAAAGGCTGAATTTTATTTGAACAACACTCGTATATTTACATAGGTACGTACAACTCGATTCCTGGTGGTACCCGAAAGAAAACAACAGTAGAGGGGTGATTTCATGGACGCCATTACCCGACCTATTTCCAAGAGGTCTTCTGTACGTAGCTATAGTAATTGTCATATGTTTGGGGTGTTTTTATATGTATCTATGTGGCGCATCTTAAAACCAAAACTTGTAAACAGTTTTCGGAGTAAAAATGTATATCTGTATAGAAATAAATAGTCTTTACATGTAACCAAACAAATTTGATGTCTCGTTTGCGCAAGTTATTGGAATTAATTCTAACTATAATGTTTGTGTAATGGATATATATGCAATCTATCTCCAGAAATGATATGTGTATAGCATAACATAGACTCGCATACGTGTCTCTGTACTCCGACTTTTACACGCGTCTTTGTACAGCGACAGTATCTTTAGAGATATGTCGTCCGTGGCTTGACTTAGCATAACCGTACTTGCGATATGACATTGTAATGTATATTTCTCCACTGCAGTCACGATTTAATGCTGTTGTTTTTCTTTTCTCTTTTAACACATTGTCTTGTTCAAGATACAAGTCGACACTGCCGGTAAATCGGAATAAATAATGTCAACAAAGTGCGAGCCATAGGTATTGTCATATCGAATAAATATTGAATTTATATATATTGTTTGCGACTGAATCCAGGTTTTCTCGCCCTTATGGGATTTCCCGATGGTAGGGATAAACAAACCTATACCCACGAACCCAGGTTAGAGGGTAGGGTATTTTTGAAATGTCGACCCGACTTACAAACTTGTCTGTATAATTTACAACTTGAAACCCAAACTTTTAAAAGAATACATTGTGAAAAATGTTTGGTACTATTATGTGTCAGCCTGTAAAACTTGTAATAATATAAATGCTTACCTTTTAGGAACCTTAGTTCGACAACTGGATGGAAATATCTCGCTCATAACAGATATTGGTAAGTCATTTTAAAATGCAATAATTCTAAATCGTCGCCTCAATTTTACACTAACGTAAGTATAGCATTTTATTAGTTTTGAAAAATGAACGTTTAAAGATTGAAGAGTCAATAACTTAAGAGTCTTACGTCTTTGTGGAATTGAAGTTAAGTCTATTTAGAACAGTTCTACATGGTAATACATCTCACCATCATTTAGAGCTCAAAGAGACGAACAAAACGATGCCAAAAACTTAGTATTGCCAAAAATGACTTACGTCCCTCTGGAATTAAGCCGACGGTATATTTAAGCCCTTGCTATACTGCCATGATACTTCTTCCTTTAAATTCGGAGCAGTTGTTTATTTTTTTCTCTTTAAATGATTTTTGTGTGTATGATGTTTTCCTAGCAACGCTTTGTTGTTCGTACACCTATTGAAAACAGAAATTAATAGACAAAACAAAAATAGTGTGTGCCGGGGGGAAAGTGTTTCAGTGTTAATAAAAGCATGGTTTCAAAAACAGGTCCAACTTGACGCCGTACGCTAAACAGAACAATGGAAGTTATAACTTCATTGTTGAAGATGGAGGTGCTTTACCTAACGATCTGGTAACTATAGTTTCCTCTTTATCAGCATAACTATCCAATGCTTGATTAATTTGATTTACATTTGATATATACTCAGTACATTTCAAAGGCAAAATGTGAGATTTCTCAAATTTCATGAACTTACCTAGGTATGCAAGATAAGAACTTTACATGATATTCTTTCATTTTACGCAATGATGAATGCTAAAATTTCTTTCAATTAACGATAATTTCATATCAAAATGAGTTTAAAACACACTGAAATGATACTTAAAAGAACGTATCGCGGGTATGAAAATGTGCGTTCTTAAATGCATAAAATTAACTGTCACATGTTTATGCCCCCCTTCGAAAAAGAGAGGGCATATTGGTTTGCACATGTCTGACAGTTGGTCCGTCGGTCGGTCGGTTCGTAACCTTTTCGTTTCTGATCAATAAACTCAAGAACCCCTTGACCTATCATCCGAAAACTTGGTCCACACATTCATCTTGGGTAGCAGATAAAACCTATTGATTTTGGGGTCACGTGGTCAAAGGTCAAAGTTACAGGGGGCATGTTGTTTAACAAACATCTCTTGTCTTGTGGCATGTTCTAATCGACTTCATCCTTTATTGTTTGAACTGATTCACATTCTGAATAATGCTGCAGTTTGCGAGTCTTGTGATCGACACCTACGATACGTTACAGAAGATATTATTCTATTTATAGCAGCATTTCCTGTCAGCCTCATTTTCGAATTGAAAGTAAGTACATAAGGATTTTGGTTAGCCTGGAATCCTGGCCAAACCTCCTATTGCTCCGCGTCGGTAAGGCCAGGCGTAATAGAATCCACGTGACTATGTTTCAGCGCTGATCAGGACTGAAGTTTATCACGTGATCAAGATACCGGATAAAGAAAATGCGCGCGCATAAGGTAATATTGTCCAATCAGATAATCGAAGTGATTGTATACCGCCTGGCTATACTGACAGCGTTAGCAATCAGTGAGCCAGGACCCCAGGCTAGGATTTTAGTGTGATTTGTAATTCAACACAGTAATGAGAGAATGATAGGAACAGTCGAGACATTGTTATATTTACTCTTACAGGAATTCTGGAGATATCTGTTCAACCAAGCAAAGGGCTGGGGACTGCAAGTGTACGAACAAGTAAGTGTATTTGTGACCGCAATATGTTCTGTATTGTAAAAGTATGTAAACTACATATGCTAGTTTAACATTCCTATAACATTTTGTTTTCGACCTGTTCAAATCCATTAAACTCCCCTGTAGTCCTCCTTAAGTCTTAGATATTGTATTGTATAAAGTATATAAAGATGTATACAATAGTTAATCATTCCTATAATTTTTTGTTTTCGACGTGTTCCATCTATTAAATTCCCCGCGTTGTCACCCTGGATTCTTCTTGGCTATTTCTTGTGCCCTGCTGAACATTTCTTATGCCCTGCTGAACATTTCTTGTGCCCTGCTGAACATTTCTTGTGCCCTGCTGAACATTTCTTGTGCCCTGCTGAACATTTCTTGTGCCCTGCTGAACATTTCTTGTGCCCTTATTCCGATGCGCGTTTACCCTTCCACCCCCTCAGTGCCTAATGTTTTGTAGATTGTTGTTTTCTATGGGGGTTTGTGTGTGAAGGCATTGTCTCGTGAATGTGACGTTCCCTGTAACAACTTAATCTCTCTTGTTTATTATACAACCTGTCTAACATATACATACTGTATCATCTCCATGCCAGCATTCACAATGTTATGTACATCTCTTATTATACAACCTGTCTAACATATACATACTGTATCATCTCCATGCCAGCATTCACAATGTTATGTACATCTCTTATTATACAACCTGTCTAACATATACATACTGTATCATCTCCATGCCAGCATTCACAATGTTATGTACATCTCTTATTATACAACCTGTCTAACATATACATACTGTATCATCTCCATGCCAGCATTCACAATGTTATGTACATCTCTTATTATACAACCTGTCTAACATATACATACTGTATCATCTCCATGCCAGCATTCACAATGTTATGTACATCTCTTATAGGACTGGTTGTTTATTATACAACCTGTCTAACATATATATACTGTATCATCTCCATGCCAGCATTCACAATGTTATGTACATCTCTTATTATACAACCTGTCTAACATATACATACTGTATCATCTCCATGCCAGCATACACAATGTTATGTTCATCTCTTATAGGACTGGTTGTTCATTATACAACCTGTCTAACATATACATACTGTATCATCTCCATGCCAGCATACACAATGTTATGTTCATCTCTTATAGGACTGGTTGTTCATTATACAACCTGTCTAACATATATATACTGTATCATCTCCATGCCAGCATACACAATGTTATGTACATCTCTTATAGGACTGGTTGTTTATTATACAACCTGTCTAACATATATATACTGTATCATCTCCATGCCAGCATACACAATGTTATGTACATCTCTTATAGGACTGGTTGTTCATTATACAACCTGTCTTACATATACATACTGTATCATCTCCATGCCAGCATTCATAATGTTATGTACATCTCTTATAGGACTGGTTGTTTATTATACAACCTTTCTAACATATATAGACTGTATCATCTCCATGCCAGCATTCACAATGTTATGTACATCTCTTATAGGACTGGTTGTTCATTATACAACCTGTCTTACATATACATACTGTATCATCTCCATGCCAGCATTCACAATGTTATGTACATCTCTTATATCACTGGTTGTTTATTATTCAACCTGTCTTACATATATATACTGTATCATCTCCATGCCAGCATTCACAATGTTATGTACATCTCTTATAGGACTGGTTGTGTATTATACAACCTGTCTAACATATACATACTGTATCATCTCCATGCCAGCATTCACAATGTTATGTACATCTCTTATAGGACTGGTTGTGTATTATACAACCTGTCTAACATATACATACTGTATCATCTCCATGCCAGCATTCACAATGTTATGTACATCTCTTATAGGACTGGTTGAATCGTCAGACCATGTATCTGTCGGCATTACAGTCCAGTCTAACTCTTGGTAGAGACTGGTTAATGCAGATGGGTCAAGCGGCAAAAGAGAATGGACTTACGATACAATATTGTATGGCAATGTCCAGGCATGCTCTACAAAGCTTGGAGATTCCGGCTGTTACACAGGTAAGAAAGATCCGACTGTTACACAGGTAAGAAAAATCCGACTGTTACACAGGTAATCAAAAATCCGGCTGTTGCACAGGTAATCAAAAATCCGGCTGTTGCACAGGTAATCAAAAAGCCGGCTGTAAAACAGGTTTGATTTTTGTTGGTTGAAGTGGAAATCTTTCATCACGTCATTGCTTCAGAGTCAATTTTATTTAAAAGCATTTAATTAAATTCAAATTAATAAGGGGGAATAATTTGTGGATAGCTTGGGCATTCACACTGTTTAATCTAATCGAATCGCTGATCACAATATTAAACTTAATTGGATCCACTTGAATCTATTTAAGGCAAGAGTAAGTGACGATTTTCTGTTTAAAGTAAGAGACCAGTGGAGAATTGGAGTCACGTCTATATTTGCCAACGCCATAAATCTACGACCTTGTAAGGACACATTTTGGACAACATCTGTGCAGCCGCAAAATCGATATAGTGAGTAAAACGTATTTAAATCATTTTCTTTTAAAACTAACCGTCTCCTTGTTATTCCTTATGGTCTGCCAGGCCATTCCTTGTGCCTTTGTTCCTTAACGTATGTACCCTTTAACCTCGTTAAGTGCCTTATGTTTTATGGATTGTTGTTTCCCCGGAGGTCAGTGTGGGGAGGCACTGTCTTATATATGTGGCGTTCCATGTTGCTACTTATTCTCTTTCTGCTGTATCAATGAAAGACGAACACCCATTTATGTTGGCACGGGTACTTCAGTACAACACCAATCACAGTGCCAAACGCGTGTCAAGCACAATACGAACACTTGCTCTAAGTATCATTCACTCCTAAATTGTATTTCTTACATACCATAATGCATTACATGGGCGTTTGTTTATATATATATTTTTTTTAAAATACGAATAATTTGAACGTTTCCAAGTTCAGATATCAGACCAATTCCTTTTTAACAATTTATGTATGTTAATAGATAAAACCTCCCCATACCCGGCTATTGATGCGGTTGTAGCGTCGTTATCAAGAGGACCAATAGGACCTGGGGACAGGATTGGGTATACAAACAGAACACTACTAATGAGGTGAGAATTCTTGAACATAGACTATTACATAACTAGTACACTGAACCACTTTTGTAATGGGTCACCATAAGTTGCTGTTTGCTGTCTCGAAATCATTACCCATATGAAGTACGCCATATATACGGTAGATTGTAATGCTTATTCAAGACATATTACTATATCTATGTAAAAAGTGACCAGGGAACCTCTATGGCCGAGTGGTCGAGTGTTCGCTAACTTCAAATCACTTGCCCATCCTTGTAGCAGATTCAAACACTCCCCGGATGTAGAAATTTGTGTTTGGGAGATCCGTGGTTCTACTCATGTACCCGCCTGTGTCCATAATAATGCTAAATGGAGCACATGGGGTCGTTCTCCACACCAACAGCTAGAAAAGGCACCACGTGACTCTGGTTGTGTATGTGACTTAAAGCACCATTAAAAACAAAAAGGGACCAATAAGAAGAATGATTGCATGTATACATGCTGCCAATGTGTGCGCTTCATTGCTGGTCCTTCATATGAAAAACATCGGCTGGAGAATGACAGAAACCTTTTAGAATAATATCTTGGTCAATATTTATTTTGTTGAAATTAAAATGTAACTTCAAACTAAGGCTATTGTTTTTCGTAAATGTGAAGTCATGTCAAACAATTTGTCATTTTACGTGTGCATTATAGGTAGTATTACTGAGTAAAACTCACTATTTTACACAGTTTTATGACTTGATTTAAAATAGACTCGGATAAGAAATGTCTGATATTGTATTTTTTAGCGTCTTAGAGCTTTTACATTTACAGTTTTTGTTGTTGTTGTTTTTTTAATCGTTTGCTTAGACCAATTATGATTTTAATTAACGTACTTATATAACTACTTCAGTCATCTTAAATCTATTGAATGTTGCAAGTTTTAATATTATGTTGTTTAATTGTTTTCCATTGTTTTTATATCCGTATATGTTCAAATTATATGTTAGATATATAAGTGTATGCATGTATTGTACAACGCCATTGAATATAATGTATACACGTCAATTATTATGCCTACGTTTATATACAATGACAGTATGTCTGAGTCTATACACATGTACTGTGTTTATATTAGGATCGACGTTTACTTGTAGATGTTGCAGACCAGATGGTTTGTTGTTGAGACCTTCACGACCAGCTCTTGCCATTGACAAACAAATAATAATGGTAGTTATATACACGTATTCAATATCAGCAAGAAACTAGATCTGCTTGACTGCGTGGTTTATGTACTGTATGTATACTGGAAATGTAACTGCACACTGAATGGTTTATAAAACACTAACAACTTAATCAGTTACATACTCTTCAAGTTTTAAGAGCGATTTTCAAATTGTATAATTAACGCTGTGTGAGCTAACCGACATTAAAGTTGTTCTTGGCTACTAAAGCAACAGTATTCGGTGTGACTTAACTGTTTGTCCTCTTCGATTCTGCTAGTTTTTCCTTATGGTCTGCCGGGCCGTTCCTTGCGCCTCTGTTCCCTGATGTGTGTGCCCTCTGGCCTCCTCAAGTGCCTTATGTTTTATGGATTGTTGTTAACCAGGAGGTATGTGGGGAGGCATTGTCTTTTGTATGTGGTGTCACCTGTAGCAACTTATTCAGTCTCGATGACTTTTACTGCAGACAGGAGACTGCCAAAGGTTGATCGTTGCTTTAGTCAACAAATAATTGAAGTTATGTATCCAATATGTCTGTGTGTTTGTTGTAGAAATGATATTGAATGTGTAATTATAGAAAGCATTCGACCAATCAATGGATGTGGAAATATGGACAACAAATTCTTACATATCGTCTGGTAGTGGAAACAATGTTGCCGAGTATGGAATCCTGTTTGCTACTGACGTAACTAATCACGTGACGGTTTCCATAGCAGACCTCCATTTTGATACGGTGAGTCGATGTGATACTTAAATTTTCTAATGAATATGTCACTGTATAAATTACTTGTTAAAAAAGATTGTCCTCAATTTATATGTCAAAATGAGTAAATCTGGAATGTTTGTATGGAGCGATTATTTGACCATTTCGGTTCAGGATACAGTACTGTAGTACTGGGCATTCTATATACATGTATATAATGTTAGAAATGTAATCATATTGGATAGAGAGTAACCTGCTCTTATTGTCCTGGTGGTGATGGTGACTGGTGAAGCTAGTATGGTATAATTAAAACAGACACACATGTTGTCGAAAAAAGGGCTTTATTTCTTAAAGCCGTAACTTAGACATTATATACCAATATAAGTTTGAATTAGGACATATATGGGCAAGAAATAGCGCTAGGACATATATGGGCAAGAAATAGCGCCCATCACATATATGACCAAGCAAGACATAAACAGTTTAAACAAAATAGTTTGATCAGCCGCCGCATGTGGAAGGAGGAGTGGAGGTGGTGGTAATATAAAGAAATTTAAGAGCCAGTTGAAAACATGTTAATCTACGCAGAGAGCGCATCTAATGAGTGGACTGCGCATGCGCCGGACCGGAAGTGTAATTAACACGGCGTCGTCGCGTGAAAGTCGTATGTGTAAACAAAGGATCACGGCGGCTAGTCGAACTATGCATAAATGTGTTTCTATGTTGCATCAGACATACATTGATTATTAATGTCACAGAAATTAATTCAATGAATGTCCGTATATATCGTGCTTTGTTGTCGTGATATGTCACTGTAACCATAATGGCAGAATACCTTGTTAGTAACAAACTGGCAATGTAAAATCCTTCATACGTAACATTCGTGATATACGCATGTAAACGTTACCCACTGCTGTTGTTAATGGGTTTAAATTTCACACGGAATCAATTGAAGATAACTGATGAAATATGGCATTCACGTGGAGAAAGACACATGGTGCTCCACCTGGTGTTTGGTACGTGGGTAGAACCTCTATTTTCTCAACCAGTTGAAAGGCGTCCTCACATTAGATAAATATATATCTGGTTAGACTAGAACCCATAATGGCGTTGAGCTTGGACCATTGACATTTATCACTTGACCATAGAGGAGGCCCTCTCTTTGTATTTTATTGTAGCATGTTAAGAAATAATAAAATACCATCTTAGTGAAAAAATGCAATAGTTTGAACGTATTTATACAAATCAGTTTCAACGTGGTTTTGATTTTTCAGCTGACCTCTGGAGTATATTATCCATACGATGACTTTACGCAATGGAAATATTTCAATTCAACTACCACCATCGATCTCACTGGATGTACAAAGGCAGACTTCTGTCTCTACTACTTCTCTCCATTTATAACTGGGTATGTATTATCGGTTTGTTGTTTTAATTGCATGACTCGTAAGAAACAAATGGGTAACTTGTGACTTCGGTTATAATTAAAGTGTAAATGAGCGTTGCTAAGGGGTTAACAACCTCTTCTGTAAGTGACGTCATTTCAAGAAAGCGCAACATGTGATGTCACAATGTGCAATTAGGAAACAATATTTACCCCATATGGTCACCTCATTTTTATTGCCATATGCGGCAAATATTGCTCACTGCAGGACATGGTGACGTCATATATGACGTTTTCTGGAAATGACATCATTTAAAGAAGAGATTGGAAATCGTACAGCGGCGCTCCTATGTTGTTTCGTGGCTCTACCTTCATAGTTATGGTCGTGTCATTCTTTTATATCATTTGAATTAAACTAATATCGAATAGATTATCCGTTAAATCGATGTCATCAGATGCATGTAAATAGTCTTATGACAATTGCACAGGTACATGTATGATGACACGTATCGATTCCAGTATACAATATGTATTTCGGTAAGTGATGTTATAACCAACGTCTCTTCGCGTGGCACATTCGAGCAACAAGGCATCACGATTATTATCGGTAATATGAATAAACCTTGTAACGTGTATATTATCCTTTGTGTAATAACGCCTCCATGAGGTTCGTGACAGTTCTTACAAAACATATGTTAGCCATGTCAAAACATTGCTTTGAATGTTGTCTTGTCTACAAGCCCATTACATAATGTTTGCTCTAAAATATGTAATCGGGCGAATGCATACTAAATACACATGCATTGTGTTTTTATTTCCGTTGTCCGTTTAAAGACGCCCTACTGATTTGGCTGTGGAATGTAGTAATTGTCATATGTTGTATGCATATGTGTAATCCATGTTATGTCATTGCATAGGTCAACTGTAACAGCCATTTTTGGTGAAAACAATAAATGGGTGCCAGTTTCAAGTGATCGCATTCAACAGACAACGAACGATGCGCAGTCTGTTACCATGACAATGTCGGGTGTTCCGAGTGAGACGGTTACAGTGTCGTATTTAATGAATAACCAACTGCAATCAACGTCTTGCTCTTTTGTTTTTAACACAACAAAGTGCATACTGTCTATGAAAGAAAATGGGGCTACGTCCACAAAACACGGTGCTGTTGTGATTCTTGTTGCCATGGTTACAGTCATTCTCAGTCTTGTGAAATAACAACCTTCAGAGCAATACAAATGTTCTCTGACTTACTTGTACTTGTGTTTACGTATTAACAATGCAAGAAACTCAAATTTATTTCAATTATTTTCCTCTATCCTTTTGTTAACTGTGGTGTCCGATATAATTACATTACATGTATCAGGCTTTCTTTTTGGTCTTAGGCTTACGAAAAAAATCGTTGAAAAAAATCCGCATTTCCATTTAATCGGATGTTTGATAAAATTCCAATCCCAAATTTCCAACGCATATCTCCGCTGAAGTAATCTCCCTTGCCAAAAAATTGATATA
Source organism: Mactromeris polynyma (assembly GCA_032209605.1). NCBI lineage: Eukaryota > Metazoa > Mollusca > Bivalvia > Venerida > Mactridae > Mactromeris > Mactromeris polynyma. The sequence goes on from JASFXZ010000023.1 coordinate 10,585,170, forward strand.
AAGACATAATTGATACTGCGATCGTTTCCTTTTGCCAAGTAATTACTAGATTATCGAAATATGCATTTATGGATGGTGTGATCAATGTCAATGGGGATTATTACATGATGTACTGACATGGCCTTGGTGATGACTCTAGATTCTAATCTGGGATGTCGGGTGAAAGACACAGAACATATTGTAAGGATATCAGTATACAGTGAACATTCTTTGTTTATGTGCACCCTTCAGTTAGAAGTAACTCTTCAATTAGAATACACACAATGTTATTTTACAGACTGTACACGGTTTGATTTAGTTTGAAAATATAATCATTGAACATCCAAAGTAAGGGGAAATCAGGACCTGTTAGATATTTTATATACATCCCTTACTGAAAATATAATCATTGAACATCCAAAGTAAGGGGAAATCAGGACCTGTTTGATATTTTATAAACATTCCTTACTGTAAATATAATCATTGAACATCCAAAGTGAGGGGGAATCAGGACCTGTTAGATATTTTATATACATCCCTTACTGAAAATATAATCATTGAACATCCAAAGTAAGGGAAAATCAGGACCTGTTTGATATTTTATATACATCCCTTACTGAAAATATAATCATTGAACAACCATAGTGAGGGAAAATCAGGACCTGTTTGATATTTTATATACATCCCTTACTGAAGTATACAGATTGTGTTTCATTTCATACTTGTGTAACTATACTCGTATATATAATCATTTTGTTATGTGTTTACTTTATATCGAGGCAATAAACTGTCATTTAATAATTTATATAGTAATACTTATATTTCATGTTGTGTAACTTTATAACTAGTCATAAATGGCTTTGTTTATAACGACACTGCAATGAAGTGTCGTTTAATAATGACATGCGTTTATAACCAAAACAAAAATAACAAAAAACTAATTTATCGACTTTGGATTTTTTCATTCAAGAGTCGTATTGTTTTATTTGAGTTATCTCCCTTAGACTTAGAAACAATGCAAGGGAAACAATCCAAATTATAAAAAAGAAAGTTGAATTTTCTCCCTTGTATTAGATATTAGGTAGGCAGTCCAAATTACATATTTGTAGGTGTAAGATAGATATTAGGTGTTTCTGATATGGTAATACAATGTTTTGGGAAATTACCTGGGTATGAACTGGCTGAGGTAGCGGCTCTGGTTGAAAACCCAGGGCCCGTATTCACAAACGTTTTAAGTCTGACTCTCAGACTTAGACTTTAAAATGGTAATTTTTCATTTTCTTCCTACGTTTTTGATACAAAATATATTTTGATAAAACATGGCAAACGTGTAGCGTGAGTAACAAGAATAATTCAGGCAAAAAAAATATCCGTTTAAATATAACGAACACGAAATGTCTTAAAACGTTTGTGAATACGGGCCCTGGTGCATTTGTTTTGATAACTGGTTACTGATATACTGCTGAAACCCAACAATAAAGCCCAAACACACAAGACAAAGCAACAATAATTGTTGTTTACTATGAATAGCATTAAAGAACAACAACAACAACTTTCATTCATTACTTTGATGCACAATTAATAAATGAATTATATAAATTTTAATGTGTGTTCTATGGTATTTCAGGAAGATTATTTCTGTAGTTGTATGTGTGTTTGTACTATGAGTGTAAACGTTAAAAGATCTACATATTTCTAAAGTTCTACATATTTACTGCATTGGAGCCGTAAGGATCAGTCAATGTGACTCAATGGGGTTGGTGCTAGTATGTGGTAGTGTATGTTATGGTTTCCACAGTCCCGTCAGAACACTATCAGTCCACGCAATGCAACTTTGCGCCCGGTATTATTGCACCTACATTTTTGTTTCTTTCTTCATTCGAGGGGCGTTCAAAAATTATCGAAATTAGACAAAAATCATTATTTTGGATTATTTTGCGAAAAAAATTGAATATGTAATATATTGGACTACTCACTAAGTTTTAACGATAAAAAACTAAAGCACATTGATTTGATTGCCTAGGTTTTTATAACATTGCATATTTGCTTTGTTCACAACATGGTTATACAAACAACATATTACGTACATTAATTATTTAATTATGACGATTATTATTCTATCCAAGCACTAAAGTTCATAGTGAAAGGTGATTTGTTGTGTTTTTGCAAAGTAGTTAACGATACCATTCATTTTAAAGTAGAAACTAAGATAATAAGTTTTATATTAAAATATCAAAAATTGTATAAACATGAGTCAATAACACAAACTAGGTGATCAAGAAGCTCTGTTATTAAATTGATTTTGATGTAAGATCGTAATACAACACTCATATTGCCTGCAGTACTTTTCCATACAGATATCAATATCATTGCTTTATTACATATTTATACCAAACTTTAACATATAGATCTATTTCGGACCGGTTAGCTACAAACAAATTTTAAAACTCCATTAGCTTACTAAATATTCTATTCGTCTGTCTGTATTTGCTGTAGTATCGCCGGTATTTTACAGGTCCCTCATAAATGGCAGTCATAAAAAGTGTCATAAGATTTATTTTGTTAAGTTTCCGGTTGTGTCACTTTCTCCGCGACCTCTTGAATGACCTTCCATGCAAACGTGACGTCAACGGAAGTAGTTCTAGATGCGCAAATAGCAAGACGCAGAAAATAGACGTCCTTGACCTTGGACGGCACCATATGTATGCGTCCGTCCGCATTTATTGCTTTTAAGAGTTTCTCATTTATTTCATTTGATTTCTGAAATAAAATGTTAAAGCTAGAGATTATGCAATTAAACAAGCGCCGTCTCTTGCCTACAACTACTCTCCTTTAGCATCGAGCGCTTATTCCAATACCTTGTGAATGTAACGGTAGTGGAATCAAAGCGCTGTGTGGAAGTGTAGCCTACAGCACCTATATTTGTCTCACAATTTCCTGAGATATTTGCTCCATTACATACTCTGTTTGTCAAGGCTTATAGATTAACAAGAATATGAAGTAAACTTGCCATCAGTAGAATGTTTGGGAACATATGCTTTTGAAATTCAACAATTAGTGCTGAATTAATCCAATCCTCATACACTATAGTAAACTCATTATTAGTATAACTGTTGGACACGACTATAAAACTATTTCACGACGATGTCTCTTTTCGCTAAAATTTAGCGCCGCTGTACGATTTCCAATCTCTTCTTTAAGTGACGTCATTTTCAGAAAACGTCACATGTGCCCTCACGATGTACTGACAGAAAGCAATATTTGCATCATATGGCAATATGAAAACGAAGTAACCACATGGAGTAAATATTGTTTCCTGCTTGCAAATAGTGACATCACATGTTGCGTTTGTCTGAAGTTACGCCACTTACAGAAGAGGTTGTAAATTCCGTAGCAGCGCTCATTTAAGCTTGCTCAGTAGATTCAATTAGACATTCTGAAGTTCATTAGTTAAGTTGTGTATAGAATAATCAAGAATGTACACCTACACACACTTTATTGATTACAGTATCAGCATTTACAACCTCTTCTTTAAGTGACTTCATTTCAAGAAAACAAAACATATGATGACACTATTTGCAAGCAAGAATTAATATTCTCGTATTGCAATTTGGGACAAATATTGCTTGCTGTCAAAGTGATGTCACATGTGACGTTTTCTGGAAATGACGTCACTAACAGAGGAGGTTGGACATCGTACAGCGGCGCTCCAACTTTGATCACTTACCCGTAACCGGAAACAAACAAGTCCCATGACAACTTTACCAAATATCTCAAATCTATCATCTGTTTTAACTAATTCCTCAAACTCATGTGCCAGCCTTACATCCTGAGAAAGAAATGTTAACATTAAATTAATTGTCCGTACATGATACAAAATTACTCGTGTTTACTGGCTGAAGGTATGCATGTAATTTAAACTGACATGTATCAAGTGATGAAAGTTAATGTTGTGTAATTATATTTAAGGGTTAAACCAAATCACTACAATATTCATTTTTAATCAAAGATTTCCTATTTCTCATACCTGAAAAAGTAAAAATATATTTTAAGATTTTTTTTCACGATCTTTCAATAGCTAGTTCTAAAATTAAACTAGTACGTAAGGCTCCTTTTACAGAAACAAATGAAGAATACGGTACGGATGTATTATTTAACAATATTAAAAACCAATACCCCACCCACGTTTTTTTCAATAGATAGCTGTGACGATTCTTTAACGAAACGAATTTCGTTCATTTTCACTATCATTTCGTACTTGAGGAATTCAAGTATAGCATTTTGGATTACTGTCCTTATATAGATACGTTATTGTATTCTGATATAGACACGTGGGGAGAATACAGTCAAACCTGTCTGTAAAGAACCCCCATGGGCACAGCAAAATGAGGTCTTTGTTTACAGGTGGTCTCTATTAACAGATTAAATATCATTGGTCTGATGGGAGATAAAATTGGTGGTCTTTGCAGACAGGTTTTGCAATAGTGGTCTTTGTTCGCAGGTGGTCTTTAACACAGCTTTGACTGTACAGTCATTTATAATATATGTACAGTAAAACATCCCTTAAATACCAACTCAACATTAAGAACACAATTTTCATTTCATTTCTTTTCCCCCCTATTTTGCTCTTTATTCAACCCCAATGATAAGACTACCTCAATAATAAGACCAGTTTTCAATGGTCCCAAATGCAGGTTGTATTATTGTGGTTTTACTGTATACTACGGTAGTATTTATTTAAGATACTATTATATTGATCAATTTACAAAATATACAAATTAAAGATGTATCTGGCTCATCTGAACATAAAATGTTTGAATTGGCTTTATCCAGTATTGTTGTTACATTGGCTAAAACATCTCTAATAAGAACCATTGCAATGTAAAACCGATAGAATTTTTTTTGTTATCATATTACTTACAGTAAAAACCTGTAAAATAGTCTGATTGTTAAAAACTGGATTTTTTTTTAAAATTTTATGATGTACAAACATCTTTCTTCAACCAATATGGATTAATACATTATGAGTTCATTCTTTATAAATGCATGTTTAGAGATGTTTTAACCATAGGAAATGTATTTTTCATGTTTGGTTAATTAAACAAATGAACACAAAATGAGCATAGTATAACTTTAAACTAAATACCATCCCTGACACATGTTTTATATCACAGTACCTTTCTAATGCATTCTTGGAGTCCCTTCTGTCCGTACATTCTAAGGACGAACCATAACTTCAAGGATCTGAACCGTCTACCTAACGGTATATGCCAATGCTGAAACAGGTTCGGGTCAATTAACGATATTCAAAAAGAGAGAGAATAAGTTTGTACAGGGAACGCCACACACATAAGACAGTGCCTCCCCACACATACCTCCGGGAAAACAACAATTCATAAAACATAAGGCATTTAAGGAGGTTTAAGGGTACATACGTTAGGGAACAGAGGCGCAATGAATGGCCTGGTCGACCATAATGAATAACTAGGAGAATCAAAGAGGACAAACAGTAAATGGGGATTTAATGGATGGAAAAAGATCACAGGACAAGCAAGACAGCTGACAACAGTAGGCCGAAACTGGATAGAAACTAACATGAACTCTATATAAAGTGAAAGAATTGCACAGAGGAAAGGGAAATATAACATACATTTAACACATAAAGAACAAATTCAATCAAATATAAGAAGTAATGTATAGCTGTGATGAAACTGAGTCTCTATACAGTGAGCATGCAATTGCTCTAAAATATCAAAGTACTGAAAGTTCCGAAAGTCTAGCGCCTCGGTTAAGATTATTTTCCTCGTGTTGTCTTATGTTTGTGGCGTTCCCTGTAACAACTTAATCGTTCTTTGGTGATACCAACACTGTCATGTTATATTTGCATAGTAGAATTGTACTGACATTTCTTTTAATTGAAGAAAACTTTTTCAATTTTATAAAATAATGACATGAATCTTTGTATTAAAATCTTACCCTGTAATCCGGCATTTTCCCCTGATTGTCATGCTTCAAGTATAGGGGGTCAACATTGAACGCTTCACTCAATAAGTTGCTGTTTTTAACCCTGCAAACAGATATAAAATCATATTTTGAGGAACACGAAAAATCGGTCAATGGCGCTACCGGGATTCGAACCCGGGTCTTCGGATAGCCGGTCCGTTATGCTAACCGACATGACCAAAATGTCATCAAATAGATCCTTTGATATTATTGAACGTTCAGATGTATGGCATGTTTTACCCCACTGTTGCTCTAACGATTGGCTGATGAACATCTAAAATGATCTCTAATTCTTGACATGTACCTCATTGCAAAGGTGAATGAGAAAGAAGCAAAAATTCTGTAGAAGAGACCCGGCCCGCGACCTGCATAGGAAAAAGTGTCGATACATCATCGATGTAAAAAGCGGGAAAGTATATCATGATGACAAATTGCCTTTAATCACTGCAATACTACTGTAAAATTTAAAGAACGTATCGTGATAAAGACGGGCTACATGTGATAAAGCCGGCCTATATGTGATAAAGACCAGCTATATGTGATAAAGCCGGCCTAAATATGATAAAGATCGGCTATATGTGATAAAGCCGGCTTATATATGATAAAGACCGGCTATATGTGATAAAGACGGGCTATATATGATAAAGACCGGCTATATGTGATAAAGACGGGCTATATGTGATAAAACCGGCCTATATGTGATAAAGACGGGCATATATCTACCAAATTCCCTTACAATGACAAAAACATCGTCGATTTGATCATTCATTAAATGCGTTAAAGGCAGACTAGCATAACTTACCACATAGCGGAACAGTCGAAGTTCACATTCAACCATTTGTGAGGATTGAAATTAAATGACTCGGCATACTGAAATAAAGTGCATGTAATTGTCACATGGTGAAAAATATAACACAAACATGAAACCTTACATTTTACTCCGATGAGACTTATTTACTGAAAACACAAGCAACAATGAATAAATAAATTTTAAAGAGTGATATTACCTAATATTAACGCGGAATAAGTAGTCATTTTGAAACCTCACGTATGACGCTGGTTACTCAGACAATGACCTCTTACGTTAATCATGTTTTCTATTACTACGCACCGGAGACCGAACCCTGGCATGTGATAACCAAGGCGACGTGGATCAAACCAGGTCATCCGGTAACCTGTCAATGGAGATCTAAATAAGTTACCAGGTACTCTGTCATTCATCAGCCGTCCAACCGGTTACAAGGTGACTGATCGATCTCTGTTGACAGGTTACCAGGTGACTGATCGATCTCTGTTGACAGGTTACCAGGTGACTTGTATCAATCTGCGTTGACAATTTATCAAGTGACTTGTATTGATCTCCATTGACTGGTTTTCAATTGACTGACTTGTATTGATCTCCGCTGACAGGCTATCGCGTGACTGACTTGTATTGATCTCCGCTGACAGGCTATCACGTGACTGACTTGTATTGATCTCCGCTGACAGGCTATCGCGTGAATGACTTGTATTGATCTCCGCTGACAGGCTATCGCGTGACTGACTTGTATTGATCTCCGCTGACAGGCTATCACGTGACTGACTTGTATTGATCTCCGCTGACAGGCTATCACGTGACTGACTTGTATTGATCTCCGCTGACAGGCTATCACGTGACTGACTTGTATTGATCTCCGCTGACAGGCTATCGCGTGACTGACTTGTATTGATCTCCGCTGACAGGCTATCACGTGACTGATTTGTATTGATCTCCGTTGACAGGCTATCACGTGACTGATGTGTATTGCTCTCCGTTGACAGGCTATCACGTGACTGATGTGTATTGCTCTCCGTTGACAGGCTATCACGTGACTGATGTGTATTGCTCTCAGTTGACAGGCTATCACGTGACTGATGTGTATTGATCTCCGTTGACAGGCTATCACGTGACTGACTTGTATTGATCTCCATTGGCAGGTTATCAAGTGGCTGACTTGTATTGATCTCCGTTGACAGGTTATCACGTGACTGACTTGTATTGATCTCCGTTGACAGGTTATCACGTGACTGACTTGTATTGATCTCCGTTGACAGGTTATCACGTGACTTGTATTGATCTCCGTTGACAGGTTACCTGATGAGTCAATAACAGCTGATGAATGTGAAAACGTAACAATAAAACATGACAAACCTGGACTCCATCCAGTAAAGGTCGAAATTCTTGACAAATAAATGCACTTCCGGCGTAAGCAGCATCAACATGCATCCATATACTCTCTTTTTCACCTGGATAAAAATAGAAAATTGTGTTATAACTATCATTTCAATGCCTTTATAAATTAGCAAAACTATATATAAAAATGTAATCAATTATTCCAAAATTTGTAGATTCCTAACCATGTATTCATAACTTTAAAAATATCAAAAATGACGTCACAGGTGTTTTATAACATCCAGGTAATATTGTGATATTGCACTGGAGAAGTAACAATTCACAAGACGTAATATTTGTCTAATAATGATGGCCGCTGCTCATTCGGGACGGAACTGTCATTTCTAAAGAAAGGATCAGACACCTAATATTACGTTCAATAAAAAAGCACAATTATGTAAAGAATTTAGAGGATAAAAGTAGGTTAATGAACGTTTTTTTTTATTATTAAAATACGTTTACAATAATTGCTCTTTACTTAATCTATAAGGCGTTAACAATCGTCTCCATGGAAACTGATACAACATTGATATTATTGTACGATATTTTCCTTTTGCCATTAAATATTTGTGCACGTCTTGGACAAACATAATTATACTGTCAATTCTTCCAATGCCAATATTGACTGTGTCAAGTATAGGGACATGCAAAATTGATACAGCTACTGTATATCGCTTTATTTCTGCGGTGCCAAATTTTGGCAGTTTTTAGAGTTCTCCTTATAGGCGGTGTTTAATTTTGGCGCATTTGCGATTTTCCGCCAAAATATTTATTTTTGAACATTCAGAATCATTCATTAATTCAACACATGCCGATTGTTAATCAAGGGGAAGCAAGATAAGTTGCTTCCTTTATTTAACTATTACAATGGTAGATTTACTTCCCCTTCTCAGAGAGTCGCCATTGTCCAAATTAATAAATGGGTCATGAAAATTCACATTAATTTTAGTTACACTTTTTGGTGTAGTTTTATTTTGACGGATTAAACACTGACCGCCAAAATAATAACCCCGCCAATATAACCCGCTATACAGCTATATGGCTCAAAACTGTACCGATGACGAACTAACGAAATTTCCATGGTTCACGACTTACTATTTCAACATTGATACTGTACCGTCCCATTCATGCTCAGATCAATAACTGATGTACAGTATTTATTGGACAAACCTGAATGTGTCCACTATTCCAATAATAATATTTCCATATAAAATTGGTGAATGTCTTAAATGTTATTCTAACAGCCGTATTCATTGTTGGAATCTTTAATAAATAGCCTCGATATCTTCATGCAGCCCACTTCCGACTTTCCGTTAGTAATACACAGTTCGTTTCTAAACGTCGCTTTCCGCAGAATGCTGAAAACTATGGGGACACAACCGTTGTGTATGATCGTACTCACTTGGTATTTCTTAAGTGGAATTTATGAAATCACAGCAACGTATCAAATAAGCACGTGTTACCAGAACAGCCAATCTATGGCTGTGAATGACAATCTTTTGGTTTCACATAACTACTCTAGGAGTATGGTGGCTTGTGCTCTCTCTTGTCAAAGAGCCGCGTATGTTGCTTCTTACAACTGCAGCGCAGCCCTGTACGACAAAAACACAAGTATGTGTCAACACACCGTGGCTTCTATATCTGACGTAATGTATGACGACACAAAACCATATACGGTTTTGATGCATCCGAAAGCAGGTAAGTCTTTGTTCTGTTTATTATTTCATGAGAACGGTATGAGTAATGGTACGTATTTTAAGGTACGGTTTCAGGACTTTTATCAGTTCCCACATTTAAAATATTTACCTCCCTTGTTCTGAATAGTCGGCCATATTGATAGGCAAATTCCATCAAAGTTTAAAGGGAATATAAAACAAACGATCAGGGCCGTAAATTGCCTGCCCTGGAAGGGGAGGCACCCCGCCGAGCGTAGCTAGGCGAAAAAAATTTTGGACCCTTTTTAGACAAAAAATCAGCCCGCAATAGGAGGCAACTGCCTACATGCCTCCATGTAATTTACGGCCCTGACGATGATAAAAATAAAATCGGATATTTAAAAATGACTTATTCATTGTGTACATGTGGGCAGATGGCTCAGAAAATGTTATATTTCTATTTTTTTATTTTTTTAAAGAGTGTAATGCCAGCACCTTGCCAGACATTGATAATGGAGTTTTTCTCATACTAGACGGACACGGAAAGCTGATATGTAACTCTGGATATACTCATTCGTTGGACAACGAGATGGAAAGTATACTTTGTGATTTTAATGGTGCCTGGACTCAATCTAACATTTCTTGCATACCAAATGAAGACGCGATGCAATGGACCGGACGTAAATTTAGCGCGGCGTTTATGCCTAACTATGACGCATACCCTTATCCGACAACACTACGTCTACTAATAGTTGAGTCAGGCCTGAAAGCTTCCTCCACCCGTTTCTCGAAGGTAACTGTAGAGTCTAACTTCGTTAATTTCTCAAAAACATTTGGTTCGAATGACTTCCTTGAAGTTCAACTTCCAATTGATTTGGTGCGTGACAATGACACAGAAGTTATAGGAAATACTGTCACAATAACATCACTTAAACCAGTTGCTGTATTCGCAATGAGTTCAAACAAATACTCCACAGGCGGGACGATGGTCATGCCATTGGAATCCTGGTCCACGTCATACCTTGTAGCGGCAACACCATATGACGATGTCGAAAGTAGAGTGATGATAATTACTAGTGATGATAGCGCCAATGTCACCATGAATTACCCGGATGGTGAGATATTTAATTTTAGTATTGATAGACGGAGTACTTACCAGATTAAGAGGACAGGGCTTTCTGGAACTCTGATTTCTTCCGACATTCGTGTTGCCGTTTTAGCCGGGGAACCATGCGCAAATTTACCAACTTCCGGCAATTATTCTGGTGATAACATTGTAACTCAAATTCCACCAATGGATGCCTTGGATACAATTTACATCACTGGCAGATTGCAACCGAGAGAAACGTTTGCCTTGCTGATAATTGCTTCTCCCTCGAACGAATCAATTCCCACTAACGTAACAATAACTGATCCCATGAATGGAACACTAGAATACCTTTCAATGAATACTTCAGTTTACCGCGTATACACATCATCACCATTTATTGTAGTGGAAGCAGACGCCGCTGTCATGGTAACGCAATACGGAGTAAGCGCTTCAGTTGACAACCTTTCAACTGGAGATGCTTCCATGTTCGTAGTCCCTGGCATTCGCAAATTTGTGAATGGTTACAAATTTGTTGTACCCATTAACTATACTAGCTCGGTGATGTTAACTTTCAATCTACAGGACGACTTGAACCCTTTAAATGGAACGCTCCTTAATGGAGAAAACGTTCTTTCGAACATGACAACAATTCCAACATATATGGGATATTTCGGTGTCTGTTACTTAGATGTCAGTCCAGGAGTCAATACGCTGACCCACGTGAACTCTTCTCTTGAGTTCGGAGCAGTATTGTATGGACGTGAAATATGGAATGAATATGCTTGGATACTCGGTATGAAGCATCATTGATCGGCATTACTGGAGCTGTCATCGATTCGGCAAAATGCATATCGACGATATCTATGTATCGGATAAGATATATCGACGATATATCGATATATCAAGTATGCCGAAGTTTTAGACTTTTGACAAAGCACAGGCTCCATGTTTCGGGTGAATTTGTTTGTCGTTTTGCGGCATTTATAATTTTGTTTTTTGTTTTTTTGAAATACGTATCGATAATCGATCGACGGAAACATATCGATGATCGCTCTAAGTATTACTGACAATATATGTTCCGCATTCTGTGATCACCCCACTGTTTGCTTACAACCGTTCTCAAGTAAATTGAAACAGATTATAAATGGATAAACTTATTGTGGTATACATGTATAGTAAAGGATTTGAACATTAAATATACTTACAAACGGTACCAAGTTCGAGTAAGTTATCAAAGGCACATGAATTAGTCGTTCCAAGCGTGGCACACACCTGAAACATGACAACAATACTGACTAATAATGACTCTCAGAACATTGAAAAACACCCAATGGAAGTATTATCAGCTTGTATGGAATAACATAAGAATACGAGAAAAGAACACGTATACGCTTATTTGAAGAACAATTAAGATCTTTTCAAATGAAAATGAGTTTCAAAGAAAAAGAAAATGACGCTTAACAACAAAATACGCAGATCCAAAAAGTTTGTTTTTAAATTGTACTGAATATTTTTAATCCAAATCAGCGAATTAGGTTTATTTGCTTGTGTTTATATATATGTACACGCATACATATATTTGATGCTTGAACTTTGTTTAATACGTTCCTTATACCCATGTTGTATCTACATCGCTTTACCCGCAAAGCTCCTGTTTCAAAATGTTGTTTAAATAAACTGTATTGAATATACCTACACATTTTCGGTTGATCTTATTTTGTTATTTTTAAAACCGTGTTTTCAACAGTATTTTAGTTACCTACTTACAACGCCAAGACGCTTATCTAACCCGTCGCCCTCATGTCTCCGTTTATAAAGGAAAGCGTCTATTTATTATAGTGTCACCCATTTCTGACTTATTAGACACCAACCTTCTGAGCACATTTACTTCCCGATTCCTATCCTTAAATGTCAGGGACCAGACAGGTAGACACAAGGAAACCATTATTTAACTAAAGTGCAGCTCACTAACCGGCCATATCAGAACGGACCCCTACCGGGATTCGAACCTTCGACCTCCCGCTCCTAAGGCAGATGCCTTAACCACACGGCCATGGGAGACGGGAAACGTTTATTAATGAGATTATATGTCAACGATGACCTTCATCATTTTGTACAAAGGCCATGAGAAACTCATTATTCAATGCACAAGTACTTACAAAAATAGGAATAAGACCATTCGCCCTATCTTCATTTATTGCATCTTGAAGACTTTGTCCCCGTAACGAACAATTGTCATCGGTCGGCAATGCTCGCATTTTAATAGATGCAATCAAACCTGCTCTCTCAACTGAAGAATGTGACTGCGGATGGATAGAAGTATGTAGTGTACACTTGATTTGCAATTGATTTCCATATGCGATAACAATTAAAAATGAATAAATCATTCAAACAATGTTACTCAGTATTTCATAATTTTTAGATAATAATTCGATACTTAAGAGTATTAAAACAACACACTTTAGCTCTACAGTAAGTAAAATGTTCGGCGCAGATAATGCATCAGTAATGAGTGGGTTATATTTATATAGATGCAGCGCTGAACATTGCCATTTACGCCGAACATCGCCCATTACGCCGAATGTCGACATTGCGCCGAACATCGACAATGCGCCGAACATAGCCCATTGTGCCGTACAACAACTGCGCCGTTTATCGACCATTGCACCGAACATCGCCCATTGCGCCGAACATCGCCCATTGCGCCGAACATCGCCTATTGCGCCGAACATCGCCCATTGCGCCGAACATCGCCTATTGCACCGAACATCGCCTATTGCGCCGAACATTGCCGATTACCTTTATATAAAATGATAATGAAGTCTTGGTTTTGTCCTGTTAGTATCTTGAAATTACATTGCATATACATGTACATAAGTCAATTGCTTTATATCGATGGACAACGGAACCAAATGTATATTAATATGGAGCTATGAACCAAGACAGTGAGTTTAATTATGTCTGAAAGTACCTGGTCCGAACAATATGCCACGAATTTTGACATGATGACTCCGTTATCAAGGTGAAGGTCAGAATGTGCTTTCTTGTAGTTGAATATTTCTCTGACTCTTGCGGACAACAATGCCACCAAAGTTGCTTCGCTTGCTGTACTCTACAATAAAGAACAATACTTAAACATTAGATCAGGGTGCGTGTGAAAGTCGGAGTACAGAGACACGTATGCGGGGCTACTTCTTAAGGAACTTCTTAGCTAAAGAAATTCTTTGCTAAGAAAAACGTTTCAGTTCTTTCGTAAATATGGCCGCCATTTTTATCTACAATGTAAACAGACGACGAGTACAAGAAAAATCAACGTTTTAGGAAATTCTTAAATATCTTCTTAAATCGAAAATTTAAGATAAGAAAATATTTAAGATAAGAATGTTAATGAAACGGGACTCTGGTGTTTTATAAGTCTCACAAACGCAGTGAACTTTTTTAACGCCTGTTTCTTGTCTGAAATACATCTACATGTACATGTAATGATACATTTCGGGGTGTGAATTAAGATATATACATCTCATTGTCGCAGAATTCATCTACATGGTTAGTTTTGGGTAAATTAATTATTGCATCGTTTGTACCACACAACACAAATATACTTCAAAATTTCAATATTTAAATCAAACACTGTGTATAGGTAACCACTAGTAAATACGTCATGTTTATTTGGAAGTTTGTCGTTGTCTCGTCAAAACGCTTTTCAAAATATCCAAAGTTCTTATTTGTAATCATCAACTATTACTTCCGGTCTGACAAATTTTTACTTTCAATAACATAATCAAAGGACTGAAGGTTCTGAGAGGCGCTCCATGACTGCACGATTTCCATATTAGCGTATAAGAAATTAATACGCGACTATTCGGGTAAACGCATTCGCCAAAAATGACACAAATAATCCAGTAAAGCCGTTTATATCAAGACTTCCGCCATTCCACAATTGATATATCCCTGAAAATCAGCCATAATACTCATCAAATCTTTAATAAACTCGGAGGACATATACTATTTTCTTGAGACGATGAATATGGCGGTACTTCGAGTAGACCATCCGGTTGACGATGATAGCAATGAGACGCTAAAGCGCCGCAAAAATGAGTCGGCTGTACTGAAAAATGTAATTTTAATCGAATTAAATTAATGTACGCCTATGTACGCCTATGTACGCCTATGTACGCCTATGTTTTACGCCTGTACGTTGCTTACCTGTATAACACCACCGCCTTGTCCTCCACAGCCAGACAGAAATTCTTCAGGTAAATTTAACATTTTTCCTAACCAATCGAGAACAACAACTTCAAGCTCTGTACATGCTGGGCTAGACGCCTAGGGGAACAAGTAATACAAAGCAATGAAAAATGTACAACTTCTTAAAAGCAACTCAAATCGAATACAGGTCAACCCAGCTAGAGCAACACCCTTTAAGAGACCAAAGTTTGGCTATTTTGAGAGCCTGTCTCTCTACAGAGGTTAAAGGTGCATCGTCTTTTTTCTTTGACAAAATATCCTTAAGTGATAAATATGAGAATATTGTGGTATATTACATCATACAGAATACTCTACAACAC
Source organism: Mactromeris polynyma (assembly GCA_032209605.1). Lineage (NCBI taxonomy): Eukaryota > Metazoa > Mollusca > Bivalvia > Venerida > Mactridae > Mactromeris > Mactromeris polynyma. The sequence continues at coordinate 10,600,656 of JASFXZ010000023.1, forward strand.
TGCATTGTCACTTTTCTTATGTGTTTACCAAAACCACATATTCAAGCGTCCGATACGGGTTTTTTCTACCATGACCTACGTGACGAGTTAGAGTGCTAGTATAGGAAATACCTGTATCGGACTCGTGTTTTACAGGTCCAGTGAAACTTTTAAGAGAAGTTACGATGCAGAGTTTAGAGTGTGTCTGTGTGAAGGCATTAACGTGCCATTTTCTCCAAATTATTACATAGCATAGTTTGATAGAAAGTCAGACTAAAATTTACCTTTGATTTTTTTTACAACAGGAATACATAGACTGTTGTTATCACTAGCGCAATGGCTTCAATGCTGTATTACTTTACTAGTACTTTATAGATTCCAACCCTTTTGGAAAGTCAAGAACGTATTTGCTTCTTAGGTAATGTGTCTAAATAGTATTATGATATTGTTACTTATAAGCAATTGATGTCGTTTCGTTGGCTTGAATGAGCATTTTATAAACAAAATAGAATGATGAGGCAAACTTACATTCTATAATATCGTGAATAGTCTATGTATTATACATGTATCATTTCTGGCATATTTTGAATACGGAAACAATATGACAAATTCAAATAGATATACTGACCCAAAGATTACATAATTATACAAAACACAAAAAATTAAATAAACTTAAACAAACAAAAAAGACCAACCCTATGATATAATATAACATATACATATATGTCTATGGCAGAATCCGTCAAAATGCAAAATAAATGGATCACATGATGTGTACATCGGTTGAGAAAATATGCTCGTCGCAAACAAATAGAAATACTGAAGAGGGGTATCAATGTATTGAATATGTTTGATAGCAAGTCAGTAATACTTGGAAGCGACTTCTTCAATTGTCCGTAAGGACAGATATCATACCGCGAACTTACAATGACATTAAAGCGGGATTACATTTTCATACCGCGAACTTACAATGACATTAAAGCGGGATTACATTTTCATACCGCGAACTTACAATGACATTAAAGCGGGATTACATTTTCATACCGCGAACTTACAATGACATTAAAGCGGGATTACATTTTCATACCGCGAACTTACAATGACATTAAAGCGGGATTACATTTTCATACCGCGAACTTACAATGACATTAAAGCGGGATTACATTTTCATACCGCGAACTTACAATGACATTAAAGCGGGATTACATTTTCATACTGCGAACTTACAATGACATTAAAGCGGGATTACATTTTCATACCGCGAACTTACAATGACATTAAAGCGGGATTACATTTTCATACCGCGAACTTACAATGACATTAAAGCGGGATTACATTTTCATACCGCGAACTTACAATGACATTAAAGCGGTATGGCAGTTTTCTCTCTCTCTTCTCAGATGGCTATATGTTTGTTTCAAATCACCCGGAATGTATTACATTTAACAAAAAGACCTTCTCTTAATGTTATATTGGTATATTTCTAAACCGAAAGTAGCTATTTTAGTCATCAAAAACGAAAGTATGGATTTGAACGGATCGAAAAGGATGTTTTAATTTATCGTTTTGATAAAAATAAAATGACATTAGGTTCCTTTACATGAAAATCTTTTTATACGTGTTTGCATTTCAGAAAGTGTCACATTTAACAATTTATGCGTAGAGTTGTTCAGAGGCAGCGACATTTCTTAAAAGAAAGTCAGTAGTGAAATGTCTTATTTATTAAAAAATGGCAAAATTCAGTGAAATAAAAATATTTTCGCTAGCAAGAATATCATTCCTCACCAAATAAGTAAAACGTGTTTTTTACATAGATCTGCATTAATATCATAAAATGAATGCTGCTACGGGATTTACAACCTCTTCTGTAAGTGACGTCATGTCTCTATTTGCAAGCAGGGAACAATATTTACTCCATATGGTCACTTCGTTTCCATATTGCCATATGAGGCAAATATTGCTTACTGTCAGTACATGGTGACATCACAAGTGACGTTCTCTGGAAATGACGTCACTTAAAGAAGAGGTTGGAAATCGTACAGCGTCGCTCAAAATGCTATGCCGCTTTTACTCTTAAGCGAAAATAACGCAGCATCTCGGTCATTCCGTAGGCGGGCTGGCATTTACTCATTTCGCGGCATGGACTAATATATTTCCCGTAATATTTATGTAGGCAAGAGTTGCAAGTTTTATATAATTGCTTCGTAAAGTTGGTAATCTGTATGTTTTAATGTGGGTAGATATTTATGTTCACCAGAGATTTGTTGTAGAGCCCATGGTACTAAAACTGTCACACTGTTTAGGTAATTATAATGTCAATAATGTAATTGCGTGCGACTAATCCATAGAAACACATTTACATAAATGTCAGATTGTCATCTGGAGACAACGAGATCTCGTTCCCGTGATTTAGAATAAAATATGCAAAGCCGAAAACTCCAGATAAACTAGTTATTTATGGAACACATATCCGCATGCATGTGCAATTTTTACGACATTTTCAATTTTACACACCGACCGTGTGTACTTATTAATGAATGACCGTGATTGCACAAGTAAAAATAGACTTTTTATATGACATTATGAAATGCAAATGTAATTTGTTTCAATCATTTAACTTGTGACATCGCGTGATTGTACATGTATGTAGATGCACAATGCCAATGTAAACACGCGATCTGCTTTGTTTCTAATTACCGTACAACTACCTAAATCAACTGAGAAACGACTTCCAAAGCGCATGCGCAGTTAGTTATAATTACCCAAGTAAATCCAATACATCCAATGGCATCGGAAAGTAAGTCGCCGATGATCGCTGGATATGAACCTTTTGCCGGATAATAAGCGTGAAAATTCGGATGCTGCCAGTGTGTTGTCTGATTTGTCAACATACAGAAATAGAACAAAATGTTATCGAAACAAAACCACAGTAAATGATACTAAAGTAAAACAAAATCATATCACAACAATAAAAGCTCATATAGTATCATTCGGAACTCATCGGCGTTTATCCGAGGAACTCCGAAAAGTTCCTGATGATATAGCACGTGGCGAAATAAAAAATGGCGGACGTGACGTCAAAAAGGAAATTTCAGAAGCGGAATTCTAACCCAAATCTGAAAGTAGTCCGATATAAGGTAATAAAGGAGAAATGTTGTGTATTTTCCCATCAGGATTAATATTGGTGAATCCTCCATTTTTTACTCCGCTGTGCAAAAAACAGCAAATCCTTTCGCTACAAATAAAGCAAATAAAAATAACTAAACACACGGACTAGATATACGTATACGTTGCCATGGAGATATTACCCACGTGAATCCAATACAACCAATGGAATCAGAGAGAATGTCAGCAACAATGGCCGGATAGGAGTTTGCCGTGGGGTAGTAAGCATGAAACTGAGGCGAATGCCAGTGGGTAACCTGCAAATATACTAGAGGTATCACGATACGCCTGAGTCGTACCGCGATATATTGCTTCTTTAATCTAAGCAATGAATGTAGAGTTTCTCTTAAATTGACTCTTTTATTAAATTCAAGAACATTGTAATCCTACTTTTACATTCGACAGTTTTATCTTGAAATAAACGTTATTATTTAGGCTAGCTGGTTAAAGGTATAAACTATGAGATGATCAAACACATGGTGTCCCAGACTGTATATCCCCAATCTTAACGGTTAACATAACGTAAAAGAGTGAAATGCATATATACCCTAATGAAAGGGGATACTTATTATAAAACAGTTTTGTCCAAACATAGAATAACGTCATTTGATGTCATGGTAACGTTTGATGACGTAAGGTATGACGACATGCTATTTCAGTTATCTGAGATCCCACCAAAGACTTGCTTAATAACAAGACAAGAACGTGAAGCCAGGTAGATCTGGATAAAGGCAAACAATTTAACAGGGTTTATCTCCCTTAGCACTAAATCAATGCTTTCACGAAGGTCACGTGATGTTGGATATTTTGTTTAAAAGTACCATTACACCTTGAAAACAAGGTCTTTAAAAGTGTCGTGTCAATTTTATTCTTTCATTAAACGCCTGCTTCCGTCTTATTTCTCTGTAATATAACCATAACAATGTTTACATTGAATATATAAAATCAAAAGATATAGTCTCGACTACTTTTAAAATATTTATTTGGCAGCGGTCTCTGTGCTTTGCAAAGGGAGACCACTGCGTAGGAGATTTGGGACATGCACACTACATGTAGTTAGAAATTACAAGTAATTACTGGCGTTACGTATTTATATTCCCTCAATTCACCCTTTGTGAAGGACAGTTGTATGTACATGCACTGCCCTCCAAAAGTTTCTACACACTTCAACAAACCCCATTGCAGTTAGTGTATTTTCATATTGAATTGTGTCACATGCAATAAATTGAAATTGCTTTTTGACACAGCAATAATTTTCTGGAGAAGTATATTACATGTAATAAATTTGTACTTATACTTATTATCTCATTTTTTGTGTCAGACCATTTACACATACAAATGTTGGTTTTTGGATGATGTCCGATTGATGCTGAGATGTGCACATTGTTAATTCACATTTATCCATCACAGAAGTGGGATGAATAATTTTACTTCATGGTCATACATGTCTTATTTGAAATTCTGCATAAAAAAGTAATGAAATTCAAAATATTCATGTGTGAAGAAACTTTTGGAGGGCAGTGTATAGACGGTACTTGTTTGCCATACATAGGTTTTATTTCGTTGAAGTTGGCTTAACATCCGTAAACCAGCTTTCAGCCACACCATTGTACATTAAGACCCAGACGGTCATTTCCGTAGACAAATCACTGACGTACGTCTAATACCGACCTGGGCGGAAGAGAACCGTGGTATTACCCTATACGCATGCGGACATATATTTGAATTGCCAAGCACCAAAGAGAGTTTAATAAGATGAAGAAAAAATATACAATCAATAAACATATTACAAATCAATACGCAAAAACGTCGGCCGTACTTCGACTGCGAATAGCAGCATTTCGTTGAAACCTAAGATACGTGAAAGACTGCTTAAAGTGAAGCTTTTTTTCAACATTGTAATCGTTATATTTCCAAGATGTTTAGAAATGTGTATTTTTTAATACTTACACCAGGCATGATCACACGCTCTATGTCTTTAAAGACGTCCTCCCATTTCTCGCCATCTTGTGGAGCATGGTCTGGAATTAAGTCGCGAATATATCCGGGTTGGACCTCCGGAAATACACGGCGCTCACGAATGTTCTCCAAATAATCAGCAACAAAGTCAACCATTTCTTTTCCACATTTCCGGAATTCTTCAGCGTCCATGTTCGTTTGTTTGTTTGTTTATGCTACAAATATACAACATGAATATGTGTGATATAAACTCCCCAGGTCATATACAAATCCAAACATTATTTAGTTCGTGAATTTTGGAAACGAAATGGATGATGAAATGGTATTTAGCTCGAGTCCAGATTTCAACTTAGGTTTTAGATAAAGTCAATGTATTTTTACTAGGGATGTCATCGAATAGAAATGTTGGTATTCGAATATTCGGTCAACCTTCCGAACGAATATTCGAATATTCGGTCAGCCTTCCGAACGAATATTCGAATATTCGAACATTCAATCTTCTTATTTGATAATAATGCATTTGAAATTCGAATTTTAACTTGCGCATCAATTTTGTGTTCACTTAAGTTGTAAAAATCCCCACGATTACTTATATTTTCAGGGCCTAAGTGTCATCACCAGAGAGTTATATCTCTCTTGGCCCCAAATATACAACATGACATGTCAAAACTAACACCTGAAGATATTAGTTTAACGCGTAAAATGTCATACAATGCGATAATGCCCTTCATTGAAATGTAATACACTAGCTTGAATTCAGCTTTTATATTGAAAAATATATTTTATCGAATATTCGAATGCCGAATCAGTATTCGAATATTCGGGCAAACAAACGAATATTCGAATATTCGATTATTCGTTGACATCCCTATTTCTTACAATCAAACAAGAAACAGTTCCAGAGACGTTTTCGCGAATATTGTTAGTTATCGTTTCTCAACGATATCTCAGCTGCATTCGAAAGTAATTTGACCTTGTGTTCTATGCACTAATACCAAAGTAACAAGGACGATTAAGAATATGTCGAATTTTGTGAATAACACTAAAGTATACCCATGATTTTCGTGATGCTTAGTTCAAAGACTTAAAGATCAATGTAATATTCACGACTTCGTAAAATACAAAAACTCTTTGGGCAATGGAGAACAATTTAGTTCCAGATCACACTACGGCTCGCGATTCTTAGCGCGACGGATTGGCCATTAAAATTAGAGCGTTTTTGGTGGCGATGCGTGGCGATGTGTATGTAGTACAGGCGAGTTAAAAAGTTGTGGTCACTAAGCAGACCAACAGCTGACGATGTCCACCGAAGGATCGGTGAATTATCTGCGAATCATGGGTAGTTTTAGTGTTTCCTCTCTTCAAATGCCTCCTCCATTTCCTTTTGTTCATATTTCTGTTTTAAAATTGTGATTTTGGCTCTTATTGATCTTCGTTTTCTTCACTTTTGTAGTTATTTTATTGTCTCCCTTTTGCTATATTGAGATAATGTTTTAGAGTAAAGATACGACGCTTTAAGGCTAATATTTGAGCGGCGCTGTACGATTTCCAACCTCTTCTTTAAGTGACGTCATTTCCAAAAAACGTCACATGTGACATCACCATGTACTGACAGTAAGCAATATGGCATTGGCAATATGAAAACGAAGTTACCAATGGAGTAAATATTGTTTCCTGCTTGCAAATGGTGACATCACATATTGCGTTTTCTTGAAATGACGGCATTTACAGACGAGAATGTAAATCCTACAGCAGCAGCGTTCATTTGTTGTTTATCTTGTATTTCATTGCATTTGTATCGGTAAGAAAGATTAAGTTGTTACAGTGAATCCCACGTACAAAAGACAATGTCTCCTCAGACAGACAGACACCGGGGATACAGTCTACAAAACATTAGGGACGGATAAGGTGCAAAAGCAAACATGTATGGGAAGAGGGGAGCAAGGAATGGTCTGGTCGACAATTAAAACTAATCACGGAGAATTGACGGGGACAACTATGGTGAGGGCTGAATGGATAAAATAAACCACGATGATAGCAAAGACAGTCAGTAAACATCATTCTCGACAGCTCTCGGGCATTTCCGTACCACTTCGTTACTCGGATAACACCGCACTTGACGTAGTTGGCCGAGGATTTCCGAATGAGTAAACATAGGCCGAAGTAGGGGGGGGGGGGTGATATGAATATTATATCAAGCACATAGGGAAAGGGGGAACTTAACATACATCTAAAACATAAAAAGAAATAATAACAACACAGCGATTTACAGCCTTGGGACTGTCAGTAAAAATACCGGGGGAGGGAACAGCTAGCTAATCTCACACTTAACCGCTATATGGTCATTGATTTCCAACATATACACATGTAAGACTTTAGAAACTAAAGAGAATTGGAGTAAATAGTACTATGTATCACAAGGCGATGCGAACATTATTCCTTTATTTTAGTAAAATGATATGTTGATTAAAATCACGAGATTATCGCGAGACACTGTCCTTTTTCGTGAGTATTTTATTAGATATATTCGTATTAAGAACGTACACTAGTTGTAACTACATGTATACTACTTTAGGAAGTTGTCTATGTGTTACAACTCTTATTGACTATTTATATACAGTAAAACCTCACTAATAAGACCACCATTGGGACCCTGGAAAACAGGTCTTATTATTGAGGTGGTCTTAATATTGAGGTTGACTAAAGAGCAAAACTGTGAAAATGGACTTGAAAATTGTGTTCTTAATATTGAGGTGGTCTTATAATTGAGGTGGTCTTTAAGTGAGATTTAATTGTATGTGTTAACTTCGTGATTTAAGCTACAATACTTTTGTATATTTGAAAGAAAACGAAATTTGTGATTACTTTTGAACTAGTCCAGCCACGGACGTCACATCTCTATCATGTCGCTGTTACGAAGACGCGTGTAAAAGTCGGAGTACAGAGACACGTATGCGGGGCTACTGTTAAACATACTACAAAAAATGTGAACATTTAAACAGATAGTATTAACCTTCATGTCTCTCTACACAGGCATTTTATACATGTATATACATAAATATTTCAGAATCATTTTTGAATGACATAAGAATCGCATCTCTTATGATATAAATCATACCCAACTTTCGTGTCACTGCGGTGACCAACTTCCTATTGAATTATAGAAGGAAAATATCTTTAAACCGCGATAAATCAAAATCTGTAAATGGTATCTTTCGTGTGTGCGAACAAATGTTAGAGATCAAACCTTCTACTTTATAATGGTGTAAATAGTATGTTTCTGTGATTTCTACATCACTGTCCTTTTTTGAGGTTTTTAAGATCCCCTTTTTTACATTGAACTAAGAAGGGGCTAAAAGTAGGGTTTCTGTAGGATTAAACTATTTATCACCAGTCAGTCAATACAGAATAGCAATGGTCGAAATAGAAACTATACAATGTGTATGATTGTGTGGAATAGAAATATAATTTCATACACACATGAACATGAATGTAAAGATATTTATCCAACGATGGAACAGTTTTGGGGATTTGCGACAAGAATATTTTTTGGTAATTTTGAGCATTGGTATAATTCGAGGGTTCAATGAAAGACTATCCTAACTCCTATGTATTTATATAGGAGTAATGATAGTCTTGCACTGAACCCTCGATATGTTTAACCCATTTCGTAGGGGAACTTTTGAAATCGGAATATTATAGCTTACAAGTAGATACGTCACGGTTCTTTTGAACACTCGTATAGAGCTCGTTTATATAATATGGTAATGACTGATAACATAGTATATATACGCGTATTTATATGTATTATTATTTCATACACATGTTTTTTCGCTATCGCATGTATGTTTTATTAGATAGTCATTTTCAGTTTGTTCTTCATCTATAACGTTATATGTTCGTATATGTGTTATAGTGTTCCTTCTCCGTCTCATAGATATATGTTTGTATATATGTATATATTTGTTCGTCCTCATGGGCCATATGGCTTACTGGACTTAAATGAAAATAAAACTATAACACATAAAAAAGATTTATATGTAATTATGTATATATCGAGATGTTGGTGCCAGAACCACCTATCACCATATGAATTTATGAAGGAGATGGTAGATTCTGGCGCTAAGCCCTCGATATATATGTATATAAATTATTTGTATGTGTGTGCATTAATCTTCTGTATAAACATGACCTATATATACACTCTAACGGTTAGTGTTGGATTAAAAAAGTACTACAACATCCCTGACATCGAATAGTTTAATGGCATTTATATGTTCTAATGTGAACAGCGTAACTTTGATTTAAACTGTCCTTCTTTAAATAGGCTTTATCTACCCCCCCCCCCACCCCCTCCGTTTATACCATAAATGTGACCGATAATAAATGTTAATCGCCTACCTGTATCAGTTAATCTTTATAGTCCAAAATTAAGATACCACAATATTTGTATACGTCCAGAGAATTGTCTAAGCTGTACTGTGTACGGTATCCGTGTGATAACTATAACAAACGACCCAGCTGTTTTATATTACCCGCGGTAACGGGACGTGAATATCCAATAGTATACACTTATATTCGCGAAAACGTGTGATAACTTTAACTGATATATATCGGAAGTGATTCCTAAATTATGTCAACACTTCTGATTTATTCACTTATTGCCTTCTGTGTCTGTCCAATATGTTATGTATTTACTGTCGTGAGAATAACTATACTGTGAATCTCACTACCATCGTTAATAGAACGAACAGCAGCGTTGGTCACAAATCAATACATGCCAAACAGCGAGAATTTCAGCGTCACATCAAAAGTACTTTACATTATATTGATATACAGCGACAAAGCTGTGTCCATCTGAAACAAAATTATTCCCACGTTCTTTCATTTAAAGATGTATCTGGCTCATCTGAACCTAAAGTTTTTTAATGGGCTTCATCCAGTATTGTTGTTTCATAGTCAAACACATCATTAGTGAGAACCACTGTCGTGTATACTCGTTTAAAACAATCTTGTTTAATCATATTACTAACAGACAAAACTAGTAAAAAACACCCGTTTGTTTTTGTTTTATTGTATGATAATACAAATTCTACAAATACAGAGAAATACTTAATAAATGTATTCTGTGATAATGCATATTTATTGAAGTTTTAACTAGATAAAGAATATGTTTAATGTTTGTTTAGGTAAATAAATTAACACACAAATGAGCATAATATATCTTTAAACCGTATCACAATTTTAATAAACTACATTTTATATTTTATCTCTTACTTTTGGATTTAGCGCAGTTTTCAAAAGTATTTAGTCATTTACAATGTGGTCAATTGACCTAGCCTGGGCAGCGTCCCGATGTTTCCTACCAATATCAGCATGTATCAGATTGCTTTTGATTTGAAAATACCCGTTAATTGAAAGAAACGTTAGCGTTAGTCATTCCGTAAAATGAAAGAATATCAATAAAGTTCTTATCAAGCATACCTAGGTAAGTTCATGAAGTTTGAGAAATCTTACATTTTGCGTGTTTAAATGTACTGAGTATATTTAATTACTACTGGTACATGTTTGGTGCAGTTAGCGCTGAGTTTTGCCTCAGTTGGAGACACATGATAAAAGCATCTACATTGTATGACTTTGTTCTCAACCAGAAACGTTTTGTGTTCGACAACAACCGCGTGAAAAATTTACTCATACTCATTTCGGGAGGCGGGCTCTTTATAACATGTTAAAGAACACACTGAACTCTAACATGATCGAGCTATTTACATCAGTATCCTATATGCGGAGTAAACCTTTATGTTTTATTCACAAAATACTACATTAACTATATACAGTAAAACCTCGAAAATAAGACCACCCTTTGGACCATTGAAACTGGTCTTAATATTGATGTGGTATTAATAATGAGGTTGAATAACGAACAGAACTGTGAAAATGGACTTGAAACTTGTTTTATTAATTTTGAGTTGGTCTTCTTATTGAGGTGGTCTTATTATTGAGGTGGCCTTATTATTGAGATGGTATTATTATTGAGGTGGTATTATAATTGAGATGGTATTATTATTGAGGTGGTCGTATTATTGAGTTGGTATTATTATTGAGGTGGTCTTATTATTGAGATGGTATTATTATTGAGGTGGTCTTATTATTGAGATGGTATTATTATTGAGATGGTATTATTATTGAGATGGTCTTATTATTGGTGTGGTATTATTATTGAGGTGGTATTATTATTGAGATGGTATTATTATTGAGGTGGTATTATTATTGAGATGGTATTATTATTGAGATGGTATTATTATTGAGGTGGTATTATTATTGAGATGGTATTATTATTGAGATGGTATTATTATTGAGGTGGTCTTATTATTGAGGTGGTCTTATTATTGAGGTGGTCTTATTATTGAGGTGGTCTTATTATTGTGGTGGTGTTATTATTGAGGTTGTGTTATTATTGAGGTGGTCTTATTATTGAGGTGGTCTTATTATTGAGGTGGTCTTACTTTTTAAGGTGGTCTTCTTATTGAGGTGGTCTTCTTATTGAGGTGGTCTTATTATTGAGGTGGTATTATTATTGAGGTGGCCTTATTATTGAGATGGCCTTATTATTGAGATGGTATTATTATTGAGATGGTATTATTATTGAGGTGGTCTTATTATTGAGGTGGTCTTATTATTGAGGTGGTCTTATTATTGAGGTGGTCTTATTATTGAGGTGGTCTTATTATTGAGGTGGTCTTATTGTTGAGGCTATACTGTAATAAGGATGATTACGATCTTGTTGATAATGTTCAGTTTTGTTAACAAGAACACACGATAATCAATAACACAGTCCAGTAATTAACAAAAATCTGAGACTAGTTGTATAGGAAACTTTGAAAAGCCGGAAACCTATTGTCTCCTATAAACAGTCTCTCCTTTATAAAAATCAATAAATCACAAAAAACACTCTTTTATGAGATCATTGCCTTTAAACAAGATGCTAACAATGTTTTATTGACATGAGAAATCCATTAGAGTAACTGCGATTATATTGTTAATTGCTATAATCAGAAGCCCTCATCGAGCTGTTCACAGAAATATTCATTCGGAATATATTTGCTATCGCCGAGCTGATACAGTAAACCCTCACCGAGCTGTTCACAGAAATATTCATTCGGAATATATTTGCTATCGCCGGGCAGATACAGTAAACCCTCACCGAGCTGTTCACATAAATATTCATTCGGAATATATTTGCTATCGCCGGGCAGATACAGTAAACCCTCACCGAGCTGTTCACAGAAATATTCATTCGGAATATATTTGCTATCGCCGGGCAGATACAGTAAACCCTCACCGAGCTGTTCACTGAAATATCCATTCGGAATATATTTGCTATCGCCGGGCAGATACAGTAAACCCTCACCGAGCTGTTCACAGAAATATTCATTCGGAATATATTTGCTATCGCCGGGCAGATACAGTAAAACCTCACTGAGCTGTTCACAGAAATATTCATTCGGAATATATTTGCTATCGCCGGGCAGATACAGCAAACTCTCACCGAGCTGTTCACTGAAATATTCATTCGGAATATATTTGCTATCGCCGGGCAGATACAGTAAAACCTCACTGAGCTGTTCACAGAAATATTCATTCGGAATATATTTGCTATCGCCGGGCAGATACAGTAAACCCTCATCGAGCTGTTCACAGAAATATTCATTCGGAATATATTTGCTATCGCCGGGCAGATACAGTAAAACCTCACTCAAAGACCACCTCAATAAGACCACCTCGAAATCAAGTATATTTTCACCGTTTTGCTGTTTATTCAGCCTCAATATTAAGACTACCTCAATAAGAAGACCAGTTTTCAAGGGTCTAAAGTGGTCGCATTGTTGAGGTTTTACTGTACACATCGAGTGGTAAATGCGAACAGTCTGGTTGTTAAATCGTTTTAGCTGACACACACAAATTCTCACTCCTTTAGAAGCTTCCCACAATGGAAGCAGTGTAACGTGGCAAACAAACATTAGATGGCTTCATGTAGTTCATGTTTTGCGTTCATTCAGCGTTTCCGGTGTTTTCCATTATCGTTTGTATCGAACAACCTTAATGTGTCTACTGTAGAACTAAAGTCGATACCAAAGTAGCAAAAATATCACATAACCCGCCTATAGACGACATTTGGATCACCTTGCTCTTTTTCCTTGCAAACAGTAGAAATAGTGAAAGTGTGCACATTGCTGCAGACAAATGGCCTTGACAATACAACGTTTCTCAGACCAGGCCCCAGACCAGACTGTTACCGTTACTCACCACTCGGCACTCACATGCACTACTCACTGATGTCCATATTTTCACTCACGAGTCTGATTTTGGATATTTGAGTGAATGCCTTGGATTTACAATGTTTGAAAAACTGTCTTAGACATTTGAGTATCAACTTTATATTGAGTGTAAATCATAAGACCTTCACCCGTAGCCGAGTGATTAAGGCATCCGCCTTGGGAGCGGGAGGTCGAGGGTTCGAATCCCGGTAGGGGTTCGTTCTGATACCGCCGATTGGTGAGCTGCTGGTAGTTAGTGGGTATAGTGGTTACCGTGTCGCGGCCTACCTGCAGGAATCCGGAAGTAAATGTGCTTAGAAAATAGGTGTCTCATAAGTCAGAAATGGCTGGCCCTTTAAATAGGGGTGACTCTATGATAAATAAACACTTTACGTTTACACTTTACATAAGTGATGCGTGCTAAAATGCTTATAATCACTTCCACTCAAAACTAAAAAAATACTCAAAAAATGAAAATGGTGAATTAAGCCTATACAGCACTTAGAAAATATTCGGTGATGTACACTCGACACTCAAATAATCACATCTTCCACTCAAAACTCAGATTGATACTCAAATATCAAAAATACTCAAAACCTGAAAATGGGGAATTAAGCTTACTCAGCCCTCAGAAAGCATTCGGTTATTTACACTCGACACTCAGATTCACCAGAGCAAATGTTGACAGCTGACCGGTGAGTAACTGTTATAATTGATGGCCCAGATCACGTGAACAAGTTGACGATCTACCCACTTCCGGTGTATATGACTTGTCGTATCAAAGACGTGCTGACGGGACATGTACTAAAGCCCCCGTTTCGACGAAGATACTGTACTTTGTAAAATCGTACCATTCATCAGAAACATTTGATTCCGTTATTTCATACTCCTAATCGATTGTAAATAAATATATTCATACATTCGTTCTGCAAATTTGGCTGACATCAAAGTTCGTGTTTAGGTCATTGCTCATACTAACATCAGTGCTTTCTTTATGACTTGCGAAAAGTCTGTCAACGAAGCAGTTGAGGATAATAGCCGTAAAAATATATCCGGAATATTCCGGAATAAAGTAGCAAACATTGACGTTGTTAGTGGGACTTTTTCAACATTTGCATTGGAAATTAGTTTCCCCCAATCAATATTGTATTTACATAGAAACATCCTTTAAGCCGTAAAATAAATCCTTTCTCATGAATAGATCAATCTGCAATCAAGATTGAAGCCGTCTTGTGTCTATTAGAATAACACTGAAATGGAACAAAACTAATGGAATTGATATCGATGCGATGATGGATGTCATATTTATTCAGTACTTTTGAATGTTGACAATGTATTTGTCGGACAATCGAAAAAATGCCAATAAATAAAAACCCTGCATTGATTTCTCTTGCTGGTGCAAATATGACGCAAGTAATATAATATCGCTATGTATTCATATTCCGATGCCGAATACTGATGTTGAATTTTCCATTACCCATAAGATTTTTTGCAATCGATAACTGATAGAATTCCGTTTATCAATGGAAACATATTAAAGAAACTTATGAAAGATTTTTAATCACCGATGACCATAATAAGTAAAATGCATTAAGGTACAAATCATCAGAACTACAAACATTTAACTTATGAATTTGAAGTTTAGATAATTCACCAGACTTAATCACCGATTTCAAAGAAACATATCTGTTCACTCTATCAATGGTCAAACGGCTATCCATGTGAACCAATTGTGATAACGACTTGCTGGTCCTGACATTAAATTGACATATTGTTTTTGTTTGGAAGTAAGAACTGATAATACATGAGGAAAACTTCATATTTATTAAAGACTTATTATCAGTGTATTTATGTATTTAATACCGACGATCTTATTACATAACATAACGTAACATATTTTTCTTCTTTTCTCTGACGGCTGTATGGCAGTTTCAAGCGACCCAAATTGCATTTTATGTTACAAATAACTTTCTGTTAGTTTGATATCAACGCGTTTCTGAACCGAAATTAGCATATTTTAGACATCAAAACGATAGTATGAATTTTTCTGTAAAGGATTTTCAAAGAAAAATATGTAACATTCTGTAAAATAATAACTATTTTCGTTGGCATTTCTTATCAAATATGTAAGAATTTTTTTACATATATTAATTATTTAATTTAAAAAAATCCAATGCCGCTTTAACAATGTATTCGTTAATAGTCGTATCACGATGGTAGAAAAATAACAGGCGATTGTCATGAGTTATTTCCCTTCAGTTACCATCTAGAGTTCTCTCCCATTGCCACGTCTTCATGTACATGTATATGTAAACTGAAGATGGGAAATAATAGAAAGAACTCTTTACAATCTCCTGTGTAAAAATAATTGTATTAAACCGCAATTAACCGTTATTATTATATTCCAGAGGAAGTTCTCGGTCTATACAGCATAACAATTCTAGCAACTCTAATGTCGGATTTTATTGCCGAAGTAACAACGAACAGCCAAACAAAATGACGTGTAATAATGGTGTACCGAAGTTTGTGTAGAATATAGCCTACAGGCCTGGAACCAATCCGCGTCCTGTGGCTTTTTAATATACGGTGTATGATGCGGAGAGTAGGCATAATATTTTTCAAGCAAATAATGCTTCATAATTCCGGGGGAATCCTGTTATGAAAGAGCGGGAGAGAATAGATTTGTAGATATACAATGCCCGTGATACAAGCTCTGAGATACCGTCCTTAATTAGTTATCTATTCAAGACGTTCCCTGATGTCATTGTGGTTTGATTAGCTAGTATGAAACTAATACTGATTGTGGAAATACAATGTACATGTATATATTTTTTAACTTAGTCTGTAAGATTAGTGGCCCTGTGGCTCAGTGGTTAACGCTGTTGATTACGAATCCGAAGGTCGTGGGTTCGATCCCTCGTCTCGCCGGATAAAACAGAAATGCTTTTCAGTGTTTCCCACCTAACATAGTACTGGCTACATGAAAGTACTGTGTATCGGTGCTATACACCGGGCACATTAAAGAACCAGACTGTCTATTCGAAATAAGAGCTAGGCAGAAATGCCGGGCATGTCTGTATCACAATTTCTCTCTCTCCCTTCTGGGGGCTTTCTCTCAGTCTGTCCCTCTGGTCAGATCACGCTGTATCTGCACTGGTAGAGGATGCACCTGCGCCCTTGTGGCTGCAACAAATGGGGTCTATGTAAAGCGCATGTGAACGTGTTTCGCATGAAACGGGCGCTATATAAATCTGGTATATAATAATAATTAATAGTATTATATTATAGCTATTATCCGGCTGTAATGTGCTCGTTTATCCGTATCAGGATTTGATGACTCGACTCTATGTACATTAGTCAGTCATTATCAGACATACTCCTTACTCTTTTTGTAGTTCATGATTCAAAGTACTATTCATTTAGTTCACCCCGTAGCACTGATTCCATGGTTTCCGTGTATGCAACTGGTTGTCCTGATTACCAATGCGTTAAGTTTTCAACCAATGCATTTTGCGTAAAACCTTCGAAAATGTACATGCAAACAATATATCTCAAACACTAAATCATTTCTGTAAATGAACTTTACAAATAATTCGTCATTAAATCCGTATTGAAAATAAATTTCACTTTCAATCAAGCCAACCACTCATCGCCATGTTTCTTTATGTTTGTACGAAATACCGGTGTAAAGGTCAGAAGTCATATTTTGTAATTTCTATTGTATACATGGTTGAACATCTTTCGGGTGTTTTGGTAGCACAATCAGTATGAAAAATGATGATCAAGTTACTTTGTGACAGTTCGAAACTGTGTGATTCAAAATTGCAATACAACCGAAGGTGCTTAATAAACTAACACATATCATAGAAAAAGAACTGAATATTTGTCGCGGGTAGCTCAGTAGCGGGTTGTGGTGTGCAATATCATTTCATGAACTTTGACAACATGAAACTACGTTCGTAGGTCTTAGCCTTTCTGGATAGATTGACTGAAACAATTATAACAAAGACATTAATTGTTTATTCATAATACATGTACAGCAATTGTGCGTCCGTAGGACGATACAACTATAAATTGAATGCGTTTACATAAACATAAACGTAATTAACATAAGTCAGAATAGCATTCATAAAACAACACGTGATAATAAGTTGCTACACGTGACAAGCATAATAACATTGATTAATTTAATGAATAAAGTTCATTATGAAAATATATGAAACACACACATATATATATTCAGGGTAATAAATGTAGATAAACAACTAACCTGAAACAATTATGTCGAAGACATTAATTGTTTATCTATAATACATGTACAGCAAGTGTGCGTCCGTAGAACGATACTATGGTGGCATATTACTGCCACCAGTTAGCATGATAGCGTTCGTGAATTGTTTCGTGTTAACCATTTAATTATTACTATAATTATCTAGCAATCTAATTAATATTCGTGATACATTTTCGGTAAGATAAATATCATACAACTAGAAACATGATAAGTGATCATCTAGATAAGATTCTTGTTACCACTTACATCAAGAAGCCAAAAATGCATTTATAAATAAGTGGAAACTCGAATCTTAAGTGAAATTTGCGAATTTGACTTATTAAGTAACATAATAATTGGTCAACTAGATAAGATTCGTGTTACCACTTACATCAAGAAGCCAAAAATGCATTTATTAATAAGTGGAAACTCGAATCTTAAGTGAAATTTGCGAATTTGACTTATTAAGTAACATAATAATTGGTCAACTAGATAAGATCCGTGTTACCACTTAAATAGAGTGCAATACATCATAAAAAGGTAAGAGGTGGCAGTTCTGGGCACTTTCAAGCCTCTGTTTCTAGTTTATGATATTTATCTTACAGAAGATGTATCACCATACGATACAGCTATAAATGGAATGCGTCAAACAATATATATAGGCATAAAGTTGGATATGTGTACAATTTGTTATTATACATGTATGTTTATGTTAATGGCATCTGGTGAGATAAGCCATATAAGCTTATCGAGCGACCATCTTTAAATAAAGAAAGTTTTTTACACATTATACACACAAAAACTAAATAAATCATATTTACATATGTGGCATCCATAGGCTATGTTCACGGTAGTCCTACTATATTGATCTTCATAATTCGTAACTTCCTGAATTGTTTTTGTCAATAAACAAAGTAAGCAACGTTCATATGACTAACCAGTCTAACCTGGCCAAGACCTTATCCCCTAGCTATCTTCCGCCACCATTGTTGACCGTTTTTTTGCGAGTATCATTTTCAAGTGGAAGGGAGACAATCCAATCAAAGTATTTAAGCCGCTAATCAAGGGAGATAATTATAGATATGTATCTAAGAAAGCTACTCATGATATGCTCATAATGAGTCAGATTAGTCCGCGTTATTCACAATCCCGTAATGACAGACAGCAATTTTGGTAGACTAGAATCAGTCACCGAGAATGATTTATATTAGTTGTGATTACTAGGTGTTAACTATTTACTAAAAGAGAAATTAATAAGGAACTCCTCATACACAAAACAATGCCTCCCCACACCTGGGACCAATATACGTATATATTGGTCCAAGCCCACACAGACCCCCGGGAAAACAACGTTCTAAATACATTAGGCACTGAGGAGGTGTAGTCAATATCATTATTCAATTTCATCTCCGGAGTTTTATTTGATTGTATTAAATACACAATAAAATAGTTTCGACAGAAACTTCAAATGAAACTAAACAGTCAACAGTCAACAGAATCAATCTGTAAATCAGAAACAAGATGCGTAACTCCGTTGCCTAAAATTGTTATCCTTTTCGCTGTTTATTCCCCTTTAGGTTTTTGAAATCCGACATATTCCGATTGTAATAATACTTCCGGTTTATTTTCTGTACGGAATTAATTCAAGTAATTGTTGAAATACGGTTAAATGGAGTTGTCATAGACACTAAAGCGACTGCAAACATGTAGAACTGCAGTACTTAAACCGACACAGGTATATATTTTCTGTCATTACCATGTAGTTCATCCATATATCGCTACAAAATGTTGGCCATATTTGACGGTAAGGTGGGGTAAAAATAAACAACATTGAAGTTACCTAATTTCATGTCTGAATTTGTTGTTTTGATTATTTCTGTAACGCTCTTTGTGGAACATACAAAGCATACATTCCACCGTTCTACCACTCAGTCTATTAACAATCCTTAAAACTTGAGTCATTGGGTCACTAAGTGCAATCTCATAGTCATAAATATGCTGAAACTGGTGGAATCCTGAATATAAATTGATCCGTTCCTATGGTATCGTTCTCAAATACTGAAGTTTTATCTACATACTTACCTGTATGGATGTCTTTGTTTCTATGAGGCTTATTTGATATTAATTTTGGTAAATTGTTCTGAATTACAAACTGACTAAATTATATTACTAAATACATTGGATTTTTTGGATTTATATCAATTATTGCATTGAAACTAAAGTAAGTATATATTACCTTACCTTCGACACTTCATTGGACTCTGGTCTTAGCTGCTATGTCCACCTCTGATATTTCTTTACAATGTCACAGACATATATACCATTGATTCGAAACAGACTGGTATATTTGTATTTAGACTTGTTAGACTTAGGACTGTCAGGAGAGGTGAGATTTTCTTACGAGATCAAACGATCGGAACACTTCGTACAATTCTACGATAATGATCCGCAATAATGACCGAGGTGTTCCGATTAGCATTAAAATCTTTGACAATTTGAACTGCTGTAATCAACAGCTATATATTTCTTGATGGTATTTAAATATTTTGTGTTTATCTTTATGTTCGCTTGTATGCATTTTTTGCTCAATACTGAATTATATGACTGAATGCGCGTTCTTTAATCGGATGAAATTTTGACTCAAATCCACGATACTTGCCCATCGGCGATAAGAATTGTGGGTAAATTATGCGCTAAGAATTGTGGGTAAATTATGCGCGAAGGATTATGGGTAAATTATGCGCTAAGAATTGTGAGTAAATTATGCGCTAAGGATTGTGGGTAAATTATTTCTTTTTATCGCTTTACCGAATCCATGGTTTATATGTCTGTGACAATGTGTTTCTGACTTTACACAATCATGTTCAAAATATTATAAATTTTGATGACACTGAAAAGTTATAATTTTGATGACAATGAAAAGTTCAACAAATATTATTCTTTTAATTTAGCAAATTCATGTTGCATGTTTGTTCATTTCATATTTTGTTTGTGCTGTTTGTAATCAAGGTTAGTGAATACTTCATGAGGGTTTGTTATTTCATTATGCTTACAGATTGAGTTATTGACCGACAAAGTGGGGGCATAGTTGTTAGATCTGTGGAAACAAAGATAAGAGAACTGTATGCAGTCAAACGCAAAAATGTCATCGGAGAGTCGAGCTTCCTCCAGCAGTAGCAGTAGTAGTGTCTCAGCACCTACCACATCTGCCATGGTAGATAATGGGTATTTGCAAGAAAAACTCAGTGATGCTCAATCTAAGTTTGAAAAAGCTTGCCAACAAATAGTGCTTTTAGATCAGAAGATCAAAGACCTGGAAGTGCGTTATAAACGGGCGGTTAAGAATAAGAAAAATTCATTTCGATATAACTTACGATTACGTCTATCAGCTGTGACTGGTGTGAAAATGATGTATCATCATTATGCGAGTACAAAAGCTGACGAGTTACATAGGTTACATAGACAGAGACATGCAGTGGTGAGAAGCGCGACTGTAGAGTCTGCAGACACAAGTTCTGACACTCGGGAGGATGTTTGAATGGCGGTAGTGTCTTATCATGATGTGTTATTTGTTGATTTCAAGTTATGAAATTATTGGGATTCATAGCAGTCATTTGCTTATCCCTCGTTGTTAAGTTTTTTGCGTGAGACAGCTACTGTGGCTTCAAAGACAGTAGTGCTAAGTACTGTAGCTCTTTAAATCTGTACGAACTTAGATAGTTCTAAGCATGTTAAGTCCTTAAAACTCATGGTTGAACACTGATGGTTCTTTATTTGTACCGTGATCATTGCTCAATGCTTGGCTATTTCTGATGAAAATTTTAAAGAACTGTACTTTAGTTATCAAAATAAATGAGAAAATGTTGCAGAGAAAAGACAGATTTTTTCTTTATACTTGTTAATTTACGATTTTGTGATAATTGAATCTGAATCATTCGTTTATGGCATGACTCATGAAAAGTTGTATTTTGCTCAGACATTAAAATTTCCACAAAGTAAGTTTTTGAAACGTGAATAAGATTATGAATAATTAAGATGCCTTGTTTATTAGAGAGTTTAAACATTTCTTAACCGCATTTTATTGTGACACTGAACTGAAATATGTATAGAAATGTGAGTATTTTTGAATTTCATTTGATACAGAATTGATAGGAAAGTTATGAGGTCTTGAAGATTTATTTCAAATGGTTATGATAATAGCATGGTGTATGTGTTCATGTTAATATCAGGGTAAAGATCAGCTTTAAAACATACATACACATATGAAACACTTCCAATATATGAAGTTTTTGCTTCATAGTGACACTGGCAATAGTGTACATTCACAATGGCAATGATCTCACATACATATGTCTCAACGAGCGTGTTGACCTGTTTTAGTATCCTTTTAGTTAAAAAGAAATAGATCACAGTGTACTAATTACTATACATGCCTGTTAAAAAGAATTACTTTTAGTTTCTAACATTCGTCACCGTTTATATTATTGCATACCCCAGGTGATAAATGTCTGTCATGGGGTAATTTATGGCTTCTGAATGATCTTGGCTGAACTCCAGTTACTGTTTCTTATTATGGTTAAGCTACATGTAACCTGAATTGCTGAAAAAGCTTCTATAAGACATTATTTTACTATTAGGTCATCATCTGAGATAATCATATTCCAAATTTATTGAGAAGTTTTTTTATACAAAACACAGTGGCTGTTTAAGAATAAATGAGGTTTTTGATAACTAAGTATGTGTAAGGGGTAACACTAGGTGCTGAATCTCAAGGGTCATTTTGATAACTTTTTTACCAGATTTTACCATTTTGTAGCTAAAATCCTATAATTTAGATGAGAATTGACCCTTGAATACTTAGGGTCAACATTTTGCTTTTTGGAAATTCCAGGGCTCACAGGGTCAACTCCGGGGTCAAATGGAACCCCTGTATTTGGTGTTTTTAGTGTCTTTTATGTGTGTAATAAATAATACCTGATCATTGTTTATCTGTGGAATATATAAATTTATTCTAATAACTGTTGTCCGAATTATATATTTTTTAAAATTTGTTTTATATTAATGATAAATTCTATGTGTTATATCTTATTGTACTAATAATTATTAGCTGGTTGCTATGTAAACAATTAAAAAGTCTTGTTGTGTTGCTATGGTATATATGATGTCAACGTTACTCTCTGCTACTCTGTGTTGTTAGTTGCATGTATAAATTAATGGTCAGTTTGGTTTCATGGAATCTCAGTGACGTCCACTCATCAATGTAGGCACATCAATTAAGCTTGTGTTTGCTGATTCCGTAACCTTAATAATATTCTGTTCACTAATACTCATTAATAGTTGAAAAAGGCTTAATACCATTTTTCGTTTTCTCATTAATAAATTCTAATTATATATTTTGTTAAATAATGAATATGTGAATGGTCCTTTTATTTCTCTTCAGCCATTTTTTTCAGTTTTTGGGGAAGTAAGGCGGGTCCTTTTGATAGGGGAAATTTGCATCATAATTCACCAAATCTGAGTATTTATATGGCTAAAGTTTTTAATTAATTTTACTGAAGGGGAATTTTCTTTTTAAGTAGGGGGGAAAAAATAAAATGTACATTTTTCCTGCACCGGTTGATTCCTGCAAGTCAATGCCAGTGAATGGCTTTGTTGTTTACCAAGGAAATAAAGAATATTTTGTAAGAATTAGTTTTATGTTTGTAAAATTTGAAATCACAATACTCCCATGAGTCTCACTCTTTGCTATTTAGCTTGTACAGATCATACACTCCCCCTGCACATTGGAAATTTCTAAGACAAAAGGATGAACATTTTTGTGGGTTGAGGTTTTAATATCCTTTGATTAATAAACTGTAAGTTACACAAAGCATTAAACAACCATTAATGTGTAATTGGTTTCCATTGTCATGTGGCTGGTAATCTTGTCTGCATTGTTCCTGTTTTGTGGTTTAGAACCTGTTGAAATGATGTATACGAAATTAAAGATAGGATATATTAGTGCAATATGAATTTAAATGTATTTTTATTATTTGTGTAGAATAACAATGGATATGCACTGACTCTGAGCTTAAGATTCTTAACTTCAATAAAAAAAATTCCTTGCCTCTTCCAGCTGCACATCATTCATGCAATATAAAATTTAATTGTTTCTTGTGTACTTGATTTACTTGCAGATAATTATCATAATACCTTCAATCCTGTTCCAGGTGTATTTATGAATGATAATTGTACGGTTTAGTGGGTTTAAAGCACTTAAAACAATGAAAATAAAACCTGAAGACTTGTACTTAATACATAGATATTAAATGGTGCATACTCCTACTATAGAATGCGCTCGGTATGCACTATATTGCCTAGGATTGCAGATTTGTACTCAAATGCCTTAATCATTATTTTTATATCAACAGAGTTCGCACAGACATGAAAAATCTTTGAATTTTAGGCTGCTAGATGAAAACACCTAAACTTTACAAAGAACTACTTTAAACTCCTTGAATTTTTATTTTGCCTTAATACTGCTTGAAACCTGTTTGTATTTTTGGAAATAGTCCTTAAATTTCCTTGTTCTGCACCATATGAATTGTTTTTATTGTAAAAAAAGTTCAAACTTGGTACTTTTCTCTTTATGGAATCTTTTGGCATGCATGTGATGGCGAAAGAGAAAGGGATTCTGGTTAATAATCTTACAGAAGAATTACACAAAAAAATTAAAACCTTAGAGAACAACTAAATGTTTGACAGGTCCCTATATCACAAATGCCACTGAATGTGTGTTATGAACATGATTTGTTATTGGTAATAGTAGTCCTTGAAAATTGAATAATTCTCCTTGAAAACTCCTTGATTGTATGCCAGCCTGGGCGATGAGCCCTGACAGAAGTCCTAATTTAGCGACCCCAGTAAGCCTACTGATAAGCCAATTATTAACTGGAATTTTGCAGTTTTCAGGCACTTGGTGTAGAAAATTGGCTGTTACTTCTTTATTTTTATTTTTATCTCCATCGGGGTTGTATCATTAAAAAGGCAATAAAATTGCCAAAACTATGCTGGTAATTTGATTTTCTTGTGTAAACACAGACCCTGGCCATCTTAAGTTGATTGGAGTCAAATGACGTTATTTCGTATAATCAGCTTGTTTTCAGTTTAACGCGCGGTCAGCGTGATGGGTACTTCTTATGATTCGATTTGTACATTACTATTATTAATCAAAGTAGACATTTACAGTGGAAAGTATCAGTTATGTCAAACAATGGACTCGTCACTAACTGTTTTACCATTTTCAAATACTCTGTACAATTATCTCATAGTTGAAGTGATCTGTTTCTTGAAATGAGTGGATTATCAAGCTTTTATGTTTTGTTTATTCATTGTAATACTGTTTTTGATGATGTTAACATTGTTTATAGACATTTAGGTGTAAAGAAATATGTTTGTTTCAGGTTTCCCTACCTGCACTATTTTTTTGCCCCGACCCTAGAACAAATTTTGCGTGTTAACATTTTTTTCTTTTTGGTTGAATTTCTTCTTTTTGGTAAAATTTCTTTGTTTGAATTTGTCTTTAGGCTCATATTTCTGTCCAGTTATTAGACGCTTTACGGGTATTCCAGCTATAGAGCGTTATATTCACATATTATCCATGTTAAAAGGGAAAGGGATTTGTCTATTAACAAATATTCATTTAAATCTGTGTTTAATTTGCTTTGTTTGAAAATGAAAATAATCTCAAAAAAAATAATTCCGGCCTACCTTCCCTATTTTTTGGGCATGAAACCTGAAATAAAACATTTGTTTAGGACTTGTATATCTTTCATCACAACACCCTTATAGCAACTTACATAGATAAGAAGATTTTTAAAAAACTTTTGTTGGAGTAAGTTAGGCCAAAAAAAAAAAATCTGTGTTTAGGGTAATGGTCTCAAAAATGCTAGGTAGGGTAAGGGACAAATTTTGTTTTTGTTTTTTTTCAAAAACAGTTAAAAATCGAAAAAAAAATTCCAGGGTCGTAAAAAACTCTTAACAGAGATATTTTTTTAGGCTTTACTCTACTGTAAACAAAGTTTTGTTAATAATGTTAAGTTTTGGTTACAAATTAAAGCATAAGGGTTATGGTATAACGTTTTTGTGAAATGTCTGAGAAAAAACACGAGGGAAGTCTTATACGGTAGTTTCATATATCGAGGGCTCAACGCAACAATGTCGCAACTCCTATATAAATACATAGTAGTTACGACATTGTTGCGTTGAGCCCTCGATATTACATTATGTTTATACTTCTTTTTCGTGGAGTAGAGCTCTACATGCCATGTATATATATTTTTTAAATATCACTAAGTATGATTTTGTTACCATATATGTTACGTTGAATACACTGATTTCCTAGTCATTATAAAATTATGCTGTTAGCATCTTTTTCTTTATTCATTTCGCTTTCTTGTTGTTTTTTCCTGTTTCAATTTTAATGCTTTGGGGTTTTCTTCATTTAAACTTGCAGCTTGATGGATGAAATCAAAACCAGTCTGTCTGCTTCTTTGTGTTTATGCAGACTGGTTTTATTCCCCCCATCAAGCTGTATTGAGGTGGTAAAACATTTATAAAATAAATGCCTGTATATTTTTATTTTTGCAATTCTTTTAAGTGTACTGTTTGTTTGATGGGAGTAAGTGAAGTGTGGAGAATCAGATTCCTGCATTGAGAGAATGTTACCCATATAGTACGCTGTTGTTGTGTTTTATTTTGTTTTGGATAAATTTATGATTTATAATTACCGACCAAGAGTCTGCTAGGTTGTTTTGTGCAAATTTATTACTCAAATACTGATCTTATATCATGTCATATTGTCTTATATAACTGCGGGGTGTCATTCTTAAGTCATGAATACAATGCCGTAAAGTGACGATTGTAACTTCCATTTTATAGACTTATAAGAAATTGTTGGAAATCCATTTTTTGGAGATATCATGAATTCCTATGCTTTTTCTCTTGCTATTAAAGTATTAAAATTCAAATGGAATCACAATTCGAATATTTCTATCAATTTTTGACAAGTCGTTTATATGGGAATAAAAGATTCCAGATAGATTTCAACTTTGCTTACCGTTTTGGAAAATCACTGGATCACATTATTTCACATTTTACAACCAATTACTTTTATCTCTCTATTAGGAAACAAATTTATACTAATCTGGATACTAGATATGTTCTGCTATTGAAGATTAGAGATATGAAAATATTGTTTCTAGAATGTCGGGAAATACATCTGCAAAGACCAATCGAAAAATGACAATTTTTTATTCCTGTACTAACCTGTGTACTTGGCATGGTCTTTTCTGATTTAATTAAATGTTAAAATATTAGGATACCTTATCAATTGTAGAATATCCCCGAGTAATTATACATGTATGTATTATGTTTACATAATTTATGTATGTATGCAATTCAAATGTGGCATTAATCTCATTTTGAGATAAACTCAATTGTCTACTTGTTCGCATTTTGAAAATGTTCCTTTTGTAATTATGCATAGTTCTGTCTATATTAACAAGTATGGATAGAAAAAAGGCAGATAATATATATTCATAGGGAACTCAAAAGTTAATGGGAGTGTACCAAGCATGTATATTTACTGTTAGTTTATACTTAGGGGTGAAAAGGGATACAGTTTGTATGAAGCTTTATTTATTTTCAGATAGACTAGTTTCGCTTTTGCCCCTCATATGGTCTGTTTAGTAATATATTCACAATTCTATGTATGCAATAAACACTTATTTGGCTGTATATGTACATCATTATGTTGTATAGAAGTTTTTTGTGAAGTAAACATTAATTCCAGACATCTTTCAGGATTATTTGATCATTGTATTGGTAAAACTGTAGTTACACTGATTTGTGATTTGCATTGATTAGTACATCCCTGGATTGCCATGCTCTGATAGAGATGTTGGTAATCCATTTCAAGGAGCTAAACTGTATAAATTACCCATTAACTTCTGTTTGTGATTTCTAATGGAACTCTTATATCGAGGGCTCAACGCAACACTGTCACAACTCCTATGTAATTATATAAGAGTTACGACAGTGTTGCGTTTAGCCCTCGATATATGTTTTGTTATGTTTGGTT
This sequence comes from Mactromeris polynyma, assembly GCA_032209605.1. NCBI lineage: Eukaryota > Metazoa > Mollusca > Bivalvia > Venerida > Mactridae > Mactromeris > Mactromeris polynyma. The sequence goes on from JASFXZ010000023.1 coordinate 10,628,467, forward strand.
TCAACATTTTTGTGTTGTTTATCTACATTTCCGTTGCTGGTGCCATGTTGTATCTGGTAGTCTGTATGGTTTCAAATCATATATTTGTATATTTATTACAGAACATCCAATTGTGCGGTTACATTTATTGGACAATCATTTTGATAAATATTTGTTTTGACTGTAAATGTTTTGGTTGTATGTGTTATAATTTCATATGTAAATTTTATGCTAATTTTTGTTCACTTAAAATAACCAATCAAATGTTCTCAAGTCTGTCCAATCAGTAATCTCCTTTCAGTAACTCTAACCAATCGGAAGCATTGTTGCAAAGTGTTAACCAATCGGATGCATTGTTGCAAAGTGTTAACCAATTGGGTGCATTGTTGCAAAGTGTATTGTGTGCAGGTTAAAGTTAACTTCATGGTAAGAGTTGCCAAATATAATTTAGTGCCAAATTTATAAGAATGCATACAAGAAATTAGTGTTTGATAAGCAAGAGGACTAAATAGTACTGAATAGTTCCAGAATTCAGTAATAGTCATGAATAGTTTCTGTCCGACGGTTGTTAGGAGTTTTATGGTGTGATAGTTTTTACATTGAAACAAATTGTAAGCAGTGACATTGTATACTCTCAAACTGTTTGTCCCTGTTTTGATTTCATTAAACTCTCATTGAAAAATACCTCAATAAATTCATATTAAATTCACGCTCTAAATCAAGGCATAGCCGATAGGCATGAAAAAGTTGTCAGTTGCCAGTGAAAGAATAATTGACTACCTGTTGGAAACTAAGGACCTTTAGTCATGTCAACTGGTTGCAATGTATTACTAAATAATGAGGGAAAAGTGTGTTAAACAAAATAATAGAATAAATGCATTTTCTGAGATTTTGGGTTTATTTGAGACAGATTTTATCATTTGTAGAGTTTCAATGAAATTAAGATCATTTTACTTTTTTTGTATCAACAAGACACTTGTATAGATTTTATTTCCTTGTTTTATATATGTTAAAGAATGTAAATACAGTATTTATTTGTTACAGAGTGTAATTGTAAAGTTTGGAGTCATCAGATCATTATGAATGATCATTGAACTTTATGTATGTGATTTAATGCTATGTACTGTTAAAAATAAACTTGAATGGTATGGAAATAACACTTTGTTACCCTTTTCACTGGCTGTAATTGGCAGAATCACCTGGTAGGAATATACTATTAAGGGGAGACTACTGTATTGTGTATGGTGTGATACACTATTAAGGGAGACTACTGTATTGTGTATGTTGTGATACACTATTAAGGGGAGACTACTGTATTGTGTATGGTGTGATACACTATTAAGGGAGACTACTGTATTGTGTATGTTGTGATACACTATTAAGGGGAGACTACTGTATTGTGTATGGTGTGATACACTATTAAGGGAGACTACTGTATTGTGTATGGTGTGATACACTATTATGAGAGACTACTGTATTGTGTATGGTGTGATACACTATTAAGGGGAGACTACTGTATTGTGTATGGTGTGATACACTATTATGAGAGACTACTGTATTGTGTATGGTGTGATACACTATTAAGGGGAGACTACTGTATTGTGTATGGTGTGATACACTATTAAGGGAGACTACTGTATTGTGTATGGTGTGATACACTATTAAGGGAGACTACTGTATTGTGTATGGTGTGATACACTATTAAGGGAGACTACCGTATTGTGTATGGTGTGATACACTATAAAGGGAGACTACTGTATTGTGTATGGTGTGATACACTATTAAGGGAGACTACTGTATTGTGTATGGTGTGATACACTATTAAGGGAGACTACTGTATTGTGTATGGTGTGATACACTATTAAGGGAGACTACTGTATTGTGTATGGTGTGATACACTATTAAGGGAGACTACTGTATTGTGTATGGTGTGATACACTATTAAGGGAGACTACTGTATTGTGTATGGTGTGATACACTATTAAGGGAGACTACTGTATTGTGTATGGTGTGATACACTATTAAGGGAGACTACTGTATTGTGTATGGTGTGATACACTATTAAGGGAGACTACTGTATTGTGTATGGTGTGATACACTATTAAGGGAGACTACTGTATTGTGTATGGTGTGATACACTATTAAGGGAGACTACTGTATTGTGTATGGTGTGATACACTATTAAGGGGAGACTACTGTATTGTGTATGGTGTGATACACTATTAAGGGAGACTACTGTATTGTGTATGGTGTGATACACTATTAAGGGAGACTACTGTATTGTGTATGGTGTGATACACTATTAAGGGGAGACTACTGCATTGTGTATGGTGTGATACACTATTAAGGGGAGACTACTGCATTGTGTATGGTGTGATACACTATTAAGGGGAGACTACTGCATTGTGTATGTTGAGCTACACTATTAAGGGAGACTACTGTATTGTGTTTGGTGTGATACACTATTAAGGGAGACTACTGCATTGTGTATGTTGAGCTACACTATTAAGGTGACTACTGCATTGTGTATATTGAGCTACACTATTAAGGGAGACTACCGTATTGTGTATGGTGTGATACACTATTAAGGTCACTACTGTATTGTGTATGTTGAGCTACACTATTAAGGTCACTACTGTATTGTGTATGTTGAGCTACACTATTAAGGGAGACTACCGTATTGTGTATATTGAGTTAGACTGGTAAGGGGAGACTACTGGCCTGGATGTGTTGAGTTGGTCTAGTACCATAGTAAGGGGTGACTACTGCGTTTACGTGTTTAGATACACTGGTAAAGGGAAATTTCTTCGTTGTACGTGTTTAGATACACTGGTAAAGGGAGACTACTACGTTGTACGTGTTTAGATACACTGGTAAAGAGAGACTACTACGTTGTACGTGTTAGATACACTGGTAAAGAGAGACTACTACGTTGTACGTGTTTAGATACACTGGTAAAGAGAGGCTACTGCGTTGTACGTGTTTAGATACACTGGTAAAGAGAGACTACTACTTTGTACGTGTTTAGATACACTGGTAAAGAGAGACTACTACGTTGTACGTGTTTAGATACACTGGTAAATAGAGGCTACTGCGTTGTACGTGTTTAGATACACTGGTAAAGAGAGACTACTACGTTGTACGTGTTTAGATACACTGGTAAAGAGAGACTACTACGTTGTACGTTTTTAGATACACTGGTAAAGAGAGGCTACTGCGTTGTACGTGTTTAGATACACTGGTAAAGCGAGACTACGTTGTACGTGTTTAGATACACTGGTAAAGAGAGACTACTTCGTTGTACGTGTTTAGATACACTGATAAAGGGAGACTACGTTGTATGTGTTTAGATACACTGGTAAAGGGAGACTACGTTGTACGTGTTTAGATACACTGGTAAAGGGAGACTACGTTGTACGTGTTTAAATACACTGATAAAGGGAGACTACGTTGTATGTGTTTAGATACACTGGTAAAGAGAGGCTACTGCGTTGTACGTGTTTAGATACACTGGTAAAGAGAGGCTACTGCGTTGTACGTGTTTAGATACACTGGTAAAGAGAGGCTACTGCGTTGTACGTGTTTAGATACACTGGTAAAGAGAGACTACTTCGTTGTACGTGTTTAGATACACTGATAAAGGGAGACTACGTTGTATGTGTTTAGATACACTGGTAAAGGGAGACTACTGCGTTGTACGTGTTTAGATACACTCGTAATGGGAGACTACTATGTTGTACGTGTTTAGATACACTTGTAAACGGAGACTACTGCGTTGTACGTGTTTAGATACACTGGAAATGGGAGACTACTGCGTTGGTCGTGTTTAGATACACTTGTAAAGGGAGACTATTCCGTTGTACGTGTTTAGATACACGTGTAAAGGGAGACTACTGCATTATACATGAACGTGTTTAGGTAGACTTGTCAAAGGAGACTACTGCGTTGTGCATGTACGTGTTTAGATACACTTGTATAGGAAGACTACTGCGTTGTATGTGTTAAGATACACTATTCATGTGAGAATACTGCGTTGTACGTGTTTATTCGTATTTTGTATCAATTTGTCTATAATAAAGCCTATTTTTATTCTAGAAATGTAAAGTTCATAACATATTCCCAATTATTCAAATGACGATATTTCGACTAAGAGTATTTCAAACTCCAAATATCTCGCAGCAGTTACTTCCCTTTGAGTTTGATTAGAGCTGCGTTTAGAACCAGTCAAATATCTGCGCTTAGGTTGAGAATATTTAGGACCTGGGGCGTATTGAATGTCATGTTCTCAAGTGAGTATGATCAGTTGAGCAGCTTCACCTGGTTATCCCAGTCATTTAACTATTTGGTCATTATTCTGAAAGGGACCTGAAATTTCAAGTGTGACGCATGTTACTTTATCCACCCATTTCTAGATCTAATACATGTAAGGAAATTTGGCAGTCGCTTGCGGAAGAATAGTTCAGTACAGTTTGTAAACTAAGAAAAGATAGTCAGGCTAAATCAATTTCAGTATGAATTATTTAATGTTACTTCCATGTTATTTGAATAAAGAACTATTGCTCGTAATTGGATATATGTATAGAAATGACATCTATATTTTTTTATCCACTTTACCTAAGCAAATGAATTTTACAATTGGAATATTATTCTCTGTAAATAATATGAACAATTCTATGTAAATAGCCAGATATTAATAATTGAACATTTGCCTTGTACAAATCGTCATTCAATTGATTGCGACAAAAACAGGTGCGAGATAACTTGTCAGCGAAGCAACAGTAAACAGACAAATACGGTCATAGAACTGTTACACTGTGTAACCAATCCTGAAACAATTGAAATGCTTCACTTGTGCAAAGTATAATGAATATCGATGCTTGTATTATACTCGACAATAGCAACCAAACGTGGCAACATCATACGATAACAATCACATTTACTGGATACTAATCGATTAATCTCTGGATTTTTATCTCCCAACATTACCTATTGTCTCGTGCTGCCCTGACGTTTAATAAGCTCCCCTGAGGTGAAGGGTAATAGGGTGAGCGTATGTCATGTCAAGTCATATTCATTTAAGGTCGGAGTGTACATAATTATATGTACATCAGAATAACACATTCTCTTCAGAGCTTTTAAACTGACCGATAAACAAATACATGCTCATTCAAGAATATTAACAAAGCAAATATAGCAAAGAATTATACATTATTCCCATTATTTTTACTGACAGTTCCAAGGCAGTAATTCGCTGAGAGGTCATTTTTTCTTTTTGTATTTTAATTGTATGTTATATTTCCCTTCCCCTTTGCACTTCTTTCAATTTAAATAGGGTTCATGTTATTTTCTGCCCATTTTCGGCCTATTGTTGCCAGCTGTCTTGACTAGTCATGTGATCTTTTCTCGAAGTTATTCCTAATGGTTGGTCAGGTCATTCCTTGCGCCTCTGTTCCCTTACGTATGTGCCCTTGAGCCTCCTCAATTTCCTTATGTTTTATGGATTGTTGTTTTTCCCGGAGGTATGTGTGGAGAGACACTGTTTTATGTACGTGGCGTTCCCTGTAGCAACTTATTCTCTCTCTTAAATTTATACATAGAGTGACATTGTAAGAACAGAGGCGCAAGGAATAACTAGGAGAATCAAAGAGAACAACAGTGAAGGGGGGTTAATAGATTGAAAATATCACAGGACAAGTCCAGACAGCTGTCAACCATATGCCGAAACTGGGCAGAAAATACCTGAACACTATATAAAGTGAAATAATTGCACGGGGGAAATGGAAATATAACATACATTCAAAACATAAAAAGAAATAATAACATACAGCGAATTAGAGCCTAGAAACTGTCAGAAAAATACAGATACAATTGCCTGATGTCCTATTTGTAACAAAGCAGATCAGAATGAATGAGTCGTGTTTCAGATTACTGAAGTATTCATTTGTGTGGAATTGCCGAGTTGTTCAATACAGTTGTCACTAATTGGCTTAAGATTGTAATTACAAATAATTGGTAGCGCAATATTGTTTTATCTCTGAACTCTTTTCAGTACATTTATTGTGTAATTTAAAGTCTTTTATACAAGGTAAATGAAATACAATACTGATATTGATTGGCCTATCATCCGATACGCATACAGATAATAAGTGATCGAACCTTCTCTGAATCTGCCTATTTAATAATTTGTTTGTTTAACATATTAATAAATAAAAATGGCAAAGGTGCTAACATCATTCATGATAGTCATGATTTATTATTGGATTGATAAAGAGTTTAAGCCTATCGGTGTCAGCTCCAGTTTTGTCCCCAATCTCCTACGGGAAGGTCATATACAATGTAAAGGAATCGGGAAGTAAATGTGCTCAGAAAGTAGATGCCTCAGAAATGGCTGGCCCTTTAAATAGTTGTGACACTACAATAAATAAACACTAAATTTCACTGTTGTAATTTGGTCTGTGAATAAGGAAATTTACGTTGGCTGATGTCTTCGCGACTTTCGAAAATTCGCGAAATTCGCAAACATTTCCTCGTCGTGAACTTGTCCACCTAAACAGTATTCAAAATCAGATCAGGGCCTTAGTTTTTATCAAGTCAATTCTGCACGTTCTGCTCCGATCAATAACTCGAGAACGTATTGACCTTCCCTCTCAAACTTGATCCACACATCGCGGGAAGTAGAAGAATCGTATCGGCTTTGGAGGTGGCTGGGTCAAGGTCACAAAGGTCAATTGTACATGAAAGTTTCCGGCAAATAACTCGAGAACGCATTGTCTTAGCCTCTTCAAACTTGGTTCACACATCTACCATGAGTATTTGAGGAACACTATTGATTTTGGGGTCACTAGGTCTGATATATCAAGGTCACAGCTATCAATTACACTTAAAGTGCTTCCGATCAATAGGAATGACGAGTATGACCATATTGTGGACTTTTATTACACAAAGTTTCCTTTATTACATTTAAGGTCAGTTTATCACATACATGTTCTGTTTCCCGTACAGTTAAAACATGACATTTATGTTTTTACTGTTACAGTGTCTGGCATGGCACCAATCAAACTATGTATTCATGAAACTGTTCCTAAACCTTTTTTGAAATGTAACGAATACATTTACAATGTGTATACATTTGATCTGCTTTAGATGTTTATATTGTAGTTAATATTGAGTCATTTTTCTGAACTATTACATAGTTTGATACCAGAAGGAATAAGCAATTCATATGTATTCGATTTTGCAATGTTGTATGCCCCCTTCGAAGAAGAGGGGTATATTGCTTCGCATGGGTCAGTCGGTCGGTCTGTAGACCAAAACGTTTCTGATTGAAACTAAATCATGCTAGGGATGTCGTTCATGACCAGTAGAAGACTAATTTCGAGGTCAAAGGTCAAGGTCACCATACTGCTATTATATTGAACTAATTCACTGCTGTCAGGAGGCGGCATAAATATTTTACTGGAAACTCTAAATCATCAATTGCTATAAAATATTTAGAACTAATTAATAACTATACCTACTGTTCTACTGCCATTTGTGTGCCATGCGTGTTTTATTTAATTCTCCACATGTTCCTCACAGCATGGCACTCAGGGATTGCAAAATGTTTGACAAACATTTCTTGTTTACCTTGATTCTCACATCTGTATGCTTATATCTATTTCAGAAAACTGCCGGCTTTACAACATCACAGGAAATTCAACGGCATTCCGGATTGGATATCAGTATTTCCAATTATTTGTATGAATTTCGTCAGACTAATCATTCAGTGTTAACCAGTCTAGGAAATTAAACATTTGACACAAACTGTTCATGCGAAAGTTCACGGTGAAAATGTTCACGATTCTTTTTTTAACTTTTGTTCAATTTATTTAATATGATGCGTGTTTCAGAGATAAGCCGAACACTGTCCAATAGATATTGAATTGACTGAGGACCATAGCATATATGTCAGTCAATGAATTTTGTATATTTAACTTAATTTGCAGCGCAATACCTGTCGTCAAATATGCTCGGTTACCAGTGCAATATTAGCTTCACCGACATGTTTATGCAAGTGAAGCAAACCTACATTACACTATTATAAACACCAATTCAGCACATATACATGTACATTGATACTAATTGTACGGATATAAAATATATACATGATTTCTGCTAATCTCAAATCGAATTGAATATCTAGTAATTGATACGCCAAAATTGTCCGAAAAAGCAGCCCGAAAGCTGATGAAATCTGGGGTTGTATTTAACGATCGTCTCTTTTTAAGACGTGGTTTAGAATGAAGCAAAGTACTGCAATGGAGATAGGAATGTCGGTCTCTTGTACTTGTGATTTAGGGAAAGATGCAAGAAAATTTCATTTTACGCTTAAGTTATTTTGACGAAACATGAGACTACTTAAACTTTAAAATATTTCAAAAATTTGATAAGATTTATTTTGGTAATGTGTGATAAGTGAAGAAAAGTGGTGTTTCCATTTTTTAGGCCATGCAGAAGGTACGCAACCAAATACCTAAATCAAACATTGTTATACTCGGGTCTTTGACAAAACAAAGTACATGTACTGATAACCAAAGGGTGCCGTCCAAACATTGCAAAAATGTTAGTCAATGTGAAACGGTTAGTGTGAAAGTCACGTGATAAATGTTTATGGTTTCAGTGCTTCATATGAGCATGACAACGGTGCTATTCGGTTCATGGGAGTTTTTACCAAACACATTAGTTGTTCATTTTATGGGACTTTAAACACCACATATTTAAATAGTACCACATTAACAGAAATGAAACTTAGTGCCACCATCGATGAATTCGCTTTTGGCTCATGCGATTCCTGGCCAGGAGACATTGATACATGTTCAGACAGGGCAGAATAAAGTTTTCATCAAAATCATACCCCACAACGTAAATCGAAATATTCGGAAATAGAAATTGATGAGTTATGTTAACATTAAATTTATGAGTGATAAGCTGCAGGCTGCATTTTTCTCAAGTAGATCAAGTTTTATGAACATTTCAATAAAAAATATACATGTTTTTAGTTTGAAATGTTAAAATGGTGATCGAGGGACAGAGCGCCTGAGTTCAAATCATTGTTCTATATGGGTAAGCTTGAACAATGCCCTTTACACTTTACACCTGAATTCCGCTCTATTCAGCTGTCTCAGTTGCTTGCAGAACAGCAAGTTAGTACTGGTTGATAATAAAAGGTAAACTGGTCCGGTCAACTGGGCACCGTGAATAATTAAAAATTTGAAAAGCGTAAAACCCGATGAAAACGAACGTAAAGAGAATATTTCTTTTCCCTCTCTGTTTGGAATCTTCTTGTACAATTTTGACAAAACGTCAGCGTGTGATGATATGGGACTTAACACTGTATATTCCGAACGGTTAATTCTGAATGCAGTCTCCTAGCTATTCCTTATGGTCTGCCAGACTATTCCTTATGCCTCTGTACCTCAACGTTTGTACCCTTTAACCTCATCAAGTGCCTTATGTTATATGGATTGTTGTTTTCCCGGAGGTCTGTGTTGGGAGGCACTGTCTTATGTGTGTGGCGTTCCCTGTAGCTACTTATTCTCTCTCTTTTCTAATTTACCAATGGCATGTCTGCATTGAGAGACTTCTATTTTAACTCATTTGTTTAACCTCAGACCCATTCGGGCTCATCTTCCTAACAAATGGTATTGCTCAAAATTATCCGAGCCTTATCAAGGAAGTACTCAACAGTTCACAAGAATAAACAAGAACAGTTTGGTGCTGTGGTCTAGACAGAATAATAAAATAGAAAGCTTTTTGCACACAGATAGTCAATGTTACACACAGGCAATAATGTCATGAATTAATAACACCATTGAAGTTAATCACAACAGTTTTATTTCACATTGACAGAAATTATCAACAAGTGACGTATACTGAAATATGAGGGAGTAGATTATATGTTACCTCTTTAATCATCGTATTCATATGTTTTACATATACAATATAAAAAGAGATGCATTCAGGAGACCATATGAATATAAGAGAAAGTCTGAGCTAGTCCTTTTGCTGTAATAATGAAATTGATACTTCGAATGGTTTGCGCCAGGAATCACATTATCGTAGGGTAATAATTTCAATAATTTTATGAGCAAAAGACATACCTAACCAATCTGATCAGAGAGTTGTGTTTCCGATTATTTACGTATGAAGCTGTTTTTGACCCCCGGGTTGTTCAAATAATGGTGTAACTAATTGGCTTCAAAGTGTAATATCAATACTTGGTAACTGGCTCATTATCCGGTACATATACATAGATAGAGTGATCGAACATGCTCTGAATCTCTCTGATTAATAATGTATATGTTTAACCATTCTAAAACAACGCCCATGCAAGCACACATTAATGAATAACAATGGTTTAAATACAAACATCACCCATAGTCTCGAGGCCCCGCACTAAGTCTGGTGTCGGCTCTGCTTATGTCCCCCATTTCCTATATAGTGGTCTCCCTTCACAAAGTACAGCAACCTCTACCATCACAAGCATTTCAATATTTTTCTGTTGTTTCGGGGCATCTTTTCTTGTGATGTTAGATACTAAACATTGGCATTGTTCTGATAATATCATAGGCTAATATAGCTAGAGAAATTAAATAATGACACAATAAATAATGGCATTGTTTTCAATGTGTAACGGTCGTTTTATTACAATTTCCATCATCACATGGCATTTGCACGAATTGTTATGTCCAATGTATGGTTTACTGACTGGGTTTGACTGCCAGTTACTGCATTTGTTACTTTCATGCCAAGTATCGAGTCCCCCTTGTGACTTTTTCAGAATATCAATCGCATCGGTCCATGCTGCACAATTATGTGGCATGTTAGGGGGTGGCTTCCTTTGTAATAGTATCGATGCAGAACCACTAATGTTGCATCGTCGCATCGTCCAGACAAACAAAGCCATGTTGAAATGGACATAGACATGAAAACATCATATATATTAGTCAAAAGGTGAAAATTGTTTAGTGTTAAGTTAATATCTTTCTACTAGTGAAAATCTCATACTAGTAATTAATTACTAATCAAAATTGAAGTGAGATTTATGGCTAAGCTTTTTATTATTATTTTTTGTTACTTAGTTTTAAAATTAAGGAGTTGAATAAAAATGTTCGAGTATTACACATCTACATTCATAGATTAGGTTAATGATGCAATCTATTCTAGTATTGAAACATGTTGCTTTATAAGTTGACACTTTGTCAACGGAGATGATGGCGAATCGCCCAAATGAGTAAATCTATAGTGTTATGGTTTTAATAGTCAAGTGAAAATATTAATGTTCTAGTGGGGCCTTTGGAGCGGGAGGTCGAAGGTTTGAATCTCGGTATGGGTCCGTTCTGATAAGGCCGATTGGTGAGCCGCCAGTTAGTTAAATGTTGGTTACCGTATGCCTGGTGCTTGCCATTAAAGGATATGAATCGGGAAGTAAATGAGCTCAGAAAGTAGGTGTCTCATAAGATATCCCTTTTTATCTATAATAAATAATCACTTAACATTAATTTAGACTTGTTGTCTCAGAACAAGGAATTTTACATTCGCTGCGCCTTTTTCAAATGCGCGAAATTCGCAAACATTTTGTCGTCTTGAACTTGTCCATCTAAACAGTATTCAACATAAGATCAACTCCACTCACAAAATATGTAACCGGGCCTCAGTTTCTATCAATTCCATTCTGCCCTGTCCTTGAAGGCACGGTGAGTGTTCACGAACGATGTCAGTAAAGCACATGTATTCTTTCATCTGACTCCGTGAGGTCGTAGAGCTTTACGTGAATAGTGGTCTCACTTCATTAAGATTTTTTGCGTTTTTTCTTGAAATCAAATACGGACATTATAAACACATCTGATATTTTAATCAGATCATTAATTGGATGAGACAACGGCATTAATTAAGCAGATATGAGAATGTGGGGGAGTAAATTCCTCGAATAATAATATTTCAATTAAGAATAATAATTTCCCCTTTAGTTCTATTATTAATCGAATACATTAGATGATTGATTAAAGTTTCTGTAAAATATAATAGAATTACCAATTAACGAGAACTGACAAGCAATTACAAGCTATAAAATATTTATATAAGCTCTTTGTACTGTATCAGATGATTGATTAAAGTTTCTGTAAAATATAATAGAATTACCAATTAACGAGAACTGACAAGCAATTACAAGCTATAAAATATTTATATAAGCTCTTTGTACTGTATCAGATGGTTGAAATCAAACTCAAATTTGCAATGGGACTAAGTTTTGAATATATTTATCTGTGGATTTTATCTATTGGATATTATCTCATATTGCTCGCGGCAACAGCTGAAATGTCTGCAATATATGTGGAAACAGAGTTGCCTCTCCTTTACGACAAGGATACATTCATCACTGACGAACTATATGCCGCAACACAGATTCGGTGCGGTCGCAATTGTCAGAGAACAGGATGTTCTGCTTTCTTGTTCAAATCTGACGGTAAGATCTCTTGTCTTTTACTTAAAGTAATTTTCCTCCCAAGTGCATCATTTCTAAGTTCTAGTGGATGCAATTACTCGCATTCTACCATTGGTTTAATTAACCGAGTCACTTGGTTCGATTTAAATATGTCGAACAATTGTTTAAATTGTTCCTGCATGTACTCTTATAAGAGCATCAGTTAAAGAACAATTTGTAGAATTGCTGTTACAAATATATTCGGTGACATATTCCTCTGGTTCCCACGACTTCCTAACTCGTTTCCACGCATACATTCTCGTTCCCACGACTTAGTATCTCGTGGCCACGACTTAACTATTTCGACTTAGTTATCTCGTGAACTCTATGCCACCGTAAATATATACTCATATATTTGTATTTTGGGAATCAAGAGTATAATGCCTAAACTTCTGAATAAGTTTAACAATGTGTTATTTCCTAATGGAGTAAACTTACTACATATTTTACTTTTTGATCTAATGTTTTGTGTTTGAGCACTCTAAGCTACTGAGAACAACGGACGTCTATACAAATGTTCATCCGTGTGCTGGACAAAACCCCTTCTGTGAATATATTAGGTAGTGCAAAGCCCCTTCTGAATGTTTGTTAGGTAGGACCGACAATAACCCTTTCACTAAGGTTAGAAAATGAACGAGCTAAAGCAAACTGTTTACAACAATAAATGTTAGTTGACTACTTATATATAGGGTTTTGTCACAAATTGATTCCAACACGGTCCATATTTTCTAAAGCAGTTTCTAAATTCTGCATTCTGCTAATTGTTCTATGTCAATTCAAAATTATAGTTTCCAATACTAAACGGGTCTTGTTTTTTGTTACATGATGTTCATACTTTCCAGATTTTGTTGTCGAGCAGCGCTGCTTTCAGACGGCGTTACACAATGAATACGCAGGAACCATGAACACAACAATCACTGGTCGTATGTGTCAGAACTGGGCGGAACAAACTCCACATGCCCATCATATTGAACAGTTTCTGCACATGATGCCGGACAACAACTTGACCGCTGCCAAGAACTATTGCCGTGATCCTGATGGAGAGGGGCACAATTGGTGCTACACAACTGATCCGAACAGCAGATGGGAATTTTGTGATGTTGGTAGATGTATCGACAGTGGTAGTAAGTATGACATCCCATTAAAAAGTCTATACTATCACCGTCTCTATTCCAAGCCATTTCGTCTTTGTCGAAGTTAATATTGAAAACAAATAGCAATTTAATTACTAGATGTTTTGTAACGCAAAGCACTACAAAATAATACCCCCTTTCAGAATACTCGATTTGCTTTTTACAACTACAAGCATACTCGTATCTTTTTCAGAAAACTGCAGGCTTTACAACATCACAGGAAATTCATTCGCATTCCGGACTGGATATCAGTATTTCCGACAATTTGAATGACTTTTGTCTGACAAACAATAAGTGCAAACCAGTATTAGAATTAGACGCAAATTGACGGTCTCTTTTTCAAACCTACTTCTTAATCTTAATTTTTCCACTGGCAAAATGATTATTTGCGGAGTTGTCTCAATAAAACCGTATTAAAACTGGATGAAACGTCTGAAAATTTTCATTTATACTCATAGGGGGATACGTCGAATGCATGAACTCCAAAAAAAGGATAATTTTGTTAAATTAAATTAGGTATTTTCGATGGGATATCAAATTGTTGAAAACCAAACAGCGTAAAACACGATTAGACCAAGCAGAACTAGAAATGTGTCCATAGGACACAGATGCCCCCACTTGCAGCCTTTGTCACAAAAGCAAATGCCATTAGTCTGTTCATAATTTGTGAATGTGTATCAAAAATACCAATTGAACAACTTTACTGATTATAGTGATAAGTCAAGAGCAATAACTTTGCACTTACTGGGCGTAATGATACATGAAACCCCAGGTGCACAACTATACAGGTTGGTGAGCCTTCCTGTTAAGTTTTATGACTTTAGCTCATATTGTATTGGAGATATGCGCGACACAAGATTGCATACTCTGTAGGCTACATTTTAACGAAATCAAGGGCCATAACTTTGCACTTACAGGGCACAGCCAATCATGAAACCCAGATGCAAAACTTCACATGCTGGTGAACATTCCTGTAAAGTTATATGAATCTGGCACATATTGTATTGGAGATATGGGTGACACAATATTGCAGACAATGTAGGCTATACTTTAACTAAGTCAAGGGACATAACTCTGCACTTACTGGACACAGCCAAACATGAAACCCCAGGTGCAAAACTACATAGACTGGTGAACATTCATGTAACGTTTTATGACTCTGGCTCATATTCTTTTGGAGATATGAGTGACACAAGATTTTGTGACGGCCGGACGGACGGACGAACGAGGGCAAATCTGTATACCCCCCCCCCCTCCCTTTCAGAGTTGGGGCATAAAAAGAATATTTACTATATGCAAACTTTCCCTCTCTCTGCTTTGAATCTTCTAGTATAACTTCTGGTTGTGACCATAAGGGACTTAAAACTGTAGCTTCCGATTGGTTGATTCAAAGTGCAGTCTTATAATTGAGTTTTGATTAACTATATCCGTAAAGAAGTCACCAACGCATCTCCAGAATAAAACAGGATAGCAATCTAAACATAGAATACAATTACCTGATGAACATTCCTTACCAAGCACATTAGAACGTCGTACGGATTGAGTTGTGCTCCCCATTACTGAACTATCAAGTTGCTTTGAATTACCGAGTTGTTCAAATAATGGTGTCACTAATTGGCTTCATAGTATAATTTTAATAATAGGTAGCCCAACATTGTAACAATATAGCTATTGACCGTCCTATCATCCGATTCCAATTAAGATAATCAGTGTATCTCTGAATCTCCCTGATTAATAATTTATTTGTTTAACCATTCTAAAAGCGAGGCCCATGTGGACACATATTAATTAATGAAACTGGCCAAGATACAAACGTCACTCACGATAGTAATGAAGAGCTGCATTAAGTTAATAAAGGTTTTCTTGTGTCAAATCTTTTATGGCCTCAATCTCAGTACAGAAACAATTGAATAGTATTCTGTTGTGTCGGGGAATTTTATCATTTGATTTTAAACACTACATATTGACATTGGTTTGATTATATTACAGATAATTATAGGGTAATAAAATACCTTTTTTTCAAAATGAAACTCTCCGATTATTAAAATAGCCATCATAACATGACATTCGTAAAGACTGTAATTTACGGGAGAAAGGCAAAGTGAAAAGTTCTCATAGTTAATTACTAGTCAAAATTAAAGTGAACATATACGAAGGAAATTAACGCTGGCTGATATTTTTCTCGACTTTGTTTAATTCGAGAAATACGCCAACATTTGCACGGCGTTAACTTGTCCCCTTGTACAACATTCACAATAAGATCCTTTCTTATCACACAACATGTATCCGGGCCTCTTTATATATCAATTATAAACACCTCCAATATTCCAACCAGATCATTGAGAGGATTATATAACGGCATTAATTAAGCGGACATCAGGAAGTTGATGGATAAATTCCTCGAATTATAGTATTTCAATTTGGAATAAAAATTGTCTACTTTTATTTTATTGTTAAGCGATAATAAAATAGCTGATTAACATTTGCTGAAAAACTTAATTAAATACATATGTAATTACTAGAACTGCCAATTAAATACAAGGTCTTAAACATTTATATAAGCGCTTTGTACTGTCTCAGTCTATAGACATACCAGTAAACCTTCCAGGAATCTCTAAGTTGTTTAAATGGGACCAACTATTGGAAGTATTTATCTGTTAGTTTTGTTGGCTGGATATTTTCACATGTTCACCTCGGCAACAACAGGAATGTCTGGAATGTATGTGGAAACAGAGTTGCCTCTCCTTTACGACAAGGATACATTTATCACTGACGAACTGTTTGTCGCAACACAGATACAGTGCGGTAGCAATTGTCTAAGAACAGGATGTTCAGCTTTCTTGTTCAGATCTGACGGTAAGAGTTCTTTTTCTCAATTGCATCATTTCTAAGTGGCTGCCTGTTCTCACATTCTCGCATACCAGAGGTCTTAATCGTGCCACCTGGTTTCTACATGTACTCTTACAAATTTGTAGAATTGCTCTGACAGATATTATTAACTAATAGATTTTACTTATTGTATATTTTGATTTCTTGGCCCGATCTCCCGAATCATCTCAAATCAAAATCTCAGCTCAATATTGCTCAAACATACGTACCTTTTCCAATGAAGAGCTCTTCCGGTGGCCGCTTAAACGTGCATAAAATAACACGATCTCAGTTGAGAAAAAACTCAATCTCATTTTTTTTCGTTTTGTGACATCGATTTTGAGTCTGGTCTCAGATGAGAAAAATCTCACTGATTTGAGACAATATTTGAGCTGAGATTTTCTCAATTTGAGATGCTTCGGGAGATCTCTACGTTGCCAACATTATGTGTTTGAGTACTCTCAGTCACTGAGAAAAGCGGACGTCTGTACAAATGTTCACCCGATACTATTCGGGCCTGGCTCTTTTGTTACATGATGTTAATATTTTTTAGATTTTGTTGTCGACCAGCGCTGCTTTCAGACAGCGTCAAACAATGAATACGCTGGAACCATGAACAAAACAATCACTGGTCGTGTGTGTCAGAACTGGGCGGAACAAACTCCACATTCCCATGATATTGATCAATTTCTTCACTTGATGCCGGAAAACAACTTGACCGCTGCCAAGAATTATTGCCGTGATCCTGATGGAGAGGGGTACAATTGGTGCTACACAACTGATCCGTACAGCAGATGGGAATATTGTGATGTTGGTAGATGTCTCGACAGTGGTAGTAAGTATGACTTGGTTAAAGTTCGACCACCCTGAAATTATGACTGTGCCGCTATTATGAATATCTCTAAGTTGTTAATGATCGGAAGGGTTTAGTTTATAATTTGAAGATTCGTCTGCGCCATAAATGCGAACGTTCCATTCAACAAGTCAACTAAAATGGCCTCTGTTCCAAGCCCTTTCGTCTTAGTCTATTTTAATATTGAAATAATTACTCGGTGTTTTGTAACGGAAAGCACTACAAACTAATTATGCCTTTCAGAATACTCGTTTTGGTTTTTAGCTTAATTTTCAAAACTACATTCATATATCTATTTCAGAAAACTGCCGGCTTTACAACATCACAGGAAATCCATCTGCATCCCGGACTGGATATCAGTATTTCCAATTATTTTTATGAACCAGAAGAAACTAAACATTAGTCGCAAACTGCTACTACGATGAATAAAAACGTTGAAAATCTTCACGATTAATTCTTAAACTTGTATTGAATTTCTTAAATACGATGTGTGTTTCACATGTAATGTTATCTTACTATGTATGTTTCATATTGCTTTGTGCTTGTATGTCATAGGTATAACCCAAAAACTGTCAATCAGATATTGAATTGTCTTAGGAGGATAGCGCATTTGTCAGTTTAAGGCTTTTAATATTTTACTTAAATAGCAGCTCAATATCTGCCGTCCGGTTCGGTTATCGGCGCGTAAGGATAGAAATACTCGTGTCGGTCTCTTGTATTGGTGGGAAAACGCAAGAATAGTTGCAACGCAGTGTTGAAGAGTACATCCGTAATTATTTTGACAAAAATCAAACCTACCTACCTTTAAAATTTGATGAGAAAAAAATTGTAATGTGCGATATGTGAATAAAACTGGGTTTGTAATTTTTAGCCAATTCAAAAGGAAAACCATGAAACACCTATTTATATCATTGTTACACTAGGTCTTTGAGACAACAAAATGCTCATTCTGACAACCAATCAAAGGGTGTCGTCCGAGCCTTGCAACATTAATAGACAATGTGAAAGTATTAGCGGTGTTTGCATTATTGTTTAACATACGTGATCAGTACCTAAGTGCCTAAGGTGATTCTGACCACGTACTGTTTTTAATGGTATTTTTATAAAGCACCAAATATAGCACAAACGAAAAGATCCTGATGCTAAAACCTTCAAGGAGAAGGCACTTGGCAAAGGTCTCTGTTGCAAGATAGTATCCCTCTTCAGATGTCCGCGTTGTTGCCAGAATGCTTGGTCCTAGTTTGGGGAATTAGACCCTAAAAAGACAAAATGTCTTTCTCGTGTTCAGCCCGCCGCCAACCATGCCCATCAAGGACAAACATTGACAGGTGCATGACGTTTAAGTCGATTATTGTACAAGTATACTTTAGTCATATTGAAGTTTAGCAGAAACTGCGTAATTTTACTTTAACAATAGCGTTTCCTGTACGGAATTGGAAATATATATTTTCTCTTCTGCGTTATGTTTACATAAGTTATGTGTGAAAAGCTGTCAAGAGTTGATGTTTGATTAAGTTGAAGCAGTAAAAGGCTGCATTTTTGGTGTTTTATCAATACTTTATCTCGATTGAATTATTGCATTCCTGGTAGGAAAGTCTGTATGTAGTATTTACCCGCTCGGCAAGTTCAGTTGCTAGAACTCTAGACGTTCACCTGGTAGATCCGGGTAGATTCCCGAGCTGATCAGATTGTGATCTTTCATGAGACTGGCTATGTTCATGTCGTCCATATGTGGAGAAGTTGTCAGCTGCATGCGGAATAAAAAGTTAGCACTGGTTGATTATCAATAAGAGCAAAACTGGTTAGGGCAACTGGCCGCCGTATATTACTGAAACATTGGTGAGAAACGGCATAAAATCCGATGAAAACAAATAATTCGAGAATATTTACTACACGTATATGCAAACTTTCCCTTTCTCACAGTTGATTCTTCTAGGACAATATTTACAAAACTTACTAACCGCTAACTTTTGCTGGATCCTACGGGACTTATAACTGTAGCCTCTGATTGGTTGATTCAGAGCGCATTCTTCTTATTGGCCAATGGAATGTCTGCATTCAAGAACTAATACCTTAACTCATTTTAACCTCAGACCCAGACGGGTTTATCTTTCTAACAAATGGTATTGTTCCCATTACCCGAGCTTCATTAAGAATATAGGGACTGTTTCTAAAATTCATGGACTATATTGAAATATGAATTAACATTTAAATGTATGCCCTTCAAAACTGCTTTTGAAACGCCGTTTGACCTCCGCGAAGTTTTACATTCGCACCTGTGACATTGGTTTAAATAAGCGGTTTCACAGACTAGGAAACAATTTAGGCCTTTAGTAATGATTATTAACGATGGGTTTGTATGATTTTTGTGTGATGTTCTTGCTTTGACAATTCAGAAATATCGACCAGTATCGTTAGTACCAGTACATATACTCAGCAGTTTTCAAGAGTGAACAAGAAATGTTAGGTAATGCGGTCCATGCATAATAATACAAGACGTAGGTTTAGCACACAGGCAATGACGGCCAACAAGATGGTATAACAATGGTATTAACTTATAAACAAGGAAGTTACTTACATCAGTTTTATTTCACATTGACAGAAATTATCAACAACCGTACTGAAGTATGAGTGAGTAGTGTATATGTTACCTCGTTAGACTTACTTAATATACAAAGTTCGAAACTTAATAAATGAATTAAGGGACCAGATGAATGTAAGACTAAGTCTGAGCAATGCCTTTTGCTGTTATTTAATAATGAAATGGATACTTGGAATGTTTTGCGCCAGGAATCACATTATCGTAAGGGAATAAAAGCATTCACTTGAAAACTCCACATAACTAGAATAAGTGAGCGAACATTCCCTGAGTCTCTGATTTATACATTATTTGTTTAACCATTCTAAAACCAACGCCCATGCAATCACATATTGATTAATAAACATGTTAAAGGTTCGCTCACGAATGTCACAAGGCCCTGCATTAAAATAATAATGGCTTCCCTGATGTCAGCTCTGCTTATGTCCCCAATCTCCTACGTAGCGGTCTCCTTGACAGAGTATAGAAACCTCTAACACCACAAACATTTTAATAGTAGTATGTTATTTCGGGGCTTTTTATCTTGTGATTTTAAATATTGACATTGTTCTGATTATAGGCTTATACAGATGGTGAACTTTTATGTGCATATGTCATAACCCCAAATGACTGGTCACACGTGACTTGTATGGGGAAACGATACACAAGCAAACAACATTTGAATTGAAAATGGGCAATTTTTATTTTGCCTAACAATATTTACATAACACAAAGTTTTATATCATTTCCACATAATATAAATAATGACAAAGTTTTAAATGTGTAACGATCGTTTTATTAAAATGTCCATCATCACATGACATTCGTAAAGACAGTGATTAACGTACAGTTAAGGGAGATAAGCACTGTGGTGAGGAAGTGTTACGTCCAATGTATGGGTAACTGAGTGGGTTTCATTGCCAGTTACTGAACTTTTTACTCACATGCAGGCATCTTTTGGCTTCTTCAAACAAAATTCTTACCGCATCGGTCCATGCCCCACAGTTATATTGCAGTGTCCAAAATCTTCTGAATAGACTTTCTGCCCTTTGAGTTATGTCATGTCAGGGAGAGGGCTTCTTCTTATTCCATATGGATGAAGAACCACTTATGTAGAATCGAATGTGTGTGAGCGTACGTCGGATCGTACAGACAAACAAAGCGGCATGTTTGTTTCGTTTGTTAAAAAAGGAACCTAGGCTTGAAAACATCATATTAGTCAAAACTAATGAGAGTAGATTGATGTTTTTGATTTTATTACTATCTAGTCGTAAACATCTCATAATACTACATGTATTCAAAATTGGCACGTCGCAAACTTGTTCACTTATACAGTATTCAAAATAAGATCCTCTCACAAAACATGTATCCGGGCCTCAGTTT
The DNA here is from genome assembly GCA_032209605.1 of Mactromeris polynyma. Lineage (NCBI taxonomy): Eukaryota > Metazoa > Mollusca > Bivalvia > Venerida > Mactridae > Mactromeris > Mactromeris polynyma. The sequence continues at coordinate 10,649,784 of JASFXZ010000023.1, forward strand.
CTATCAATTCAATGTTGCACTTATTGGCATTGAAGTGAAGGTGAGTGTTCGCGAACGATGTCAGTGAAGTACAGTTATTCTTTCATCTGACTGCGTAAGGTCGTAGCGCTTGAAGTGTTTAGTTGTCTCACTTTATTAAGTTTTCAAAGTAGGTTTTGTGTTAGTTCTTGAAATCAAATATGGACATCACCTCTGATATTTCCACCAGATCAGTAATGATATAAGACAACGGAGTTTATTAATAAGCAGATATCAGAATGCGGTTGCGTAAATTCCCCGAATGATAACATTTCAATTTAGAATGATACGTTTTTGTTAAGTGAATACATTAAATAATGGATTAAACTTTCCGACAAGAATTGAAGAACCATTTACAAGAACTGCCTATCAAAAAACAAGCTCTTAAACATTTATATGAGCTCTTTGTACTGTGTCAGTCTATAGGGACATACCAGTAAATCATCCAGGAAACTCAGTGTTGTTATAGTTGTTGCAATGGGACCACATTTTGGAAGTATTATTCTGTGGATTTTGTCTGCTGGATATTTTCACGTATTGCTCCCGCAAGCAACAGAAATGTCTGCAATGTATGTGGAAACACAGTTGCCTCTCCTTTACGACAAGGAAACATTCATCACTGACGAACTTTATGCCGCAACACAGATTGAGTGTGGTAGCAATTGTGGAAGAACACAATGTTCTGCTTTTTTGTTCAAATCTGACGGTAAGTTCTCTTGTCTTTTGATATAATTTATTTTTATTCTTCGAAAAATATTGATTTCTCAATTGCATCATTTCTCAGTTCTACATGTATAGTAGGACCAATATCTGATGGCATAATAATGTGTCATTTTCACGATTGATATTTTTGTGATTATTTTGTGTTGTATATATGTTCATGCTTTTGGTTGCCAAAGGCAAATATGTTTGCCGATTATGCAATAAAGTTTGTTTTGTTTTGTTTAATAATGTTTACTAATGCTTATTAGCCGACGGTTTCACTTTGCATAAAAGGGGGTGATCATTTAGAGTCTCGGTCAGTTGACGCTTGCGTTGTAAATTTTTTTTTCGAAACATGAACAATTATTCAAGTATGTACCTAGTTGTTCCTCTGTAGCTCAATTAGGTGAGTAGTCACTATGCAATCTAGAGGTAACTGGTTCGAGCCATGTTTTATGTTTCCCTTTCCCTTATGCAATTCTGTCACTTTATACAGTGTTCAGAGTGTTTCCTGCCCAATTTTGGCCTATTGTGGCCAGTTGTCTTGAATTGTCCTGTGAGCTTTTCCATCCATTAATTCCCCCCTCCCCCTCCTTTTACTGTCCACTTTGATTCTCCTAATTATTCCTTATGGTCTGTTGGGCCGTTCCTTGTGCCTCTGTTCCTTAATATGTGTACCGTTTGACCTCCTTAGGTGCGTTATGTTTTGTGGATTGTTGTTTTTCCTGGGGTCTGCGTGGGGAGGTATTGTCTTGTGTATGTGGCGTTCCCCGTAGTTACGTATTCTCTCTGTCTCATATATGTTATATTTTTTATTCACAGTGACAAAATATTTTATTCTTATTTGTTTCTCAATTTATCATTCTATACGTACATTATGAAGTAATATTTTACTTCCATTCAGATTCTATTCTTCGTTATTACCATATACATATATTGGTTTATTTTGTACAATTAAAACAATATCATAAGCATAGCAATATTGAATAGACTCGAATGCAAAATATTGCAGTTATATATAGCATGTATATACAGTTTAGCATGGCTCGTCAGCAGTGTCAGTGTTGGACGTATTAAAAAAGGCTGATGAATCTTGTTTAAAATCATATCATTTACTGTCTTGCGGACCACAGAGAAGCCAAAGCAATCCAATGATATGTTATATTTTTACCTCTTAATTTTCTTGAAACGTTTTTCACTGCTGTCCTTTTAATTCGCAACACCATCGTTTATGACACCCCAGTCATTGTAGTTATTTTTCTTTGGCAAGACATCGAAATAACAGGTTGTTTCTTAGAAGCCTATTGTACACAGAAGTCGTGAACATTTGATACAATGTCTCTGTCTTGCTGCGACAACACGAAACGCTGTTTAATCTTTTCTGCCAAAATTGTTTTATGTTTACAAATATTTATCAAGGTTGCAGCGATACACCCTAACATATTTCGTGAAAAGCATGATACTTTCGCGCTTAAAATAATTCATGGAAGAATATGAATGTCAGGATTCGAACACGGATAGTCAGCTTTGAGATTCTGATGCGTATACATTACGCTATGTAATAAACACGCTGATTTATATCTATGCATTTATATGTTCTTTTTTAAAATCAGGAAATGCGCCTACATGAGCATTATCATTGAACTAACCTGTAATTTAATATGGACCGATCCAACCAATGAAGTTTTGACAATGTGTTTGTACCTTCAGATCTTGGCCGTGATATACTGGCTGTCAATTCTGTCAATTCTCGCATTCTCGCATACCGAATGTCTAATTGACGGTGTTTCCTGGTTTCTGCATATGTACTCTTATGAAGGCATCAGTTGAAGAACAGTTTGTAGAATTGCTCTGACAAATATATTCATTGCACTTATATGTTTGTATTTTGTGAATCATGAGCATAATGGCGCTTAATTTCTGAATTAGAATAATGACATATTATTCCCTAATAGATTAAACTTACTATATATTTTGCTTTTTAATCTATGTACATTGCCAACGTATAGTGTTATAGTACTCTCTCAGTCACTTGGAAAACTGGACGTCTGTACAAATGTTCATCCGAGTGTAGCACATGACCCTTGATGTGAATAGTTTAGGTAGGAAAACCCGCTTCCGTGAATAGTTTAGATACGACAACCCACTTTCAGAATATATCAAGTAGGACAAAACCCCGTCTTTGAATAAATTAGGTAAAATAAAACCCCTTCCGTGAATGTAGATTCTAGATGAAATCCCTTCTGAGAATATTCCAGGTAGGACCGACAATACCGGCCTCTCACTAAGGTTTGAAATGAACTAGCTAAAACAAAATGTTTTTTATAATAAATAATTGATAGGAGTTTTGTCACAAATTGATTCGAACATATCCATATTTTCGTTAGCAGTTACAGAATTCTTGATTCTGCATATTCTCCTATGTTTTATCCAGAATATTTGTTTCAAACTAGTATATGGTCCTGATTTTTTGTTACATGATGTTCATATTTTTCAGATGTTGCGTACGACCCACACTGCTATCAGACAGCGTCACACAATCAATACACAGGAACCATGAACACAACAATCACTGGTCGTGTGTGTCAAAACTGGGCGGAACAAACTCCACATGCCCATGATATTGATGAATATGTTCACATGATGCCGGAAAACAACTTGGTCGCTGCCAAGAATTATTGCCGTGATCCTGATGGAGAGGGGCACAATTGGTGCTACACAACTGATCCGAACAGCAGATGGGAATTTTGTGATGTTGGTAGATGTATCGACAGTGGTAGTAAGTATGACTTGGTTAAAATTCGACCACCCTGAAATTATGACTGTGCCGATATTATGAGTAGCTCTAAGTTGTGAATTTTCGTGAGGCTCAGTTTATAATTTCAAGAATCGTCTGCGCCATAAATGAGAACATCCCATTCAACAAGTCTACTACTGTCGCCTCTGTTCGAAGCCCTTTCGTTTTGGTCTAATTTAATATTGAAAACAAATAATAATTTTAATTACTCGATGTTTTGTAAAGGAAAAAAACTACAAAATAATTATGCCTTTCAGAATACTCGTTTTGCTTTTTAGCGTAATTTTCGCAACTACATTTATGTAATTATTTCAGAAAACTGCCGGCTTTACAGCATCACAGGAAATCCATCTGCATTCCGGACTGGATATCGGTATTTCAAATTAGTTTAATGAACCAGTCTAAGAAATTAAACATTCGTCACAAACTGCTCCTGCGATGAATTACGGTGTCAATTTACACGATTAGTTTTCTTTATTGAAGTTCTGAAATACGATATGTGTTTCACATGTATATTATCTACTATGGAGGTTTATATTGCTATGTGTTTGTATGCCATAGTTATAACCGGAAAACTGTCCATCAGATATTGCATTGTCCGAGAAGGATAGCGCATTTGTTAGTTTAAGGCTTTTTAATATTTTACTTAAATAGCAGCTCAATAATTTATCTGCAGTCCAGTATCATCGGTTCGGTTACCAGTACACTATTAAGCTTCACCGACTTAATATTAGACTGTGTAAACATATTGTGCGGCTCTGGATGAAATACTTATTATACGGATATAGAATATATACATGATTTATGCTGATCTTAAATCGAATTGAAATACATGTATCTAGTAATTGATACGCCAAAATTGTCCGAAAAAGCAGCGCGAAAGCAGAATTATTTGGGGTTATACATAACAATAGCGTTTCCTGTACGCAAATAGAAATTGATATTTTCTCATCTGTGTTATGTTTATATATAATTATGTGTGGAAAACTGTCAATAGTTCATGTTTAATTAAGTTGAAGCAGTGAAATGCTTAATTTTTTGTATTGAATTATTTCACGTAGATCCAGTTGGTATGAACTGTTTTATTGAAAAAACGTAGATCCAGTTTATATTTAGTTTGAAATAGTATTTTATGTTGATCGAGGGACAGAGCAGCTGACTCCTGATCCTCAGGTGACGAGTTCCAATTAGTGCGTTCCATGCGCAAGCTTGTACAGCGACCTTCACAATCCCTGATTTATGCTCAATTCAGTTTTAAAACTCAGGGAGAAGTCATTGGTATAAGCTATGATAACTTGTTTCACAATCAATGTTGAATAAATCATTTGATGCTTAATAGTGTTTATCAATAATTTGTCTTGATTGGGCAATTATATTCCTGGTAGGAAAGTCTGTATGTAGTATTTACCCGCCCGGCTAGTTCAGTTGCTGGAACACTATACGTTCACCTGGTAGATCCGGGTTGATTCCCGAGCTGATCAGGTTATGTACTTCCATGACATTGGCTATGGTCATGTCCTCCATATGTGAAGAAGTGGTCAGTTGAATGCGGAAGAGAAATTTTTACTAATTGATAATCAATACCAGGAAAGCTGGTTAAGGCAACTGGCCGCCATATATAATTGAAACATTGTTGAGAAACTGCAGCTAATCCGATGAAAACAAACAAATCGAGAATATTTACTTCATGTATATGCAAACTTTCCCTTTCTCTGATTTGAATCTTCTAGCACAATATTTACAAAACTAACTGACTGCTTACTTCTTCTTGTGATCATAAGGGACTTATAACTGTAGCCTCTGATTCAGAGCGCATTCTTCTAATTATATGTTAATTCGTTTAGCATCATTTATCCTGTCACTTGCTGTAATTTCGACCCGATAACAGGGTGCCTGATATTTTTGCTTTATCTGGTCACATGACTTTTATCTCACGTCACATGACCACGTGACTAGCCGGACTATTTGTAGTTCAGTATCGCGATGTTATAATTTTCCCGGACTTACTAAAACAATGGATTTTTCAATTGAATACTGAAACAATTTTCATACTTTTTGTATATTCCATATAATGAAATGTTAATTTCCCCAAAATTGTTCTATTTCCTTCAAGCGGTGCTTAATCTCATCCTTTATTAGACAAACCCGGTCTGCAGTTTGACCCGAATGTAAGTGCTTACTGGAACACGTAGTAAACAACGTAGTCAAACACATTCGTTTATTTACACCATTGGAACAACATCATGTCGGAAATTTGGGTCCACCTGCGTTTGAACTCATAAGGGCCTTCCGCTCACCCGATAAATTCCTCCGCCTTGCCTGATAAACTTTCTCATTCCACGTCACTAACATATTATTCTCTATATTTATATGTTAGACAGACATAATATAAAAATAGATCTGCAGTCAGAATGTCATAAATGAATTTAGGTGACGTAGATGAATATAAGAGAAAGTCTGAGCAAGGCCTTTGGCTGTAATTTAATTATAAAATGGATACTTTTTGTCGTTTTGATTGAGTTGTGTTTCCGATTACTAACGTATCAAGCTGTATTTTACCGCCGAGTTGTTCCTATAATGGTGTCACTAATTGGTTTCAGACTGATATTTCAATATTTGCTAACAACATTGTTATATACCGAACTGGCCCATTATACGGTACACATACAAAGAATAAGTGATCAAACATGCTCTGAATCTCTCTGATCAAAAATGTATTTGTTTAATCATTAAATAAAACCCATAGATCTACCTATTTAAGCACACATTAATTAATCAACATATTAAAAATACAAACAACGCTCATGAATGTCACGAGGCCCTGTATTAAAGTAATAAGGCTTCATTGGTGTCAGCTCTGCTTATGTCTCAAATCTCCTACGCAGCGGTCTTTCTTTACAAGGTATAGAAACCTCTGCCACCACAAACATTTTAATAGTAGTCTGTTATTTCGGGGGCTTTTTATCTTTTGATTTTAAATATTACATATTGACATTGTTCTGATTATATCACATAGGCTAATAGAGATGGCGAAATTAAATAATGACACAACAAATTATGACATGGTTTTCATTGTATAACGGTCGTTTTATTAAGATACCCATCATCACATGACATTCGTAAAGACAAGTCATAAACGGTGATAAGCACTTTGAGAAAGTATTATGTCCAATGTATGGTTAACCGAGTGGGTTTGACTGCCAGTTACTGCACTTTTTACTCACATGCAGGCATTTATGGCTTTTCTAAACAAAATACGTATCGTATCGGCCCATGTCCCACAGTTATATTGCAGTGACCAAAACCTTCTGAATAGAACACTTTCTGTCCTATGAGTTATGTGATGTCAGTGAGAGGGCTTCTTCTTCTTCCATATCGATGAAGAACCACTAATATAATACCGTCGCATCGTACAGACAAATGTTTTGCACTGTCTTATGTATGTGGCGTTCCCTGTTGCAACTTATTCATTCTCTTTGAAAACTAATGAGGGTAGTGTGAACATTGTTTAGTTTTATTACTTTCTGGTCGTTAAAATCGCAAAATTAATTTCTAGTCAAAATTGAAGGAAGATGGCTTAATTTATTTTATATCACTTAAGATACTGTAAGAATAATCTAGAGTCATAGCATGATTTAATGATAAAATTTGTTATGGTATTGAAATACGTTGCTTACTATATCTCGCAGTATGCTGCAGGCATATCATTGCACCGCTACTCATTATCAAAAGAGGTATGCCCCCAGTCACTACTAACCCTGTTACATTGCACAAAGACCATTCAGGATTAATGTGTACTGATGTTTTTTAACGCTGTTACATTGCACGTACTTAATACGTAGCCACTTTGCCAGTAGCGAATCGTCGATATGAGTAAATCTTTTGTTCAATTATTTAATCGTCAATAGAAAATATACATGTTCGACTTGTCAAGGCATCCGCCTTGGGAGCAGGAGGTCGAATGTTCGGATCTCAGTAGGAGTCTGTTCTGATATTACTGGTTGATATAGCCGCCAGCTAGTTTAATGTTGGTTACTGTATGGCTACCGGCCTGGTGTTTGGCATTAAAGGATATGATAAGCACATAACTTTACTTAATACCATGCACATTTACGTTGGCTGAATTTGTCCACTTATACAGTTTTCAAAATAAGATCCTCTCAAAGCAAGTATCCGGGCCTCAGTTTCTATCAATTCAATGTTGCACGTATTGTCATTGTAGTCAAGGTGAGTGTTCACGAACGATGTCAGTGAAGCACAGTTATTATTTAATCTGACTCCCTGAGGTCGTAGCGCTTGAAATGTATAGTTGTCTCACTTTATTAAGTTTTTAAAGTAGGTTTTGTGTTAGTTCTTGAAATCAAATATGGACATCACCTCTGATATTTCCACCAGATCAGTAATGGTATAAGATAACGGAGTTTATTAATAAGCAGATATCAGAATGCGGTTGTGAAAATTCCCCGAATTATAATATTTCAATTTAGAAGGATACGTCTTTGTTAAGTGAATACATTAAATAATTGATTAAAATTTCCGACAAGAATTGAAAAAACATTTACTAGAACTGCCAATAAAAAACCAAGCTCTTGTACTTTGTCAGTCTATAGAGACACACCAGTAAATCTTTAAGGAATCTCAGTGCTGATACAGTTGTTGTAATGGGACCAAATTTTGGAAGTATTTTTCTGTGGAGTTTGTCTGCTGGATATTTTCACATATTTCTCACGCAAGCAGCAGAAATGTCTGCAATATATGTGGAAACAGAGTTGCCTCTCCTTTACGACAAGGATACATTCATCACTGACGAGCTATATGCCGCAACACAGATTCGGTGCGGTCGCAATTGTCGGAGAACAGGATGCTCTGCTTTCTTGTTCAAATTTGACGGTAAGTTCTCATGTCTTTTACTAAAAGCAATTTTCCTCCCAAGTGCATAATTTCTAAGTTCTAGTTGCTGCCAATTCTCGCTTTCTCCCAGATGTCTAATCAACCGTGCCACTTGGTTCGACTTGAAAGCCTGTTGAACAACTGTTTAAATAGTTTCTGTACTTGTACATTTATAAAGGCAACAGTTGAAGAACAATTTGAAGATTTGCTGTGACAAATATATACTTACATGTTTGCATTTTGTGAATCGTGGGCATAATGCCTCAATCTCTGTATTAGTTTAGTAATAAATTATTCACCAATAGATTAAACGTTCTATTTATTTGCTTTTTGATCTCTGAACCTTGTCAACGTATTGTATTTGAGTACTCTTAGTCACTGAGAAAAACGGACGTCTGTACAAATGTCTATCCGAGTGTAGAATATGACCATTTACGTGAATATTTCAAGTAGGAAAAACTCCTCCTGTGAATATGTTACGTAGGACAAATCCCTCCTGTGAATATTTTAGGTAGAAAAAACCCCTTCATTGAATATATTACGTAGGACAACCTTTTTAGAATATTTCAGGTAGGACAAACCCCTTCTGAAATATGCCAGGTAGGATCGACAATGCCTCTCTCACTAAGGTTTGAAAATGCACAAGCTAAAACAAAATGTTTGCTATGATAAATCATAGATAGGGGTTGTGTCACAAATTGATTCGAACATTGTCCATACTTTCTTCAGCAGTTTCAGAATTCTTGATTCTGCATATTGCTTTTTTTTATCCAGAATAATAGTTTCAAGCTATCATATGGTCCTGACTTTTTTGTTACATGATGTTCATATTTTTCAGATTTTGTTGATGTCCAGCACTGCTATCAGACAGCGTCACACAATAAATACGCAGGAACCATGAACACAACAATCACTGGTCGTGTGTGTCAGAACTGGGCGGAACAAACACCACATGCTCATGGTATGAATCAATATGTTCACACAATGCCGGAAAACAGCATGACCGCTTCCAAGAACTATTGCCGTGATCCAGATGGAACCGGTCACAATTGGTGCTACACAACTGATCCGAACAGCAGATGGGAATTTTGTGATGTTGGTAGATGTATCGACAATGGTAGTAAGTATGACTTGGTTAAAATGCGACCATACCGAAGTTGTGACAGTGCCGCTATTACGAGTAGCTCTAAGTTGTGAATGACCGGGGGTTCAGTTTATAATTTGAAGATTCGTCTGCGCCATAAATGCGAACATTCCATTCAACAAGTCAACTACCATGGCCTCTGTTACAGCAGATGGGAATTTTGTGATGTTGGTAGATGTATCGACAATGGTAGTAAGTATGACTTGGTTAAAATTCGACCATACCGAAGTTATGACAGTGCCGCTATTACGAGTAGCTCTAAGTTGTGAATGACCGGGGGGTTCAGTTTATAATTTTAAGATTCGTCTGCGCCATAAATGCGAACATTCCATTCAACAAGTCAACTACCATGGCCTCTGTTGCAAGCCCTTTCGTCTTAGTCTATTTTAATATTGAAATAATTACTCGGTGTTTTGTAACGGAAAACACTACAAACTAATTATGCCTTTCAGAATACTCGTTTTGTTTTTTAGCTTAATTTTCAAAACTACATTCATATATCTATTTCAGAAAACTGTCGGCTTTACAACATCACAGGAAATCCATCTGGATTCCGGACTGGATATCAGTATTTCAAATTAGTTATATGAACCAGCCTAAGAAATTAAACATTAGTCGCAAACTGCTACTGCAATGAATTACGATGATTTTTTTTATGATTAGTACTTTAACTTAAATTTTCTTAAATACGTTGTGTGTTTCACATGTAATGTTATCTTACTATGTTTATATCTATGTGTTTGTTTGTTATAGTTATAACCCGAAAACTGACCATCAGATATTGAATTGTCTGAGGATGATAGCGCATTTGTCAGTTTACGGCTTTTTTAACATTTTACTCAATATCTGCCGTCCAGTATCAACGGTTCGGTTACCAGTACAATATTAAGCTTCACCGACTTAATATTGGCCTGTGGAAACATATTGTGCGGCTCTGGATGAAACATTAATTATACGGATATAGAATATATACATGATTTATGCTGATCTCAAATCGAATTGAAATACATGTATCTAGTAATTGATACGCCAAAATTATCCGAAAAAGCAGCTCGAAAGCATCTGGGGTTATACTTAACAATAGCGTTTCCTGTACGCAAATAGAAATTGATATTTTCTCATATGTGTTATGTTTACATATACTTTATGTGTGAAAAGCTGTCAAGAGTTCATGTTTAATTAAGTTGGAGCAGTGAAATAATTATTGTTTTGTATTGAATTCTGTCACGTAGATCCAGTTTGCATGTACTGTTTTATTGAAAAAATGTACGTACGTACATGTTTATATTTAGCTTGAAATAGTATTTTGTGTTGATCGAGGGACAGAGCAGCTGACTCCTGATCATCAGGTGACAAGTTCCAATTCGTTCGTTACATGCGCAAGCTTGTACAGCGACCTTCACAATCCCTGATTTATGCTAAATTCAGTTTTGAAACTCAGGGAGAAGTCATTGAAAGTCATTGATATAAGCTATGATAACTTGTTTCACAATCAATGTTGAATAAATCATTTGATGCTTAATAGTGTTTTATCAATAATTTGTCTTGATTGGGCAATTGTATTCCTGGTAGGAAAGTCTGTATGTAGTATTAACCCGTCCGGCTAGTTCAGTTGCTGGAACACTATACGTTCACCTGGTAGATCCGGGTTGATTCCCGAGCTGATCAAGTTATGTACTTCCATGACATTGGCTATGGTCATGTCCTCCATATGTGAAGAGGTGGTCAGTTGAATGCGGAAGAGAAATTTTTACTAGTTGATAATCAATACCAGGAAAGCTGGTTAAGGCAACTGGCCGCCATATATAATTGAAACATTGTTGAGAAACTGCAGCTAATCCGATGAAAACAAACAAATCGAGAATATTTACTTCATGTATATGCAAACTTTCCCTTCCTCTGATTTGAATCTTCTAGCACAATATTTACAAAACTAACTGACTGCTTACTTCTGCTTGTGATCATAAGGGACTTATAACTGTAGCCTCTGATTCAGAGCGCATTCTTCTAATTTAATGTTAATTCGTTTAGCATCATTTATCCTGTCACTTGCTGTAATTTCGACCCGATAACAGGGTGCCTGATATTTTTTGCTTTATCTGGTCACATGACTTTTATATCACGTCACATGACCACGTGACTAGCCGGGCTATTTTTAGTTCAGTATCGCGATGTTATAATTTTCCCGGACTTACTAAAACAATGGATTTTTCAATTGAATACTGAAACAATTTTCATATTTTTTGTATATTCCATATAATGAAATGTTAATTTCCCCAAAATTGTTCTATTTCCTTCAAGCGGTGCTTAATCTCATCCTTTATTAGACAAACCCGGTCTGCAGTTTGACCCGAATGTAAGTGCTTACTGGAACACGTAGTAAACAACGTAGTCAAACACATTCGTTTATTTACACCATTGGAACAACATCATGTCGGAAATTTGGGTCCATCTGCGTTTGAACTCATCAGGGCCTTCCGCTCACCCGATAAATTCCTCCGCCTTGACTGATAAACTTTCTCATTCCACGTCACTAATATATTATTCTCTATATTTATATGTTAGACAGACATAACATAAAAATAGATCTGCAGTCAGAATGTCATAAATGAACTTAGGTGACGTAGATGAATATAAGAGAAAGTCTGAGCAAGGCCTTTGGCTGTAATTTAATTATAAAATGGATACTTTTTGTCGTTCTGATTGAGTTGTGTTTCCGATTATTAACGTATCAAGCTGTATTTAACCGCCGAGTTGTTCCAATAATGGTGTCACTAATTGGTTTCAGACTGATATTTCAATATTTGCTAACGCAACATTGTTATATACCGAACTGGCCCATCATACGGTACACATACAAAGAATAAGTGATCAAACATGCTCTGAATCTCTCTGATCAAAAATGTATTTGTTTAATCATTCTAAAACCCATAGATCTACCTATTTAAGCACACATTAATTAATCAACATATTAAAAATACAAACAACGCTCATGAATGTCACGAGGCCCTGTATTAAAGTAATAAGGCTTCATTGGTGTCAGCTCTGCTTATGTCTCAAATCTCCTACGCAGCGGTCTTTCGTTACGAGGTACAGAAACCTCTGCCACCACAAACACTTTAATAGTAGTCTGTTATTTCGGGGGCTTTTTATCTTTTGATTTTAAATATTACATATTGACATTGTTCTGATTATATCATAGGCTAATAGAGATGGCGAAATTAAATAATGACACAACACATTATGACATGGTTTTCATTGTATAACGGTCGTTTTATTAAGATACCCATCATCACATGACATTCGTAAAGACAAGTCATAAACGGTGATAAGCACTTTGAGAAAGTATTATGTCCAATGTATGGTTAACCGAGTGGGTTTGACTGCCAGTTACTGCACTTTTTACTCACATGCAGGCATTTATGGCTTTTCTAAACAAAATACGTATCGCATCGGCCCATGTCCCACAGTTATATTGCAGTGACCAAAACCTTCTGAATAGAACACTTTCTGTCCTATGAGTTATGTGATGTCAGTGAGAGGGCTTCTTCTTCTTCCATATCGATGAAGAACCACTAATATAATACCGTCGCATCGTACAGACAAATGTTTTGCACTGTCTTATGTATGTGGCGTTCCCTGTTGCAACTTATTCATTCTCTTTGAAAACTAATGAGGGTAGTGTGAACATTGTTTAGTTTTATTACTTTCTGGTCGTTAAAATCTCAAAATTAATTTCTAGTCAAAATTGAAGGGAGGTGGCTTAATTTATTTTATATCACTTAAGATACTGTAAGAATAATCTAGAGTCATAGCATGATTTAATGATGAAATTTGTTATGAAATTGAAATACGTTGCTAACTATATCTCGCAGTATGCTGCAGGCATATCATTGCACCGCTACTCATTATCAAAAGAGGTATGCCCCCAGTCACTACTAACCCTGTTACATTGCACAAAGACCATTCAGGATTAATGTGTACTGATGTTTTTTAACGCTGTTACATTGCACGTACTTAATACGTAGCCACTTTGCCAGTAGCGAATCGTCGATATGAGTAAATCTTTTTTTTTTGTTCAATTATTTAATCGTCTATAGAAAATATACATGTTCGACTTGTCAAGGCATCCGCCTTGGGAGCAGGAGGTCGAATGTTCGGATCTCAGTAGGAGTCTGTTCTGATATTACTGGTTGATATAGCCGCCAGCTAGTTTAATGTTGGTTACTGTATGGCTACCGGCCTGGTGTTTGGCATTAAAGGATATGATAAGCACATAACTTTAATTTATACCATGCACATTTACGTTGGCTGAATGTGTCCACTTATACAGTATTCAAAATAAGATCCTCTCAAAACATGTATCCGGGCCTCAGTTTCTATCAATTCAATGTTGCACGTATTGTCATCGTAGTCAAGGTGAGTGTTCACGAACGATGTCAGTGAAGCACAGTTATTATTTAATCTGACTCCCTGAGGTCGTAGCGCTTGAAATGTATAGTTGTCTCACTTTATTAAGTTTTTAAAGTAGATTTTGTGTTAGTTCTTGAAATCAAATATGGACATCACCTCTGATATTTCCACCAGATCAGTGATGGTATAAGATAACGGAGTTTATTAATAAGCAGATATCAGAATGCGGTTGTGAAAATTCCCCGAAAAATAATATTTCAATTTAGAAGGATACGTCTTTGTTAAGTGAATACATTAAATAATTGATTAAAATTTCCGACAAGAATTGAAAAAAACATTTACTAGAACTGCCAATGAAAACCAAGCTCTTGTACTTTGTCAGTCTATAGAGACACACCAGTAAATCTTTAAGGAATCTCAGTGCTGATACAGTTGTTGTAATGGGACCAAATTTTGGAAGTATTTTTCTGTGGAGTTTGTCTGCTGGATATTTTCACATATTTCTCACGCAAGCAGCAGAAATGTCTGCAGTGTATGTCGAAACAGAGTTGCCTCTCCTTTACGACAAGGATACATTCATCACTGACGAGCTATATGCCGCAACACAGATTCGGTGCGGTCGCAATTGTCAGAGAACAGGATGTTCTGCTTTCTTGTTCAAATCTGACGGTAAGTTCTCTTGTCTTTTACTAAAAGCAATATTCCTCCCAAGTTCATCATTTCTAAGTTCTAGTTGCTGCCAATTCTCGCTTTCTCCCAGATGTCTAATCAACCGTGCCACTTGGTTCGACTTGAAAGTCTGTTGAACAACTGTTTAAATAGTTTCTGTACTTGTACATTTATAAAGGCAACAGTTGAAGAACAATTTGAAGATTTGCTGTGACAAATATATACTAACATGTTTGCATTTTGTGAATCGTGGGCATAATGCCTGAATTTCTGTATTAGTTTAATAATAAATTATTCACCAATAGATTAAACGTACTATTTATTTTGCTTTTTGATCTCTGAACGTTGTCAACGTATTGTATTTGAGTACTCTTAGTCACTGAGAAAAACGGACGTCTGTACAAATGTCTATCCGAGTGTAGAATATGACCATTTACGTGAATATTTCAAGTAGGACAAACCCCTCCTGTGAACATTTATGTAGGAAAAACTCCTCCTGTGAATATGTTACGTAGGACAAATCCCTCCTGTGAATATTTAGGTAGGAAAAACCCCTTCATTGAATATATTACGTAGGACAACCTTTTTAGAATATTTCAGGAAGGACAAACCCCTTCTGAAATATGCCAGGTAGGATCGACAATGCCTCTCTCACTAAGGTTTGAAAATGCACAAGCTAAAACAAAATGTTTGCTATGATAAATCATAGATAGGGGTTGTGTCACAAATTGATTCGAACAATGTCCATATTTTCTTCAGCAGTTTCAGA
Source organism: Mactromeris polynyma (assembly GCA_032209605.1). Lineage (NCBI taxonomy): Eukaryota > Metazoa > Mollusca > Bivalvia > Venerida > Mactridae > Mactromeris > Mactromeris polynyma. The sequence goes on from JASFXZ010000023.1 coordinate 10,665,186, forward strand.
ATTCTTGATTCTGCATATTGCTTTAATTTTTATCCAGAATAATAGTTTCAATCTATCATATGGTCTTGACTTTTCGTTACATGATGTTCATATTTATCAGATTTTGTTGATGTCCAGCACTGCTATCAGACAGCGTCACACAATAAATACGCAGGAACCATGAACACAACAATCACTGGTCGTGTGTGTCAGAACTGGGCGGAACAAACTCCACATGCCCATTATATTGATCAATTTCTTCACATGATGCCGGAAAACAACTTGACCGCTGCCAAGAATTATTGCCGTGATCCTGATGGAGAGGGGTACAATTGGTGCTACACAACTGATCCGAACAGCAGATGGGAACATTGTGATGTTGGTAGATGTATCGACAGTGGTAGTAAGTATGACTTGGTTAAAATTCGACCATACCGAAGTTATGACTGTGCCGCTATTACGAGTAGCTCTAAGTTGTGAATGACCGGGGGGTTCAGGTTATAATTACAAGCATCGTCTGCGCCATAAATACGAACATCCCATTCAAAAAGTCAGCTACCATGGCCTCTGTTCCAAGCCCTTTCGTCTTAGTCTATTTTAATATTGAAAATAAAGAATTCTTTTAATTACTCGATGTTTTGAAACGGAAAACATTACAAAATAATTATGCCTTTCAGAATACTCGTTTTGGTTTTTAGCTTAATTTTCAAAACCACATTCATATATCTATTTCAGAAAACTGCCGGCTTTACAACATCACAGGAAATCCATCTGCATTCCGGACTGGATATCAGTATTTCAAATTAGTTATATGAACCAATCTAAGATATTAAACATTAGTCACAAACTGCTACTGCAATGAATTACGGTGAATTTTTTTATGATTAGTACTTTAACTTAATTTTTCTTAAATACGTTGTGTGTTTCACATGTAATGTTATCTTACTATGTATATTGCTATGTGTTTGTATGTCATAGTTATAACCCGATAACTGACCATCAGATATTGAATTGTCTGAGGAGGATAGCGCATTTGTCAGTTTACGGCTTTTTAAACTTTTACTCAATATCTGCCGTCCAGTATCAACGGTTCGGTTACCAGTACAATATCAAGCTCCACCGACTTAATATTGGCCTGTGGAAACATATTGTGCGGCTCTGGATGAAACACTAATTATACGGATATAGAATATATACATGATTTATGCTGATCTCAAATCGAATTGAAATACATGTATCTAGTAATTGATACGCCAAAATTATCCGAAAAAGCAGCTCGAAAGCATCTCGGGTTATACTTATAACAATAGCGTTTCTTGTACGAAAATAGAAATCGATATTTTCTCATATGTGTTATGTTTACATATACTTTATGTGTGAAAAGCTGTCAATAGTTCATGTTTAATTAAGTTGGAGCAGTGAAATAATTATTGTTTTGTATTGAATTCTGTCACGTAGATCCAGTTTGCATGTACTGTTTTATTGTACGTACGTACATGTTTATATTTAGCTTGAATAGTATTTTATGTTGATCGAGGGACAGAGCAGCTGACTCCTGATCATCAGGTGACAAGTTCAAATTCGTTCGTTACATGCGCAAGCTTGTACAGCGACCTTCACAATCCCTGATTTATGCTAAATTCAGTTTTGAAACTCAGGGAGAAGTCATTGAAAGTCATTGATATAAGCTGTGATAACTTGTTTTACAATCAATGTTGAATAAACCATTTGATGCTTAATAGTGTTTTATCAATAATTTGTCTTGATTGGGCAATTGTATTCCCGGTAGAAAGGTCTTTATGTAGTATTTACCCGGCCGGCTAGTTCAGTTGCTAGAACACTAGACGTTCTCCTGGTAGATTCGGGTTGATTCCCGAGCTGATCAGATTTTGATCTTCCATGACATTGGCTAGGGTCATGTCATCCATGTGTGGAGAAATTGTCAGCTGCATGCGGATGAGAAAGTTAGTACTGGTTGATAATCAATACAAGAAAACTGGTTAGGGTAACTGGCCGCCGTATATTACTGAAACATTGGTGAGAAACGGCATAAAATCCGATGAAAACAAATAATTCGAGAATATTTACTACACGTATATGCAAACTTTCCCTTTCTCACAGTTGATTCTTCTAGGACAATATTTACAAAACTTACTTACCGCTAACTTTTGCTTGATCCTAAGGGACTTATAACTGTAGCCTCTGATTGATTGATTCAGAGCGCATTCTTCTTATTGACCAATGGAATGTCTGCATTCAAGAAATAGTACCTTAACTCATTTTAATCTCAGATCAAGACGGGTTTATCTTTCTAACAAATGGTATTGTTCCCATTACCCGAGCTTCATTAAGAAAATAGGGACTGTTTCTAAAATTCATGGACTATATTGAAATATGAATTAACATTTAAATGTATGCCCTTCAAAACTGCTTTTGAAACGCCGTTTGACCTCCACGAATTTTTACATTCGCACCTGTGACATTGGTTTAAATAAGCGGTTTCACAGACTTGGAAACAATTTAGGGCTTTAGTAATGATTATTAACGATGGGTTTGTATGATTTTTGTGTGATGTTCTTGCTTTGACAATTCAGAAATATCGACCAGTATCGTTAGTACCAGTACATATACTCAGTAGTTTTCAAGAGTGAACAAGAAATGTTAGGTAATGCGGTCCATGCATAATAATACAAGACGTAGGTTTAGTACACAGGCAATGACGGCCAACAAGATGGTATAACAATGGTATTAACTTATAAACAAGGAAGTTACTTACATCAGTTTTATTTCAGATTGACAGAAATTATCAACAACCGTACTGAAGTATGAGTGAGTAGTTTATATGTTACCTCGTTAGACTTACATAATATACAAATTTCTGAACTTAATAAATGAATTTAGGAGGCCAGATGATTGGATACTTCGAATGTTTTGCGCCAGGAATCACATTATCGTAAGGGAATAAAAACATTCAATTGAAAACTCCACATAACTAGAATAAGTGAGCGAACATTCCCTGAGTCCCTGATTTATACATTATTTGTTTAACCATTTTAAAACCCACGCCCATGCAATCACACATTGATTAATAAACATGTTAAAGGTTCGCTCACGAAAGTCACAAGGCCCTGCATTAAAATAATAATGGCTTCCCTGGTGTCAGCTCTGCTTATATCCACAATCTCCTACGTAGCGGTCTCCTTGACAAAGTATAGAAACCTCTAACACCACAAACATTTTAATAGTAGTATGTTATTTCGGGGCGTTTATCTTGTGATTTTAAATATTGACATTGTTCTGATTATAGGCTAATACAGATGGTGAACTTAAATAATGACAAAGTTTTAAATGTGTAACGATCGTTTTATTAAAATGTCCATCATCACATGACATTCGTAAAGACAGTGATTAACGTACAGTTAAGGGAGATAAGCACTGTGGTGAGGAAGTGTTATGTCCAATGTATGGTTAACTGAGTTGGTTTGACTGCCAGTTACTGAACTTTTTACTCACATGCAGGCATCTTTTGGCTTCTTCAAACAAAATTCTAACCGCATCGGTCCATGTCCCACAGTTATATTGCAGTGTCAAAAATCTTCTGAATAGACTTTCTGCCCTATGAGTTATGTCATGTCAGGGAGAGGGCTTCTTCTTATTCCATATGGATGAAGAACCACTTATGTAGAATCGAACGGTAGTGGAATCAAAGCGCTGTGTGTGAGCGTACGTCGGATCGTACAGACAAACAAAGCGGCATGTTTGTTTCGTTTGTTGAAAATGGACCTAGGCTTGAAAACATCATATTAGTCAAAACTAATGAGAGTAGAGTGATTTTTTTTATTTTAATACTATCTAGTCGTAAACATCTCATAATACTACATGTATTCAAAATTGGCACGTCGCAAACTTGTTCACTTATACAGTATTCAAAATAAGATCCTCTCACAAAACATGTATCCGGGCCTCAGTTTCTATCAATTCAATGTTGCACTTATTGGCATTGAAGTGAAGGTGAGTGTTCGCGAACGATGTCAGTGAAGTACAGTTATTCTTTCATCTGACTGCGTAAGGTCGTAGCGCTTGAAGTGTTTAGTTGTCTCACTTTATTAAGTTTTCAAAGTAGGTTTTGTGTTAGTTCTTGAAATCAAATATGGACATCACCTCTGATATTTCCACCAGATCAGTAATGATATAAGACAACGGAGTTGATTAATAAGCAGATATCAGAATGCGGTTGCGTAAATTCCCAGAATGATAACATTTCAATTTAGAATGATACGTTTTTGTTAAGTGAATACATTAAATAATGGATTAAACTTTCCGACAAGAATTGAAGAACCATTTACAAAACTGCCTATCAAAAAACAAGCTCTTAAACATTTATATGAGCTCTTTGTACTGTGTCAATCTATAGAGACATACCAGTAATCATCCAGGAAACTCAGTGTTGTTATAGTTGTTGCAATGGGACCACATTTTGGAAGTATTTTTCTGTGGATTTTGTCTGCTGGATATTTTCACGTATTGCTCCCGCAAGCAACAGAAATGTCTGCAATGTATGTGGAAACACAGTTGCCTCTCCTTTACGACCTGGATACATTCATCACTGACGAACTTTATGCCGCAACACAGATTAAGTGTGGTAGCAATTGTCGAAGAACACAATGTTCTGCTTTTTTGTTCAAATCTGACGGTAAGTTCTCTTGTCTTTTGATATAATTTATTTTTATTCTTCGAAAAATATTGATTTCTCAATTGCATCATTTCTCAGTTCTACATGTATAGTAGGACCAAGATCTGATGGCATAATTATGTGTCATTTTCACGATTGATATTTTTGTGATTATTTTGTGTTGTATATATGTTCATGCTTTTGGTTGCCAAAGGCAAATATGTTTAGACGATGTACTTTGTATAAGTCTAAATAAAATATATGTTCTGTTCTATATTAAATTAGCTCTTGTTTCCAGAAAATCAACTATGAATGTTGAACGCTAGTTACATTTTGTTCATCCTCCATTGAGTATAGCTATTGAATTACTATATTCTGTTCCTTTCCTCATTGAATGTAGTTATTAAATTACTACATTCTGTTCCTTTTCGCAATTGACATGTTTATTTGTTATATTCCAATATAATAGAACAAGTCATAACATATACTTGTCTTGTGGTTTAATAAGTTATTTGTATATTATACCATGTATTTTCACTGTGACATTTATGTATATTAAACTGTATGTAAATAAGATGATGTACTATGTACAAGTCTGAATAAAATTTCTGTTCTGTTCTGTTCTTTAATAATATTTACTAATACTTATTAGCCGACGGTTTCACTTTGCATAAAAGGGGGTGATAATTTAGAGTCTCGGTCAGTTGACGCTTGCGTTGTAAATTTTTTTTTCGAAACATGAACAATTATTCAAGTATGTACCTAGTTGTTCCTCTGTAGCTCAATTAGGTGAGTAGTCACTATGCAATCTAGAGGTAACAGGTTCGAGCCTCTCATATATGTTATATTTTTTATTCACAGTGACAAAATATTTTATTCTTATTTTTTTCTCAATTTATCATTCTATACGTAAATTATTAAGTAATATTTTACTTCCATTCATATTCTATTCTTCGTTATTACCATATACATATATTGGTTTATTTTGTACAATTAAAACAATATCATAAGCATAGCAATATTGAATAGACTCGAATGCAAAATATTGCTTTTATATATAGCATGTATATACAGTTTAGCATGGCTCATCAACAGTGTCAGTGTTGGACTTATTAAAAAAGGCTGATGAATCTTATTTAGAATCATATCATTTACTGTCTTGCGGACCACAGAGAAGCCAAAGCAATCCAATGATATGTTATTTTTTTACCTCTTGATTTTCTTGAAACGTTTTTCACTATTGTCCTTTTAATTCGCAACACCATCGTTTATGACACCCCAGTTCTTTTTCTTTGGCAAGACATCGGAATAACAGGTTGTTTCTTAGAAGCCTATTGTACACAGAAGTCGTGAACATTTGATACAATGTCTCTGTCTTGCTGCGACAACACGAAACGCTGTTTAATCTTTTCTGCCAAAATTGTTTTATGTTCGCGCTTAAAATAATTCATGGAAGAATATGAATGTCAGGATTCGAACACGGATAGTCAGCTTTGAGATTCTGATGCGTATCCATTACGCTATGTAATAAACACGCTGATTTATATCTATGCATTTATATGTTCTTTTTTGAAATCAGGAAATGCGCCTACATGATCATTATCATTGAACTAACCTGCAATTTGAAATGGACCGATCCAACCAATGAAGTTTTGACAATGTGTTTGAGCCTTCAGATCTTGGCCGTAGTATGCTGGCTGTCAATTCTGTCAATTCTCGCATTCTCGCATACCGGATGTCAAATAAACGGTGTTTCCTGGTTTCTGCATATGTACTCTTATGAAGGCATCAGTTGAAGAACAGTTTGTAGAATTGCTCTCACAAATATATTCATTGCACTTATATGTTTGTATTTTGTGAATCATGAGCATAATGGCGCTTAATTTCTGAATTAGAATAATGACATATTATTCCCTAATAGATTAAACTTACTATATATTTTGCTTTTTAATCTATGTACATTGCCAACGTATAGTGTTTAAGTACTCTCTCAGTCACTTGGAAAACTGGACGTCTGTACAAATGTTCATCCGAGTGTAGCACATGACCCTTGATGTGAATAGTTTAGGTAGGAAAACCCGCTTCCGTGAATAGTTTAGATACGACAACTCACTTTAAGAATATATCAAGTAGATAAAAAAACCCGTCTGTGAATGTAGATTCTAGATAAAATCCCTTCTGAGAATATTCCAGGTAGGACCGACAATACCGGCCTCTCACTAAGGTTTGAAATGAACTAGCTAAAACAAAATATTTTTTTATAATAAATAATTGATAGTTTTGTCACAAATTGATTCGAGCAGTTACAGAATTATTGATTCTGCATATTCTCCTATGTTTTATCCAGAATATTTGTTTCAAACTAGTATATGGTCCTGATTTTTTGTTACATGATGTTCATATTTTTCAGATGTTGCGTACGACCCACACTGCTATCAGACAGCGTCACACAATCAATACGCAGGAACCATGAACACAACAATCACTGGTCTTATGTGTCAAAACTGGGCGGAACAAACTCCACATGCCCATGATATTGATCAATATGTTCACATGATGCCGGAAAACAACTTGGTCGCTGCCAAGAATTATTGCCGTGATCCTGATGGAGAGGGGCACAATTGGTGCTACACAACTGATCCGAACAGCAGATGGGAATTTTGTGATGTTGGTAGATGTATCGACAGTGGTAGTAAGTATGACTTGGTTAAAATTCGACCACTCTGAAATTATGACTGTGCCGATGTTATGAGTAGCTCTTAGTTGTGAATTTTCGTGAGGCTCAGTTTATTATTTCAAGAATCGTCTGCGCCATAAATGCGAACATCCCATTCAACAAGTCTACTACTGTCGCCTCTGTTCGAAGCCCTTTCGGTTTGGTCTAATTTAATATTGAAAACAAATAATAATTTTAATTACTCGATGTTTTGTAAAGGAAAACAACTACAAAATAATTATGCCTTTCAGAATACTCGTTTTGCTTTTTAGCGTAATTTTCGCAACTACATTTATGTAATTATTTCAGAAAACTGCCGGCTTTACAGCATCACAGGAAATCCATCTGCATTCCGGACTGGATATCGGTATTTCAAATTAGTTTAATGAACCAGTCTAAGAAATTAAACATTCGTCACAAACTGCTCCTGCGATGAATTACGGTGTCAATTTACACGATTAGTTTTCTTTATTAAAGTTCTGAAATACGATATGTGTCTCACATGTATATTATCTACTATGGAAGTTTGTATTGCTATGTGTTTGTATGCCATAGTTATAACCGGAAAACTGTCCATCAGATATTGCATTGTCCGAGAAGGATAGCGCATTAGTTAGTTTAAGGTTTTTTAATATTTTACTTAAATAGCAGCTCAATAATTTATCTGCAGTCCAGTATCATCGGTTCGGTTACAAGTACACTATTTAGTTTCACCGACTTAATATTAGACTGTGTAAACATATTGTGCGGCTCTGGATGAAATACTTATTATACGGATATAGAATATATACATGATTTATGCTGATCTTAAATCGAATTGAAATACATGTATCTAGTAATTGATACGCCAAAATTGTCCGAAAACAGCGCGAAAGCAGAATAATTTGGGGTTATACATAACAATAGCGTTTCCTGTACGCAAATAGAAATTGATATTTTCTCGCTGTGTTATGTATATATATAATTTATGTGTGGAAAACTGTCAATAGTTCATGTTTTATTAAGTTGAAGCAGTGAAATGCTTAATTTTTTGTATTGAATTCGTTCACGTAGATCCAGTTGGTATGAACTGTTTTATTGAAAAAATGTACGTACGTACATGACATGTTTATATTTAGTTTGCAATAGTATTTTATGTTGATCGAGGGACAGAGCAGCTGACTCCAGATCCTCAGGTGACGAGTTCCAATTAGTGCGTTCCATGCGCAAGCTTGTACAGCGACCTTCACAATCCCTGATTTATGCTAAATTCAGTTTTGAAACTCAGGGAGAAGTCATTGAAAGTCATTGATATAAGCTATGATAACTTGTTTCACAATCAATGTTGAATAAATCATTTGATGCTTAATAGTGTTTTATCAATAATTTGTCTTGATTGGGCAATTGTATTCCCGGTAGGAAAGTCTGTATGTAGTATTTACCCGCCCGGCTAGTTCAGTTGCTGGAATACTATACGTTCTCCTGGTAGATCCGGGTTCATTCCCGAGCTGATCAGATTTTGATCTTCCATGACATTGGCTAGGGTCATGTCATCCATGTGTGGAGAAATTGTCAGTTGCATGCGAAAGAGAAAGTTAGTACTGGTTGATAATCAATACAAGAAAACTGGTTAGGGCAACTGGCCGCCGTATATAACTGAAACATTGGTGAGAAACGGCATAAAATACGATGAAAACAAATAATTCGAGAATATTTACTACTCGTATATGCAAACTTTCCCTTTCTCACAGTTGATTCTTCTAGGACAATATTTACAAAACTTACTTACCGCTAACTTTTGCTGGATCTTACGGGACTTATAACTGTAGCCTCTGAATGATTGATTCAGAGCGCATTCTTCTTATTGACCAATGGAATGTCTGCATTCAAGAACTAATACCTTAACTCATTTTAACCTCAGACCAAGACGGGTTTATCTTTCTAACAAATGGTATTGTTCCCATATTGTTCATTAAGAATATAGGGAATGTTTCTAAAATTCATGGACTATATTGAAATATGAATTAACATTTAAATGTATGCTCTTCAAAACTGCTTTTGAAACGCCGTTTGACCTCCACGAATTTTTACATTCGCACCTGTGACATTGGTTTAAATAAGCGGTTGCACAGACTTGGAAACAATTTAGGGCTTTAGTAATGATTATTAACGAAGGATTTGTATGATTTTTGTGTGATGTTCTTGCTTTGACAATTCAGAAATATCGACCAGTATCGTTAGTACCAGTACATATACTCAGCAGTTTTCAAGAGTGAACAAGAAATGTTAGGTAATGCGGTCCATGCATAATAATACAAGACGTTTAGCACACAGGCAATGGCGGCCAACAAGATGGTATAAAAATGGTATTAACTTATAAACAAGGAAGTTACTTACATCAGTTTTATTTCAGATTGACAGAAATTATCAACAACCGTACTGAAGTATGAGTGAGTAGTTTATATGTTACCTCGTTAGACTTACATAATATACACATTTCTGAACTTAACAAGTAAAAAATTGCTGCCTGATGCAGCAAAGGTGGGTGCACGGCGTAAACAAAATGAAATAGAACAACTGCAATTTGAACTAACAGTATGTGTTTATTATGCTTTAATGTGTAACTATATATTAATGTATAAAAAGTACATTTGTAGTTTTAGTAGTAGGAATTTATTAAGGAACAGACTAGTTTTTGTATGGACAGTTAAACAGAAATAGAAATTGATAGTGCGGAAAACTTTCATGATAATGAACATCATGCATGTAAATTAAGACAACATTATACATCTCAAAATGCAAAACATTGATTGAAACATATTAACATAAATCACAATCATTATCACGGTAGAAATAAATAAAGAAATACCCACAAATTTACATAATTAGTATTTAATAAAAATTTAAAAAAAGAACAATAATCACTAAATGATATTGCATATCATGTCAAAATGTGAGAGCACTACAGTTTAATTAACAACATGTCAGTGGACAAACAGACATCCAGCATCACACACTGAATTAATCAAGCAATGTGTGAATGTAAAATGAGTTTAGACATTTTGAAAGTTAGAAAAATAGTGTAATTTAATGTAAATGATAGCTAAAAAGTGACACATGAGAGAACTATAAAATGCTTCCTGAATGAACAAGTGGTAGGAAGTGAAAGCAGGCCGTAGTATATGAATGACTATTATAATAAGGCAAAGAACATAGCTAAGAGAAATAAAACCGTATTTACTTATATCTCAAACATATTTACAGTGGAAAGAAATAATGCAATAGTGACCAAAATGCAACACAATAACTCAATACAAAAACATTAATCACTAAATGATATAGCACCTTGTCAAAATATGATATCACTTCAGTATGTAACAACCGCATGCTAGAATCACACACTGGATAAGTTATCAAGCAGTGTGAATGTATAATGAGTATAAACTTTGTGGAGGACTGGATAATGGTGAAATTGTATATGTAAATGAAAACTGTAAATGATACCTGAATCTACAAAAGTGATAGGAGGTGTACACAGACGGATTTAGCAGACTTAGTATATGAATGACTAGAGAAGTAAACAAAAAGAACATAGCGAAGAGAAATATAAACGTATTTACATATATCACATACATATTAACAGTAGAAAGAAATAATGCAATAATGACCAAAAAGCAAAAACGATTACTCAATACAATCAAAGCAAACAAATGGGGTGTGGGACAGTACCACTTGTCTATGTAGCCAAGCTGGCAACTCGTTGCATATAAGTTTCTGTTTTGTAACTATAGTCAAACCTGTGTTAAAGACCACCTGCGAACAAAGACCACTATTGCAAAACCTGTCTGCAAAGACCATCAATTTTATCTCCCATCAGACAATTTTAAATGATATTTAATATGTTAATAGAGACCACCTGTAAACAAAGACCACATTTTGCTGTTCCCATGGGTGGTCTTTACAGACAGGTTTGACTGTAAACAGTTTTATAATATCAAAGTTTGTGTAACTAGGTAAGAAGGTTTGCATGGAATATGGAATAAAACAAAAACATAAGACATAAATGTGAAAAAGAATAAAAAATTATTGAAGAAAGAATAAACATTTTTTCCAAGAGATCTTCAATCCGACTTGTTCTAGAAATGCTAGATTTTCAATCCAAAATAAAGAAAATGGTCAGTAATAATGGTAGAACCTTAAGACTGTAAAACAAGTGAAATGTTTGTCACGATTGTAAATAAATGAAATACAAAGATATTAGACCATTTATGTAACGTTTGTGAATATTTAATTATGAAATGACATATTAAATTCTATCCTCGCTAAATTAGAGTAAAATCAGTATGGCCAGGCATAAAGTTATGATAACACTAGCTTGCCATAGGTTATGAGTTATCTTGTTGCAGTGGGGTATTTTCCAATTAATTTTCAAAGCACAACTTTGATGAAAATGTAACAGGTTTTTTTAGAGATGAACAGCAGACAAGGTTTTCAAGTTTCAGACACCTGTGACCTTGACTTTTAACATTATGACCCCAAATTACAATATGAACTACTAGACTTCATACTGATACTTCCCAGCAAGTTGATGAAAATCTATCACTGGATTTTGGAGATAAAGGGAGAACAAGGCAGACTGGACAGACAAACATACAACATAATAAATACAAGATGATGAACACATATGTACAAGCAATAACAAAGTTTATATAATTATACATTGTAGTTAAATATTAGTACTAAACTGTTTACTTCATATGCAGCTTAATTGCAAAAACATCATCTTTATATAGTTTATACATGAATCCAGGTCAAATCATCCAAGCTTTGTTTTAAAGGAAACTACTTTGAGCTTAGTCAGTAACAAAAAGTATGTTAGACCAGTTGTATCAAAAGTTGAAAGTAGACTGCAGACACAGCATAGGGCTATTCAATGAACAATTTTACCCGGTTTGGTTTAAACTGCTCTAGCAGCTTTAGATATAATATCCAAAATGTGTCAGCGAATCAGATGTTGGATGTAATTTTGGTACAGTACAATCATGTGTCATGTTCATAGCAAATCAGCCAAAGGGTAAATAGATTTTTTTAGAAAAAATGTCTGGCAATCAGAAGCCCAAGTGGCTAGTTTGGAATTCGAGTGGGGCTGAGTGGGGCTGTGTGACACAATATTTGAGGACAATCATGCAATGAACAAATCTCGAATGAGTTTAATAATTAAAAAATATCAAAGTGAAACAAACAGCAATAAAACACCTGAAGACTGAGGCAAGACATGAATATTGCAAAAGCACATTAATGTAAGAACTGTTACAAGTATCAAAGACAAGCAAAGTCAACTATCAAAACACAGTACAATATATTCAAATAAGAGGCCCAAGCAAAAATTATATCAAAATAAGGGAGGGCTTGGTTTTTTTAAAACTTTTGAGTGCTGACTGGGTTTTTTTACATGTGTTTTTTTGAAATACTTAACTTTTGCCATACAGTAAAAAGGTATGTATGTATAGTATTACTGTGTTTATGAGGTCGCCCGTCGCCGCGCACATTTTATAATGCACATTATGGTAATTTGGTCGACCCGGTATGTCTGCCGCACACCATAAATATACTTTTTTGATGCCAGTAGAGGAGTATAGGTCAAACAGACAATTTTTGAAGCCAAATACGGTCACTGCATAGTGCCAATGAGACCCATTGTACAGTTACCATTTTCCTGGCATCTAACCAGTACTTTCCTGGAATCTACCCAGTACTTTCCTGGTTACATGCCAAGGCGTATGCACAAATATTATAAATATTGTCCCTGAAGTAAATTTCATTGCACTAACAAGCTGATTTTATACATTTAAGAATAAAGGGCCAGAAAATACTGCACTCCACAGGATGCAATATATTAACCCCATTACCTACAGAAATAAAGTTACTGCTAATGGTAAATTTCAATTTTTAAAAGCCACCAATGAAGAAAATAATAAAGTGGTGTGTTAGAGGTTGTTGAGGGGATTTTTTTTTCTCTCTCTGAAACAGTCGTAAATCAAGAATAAAATCCATATTTTTTGTTTCTAGGGTTCCCTCTGTCATTCGCCAATAACATCAAATGTGAAAAAGGCAATAATTTGGCAACAGGTTTTCAATTTTGGCAACAAAAATATTCCAAAAGAAATTATACTTGAAAGCAATTGCATAATTTTTCATGCTTTTTATCAAAATTGGTGTGTACTTTGAATATGCCACAGGGAATCATGTCTTCAAATTAAAAAAAAATTAGCACCTTCAATACCGGGATATGAATAAATACCGAATGATATCAGAAATGGAAGTATCTAGTTTTTCGCATAACTTTGATTGCAGTGTCAGTTGTTCCGAATAGATAAGGGATCACTGTCCTTGTAAGTGCAAGTGACACTTATTTAAGGTTTACACAAGGCAACAAGATGAAGCTCTAATGTTCATCTTGCATATCTGGGAACATCTGCTTCACCATTCCTACAGGTACCACAACTACTTTGTCATCTATTGTTAAGAAGGAGAACTCATCTTCTTCCTGACAAACACTATCCACCTCATCAATAACGTCTTCTACTGGAAATTCTGTTTTCTGTTAAAATACAATAGTATAGGTATATTGTAAGGGTATTAATGAAACATATTTAAGAAATGTCTGAACAATTTTTGCTATATTTAGGTGTTGAACCTTTCGCCTACTGTTAAAGCTCTTTTTGATGGAGTGTGAGGATAAGTGACCCAATCATGTTTATGATAAAAAAAATGTATTACTTTGATTTTGCTGCTGCATATAATCTTTGACGGTTTGTTGTTCTTTAATTGTGTATTTCTTTACTTTTCTGCTTTAACAATGGATTTAGTTACATGTTTATTATAACCATGACATATTAATGTCTCCATGTAAAATTTAATGGTATTAAAAAGTATTAGCCAATAACAATATATTTCAAAAGTATCAGTTGACAGCTGCTAAAATTATTAAACTAAAACTATCTGAATGGACAAAAAAAACTTTATGCCTTTTTGATGATATAACTACTGTACTAAAGTACATTCAGAATTTTTTTGCAATATCTTATTTTAGCTTAAGGTAACAGGCGACAGGATTGCAATAATTTGAACTTGCTATTTAAATTTGTATAGCAGAATATCAATGTATCATTTCCTATAATTGCAATAATTAACCTCACAATTTGTCTGTTGTTCAAGACACAACACAAATCAGATTTCCCACCCTTCCCAAAAAAAATTCAAGGACTCTTCAAAGGGTATTTTCACAAAATTCAAGGACCAAAACAGCATTTGTACTGCTATTTTATTCATTCAACATGTCTTTCAAATTAACTTTTTCCATGAACATTTAAGTATTAAACTTCAAATTATGAACTTATATACAAGGAAATGTTACACGCACTTCAACGCAAGTTTTCCAAGGCTTTCAAAGTCACTATTTTTTATCTGTTTAAAGTGAGTTTATTATACAGTAGGAGAACCATGTGACATACCGTGACTAAGGTCTGGGATGTTGTTGAAAGGGAAACTTCATTTCTGTAGGTATTTGTAACACTGTCTGTTATGACAAGTCTCCAGGTTGAAAGGTTTCATTCACACATTTGCACCATAAGGCCACCTAACATTTGTTTGTTGCATCTTCAAAATATATGTTCTTTATTTTGACATTCTCAGTACCTCACATACAGCTTCTTCGGAACTTCCTGCAATAAAAGGTAAATCAATAAAATACTGCATTAGACTTTCCAATGGATAATAATGCATTTTGCCTTTCATCTCAAACAATGTTTTAGAACAGCCATTCATTTGCTGATCGTGTATCTGAAGACATCAATTTGAAGATGTCATCAGACAATTATCTTAATTGAGATTCTCCATCTATCATTGGCAGTGTTTTCCGTGGACTTTTAAAATTGAAAGTCATTGCAATTTCATATCCGAGGCCAGGGTCATTTCCAAGTATTGGAGGTCATACAGGAATATGCTAAATCGAGTCGACGCTTATGTACTTAGACACATTCAGTCTGCATGTAATAATGAAATTGAAAGTTGAAACTGAAAGTACATTTTCGGAAAATCGCTGTAAGGTTAGAACATGTGATCAGTGTATTTAATACAACCTGCGAGTTTAAACGTTTACATGTTAATTATCACGCATGTTTGAACGATACATGACTTATGAAAGAGGGAAAATACTGCAAAATATTAAACAGAGCACAGAGACGAATGCTGGCTGCATCATAACAATAAAAAATAAAATGTAGGTCAACCACGCGATGGGTCAACCACAATGTTGAAACGATAAAATTCAATAATTATACAGTTGAAAATATTAGTTAATGACATCAATCATAATATACAACAAAATCACATACCTTAATTTAGCTTTTGTAGCCTACAAAATCAATAATGACGTTACAACGCACAATCGTTTGCTTCCCGACATATATCCCGCCGGTCTGCGCAGGCGCACAATAGGCTCTGGGGTGGGACTGAAACCCGTTATCCGGGATCCGGGATTCTCCGGGATCGATTTTGTAAAAATTGTTCGAGTGGAACATATGTTAACTGAAGGGTGTGAACGAATGTTCCTCTATCCGTTATTGACCGTTGATACCTACGATATAGTCCAAAATATCGATCCCGGATTTTCCCACCAAAGTCCAGGATTTTTTTAAAGTCCCGGATTTTAGTCCCACCCTAGGCTCTGTTCGATTTTTCGCCCAATTTTGTTCTTAACCGAGTCCATTGCAAAACGACGCTAACAGAACTCAATATGCACGGCGTTGACACGCCGTGCAATAAATGAATTTAGGAGACCAGATGATTGTAAGACTAAGTTATTTAGTAATGAAATGGATACTTCGAATGTTTTGCGCCAGGAATCACATTATCGTAAGGGAATAAAAGCATTCAATTGAAAACTCCACATAACTAGAATAAGTGAGCGAACATTCCCTGAGTCTCTGATTTATACATTATTTGTTTAACCATTCTAAAATCAACGCCCATGCAATCACATATTGATTAATAAACATGTTAAAGGTTCGCTCACGAAAGTCACAAGGCCCTGCATTAAAATAATAATGGCTTCCCTGGTGTCAGCTCTGCTTATGTCCCCAATCTCCTACGTAGCGGTCTCCTTGACAAAGTATAGAAACCTCTAACACCACAAACATTTTAATAGTAGTATGTTATTTCGGGGCGTTTATCTTGTGATTTTAAATATTGACATTGTTCTGATTATAGGCTAATATAGAACTTAAATAATGACAAAGTTTTAAATGTGTAACGATCGTTTTATTAAAATGTCCATCATCACATGACATTCGTAAAGACAGTGATTAACGTACAGTTAAGGGAGATAAGCACTGTGGTGAGGAAGTGTTATGTCCAATGTATGGTTAACTGAGTGGGTTTGACTGCCAGTTACTGAACTTTTTACTCACATGCAGGCATCTTTTGGCTTCTTCAAACAAAATTCTTACCGCATCGGTCCAAAATCTTCTGAATAGACTTTCTGTCCTATGAGTTATGTCATGTCAGGGAGAGGGCTTCTTCTTATTCCATATGGATGAAGAACCACTTATGTAGAATCGAACGGTAGTGGAATCAAAGCGCTGTGTGTGAGCGTACGTCGGATCGTATAGACAAACAAAGCGGCATGTTTGTTTCGTTTGTTGAAAATGGACCTAGGCTTGAAAACATCATATTAGTCAAAACTAATGAGAGTAGAGTGATTTTTTTGATTTTATTACTATCTAGTCGTAAACATCTCATAATACTACATGTATTCAAAATTGGCACGTCGCAAACTTGTTCACTTATACAGTATTCAAAATAAGATCCTCTCACAAAACATGTATCCGGGCCTCAGTTTCTATCAATTCAATGTTGCACTTATTGGTATTGAAGTGAAGGTGAGTGTTCGCGAACGATGTCATTGAAGTACAGTTATTCTTTCATCTGACTGCGTAAGGTCGTAGCGCTTGAAGTGTTTAGTTGTCTCACTTTATTAAGTTTTCAAAGTAGGTTTTGTGTTAGTTCTTGATATCAAATATGGACATCACCTCTGATATTTCCACCAGATCAGTAATGGTATAAGATAACGGAATTTATTAATAAGCAGATATCAGAATGCGGTTGCGTAAATCCCGAATGATAACATTTCAATTTAGAATGATACGTTTTTGTTAAGTGAATACAGTAAATAATGGATTAAACTTTCCGACAAGAATTGAAGAACCATTTACAAAAACTGCCTATCAAAAAACAAGCTCTTAAACATTTATATGAGCTCTTTGTACTGTGTCAGTCTAAAGAGACATACCAGTAATCATCCAGGAAACTCAGTGTTGTTATAGTTGTTGCCATGGGACCACATTTTGGAAGTATTTTTCTGTGGATTTTGTCTGCTGGATATTTTCACGTATTGCTCCCGCAAGCAACAGAAATGTCTGCAATGTATGTCGAAACAGAGTTGCCTCTCCTTTACGACTTAGATACATTCATCACTGACGAACTTTATGCCGCAACACAGATTAAGTGTGGTAGCAATTGTCGAAGAACACAATGTTCTGCTTTTTTGTTCAATTCTGACGGTAAGTTCTCTTGTCTTTTGATATAATTTATTTTTATTCTTCGAAAAATATTGATTTCTCAATTGCATCATTTCTCAGTTCTACATGTATAGTAGGACCAATATCTGATGGCATAATAATGTGTCATTTTCACGATTGATATTTTTGTGATTATTTTGTGTTGTATATATGTTCATTCTTTTGGTTGCCAAAGGCAAATATGTTTGCCGATTATGCAATAAAGTTTGTTTTGTTTAATAATATTTACTAATGCTTTTTAGCCGACGGTTTCACTTTGCATAAAAGGGGGTGATCATTTAGAGTCTCGGTCAGTTGACGCTTGCGTTGTAAATTTTTTTTTCGAAACATGAACAATTATTCAAGTATGTACCTAGTTGTTCCTCTGTAGCTCAATTAGGTGAGTAGTCACTATGCAATCTAGAGGTAACAGGTTCGAGCCTCTCATATATGTTATATTTTTTATTCACAGTGACAAAATATTTTATTCTTATTTTTTTCTCAATTTATCATTCTATACGTAAATTATTAAGTAATATTTTACTTCCATTCATATTCTATTCTTCGTTATTACCATATACATATATTGGTTTATTTTGTACAATTAAAACAATATCATAAGCATAGCAATATTGAATAGACTCGAATTCAAAATATTGCTTTTATATATAGCATGTATATACAGTTTAGCATGGCTCATCAGCAGTGTCAGTGTTGGACATATTAAAAAAGGCTGATGAATCTTGTTTAAAATCATATCATTTACTGTCTTGCGGACCACAGAGAAGCCAAAGCAATCCAATGATATCTTATGTTTTTACCTCTTAATTTTCTTGAAACGTTTTTCACTGTTGTCCTTTTAATTCGCAACACCATCGTTTATGACACCCCAGTCATTATGCATTGTAGTTCTTTTTCTTTGGCAAGACATCGAAATAACAGGTTGTTTCTTAGAAGCCTATTGTACACAGAAGTCGTGAACATTTGATACAATGTCTCTGTCTTGCTGCGACAACACGAAACGCTGTTTAATCTTTTCTGTCAAAATTGTTTTATGTTTACAAATATTTATCAAGGTTGCAGCGATACACCCTAACATATTTCGTGAAAAGCATGATACTTTCGCGCTTAAAATAATTCATGGAAGAATATGAATGTCAGGATTCGAACACGGATAGTCAGCTTTGAGATTCTGATACGTATCCATTACGCTATGTAATAAACACGCTGATTTATATCTATGCATTTATATGTTCTTTTTTAAAATCAGGAAATGCGCCTACATGATCAGTATCATTGAACTAACCTGTAATTTGATATGGACCGATCCAACCAATGAAGTTTAGACAATGTGTTTGTGCCTTCAGATCTTGGACGTAATATACTGGCTGTCAATTCTGTCAATTCTCGCATTCTCGCATACCGAATGTCTAATTGACGGTGTTTCCTGGTTTCTGCATATGTACTCTTATGAAGGCATCAGTTGAAGAACAGTTTGTAGAATTGCTCTGACAAATATATTCATTGCACTTATATGTTTGTATTTTGTGAATCATGAGCATAATGGCGCTTAATTTCTGAATAAGAATAATGACATATTATTCCCTAATAGATTAAACTTACTATATATTTTGCTTTTTAATCTATGTACATTGCCAACGTATAGTGTTTAAGGACTCTCTCAGTCACTTGGAAAACTGGACGTCTGTACAAATGTTCAATCGAGTGTAGCACATGACCCTTGATGTGAATAGTTTAGGTAGGAAAACCCGCTTCCGTGAATAGTTTAGATACGACAACTCACTTTCAGAATATATCAAGTAGGACAAAACCCCGTCTGTGAATAAGTTAGGTAAAATAAAACCCCTTCCGTGAATGTAGATTCTAGATAAAATCCCTTCTGAGAATATTCCAGGTAGGACCGACAATACCGGCCTCTCACTATGGTTTGAAATGAACTAGCTAAAACAAAATGTTTTTTTTATAATAAATAATTGATAGGAGTTTTGTCACAAATTGATTCGAACATATCCATATTTTCGTTAGCAGTTACAGAATTCTTGATTCTGCATATTCTCCTATGTTTTATTTAGTATGTGGTCCTGATTTTTTGTCACATGATGTTCATATTTTTCAGATGTTGCGTACGACCCACACTGCTATCAGACAGCGTCACACAATCAATACGCAGGAACCATGAACACAACAATCACTGGTCGTGTGTGTCAACACTGGGCGGAACAAACTCCACATGCCCATGATATTGATCAATATGTTCACATGATGCCGGAAAACAACTTGGTCGCTGCCAAGAATTATTGCCGTGATCCTGATGGAGAGGGGCACAATTGGTGCTACACAACTGATCCAAACAGCAGATGGGAATTTTGTGATGTTGGTAGATGTATCGACAGTGGTAGTAAGTATGACTTGGTTAAAATTCGACCACCCTGAAATTATGACTGTGCCGATATTATGAGTAGCTCTAAGTTGTGAATTTTCGTGAGGCTCAGTTTATAATTTCAAGAATCGTCTGCGGCATAAATGCGAACATCCCATTCAACAAGTCTACTACTGTCGCCTCTGTTCGAAGCCCTTTCGGTTTGGTCTAATTTAATATTGAAAACAAATAATAATGTTAATTACTCGATTTACTCGTTTTGTAAAGGAAAAAAACTACAAAATAAGTAAGCCTTTCAGAATACTCGTTTTGCTTTTTAGCGTAATTTTCGCAACTACATTTATGTAATTATTTCAGAAAACTGCCGGCTTTACAGCATCACAGGAAATCCATCTGCATTCCGGACTGGATATCGGTATTTCAAATTAGTTTAATGAACCAGTCTAAGAAATTAAACATTCGTCACAAACTGCTCCTGCGATGAATTACGGTGTCAATTTACACGATTAGTTTTCTTTATTGAAGTTCTGAAATACGATATGTGTTTCACATGTATATTATCTACTATGGAGGTTTATATTGCTCTGTGTTTGTATGCCATAGTTATAACCGGAAAACTGTCCATCAGATATTGCATTGTCCGAGAAGGATATCGCATTTGTTAGTTTAAGGCTTTTTAATATTTTACTTAAATAGCAGCTCAATAATTTATCTGCAGTCCAGTATCATCGGTTCGGTTACCAGTACACTATTAAGTTTCACCGACTTAATATTGGCCTGTGGAAACATATTGTGCGGCTCTGGGTGAAACACTAATTATACGGATATAGAATATATACATGATTTATGCTGATCTTAAATCGAATTGAAATACATGTATCTAGTAATTGATACGCCAAAATTGTCCGAAAAAGCAGCGCGAAAGCAGAATAATTTGGGGTTATACATAACAATAGCGTTTCCTGTACGCAAATTGATATTTTCTCATCTGTGTTATGTTTATATATAATTTATGTGTGGAAAACTGTCAATAGTTCATGTTTTATTAAGTTGAAGCAGTGAAATGCTTAATTTTTTGTAATGAATTCTTTCACGTAGATCCAGTTGGTATGTACTGTTTTATTGAAAAAATGTACGTACATACATGTTTATATTTAGTTTGAAATAGAAGTTTATGTTGATCGAGGGACAGAGCAGCTGACTCCTGATCCTCAGGTGACGAGTTCCAATTCGTTCGTTACATGCACAAGCTTGTACCGCGGCCTTCACAATCCCTGATTTATGATAAATTCAGTTTTGAAACTCAGGGAGAAGTCATTGAAAGTCATTCATATAAACTGTGATAACTTGTTTCACAATCAATGTTGAATAAACCATTTGATGCTTAATAGTGTTTTATCAATAATTTGTCTTGATTGGGCAATTGTATTCCCGGTAGGAAAGTCTTTATGTAGTATTTACCCGGCCGGCTAGTTCAGTTGCTAGAACACTAGACGTTCTCCTGGTAGATCCGGGTTGATTCCCGAGCTGATCAGATTTTGATCTTCCATGACATTGGCTAGGGTCATGTCATCCATGTGTGGAGAAATTGTCAGCTGCATGCGGATGAGAAAGTTAGCACTGGTTGATAATCAATACAAGAAAACTGGTTAGGGTAACTGGCCGCCGTATATTACTGAAACATTGGTGAGAAACGGCATAAAATCCGATGAAAACAAACAAATCGAGAATATTTACTACATGTATATGCAAATGTCTCCTTTATCTCATTTGATTCTTCTAACACAATATTTACAAAACTTAACTACTGCTTACTTTTGCTTGATAATAATGGACTTATAACTGTAGCCTCTGATTGAGTGATTGATTCAGAGCGCATTCTTCTTATTGACCAATGGAATGTCTGCATTCAAGGACTAGTACCTTAACTCATGTTAACCTCAGATCAAGACGGGTTATTATTTCTAATAAATGGTACTGTTCAAATTATCAGGAGCTTCATAAAGGACTGTTTCCAAAATAAATGGATTATATTGAACTACGAATTAACATTAAATGTATGCCCTTCAAAACTGCCTTTGGTACGCCGTTTGAAACGACCTCCACGAATTTATACAATCGCAGCGGTTGCCCTGTTTTACAAAAAGCGGCTACACAGACTTGAAAACAATATATATGTATATGTAATGATTATTACAGATAAATATGCATGAGTTGTGTATGCGTCTTCAGGAATTCAGAAATATCGGTCGATATCGTTAGTGTCACTAAAACTTCTTGTACTATGATACATGCACTCAGTTTTCAACAGTGAACAATAATATTAGGTAATGCGATACAAGCAAAATAACGCAAGACAGAGGTTTTTGCACACATAAAATGGTATGAACTAATAAAGGAAGTTACTTAAACAACAGTTTAATTATCACATTGACAGAAATTATCAACAAGTGTACTAAAGTATGAGAGAGTAGATTATATATTAACTCGTTAAGCATCGTATTTATAAGTTAGATAGATATAAAATAAAAAGAGATCAGCAGTTCAAAATGCCATAAATAAACTTAGGAGACCAGATGAATATAAGAGTAAGTATGAGCAATGCATTTTGCTGTAATTTGATAAGTAAATGGATACTTCGAATGGTTTGTGCCAGGAATCACATTATCGTGTGGGAATAATATCATTAACTTTATCAGCAAAAAGGCTGGAAAATACCTCACCAGTCATCAACGTCTCTTCAGAAAAAGCAGGATGACACTGTAGATATATGATACAATTGCCTGATCGACATTCCTAACCAAGCCGATCAGAATGTAGTACTGATTGAGATCTGTTTCCGATTACTGAAGTATCAAGCTGTTTAGAACAGCAGAGGTCTTCAAACAATGCTGTCATTAATTGACTTCAGAGTTCTTTCAATATTTGCTGCACAGCATGGTTTTATTTCCGAAATGACGCATTATCCGGTTCACATAAATGGAATAAGGGATCGTACATTCTCTGAATCTCTCTGATTTATAAATTATTTGTTTAACAATTTTAAAACCCATGCCCATGCAAGCCCACCTTGATTAATAAACGTCGCTCATAAAGGTCACGAGGCCCTTCATTAAGATATTAAAGGCTTCTCTAGTGTCAGCTCTGCTTATGTCCCCAATCTCCTACGCAGTGACCTCCCTTTACAAGGTACATAACTTCTGCCACCACAAACACTTTAATAATAATCTGTTATTTCGGGGCAATTTATCTTTTGATTTTAAATATTATATATTGACATTGTTCTGATTATATTATAGGCTAATACAGATGGTGAAATTAAATAATGACAAAACAATTTATGACATAGTTTTCATTTTATAACGGTCGTTGTATTAAAGTATCCATCATCTCATGATGTTCGTAAAGACAGTGATTGACGTATGGTTAAGGGAGATAAGCACTGTGCAGAAGTGTTACGTCCAATGTATGGTTAACTGAGTGGGTTTGATTGCCAGTTATTACACTTGTATCCCACATGCAGTCATTTATGGCTTTTTAAAGAAAATACTTATCGCATAGGTACATGTCCCACAGTTATATTACAGTGCCCAAAACCTACTGAATAGAACACTTTTTGTCCTATGAGTTATGTAAGAGGGCTTCTTCTTCTTCTTCTAGTATCAATGAAGAACCACAAATGAAATAGCATCGTTTCGTACAGGCAAACAAAGCGGTATGTTTGTTTCGCACTGTCTTATGCAAATGGCGTTCCCTGTTGCAACTTATTCCTTCTCTTTGAAAATGGACCTAGAATTGACATGATCATAGTATTCAAAAACTAATGAGGGTAGAGTGAAAATTGTTTAGTTTTATTACTTTCTAGTCGTTAAAATCTCAAAATTAATTTCTGAAGTGAGATTTATGGCATAGCTTATTCTATATTACTTAAGATATTGTAAGATAAATCTACAGTCACAGCTTTGGTTAATGTTGCAATTTTTTATGGTATTGAAACACATTGCTAACGTATTGCTATATATTGCAGTATGCTGCAGGCTTATCATGGCAACCCTTCTCATTATCAAATGGCGTATGCCCCCTGTCACTGTTTACCCTGATACATTGCACATAAACCATTCAGGATAAATGTGTACTAATAGTTTAACGCTGTCACATTACACGTACTTAATATGAAGCCATTTTGCCAGTAGCTAATCGCCGATATGAGTAAATCTATTGTTCAATTATTTAATCGTCAAGTGAAAATATACATGTTCAAGTGGTCAAGGCAGCCGCCTTGGGAGCAGGAGGTCGAATGTTCGAATCTCGGTAGGGGTCTGTTCTGATATTACTGGTTGATATAGCCGCCAGCTAGTTAAATATTGGTTATTGTATGGCTACCGGTCTGGTGTTTGTCATTAAAGGATAGGATAAGCACCTACCTTTACTTTACACCATTCACAGTTACGTTGGCTGATGAAATTCGCGAACATTGGCACGTCGCGAACTTGTCTACTTATACAGTATTCCAAATAAGATCATCTCACAAAACATGTATCCGGGCCTCAGTTTCTATCAATTCAATGTTGCACGTTTTGTCATTGAAATAAAGTCATGTTTTGAGGAACACTTATTTCATTTGACTCCGTGAGGTCGTAGAACTTGAAGTGTATAGTTGTCACACTTAATGAAGTTTACAAAGAATATTTTGTGTTGGTTCTTGAAATCAAATACGGACATAATACACACTCCTGATAGTTCCACAAGTGCATAAATGGCATAAGAAAATTTTTTATTAAGCGGATATCAGAATGCGGTTGTGTAAATTCCTCGAATAATATTTCAATTTAAAAGTATACTTTATTGTTCAGTGAATACATTAAATAATTGGTGAGGCACTATCTATTGTATGTGGCGTTAACTTTGTAGCAACTTATTCTCTCTCATTGATTAAAATTTCCGAAAAGAATTAATTACCCATTTACTATAACAGGCAATTAAGTACAAGTCTGAAACATTTATATTAGATCTTTGTACTGTGTCAGTCTATAGAGACATACCAGTAACTCCTGCAGGAACCTCCGTGTTGTTATAATTGTTGCGATGGAACCACGTATTTATCTGTGGATTATATCTGCTGGATGTTATCTGATATAGGTCGCGGCAACAGCAGAAATGTCTGCAATATATGTTGAAACAGAGTTGCCTCTCCTTTACGACAAGGATACATTCATTACTGACGAACTTTATGCCGCAACACAGATTAAGTGTGGTAGCAATTGTCTGAGAAAAGGATGTTCTGCTTTCTTGTTCAAATCTGACGGTAAGATCTCTGGTCTTTTGAAAATATTTATTTCTGTTCTTTGAAAAATATTGTTTTTCTCAATTGCATCATTAGTGGCTGACACTAGCATTATAGCATTCTCGCATACCAGATGTCTAATAAACTGTATCATATGGTGTCTGCATGTACTCTTATAAAGGCATCAGTTGAAGAATAATTTGTAGATTTGCTGTGACAAATATATACCTACATGTTGTTTCTATTTTGTGAATCATGAGCATAATGCCGCTTAATTTCTGTATAAGTTTAATAATATATTATTCACTAATAGATAAAGGGACTATATATTTTGCTTTTTGAATTCTGAGCCTTGCCAACGTATTGTGTTTAACTACTCTCAGTTACTGAGAAAAACGGACGTCTGTAAAAATGTTCATCCGATTGGAGCACATGACCCTTGATGTGAATATTTTATGTAGGACAAGCCGCTTCCGTGAATATTTTAGATAGGACAAACCCTTTCTGAGAATATATCAGGTAGGACAAAACCCTGTAATAAATATTCCAGGTAGGATCGACAATATTATTAGAAAATGAACAAGCTAGAACAAAATTATAGATAGGGGTTTTGTAACATATTGATTCGAACAGTGTCCATATTTTCTTCAGCAGTTACAGAATGCTTGATTCTGCATATTCCCTTAATGTTTTATCGAGAATAATAGTTTCCAACTATTATATGGTCCCGACTTTTAGTAACATGAAGTTCATATTTTTTTTAGATTTTGTTTATGACCAACACTGCTATCAGACAGCGTCACATAATGAATACGTAGGAACCTTGAACACAACAATCACTGGTCGTGTGTGTCAGAACTGGGCGGAACAAGCTCCACATGCCCATCATATGAATCAGTATGTTCGCGGGATACCGGAAAACAACTTGACCGCTGCCAAGAATTATTGCCGTGATCCTGACGGAGGGGAGCACAATTGGTGCTACACAACTGATCCGAACAGCAGATGGGAATTGTGTGATGTTGGTAGATGTCTCGACAGTGGTAGTAAGTATGACTTGGTTAAAATTCGGCCACCCTGAAATAATGACTGTGCCGCTATTCTCTAAGTTGTGAATGACCGGAAGGTTCAGGTTATAATTTCAAGCATCGTCTGCGCCATAAATGCGAACATCCCATTCAAAAAGTCAACTACCATGGCCTCTGTTCCAAGCCCTTTCGTTTTGGTCTAATTTATTATTGAAAACAAAGAATTATTTTAATTACTCGATGTTTTGTTAAGGAAAACTACAAAATTATAATGACTTTCAGAATGCTCATTTTGCTTTTTAGTTCAATTTTCACAACTACATTCATATATCTATTTCAGAAAACTGCCGGCTTTACAACATCACAGGAAATCCATCTGCATTCCGGACTGGATATCAGTATTTCAAATTAGTTTAATGAACCAGTCTAAGAAATTAAACATTCGTCACAAACTTTTTCTGTGATAAATAAACTTGTGTTTCACATGTATTGTTATCTTTCTATGTATCTTTCATATTACTATGTACTTGTATGTCATTGTTATAACCCGTAAACTGCCCATCAGATATTGACTTGACTAAGAATGATAGCGCATGCGTCAGTTTAAGGCTTCTTTAATAGTTTACTTAAATAGCAGCTCAATATCTGCCGTCCACTATCGTCTGTTCGGTTACCAGTACAATATTTAGCTTCACCGACTTCATATTGGCCTGTGTAAACATATTGTCCGGCTCTGGATGAAATACATGTACTTATTATACGAATATAGAATATATACATGATTTATGCTGATCTTAAATCGAATTGAAATACATGTATCTAGTAATTGATACGCCAAAATTGTCTGTATTACTGATACAGTACAAGGGAAGAAAGGCTGGACGTCACAGCTGTAATTAATTTCATGCAGGTGAAGCAAAACTACTTTATACTTTTATAAACTTAGCACAGATATAGTGATACTAACGGTTAACGGTACACAGTCTAAAGTTTTGTCGAAAGATGTTAGATACTATTTTTGAGAAAGCCGATTGAATGCCTTTTATACAAGCATACATAAATGTTCCCTGGAACTGCAAAGCACGTCTTCAATGTAGATTTTCCGATGTTCACGCAAACTCAGTTCTTAAGTCTGGATAGAAAATACCCGTGTCAGACTCTTCTATTTGTGGTTATGGGAAATATGCAAGAAAAGTTACTACGCAGTGTTGTAGTGTACATCTGTATAAAGGAATATATCACCTATTATCTCATTTTACGGCTCAAATATTTCGACAAAAACCAAGACTACCTACCTTTAAAGGTGTGATAAGAAACAATTTGTAAGGTGTGATAAGTGAATAAAAAGTGGGATATTCATTTTTAGCCAATTCAGTAGGTAAACAATCAAAGACATAAATATATCATTGCTATACTTAGGTCTTTGAGACAACAAAATGCACGTTCTGACAACCCACCAAAGGTTGTCGTCCGAGCATTGCATCATTGCTATTAAGTGTGAACGTGTTAGTCACTTTTATTTCAAAATATAATTGTCTTTCAATATCATTATCTGTGCTACAATTCAATGTTTTTGTCTGTGATAGAAGTTTCATGCTTCTCCACGTCACTCCATCCATGACATGGACGACAATGGAAATAAAGGATATTTTCTCTTTATTTTGTTATACTTAGTAGGGATGTGTGTGGCATGGTTTTAATAGAACATGTTTGTTCTTATTACCATGTACATGTATATGTGCATCTAATACTGAAATAAATGTGTCTGTCTATCTATCTTGCTTTGACAATTCAGAAATATCAGCCGATATCGTTAGTACCACTAAAACTTCTTGTACCATAATACTTATACTCAGTAGTTTTCAAGAGTGAACAATAAATATTAGGTAATGTGGTCCATGTAGAATAATGCAATACGGAGGTTTAGCACACAGGTAATGATGGTGAACATAGTTGTATAAAAATGGTATAAAATAATAAACAACAAGGAAGTTACTTACAACAGTTTTATTTCACATTGACAGAAATTATCAACAAGTGTACTGAAGTATGAGAGAGTAGATTATATATTAACTCGTTAAGCATCGTATCTATATGTTAGATAGATATAATATAAAGGAGATCTACAGTTCATAATTTCATAAATGTATTTAAGAGTCAAGATGAATATAAGAGTAAGTATATGCAAAGCCTTTTGTTGTAATTGAATAATAAAATGTTTTTGAGCACATGGGAATTTATGCCACTAAGAAATTAAACAGTGAAATAAAGTGTAAACCTATAGCTTTTGAAATGGTCAACCCTATGATCTTGTTACTTTGCTCTGTTTTATTTTACCAAAACAAAAGGTTTCTACAAAAGGAATAAAGCTCATGAAGTTCGTAGGTAAACTTTTAACACAAAATCCATTTAATTTTAACACTAGTAATTTCATATTCACAAGGTGCGCTAATTGTATTTAATATCTTAGAATAATGAAGAATAGTGAAATAACTATTAATCAAATGACTACATATAAATAAAGCATTTATCTACATGACTAAGAATAAATAAAGAAGAAAAACAGTAGAAAATAAAAATAAAGAAATATTCAATATGAAACAAAACCATTTTTTTTTTTGGGTCTAAACTTTAAAACCAAGTGACAAGTATATGAAAATTGTCACTACATAAAAAGATAACAGTTGCCAAGGACACCCTTTATTTAATACTTTTTGACAAAAATGTCATTAAAATCAAGTCATGCTAAACTAATTTGAAACAAGTAAATATCAATGTCGTACTCGACTTGATGCCATACATGTTTATGAAATACGTTGGCAACCTGAATCCTTTACACAATGTAAAGTTCTGATTTACTTTTAAAGTAGCAATTGGTAATCTTGTTAAAAGTCTCGAATTTGGATATGGATTCTGAATTTTGTACAGGATAAAAAATGCGACAAAAAGACATTACAAATATAATTTTCATTTTTTTTAAATGGTGTTTTAAATCACATAAATGCCAGTTATTACGGTGGAGGAAAACGTCAGACCAACACCTGACTAGAACCAAAGACTATGTAAGCCAGTTGGAAAGCTTCCTCACAAATTCTACATCTTGGGTGAGATTCAAACCTGCAGTAGTAAAGGGCGAGTGACATGAAGTCAGTGACCATAACCAGTCGACCACTGAGGCTCCTAGTAATCTTTTCTCAAATACCACTTTACATGTCTCGACTATTTTAGGATAGAATCCAGGAGATATTTTAACTCAAACAGGAGGGTATCCTTA
The DNA here is from genome assembly GCA_032209605.1 of Mactromeris polynyma. Taxonomy (NCBI): domain Eukaryota; kingdom Metazoa; phylum Mollusca; class Bivalvia; order Venerida; family Mactridae; genus Mactromeris; species Mactromeris polynyma. The sequence goes on from JASFXZ010000023.1 coordinate 10,695,138, forward strand.
ATAACCAATTTACACCAAATACACATCGGCACCCACTCAACCTTTTTATTTTTTATTGATAGTTTTAAGACAGAAAAATTAACAATATTGCACAAATATAACCAAACAGAAAGAAATACAAAACTTATAAAACTACAAGATCGCTTGTGTTTATTGTCTTATATTAGAATTTTACTAAGAAATTATGGTATACAGCAAAATACTGCTGTAATGTATTACTGAGGTAGCCATTTATCTGAAGAGATTTCCAAGTCCACGCTGTTTTTTAAAAAGAATTACTCCAAGCAAATACTACATTTGGCAGCAAATAAAAACAAAATCGTACAATGTGATGATTCACTTTCGTATTGAAAACTGAAATGTTATTTTAGCCAAAAATAATATTATGGATCAAGCAGAAATAATGGAATACTTTTCAATGATACTGTTCTGTATTCAAGTTAACCAAACAACTTGTCCTGTTTGTCGTCACATCAGAACAAATCAAACACAGCAAGTACACCTTGGATGACTAGGGCATACACACTGGTCAATCAGTTCCACAACCTTCACAGAGGTAAAACAACTAATGTCAATGCTAAAAACACAAATGTTCAGAATGAAGAACATGTGTACATGTCAGTACATTTCTGATCAATATTTTTCAAATCCTCTTTTTTTGCAACAACAGTGATAAATTAAAACCATGCAAAATAACATATATAGAATTTTTTTTTATAGAAATATAACATTTTGTAGAACAAATATCACCAGGAATGTTTGTATTTTTGGTCCACTATGATAAGTTACTCACAACCTTATTCACCAGGAATTAGCAATAACAATTTAGGTGTTAAAATCAACCAGTATCCAAACAAAAAGGTCAGATCATTTGTTATAATAGTCTACTGTTAAAATTTGCGAAAAAAAAATATTTAAAAAGTAATATTTTTCGGTATTTTTTAAATATTTTTTTTGTATATGAACACTATTAAAACATTTTAACATAACACCTCTACCATTTAAACATCTACTTATGTTAGTCCATAAACATCTACGAACAATACCTAACCAAATTTCACCACAACCCTCCCCTACTACGGGATACAAATAAATATAATAATCTGTACTATTAAAGCTGCTCGATCAATCTGTCAACTTACTTTGATTTTTTTCTTAAAGCAATTCAATTTTATCAATTATATCAAGCATGATCCATAAATATCACAGCCCTTTATCGGGCAGCACAAATAATAGCCCTTTCTTGGTGTTACATAATACAACAATGAACAAAAGCATTACTATAATGCACATTTACATCAAAATGATGGAAAAATCTTTTTTTCTCCGATCTGTAGTACTAGGCCACTATTTTTCTATTATTATTTATTTATTACTCTTCCTGCTGCTATGGCGATGAAAACTAAACCTATATCACATGCACTGAATGCTTTCCCAAAGACTAAGTTGCAGAAACACATCATTTTCTTTTAAACAAGATCTGGGACCGAGCAGAATTAATATAAGTATAATGGTGTGTATGCGCGAACAAGAACAATATAAAATAAATAAGAATCAGAGAACACAATAGCACTTGTAAATAAATGCAAAATAAACAAAATAATGAATCACTGAATCTTGTCATTATATGAAAATTATCAGAATATTTACTGGGCAAAATATTAACGAGATAATAAATGTAACTTCTGTTAATTTGTAATTTCAAGTTCAGTTAAGTTATAATAAGAAAGAAAATCTAGGTTATCTGAACTAACGAAAAATGGAGACAGAAATTCCAACTTATTATCAGTTAAAAATCCTATTCAGTCAATTATTACAATCAAAGTCAGCTTCTGGACAACTAGATTTGAAGAAAAACTTTGCAGTGAAAGTGAGGCCATTTCCTTAAAAAGTGTGTGATTGCTGTAAAAAAACATTATGCAAAAATATATGGAATTTTTGGTTGCTATGGAGATTTCAGATCCTTTATCTTGTTTATGTAGTGATGTTAAAATGATACATGAAACATATGAGATAATGAAATATAACTTTTGGTTCATTATGTTTTTAATGACATGGATATATAGAAAATATCTAAGAAATACTGAAATAGTTCTGATCTTCATAGATAAATTTCATGTTTTTTTTCCGTTTTTTTTCTCAATTAACTTCAGATGATGATGATATAAATACAATAATTTCAACAGATTTGATGACAAAAAGAACAATAAAATGTTGGCTCTTGTAGAATCATCTTCTGATAAAATGTAGAGTCCCAGTCTATAATAATCAGTGAAGAAATACAGATACAGCCAAAAAGTTGTTTCTTAGAATGTAAATTTGGATCACAGTCTATCATAGAATCCATGATGAGAATGTAGAGTCACAGTCTATTGTAGAATACTATGATGAAATGCAGAGTATCAGTCTATTCCTGCTCTTTTTCATCGGGTACACCATTAATGACTGGTTGACCATTGACAGGTGTCTGAGTCTCCTCAGTAAATAATGGATTTCGAACTTCCATCTCTCCCGTCTGAAAGTTGAAATAAGCATACCATTATCATAGAGATTATATGATTATCAAAGAGTTTAACCAATTATCACAAGAATTGAATTTGCTACCATGGCCCAATAGCAAAGAATATCCAATCTATTAACAAATGTCAAGAAGATAAGCGAACAAAAATTTGAAATCTGTAAAAACATCCTTTTCTCAGCTATTTTCTTTCAACATTGATTACTTACAACAGCGAATATAAAAAGGGAAACAACTATTCATATAATATATTTCACTAAATTTAGGATTGTTTCCCTTTGACCAATAACATTACAAATGCAGTATGCTGCTAAAGACAACAAGTGCTAAAGACAGCAAGTATATAAAAAATAGTTACCTCCTTATTAAATACATTTTACAGAGGTTATCACCAGAATGGACTTTTTTAAAGGTCAGGCAAATATTCCCTGAACATACATTTGTAACAGGAAAGGCATTATGCTCCTCATGTTAGGGGACAGAACTATTTAAATAAATAGTTTCATGATTTTGATAAATCCTTTTTAGGCGAAATATTAATTAATAGAGTTTAAACAGAGTCCATATTATTTGTCCCTACTAAGGACTTTTATCTGAGATTGTATTTAAATGAAGATGACCATGATTTCTGGGACAAGTCAAGAGATATAACATAGAATAGAAATCGTACCGGAGCCAAGCCTGGACATTCATACACAGTGTAATCTCCCTCTTCATTCTCTTCCTCTGAATCATCATCTGAACCATCTTGCTTCATCTCACCATTAGCTCTGAAAATATCAGATTCATCATGTTTGATCACACAACTATTCATTTCATGTTCAAGTATCACATTTATTACACAGTTTAGATAAACAGCTGGCCCTCGTTCATAAGGATTCATCAGTTCCAAAATTTTATTACGAATAATTCATGGTTTCGATTAGCCCATTTTAATTTGACGTGCATAAGAACATATATCCGGAACCTGATATTTATTTCGGATGATACAGAGTATTCGGAGAGAGGGTTGTCGAATAAACGAGGTCCAACTGTAGTGTATATATATTATATAACTTAATACTCATTTTGTTATAGGAATAAGTACCTAGGGATATAATAGTTAATGTTCGTAGTAATTAATAGTATGGATTTAAAATTTGTCAATATCTATTTAGAGACCAATTTATTAAGCAACCACTTTTAGGCTTTCCCTTGGTATGTCTCCTAAAGCAATGTCTACTATATAAATAAATGAACTAAATAATTGAGCAGTTTGTTATTGGAGTAAGGAAGAGCCTAGGGGTATAGGGACAAGGGAAATAGGGGCTTAAAGAATATGTCCTACAGAGATAGGTGAATAAGAGTAAAGAGCAATTGGGGTTAGGGGCTGGTGGGGTGGGCAATATACTTAAAGATGTGTGAGAAATGGAAGAGACATCAGAAAATCTGTTGGAGACAACATGAAATATCTATTAATCAGCACTTGTGAATAAACTGACTAGAGGGGAAACACTCCCTGGCACCTTCACAGCTAAACATACAAAAATATTATTAAAAGTAAGAATATAAATATCCCTATCGATTTCCAGGATAATAAAAATTGGGAGGAATCACATTCGATACATACTTTTCCATGGCGATCATTTGTTGTTTCTGATGCTGATAGTGATACATCTGTGCGCTCTGTGCTAATTTACGATCACCAGGAGACGGTAGTCTCTCCTTTGTTGGACCTGTAACGCCATAGGCAGGATAATCTACGTCACTAGCTGCTTTCACTCTTTTATGTAATCTGAAAATATACACAAAAAGTCTTTGTAAGGAATGTAAAAGAGAGAGAATACGGAACTACAGGGAACGCCACAACTACAATATGTTTATGACATAGCACAAAACGGGCTATTCGAAACCTATATGACCAAATATTTTATGAACCTATCTCTAGGTCTTGCATATAAATGTACAACGCAACCTCTCAGGAGCAACACCGTTTTGGAGACACACATTTTTCAGGCATGAGAAAGCAAAATTTCAAAATCAGCTAAACATGCGGCAAGGGGTCCAGGGAACCCACTGAAGCTCCTGGCTTTTAAGCATCTAAGTGGTTTAAATTGTCTCAAAAAACGGCCCTTACAAGCTTCAAATCCGCTGATTTTCGCGAATCCGCAGAAAATTCTTGTGCCTGATTTTGACTGTTGTTGAGAGGTTGTTGATCTATAGAGGACATTAATTATTTCTACAAGTTGATACTATTGTAGAAGAGAGGTATTTTGTAAAGAGAAGAAGAAATCTTGTCAAATATTTAAACTTGTACCATCTAGATTTTTGCATTCTACTAACTCAACAATGCCCACGGTGGTAAACATCTTCAAGATACACATGTTGAGGACCAAGCAAAAAACTTTAGTAACTGCTTTTCAACTATGGCATGATCTGGCTGACCCAAAAGTTCAAATATTAGCCCCATCCCTATACAAAACAGATTCTGTATTCTCCATCTTTTGAAATAAGACTGATTTAGCAAATTTCTGCGAGAAGCTCCTTCTCCCAGACTAAACTAACACCAATATGATGATCAGTTGTACTGATTGCAGAAATTGATCTTCCGAGACAGAAAACTAGAAACATGAGGTTGTAAACCATAATATATGTAATCAAACACTAAAAATACGGATTTACATATTTTGTAAAAGAGAGAGACTACGTAGCTACAGGGAACGCCACATACACAAGACAGTGCCTCCCCACGCAGACCTCCGGGAGAACAACAAATTCACTTGCCTTAGTGTTGACAATTGAAGATGAAGATAAGTCCCAATTTAAGCATGGGCCCTTTTTACAAAACCCCCTAAAAATGCCCTGAGATTACCAAATATGAGTTACAACCTTTGATATATCACACTCAGGATAAGTGATCAAACTGTAATGGTAATAAGTGTAATAAATTGAAAACCACTAGAACCTTTATCTCAAGAAATTTTGCAAGGAGACAAAGGACTTAAGTAAAGCTACTCTCCAGAGTAATCTCTATCTTAAGATTAACTTTCATCATAAAGACACAGAATGATGTATTACATAGATAATGAAAGCTAACTCTGATATTATCGGATGACAATGTACTCTACAAAGAGAAATCAATCTTTGTCCTATAATAGAGATTTTCTTACTGCACCAAGGGGCATTCATCATGGACACATCCAACCATCTCTGACAGAGATAAGCCTCTGGAGGCATACTTCTGCCATTTAATATGATATAAGCTTGCATACTGATATAGAATTACTGGTATATTTGCATACAAGGACACTTACTATATGTATGTAGTTGTGCTAATGATAAAGAGAAACTGGAAACTCCAAATCCAAGAAGACAGTTTCGAAGGTTCGGCCAATAATATTGTAATGATACAACAGTTTTGCAACAAGTCATTGATATAACAAAATTAGCAATCAAACTGGTCAGTAAAACTCTTAACTACTATAACCTGAGCAAATAAAAGTTCATGCTGAAGAACTGGAAGAGAAACTGGAAGTCTATTAAAGTATTTACTTATTGTGAATGTGCTGATGAACAAGTTTCGATTCCATCCCTTGGCATGTAAGAATTTAGCAATACAGCATTATTTAGCATGGCACTTTTCAAACATTTGAATGAACGCTTGGCACTTCTCAAACTTTTGAATGAACGCTTGGCACTTCTCAAACTTTTGAATGAATGTTGAGCACTTTTCAAACATTAGAAGGAACATTGAGCACTTTTCAAACATTAGAGGGAACATTGAGCACTTTTCAAACATTAGAAGGAACATTGAGCACTTTTCAAACATTAGAAGGAACATTGAGCACTTTTCAAACATTAGAAGGAACATTGAGCACTTTTCAAACATTAGAGGGAACATTGAGCACTTTTCAAACATTAGAAGGAACATTGAGCACTTTTCAAACATTAGAGGGAACATTGAGCACTTTTCAAACATTAGAGGGAACATTGAGCACTTTTCAAACATTAGAGGGAACATTGAGCACTTTTCAAACATAAGAGGGAACATTGAGCACTTTTCAAACATTAGAGGGAACATTGTTGAGTGTTGAAACCCATACATAAGTATGGTGGAAGGATTAAATTGTTACAGGGAACGCCACATTCACAAGACAATGTCTCCGCAAACAGATCCAAGGGAAACTTCAACCTACAAACCATTAGGAGTTGAGTATGGGCAAACATCTATGGGAATGGGGAAGAAAGGAATGGTATGGCTGATTATCAAAAGCAACCTAGGAGAATTGGAATGACTAACAATTTTTCCACAGTTTGAACCTTGAAGCATTTTCCAAACGTTTTCAAAATTTCTATCAATTTCTATCATAATATAAAGATATGAGAACATTTTGAGGGACTGGTGCAATTAAACCCATTGTTACTCAGTTTTAGTAATGAAGCAGCTACAATACTTGAGCACTAAACCTTTGATGTATTATTTTCAATGCAATGTTATGAGATGGAGGAGCATAGAATTCTAAACAAAGAACATGATTCAGAACAATGTCAACAAATAATCAAACTGGGAAATTATTCCACTGCACTATAATAAGACTATGAAGAGTGTATTTCAAGGGTTCAGCGCAAGACTGTCCGAACTCCTATGTATTTATATTGGAGTTAGTATAGTCTTGCACTGAACCCACGATTTGTTCTAATGTCATTTCTTAAGTTCAATGACAATTAAGGTTAATGCACTGTTATTGGAAAAAGGTTGTTGAGCATGGAATACAGTCTCCACACGAAATAAGACAATTATTTTTTATGGTGCTCGAATATTAGTACTTGTAATTCTAGAATCCTCAAGGGACGTTTATTAACTTAAAACAGCAAATACAGATTTATGGCCTGAAGAAACTTGTCATAATGTAATATGACCATCACATGTTATTACCATACATTACAAATAATGGAAGAAATTGAACACACGTACAGGACAGAAATCAAGGACTTATAATACAGCTGGCTGTCAACTCACCTCTTATAAAAAAGTAGGGATAAAGTAGGGTGTTTTTTTTTAGAAGTAGGGCAAAAGTAGGGATTTTATTGTCTAAAAGTAGGGATGTTTCCTTACCTTACGAATATAAAAAAATGGTAAAAGTTCACCGCACTGTACATTCTCAACGATTAGATCGACCTCTGTGCTTCATGCAGGTGAAGTAAATATTATTTTCAAAATTATATCAATACAATGTAAAAATATAAAAAAAGTTGTTGTTATTTTGGATTTCGTTGGACAATTTACAGATGCATAATACCTTCAGCGTACATACTTAAGTCTGGATACTCCCCTAGTACTACCCAGCTTAATCTTTATATGAAGTTCTAACTCGTGTCAGTTACTTTATTTTAAGTATATTTTCTTCATGAAAACAGTTAACAAGAGGGCTATGGTGACCCTATATCGCTCACCTGAGTACATTGCCATGTTGGCTTCAAGAGACGCCAAGAGGATTTTCAATTATTTGACCTTGTGACCTACTTCTTGACCCAACATGACCCAGTGCCACACTGGACTTGCTGCATGTTATTAAGACAAACACTCTGACAAAGTGTCATGCAGATCAGGTAAAAGATGTTACCTCTAGAGTGTTAATTAACATCCTAAATTGTTGAGGACGATGGACGACGGACACAGGGCGATCCCAATAGCTCAGCTTGAGCACTTCTTGCTCAGGTGAGCTAAAAAGGAAAATCTAAATTAATTGAACTAATTGGTTAGCTTCCATAATTTACCTGTGATTGGATGCTCATTATTCATAATAATCAGAACACACAACTTTATACAAACTTGGCCCATAAAGTAACCAATGTAACGAAGAACAAAACAGAGAAAATTCTTTACAACAATTCAATTTCATAGTGATAACCCCTGGGCACCGGGTCTGACTTCAAATCAATGAATCTCTCATGATGTAAATGAACTAACTTTTGTGTATGTACCAAGTTAGCGCTGTATTTTCTAACAATCTTGAAGAATTTTTGCTAGGAAGTTGACAGTTTCCGGAAGAATAATTTAGTGCCAATCACAAGAAGTATTAGGAACACTCGGGTTAGGTCAATCAATTGATCGCTGTATATAAATGAAATACTGTGAAAAAACAAAAATAAGGCCAACCGTTCAAAACTGTTTATATGGTATAACCTTACCCAACAAAATTTAGTTGGGTAAGTGGATGGGTTTTTATGATCATTCAAGTTGAAACTATTAATACAAAGCCCTAAAATATTTCCTTAAACAGGCACCTCAAAACCACAATGAGTATGTAGGGTTGTGCCAAAAAAAACTTTTTTAGAATAGCCATATATTATAACACAACACAATAATCTTTTCGCTTCTTCTGTACAATATTAATTACTGAATTATCGATTAAGAACACTATGATAATATTCAGTATGGCTAATCAAATTTGTGAAATAGATTTTCTTCACAACTGTTCAAATACAAGATATTTATCTTCACTGGAATGGTGTGCAAGACATTCACAACCTTGGTGCATAGCACAGAGTTTACTTTGCAATGGTGTTCCTAGGCTTCAAGCAGCAATGCCATATACCTTTGCACAGGGGAGTTGGATCGAGTTTGGTGCAATTTTAATAGTTTTTCAATTATGTACAGCGGTCAGTAAAATGACCCGACAAATTTGACCGGTTATCAACGAACACTTCACCTATTCTTTCTGCACATGATCAACAACTTCCTTAAGTAAATTAGCTCAAAGAAAATGGCTGACAAAAATAGTTGAAGCAAATACTATCTCAGGGTTTTCCCTAGACTTTTTCAACTAGGGGTTCTTGGACCCTCGTGTTTGACAAATTGGGGGTCCTCAGTAAATTTGTAGGGTCCCAGATATGCAGTTTATACTTGACAAAAAATTATTTTAGGGGTCCCAGGGATGCACAGTAAGAGCAAAATGGGAGTCCCTAGAAAGGAAACGGAGTCTGGGACTCAAGATTTCTGCGTCAGGGAAATCCCTGCTATCTGTTTGATTAAACCTACAACGCAACAACATCTATCTCTGTGGGCGGCACTGCAGGCAGCTGACACAATTGTTCTCCAATGTAACATTTCCATTTATGTGATAATTACCCACCTGTTTCATGGAACATTTAAATTCCTAGATTGTCAATTACTTCCTGATAAGAATAGCTGAAAATTATTGATTAGTATACCATGATTACTAGGAAACAACCCACACATATAATATTCTGGTGAAGTTGGCGTTGATATTTTGTTTCAGAGAATATTGTAACAATCTCTTCACCCCCAGTAGCAATAACTTGTACAATAATAACTCAATAGGTGTGCCATACTGCGATACGACGTGACTTTAATGAATGAAGCGTGAAGATTTTACGATCACGTTCCCCAAAACCTATAACATACAAAAACCACATAAAAGTCAGTAAAAATTTAGAAATATTTAGATAAGAAAGCAGAGCAATACCTTTGGAAAGACACAAGTTTTGGCTGTTGTGGAGAGGTTGTTGATCTTGAGAGGTTAACTTGATTAAAAATTCTTACAGGAGGAACAATTTGTAAGGTTGTTGAAGAGAGGTTGATGCTCAAGAGAGGTCACCTCTGGCTGCACTGTATATAGTACTAAAGCCACAAGGTAATAAGGCATATATTTTCTTATACCTTAAGTTGCTTTACAGATCCTCTGTCTTGAATTTGGCGGTTTTCAAAAATTAATATAATAGAAAATCTATGTTTCTGGCCAATCAGTCAAGCTTTCAACTAATTCCAAAATCACCAGAGTTTAATGTAGTGTCTTGTCTACACTGCATAAACACCATGGCCTTGAATTTCAGTTTCTCTAAAGTAAAAGTTTGATGTGTTGGCCACACTTTGAAAGATAAGAGCTTCTTCCAACAGGGAAAGGTGCATGTAACCAACATTCCAGACTCTTTATATTAATGCCATACACCAAGCTTCTTGCCCGTTTTGAAATCTTGATATTTTGGGTAGAAAAATCCATAAATAACTTTTATAAAAACATCTGCTTAACAGAGAATATGACAATATAGATGTTTGCTTTATTTAATCAAATTTACCTAATTACTGTTATTATGTTGTTACTGAATAAAACCCACCTACACTAGTATCTAGTTCAACAGTCTATTATTATGTTGTTACTGAATAAAACCCACCTACACAAGTATCTAGTTCAACAGTCTATTATACACAACAAAGAGATGCGGTAATTATGGGACTAATTTGGTCACATCTACAATGTATCTATAATCATTCCTATCATTATTACCATGGCAACGAGTAGTACATTGATCTGGTGGTCAATAGCCTTGTATTCCATCACCGAAAGACATCATGATACAGTGTCCACGACAATCAAACGAAAATTCCTGTGTCGACCAATCACGAAAATTAGGCCCTCACCATAATAGCCAAGTACATCCAATTGTGTTTGGTTTAATAAATTTTATTTTTTATTTTTAAAACAGCTATTAGCAGTTTTAAACAGTAATAATGTATAAACATAAAGATGGAACATAATTACTAGATAAACAGATAGGCAACATCCGTACTCTGGTCAAGAACCACAATTATACACTGTATTATATAGGTAACATTGTGTGAGCATTTGGAGAAAGCTAAGAAAAATGTTTGACAAGGCCAAGATAGATTACAATTAATAATGCAAATGCAACTATCAGTATTTTTTTTTTTTTGGTGGGGGGGAGGCTGATGCAGAATTAGTCAATCCCCACCCAAGAGCCAAGCCTTTTCATTGTTGTCTAATCCCCACATTATGTGATGCCAATTCCCCACTTCATCCACTTCCAAGATCTGGCAAAGTCTATTTCAGAATCATTTGGTGTATCAAATTCCCACCTGTCGGGAATTTTCTTCTGTCTACAGTCTCTTGTACCCCCCAACCCAGACAAAATATTGATAAGCGCAGAACTACAATAAACCAACAGAAGATTATTATAGCCATTGTTTGAGATGAATTTATGTTGGCAGCATGCAAAACCAATTGAGCATCATGACAATCAATTGTACACAAATGGATACAGTACGACATTGGGACTACAAGGGCTTTAAAATATTATCCTGCTTACAGAATTGTTGACTGCCATGTATAAGCAGTAGCAACCAACAGATGTGTTCACTTTCTATACTATCTACTGTCCAAAGAACAATTTCTATCATGGGTTCCATTTGACCGTGGTGTTGACACTTTGACCCTTTGAAATTCCAAAAAGCCACATTTTGACCCAAGGATTCTGGCAAAAGAGTCAATTTTTCTCTAAATTAAAGGTAATTTGGCTATAAAATGGTAAAATCCTGTCCAATATTATTAAAATGACCCTTGAGATTCAGCCCCTAGTGGAACCCCTGTTCTTTTGCTGGTACATTATACTATTTAGGATAAGTACATTAAATTATATCACAAAGAAAGTATACTTAACTTACTGAATAAATAATAAATAACAATTAGGGTAACAATTCATATTGCCACAGGATGCCATGATATCGCATGTAAGCACACTTCAATTACAAAGAAAGGAACTATGCTCAAACGTTCGATACTGGCATTAGTATAGAACAAGGAGCAAGGCCAGCTACTTGTGATGCCACTTATATATAACAGTTATGCAAAATAAGGACACCATTGAAAAGCAACAAAAGCACCATTCCATAATGATGTCACCACCGAAATAAGCAACAAAAGCACCATTCCATAATGATGTCACCATTGAAAAGCAACAAAAGCACCATTCCATAATGATGTCACCACCGAAATAAGCAACAAAAGCACCATTCCATAATGATGTCACCACCGAAATAAGCAACAAAAGCACCATTCCATAATGATGTCACCACCGAAATAAGCAACAAAAGCACCATTCCATAATGATGTCACCATTGAAAAGCAACAAAAGCACCATTCCATAATGATGTCACCATTGAAAAGCAACAAAAGCACCATTCCATAATGATGTCACCACCAAAGCAACAAAAGCACCATTCCATAATGATGTCACCAACAAAGCAACAAAAGCACCATTCCATAATGATGTCACCACCAAAGCAACAAAAGCACCATTCCATAATGATGTCACCACCAAAGCAACAAAAGCACCATTCCATAATGATGTCACCACCAAAGCAACAAAAGCACCATTCCATAATGATGTCACCACCAAAGCAACAAAAGCACCATTCCATAATGATGTCACCACCAAAGCAACAAAAGCACCATTCCATAATGATGTCACCACCAAAGCAACAAAAGCACCATTCCATAATGATGTCACCACCAAAGCAACAAAAGCACCATTCCATAATGATGTCACCACCAAAGCAACAAAAGCACCATTCCATAATGATGTCACCATCAAAGCAACAAAAGCACCATTCCATAATGATGTCACCACCAAAGCAACAAAAGCACCATTCCATAATGATGTCACCATCAAAGCAACAAAAGCACCATTCCATAATGATGTCACCACCAAAGCAACAAAAGCACCATTCCATAAACATGTCACCACCGAAAAGCAACAAACCACCATTCCATAAACATGTCACCACCGAAAAGCAACAAACCACCATTCCATAATGATGTCACCACCAAAGCAACAAAAGCACCATTCCATAATGATGTCACCATCAAAGCAACAAAAGCACCATTCCATAATGATGTCACCACCAAAGCAACAAAAGCACCATTCCATAAACATGTCACCACCGAAAAGCAACAAACCACCATTCCATAATGATGTCACCAGCGAAAAAAGCAACAAAAGCACCATTCCATAATGATGTCACCACCAAAGCAACAAAAGCACCATTCAATTATGATGTCACCACCAAAGCAACAAACCACCATTCCATAATGATGACACCATTGAAAAGCAACAAAAGCACCAATCCATAATGATGACACCATTGAAAAGCAACAAAACTAACATTCCATTACCCTTCCATTTATTACATTATCTGACTTCAGCCACGTAAAAAAACCTGTTAGACTCAACATTGTGACAAAATCACATCAATTCTAATTTACCCTCCAGTAGCGTGGCCGCTGATGACATTCTGTGTGTGACGCTATTAGTGTAAGAATAGCACAAAATGATCAATACTCCATTACACCGATATCACTCTCGAAAATATTTAACAATGTTCTCTATTCTAGGAGGAGCACAAATACATTCATTCATATAAATGACTAGCAGTGATGTATAGATATTTTCTACGGTGATTATCAGAGCAAGGACACAAACCATGAATCTCAGTTAGGTCCAACTAGATGGTCACATTCATTTCTCGCTGATGTGAAATTATGGGAGAAAATTAATTACGAATGAATCTTCTAGAACCATAAGTTACTTGTATGAAATATCCAGACATTAACAGAAAGTTGCTAATGTGCAATTTTTCGGGTCAAACATGACTAAATTCTATTGAATAATATTTTGTGATGTTTCAGGTCAAACATGACTAAATTCTATTGAATAATATTTTGTGAGGTTTCAGGTCATACATTACTAAATATCCTAGACATGAATGTGACTAACTATTGATGTATACATTTCTGCAGAAAGTGTGTCAAACTTTATACACCTTCTCTTCATTAGACAGTGAAAGAAAATGAATCTGGGACTAAACAATCATTAAATAACGCATACCAACTTTTTATACCCACTAAGTTTGATCAAAATAGTCAAAATAACCCATCATTTTAATGGCATGTCACTTCCATTCACTACTTAGTCGTCTTGAAAAAAGGCCAAAACATTGATTAAATTAATTTATTTACATTGCTTTAATGAGTTGGTGTCGGATTCTAACCTAACGATCAAAATGGACAAATCATCAAAGAAAGTTATGGATTTTTTATTTTCTACATCATAGTTTTCATTGTTGCCATGAGGAATGTGCAACAAATTATTCTATAAGGCCATCATTAAAAAAATTGTTTGTTTGCGGTAACGTGACCCGGAATTTATCAGTGGGTGGGTAGGTAGGTTTTTTTTGTACTGTAATGGCTAAAAGACCGAAAAAATAAATTTTCATCGATGAACCTGAAAAAATAAATTGAGTTGCGGCATTGTTCGTGAGTCGGTCGCGTAACTGCAAACAAAAAAAAGTTTTAAGGATGGCCTTATGTACATAGCAGTTTTCTACCTTAGAGCCAGACTGAAGAACGAAGCAATAAATTATCTTTTTTTTTCCATTACAATTCATCAACACTCAAGTGAAATATAATATCTCAGCTATTCGACCCACCCCCACATTAATATAATAATACTCCATCTCCAGGCATGAAATATTGGCAAACCATTCCAGTAATAGAAAATAAATTTAATCTGCGGAACGTTACGTTATCTGAAATCAATCCCCGATCTAAGCCTGGAATTTAAAACATGGCCGAGATATGGTCGCAAACTATGACAACTCGACATCATTTCCAGTATATTGATAAAACCATTAAACACTGAACCCAGCAACAGTCCGTCCACTTTTCCCATCGAGATCATAATGGGAAATTTAGACCAGGAAATAATCAACATTATAACCACTGTCACTAATACAGGAGTCCAGATCCTGTGGTGTAGATTAAAATACAGTGCTCAATGTGATATACAGTAAAACCTCGATAATAAGACCACCCTTGGGACCCTTGAAAACTGGTCTTAATATCAAAGTGATCTTAATATAGAGGTTGAATAAAGAGCAAAACAGTGAAAATGGACTTGAAAAGTTTGTTCTAAATTCAGAGGTGGTCTTATTATTAAGGTAGTCTTTAAGTGAGGTTTTACTGTATATGGTTGTATGTGATATTGAACCAATCGACGAAACTGGTTCAAAACTTGGTGAATTAGAAAGAGTTAAGGAACCGTCGGAGAGCCAACTGAATCACTATTCAACAAAGCAATGCTTAAAATCAACAAAATCATACTTTCAATGTATGATCTAGAATGTAATGTGAGGCTTCAGAGGACAAAAATAATTTCCCACTGGTCTTTGTTTTACAAAACAAGCTTGATGTGATAAAATGTTTGATATCGGATAGACTGGTGGAATCATTACATGTCTGAAATTATCAGTTAACTTACAGAAGAGGAACAAGATCGACTAGAGATGTTTGTAAGACATTATGTGCCCTGTGACCTTGGCCTTTGACCCTGTGACCCCAAAATCAATAGGGTTCCTCTGCTACCCAAGGTGAATGTGTGGACCAAGTTTGAGGATGATAGGTCAAGGGGTTATTGATTGGAAACGAAAAGGTTACGGAGGGACAGACCGCTCGAAATACCGAGTGACCGTCGTGTGTAAAATTTCTTAACTCAACAATTCCAGTGTACAAACTTTGCAATGTTGTAACGTTTGAATATTTTGAGAGTTCAAGAAGGCCATGAAAATATCAGCTAGCAGAATTTTCATAGATCACTGAATTACATTTTCATCTATTTTACAATTAAACAAAACCAATACTAGTTTTTTGCAATAATCAAGCCACAATTGCTGCTCATAAAATATTTAAAATCACAAAAATATCCACTTATGCTGCACTGTTTGATGATTTTTAGCTATCTGATCTACTAGCATTTAAGCCACGGAAGTTGATAACAGCAATATTAACCCAGCCATCAGTGAAAAGAGGCTTGATAATTTGTTATCACGCTAAATTGAGGACTCTGCATGTTATCATCAAGTTTATGAGCTCTTTATTGACAGAATAAAAGCATTTTGACAGGCTACCACAAAGAATTCTTATCAGATTCCTTTATGTCCATAAATCAGTACATAAACATTGAAAAAACTCCTCAATCTTAAGAATTTCCAAGGTAATCCCGCACTGTACATAAATGGTCCATTTTAAAAGAGCCTTAATGAGTTTTGTAGCTTTTAACACTCAAAAACCAACATGGAATATAAGAATTACAGATTGTAATGAAACCTGAAACAATATCATCTCTTCAATATGAAATAATGAAACTAACAGTTTTGCCAAAGACAGTTGAGCTGATATGTTAAAATCTTGTTTAAATACCATTTCCTTTGATAGGATAATTATACTTTCAGATTTTAAAAAATAAAGTTCTTGAAAATTTGAGCCAGAGAGCTTGTGATCTTTAGTGAAATTGGGAATGTGGAGTGTGTGAATAATTTGAGTCAGAGAGCTTGGGATCTTTAGTGAAATTGGGAATGTGGAGTCTGTGAATAATTTGAGTCAGAGAGCTTGGGATCTTTAGTGAAATTGGGAATGTGGAGTCTGTGAATAATTTGAGTCAGAAAGCTTGGGATCTTTAGTGAAATTGGGAATGTGGAGTCTGGGAATTTTCTTCTGGGCACTTTATGGACTGGTACCATTAACCAAAACATTACAGCATAAATATGGCTGTGTGGACTGGTAACCAATTCCAAAATGTGACAGAATTTAGTACATGGGAACAGGACCTATAAATGGTCCCAAAAATGGCCAAACAAGTGCCCTGTTCTACCCAAATCCATTTTGAAATAAGGGGCTGTTTACTCAGATTTTAAAATGTCTATATTATAATACTTTCTTTACACCTTTTGATTAAGGACCATATTTTTTCTCTTTACTTGATGGATTCTAACTGAATTCAAACTTGACCTGTATTTTATTATCCTATGCTGGGGGGGAGGGGGGATAAAAATGGCGTTGAACTTTAGCCCAACAACTACAGCTACAAAGAAATTGAAACTCTAAAAATAAAAGTTATTCAAGTAGAAACTTATTGAACCACATAATTAATGAGATATAAAAGTCTGGGTAAATAGATTGCATTCAATAAACTTGGACTCCTTTACATTTCACATTGTCCTACTTTCAATACCACAACATCTGCAGTTTAAGATCAACAACTCAACAAAGTGTTAACAAGACAGACCAATATAGGAAACAGATAATCAACAATAATAGTGTACAACACAAATACCAGCACTACTTTCTGTAAGCAAAAACTGCACTAAGTCTTGTATTTTCAGGGGTTCCATTTGACCCTGGAGTTGACCCTTTGACTTCTGGGATTTCCAAAATGCAACATTTTGACCCTTCGGATTCTGGCTGAAGGATCAATATTTCTCTAAATTTTAGGTAATTCTGGTATAAAATGGTAAAATCCAGTAAATTTTTTATCAAAATGACCCTTGAGATTCAGCACCTAGTGGAACCCCCGTTTTTATAATCCTATGCTGGGCGGGAGGGGGCACGGGGCATGGCATAAAAATGGTGTAAAACTTTAACCCAACAACTACAGTTACAAAGAAATAGAAACTCCGAAAATAAACAAAATGGACCAAATCAAATAAACTTGGACTCTTTTAGATTTCAGATTGTCCAACTTTCAATAACACAACATCAAGACAGATCAATAAGAAACAGATAGTGTACGACAACAACAAACCAGCTCTGGCATAAAACTTTAACCCAACAACTACAGTTACAAAGAAATAGAAACTCCGAAAATAAACAAAATGGACCTAAATCAAATAAACTTGGGACCCTTTTAGATTTCAGATTGTCCAACTTTCAATAACACAACATCAAGACAGATCAATAAGAAACAGATAATGTACGACAACAACAAACCAGCTCTGCGTTCTGTTAGCAAAAAACTTCATGGAAACACTGTATCTAAATTTTCAATTTATAGACACAGCACACAAAACACTTTCTGTGGATAGATGTCTCTTAAATTCATCACCGACGATAAGAATAAACAACAATACCAGCAGAAACATAAAACAAACACCAGACAGTAATAAGAAAATGCAGTAAACAGAATGTGACAGAAGAGATGTATCAACAAATTGAATCAAATACCCGAAGCAGGACAACTAGATTAACCAATCTTGCAAGCCAGGAGAATGGAATAAACAAGAAGAGACAGAATGCCATCTCCACACAATGTTGTCTTCAAGGGAATTTTTGTTTTTGTGTAGCATGGTGTTGTTTTCAACCAAACTGCAACTGTAAATGGCGGTTAGCTGCTTAAATTAGCGTTGCAAAGTGGTTCACGGGTACAGGGGCACCTGAATGTTGTAGGTTCCAATCCAGCATCAGATTCTCCTGGGGTTGTCGTATAATGCTTGAATAAGATGCAAGAACATGTGGATAGTTAGTTACCCAGGAAGTTGTCATCTAGAGTGATATATAAAGGGAGTATTTAGAACTTGATTCCAACCAGTTACCACTAACTAGTCATCCTCTGTTTCCAGTGTTTCCAACTAATTTTGACTAACCAGACTTCCTGTTTCCAAACAGTTTTGACTAACCAGCTTTCCTGTTTCCAACCAGTTTTGACTAACCAGACTTCCTGTTTCCAACCAGTTTTGACTAACCAGACTTCCTGTTTCCAACCAGTTTTGACTAACCAGACTTCCTGTTTCCCACCAGTTTTGACTAACCAGCTTTCCTGTTTCCCACCAGTTTTGACTAACCAGCTTTCCTGTTTCCCACCAGTTTTGACTAACCAGCTTTCCTGTTTCCCACCAGTTTTGACTAACCAGACTTCCAGTTTCCAAGCAGTTTTGACTAACCAGGCTTCCTGTTTCCAAACAGTTTTGACTAACCAGACTTTCTGTTTCCTAACAGTTTTGACTAACCAGACTTCCTGTTTCAAACCAGTTTTGACTAACCAGACTTTCTATTTCCAACCAGTTTTGACAAACTAGGAGATTGGTTAAAATCTAAATGATAGTCACAAAAAACAGAAACATAAGAAAGTTCAGTTCAGTTCAAACTTATTTATTTCACATTGATTGTGAAACAAGTTCTTACAACTTATATTAATCACTCTCGATGACTGCTTCCTGGCTACCAACCAGTACTCATGCCAAATTTAGGGATTGTGAAGTTCGTGATCAAACTCCGCTCATCGCGGGGCTCGAACTCACGACCTTCGGATCAGGAGTCAGGCGCTCTACCCCTCGACCACTGCGCCTCCTAACATAAGAAAGATAGCTTGAAATTCATAAAATACCTCTTAATATTGCCATATTCAGTGATAATTATAAATTTAATAGAGTGTGAGAGGATGCTGAAGCATTCTGCAATCAAATTTCGATCAAAGCCTGCTTAACATAAAAACCACCATTTTCTCACGTTCCACTTGAAATCTTGTGTCACAAAAACAGCGGAGATCTGCTTTATTATCTCACAATTATGCAGCTTTCACAGCTAAAAATATCTCAAGTCTTTAAAAATGCATCGAAAAAACTTCCTATTGGCGAGACAAAAAGTAAAGTCGAAAGAGATTAATTTTCATTTGGTTTCCCAATTTTCTTTCATGTCAAAAAAGCTTAGGGACCCAATGTGCCCAATTCACTGGTGATTCTTCACTGGATTCCTGTATGTCTTCAAAAGCCTAAATTGATTACCATATTCTTCTACTTAACCGGATTGCATCATGTGTCCTATAAAATAATTCCTCAAAAGCCTTAATCAGTCACCATTCTCTCTGCTAAACTGGTTGGCATTACTTGATGTCACCGTTGAGCCATTAACTGAATCACAAGCCATAAAATTCTTCTTCAATACAACAATTACTCTGTAGATAAATTGATCTCACTATTTTATAGCGGAAAAGTACTTACACAGGAAGTAGAAAACAGAATAACACTTAACAATTTATCGAGACAACATACTAACTGCCAAACATTGCCAGTGCATTTGTACCATGAAACATCTTGCTACATATTAGATAAAACAGTCAAAGAGTCCTGCTCCATTTATCCATAAGGGAGGAACACAGTCCATTTATATAAAGTTGAGAACATTTGTAAGCAAACTTTGAGGTTGGCAGCCAATGAAAACACGTTTTACAAACGATTGACCAATAGACATTGAGTACACAATAACGGTATTCTCAACTAATTTTGAATCAAACTTTGAGGTGATCAGCCAATGAAAACATGTTTTACAAACGATTGACCAATAGACATTGTGTACACAATAACGGTATTCTCAACTAATTTTGAATCAAACTTTGAGGTGATCAGCCAATGAAAACATGTCGTACAAACGATTGACCAATAGACATTGAGTACACAATAACGGTATTCTCAACTAATTTTGAATCAAACTTTGAGGTGATCAGCCAATGAAAACATGTCGTAAAAACGATTGACCAATACACATTGAGTACACAATAACAGTATTCTCAACTAATTTTGAATCAAACTTCGAGGTGATCAGCCAATGAAAACATGTCGTACAAACGATTGACCAATAGACATTGTGTACACAATAACGGTATTCTCAACCAATGTTGAATTGATAGTACATCAAGGTATTTAAAATCCCAAAGAGTAAAAGGTCAGTATAACTTAAATGAAGGTAGATTGATCAAAGTTCCCAAAATAAAAGAAACATTTTGGCTATTATCAAACTAAAGATATGTTAAGCTAATATAAAATTCTTAGACCACGCTCACCACAATCCATTCATGAAGTTCACATGGTCTAAGTCACTGGCATTGTCAGTGCCACACGGTGTCTATCCTATACTTGTCACATGCAGGGAAGGACGTGTATCGCTAGGTGCGTCACTAGGTGTAAATACAAGATGTCAATCCAAAATAGAACCAAACACACATACATGGTAATTAAACACATGAAGTCTTACGCCTTTTCACAGAAACATTATACCAATAATAATACACAATGAAAGGTTTGTCACAAACCCTGAAGCCATCCTTAAAAGATTGTTTCTTTGCAGTTTCGTGACAGACTCATGAAAAATTCTGCAACTGCGAATTAATTTTTTCAAGCACATCGATGAAAACAAATTTTTCGGTCTTTTCGTAGCCATTACGGTACTAAACTAAAAATAACCAACCTACCTACCCACAAGTTAAAATTCCGGGTCTCGTTACCGTAAACAAACTATTTTTATAGGAAGCTCTGATTACCGTACTACTTCTGTACCCAAATCCAGGAATAACAATAGTTTTACGCAATTCCTTAAAATAATTACTAAACATGTTTTTGACAAAGAAACATGATTTATTCCGTAACAGAAGTCACTATTATCAGCATGCGTTAACTTGTCACTATTAAGAGCACTTGTTTGGCCATTTTGTGGCCGTTTATGGGAACAATTGACCTACTAAATGATATGTTTTTTCCTCTATTACCACTTAAAATTCCCCTTACAAAAAAAACAGCTGAGAAAAGTCATATAACATCAGCTGCAGTGCATCCACATTTATTTTATATATTACGACATTGCAACATTTGTCAAGAAATATTACAAATATGCAATACTTAACTGAAAATTGTAAAAATACGTGAAAACAAGAAAACATTAGTGTGGATAAATTTTTTTTATCTTGAAACACGCAAATTTTCTGCACATGAGGGTAAAGGATACCAGTCCCCAAAAGCCGTCTAGTGTATGCCATTTCTCAAAATTATTTCAGTCACATAAGAGAAGACACACAAAAAAATTGTAGTTTCATTTCTTTTTGAAGATTTTTTTCTCCTCATTTGTAACAATGAAACATATTGAACACTTTGAACAAAATGAAGACTAAGTGAAATAGTTGCATTTTTAATGGCGTTAAGTATATATCAAAGACAGTGGACACATACACGACTTGTAGATTACATCAGTATGAAGGCATTAATACCAACAATTGTCTCATTTTTACAACTCATTGCGACTATGCCCAAAAATCTTACTGGTTTCCAGTATTCTTTCATCTTGATACTTTATACTCTCTAATTAGCTAAGTGAGTTTACAATGACATTTAGATAAAGTATTAGCATATTATGACAAAAAATCAAGACAAGTATCAGAGACATAATTTGTGTGTATTTAAAAAGCGCTGTATGGACTAAAAGTGTTAGAATAACATGGTATTGTATACATGTGAAGCCAAAGGCTTTATGGAAAATAATGGTATAAAACACACTTTCTAAATAAATGGTGACAGTTTTCTACATGATTCTGTCTGTATGGGACTGACAAAACTTGGTTGCAACTGGCCTGAAAGTCCAAATTAACCAGTTTATTTTCGTTTAATGAAATGTTGACGGATTTCTAGACTATGTTAAATGGTGATGAAACGAACAAAACCTTCCAATGAAAAGACAGAAACTGCCAATCCTTGGTGTAATTTATAGACAAACGAGAGAAATTAAATAACAACCTAGAAATTAGATTTGTATGTATGGGACTGACAAAACTTGGTTGTAACTGGCCTGAAAGTCCAATTAACCAGTTTATTTTCGTTTAATGAAATGTTGACAGATTTCAAGACTATGTCAAATGGTGATGAAACGAACAAAGCCTTCCAGTGAAAAGACAGAAACTGCCAATCCTTGGTGTAATTTCTAGACAAACGAGAGAAATTAAATAACAACCCAGAAATTAGATTAAAACAATGAAACAAACAACAGATAAATACCAACAAGAAACCATTAATACAATTTTGTAAACCACAAGAACGAAAGAGTATAAATACAAATCCACTAATTGACCATACAAACAAATATCGGCATGGAAACGGAAACTTAGTAATTTGTGTTACCAGGAAATTCTAATTTCGTGCAATCACACACCATCTTTGTGACACCGTTTCATGTTTTAATCATCAGACTGTCGAGGGTATAGACCAAAATAGGATTATATTAGTAGATCACTACGTGTGGTGTTGTCAGTTTTTGTCAGTTGTACCAAGTTACAACATCGTTACAACAATCGTAACAACATCGTGACTTGCCAATGGCAATCACATGCTATATGACAATCATAAAACTCTGTTCAATATTGAAACACGTCAGTGTGAAGCGTTTCCAAGCAACTAAACCACCTGCCAAGAAAATTATATTTGCTTAAAACACAACGCTATTCAAACATCAGAAACCCAAGCAGCATCTTACTTACTGTATAATTGATAAAGTTCGTGACAAGCAAATGTTCGCAAATTTCAAGAATTCAAGAAAATTGTGAAAATATCAGCCAGTATACCTTTCCTAGCTTATACAGAAGTATATTTTTACATACTTGACCATCGAATACTCGTCACAGAGTTTCAAGGATTGTTAAAAAAACCATTTCTGTCCGTGAAACGTCAGAAAATCACTCACTATTTGGCTAACGAAAATTTCTACTCATAGAGTATATAATTAGTTCAACATACATAATAACCAGCGAGTCAAACAAAGGAAGAATTCTTGGTACAATTCTCAACCATACATTGATCAATTAGACGAGCTTAATTGGCTGTAAACATTACCTGAGTATCCCTAATTTGAATAAACATGACATCATTTACTATAACAATATTGATATTGATTAAAATGGATAAATTTTTTCCACAAGGGATTTAGTCACATTATAAACAGACAGGGTCATGTAAAGAATTGTCCAGCTATAAGGGTGGAGGAAGACACCAGCATCATTTTAGGCATTTTAAATACATGACGCATGTCACAAATACATGACGCATGTCACAAATACATGACGCATGTCACAAATACATGACGCATGTCACTGATCAGATGTCCATTATTAGAAGTCCGTATTTATGTTGTTGTACAAAACCAGTAAATTGATCAAAACCGCCGAGATTAAATTATGATGCAGCCGATACATGTTGTTGTTGTTGTTCTGCCACAATGATGAGTACCTTAGTGACAGAAGTACCTGTTCTTACTCGCTTGGGTGGGGATTCACAGGTGTGGATAGACACCCAAGCAAGTTATAATCGAAATAGTAATCAACCAGCATCCTTGACTAATAGGGAACCTCAAAAGTATGTTCATGGGCATAGCGAGGTACCTTACAACTTTTGTTGCATAGGACGGGCACCTAGGTAAAACCACCATGCTTCTGTAAGCCAGCTGGAAAGCTTCGACACATACAAATTCCACATCCCAGCTAGATGGTGTTTGAGCCCACAGCAGTTTAAGGGGCAAGTACTTTGAAGCCAGCCACCATATCCATTCCATCAAGGAGGCCCCATTGGCAATGGTATTTACGGTCAGATATATGTATCATATGGCCGAATCCAATTTAAGTGACCCAAGCAATGATATATCAATGAAAATACAACTTTTTGTTTACAGCTAATAATATATTTATACAGATGGAAATAACCAAAAGCGTGATTGTACATTCAAAAAGTGACCTGTATGTTTTAATTAGGGGCGTCTCCAACAGAAACAATATTGACATGTTATAGATTCATACAAGTCAATACGATATAGATTTGAAATATCGAAATATCGATACAATTCAAGAAATCTTGTTTGTTTACAGTCACGTTGTAACTCATGTTTTCCCATTGTTACAGTAGACTGTAAGTGCATTGTGCATGTTTTAGTCGTAACAGTTGCCTATGGAAACAAAATGGCTGCTTTTCAAGGGATTAAAAGGTAGTATTTCGAAACATTTGGTTTTAATTAGCATTTAAGATATTTGAATTTGAATTTTGTATTTCTTTAAAGCAGTAGATAGTCTTATTTTCTATCCAAATGCACTAAGTAATAACTTTCAGAAAACGGACGTACTCTAACATGTATTGTAACTTTTCCTGGAACTGCAAAACATGAGTGCAATTCAGGTATTTCCTGTGCTAGTGCTAACTCGGCGCGTAGGTCAGGATAGAAAATACTGATATCGGACACTTGTATTTGTGGTTTTGGAAAACATGTAAGAAAAGTGACAATCCAGTGTTGTAGAGTACATTTGTATGAACGAAATTATCACAGATTTTCTCATATTTATAACTACAGTCAAACCTGTCTGTAAAAACCACCCATAGGAACAGCAAAATGTGGTCTTTGTTTACAGGTGGTCTCTATTAACAGATTAAATATCATTAAAAATGGTCTGATGGGAGATAAAATTAGTGGTCTTTGCAGACAGGTTTTGCAATAGTGGTCTTTATTCGGAGGTGGTCTTTAACACAGGTTTAACTGTAAGCATATTTTGTCAAATATATATAAGACTATGTACCTTTAATATACATATATCAACATATTGTCTAAACTTTTACTTAAAATATCGATACACTGACTTGTACATCAAAGACACCTCAGGTTAAAATTCTACAAATAGATTTGCATGAACAAGTTTGAGAACAAGATCAACACCAAATAAAGCGTTCTTCGAATCATAAATAATTAAGTCAACAGTGTAATCAGTATGGGTAATGTTTAAAGATGACAGCTGTGTTCATAGATAACAATTCTCACGGTCTAAGTACTCAGGAGATAATTCTAATAACAGATAAATCTAGGTCACAGTAATGGATAATCTTAATTTTTATCTATGTGACATATGGCATTGAGAACAAAACTTCTTGGTATTGATAAATTTGTGATAAATCATCGGTAAAAGATGAATCGTCACACAGGGACCATATATCAACCATCTTATCTATATAACATAAGAAAATAATAGTAAATATTGAAGACATGGACTTAATGCACTATCATGGTGGATTACTTCATAAATTTTATTGAAGAGCAGAATAATCGTCGAGGGTTCAGCGCAAGACGATCCTAACTCCTATGTATTTATATAGGAGTTAGTATAGTCTTGCAATGAACCCTCGACTGATGAGAGTAAGATTTTATTGACATGACAGGCTGCTTCAATGACAACAATGGACAAGGGTTAACACAACATCAGGTTATTTTCATAAGAGTATAGCATTCTTATCTTCGCTCAAACAGAAGGGACTACTTGCATGTAGAACAATTCCATCACATTTTTACAGAACGCATGCATGCTAAAAGTGTTGTAGTTGTGTGGGGTTAGACAGCTGCACGGTTAGCTCAGTCGGTAGAGCACAGTACTAGGGTGCTATCCCCTAATTGTGCACTCTTTTTCCCCTTGATTTACTTTAATGGTGGCAGCTGCGTTTGCCACACTATTGATACTTCAAATACACTGTATTATTTGAACTTATTCAGTGACTTAAGGCACCTCAACCCTGTTTGGACTTGTACCTTCAACTTGTGCTATTGCAGCTACTTGCTTGTTTCTTTTTCAGCGCAGCCGTACTAACATTGTTTTGCTATTTGCATATGAGTGTTGTGTAAACCAATCAAATCTTACGTTAACCAAGGCAATTTCTCTTCAACCGAACAACGTTTGTAACATTGACGCGGATTGGTTAACCTTTAGATAACGGGTACGATACCTTAACAAAATCCACTGAATTTCAGTGAATTTACCGAAATCCATTTTGGATCTGGAGTGACTAGCAATCGTTACATCTCGCCATTTTTTATGTTGCATAACAAATCTTAATCTTCAAATTGCACCGACCATCTTTTTTCAAGATATTTCTTGTTTTATAATGTATATCAAAATTACTTTAATAATCTATATCAGCCTAGTCTCGATTGCAAAGTAGACACAGGAAAAAACATGTGTTATTTGTTTACGCAACATATAACAAAATGGTAAGAACATAACGGAAAGAAATACGGAATGCTACAGAAGATAATGGAAATTTAATTGACCATGTTAAATAATGATCTATCAATTACTCTGACGGTCAAACCGACCATTCATCAACCAACTCAACTTATCGGAACAACACAAGCACCAAACACTCAATATGCAGAGCATTCTCTCTCGAGACATGCTTGTCAGAAATACAAGACTTGAGAGAATATTGTAAGAGATGTCGAGTGAATATCACCATACATATAATGTCAAGTCGTCTTTACTTGATAGGGAAGATGCTGTCAAAGACATAGTTTCTTAGAACCTCTCAGACGAGTCCCAATCAATACTTTACGAGAACATATGGTTATAAAGAAAACATAAACTTTCGGAAAGGGAAGTATAAAATCAAAACACTTTAAAAACTAGAGACACGAATTCAAGAATCAAATCAACTGAGAACGAAGCAGAAATGTTGGCTTAAGAAAATAATTAAAGCAACAAATGGATTTAATTATGTAAAGTTAATTAGTTCGTAGATGATGATCTAGTTGTTTTGCATAAACAAACAGCAGCAAATGCTGGGAATACTGTAAAGCCAGCTATATTCACCCGGCCAATATTTCGTGAATAGAAGTTATCAGGCACCGATCTCTCAAAGCATCTCAAATAGAAATCTCAGCTTAATATGAGATTTTGCGCAAAATAGAGACTGAGATTGAGACAAATCTCGTTTGAATCTCTTGAATTTTTCTCTCCTCTTTTTCGTTTTGTAATACCGATTTTGAGTCCGGTCTCAAATGAGGGCAATCTGAACGATTTGAGACAATATTTGAGCTGAGATTTAGCTCAAATTGAAATTCTTCGGGAGATCGAGGCCTGGTTGCTACACAAGGTTAAATGTTCACGTGCATCTACTTTCAGTGTTGTCTTGAAATCAGCACAACAATACTTTAGCAAGCATTTATTTTCGTTAGTATAAGGACATAAACATACAACGACCTCGCAAAAATAGGGAAAAATTAGTTCCGAGTGAAAATTTCCAATTTTCAGTATTCTGATACAAAATACATGTACATTGTGTTTATTGGCTAAATAGCTGATGAGTGAAACAGGTGCCTGTTTAATGGATAAAATTAGTAACAAAGATTTGTCTCCACGATAGAATTACAATATACAGTCGGACCTAGTTTATTTGACAACCTTCTATCCGAAAACTTGATATCATACAAAAAAAATATCAGGTCCCTACATATTTTCCTAGGCACGTCGAACTGAAATGGGCTATTCAAGACCATCTGTGATTCACAATAAATTCACGACCCGATAAATTCGAAGAAACGAGGTCCCGACTGTACATAGTTTTACCAAATGGAGACAGATCAGAGGTGTAGAAATTATTTTGTACCAAAAATAACAGATAGGAATGGTTAAGAAGCTGTCAAATACATAATTTAAGTTTATCTTCATTAATATGTTCACTAAGACAAAAAATATCTTTAAAAAGACAAACACGCGTGTACCCAATCAAATGTCAATCATGCTATATTTATATGAGATATTCAAAACAGAATGACATGGAATTGTCACATACACCCACGAAATCTCTCTATTTATTCATCAAGGATGACAGCAACATTTCTATAATAAAAATTGATTGATTTTCCAATCACAAAGACATGTAGTAAAGACGAGAAAAGAATGCCATTCTCCTGCATAACAGCCATTATAGAATTTACCGATCGTATTTAAACATAAACAGCACGGAATATTTAACAATATAGGAGGAATAATGAATAATCTTTCATATTTAACATCAAACTTCAGAATGATAATTTGTAGTCTGTGATCAAATAAGGGACCCAGTCATTATGAAGAGGATGATAACACCCATTACAAGAAGTAATATCATGTGCAAACTATATGCATAGGGGAGATTCTGTGGTCAAGCGCCCGACTCCTGATCTGAAGGTCATGAGTTCGAACCCCCCACAGAGCATGGTTTGATCACAAACTTCACAATCCATAAAAGTTGTGCAAGTACTGGTTGGTAGCCAGAAAGCAGTCGTCGAGAGTGATTGGTATAGGTTCATAGGCAAAATCAGTTTTAACAGTAACTATACACATAGACTTTAGCATTGCAATCTGAAACAATCACACACTTTTCTAAGCACAGGTAATAGATATTTCCTCCACTCACCCAGTGTACAGTGGGAAACAACAATAATTCAGAAAAAAATTCATTTGTTTAGATTAAATGAAAAGAAAATGCTAGTAAAATATAAATTTTGCAATTTCAAAGTCCGAGTTTCAGACTTAAAGTGTTTATGAATAATGCTCCT
Organism: Mactromeris polynyma; assembly: GCA_032209605.1. Classification (NCBI taxonomy): domain Eukaryota; kingdom Metazoa; phylum Mollusca; class Bivalvia; order Venerida; family Mactridae; genus Mactromeris; species Mactromeris polynyma. Next base: position 10,724,439 of record JASFXZ010000023.1, read on the forward strand.
GAAAGCAGACAGCAGTGAAACCATAAATTCAGCATTTTACACGGAAGAAATAAACATTAAAACAGGTTCTATTTGTGAAAAGCGAGGACTCTGTTTCAACACACACGAAACCCAAGAGGATTATAATTTCTACGAAGCTCAGACTAAAAGCAGCGTGGGAGGTTACAAAAACCGACGCCAAACATTTCTCTAGATAAATGCTGGCCTGCTATATTTCGCAGAAATCTATCATGAAACTAAATGGAATATGAAGTCTGAGAATATTGTCAACACTTTTTCCAGCTTATCTCGCATGGAATTGCAGACATTAGATGAGAGTAAATACAACATTTCACGTCCAGACAATGCCACAGATATACATACAGATGATGGTGTCCTTGCATACGACCCTCAGAGCATCGTTTGAGTGATGATTTTCAAAATATATGTATTCACATTATTTCAACAAAATTTCTTGGTTGTCATGGCAACATTTTCTGTTGCTAGGCAATATCACCGCTATGAGACAAGTGTGATGACAAGTTTGAAGAACTACTTACAGTAATTCAAATTTTTTCACCCAACCAATATTTCTTCAACACCTTGAATTTCTGAAACACTTGTACGACAATCCAATTTAAAGTCAGGCTTCATTTATTTGACAACCTTCTATTCGAAAATATAAATATCATATCCCAATGTATCTTCTTATGCATGTCGAATTGAAATGGGCTATTCGAAACCACGCAAAATAAAATTTCGGACCCAATGAATTCGAATGAACTGTACTAGTCTGACAACCCAAACCTATTCATACACATCAAAAAGAATTCACCAAATTGTTTCTGTCTGACAATTCTAGTAAAAACTTCTTCTCATCATAGAATCAGAAATTAACAATAAACAAGCAAAATAAGCAATTTCCCATCTCGTTTAGACCCGGCTCTTAATAATGAACAGTGCACACAGATTGTCTTAGGCATAGTCGTGTGGTGCCTAATTGAAACAAAAAGTCACACAGTTGATTATAAACACAGAACAAATTTCCCCAGGGGCAATGGAAAATATTATTCCAACATGCAATTTCTTTCAGATACCCCACAGAGACATAATCTGTGATGCTGTCTTAGCAATCATCCAATAGCATCTACAGTCTGACGTCATTCATGCAACAACCTTCTATCCGAATACTGGGTATCATCCGAAATAATTATTAAGTCCTGATGTATCTTCTTATGTAAAAGTGTTTGTTTATTATATATTATAGTGTCACCCCTATTTAAAGGGCCAGCCAATTCTGACTTTTGAGACACCTACTTTCTGAGCACATTCACTTCCCGATTCCTATCCTTTTAATGCCAGGCACCAGGCAGGTAGGCACACAGTAACCATTATTTAACTAGCTGGCGGCTCACCAACTGGCCATATCAGAACGGACCCCTGATTTCTTTGTCGGATGTTCACTCAACGGAATTATTTTTGATCATCCATCAAAGCAAAAACATTTTCGTTTATTTCATGATTTTTCAATGGGTTTTATATCATTAATTGCATTTTAAAAGCTTCAAGCAAATGTTACGTCGATGTTCTATGTAACTTCACGAGACATTGCTGCGTTAAAATGGTACGTGCAAAACAATTAGCATTATCCACGCCGTTACATATTTTTTTGTTTTCACGCTTAATACTAGCATAACAGAAAAGACTTTGAAACTTTATGTCTGTTAACACTGTGAATCTGAAGATTTCTGCATCCATCACATACACACAAGCATCCTGTTAGCGTGACAAATCATTATGCAAACCAGAGAAAGTAACAGTGAGTTTATCAGGATAAAGTTTACCGATATATTCCGGTTAACCACCAAACAAGCATTCGGAATTTTGACACCCCTGTTGTAGTGAGAAAAAAATGGTGTTTTTATTATCAATTAAATGTCTTTTCCTCTGCACTAAAACCAAGGTATTCCAAATGCACTGATGGACTAAAGTCCCCTCCCTCCCCCCTGATTTGTAGGGGTCGCAAAAAGGGGAAGTACATAAACTGTATACTTACTTGTACCAGCAAACCCCAGCCATGATGAGACCAATCAATCCTGCCACACTACATGCTGATACCACTGCTGAAATGTAAAATACACAACATGCATTCAAAAAAGAAAAAGATATCAACTAAATTCTCGTCATTCTTAAAAAAATGTTTGGGTCGCTGTCAGTTATTTTTTTCGAATTTCTTTTAGATGCTGTTAGATATTTTCACACTTTCATACACCACGAAATCCTACGTGGATAAAAAGAACAACACAAATTTGTTTCAGCAACTCAATAATCAGGAGGCGAACAGTTCAAATCTGTTGAACAGACACAAAGGTTTATAATGTTCAACCAATTATACTGGGGTAACTCTGTAGTATTAGTAATCCAGAAAGTTTTGAACATAATATTTCCAAAAAAAAGAGTCTAAAAAACAAGTCCCCAAATAAAAATAACAGTACTTTTCATGATAATAATATAATAGCCAGTACTGAACGGAAGAAGTGTAACATGTTTGTAATACATGTAATCTATCTATCGATGTATCTATGATTTCTCATCCGATATATCAATATCGTCGATATACATTTGGCTGAAACAATGACAGCTTTTATTAACGTCTTCATGAAATAAACGGATATTAAAAGCACAATTACTTATAAATAAAAAGTCGCTTTTGTAGATGCCGTTAACCCTGTTCCCCGAAGGTTTGGCCACCAGCTTATGTGGCATAAGTGGATCCTCAGCGCTTTCTGTAGCACTTTTATCTGTGCTGGTTCCCAGCTTCTCGCCATCCACCTTGTCCTGATTGGCTAAAATAAAATAAATTCACTCATGATAGAAGAACATTTCAGTTAATGGATATTTCATCATATGAAATAATTTCAGGCCTCATTACAGGAATCAATGAAAATATAGGTTGCAATTTAGCAAAATTTAAGTTTTTTAGGTGATTTCTGTAAAATAAAAAGCATATAAACCCTCTAAAAATAAAGGGTCACAGACATTTTGTTTTTGTAGGCATCCATTATGAACTTCTGGAAACTGCTACTTAGTAAACAGCTAATGTTTTTTCAAACCGATTGTTGTTTCAAAACTGTATCGATAATGAAATTACCCATTTGTAAATTGTATTGATAACATGTTGATATCATTTCAATCCTAGAAATAACTCTATAGACTATTGGGGCATATTTCTCTATAAGGGGCATAATTTCTCTATCTGCCGTTATTTGGATATTCCCAATGCCAAAAAGTATATATATTTTCCCAATTTGTATGTTAACATTCCCAATAAATCCCCAAAATTGACAAACACAAACCAGTATATGCAGTTTCTTCTACAGGGTCAACATTGCTGGGAATGTCAGCATCAGCAGCAGCAAAGTTTATACCATCTTGTGGAACTTCTTCATGAGTATTACGAACGTCTTGTGATAAATCGGACCATTCCAAGTTGGGAACTGAAAATATACATGTATAATAGAGAACATACGGTATGGCATAAGGGGTCAATAAATCAGTAATTTATGAACATGAATGCAATATCTTATTTATACCACTAGATGTGTCCATAGGGCACTGTGAGACGCCCGTGCTATGGACTTTTCAAGTGTCAAGTGGAAAAAGGGCAATAACTCCTCCAAAAATTATAGGTAATAATAAATATACATAGGTATTATCACATGCCTGAAATATTAAGTACGTTTAATCAAAACAATATACCAAAATCTGGTGAATAAATGATTCTCGATTCTCCATACTAATTTAAATATTTTGTTAAGATTTAACAACAAATAAAAAATTACCCAATTCCTATTGATATCAATGACACAAGACCTCATAGACAAACTTGTATCTCCCTAAGGCTTTAAAATTCAATCACACTGAATACACTTGATCAATGTAGACAAAGTAAATATCAATATTTGAGCTGTGCCATGTGACGAAACCTGGGCCCGTATTAAACGTTTTAAGACGGAATCTCAGACTTTGACTTTAAAATGATAAATATTTATTTTGTTCCTACGTTATTATTACACAATATATTTTGATTAAACATGGCAAAAGTGTAGAGTGAGTAACAAGAAATATTCAGACAAAAATTTATCTGTTTAAATATAATGAAAACGAAATGCTTGTAAATTTACTATTTGCAATTTTAAAGTCTAAGTCTGAGCTTCAGTCTTAAATCGTATCAGTGACCAAAAAGCCCATTTTCAGGTTTTAAAATTTTCTAATAGACATATTTTTCTTTTACTTTCATTTAATAAAGTAATAAACTTGGACATATACTTCTATTCTTTAAAGCAATTCCAATATTAAGAACAAGATGCAAAAGTATGCCACCTTAAAAAAAATTTCAGCTCTTAAATTTAAATGGAAAAAAACAAATCATGTAATACTTATTAACATTTCCTCGCTTGTGTTGTTTTATAAATCACAATTAAACCTCCAAAACATCTTCAGACAAAGCGCTTTAGTTTGTGATGTCAAAACTACGATTGGGAAATACTCAACATCATAACCAACATCACTAATACAGGTTTTATCATGGCTGCGCTCATTTAGTTTCCAATTATGTACTGGTACATTATACAACATATATTCAACATGAACATATACAGGTACTTTACAGCTAAATTTGGTTAGACACACAGACATAAAGCAAACCTTCAACCATAAATGAATTACAAGCCTAATGAGTGTGGTGTAATATACGATGCTTTAAAACTGATGTAATTACTTGTATTTATTGGATGCCATAATGTACGAAACCCTCGTAAATTGAATTTAAATACTGGTATTGCTAATGTCATTACCAACATTTTATTGTCTCCCTGGGAAATGAATCAGATGCTGGTACATACAGTAAACACGATACTAGAGGACTATATCAGTAAAATGCAAATTGAAACGGACAATCATGGGTTTTCTCCGATCCTTACAATTTGCTGATACAGCAATATAAAGTTCTACCAGTACCAGTACTACCAGTATAAGCCAGTACTGGAATAATAGATTTTACTCTGCTTGGTAATTAGCATCAATTGTTCATCTAATACAAAATGACAATAAATGGAAATATTTCTCGTAACCCTACCCATCTTAATGTACATTAATCATTTATGCCAATAAATAAAACAATATTCGAGGAATATTTCAATTATATTTCAATGCCTACAGGCTAGATCATAGGAGAATGTCATGAGTTATTTCCCTTATCTCATCTAGAGTTCTCTCCCTTTGCCCCTTATATAGATATATAGTAAAACCTCACTTAAACACAACCTCAATAATAAGACCACCTCAATAAGAAGACTAGTTTTCAAGGGCCCCGAGGGTGGTCTTATTATTGAGGTTTTACTGTATACATATTCTATAAAAAGGGCAAAGGAAGAGAACTCGGGCTCGGATAAAGGGAAATAACTCATGACAATATCCTGTGGGCTGGATAGCATTATAAAACAATGGAATTTCAACAACAATAGAGCAATCTTATAGATGACCTTACACTGACATTGTAATGTTGACCGATCAAACAGAAGTGCACAAAAACATGCTTTCCCTCTAGGCTCATATATATAGCATACATGTCACAGAATGTTTACATATAGAATTACAATAATAGTATTTGATAAATGCTTAATGTTACATTTATTTTACAGGAAAACATGAGATATCACTTGTGTTAATAAGAACATTATATGCCTCCAATGATGTGAGTGTCCTTGACCTGACCTTGACCCTTACCCACAGCACACCTTAAAAATTATCATGTTTCACATTAACACATTTGTGTAAAATTTCATTGGCATTTGAATTGTTCTAATCAAGAGTTAGTGGGTTTTTTGACAGATGAACAATCTTGGTTAGATTCTAACTAACAAATGGATACCAACTGAGCACATCAGGGGGTAGGCTCTAGCATGAGTCATTTTTAAAGACACATATGGACATACAAGCATAGACTGTACCTTAAATGGACACAAATAATTAAAACATACCTAATCATGGCCATTTCAAGTCAAACATTTTTCAACTAGAATTGTGTCAATAGGAAATGGATGCCCCTGCTTTCCACTTTTGTCACAAGTCAAGGGCCATAACTCTGGTGTTACTGGTTGGATATACAAACTAAAACCATGGAGCAAATTCTCATCCTATTAAACGTTTGTGTGAAGTTTGATGTTAACTGTAGGCATTTACTTTGATATAAATGACCACAAACTTGCCATATAAAATGCCTTGATTTTCACTTAATCAAGGGCAATAACTCTGGTGTTACTGGTCCACTGTCAAAACTGAAACCCAGTTGCACAACTTCTTGTCCTCTTGAATAAACATTTGTGTGAAGTTTGGTGACTCTAGGTGAAGTAGTTAAGGAGATTTTCAGGGCATAATTATGTACGTACAGACAGACGAATGGACACGTAAGCAAGTCTGTATGCTCCCCAAAGTGGGAACACTATAAAAACAACCGCTCCTCGATGTATTTGTTTCGTCCATTGCATAAAATGTCATTAACTTCTATTAGAGCTGAGAGTGTAATATTTTAACAATTTGCTGACTAAGCATTTCTTATCATACACCACGAAGCACCTAACTTGAAGTACCAGAAACACATTTAACACCTTAACAGACAAAACTGTTCTTACTTAGAACTAGATACAATACAATGATTGGATTTACCCAGGCATTACGGAAGAAAAAGAAGCAGTAATTCAATTTGGTGAGCTTAAACAGATAAAGGCAAAAAGTAATGTGACATTTTACAGATGAAACCTACAACAACTAACAAAAACCTGCGACACAACCAAATGTCGAGATGTTTCAATTGCTGGTCATTCCAGATCCAAAATGTATTTCGGTAAATTCATCGAAATTTTTGTAAGGTAACCTTCATCGAAAGGTTAACCAATCCTGTTAAGGTTACAAACTTTGTTCAGTCGAAGAGAAATTGCCTCAGTGGTTAACGTAAGATTTGATTTTTTTGGTTTACACAACACTGATATGCAAAAAGCAAAACCATGTTAGTACAGCTGCGCGAAAAAAGCAAGTTTACCCCAAAACTGATAGAAAACAAATGTCATAAGAAGGACAAATTTACTGAACAGACAGAGTATGGTAGTCACAAAAATGTTTGCAGAGGTGCAAGGGCCACGGGTCCCCATTAGGCTTCACCAACACATCTAGACCCTCAACTGCCCTATATTTTCTCCTTAAATATTGTGTGAGTCTGATCACGGTCAAGATCAACTAAAAGTCAGAATTCTTCAACAAGTCTGGAAAAATCTCAGCCTGACTACAAAAACTGATAGCTTTCCAATCTATTTCAGTGTCTGATCAGACTCATTTACCAACTAACAATTTTAAATTGCTTCCTCCAATAGAGAAGATTCAGAGCACTTAAATTATCAATAGACATTTACTGACTTAAGTTTTACATATTCTTCCAATTATGTCATTATGAAGACATTTCAAAATAGAGAATGTTTTAAACATGTAAACTTTTAAAGTCATCTTAAAATTCCAGGGTCATAAAATCTATCAGGGTGTAATAGTCACCACCCTAATACAGAAAAACCTCAGTAATACGACCAACAAAGGAAACTGACAGCAAGAGTGACAAGGGCAAGGTGCAAGAGTGACAAGGGCAAGGTGCAAGAGTGACAAGGGCAAGGTGCAAGAGTGACAAGGGCAAGGTGCAAGAGTGACAAGGTCAAGGTGCAAGAGTGACAAGGTCAATGTGCAAGAGTGATAAGGGCAAGGTGCAAGAGTGACAAGGGCAAGGTGCAAGAGGGACAAGGGCAAGGTGCAAGAGTGACAAGGGCAAGGTGCAAGAGTGACAAGGGCAAGGTGCAAGAGCTTGCTTCGCAATCAATGTACACTAGACAGTTTAAAATGTACCACAGCCATTTTTTTCAGTTTTAGGGGAAGTATGGCTTGTACTTTTGATAGGGGAAATTTGCATCACGAATCACCAAATTTGGGTATATATAAAACTAAATTTAAAATAATTTTACTGAAGGGGAATTTTCTTCCTAAGTAGAGGTAACCCAATATCAGCCTCTAATTTACCATAAAAAAGGGGCTGTATCAGTGTCAGTATTCTGTACTCAATGGTCAGAAGTCAGGGGCTCTACCCCCAGACCACAATACCAACTGTATCATTAGCAATTCAAGTGAAGGAAACAGTGACATAAATCATTAAATGGAAGCAAAGACGCTAATAAATGGGTTAACATCATACTAATCATACCATCTATTTTTTGTTTCTTATCTTCCTGTCGCTTGTGGTGAACATCTAGAATTTGTTTGTATCGGTAGGATAAGTCATCAAGAAGCTGGTTATAGTCTTCCAATTCCCTTGCTGCTGCTGAAATAGACACAATTTACATTAGGTTACACACTGCTAATTATTTTCCAAGAAAAACAGAGGTTACAGACCCCTAAATTCTTTGCAGGTCTCTATAAAAACTAACATACATTTACATTAGGCTAATCACCACTAATTATGTTCCAAGACAAAGATTAGAAGAGAACGAAAAACAAAGGTTACAGACCCCTAAATTCTTTGCAGGACTCTATAAAAACTAACATACATTTACATTAGGTTAATCACCACTAAGTATGTTCCAAGACAAAGATTAGAAGAGAATGAAAAACAGAGGTTACAGACCCCTAAACTCTAAATGCAGGACTGGAGTAAACTAACACACACAGCAGGCTATAAATATATTCCCAAAAAAAATTCCCAGACTGTATTGACAAAAATGACAGCAGGAAATTATGTACGTTCAATTAAATGGAGGTTGCTGAAATACACAAGATGCAATGGTGACAAAGAGAAATTTTGCAAGCAACACAATTGAGTGACTTAAACAGGAACTACTTTTGTTAATGCACATATACACTCAACTCCAGCATGAATAATGAAATTACAGTTCAAAGGCTGCCAAAATTTGTCAGACCTCAAGAAGCGTTTTGAGGCAGACCTATGTAAACTCAGTTTGGGTAAAGAAATAGTTCTACTAATTTAGCACGAAAGCTCTAGATATTTCAATCTACATACGCTCAGTTTGGGTAAAGAAATAGTTCTACTAGTTTAGTGCAAAAGCTCTAGATATTTCAATCAGTTTTAACTGTGTTTAAGGTCCAATACTGCAGTCTATGTAAGATGAATTGGTATGAAACATGACAGTGATACTACTATAATACTACGCTCCACACAGTGCTTTGATTCCACTACCGTTCCATTCACATGAAGGTATCGAAATAAGCGCCCGATGCTTAAGGAGAGTACTACAATACATTCATAGAACAATATTCAGGGTTCTCGGTCTTTCGTTAATGGGGTTGAATATATCAGTCTCTTTACCCCACCAATCAAGTTCAATTTTCCGCCCTTGGATTCAAAACAGCATAAAAACTAAAAAAATACTTTTATTTTTAAACAAGAGGTAAAATCTTAAACATATTCATGTGTTGTTCACTGATGCAGGAAACTATATCATTATTATATGTCTACACCAATTTGACCTTGACCAGAAAAATGACGAAAAATTTCCCCAGTTCACCTGAAATTTCTCCTAACCAAGGCCTGCAACCACCTTCCCCAATTAGACACGAAAAACATATTTTCTCCTATTTTCCATATTTAGCTTTCAATTCAAGTGAGTATTGACACAGATGTTTTTACCTAGAAATTTAGTCTCCTTACTTTATTTGATTACCAGTATACATGTATTGATCATCAAACAAGTTTGAGCTAAATTCATCACCTTAATGTTTGAACAACTAGTTCCGATAAAATATCTCTTCAGTGATGAACAATAGAACAACAGACATAACAAATATAAGAATTCTCTTGGGGATGTATATATGTGGATCAACTTTCTAATTCCTATTGATTAGGCCTATTATTATGTCTATTTCTTGTAACCCAGTGACCCTGATATTTAACAACCAACAAATATTTTTTCATGCCAGACTAAAATTCCTGAATATTAGGTATATACATGTACTGATCTATTCCAATACAAAATTATGATAAAAATGAACTAGCTGCGTCCATAAGACACAGATGCCCCGCTATGGGCAAGTATTTTGGTTGTAATGGATACATAATTTTGAAACAAGGTTATGAATTGAATCCATCCACCCTTTCAAGTGTTATTGATGCATCCAGGAAATGCCTGCCCGGGCTAGTTGGATGTTTGAAACCCTTAGAATGGAACATTTTAAAATCAGCCGAACAGAACTTTTCAAGGAGTGGATTCAGGTAGGGGAGGGGGGTGCCATAGGCCCCTCTGGTCGTTCCTGAAGCTTAGATATCATGGTCTAGAGACATACAATGTAACATAATTGTGACCAATGTTAGTTGTTACAACATGGAATTAATATCAGGGACGTAGCATCAACAGTTTGAGAGTTACTCATAGGAGTGGGTTTGAGAAGGTGTCCCCCTGCCTCTGGAAAGTGGGGTCTGCCCCACCCCCCTGAAATGTTTTGAAATATGAAATCTTAATGGTGGCTTCTGATGAATTTTAGAAACAAAATACATGTAATAAGATACAAATTGCAATTATTCATTGACTCAAATCAAATTTGTGGAAAAATCAGAAAGTTAGTTGCGTATCTCACTATAGAGGCCTATACTCCCTCCTAAGGCTCACATATTTATTGCATTTTCTGGGGGTTTTATGACTCATTTTTTATACCTTTGATTCTCAAGTTTACTCATGTGAGTAAATGAGTATGGCATGCTATGCGCCTAAATACCTAATAGCGTGCTACCATATTCAAAGTACAAGGATATTACGGTATTAACATATTTAATACTGTAATCAGAATTGTAAATATAAGTAAATCTACACTGACGTTCAATGAAAGAAGACAGAGGCATACAGCCAATATAGTTCAGTATACATGTAAATAATTTAATTGTCGGATTATTTATTATAAACTAATGTAATATACTGGTAATACATTAAAAAACATAGAGCTTATAAATGGTAAAATTGTAAGTACCACTATTGAAATGGCCACCCAGTTTATATTGGAGTATTTATAATATCAACTTTATTACATTTATGGTTACTATTGTGATTAGTTGTGCCGATTAATTCTGTGTAATTCTGCCTCCCATACCCATAGACTTCAGTTCTAGAGGTATGGAACCATACCCCTAGCCATTGCCTACATTTATAACAAGATATGTGTGAGTTAACAAAACTGTGTCAGTGACTTGGACAGCATTAAGCACCTATCAATACTTTACCCAAGGGGGGGGGGGGGGCTTTTACACAGTGCACCTAGTATGAATATTCACATATTAAATTCACATCCTATTACTAAAATGTAACAAATATTTACATAGCTGATTTCATTGGACAAGATGTAATCATGTATACAGACGTGTTTGGTTAATTTAACATCATGATCACCCACGCCAGATTTAGATATCGTCACACAAGATTAAGTCACTCTAGCTAGTAAAGGTATTTCAATACCTTACAGACAGGATATAAATGTATCGAGTCACTCTTTTATCATAGGTTTGTACCTGAGGGCTTATAACTGCTGATATTTCATCCGAAAACGTAACTGAAAGTTAATCTCAACTTAAATTTCATCCAGTAGATCTATGAAAATAGGTTCAGATGAGCCAGATACATCTTTAAGTTTAAAATAGGGATTTACTATGTTCAGGGCTCTAGAAATTATCTTTATATACAGTTGTCGCGGACTAGTGTACATGTTAATTTTGACTTGTCCGACATGGAAGGCTAGGTGTTCAAGCATAGACTAGGGTATGGATTGACAGTTAAATAGGCATGCATAACAGACTGGTTCCAGACTATTAGTCCAACTTAACTGTTGGTAATGGTAGCCTGAATTGGCAACTAGACTTGTAGATTTCTACAGCCTCGATGTTCCCCATGTAGTAAATTGAATGCAGGACATTCTTTCTTGACTGAATGTCGTCAGCTGATCAGTGAATGACATCAGTGATTCAGTCTACTAATTTAGATATTTGTGGCAAATAATTAAATAACTTAAAACATCAAATTTGAATCTTTCCTGCACGCATTTCTGATCTCAGTATACTAATTCACGGCTGAAGTGTTCAAAGAACTGGCGGTAAGATTTAGATATGACCGTCCACCTCTGCGCAATTTAGGGCCATTATGGCAAGATTTGATAAATAATTTATTAATTTGATAAAAAAAAAATTTTTGTAATGTTATTATCAAACTAGCTACACTGCCCTCGAAAAGTTCCTTCCAACTTTGACAATTTCACATTGCAATTAATGTATTTTCATATTTGTTTCACATCCAATAAATCGAAAATGCTTGTTAACACAGCAATAATTTTCTGCAGAAGTATTTATCAATTTGTACTGAAACAAATTATCTTATTTCTGTGTCTGATCAATCAGTTACACACATACATTGATTGGTTTCGGATGCTGGCCGATTGATGCTGCTGCCGAGATGTGCAAATTGTTGATTCTTAACTAGTATCTATCACAGAAGTGGGATGAATAATTTTACTTCAAGGTCATTCATGTCATATTTAAATTCTGTAAGAAATAGTGACGAAATTCAAAATATTCAAATGCGCAGAAACTTTTGGAGGGCAGTGTATTTTTGAGACAATGTTTAGCAAATTTATTTGCTTATTAGTATTTTAATAGTCAATTATAAGCTATCTCTCTTCATTTAGTACCTACTAGTGTCAGCATAGTTATGAAAATGACAATGATGACAACATTGATGGTTAATAATCAGGGGTTCCGCTAGGGGCTGAATCTCAAGGGTCATTTTGATAAATTTTGTAACCAAATTACCTATAATAATTTAGAGAAAAATTTACCCTTCAGCCAGAATCCTAAGGGTCAAAATGTGGCTTTTTTGGAATTTCAGGGGTCAAAGGGTCAACTCAAGGGTCAAATGGAAACCCCTGATAATGATGATGGTTGTATCAAGTGCTAATTTAAAGTTAACACATAATTAAATAGACAATTCAGTGATGTTAATGAACAATGGGTAAACAATATTGCCGAGGAGCATTTTAACAATAAAGGTGAAATTGACAGGTGTATAAAAGCCTACCTTAACATCCACTATCACTCATTATATTACAACAATAGTTGTCAACAGTAAATCAATGTTGTATTACATAACAATACATCAAATGTCTATAAAACAAAAATAATGTATCAATCAGTATCTGACATACAGCGACATGTGATATCAATAATTATTTATCAATATTTACAATCTTTTACATTAATATTATAGGAACCCTAAGGTTACCAATGTGTGTGTTTGCTCCCTCCCTCAAATACAGCAAAAGATTAATAATAAAAGTAAAGGTCTATGTTATGATTCATTTAATGTATAATTGCTATTTATATAAACTGCCCATGAGAGAAAAGCCCCTAACCGCCTCATTAGCTCAGTTGGTAGTGTCCGCTTAGAGTGCGGGAGGTCGTGGGTTTGGTCCCAGTGGCCGCGTCATACCAAAGACGTGAAAAATGGTACTGGTAGCTCCCTTGCTCTAAGGCACTCAGTATAGAAAGGTTTGTATCAGGAGATAAATAAGCCCAGGTAAGTATTCTGTTAGTGGATACCTTGTTGGTCGCACACAAGCTTTGTAGCTCATGTTACTTGTTCAACATATGCGATGTTAAAGATAGCATAAATCTTTATCTTCCTCATCTTTTATCTAACTTGTTGAATTTTGGCTAAATTGAAACAAAATGTCTTCTTCAGATTTATTGGAAATTTTATATTCAAATTGGGAAAAATATATACTTTTTGGCATTGGGAATATAGCCGCACAACTGCTATAAAAGCAGCTGGAAAAACCCTGAATACAAAACATGTTATTGATAAGAATTATCAATCAAATCAGGATGATAAATGGTTACATGTATTGTGGATAAAAATGTAAATAACCACATGAGGATGAGACATGCAGTCAACATCAGGCCTAAAAAAATATATCGGTGTTTCGGGTAACCCGACCCTACCTGTCGAAAAACCCCGACCCTAGAGTTTTTTATGATCCTGGATAATTTTTTTTCGATCTTTGTACCCGCCTTACCTAGCATTTTTGTGACCGTTACCCTAAACACAGATATTTTTTTTTTTGGCCTCAGCATGGTGGCAAATCAAATTCATGAGAATTTATATCAATGAGAAAATTGACAGACATGAACATGATTAAAGTATACAGATATAAAGGACACTGTGACAATCCTAAAAACTGTGTTGTTAATCAATATATCATAGCAACATCATAATAACAGAGGTTTCTCAGATGAGATGTATTGATTTAATATATCCATTGTAACTGACCACAAGTGAAATTCTCTTGTTACTAACTAACAACAGTATTCTGATTGTCATAGATACTAAAGGGTGAGTATTTCACCTGGTATATCTAGTGTAACTGATTCCAGCAACGAATGTCTATGGGAATATATGAATAAGCTGACCTCTCAAATGAGTCTAATGTCTTCAGAATCATTGAACTTTAAAAACTTCAACCAGGGATTTCCCTGACGGGTCACACAGAAATCTTGAGTCCCTGACTCCCTTTTCTTTCTAGGGACTCCCATTTCCAACTTACTGTGCATCCCTGAGACCCCTAAAATAAACTTTTGTCAAGTATAAACCGCATATCTTGGACCCTACAAATTTACTAAGGACCCCCCAATTTATCAAACACAAGGGTCCAAGGACCCCTGGCTGAAAAGTCCTGGGGAAAACCCTATTCAATCCTAGCAAAATTCATAAACATTGTCTGGTACAGGAAAAAACCTTATTCTAACAACAAGCAAGTGTTCATTCCATTATTTACAAGAAGTCATTGTTATACATGAGCCACGAAATGGAAGTTCATTGATATTAGCAGTTAAGCCTTACATTGCAAATTTAGTAAAACTTTTTGTTAATTAGTTTAATTGAAGTTAGTGTACTCCAAATATTTACAGTATCACAGTGCACTCAATAAAAAAGACAACTTTATAGTTAACAGAAATGATGCATACTGTATATTGGTGAAACTGACTGTTAGCAATTTAGAAACTAGAGAAAATGAGTTAGTGCTAGAATAGTTCGTAGAAAACAATTCCCAGATCCGGTAAAAAAATATTCCTTATTTCCCTTCCTACTCTCTACTTAGTACTAACAAACAAATTGCACTAACCAAAGATATTTTGTCACAAAAATGAAAGCAATACTTTATTTGCAAAGGCATTGCAAAGCTGTTGATGGCAGAAAATTGGTTTTATCATATAAGTACAATATCAATGAGGTACACCTTGGAGACTGATCTTATCACACATATATACATATATATACATATATATATTACAATTTTTTTTATAAACATATATAATTATTATGTTCTTGGAAGTAAATAAAAATAATTAATTTATCAAATTCAAAAGTAAATATTTTCTTAACGTACCTAGTTAAACATTTAATGGAATGGCCAATTATGGGTGACAGGAGGATACATAATACATTTAGGTATTTTCATGGTTGGCCTAATTTTTTCCTACAAATGCAGCCTACTTATTTATTGATAAATAACCATAGCTATATTTGTAAAAACAGCCAAGTCTGCAGGTTGACCTTATTAGTTAACTCCTTCTTGGTAATTAGATAACAGCTAGTTATACATAATTCATACCCCAACCTTAATTAACAGTATTCCGGTATGAATGCATGCAGTGATGTACTGTATATGAACTGCATACGAAATAATCATTGACCTACAGGTTGTATTTATACAAAACATTAATATTTATCAAAAGATATCAATATTTGTCCATAAACTTTTTATGTCAAACAATATTAACATTAAAGACTTTTACCATGGATGTAAAAAGTTCACAATATTGTTGATAATTGGAAAAATATTAAAATACAATTATTGTAATAATTACATTGTACCATTGATCATTGATTTATAAATTGTCTATTTTGTCACTTACACAATTAATTAAGATCTATGGCAACAATACTATCAATAAATTCACTTTGTCATAGTTCTACTTAAAGCACAGTTCCTTTTGTATTTTATAGTTATTCATTGTACAATAATACACTTAACAAATACTGTTTTTATTATTTCAATATAAATAATCAATTTCTTAAAATATAAGGTATGCTATAAAACTTATAATACTTAATAAAAGTTAAATTTATGCATGTGAATGGTGATGATATATACAGTGATTTTCAGTCCTATATCGAAGTTCACACATGTATTCGACATGACCTGTGTGTTTATCTATTGTTATCCCTCAACGAGAGATTCCTTCCTCCAGCATTAGCTTTGTGGCCATGTAACCATTTGATCCAATTGAGTAAATTAAACTTTAAAGAAAATAAAAGAGTGATTCATTTCAGTCACAGAGTGGTTGAACTTTTAGAATGTAGGATTAAGCGTACCCTAGAAAACGATTTTAAAATGATGAAGGTACCAATTTACAGTAGAAACCATTAACTTCTGAAACTATCAACTGCTTGACCACAAGGGCCAATGCAGCAATTTGATTTGGTAAAAATCAATGCAGGTATTTTATATTAATTACTGTTTTTTTATATTTCTGAACATATTCTGTATTTAGCATTTATGGTAAATACCCAAATGGTTGAACTCAGATATCGTGATTTTTTTGTACGTAGTCAATATGTCGATCAAGTCTTTAAGTTAAAGTTTAACAGTCAATTTTGTTATTGCCTTTGTTTCAGACAATATTAATATATAGCCGACTGTAAGTGACTAAGTCACAATACATTTCATATGTGGTACATTTAGGCCTCAAATGCTTCTTTCAGGAGTGGTGTTCTTCGTCCTGCATTAATTTTGCTTTCAGCTACACACACAAGACATTGATATTTTGCTTTCAGTTTCAGCTACACAGTCAATAACACAACTCACAAGACATTGATATGATAATTCACAACGTACAACCAAAGAAGCATTTAATTCTGCCAATATTGCAATGTTCAACATTATATGTATACTATGTCAAGTGTAATGAAAATGACATAATTGATCTCAACACAGTCATTTCAGAAAATTTGTGAAATAAAACAACACATTGTCAAACTCACTATTTCGTGAACCATGTCCATGGACGCTGTATCCGTGTCCCTGGAAAACAAGTAACAATCCTGTGAGAAGAGGCAGCAAGAACATTTTGAATTAAAGTGGGGATTCGCTTAGAAGTCACATTTCGAATCCCCTCGCGACATAGTATCCATATTCAGTCCAACTGTATTGATTTGTTTTCTTTTAAGACTTTGACGTCAATGGACATTTATTCAGACTGGTTACTACGATGTTTGTATGAAATTATTTACCCACATCCGAACGCAGAACCTTAATATGAAGTCCGACTCGATATGCGCTTTGGGCGATAGGTATATTTTATAACGGAAGATTATGCAACAAATATTCACTTATGTGGCTTTATCAAATAATATAGGATCTAAAATAATGCAACTTTTGATTTATTAAACCAAATAGACGGTATCAGGACATTTCGGACCACCGACATTTCGGATCAGATTTATGGACACTTCGGACCAGATTTAGGGACACTTCGGACCAAATTTAGGGACAGCTCTGACCAAGATTTATAACTTTAGTTAATACTTTGTTTCAACATTATTCAAGTTTTAATAAATATTTGTAAGTAAAAACTTGATATATCAGTTATATGTAGTTGTAATCTTCGTGGTTTTTTTGGCACATATTTATGGACACTTCGGACCAGATTTGCAACTCTGAACAAAAGGACGTCATCTGTGCCGAACTATGACCAAACGTTTAATAAAGTATTGTGCATATTCCACCTTGTAAAATAAAAAAGAAACAAAATTATATAGGACAGTGACCTGCACAATAATCGTTTATCGGCACATTGTGTAGGCATACTGCACACTGTCCAAATGCCAATATCAGAAGTTTTAATGTTTTTAGATAAATATTAAGTTCCCCTTGTAGACTTTCTTGGCCAGTTATAACATTCGTGTTTTCACCTTATTGTCCGTGGTCAATTGCTTTCCTTGCTCGTCCTGTAATGTATTCCAGGGCTCCTTCCCCTTGTCGTCCCCGTCGGTTGTTATTGATAATCAGCCAGACAAATCCTGATTTGCACCCCCATTATCATATATTTGCTCGTCCATGCACCTGGTCAACTCGTATCTTAAGTCAACTCGTATCTTATTTTGGTCAACTCGTACCCTTCTTTGGTCAAATCGTACCCTTTCTTCGGTAACTCGTACCTGTTTTTATCAAATCGTACCCCTTAGTTTTTATTACTTTAATCTGTATACTAATGCATATGTTAGCCTATAGTTGATTTCAGTTATCAGTTAGGATTGACATCTGCTATTGTGAAAATACCGGGAGAAGTCTCGGAAAATGATATTCATCAATATTTCAATAGGTGCATTTGGTTGTCTAATTCCTAAAATGTGTAATTATACATTAAAATCAAACAATACATTAATCTAATAGCATAATGATGCTAATAGGTTGTACAGTCAAATTCAAACGTTGTCAGAATGAAGTTTGTTTGTTCGAGACAAGACAGGAAAAACTTAATCTTAACCAGATTAACTCTATTAATGATGGTTTGTATGACTTGAATATAACTTGATTTTCCGAATGAACGAGTTGACTCACCTGTATTAGCTGTCGCATAATAAGTACTTTCAAACATAACTGTGATAGTTATGCTGTTCATAATTGTTCACTCAATACAGAACAAAAAGTACAATTGAATTTTAAAAAGAATAACTGTAATAATAATGGTTTAAAAAAAGGTGATGATGTAGACAATAATTATTTGGAAGCAAAATTAAAATCCGGTAAAATCAGATTTAGATCTTGTGATAATTGTTACCTAATTAAATGCCTCACAGACAGACACGCCACGTGGCTTTTATGAATGCCTGGGACAGCAGCTTTCAAGTAAATTTTGAAAATTATTAGTGAACCCAGATATTGTATACACGTACATGTATTTATTTCTGCATAGAATGAATACTTTCATGGCAACACATTAACATAGCCAAACTATATTATAAAATTAGCGGGTATATGGAGTATATAATGGAGCTATGACATCATCATTATGTGAAAATAACAATATAATATTTTATTATATTAAAAAGATATTAAATGGACAAAAGAGGAAGAACATCTTCTGTTGCTGCTGAATGTACGTCTTATGTGCAGTTTCTCCAGGGATCTCTTTTGGGTGTCATTTTCGTTTGTATGTTGCGTTCCCTGTAACAACTTAATTCTTTCTTTCTATTCATTATGGTATCCAAAGAGGACTCGATTGGATCTTGCACTGGTAATCAATGCTGAATGACGCTATGTAAATAGGAAGCCATACACACACGCGCACACACCTACACACACACACTCACTAAACAGGGCCTCAGACTTCAGGCTTCCATAGAACATCTACATCCTACTCACAACAATCAAATATCGTATTATTGCTTGGAGGCGATGAATATGTAGCAATGAAAACATGACATGACTGCAATTATTATTATTCATAAAAATACATACACATTTTGCTTTTATAAATCCAACGAAATCAGTACCATGGACATCCGTAGGCCTACGCGTACGAGTGTGTGATTTCGATGGATGTGGGTTCATTCTTACGTTGGATTTGAAACCAGTCTACGCATAAACGACGGCAAACTCGATACTAAAATAAGCATTAATAAGATGTTTACTTCGGAATTCTTTTTATGAACAATACATTGTTTATCAATCTTTACAGATTAATAGTTTATTGGAGCAGAAAATTTTAGTAATATTTGATTTTATAAACAAATATTATTTTTAATCACTGTTTCATTTTCGTTTTGGGTATACGCTCCAAATCGAACGTAGCGAATTATGAATGAAGATGGCCTTCATAGGCGACACGATTTACGAGGTTTGTTTTTTCTATGATTGTAGTTGCTTTAGAGTCCGTCATTAAATTATGTCAAACAAAGTACGTACAACTATTTACTTGACATTATTCGACACCAAAATTTCATAGGAATACTTGTAGATAAACGTAGTAACCATTGATCAGTCTCCCGGAAGTGCAAGACTTAGAGAGTGGAATTTGTTTTCATGTTTTAGTCATTTGTCACCAATTAGGATTGACATAATACGTAATATTATGAAGTAAAAATTTTGACTCGTTTATTTCCGTATGACAATAATTTGTCCATTGTACCTGCAATGTGTTCAGTATTTTAATAGTGCACGTACTGATATATATATATAGAATATTTATATGGAACACTCTTGAATACAGAATAGACAATTAATTTGTTATTTGAACCTTTAGATTTTTTTGTTTACTGTTTATCACTTTGACATGTCACTTGATTATCCTATGCCAGCCCTTTTTTCAGATTTTGGGGAAGTGTCGCAGGGCCTTTTGAAAGGGAAATTTTGCGTCTTAAATTGCCAAATTGGGGAATTAACGAGACTTGAATATTACCCAATTTTATGTTTGATTGCGAGATAAATTAAGCAAAACTGAATGAATTTCCTGTTTTATAGATTGATGTGAGTGTTTAAAATATGGCATCAATATTTAGATTTGAACAGAGAAAATACAACTTGTCTACTCCGTACTGCAGGGAATAACTGGTAAAAAATAATTTTACAGATGGGAAAATTTTGACAAAATCTGTGGGAAAATATTTCAATCTTTAGGGAATGGAACTGAATATTGGCCCCAAATTTCTCATAAAAAGGGCTGAATGCTATGTAGATTAAAGCTTAAAATCATTGTCCTTGTATTGTTGGATACTCCAGCCTGAAAGCTCCTGAAATATTGCATTTTTAAAGACTTTATACAGATCTAGCTTTTCCTGATAGCTAATCGGAAAGGTAAAACCCTAATAAAAGTCCAATTTTGAACTGCCTTCCATCGCTTTTTAGCATTCATTTACTGTAACACTCTGACATGGTGCTCCAGTTAAAGTAGTGTTTTGTGTATAGCAAATCCTGGTAAATAACGACCACTGAATTTCGATAGATTCTATAGAGCTCATAGGGGTGCAATTTCGTTTGGCGACCATTTTGTTTTGTGTAAAAGTTGAAAAATGCATGTGTCTTAGAAAACTAGGCGTGTGTACATGATTCTCGTTGAAGGTGCGTGTGATACAGGCCCAATGTGTGTGATGTGACACATGTGCAATGTGCCCCCCAAAGGAACAAACTAACCCATACTGTCCCCCATGGAACAAACTAACCCATACTGTCCCCATGGAACAAACTAACCCATACTGTCCCACATGGAACAAACTAACACATGTGCAATGTGCCCCCCAAAGGAACAAACTAACCCATACTGTCCCCCATGGAACAAACTAACCCATAATGTCCCCATGGAACAAACTAACCCATACTGTCCCCCATGGAACAAACTAACACATACTGTCCCCTATGGAACAAACTAACCCATACTTTCCCCCATGGAACAAACTAACCCATACTGTCCCCCATGGAACAAACTAACCAATACTGTCTCCCATGGAACAAACTAACCCATACTGTCCCCCATGGTTTAAACTAACCCATACTGTCCCAATGGAATAAACTAACCCATACTGTCCCCATGGAACAAACTAACCTTTACTGTCCCCATGGAACAAACTAACCCATACTGTCTCCCATGAAACAAACTAACCCATACTTTCCCCCATGGAACAAACTAACACATACTGTCCCCATGGAAAAACTAACCCATACTGTCCCCCATGAAACAAACTATCCCATACTGTCCCCCATGGAACAAACTAACCCATACTTTCTCCCATGGAACAAACTAACCCATACTGTCCCCATGGAACAAACTAACCCATACTGTCCCCTATGGAACAAACTAACCCATACTGTCCCCCATGAAACAAACTAACCCATACTGTCCCCATGGAACAAACTAACCCATACTGTCCCCATGGAACAAACCAACCCATACTGTCCCCCATGGAACAAACTAACCCATACTGTCCCCTTATGGAACAAACTAACCCATACTGTCCCCATGGAACAAACTGACCTATGCTGTCCCCCATGGAACAAACTAACCCATACTGTCCCCCATGGTTCAAACTAACCCATACTGTCCCAATGGAACAGACAAACCCATACTGTCCCCATGGAACAAACAAACCCATACTGTCCCCATGGAACAAACTAACCCATAATGTACCCATGGAACAAACTAACCCATACTGTCCCCATGGAACAAACCAACCCATACTGTCCACCATGGAACAAACTAACCCATACTGTCCCCATGGAACAAACTGACCTATGCTGTCCCCCATGGAACAAACTAACCCATACTGTCCCCCATGGTTCAAACTAACCCATACTGTCCCAATGGAACAGACAAACCCATACTGTCCCCATGGAACAAACAAACCCATACTGTCCCCATGGAACAAACTAACCCATAATGTACCCATGGAACAAACTAACCCATACTGTCCCCCATGGAACAAACTAACCCATACTGTCCCCCATGGAGCAAACTAAGCCATACTGTCCCCCATGGAATAAACTAACCCATACTGTCCCCCATGGAACAAACTAACCCATACTGTCCCCAATGGAACAAACTAACACATACTGTCCCCAATGGAACAAACTGACCCATACTGTCCCCAATGGAACAAACTAACACATACTGTCCCCATGGAACAAACTAACCCATACTGTCCCCAATGGAACAAACTAACCCATACTGTCCCCCATGGAACAAACTAACCCATACTGTCCCCCATGGAACAAACTAACCCATACCTTCCCCCCATGGAACAAACTAACCCACACTGTGACATAAACCTGTTCTGCTTTATTTTCTAAAAATCGACAACAATTTATCAATTTACCATAATTATCTTCATCACCATAAAGTTCCATTCAAGATCTCTTTTGGATGTGTCTTATAGATATGCATTCATTGCATTGTTTCAAAAAAAGGTTGATATATGTGGAATTTTCTGTATGGCACTAATTTGCATTGCCTCTTAGCCATTATTAAGACCTGTTAATGAAGAAAAATAGGCCCAGTCTAGAATGCTAATAACTTACAGTACATTACAATAAAGCATTGGAATCCAGAACTGCCTGATTTATTGCAACATGCTCGATAGACAAATACATTTGTCATAATCACACTGAAGTCAGCGGAATGGGACGGGTCTGAATTTGCATAAAGTCAAAAAAAATATCACAGACTGACTGCCTGCAATTATAATGTGATCAAGGTTTCGTAATTTTGTTTAGGAGAAGCCAGAGTTCCATTTGACCCTTGAGTTGACCCTTTAATCCTTGGAATTAAAAAAAGGCCAAATTTTTATCCCAAGGAATCTGGCTGAAGGGTCAAATTTTCCCAAAATTATAGATAATTTAAATTAACTCATAATTATCAAAATGAGATTCAGGACATAGTGGGACCCCTGGGAAGCTGTTTTATTTTTTACCAAAAAAATGATACCATTTACAATAATTATTGTCTTGCATTTTTGTTACAAGGTATTTTAATGATTACGGAAGTTACAAATGTCAGGGTTTGGATAATCTTATACTAGTTGTTTTATTTTGTATACATACATGTACCTTTATTATTTCAGGATTATTTATATAAATTCACTGGGAAAAGTCGTTCAATTTTATGGGGTAAGGGTAACCCATGGAGACAAAAATACTTTGTCTTGAAAAGAGTTGGCAATAAGCCTGTTCTGGAATTCTTCAACAAGAAACCAAAGTCTAAGAACTTGCTGCCAAAAGGTTTGTACACCTTTGTTGTTATTGTTAAATGGCAGATTATCAGTGAACTTGGCACCCATCAGTATCCATTCTCATTGATGTAGTATGCGCACTGACCGCCACTATATATTTCTTTGCACACAGTATTATGTTCTCCAAACTATTGTCTGATTTCATTTTGTTGTTATTTATCGAAATGCAAATTTCAAGAAAATCAATTTTATGTTCAGTATAAGGATAGCCTACCTATAGTAAACCCTCAGTTTAAAGACCACATCAATAATAAGACCATCTCAAAATAGACCACATCAATAATAAGACCATCTCAAAATTAAGAACACCATTTTTTTCAAGTCAATTTTCACTGTTTTGCTCTTCATTCAACCTCAATATTAAGACCACCTCAATAAGAAAACCAGTTTTCAAGGGTCCTAAAGGTGGTCTTATTATCGAGGTTTTACTGTAATTGTAGGCTTCATTTCTTTAAATTATTACATAAGTATAATTATATACTAATGGGTTGAATTATATTCACATTTATCTGAGCATTTCATTATTAAACTATTAAGATACCATCATAATAAACTTTCAGGTTTATAATTCATATTTCTTTCAAGGCTTGTTTAGTTTAAATGACTGATGGAGTTATTGTTAATTGTGTTTTATAATTATTCCAGGAAAAGTTGAGTTATGGCCAAGTTTTCGTGTAGAGAAAGTGACCAACATGAAGAATCGAGCGTACGTGTTCCAGATTACCACACCAGACACTACAATATGCCTGTCATCTGATGAACAGAGATCTATGGATATATTTGTATTCTTTCTTCAAATACAAACAAGATTAAAAGATCAAATCAAAGGTGGGTAGTATATATATGCTGAATTGTATATATGAACGCTGCTATGGGATTTATACCCTCTTCTGTAAGTGACATCATTTCAGGAAAATTCAGCATGCGATGACACTATTTGCAAGCAAGAAACAATATTTACTCCATATGGTCACTTTGTTTTCATATTGCCATGTGGGGCAAATATTGCTTACTGTCAGTACATAGTGATGTCTCATGTGACATTTTCTAGAAATGACATCACTTGAAGAAGAGGTTATATTGATGTCAGATAACCATTTTGAAGAAGATACTTTAACTAAACTTTGTACCTTTCAACAAGTGTCGTTAGTACTGTTTTCTTTCACATTTTCACTATTTTGAGCCTATCAATCAGATAATGAGAATAACATCGTATGATTATTGTTATTTACAGATGATTATTTTGTTGTTCATCCGGAGAATTCAGAAGCTCAGAGAAGAATAGGGTCCAAGGGAACTGACTGTGTACTCCATATATCACCGTATGGGTTAACTCTTGCACTACAAGTATGTATCAATATTACTGTAATAAGTTGGTCTTGAAAACTTTTCCCGGGGCCGGGATTACAACGTATACTCCAACATACACTCGGTACTAAAATCACTTAATTTACTCTCAATCGTCTGATAGGGGAAAATTTAGTGTTGAAAATGTATGAAAATGTCAAATTATAGCTGAATACTATTTTTGGTCCAATTTCTTTTAGATTTGAGTGTGGTTATGAGATAAAGGAGAACTTATTGGGTTTGAGTGCCACACTTAATAATTACCCCCATACTTCATATTGCATTTAGATCGCTCAGAAAATGGGCCACGAATAATCAGCACTCGTTTAACATTTTCAAATTCAATATGAGTCACTATTGGATTTAGAAAAGTGCAAGTATTGTAATGATCCTGGGCTTGAATCTTATGGTCTGCGGCCACTGATGTGCATATTTGGGCCTGAAAGGTTTTTCAAGAATTGAATCATTCAAAAGGCATTTCACAAAGTAAAAACATGTTGAAGACTTCTTGCACTCATAGGCCTTATTATGATTAAGAAGTACACATTTTATTACTCACATTATGAGCTTCACATATGGTGGAGATGTTTGAAGGAGTGTCTTTATCTGCCTTGCAAACCTTTCAGGCTTTGATATGGTATCAAAATACCTAATTAATATCCTCAGTCAGAGGTCCCACTAAGTGCTGAATCTCGAGGGTCATTTTGATACTTTTGGATTGGATTAGATCATTTTATAGCCAAATTACCTATGATTTTACCTAATATTTAGAGAAAAATTGACCCTTCCGCCAGAATCCAAAGGGTCGAAATGTGGCCTTTTGGAAAATCCAGGGGTCAAAGGGTCAACTCAAAGGTCAAATGGAATCCCTACTCAGTGCTGCATAGTTCATGTTCGTTCATATTTACTTGCTCTCAGAGAATTGTCAACCTGTGTCGATAGATCTATGTTTTAAATTGATTTTACTATTTTGCAGTCGAACAGATCGGTTTTGGCCCAGTGGCCATTGAAAAGCGTTAGATCTTATGAGAGTTCAGAACAAGGTCAGATCTTGTTGGAGGCTGGGCGTGTTGCACCAATGGGAGATGGCATGTACATATTTAATACAGAAAGAGGCGGAAACAATGAGATGTATGATTTAATTGACAGATATGTTCTAGATGCCTTGGATCAAATTCCAGTGGTGAGCTGTTTTGAATATTTATTGCTTGCTACTTTTTCTTGATAAAGATTTTTAATGCAGCTGCACTAATAGTAGTCAGATTACTGCCCCATGTTGTGGATATATTTTTTTGTCATAATTATTTTAGCCCCCCCCCCACCAAACTGTGTGAGATGTCACTTAGGTTTGCCCTTGTCAGTCCGTCTGTCTGTTCCACAAAACGTGTGTCGTTCATATCTCCTGAACCGTTTGACCTACAGTCTTCAATTTTAATAGGAATGTATTTTGGTATTTGCCGTTGTGCACCTGGGGTTTCTCGACCAAAAGAAAATAGAATAAAAGTTTTGGATGTCCCTGGGGTACTGTGTCCTATTGACACATATAGGACACATTCCTAGTTTAAACTTATATTAATCCTGTAATGTAATAGAGCCTTTCGGTAGAATGGTACACATATTTGTTCACTGCTCATCTTGATCCTCTTTGAATAATTGTGACCATTATTGTCCTTTTTGTCATTAATGTTGGTGAACATTAAAAGTGTCTTTTCTGACGGTTGATATAAGAAATGTAGATAAGAATGCTTGTTTTATATAAAACTTGGATTAGAAAAGCCTGTTCTTTTAACTATGAAAATTCCCCAAATTGGAGTTGAAGCTAAGTGAAATGAATAAAACGCATTTCAAATTGGTCATCCCACATTTCGGCATTTTATAATTATGATAGAAATCCTTACAGGTCGACTTCTTTGTCTTTTATGGCATGCGTAAGAATGAAGTAAAACAAAGTTAGTCAAGTTATATTTCTCTGTATTTATTTTGAAAAGTATGATAAAATAAACAGTGACCAATTAGAAAAGCAGTTGAGTGTACACAATATTATGTACATGTATATATATATATTATTACAGACAGGACTTCGGGGTGGATCCGAGGAGATTGAGGATTATGTGATAGAAGCGGAGAGATTGTTATCATTAACTGGTGTGTCTGCTTGTACTACTGAGAATCCAGACATCAGAAATATACTTCGAGAAAACTGGAGTATTGATGTAAATCCAACACTAGGTAACTATGACGAGTGTTTACTACTACGATGTGTATACTCCTGTCTGACTGCATTTAAATTTTCTTGTGAATTGGTTCAGTTTTGTAAGTTAAGTTATTGCCTAACCAGCAACTGAATTTTTTTAATATTTCGAGAGTAGACTTACAAATAAAACATACTGAACCTACATGTATTTTATTCCTTGATTTGCCAAATATGATTTCTATACATTGAACAGTGGTTTATATTTTTTCTTAAGAATAGGAAGTCCTTGAAATGTCAGTAACATGCCACCTATGATTAAAGATATCGAGTATCTTTTGTTGTAAACTTACTTCTTATTGTTTTATTTAGCAGCTTTTGACGTATTCTAACTTTTGTATTCACAAAACTGTCAAATAAAAGAAGGTTATCAAATAAGTTGGTATAAAAATGATTTAGTCACTGGGGCAAATACTTAATCCACTTTTTATGCCCCCTTTCGAAGAAAAGAGGCCATATTGGTTGGCACATGTCGGTTCGTCTGTCCGTCCGTAACCTTTTCATTTCCGATCAATAACTCAATCAGCCCCTTGACCTATCATCCTCAAACTTGATCCAAACATTCATCTTGGGTAGCAGAGGAACCCGATTGATTTTGGGGTCGTGGGGTCAAAGGTCAAGGTCACAGGGGAGGCATAATGTTTTACAAACATCTCTTGTTCATTGCTAAAATTCTTCTTTAAAAAGTTGCTAACTATACCTTGATATCCATTACAGCTTCTCGACCAAGAGCAGTGGTACACACCAGACTGACTGGTTCAGGATCCATGGCCAGTCTAAATAGCCAAAACAGGTAAATACTGGACTTAGTACATGTATTTGTCATTGAAAGCTTTTATATGTGACGCCTGTTTAGCTGCTTGAACTTCAATCTGAGCAATATGCTGTTTGTATATAAAAAATTATATATAAAAAAAATCAAAATATTTTTGTATGCCCACGCCATTCAAAGAATGTCCATCAGTGCAAAAATTATTTTCCAATCAATAACTTTGGAAAGGATGGATGGATTCGATATATATTTGGAACATAAGTTTTTTCTGTCCTAATGATAAATACAAATAGAAATAACATCAGTTATAGCTAATACTAATGCATGATTTCCTCTTTCAACTGTCAATTTTTTTTTCCCCGCAATACGTTTATAAGAAACTACATACACTGCCATCCAAAAGTTTCTTTACACATGTATATTTTGCACATCTCAGCAGCAGCATCAATCAGCCTGCATCCGAACATTTGTATGTGTAAATGATCTGACACAAAACGAAAGATCATTTGTTTCAGTTCAAATTTATAAATACTTCCACAGAAAATAATTGCTGTGTCAAAAAGCATTTTCAATTTATTGACACAAATATGAAAATACATTAACTGCAATGGGGATTGTCGAAGTGTACAGGAACTTTTGGAGGGCACTGTATATATTGTGTATGTCCTAAGATGTTCGCTATATCAATAACAATATAATAATACATTTATTTTAAGAAGGTTGTTACACATTATGATATAAATCTAAAACTATACAAACATCGTATTTTCAATGTGGCCTTCTGTAAACAAAACATAATAATAGTTAAAATTTAACATTTGCACACTATAATCACATGTATATAAATAAGATGTTCACATTGTATTTCAATATAACAATTTAATTCAATTAATTTACTTACCGACAGACACTCGATCAATTATATCATACAAATCGATGTGAACATAATATCACGGACATATAAACGGTTTATATGTCCGTGATAATATATATATTTATGTATTATGCCACAATTAATAAAATCAAGAGTGGACTGTACTCATATGTTAATGAATGTGATCGGTGCAGTGTTACAGGAGCCCAGTCGGTCCCAGCTAGATTAATGCAGGAGAATGGCTCAGCAAGAAGTTCACCTATGATACCAAGATCGATGCCAGCTTTCCAGAGTTCTCCAGCTCTACCACCATCAAGAAGGGGCTCAAACCAGAGTCAGCCAAATTTGAATGACAGACCGCCTGCTCCCACACCCCCAGTCGCTTCAAGCATACCACAGAACATTCCTCAGAGGTCCAATACACAGAATGCCGGTCCATATCTAAGGATGAACCCTCAGGGTAAGATTACATGTTGCCTATCGACCAAAGGCTGCAACCTCGCAAGCAGGCAGTTTTTGAGGTGTCCAAAACATGTTGTAAACGTGTTTCTGTCATGTGTATCCAAACTTTAACAATTGTTCCTATCTTTGAAAATATAATGGTTATTTTTATTCTTTTGTCCATCTTTGTTTTGGCTAAATTGTTTAATGAATATTGAGAAAAAAAGTTCAAACTTTCAGTGTGAAACATAGTCTAATTAACCCTGTACATTGTTAAACAAGTTAATATATGTATTTATTGACCTACGTATACGTGTATTTCAGTATCACGGTCAGCAAGCAGTCCGGGCTCTCCGTTCACACCAACATCAGCTGACTTTGTAGCTCCGCCTTCATTCAGGTATGTAACTTTAGATAAACTGTATTTAGGGAGAGCTGAACTCTGTTGTAAATGTGTTACTACATTTTAATTTAAGGTACATTTTTTCTCAAATGATTGGAGAAGGTATAGTATTACAGGGCTAAATCTCATTACAACAAGAAGATTAAATGATTTGATGCTTATACTGGCTATATCGGTATAATTTCATTACAAATATACAAGTGGCCATGTCAAATAAAAGCTAAAATAAAAAGTTTAAACAAAACTGTATTTTATCTCAGGGAAGCCATGAGACAGAAATCCACATCACCTATTGCTGAGAATGGTCCGTACAGTACTGATTCCTACTTGTTGCCATCGCCTGCTGCTACATCCACGCCTAACAACAAACTGCCTGGTACCCGGCTCAGTGTGCGTGACCAGTATCTCACACCAATGTCTATGCTGGAAGACCAGGAACAAGCCGAGGGAGGTCAAAGTCAAATTAATGGACATAATACTGGTGTGAGGCAGAAACTGGATCTGTCACCGAAGTCGGGGAAAAATCTCCGTGGTAACAAGACTGGTTCACCTTCAAGTGTTAACTCAAAGACTGGTTCAGGAGCGAAAATGAGATCTAGAAGATTGAGATCTGCTAGTTGTGAAGATCTGAGTGATTATTTAAGATCTGTTGTTTATGATCCTATATCTAAAAGCATGAATGACTTACTGGATGATTCCGAAGATCCGGATTATGTCGGACCAGAACCGTTTCCACGGTTACAATCATTCTCCGGTGTTCTGGAAAGTCGTCGTGAACACGATCCAGAAAATTATTACAATATTGAGGGACTTAAAGGTAAAATATACGACGGACCCGGATTACCGGTGGCTGAACTCAGGAAAAGGTTCTCAAAGAGATCGCTCTCAAGAATTCGAAGATCTGTCTCAAATCCAAATTTCATCGGTTCCCTTAGTCTAGAAAAGTTGAATTTAGCTAGAATGAATATCGGTATTACGTCTTCCAGCCCCAATGAAAGTAGAACATCGTCTTTGATCGATATGTTGCCCGATGGATTAAAAAAGCATATTTCAAAAGATTCTAGTCACCGTGGGTCTCACAGTACCCTCTCCAGTGGAGCGGCTTCTAAAAATAGCAGCAGAACCAGTAGTGCCCACGCCAGTCCGTACAACAGCCTGACGAGAGGGAACAAAAGTCCTAAGGAGGACATTGTTTCCACGACAACGGTAAAAGGGATCAATATAACTAGAAGAAGTAGGTCATTTCGTCGACAAAAGCCGATAGAACACTTACATCATTATGTAAAAAATCATTCGAACAGACCCGAGCCTCCGTCTGCTTTAACTAAGGGAGATAACTCAGGAAGTGAAAACGGTGATAATTCTGTGAATCATGTGAAACATTCAGAAACTGATGCAGCAACTGCTGATATGAATATGAATGAGTCGGATGTTAGTTCCAATGAATCTGGAAAATCGGAGGACGTGAACTCCAATAAAAAAACAAAACCTATGCCAAAAGTTGCACCAAAACCAAAAGCTAAGCCTTCAGGTAACGGTAAGCAAGCCACGGAACAAAACACTGCTGTAACTGGCCTGTAAAATTTTCATTCTCGCATAATATGCCTCATTCATTAGGAGGGTAATGGTAGTTGAATGAAATTTCACGTAAAATCTCCTTGATATGCACTAAACCATATTTACTGAGATTCTGTTAGGGCTGTCGTTGATACAAACGATATTGATATATCAACAATTTTTTTATCTGTCAATCGATATTTGATACATACCAATATTAATATTTTAGCGGGAAAATATAGTAAAATGGCAACAGTCTAAAAATAGTGTAGAGTCACTATGTAGTTGGCCGTTTGTTAAACAGTACTCAAGTGGATAGTGCATTTCAAATGTCGGCAATATAATATAGTACTGTGAAGTTAAATATGGATTAATTTCTTAAATGGTATTGTGTGTTCATAAAATACAAGTCAAATATTCAGGGCATGGACATGTTAACATACAGAAAAATATGAGTTAATTGTCTATTAAAGGAGTTTAAAATTACAATCGATATATCAATATCGTCATTCTGCGTAAATTTGGATCACTGACAGCCGTAGTGCATGTGAAGAAAAAGTACTCGGCCCTTAATATTTAAGGGTTAACTTTATTTTGTTTCATCAGCGTTATGCTAACATAAGTGTGTATAAAAGAGATTTTATGTGTTGATTAGTCAATTTATTTTTTTGATGTTGAACATCGAAAGATTCTAACTTCCCTATGATCTCTGCTAGATAGAACGTTTCGCGGTTGAAGATACCTCTTACAGCTTTAACTTTAACATATATAGTGATTAGTTTAGGACAAATGCGGTTTGATTTCTGTCCATTCAGTCTGGATGTTAGATCCCCTTACTGGCAGCAAATGTTGTAACTTGTTGTCTGTTGCATTGACTTAAACATCTTTAGGTTCTTATCAACGGTTCATGAACCATTTTCGTGTTCTTCATATTCTAGTATTATGACTTTTGTGTTACAGTTAAAGTTAGGATACTTGTACTGACTTAAACATCTTTGAGTTTAATAATAATATTGTTATTTTTGAAGCATAGTAGCATTGAGTGGATGGGGAAATTTGCAATTTATTATTCAATGAAGTGAAAACACTGTATTGTCTATGCCAAATTTAATAACATTTTGTCATATTTCTACATGTGTTCTGAATAGAAATGTATATACAAGTTATTGATTATTTTGTACAAAGCCTAGATATTTTACAAAAATGGTAACAACATCTTCGGTGTTGATCGCCTGAATTTTTTTTTATCAATTGTAGATGATTAGCGTATAATGATGCTTTAGACAAGGTTTAATTTGTATATAACTGTAAATGTATCTGTGCATAAATACTATTGTATAACAATTCAAGCATTTATAGGCAATTTGGTTCAATCAGTATGAACATATTTTAAAGAGGAAGAGAATGGATTATATCTCTAGGAGATTTCACGAGTTCACTCCCTTTATCCCTTCTAGAGTTCTCTCCCTTTATACTTATACTATAGAACGGATAAAGGGAGAGAACTTGTGACAATCTCCTGTGTTAATTTCTGCTTTTCAATATGATTCTTGAGCATGTCTTCTGTATGTTTCGACAGTCTGTTTTCTTCTTATTTGAGTTTTGCTGCAAGGAGTGCAGTTGTATAATGCAGCGACGAAGAATGTCAGACTTGTAAATGCAGAAAGCTTTGAAGTGTTTAAAAACAGAAACTGGCTTATCAAGTTACTGATGGGTGAAATATTTAAGTGCTAGATATGTTTTTCGTAAGCTTTTACTATGCAAATGATATGAATTTGAAAGTGTGCCAAGTAATAATGAGATATTAGTTGTTGTATAAATTGCTGCAATCAGATTTCTTGGTTGTAATAATTTTAAGTGGTTGTATTTGGAAGCTTACAAACTTTATGAATATTCATTGTAATTTTTATGCTGCATGAAGCTGTATAGGTCTGGTATATACTGTAAACCACCTTTTTGGTGGTGTGAATGCAAAACAAACCTATCTGTATATAAATAAGAAAGCAGATAGGCTTGTTTTGCTTTCACTGCTCATTTTGTTGTCCATGAATAACTGTTAAATTGTGTTTATTTCTAGTCTTACCTGAACTGCCTGGTGCATAATACTTTATACATACTGATAGGTTGGTATTTTTGTTGATTGGTTGGTATCTACTGAAAGGTTAGTATCTACTGATAGGTTGGTATTGACTGATAGGTTGGTATTGACTGATAGGTTGGTATCTACTGATAGGTTGGTGTTTACTGATAGGTTGGTATTTACTGATAGGTTGGTATTGACTGATAGGTTGGTATTGACTGATAGGTTGGTATCTACTGATAGGTTGGTGTTTACTGATAGGTTGGTATCTACTGATAGGTTGGTATCTACTGATAGGTTGGTATCTACTGAAAGGTTAGTATCTACTGATAGGTTGGTATTGACTGATGGGTTGGTATTGACTGATAGGTTGGTATCGACTGATAGGTTGGTATCTACTGATAGGTTGGTATCTACTTATAGGTTGGTATTTTTGTTGATAGGTTGGTATCTACTGAAAGGTTAGTATCTACTGATAGGTTGGTATTGACTGATGGGTTGGTATTGACTGATAGGTTGGTATCTACTGATAGGTTGGTATCTACTGATAGGTTGGTATTGACTTATAGGGTGGTATC
This sequence comes from Mactromeris polynyma, assembly GCA_032209605.1. Taxonomy (NCBI): domain Eukaryota; kingdom Metazoa; phylum Mollusca; class Bivalvia; order Venerida; family Mactridae; genus Mactromeris; species Mactromeris polynyma. The sequence goes on from JASFXZ010000023.1 coordinate 10,758,642, forward strand.
TACTGATAGGTTGGTATCTACTGATAGGTCGGTATTGACTTATAGGTTGGTATCTACTGATAGGTTGGTATTGACTTATAGGTTGGTATCTACTGATAGGTTGGTATCTACTGATAGGTCGGTATTGACTTATAGGTTGGTATCTACTGATAGGTTGGTATTGACTTATAGGTTGGTATCTACTGATAGGTTGGTATCTACTGATAGGTTGGTATCTACTGATAGGTTGGTATTGACTTATAGGTTGGTATCTACTGATAGGTTGGTATCTACTGATAGGTTGGTATTGACTTATAGGGTGGTATCTACTGATAGGTTGGTATCTACTGATAGGTCGGTATTGACTTATAGGTTGGTATCTACTGATAGGTTGGTATTGACTTATAGGTTGGTATCTACTGATAGGTTGGTATTGACTTATAGGTTGGTATCTACTGATAGGTCGATATTGACTTATAGGTTGGTATCTACTGATAGGTTGGTATCTACTGATAGGTCGATATTGACTTATAGGTTGGTATTGACTTATAGGTTGGTATCTACTGATAGGTTGGTATCTACTGATAGGTTGGTATTGACTTATAGGGTGGTATCTACTGATAGGTTGGTATCTACTGATAGGTCGGTATTGACTTATAGGTTGGTATCTACTGATAGGTTGGTATTGACTTATAGGTTGGTATCTACTGATAGGTTGGTATTGACTTATAGGTTGGTATCTACTGATAGGTCGATATTGACTTATAGGTTGGTATCTACTGATAGGTTGGTATCTACTGATAGGTTGGTATCTACTGATAGGTCGATATTGACTTATAGGTTGGTATCTACTGATAGGTTGGTATCTACTGATAGGTTGGTATTGACTTATAGGTTGGTATCTACTGATAGGTTGGTATCTATTGATATGTTGGGTCGGTATTTACTGAAAGGTTGGCATTTACTGATAGGTTTGTATTTACTGATAGGTTGGCATTTACTGATAAGTTGGTATCTACTGATAGGTTGGTATCTACTGAAAGGTTGGCATTTACTGATAGGTTGGCATTTACTGATAAGTTGGTATCTACTGATAGGTTGGTATCTACTGATAAGTTGGTATCTACTGATAGGTTGGTATTTACTGAAAGGTTGGCATTTACTGATAGGTTGGCATTTACTGATAAGTTGGTATCTACTGATAGGTTGGTATCTACTGAAAGGTTGGCATTTACTGATAGGTTGGCATTTACTGAAAGGTTGGCATTTACTGATAGGTTGGCATTTACTGATAAGTTGGTATCTACTGATAGGTTGGTATCTACTGAAAGGTTGGCATTTACTGATAGGTTGGCATTTACTGAAAGGTTGGCATTTACTGATAGGTTGGCATTTACTGATAAGTTGGTATCTACTGATAGGTTGGTATCTACTGAAAGGTTGGCATTTACTGATAGGTTGGTATTCTTCTGAAAGGTTGGTATCTACTGATAGGTTGGTATCTACCGAAAGGTTAGCATTTACTGATATGTTGGTATTCTACTGATAAATTGGTATATACTGATAGGTTGGTATTTTTTTTTTGTTAATTTACAAAAAGGAAGTAATGCCACTGTTATTCCTTTTAAAACATGGTTGCCACAGCTAGTGAAACTATTCAGAATCATCAGTCCAGTGCAGGTTCTGCTTGGGTTTTTGGTCCTGACAGGATTATTATGACCCTTTTGTACTAAATGTCTTGATATTCTTTACTTTGTAAATACAGTAAAACCTCACTTAAAGGCCACCACTATAATAAGACCAGTTTTCAAGGGTCCCAAGGGTGGTCATATTATTGAGGTTTTACTGTACACTGTAGTATGTTAGGAACATGGTGAAATATGTCTGTAATCATATAAGATAAATATGACAGAATTAGAAGGACATCCGCTAGACTGTGTACATGATGTGTGTAGATGTTGGTAATCATGTTTAAAACAAGGAAAGTGTCAAGGTCGTTCGTCTCATTTCTTTAACTCGCTGATCTAGTCTTATTTGTTCATTTCTAAAAGCTATTGAACATGTACAAACTGTTTACAATGTACATGTACTTATCATACAATGTGGCATTTATCTATATGTAGTGATACATGTACATGGTGACAATGTCTGTATTGGTTTCTTTTGTGTGCCGATAAATTCTGAGTAGGTGTTCAGTTATTTCACGAGGTTGTATGTATATTAGTTATTCGCACTTATTGTAATGCTGTCTATGTTTGTAAATTCACAGTAAAATAGAACAAAAATATGTGTATATTTAATTTGAAGACTTTCAGGGAAAAGTGGTGATTACAACAATTTGCTCAGTACATCTCCTTTGTTTATTATGGACACTTATTCCACAATATTAATCAGAGCTCTAGAAAAGTTTTTTCAAAGACACTTGTCCCGGACTAATGAAAATGTAAATTTGACTTATCCGACGTAGGAAGCCAGTGGTCCGAGAATATTGGTCAAGTTAGTAACAAATAAACATACACAATGATAGCTCCACAATCTAAAATTAATAATCACATGTATGTGTTTGTGGGATTCTAAGGTTTGACTTACAACTGAACAATTGCTGATATTGGTTAGCTTTAAAAACAGACTTGTCCGGAACTAACTTCAACTCAATTGTTGTAGCCTGATACAGTATTAGACTAGTCTGTGACGTCAGGCTAGTGGATTTCTAGAGCCCTGTTTGTAAGGAATCATATTTTTTTCTATCATATCAATAACATCTATAAATTTGCTGCTTTGTGGAGTATAGCAGATGTGTGGTATCACTGTTGTCATGACAACGATAAAATGTTCCAATTTCATCTTCCATTCAGTGTACTAGTAAATACAATATTGACAAATTTTCCCACTTCGTCCAGGAAAGTTGTTTTCACCAGTATTTGTATGTTATATAATATATATGCACTTGTATGTTAAATGCTTGTGTAATGATGTTTGATTGAGTCTATAAGCAAAATTGTGGTCTTTGTTATATGCTGTAAATCGAGCTATGTTTGTTTTTAGATATTTTTAGATTTTATGTCCACTGTTCTGTTCTGCTCTGTTCTGGTGACAATATTTACTTTCTGACTGAGATATGGCTCTTTATTACTGGACTGAACTTGTAAAATTCAGTTAATGTAATTTCAATTTCCAAGTTGGAAAATAACAATGTACGTTATTGTGATTGCATCCGTCTTCAGATGATTTTTAACCGAAGTAGAAAATAAGTCGGGAATAAAATCACTTGACTGCTTGACAAGTTTGTATTGCCATTGACCTTCAGTCTTGCATGTGACCTTAATGTGTCAAGTATGTTTTCCTGTACTAACATGCATTCAGTGTGTTGTAGTGAAATCTGGCCCGATATCCCGAAGCATCTCAATCTGAGCTAAATCTCAGCTCAAAAGTTGTCTCAAATAGTTGCGACTTTTCTCATCTAATACCGCCCTCAAAATTGGTATTACAAAACGAAAAAGGAGATGAGCTTTTTCTCAGAAAGTTTTCATGAGATGCAAAATGAGATCTGTATCAAACTTAGTTTCTGATTTGAGCAAAATCTCAATATTGAGCTGAGATTTCTATGCAAGATGCTTTAGGCGACCGGGGCCTGGTTTAAACCAGTATAAAACACAATACTTCCACTTAAATTTATGCTTTGTACACAAGTTTCATTTTGTAACATTTTTAAACCATTCAATATGTTTACTTATAGTGAATACATTTGTATTTTATTGTGCAATCTTCCGGTGATTTTGCTGCTTTAACACGTTTTTCTTGGTTGACTGGATGTGTTTGCTAAGTTGACCATATTGAGGGATGAATGCTAAACTAGTCTTATCTGCATATGTATAAACTAGAGATATCACTGAAGGTGGTAGATACCCCCACAATACCGCTTTGTCTGACAGATTTTTCACATAATCCAATACAGATGCAAGTTGGTGCTCGTTGTGATAAAAAAAATGTCATGCACTACAGCCCATCATGTAGATTATTTGTGTAAAGTTTCATGAAAATTCTAAGAAAAAACTGTCTTCGAGAAAATCTAGTCGGCCATCTTGAATGGGATCGAAAAAAAAAAATCACCGCGACTCATCATGTAGATTGATAGTTGGAAGTACCAACCACTGATTGGATTTTGACCAAACTTTACCTGAAGTATCCATGATGCTTAGTTGGGCACATTGTTGCTACATTCAAAATTGACCATGTTTGATGGAGTTAAGGCCCTTTGATTATTGGAATTCATCCACTTTATCTCATATAACATTATTGCCCCGACAAGCACTGGCGTTAGAGTATGGATCATTTTTAGCGACGGCTCTAGTTTTTCGTTTCACCAAGTAAAGAGACTCATGTATATAAAGTATAAGTATTACATGTATGTATATTGTTCACATTTTACTGAGCTGGATGCAAATTATTGATCTGTACCATAATTATGACTTGTGCAAATATCCAAGCTTGCTATATATTCATTAACTGTTTTATCCCTGGAAATAAAGTTTGCAGGGAGCATTTTGGAATCATCTTATGGTTGGTCATTTCCGTGGTCTGTTGTAGAAGAAATTGTGGCAATTATTGCTTTCACACTTTAGAAGGGGTTCCAATGTGGTCACCCGAATGTGTCGATGTGCTGGACTTTTTTAGGGTCGATTCAAACATTGCAGAGTTAAGGGCCCCCGATTCTTCTGACTTAGTAGTATTGTGGGGGTATTAATCAATTTCAGTGATAGCTCGTCTTTATTGTTGTTGTTATGTTTGTAATGAAAAATAGCCAGTATGTGATGTTTTAGTGCTCTCTAAATTTATGTTTGAAGCAGCATGACTTTTTTTTTTAATTCTCTGACCACTAAATCAGAGTTTAAAACCAGCCAAACTGTACTTCATCTCACAAATCAACTTCGTTAGTTTGATCTAGACACATCTGATCGGAAAGTAGCCGATTTAAGGTATCAAAACGCAAGCAGGGTAAGTGAATACCAGAAGGCAGTTCCAATGTTCATGTCTCATTTCGTACAAAATCTGTCAAATTCGGCGAAAATAAAAAAAAATATTTTCTTCGGCAAAAGTGTCGTTGCTTATTAAATATATAATAATGTTTATTTTCACTTACATAGATTAAATAAAAAAAGTTATGCTGCCTTAATTCATAATTGCCATTCATTTTCATCAATTTTATTTCTATCATCATTTCTTCTATTTCTATCTTCTGTCATTCCATCATTATTTTTATCCGACAGCTTTGAGCTTGCAAGATGAGATTTTATTTTTAATTAAAACTATATTCATATATATAATCTGTGTTTGTCATTTCTGGAGTGCTCAATTGCAGCAGAGTGCGATGTATGTATATGGACAAGAAATTTGACTGCTTGCTGAATATGATGAAGCTGTTGTTAGAAAGTCTTATCTACTCACAGGGGTTTGTGTCATTATATTCAGATTGTATAACTATGATAAAATAAAGTCATGTTTTCAGGAACACGACAAATCGGTCAATGGCGCTACCGGGATTCGAACCCAGGTCTACGGATTGCCGGTCCGTTATGCTAACCACTACACCACAGCGACCTAACGTGTAAATTTAACTTATATAAAGTTGATTAAGTTTAACTACACTTTGGACGAATTTTTACATCCGCCACACAGCACTTACCACCAGCTGTAGTAATGTTGAAATAAAGTCGTGTTTTGAGGAAACACAAAAAATCGGTCAATTGCACTACACATTTCATTGACAAATTTGTTGTCATGAATCTATGTGCATCTAGCTCGTTATAAATCTAGACCTTAGAGCAGGTTTTGAGATATATCTCGAGGCTGAGTGACCCAGTCAATGACGGTTGAAAACAAGGAAGATTTCCCACACCCTCTTTCATGGTCCAGGGTCAAGTTTCAGACGTATTTATTAATACAACATGGGAAAGTGCAGCAGCAACAAAAGTGGAAAGATGAAATTTCCAAATAATCGGTTAACATGTCAACTAAAGGTTGAATATAACGTGAAATTATACAAAACTCAAAATAAATATGACACAATGTTTTATTATGTTATCACTATTCGAAAACAATATGTAATAAATCGTACAACATGAATATCAAAACCAACCAAATCCAGGAAGGTCAGCTGGACGTACAACTTCAAATATAACCAAGACTTGACATGTTAAAACTAATTATGCCTACAATATGTAAAATACAGTGCAGCCCCCTCCAGAGTGGCCTCCCTTGAGCAACACCCTCACATCAACAACAGAATAAACTTTTCAATTAGAAAGAATTTGTAAGATTTTACTATCAATATCATCTCTCCAGAGCAACAATCTCACATCAACGATAGTATCAATGATTCATGTAGTAAAATTCCCTGTAAGTATTTAATCTCAATATTATCTCCGATAGACACAAAGTTTGTCCGTTACTGAGAGGTTATAGCTTTAAAGTGTATGGCTCAAGAGAGGGGGCACTATACAAGTAACTGCCTTGATTTCAATCGAGGAATAATTCATTGATGAGCTTCAAAATCCATATTTGTAGATCTTGGATGACAGCAGAGATGGCAAGAAGTCAGGTAGCATGAAGAAGATATCATTTCAAAGTACAGTAAAACCTCAATAACAAGACCACCTTTAGGACCTTCGAACTGGTCCTCTTATTGAAGTGGTCTTAATATTGAGGTTGGATAAAAGCAAAACCCTGAAAATAGACTTGTGTTCTTTATTTTGGGGTGGTCTTATTATTGAGACGGTCTTATTACTGAGGTGGTCTTATTATTGAGATGGTCTTATTATTGAGGTGGTCTTATTATTGAGGTAGTCTTCTCATTGAGGTGGCCTTATTATTGAGGTGGTCTTCTCATTGAGGTGGCCTTATTATTGAGGTGGTCTTCTCATTGAGGTGGCCTTATTATTGAGGTGGCCTTATTATTGAGGTGGTCTTATTTTTGAGGTGGTCTTATTTTTGAGGTGGTCTTATTTTTGAGCTGGTCTTATTTTTGAGCTGGTCTTATTATTGAGGTGGTCTTATTACTGAGGCGGTCTTATTTTTGAGGTGGTCTTATTTTTGAGGTGGTATTTAAGTGAGGTGTTACTGTATTACAGAAATGAAATTCTTTTTTTTTGAAAGCAGGCAAACATTTAGCATCAGTAGATAGACAGCATAACAAAACATATGCCATAATCACAAGTGGAAGAACTTCCTTTTCACTGTTTAAAAGAATTTGATCAAGCACTCTTACATTGACAGTAATGCATTTGAACTCAGTACTGATGTACTGGGTTGTAAAGTAAACCTCAGAAATACTTACTTATCTCAAAAGATGTACGGACTGTTCAATATTGAACTCATTCATTGTTTGTCCAGTGTTTACATGGGCATCAAATATTCAGGTTTGTTTACATCTAAAGTTGTATGTTTCCGCTTTACGCACCAGTAAACCTTCTTGGTCTACATGGTCCACGGAAAGACAACTACTATTTTTATCACAGTTGTCTTATTTGTTAACAAATGTTGATGAACATGACAAAGCCAAACTACTCCATCCATTGGTATTTCTTTCATGAATGATATTATAAATGTTCATTTTTCCCATTTCAAAGAACATGTTCGTTTAACTTTGACAAAAGAATTCAGGTTTATTCACTATTAGATAGTCAAAAAGAGATAAAAAAACCATTTACTACTACAATGTAATACATTTTTAAAACACCATTAACAACAATAAAATCATTAATACTTTGTATCGACATTAATGAGAAGTAGCATACTTAACATGGACATGTTTCATTATAAAACTAACAAATGCACTAGATGAAGAAGGGAAACACAAATACACATTAACACAAACATGATGGATTGTTCAAGGTTTACTGTCAAGAATTGGGTAAGGAAACCTGCAGTATACAGGTAACTAAGCAGGTAACTAAGCAGGTAACTAAGCAGGTAACAAAGCACAATAATTATTTAATTTAAACAGTCATATTTATCAGATGGTCACAACATAATTAACTAGATGCGTCCATAGGGCACAAATGCCCCTGCTATGGTTTTTTCAGTAGAATGCAAATACTTTATTCGTAAAGCCTAAATAATTTTGAAGCAATATGCATTGAATCCACCTATCCCTTCAAGAATTATTGATTGGAAACCAATTTTTGCACAGACGGCGTAACACTTTATGCCCCTTCACACCATTCTTCGATTGGCGGGGCATCAAATAATATTTCGTATATACATAAATATCCCCTCGGTAAAAAAGCTGTTCTCGGCATATACTGTAATGTTATCACTACAAAAGATTTCTCACATCACATATCAATGTACACATACACAAACAGATTTTTTTTCTACGGTGGACAATACGGTGTTTAACATCAGCCTTTCTGATTATCTGATCATTTAACCTACTGTTCATCTACCAAACAATGAAAATCTTCTTTTAGTTTTACCACTATTTAACAACATGTCTTGTACTTCACTGAGCTCTGGAAGGTTTTCCAGTGAACCGTACGCTGCCACGGATGGCTTTGAACGAAGCATTCTGGTGACAACTCGGTAAATATCATCTGCAGTAATTTTACCTGAAAAATGGAATAAATATGGTAAAATAATCTAGTATGAAGTGTATAAAATACAACTTGTAGACCACCTCAATAATAAGAACACAATTTTCAAGTCCATTTTCACTGTTTTGCTCATTATTCAACCTCAATATTAAGACCACATCAACAAGAGTACTCGTTTTCAAGGGTCCATACTGTGGTCATATTATTGAGCTTGTACTGTATAATGTGTATGTTTCATGATGTACACATGAACGTAGATTGCTCTTGAAAACTGTATGTTTTACATTGTGTTTCATCTGTTTTTGCTATTATATAAGTTCAGCTTCATCTCAAATATTTACAATTTTGTTAGATAAGTTAAATTCATAAAATAAAGATTTGTATGTTCCTTTTTCTTCTAATAATCATCATTATTCTAACAAATAACAAAAAACTTGAAGTAGACATTTTTTCTACTGAATAAGTTAAAAGATCAGTAGAAATATGTACATTCATCTTAAAATGTTTCCACATTTTTGCTATTAAGTACTGGTAAAACAAAATGCTACTTCTCATTAAAGTCGATACAAAATGACATTTCTGGTAAAAATTCAACCAGTCTGGTAATAGTTTTTGAAAATTTACAATAAACAATGATGGGAATTATTTATCTGTCCAGAAAAGTCTAGCATTCCTTGGTGATTTTTGTATATGTAGATGTGATCAGCAAACCAGCAACTAAAATGGAGTCCAAGACAACTCTACATTCAAACTCAATTCCATTTGTTCAGTAGCAGATTCGCCCCCTCGCTACCCCCATAAAAACTCATCAGATATGTATCTATTTGAAATTCATTCTCTGATGCTCTGGGATTTCAGATCAAATTTCCTAATTAATCCAGAAATTTGACAACCCTGTATACTAGCCTCAAAATACGTACATATTCCAAGTACAAAAGCACCACAAATTCCTTACCTATCAAATCATAGTAATGCTCTGGTTGATGCCTATATCCAGTGGCCAACACTTGACGTCCAACATCTTCGAATATTACCGGTCTTTGTTCAAGGTTCATCATTAACATCGACTGAAGCTGTGTCTTAGCACGTTCCAGTTCAGTCTACAAAAAAAATGATACCAATTCAATATTTTTATAAACAAAGAGTGGTATTTAAACTGCTCAGCGACTAACAAGAGACAAGCAAAGAATTCAGATAGCATCCGTCAATTTATGATTTTTGCACATACCCGAACCAATGAAACATTCTTTTTATAGATGTGCAATTCTGTGTGCAGAAAAAGGAAATCGGCTGAAAACAAGTTGATTTTCACCTGACTGACACAGGCTGGAATAAATGCATTAATTTTTCTAGAAAGCATACTATCTAAGCATCAATATCCATCTAGTTGGACCAAGCATATGCATGGGTGTCAACTCCTAAATCCTGAGAACTAAGCAGGGCTCAACCACATAGAATTAAAGAACTCATCCATGTACTTGTCTGTGGAACACCTTGGTTCAATTCGTTCAGAAGCAGATTTGCCCCTACCCCCTAAAATATCTCATTGGATTCATATCAATCTGAAAATCAATCTCAGGGTCTCAGACTAATCTGGAATTTTGACATCCCTGTATATGATGTCTCCAGACCAACTAGTTCAGAGCATTTCTACAAGGTATACAATCTTTTGTACATAACTATTTTCATACCCCACCAATCGAATACCATACCCTAGAAAACCATAAATGAAAAGCACCGAAATGTTTTCAAGAAAAATAAGTGAGAAGAACAATTTGAAAACCATACCGCATTAATACTTCCAGCTGTATTGGCTAATTCCCTCGATATCACTTCAGCCAGGTTACGCAACTGTAATATAATCAGAAATAACATGGTTTATATCTTACAGTGAAACAGAGAACTTCAAACTAAAACAAGAAGTACCTCGCTGCTAATCATATCACCGAACCATGAAAATATTAAGTTTTTTAAGATAATATAAGCTAAAACCTCAACAAGAAATGGGCAATGCCCACAAACCAGGTTTTAAACCTAATCATTTGTAACCAAGGCTCTATTTGTATAATGAATACATGATGATCATCAATGCTGCAAAGGTGCCAGAGGTGATACATGCATACAAACACTCACACTTTGATGTCAATACACCCACGAATAGCGAAGATATTAAGTGGAAACTGATTTTTAAATTTTAAGTGACCTTGACCTTGGACGGAACGAACCCAAAAGCAATTCCAAGCGAGATCTTCACATGTTCTTACTATACACCAAGTCTGATGTCAATATGACCAACAAATCTAAAGTTATTAGCCGGAGAGCAAATTGCAATTTTTAGTAAAGGTGACCTTGACCTTTGACGAAACGATTCCAAAAGCAATCCCAAGCGAGCTCTCCACATGTTCTTACTATACACCAAGTTTGATGTCAATATGACAAACAAAACAAAAGTTATTGGCCGGAAACCAAATTTCTATTTTTAGTAATGGTGACCTTGACCTTTGATGGACCGAACCCAAAAGTAATCCCAAGCGAGCTCTCCACATGTTCTTTCTGTACACCAAGTTTGATGGCAATATGTTCAACGAAACTCAAGTTTTTCGCCGGAAACCAAAATGCTATTTTTAGTAATGGTGACCTTGACCTTCGTCAGAACGGGTCAAAAAGCAATCCCAAGCAAGCTCTCCACATGTTCTTACTGTACATCGAGTTTGATGTCAATAGGATTAACGAAACTCAAGTCATTCGCCGGAAACCAAATTTCTATTTTTCGTAACAGTGACCTTGACCTTTGTCGGACCGAACCCAAAAGCAATCCCAAGCGAGCTCTCTACATGTTCTTACTATACACCAAGTTTGAAGTCAATATGATCAATGTAACTCAAGTTATTCGCCGGAAACCAAATTTCTATTTTTCGTAACGGTGACCTTGACCTTTGTCAGACCGAACCCAAAAGCAATCCCAAGCGAGCTTTCCACATGTTCTTACTATACACCAAGTTTGAAGTCAATATGATCAATGTAACTCAAGTTATTCGCCGGAAACCAAATTGCTAGTTTTAGTAATAATGACCTTGACCTTTGTTGGACCGATCCCAAAAGCAATCCCTATTGAGCTCTCCACATGTTCTTACTATACACCAAGTTTGAAGTCAATATGATCAATGTAACTCAAGTTATTCGCCGGAAACCAAATTTCTATTTTTCGTAACGGTGACCTTGACCTTTGTCGGACCGAACCCAAAAGCAATCCCAAGCGAGCTCTCCACATGTTCTTACTATACACCAAGTTTGAAGTCAATATGATCAATGTAACTCAAGTTATTCGCCGGAAACCAAATTGCTAGTTTTAGTAATAATGACCTTGACCTTTGTTGGACCGATCCCAAAAGCAATCCCAAGCGAGCTCTCCACATGTTCTTACTATACACCAAGTTTGAAGTCAATATGATCAATGTAACTCAAGTTATTCGCCGGAAACCAAATTTCTATTTTTCGTAACGGTGACCTTGACCTTTGTCGGACCGAACCCAAAAGCAATCCCAAGCGAGCTCTCCACATGTTCTTACTATACACCAAGTTTGAAGTCAATATGATCAATGTAACTCAAGTTATTCGCCGGAAACCAAATTTCTATTTTTCGTAACGGTGACCTTGACCTTTGTCGGACCGAACCCAAAAGCAATCCCAAGCGAGCTCTCCACATGTTCTTACTATACACCAAGTTTGATGTCAATGTGATCAATGTAACTCAAGTTATTCGCCGGAAACCAAATTTCTATTTTTAGTAACGGTGACCTTGACCTTTGTCGGACCGAACCCAAAAGCAATCCCAAGCGAGCTTTCCATATGTTCTTACTGTACACCAAGTTTGGTTACAATATGATCAACAGAACTCAAGTTATTCGCCGGAAACCACCCAGTTTGACGCCCGCCCGCCCGCCCGCCCGCCCGCCCGCCCGCCCGCCCAACGACATACACCATTCTAATAACCTGGTTTTTTTCAAAAACCTGGTTAATAATACGACCCTTGGGACTCTTGAAAACTGGTCTTCTTATTGAGGTTAAATAAAGAACAAAACAGTCAAAATGGACTTGAAAAGTGGGTTCTTAATTTTGAGGTGGTCTTATTATTGTGGTGGTCTTTAAGTGAGGTTTACTGTACTTGTATTTACTTAAACTATTTCATTTAACTCCAAATTCTTTAAACGTGTTATCAATCTTATTTCATGTTTTTTTACTTTAAATTAAATACAAGGTTCTCATGACCAAAAGAAATAATAATTTAAGTTTTTGACCAACAAGAGGTTTTCATGGCTAGATAATGTCATCTTTTTATTTTGTAGCCAGTTACTTTCTAGCAGACAGCAGAAAAAGTGTATCTTGAAAACCGGTATGTTCATTTCACATTGTGGTACAATACTGTTTGGCTGCATATCGCAATATACAAATATATCTATATATTGTGACCCCCCAACCTAATGTCTTCGTAACTCAAAATGGAAGTAGTTATAATTTAGACTTTAAAGTGGAGTTCAGGCCCCAATCTCCCAAAGCATCTCAAATAGAAATCTCAGAGTCTGAGATTGAGACAAATCATATTTTGCATGTAGTCTCAACAATTTGAGACAATATTTGAACTGAGATTTAGCTCAGATTGAGATACGTCGGAAGATTGGGGCCAGTAGAGATTTTAAGTGAAATACAAGCCAGACTGGCATCATATAGTGTATGAACTCGCAGGAACTTAATACAAAACACAAACCTGGCCGGGGTTAGAGCTGGCTTGAATCACAAACAAACCTGAATCATTAAATGCATGATTCATTGCTGTGGCACTCTCAATCCAATGATGTCTGGAAAGAAATAAGAAATTTGCTACAGCATCAGATGATGTAAACGTTTTGTCATAATATAAAGACATCCATTGATAACGGACAAGTAAACATTGTGCCACGTATAGTTTAAAATGGACGGATGATGAAAGCTTACCAAATTGCAGAATTTGTCAAATATAGCTTTACTGCACCAAATATGTCCTTTGTTTCTTGTACAATTTCTATTATATTCACCAGACAAAGTGGTTATTCACTAGATAGCTCAGGCAGGCAGATACATTGGCACTACTATAAAAATAATCTATTTTCTATGATAATTTGGTAGCACTGAAATCTCATTTTTTGAACCATTTCTAAATTTAGAATATTGGTATTCCAGATTTTTTTTTAGAAAATTCCTTAAAAACCTTAGAAAGCTAAACATAGATCCATATTGGTATGGCCAAACATAATAACAGTGTACAATACTTACTGGTTAAGCACGTTAAGGTAAAGTCTTGTGTACATTCCCTTGCCAGGACCCCCAGCAGAGAACGATCCTCCGCCGCCTAGCAACATATTGAGAACACAATACGCAACAAAATCATCGTCTTTATGTGAACAACTTTCCAAACCTATCACTAAATGTGCCAACTCGGGCATTGATGTTGGTCCGAGGCTCACGTCAGATAAATCTGCTTCAACCTGAAATAATGGAAATATAGAATTATACATAAATATACTGGTCTATGATTTCACTTACATTGCAAGTCCTGAAGACCATAGCGTTGCCAAACAATGGTAAGTTTCTTAATGAATAAATGAAAAATATTAAAAAGATGTACTAATTACTTACAGAATTACTATGAGAACTCTCTTTGACTATACAATAAAGAATACCAAATATGTCCAATAAATGGAATTTTTAGTCTAAAAATAATATACGCAAAATATCTACAATTATGCATTCAGTACTCAAAAAGTTTGGACGAGAATATTTGTTGACATACAAATGATTTAGTCATAATAGTCAGAGTACATACTGTGTATAAATAATACTTACAGTGAATAAACTGGCATTTAAACAAAATCAAAATCATTTTTAATGGTTATATTATTACATATTGTTTGATTCAATATAATCTAAGAACAAAAACTCTTACGAACTTAATCTGCACAAATGTACAGATCATTAAATATTGGAATAAAACATTGTCATGTTTCTGTTTACATAGGCACTAAGTATTATTGAGGTGTTTATGTCCCAGACAATATTGATGATAGTTGGTGTGTTAACTTGCGTGACTTTTTGTGTACAGATGTTGACCTAGTTTTAAGTCGAAAGACTTTATCCATGTATAATTCTTCCACAAAGCATGGTTAAAACATGTATATTTTCCATTTCAATGCTCTTTCTTATTTAATACTTTCATAAACAAGAAATGTTTATAAAACTTTATGCCCCCCCCCTGTGACCTTGACCTTTGAACCCAAAATAATAAAGACACAGGTCTACTATCTTTAAACATAAGGACAGAAGAGTGAATTGAGCTGGTATCAAAGCATGTGTTTGTCTCAATGCAACGTTTGTTGGTTTCACCTAGACTATCCCACCAGTGTATTGCGCAATCGAGTCTTCCGACCTTGACCCCAAAATAATAAAGACACAGTTATATTATCTTTAAACGTAAGGAAAGAACTGGTATCAAAATGTGTTTGTCTCAATGCAACGTTTGTTAGTTTCACCTTGACTATCCCACCCGTGTATTGCGCAATCGAGTCATCAGATGATTTTGATGGATCTATCACAGTGCTTCTCTCCTGCCATATTGGTGGTTTCTGTAGGAAATATTTCTTCGCCAACTCAACAAAATATTCATGATCCATCCCCACTCCAGCCAAAACCATTCGTTTAGGATCATAGAAATTGTTCATATATGTGTAAAGTGTCTTTATGTCGATACTATCTATGTTTTCTTGTGGACAGATCTTTGGTAGACCTAGTGTGTTGCCTCTGTAAGCTGCCTGAAATACAAATATTGTAAACAAATATAAAGGCATGACATTTCTGTGTATTAATTTGTAAACCAAAAATACAATTTTTTTCACACAAAAATCCATAAAAGATCATTATATAATTTTAATTGTTTGTTTCATCGGGTTTAACGCTGTTTCTCAACGATATTTCAGTTATATACGGCGGCCGGTTCACCTAACCAGTTTTTCCTGGACTGAAACCTAACCAGTACTAACTTACCCTTCCACAAGGAGCCGGTAACTTCTCCACATGAGGAGGAAAATCAACATTTTTATCAAATTTTCATGGAAGGGTATGACCTGCCGCGACCGAGAATCGAACCCGGATCGCCGGGTTACAAGCCCAGCGCACTAACCACTGGACCACGGCCGCGGTTTATATAATTTTAAACAGGAATGTTATGATAAAATTACACACGAAGAGAATCAGTTGAAAGCCATACTGATGAAACAACTCTCCTAAATTCTGGTTTAAGATTTATAATGAAAAGTTCTTGCGGGGCAAATGTCAAGGTCTCTTCATACTTCACTATGGTAACAAGTAGGGCTGACTATTGCAGTCAAATTTACTATCACGATAGTTATCGATAGTCAAAAGTACTATCACGATAGGCTATCAATAGTTGACTTCACTATTGCGATACTATCACGATAGTTTCGATAGTTTACATACTGTATATTTTCAATCAGTTGATTAAACATTTTATGTTAATACCTGTTATAAACAGACAAATTATGAAAATGTTGCTTTTTCTAACTTTAATGAACTATTCTTGAACATAATTCATAATTAACTAAACATAAATCACTAATGTTAAGCACATCATTTTATTTTTTAGTTAGTTTAACTATTATTCAGTGACCTATAGCTTACAAATAATAGAATGTGCTTAACATTATTACACTCCTGTGTTTAGATACAGATGAACTTATACAGAAACAAAGAACACAATTTGAGTGTCAACAATAACGATATTCTCATTAATCTCATAATCATTAATCAGTCCCTGATTTCTACTGATTTTTGTTCTTCTTCAGGAAGATTAGTTTGTCAACATGTTTTGATTTTAAGGCTGACCACTGGGCTGTGACTATGTCACCAGCTGTTGAGAGTCACAGTCACGTGCAAGAAGCAATATATTTTTAAAACACTCAACTGGCCACAAATGAAACATAAATTAAACATACAGTGATGTAAATTATATGTGAATAGTCATAGCACAGAGTATGAGACATAAATCATCAGTTTATACAGGCAAAAATAATAGTTATCTGAATTTATCATTATAATTTTCATTCCTCGTAAAATTCGGAGCGGACGGCATTACAGACCGTACGGTACGGATTTTATCGTATACTAGACACGAAAACGAAAGTGTGCATGGTTATCAGACATTGAGAACCGGTCTCAGCCGCTTTTAACCGCATTTATCATCAAAAGTGAGTGGAATAAAACATTCGCCAACGGTAAATTTAGAAATTCATCCTTTCCACGTGACAGCTTTTCGACTATTTGATGTTTCTTTAGCCATTTTCCGAAAATAAACGGTGATGACTGAAATTTTTCACTGGACAATTTGTCTGACAATAACAGAAATTAGTCTATATCGTGATGTAAACATCCGTTTTTTCGGCGAAAGGAAATCAACTTCAAACCGCAAAGACAGCTATCGGAAAAGTCGATAGCTGTTTCAACTATCGGCGATAGTATCGATAGTGTGAAATAGCAATCGACTATTGACTATCGTGCCTGCAACAATCGTGATAGGTCGATAGTATCGACTATCGTTACACCCCTAGTAACAAGGCCCTTAAAAGTTGCTGAAATAATATACATGTACTTCGCATCAGACTTAGTTACTCACTTCTGTCATGAACAATGTTACATGTACATTTTTCCATTGATAATATTATGATCTATTTGATTTTTATGTTGGGTTTAACGTAACTTTTCAAAGTTCAATAAATGGGAGTCAGTTTGCCTGACCAGTTTTCCTGGAATTAATTATCAACCAGTTCTTACTTAACCCTCCGCAAGCGAATCAGAGGTTGAGGACAAATGTCATGGAAAAACGTGACCTGCCCCTATCGGGAATCATACTCAGACCTCCGAGCAACAGCCCGACACTCTTATCAACTCAACTAACCCAGCACGGCCGATACCGTTGATAGCACAACACTATATACTGATATAATATAAACGGGAAGCTATGGGACAGATTATATACTCACAGCAAAAATCATCTCTGTGACCAATACATCTGGTATTGGATTCAATTTATGAGATTCAAGTTCAAAACCAATTGTCTGTCTGGCAACATTCATCTATAAAAATAAAATTACAGCAAACTAGTTATAAAGTATAAATTGTATGAAAATATATAACATGATGTATTGCGGAAATACCTCTTCACAGACAAATTAACATACAACTAGTTAAGAACTAGTTAAGAATGACATCAAGATATCTTCTTAAGCTGTTTCCACAACACGCTTTTCTTCTTTGATAAAAAACAACTTTGTCTTCTCTGACACAAACAGAGACATTATACATCAAGATATCAAATACAAACTAGATTTAATTATTGTTTCAGCTTTTGAACATGGTCATTGACTACCTGACACATTGTTATCAGCTGAATGGGCCCATGTTGATAGGTATTAACATATTAACATCATTGCTGGGGATTTCTGATATTTTCAGATTATTTTTTTTGCTGACCAGAATGCTGAAAAACCTACCCTATAGGTCACTAAACACGAATCCATAATGTACGGCTCTAGAAATCCACTAGCCTGATGTCTCGGACAAGTCTAAATGCTGAGACTGGCTACCAACAGTTCAGTAGAAATTAATCCAAGACATGTCTGTTTTTAAAGCTAATTAACATTGGGTAATTGAGAAATAAACGGCACTACTTTATGCAAACATTGTGTAGGTACAGTAGGTATTAAATTGACAGATATTCATGGACAAATAAGCCTCCAATGTCAGACAAATCCACTGAGACATTACGTTTGGGAAAGTTGTCTTTAAAAAAAAACAAGAGCCCTGTAATGGTATGGCCTTACCTCTTCATCATCAATGATTGGTCTGTAAAAAGCATCCGACAGAACATCCATAGCATTATCTAAACCTGCAGTCTCTGTTGACATGGCATATATCATTGTGTCTCTGTAAAAGAAAAAGGCACTGAACTAAAATTGGGTTGTACCAATCTGTTACGTAAGCCATACCATCATACTTAGGGCTGTCACAATACGCCTAAAGGGTACCACGATATATTGCAATACATTAGCAACGTAATGCAGTATGAACAACAATATGAGTGCGCTGTACGATTTCCAACCTCTTCTATAAGTGACATCATTTCCAGAATACGTCACATGTGACGTCACCACGTACTGACAGTAAGCTATATTTTCCCCATATGGCGATATGAAAACGAAGTGACCATAATTATGGAGTAAATATTGTTTCTTGTTTGCAAATAGTGACATCATATGTTGCGGTTTTTTTAAATGACGTCACTTAAAGAAGAGGTTGGAAATTGTACAGTGGCGCTCATATATACTTCATTAACCAATGATGCGACATTATTGATGCAACATTCTCTTTGTACTTGTAGTTGTACACATTCATTTAACTCCAAACACTTAAACATGCATAAACATCGAACCAGAACATGCCAACAATATGCCCGTCTCCTCTTGGTAGTGAAGTTTCTCATTAAGTTTCATTGAATTCCGCTTGATGCTTGCTGAGAAAAAGCGCTGACACAAATGTGGGACAGAGGCACGTACTGACGAGCATAAAAACAGCAATTTTTAATTATGACAAAATGGTCCAAAATAATTTCACCTAGCAACAAAATACTTCAATTTACCTGGAGCTTTGACAGTCAAGAATTCCACCAACTTTTTCCATTTCTTGATTGATTTTATCTCTGTCTCCATATTTTGTGGTTTTCTGTGAAAGTACAAAATGATCACCTGTATCATATCATTGTAAAGAACAAACCAGTGCCAATTGGATATTTACAAAATTATGAACTCTTGCCGTAAGGAGGGTTGGAATGGTATTTACCAGTGGTAATTCCCGGTATTTCCCATACTCTTTAATTTAAGAAAGTGGGAAATACTCCAAATTTCAGCAAAATTTAGTCTATCATGACCACAAATGTAGAACCGTCAAGAGTCTATCATATCATTAAAATTCCACACAGGATCTTTAGGCTTCATGTTTTACTGTCATAGGATACAAGTATTTCCCGTCTTTTTGCCAACCCTGATTCTAGGGATCTCTCGCCAGGGGTGGGGTGTTGACCTAACCAAGGTAATAACCATTCATATTTTTGTGTTTTAAGGTAATTTCTCAACAAATTCTTACTAAAATCCTACCTGAAAAGCCAATTTTTCCAAAATATGGTTGACACCGCTAGGATAATTCACTTCATATCTGGAACCAGAATCTACCACGATACCAATGGTGGAAAACTGACCAAATTGATTCTCTGTGGCAACTCGTAAACCATTCTCTAACGTGGTCACCTGAAACATTATATATACGTTTTTATACGTAACATTTATGAGGATATATAATAGCCATCAATTATTTAATAGGATCACAAATCACTAAAATGTTCAATCAAAAGGGGTGTCAAGTACAGAGACAAAAAATAGCAGATCTTATCTATATAAAGGTATTTCCAGTACTCTGATGTAGTGAAACAATAAACAGGCAAAAGGGCCTGTTTTTGACCCCACATGACTCGGTATCAAACATAATGTGCACTTTATTCAGACAAACATTTTGATGCTCAGGTGAGCTACAAAAAATAACACTTTATGAAGTTCCAAATCACAAAAATTAATAACTCATTAATTAATACACTTGTTAACAGTTTCGAAACCGTACAACAATAATATCAGAAGTGTATCGAGTGAAACAAACAGTTACCTTTAAACCTAAATTGCAAGTTAAATTGATGTGCTACGCTATCAATTTATAGAAAATGCTGTTTTTTTAACTGTCCATCTGACATGCTTTCGTGTTTAATTTTCAAAAACAATAATATACTATTGGAAATTTTAATATCTAACTTTTCCAATTATGTAAAATTGTTTTGTTCTGGAAAAGTTAGATATTAAACTTTCCAATAGTATATTATTGTTATTTGATGTAACTGCAAATCAATTCAAATCAAATAAATTGTTAAACCTGACCACACATCAGGAATTTTCCATACATGAAGAGATAAGCAGTCATTAATATTATCTTGATAAAATCCGAAAAAATGGGGGGGAATGTAGAAACTGTTAATGTATGTATACGCTGATGTATAAAAGAACCTGAGGGGAATGTAGAAACTGTTAACCTGAGTATTGTGTTGTTCGTGGTCTGATACAGCATACTTGGGCTCAGGAAATTCTTCTGGTACAGAACTCAATGGAGCACCTCCAATAATAGTGCTTCCACTCGGACTGCTAAAATGCCGAGCATTTCTCCTGCAATTAAAATCATTAGATATTTCAATGTGTATGCGAGGCTTGTATATTATAAGTAATAAATAAAGTATTCACTTTTACTCTCATTTAGTAACATTGGAGGTATTCTTAGACAAGAAATCTAGTTTCAAGATTACAGCAAGCAGAATAGTTCATCAAATCATAAAATTTATGAAAGCGTGACTGTCATCTCAAAGCGGTAAAATGAGCATATTTTACACTACAAATAAAAAATATACTACAAAGTTACATGAAAGTTTGCTGAAAAAATATATTACTCAGTAAGTTTCGCTGATTTTTCTCCTTTTACTAATCAGAATATTCAAGAAGTGAATCCATTGCAGGTATCTATGGGCTTGAAATTGAGAGTATGTATTATAACAACCCACCTCTATAGTGTCAAGACTATGATAAGACTATGATAAGACTATGATAAGACAAACCTTTAAAAAATCTATTGACTGACATAACATGGAAATATTTTTTTTTGAAGTTACCAACAACTCACAAGACAATTTACTTTCTCTGTCAGTGATTATATGTTTTGAATTGTATTTCCATTCATGTGTATTGTAATTTGTATATAGGTACATGACTAAGTGAAACTACAATACTAGAGTAGTATTACTATTAGTAATTTAAGCAAGTTGCATCATTTTGAAGGAATTAAATTGTACACATATATATAACAATATCATAACACTCAAATGATATCAACCATATCGCATTATCTATAGAAATTGTTGTGGAAGCATTCTATCGAACATATCTTCTTTAAATTGTGATTGGGATGACATCCGGTTTTCGACTACTAGTCTGTCCGAAAACTGTTCTACTTGGTCTATCTATAAATTCCACTCGCAAAGTACACCCTATAGTTGACAGGTATAGGTGTTTGCTAAATAAGCTAATACAATTATTGAAGTCTAAATTCTAAGCACACATGACGACACTTTTTAGCTCTTTATACCTTGCGTAATTCCGGCAACCTTGGCGAAGAATTTTTCGCAGCATGCGAGTCGCCATCTTGGAAGTCATAGCTAAAACACAATATAACCGGGACTAACCTTGTTGTCTGTACCATAACTAAATACCAACTTGTTATACATGTATATATATTGCTTTGATTATGGAAGTTGGTTATTCAGAAAATATTACTTGATTTTCTTATTATTTTAAATCACGATCAGGGCAGTAAATGCAGGAGTACTTTAGATAGGCAATACTTTCACCATAAGGTCGCACATTAAAAAAAACCGTAATTTCTGCGGAATCACATAAATGCGTCAGTGTTGTTGCAGAAGTTACTTGTTCTTAACAAGAGACAGTTGCATATTAAAAAGCCTAATACACAGCAGGGATTACTGATTTCAGATTATGGCATCAGAGGCACCATCTTAAGATGGATTTGCAGCTTCCTCTCAAACGGCAGTCAGTAGGTTGTTGTAGAAGGTCATACCTTTGATCCATCACCGGTCACCTCTGGGGTTCCCCAAGGATCTGTACTTGCCCCCCCCCCTTTCTGTTATGTTATATATTAATGACCTATCACAGAGCGTCACTTCAACTTGTCGCCTCTTTGCTGATGATAGCCTGTTTATCGGAAGATACGATCACTTGCAGACTCTATATTGCTCTACAAGAGGACCTGAACCGATTGCAGGAATGGGCAAGAAAATGGATGATGTCATTTAATCCCAGTAAATGTGAGGTGATCCGCATCACAAGAAGGATGAACCCTGTTCAACACACCTACACAATCCATGGTCAAGATCTGCGCCAAGTGAAAGGTGGCAAATATCTCGGTGTCACCATATCCCACAATCTAGCTGTCCTGGAAAAGTCACATCAAGACCACAACCAATAAGGCAAGTAACTCCCTGGCGTTCCTCAGGAGAAATCTTGCATGCTGCCCCCAGGACATCAGGACCAAGTCATTGTTAGACCGATCCTTGAGTATGCCAGCACAGTATGGGTTCCGTACACAAGGACCAACATAACTCAGCTTGAATCAGTACAGCGACGTGCAGCCCGTTTCGCCACCGGAGACTATAAGACGACAATCAGTACCAGCCAAATGATCGAAAACCTTGAATGGCAGACCCTACAGCAACGCCGATCCAAAGCCAAGCTGGTATGGTGTATCGCATCACACACAACCTCATTGACATACCAACAGCCCAATTTCTCCATCAACTGACATTGGGTGGACATGGTTACGGACACAGATTCCACCTACTATTTTGCGCCGAACAAATGTCAATAAGTACTCCTTTTTTCCTTCGGCGATCAAAATGTGGAACCAGCTACCGGAGCAATTAGCCACAATTGACAGTCTGAAGGCCTTCAGGAGGGGTATTATTAATTAAAACTAAAGACACATACTGTTTTTATCCTGTTTTTATCGTTTCTTAAACTTTCTTTTTATCTACAGATTTGTACGCCGCACAACACCTTTAGAAATACATCTAGTACGACGATGCCCAAGAGTGGGATATGTACAATATATAAAGAAGAAAATATACGCAGAACTTTAATTCTGAGAGACCAGCCATGACTGTCGGTAATAGATCTGTCTATACCTCTTGTGAGCAAACGTAGACACATATACGATAATCAGTAAGTAAATGTAATAGTTTATTAAAATACACAACCCCGGGAATATCGTATGTCGAAATAAAGTAAGAATATAAAACTATTTCGAAATCAAGTTAAATGACCCAAAGTCTGGTTTCAACTCCAATAAACACGCTTGAACAGTATTCATGGTAGGCCTAAGAAACTAACACAATCGGAAAACGTAACTATAACACCCTTTGTTAAAACTTATTTATTTTATATCGAAACAAGTCCTTACACCATATACTTATCATTCTCGATGACTGCTTTCTGGCTACCAACCAGTACTCGGGCCAAATTTTGGAATTGTGAAGTAGTGATCACACATCGCTCATCACGAGGTTCTAACTCGCGTCCTTCGGATCAGGAGTCAGGCGCTCTACCCCTCGACCATTGTGCTTCTCATTCTTCTGTCTTCATTATTGAGTACATCATTAAATACCAATTGTTTTAAAATGATGTCTTTTAGTGTCAAGCATATATACCGTACGAACTCGCATAGACCAACATAAGTCAGTGTATAGCGCATTACTTATCACTATCCTGACCTGACTATCATACATGTACGATCTTGCGATACGACGCTTCCAAACCGTGATGAATTAATTCTATTAAAGAGTTAACTCAGTTAATAGATATATAAGTATATGTCACCAAGAGTGCGTCATACGTACAAGTAAAATTTCAAAATAACTATCGCGTTATGTCACGACATGTATGTGGTAACCCTACAAGGTTCTACATGGCGGACAAGTATGGCAAAGATAAGACACCAGCACTGCGTTCAGTTATGGCTATCAGTGGAAAACGTTTTGTGTTGTATCCCTTGCTCACCGTACCACATTGGCTGCACACGGGAACCAAATTGCAAATCGTTTCGAAACGATAGGACTGATAGCTGTAACTGAACACAAGGCTGAAGTATAGTGGACACTAGTCCCATTTTGTGACATACACATAATCGAATCTAACTCGACTCGGGAAATATGGTAAGTTAAAACTTTAAATTTGAACGGAAAACTTCAATACAATGTCGTTTTTTACCACAATTGTCAATTCATGTACGAACGTGACCTTAAGCTTTCTATGATTTTTGTCAGGACGAGTGACTACAGAAAGGAACAGAAGAACAACATAATTTGGTATCTCCAAAGGACTTGACAGGCGAATTGAGTCGTATTACTGAATGTGTGCATGGTAACCATTTAATACAGTGTTCGTGACTTCGAAACCATTGAAAGGCGCATACCTGTTTTCTCCGTTATCACCAAAGTTGATCTAGCCATTCGTCATACCGTTCTAATATATGAGTTAATTTTTTTCATTTACCTACGACAAGGAAAGTAAGACGCTTAACTTCTTGCGGCATCATCCCATTTCCGTATTGAGTATAACTGAAATACATGCCTAGTAAAACCTCAATAATAAGACCACCTTTGGGACCCTTGACAACTGGTCTTCTTATTGAAGTGGTCTTTATTATAGTATTGAGGTATTGAGTTTGAATAAAGAGCAAAACAATGAACATGGACTTGAAAACCGTGCTGTTAATTTTGTGGTGGTCTTTTTATTGAGGCGCTTTAGGTGAGGTTTTACCGTACATATATGTGTGTAAATTTGTGTAAA
Source organism: Mactromeris polynyma (assembly GCA_032209605.1). Taxonomy (NCBI): domain Eukaryota; kingdom Metazoa; phylum Mollusca; class Bivalvia; order Venerida; family Mactridae; genus Mactromeris; species Mactromeris polynyma. The sequence continues at coordinate 10,783,819 of JASFXZ010000023.1, forward strand.
ATGTAAACGGAAGTTAGCTCAGTACATTTTGGATACCCTGTGTCCTTTTCCTTTCAGAGGGGAGTGTTTATATTGTGTCTCGTGGCTCTATCACAAGCAGATAATCCTCACCTGTGAGTATACATGTAGATTATTTCGTGGTACGAAATTCGTACATTGTTAAATCACGCAGTTACCAGGTACTGAGGCCAATAACAGTACTCTAGAAATGTTCTTTAAATACAATTGTCCCGGACTAGTGTATATGTTAATTTTGACTTGTCCGACATGTTGTCCAGTTCCAACCATTTTGTATTTTCTTTTTGAGAGAATATCTAATTTGCAGAACATTGCAATCAAGAGGAATATCATTGAGCACATATATTTCGCAGCTACTTATACTTCCGAAATGGAAACGGAAGAATATCGAATACTGTTTTATGATGAAACGGGAATGGATAAAAATGTCTATTTTCCTATGACGGAATGAAACTGGCTGGCTCACTTTGTCGTAATTTTATGATGAATTTTCTAATTTTCAGTCCACAGCGTCCAGATATATATGGATTGATCAACATTTTGTATCTGAAAGCTGACGCTAATTTGGACAGTCACATTACACATACAGAACTGTCCGATGTGTTCAAAGGATTTGATAAGAACGGTTAATTACGTTTTGTTCATTTTGTACATTGTTGTCCAATATGTCTTACTTTTATGACAGATATGTTTGTGACAGATATCTTTTTAATACCCCTATTTGTTGGGACAAAGTTTCGTCGGAATTGAGGTACGGGGGAGCACGTAGAGAGTCGTAAAGACACGCTTTTGGCTGCCGAAGAAAGTAGACAAATAGAGTGCATGAGCACTGCTATGGGATTTACAACCTCTCCTGTAAGTGACGTCATTTCAAGAAAACGCAACATGTTATGTTACTATTTGCAAGCAGGAAACACTATTTACTCCTTATGGTCACTTCGTTTTCATATTGCCATAAGGGGCAAATAGTGCTTACTGTCAGTACGTGGTGACGTCACATGTGACGTTTTCTGGAAATGATGTCACTTAAACAAGAGGGTGGAAATCGTACATGTAACATGTACAACTTTTTTCATGAGCAATATATGAGATAAGTATGGTTTGTATGTGCGACAGCAAATCAAGCGAATGCCTAAGACTTCAGAGAGTAAACATATCAACATTTGGCATTCTCAAAACTCATGAACACATACCACACATGTTTCAATACACTGGTTGTTAAATTAATCAAGGGACGTAATACGTGCTATTACAGCAAAGCTCGCTTTGTTTTTTTCTTGACTGATCATTTTGTTAACTTTCCATATACCATCTATGTATACCCCACATAAATATAAAGTTTTAATTGAGCTCGTAATGTGGTGTTCTATAGCCAATGTGAAGCTGTTAAATATTCCGACCAGAATCTACACATGTATTTGATGCGGCCATTGCTACTGTCAAAATGGCGTCATGTTCCGAATACAAAGCTAGAAATTGCAACGACATTTTGTCCGATGTGAATTGAGCACTAAGAACGTCCGTTCTTCCTTTCTTTTGTTGCTCTAGCTGCTGGTCTGGTGTAAATGTTTATTATTCATATAGATTAATTTCAGCGTATTGTCTTCTCTATAGGTGATGGAACTGTCACCAATCAGGAATTCATTGAGCTGTGGATGCAACTGACGTCACAAACAAATGCATTGGCTAACGCATACTTTCATCTTGCTGATTTGAATGATGACAAAGTCATAGATTTCAAAGACTATGGATCTATTTATTCTGTTTTCGATCTTAATCGTAAGTAGTAGTTTCATGGGATCGATCGATCATTCCAAATTCCATGTCCAACACGTATCTTTAACTTTAATTAACATTTGCTATGTATGAATATAAATTGATAAAGCGGTAATTTGGGGGAAATGGTAATATCAAGAATGATCTTCCTTGTTAAAGCCATTTCCTCTAAATTGGATTGTCTCCCTTTCACGCGAAAATGATACGGAAATACATGCAGCGTGCCGTATAACATTAATACTGAGTCATTGAATACGAGTATAATTACAAATGTATTAATATGACGTAGAAATGTAAAACTATTGAATAAAAATGTAAAACTATTAAGTACGGTATCGCGATGTTTGCAGTGCCATAATATGATGTACATGTATGCGAACACGAATATTTACCACACAGAAAATCTATGAATAAAAGAAAGGCATCGCAATGCAACTATAACTTCAAATAGATAATCTACATCAGAGATGATTAGATATTTGAACACGTTTATAAGTGTATTCCGAGGAAAGCATTTATTACGTGTGACCTCTTAATCAAAAGTGGTAGTGTTTCATATAACAACGTAAAGATGCATTTTCAGACATTATATTATTTCAGATGATGGCTCGGTGTCTGCAAGAGAATTTGCTATGAAATGGGAAGATGTACGTACCGTGATATAATACATTTTGTTATTTCAATAAATGAGGCATACAATCAAAAACATACAGTAAAACCTCCATAATAAGATCACCCTTGGGACCCCTGAGAACTGGTCTTAATATTGAGGATGCTCTGTAGTGTTTATGTGTTGTGATGTCTTGAATGCGTGCTGTTTATACTGTTTATGAGTGGTACAGGAGCGTCACAGTCGATTCTGCTGAATCGTGCTATATCCCAGACGCTGGATGGATCAACCGAGCACACACGGCGGCATATTGGGACTGCTCTATGTTCATCGTCATCGTCATCAATATATTGTATCGATTGTGTCCTGATACGCCAAGCATATTGCACCAAACTTCATAGGAATGTTCTTTGGGTTTTCCACTTTCAAGCTTCCCCCTCAAAAACCGCCGGATCAATTTTAAACTAATTTCAAAGAAGTGATGCTTGGTTAACCGTGTACCAATATGACTGAGAGACTTGTTGTCTATATGTGGCTTTATGTAAACATATCTGCAGACCGTCTTTCAAATTAATTCGGCGTATACACTTCATTGAAAATCCTTCCAAGAGTGTTCCAGCCGTTAAGACTCCTAAAAAACAAATGAGGATGGCTTTTGTTCTTCCGGAATTATGAACGCCATGAGGATTTGTTTTGAAGGCGTGGCCGCTAGTTGGCGGGGCTAGTTTTCATATGTCTGTGCTGTGAAAGTTAGATGGGAGTCTTGGGGCTATCATGACCCTCTTATATTTCTTAATACAGATTATCAGAGAGACACCATTCGTTGTGTTATTTGAACGGTCAGATGCCAACAAAGACGAGTTCCTCAGTCACCAAGAATTCAGAAATTTCTTCTCATCATTCGACAAAAACGGTAAATGATATGTATACACGTACAATGCAACCACATCTGGGCAACACCCTTTAAGAAGTTGCAAATGTCAGTTGTTGTTGTTAGGTGGTTGCTATGAAGATGTTATAGATAAAAGACAGGCATATCAATAAAATCAGCACAATACTAATGATTTTTACACTCATTTTAGAAAATATTTTTTAATTAAATAACTTCAAAGGAAAAAACTCAGAATAACTTATATCAAACGACGTGCGGATCATTTAGTATTGAACTGATCATTGTTCGTTCTGTGTTTACACGGGCATGAACTATTCAGTTTGTTTACATTTAAGTTTGTAGGCCTCGTTTTTTATCGTTTTCAGAAAACTCGTTTCATAAATTCAGTAATGTATGACTGCCCATGCAATAGTCTATGTTTTCTCGTCATAAACAGGTGACGGTAGCATAAATAAACTAGAATTTGATGACGGTTGGATGCATGCTGACTTCGCCTTGCAGTCTGATGCTGATATGCTGTTTGGAGATTTAGACAAGAACAGTGATGGCGCAATCACTGGTCATACGGACATGGATGCCTTATTTACTGCATACGATATGAACGGTACCAAGTCACATGATTCTATATTTGAAAAAAAATGCATCATATGGTTAAATTATATCGATGTGTATTTGTCAATTGTCATAATAGTTCTGCATGTGCAAACGTACTTGTATGATGTAGATCCACTTTTGCTCGTATTGTCATATTTGCCAATACAATGTAATTGATTTGCTTGAATAAACGTGTAAAAAATTTGAGAGAACCGATAATTACTACGGTACTGGCAAAAATTAATTAAGTGCCACAATTTGTCCTTAGAAATATTTAAAATATCAGATATCCAGGAATCGCTTTCGAATCCAGGAAGTTGCATGCGATCTCTCGGAAAGCTCTGCTCAGAAACTTAGATCATGTGTACTCGTCGGGAGATAGTCACGAGTTCTGTCCATTTATCCCTTCTAGAGTTCTCCCCCTTTAATGCGTCTATCGTATGTATACTGTAGAAGAGATAATGGGAGATAGCTCGTGACAATCTCCTGTGAGTACTCGTATGTATACTATAAAAGCGATAATGGGAGATAACTCGTGGCAATCTCCTGTGAGTACTCGTATGTATACTATAGAAGCGATAATGGGAGATAACTCGTGGCAATCTCCTGTGAGTACTCGTATGTATTTATTGAAAACAAATTCACGAAATATTGTATTGATTACGTATGCATACAGAATCCATATATTAAAATTTATGTAATGCAAGATAGTTGGTACATGTACGTGATCCGTGTAGATCTATTACATTATATGTGAACTGATATCATTAGGTCAGTTGGTCTTTCAGATTTAAGTAGTACAACATTTTTCATGCAGACATGTACATCTGTATGTAACTACCTATTAGAACTTTCTCGTTACCGTCATGCGGCAACCTCTCGCAGGTATACATCTGCTAGAAATACGACTTCTGTAATATCTCCACTTAAAGTTTATATTGTTTTTCTAGGTGACAACAAAATGTCTCTGATGGAAGTGATTCAGGTAAAACATGGATATTTATTCAGTTATATACATGCATTATGATTATAGTATATAGTATATTCTACATATTATTTATTTATAATATAATTCTATCTGGTACTACCTTGCTTCAGGGTTTGACTTAAACAGTATTGTCAAACTTGTCTTCATTCAGTGCTGAGAATTTTCTTTAGTACCGATGTAAAATCAAAATATTTGTTTTATTCGTTTGATTCATTAATTCATTTTTCTTCAAAGCTTTAATTAGATATTACACACATTTTCGTCTCCAAGACAAGCCACCTTTCATATCACACCCGGCGCCATTTCACTGTCAAACACTATTCATACCTTTTCAGATGAAGAGCTTGTTGGTGATGACACAAACATCAGCTGGAAATGTTGGTTAGACTACGATGAACGTTTTGATGTTTCTGAAGTTGCTAATATACTTTCTGCAAAATAAAGCATGTGTTCACTAACCAAAACTGTTGTAAGCGTTGTGTTTTAAACTTAACGGCTGAAGCCACATACGAGGGATGATCCAAATTAAACAGGACTTTTTTTCATAGAAACATATGGTTGAATTATTTTTCAATATAAATGCATCAACGAAAAAGCGGGATTTTTCCGCTTATGTACAGTGAAATTATGAACACAATAGTACAAACGGCACAAAAGTTACAAGGTTTTGAAGATGGTCACTAACGAGGACCCGGCACACGGTCAATACCACAGGACGGCGTCAACGACGTCACACTCTTTTCATGACGTTTGTTGTCAGTATTTGTCGAAGTACTCTCCGTCGTACTGTACACATCCGGGGCGGCGACTAATCCACTGTTTGAAAAAGTCCCTGTACAATGAAGAGTCATACTCATTAATGATAATGGAAGTCATCCCCCTGTTTGTACTTCCGGAGAAAGGCCCTTGAATCATGGATACATCGTTCCTTCTCATGATCCTTTAGCAGTCTGGAAACCAATAGTGTATGCACACGCAAGCATGATTTATTTATATAAATTCATATTTACATCCTGTTGCTCTGTCATGTGGTCCTGTGTCGTTCTTGTTTCATGTTTTGAGTTGTTTACTTGTATTTATCCTTTCGGATTGTTTTCTATTCTCCCCACGTTACGTGCCCCTTAGACTAGTTATTTAAGTCCCTCCCTGTGTGACTCCTCCTTTTCCCTAGATCTAAGGAAGTTCTGATTTGTGAATGCGGCCCTCTGAGCTTCATATTTTAACTCGTATACAAGTACAGTAAATAATAGTACAGTAAATGCGACCCTTGAAAACTGGTCTTAATATTGAGGTTCAATATAGAGCAAAACAGTAAAAATGGACTTGCAAATGTATTCTCAATTTTGAGGGGGGTCTTTTTATTGAAGTGGTCTTTGGGTGAGGTTTTAGTGTTGTCTAACTGTTTCACTAGGTTAGCAGTTCTACTGGATATTTACTCTCCTTTAGCATCGGGCGCTTATTCCGATACCTTCATATTCACCCGCGTGTGAATGGAACGGTAGTGGAATCAAAGCGCTGTGTGGAGCGTACTGGATATTATGTGGGACACTTGTTTTACGATAGATTATCAGGGAGGAAAAGTTCTCCGTGCGAAATATATGACGCATAGTATTGCAGTACATTATATGCAGCGATATATCTGTACAATGCACTGAAAATTTGTGCATTCAGGCATACAGGAGGAAATCCTTACTAAACGTACTTTTGACGAAATGTCAATACACTTTAAGCATTTTAAAGTAGAGATAAGACAGAACAGAAACATTGCTAATTACAGTAAATCCTCGTTATTTCGAGAATCGTTATTACGAGCAGCCGCTTTATCTCGAGCGATTATAAAAGTACACCCGACAGTTGTGTTTTAAGTCGTATCTTGTTTAAGGTAACACATGTCTATGCCGATCGTGGTTATCTCGATATCTCCACCACAGATGATGAACAAGTTTTAAAAATTAATTAACTTATTGAAATAACAGTGTCGGTGTCAAAATCGGTCCAAATAATGGACTGTGTCTCGATTAGTCATTAAATTTTCTGCTGATTAGCATAGTTTTAGATTCATTTTGAAACGCATATATATACAGTCGACTCTCGTTATGTCGAATTTTTCGGGACCGTAGAAAATAGTTCGTCTTAACGCACTTTCACAAGATTGCGCGATCCCTGCCTCAATATTCATTTTAATTGAAAGTACATTCTATATATTATGCGCACAATCACTTGAAACCGATACTGTTAATACACCATAGTTTCAAAGCAATCATTGGTATACACGTATTCAGCATTATAAAACATAATTATAACATAATACATGTATGCAGACATTTAAATCAATTAAAGGATAGAATCGTTGATTGTATCATATAAATTAAATTCCAATTTTAAAATACAACTAATTTCCCGATCCGGGCCTGACAAGCGGAGCTAAGCATACGTTACCAAGTGTTCTGACTACAATGCAACATTCTCCAGAGCGGCCCCCTCTAGAGCAACAAGCTTTCTGCAAAACATTTTATCACTCGTCCTACACTATCAAAAATAAATTAAAAAACGTTAATTCTGATCAGATAGAGCAAGTTTACTTGTCAATTTAAATGAAATTTTACGTCACGTTTTCTCGATAACGTCATGACATTGTGATTGTCCGAATTACTATTCCACTACGTCATTTTTGAAGAGTATTCTGCGCAATAAAGTTGCGCATAAAAAAACTACCGAAATCGTCTTTAAGTGACGTAATTTCCAGAAAACGTCACATTTGTGACGTCACCACGTATACTGACAGTAAGCAATATTTGCCCCATATGGCAATATGAAAACGAAGTGACCATATATTATGGAGTAATATTGTGTCTTGCTTGCAAATAGTGACATCACATATTGCGTTTTCTTGAATAGACGTCACTTAAAGAAGATGTTGTAAATCCCATAGCAGCGCTCAATTTTAATCATTTAAAAATGCTTTCTAATAATGTATCTGTTTGTTTCAATAAATCGACATCAGATAATTTGGAAGATATCCCTACATACTAGTGAGGTCACACAATATATTTTCGTCAGCGCATTTATCATTTATTTCAATACATTTACTAACAAAACGAACATATAACTAACTTGACAGCAAGTAGAAACTTCGATATGTCGAGTTCAACGTTATCTCGAGAATATTCTTTGTCCCGAGCACACCATGATATATCGAGGTTTTACTGTGCATGTGTCTGGTACAGAAATAAGAAATACCACACCTGCTAAAATTCTACGAGGTCACAACACGATGTTCCATATAAGGCCAATCGTCTGATAAGGTAAACGTTAGTACTGAACCTCATAGTTACATCCACGGTTTGCAGAAACGATGGTAAGTTAGACATTCTTAATTAGCTGACTTGAATTCAAACAGGTTATTTCTTTCTTTAAAATAATAACATACTATAGCAATGGTATTTGTCATTGTTTTTTCACCTAGTTGACAATAAGCACCGTAACTTACATAAGGCTTATGGCATTACAATTTTGCAGTCTGCTTTGAAATTCTGTGCTCCAGTTTTGTTCAATTTTTGTTTTATCTATTTCAGCTGACATACTTCATTTTCGGATTTCTTTTTGTGGCTTCGGTCAGGTGAGTCAGTTTAGTGGTTACGTATAGTTACGTGTCATCTTTCCTTCTCCGTATAATGTTAAGTACACTTGTACTTAAATACTTCTGGAGCCCGCCCTGTTCGCTGTTTCGGTGCAGCACAGGACTTATCAACCACTGTAGGTTCGAATCCTGGCTGTGGCGTATGTTCTAACAAGTTGACTGAAGATATTGTATTCATAGTAATTTGTTCTCCATCTTTTATTCATGGAATGTATTGTTCGTTGCTAGCGGAAGAGCAGGTGAGTACTGGTTGGTTACCCAGGTATCCTGGTAAGGTCAACTAACCTCTGTACATAACTTAAATACCGATGAAAGAAGTTAACTTCTCTTAACGCAGGCTTGGAATGATGTTGGGGTTAATATAGATGCCATATAGCCGACTTCATTTGGACAAATACTTATTAATCAAAGCATTGAAAGTACTAAATGCACCGACAGGCATTGCGGTTCCGGAAAACTGTTGACCGCTTGCAAAGGCGGTAGACACAATTTGTGTCCATCTCGGTGTCCTGAGCTAACCAATTAAACATGTCTTTACATAGAATAAACCTCAGCACGTACTGATAGTTTAGGTATATTCATGCACGTACTTAAGAGATCTATTTGTTACGAACTGTTACGGAAATGGCCGAGATGTTGCGATTGTTGGACTTATTGTAAGTTTGTGGCCTTATTTCGGGCTATAGAAAAAAGTAACTTCCCAAACTTACAGGTCTTACATTTCATAAGTAGGACATTGTGAAAAAAATAAGATTTTCAAAAATCGGCGATCTCCTCTCATCTAGTTTGTTTTCTTGCTGATACGTAATATATATTGCTTTTGTTATGCCCATGTCAATATTCTTTCTTATCAATGGTTCGATTTATGTACAGTACAACCTCAATCATAAGACCACCCTTTTGTACCCATGAAAACTGGTCTTCTAATTGAGGTGGTCTAATTATTGAGGCTGAACGAAGAACACAAACAATTAAAATGGACTTGAAAATGGTGTTCTTAATTTCGAGGTGGTCTTATTATTGAGGTGGTCTTTAGATGAGGTTTTACTGTATATGTATATCATTTAACCATTGTTTAAAGTTGTGACGAGGGTCAGAAAGCTGTCGTGCTGTTCCATGACGTTGACACAAACAAAGACGACATGCTTACAAGAGCTGAGCTTGATGCCATCTTCTTGATGTTCGACAGAAACAGTAAGTGCTCTGGTTTCCATAGTAACGGATGTTCAATCTCATAGAACAGAGTTTCGAATACTAGTTATATAGCCATTTATTTATGTACTTAATTATGTTATCAGTTTAATATCTCTAAAGCAACAATCTATCAACGACAGCCAAAATATCAAACTCCACGCAGCGGTTATCTTCCCTTGCAGTACAGCAATAACTATAAGGGGAGATCACTGCGTAGGAGATTGCCAAAATATGCGGCTCCCAATGGTGTTGCTCTCGAAACGTTGCACTGTGTATGTACATAACTGTGTGCAAAATAATTTTGCCATCATGCATTATGTCAATTAAATACATACTGCTACCTGCATGAAAAATAAGCCGTTGCGTACACATTATTATCAAAAATAGGAAAATGTGCAATAATAAACCAACAGTTGGGCATTTGTATGCAGTTTGGGATATAACTTTTCTGAATATATAACGCTTTACAATTTACTGTATAGCTTGTGAAAACGTTACCAGATTGCACCACGAACGTTTTTCGGGGTAGTATGCCCTTTAACCCCGTTGATTGTCTGCGTACACATTCTACAAACTCTGGGTAAGCCCCCTGGCTTAGAACATAACATAATCAAATATTTTACACGCATGTTCATTTTTTTTCAGACGACACTAGGGTAACTCCTACCGAGTTTGTCGACGATTGGATGAACGTTTACCAGATTGGTGGAAAACCGGAAGCTGAGACTTTGTTCACTAGAGCTGATACCAACGATGATGGTGTAATTGACTCTACCGATATCCCAGCTATATTTGCTTTCTTTGATCAAGATGGTAAGGCTCTGAATTCGTGTTTTACTCGTACTTCGTCGCCTAAATTCGGCTATGGTCTAACATAGAAAATGTTCATCATATGAGAATGTCGTGCACGAAGATTTAAGCAAAGCTACGGCCTCTCATTCACCGATTGAACATAACAGGATTATTAATTGCTCCTTTGGTATTGAATTCAATGGGTTATACGTTATGTAATATTCGTGATTTCCTCGAGTCACTTCAAATGATATGCTGTTGCAATGTATAACTTTCAATTGAATTAAAATAACCACCTAAAGGAGTGTGCTTACCTTTCAGAAAGACCGTGTCCTTTAGATAGATTGGTGTTACCAAATCCCTAAGTATAAAAATTTAAGTCCTTGGTGCAACTCATATCTTAAAGTGTACATGTAGTTTGGACATGCGGAAGTTAGGAGACGAATTGTACAAACCAACAGATGTGCTAATCAGAGAACATCTAAAAATAAATAATATTTTGATTATCACACTAGCATGCCTTTTGAGTTCGTGCTACTCAAATAACTACCCGTCGCTCCCTGAGCGTAGTATTAGTAGATAAATTCCTATTTTTCAATCTTGAAAGTAATTCTACAGGAAATCGTATTTATACATCAAACCACTTTCATACAAATCAGTCACATTCGACTCTCGTATACTTTTTTATCTTCCTGGAAAGAGCTATTTAAGTCAAACAAAACCGAACAAGAGTGAAGTTTTACTATTCATTTCTATTTTATTTGTCAAAGGTAACGGAAGTCTTGATATAAGCGAGTTTTTGACTCAATGGGGACAATTATCATTGCACCCATCCGGAAGTGTGGACGTTTCTGTTGACGTCACGGGATAGAGAAACATTGTTAGCTAATACTCACAATCACAAAGCCACTATTTTGACATTCTGTAATCTGATGATAAATGCAATAAAATACCGGTGAAACAGTATATTTTGTATCTTAGATATTATCAACGTTGAGTATTTCCCTCCTGGAACTAAAAGTCACCATTTGCCCAAGCCTTTCACGCTTTGCTTTGAAGCCTGCTTTATATTCATTTTCGCTTTTAGATGGTTGTGGGTCGCATTATTTTATGAATTGATTTTGCTCCACATAATAATGGAGTAAAATGTGGTTAAAGTAAGTGTAACCATTTTCTCCCTTAATACAATCTGTTTATCGTGCTGCCACCATTTTGTTTCTTGTCTGCTATGAACTTTGACCTTTATTTGACAGGAAATGGAAAGGTTGATATCAGCGAGTTTCTAACGGAATGGTCCGCACTAAGTGAACAAACGGAAGGTACATCAAACGTCAGTATTGACATCACTGGTTAAGCTTTGCTTGCTGTGTCTTTGCTGTGTAATGTATTTGTTGTTTTCGCCGATGAAATAAATCACGAGTATATAAACATCTGCTTTTTGTGTTTATTGTGTTATTATGTTGCGGTATCATTGCTTCTATCGCTTATAATAGGCAACACCTTGCGCAACGAATTGCTTAATGCTTTGCAATCAAAACGCCATATGTTTTGATTTTGTCTACCGGTCACCCCTCACCCGTTTGCTCAATAGCAATGGGTAAATGCCTAACATTCAGAGTCACTGACATTCAAACATCACCCGATATGTTCTTTACCCATGGATATTTTACTGGCAGTTTGCCATGTGTGTCTTGAAGACATGTAAGTACAAGTACGAATCTCATATCAAATAGTTTGGTTGACTTGCAGTCATGAACTAGTTTTCACGCAAGGAATACCACATATACAGAACATGACCTCACTGCATAGTTCAATAAATCACAAATGTTATAGACAACACAACTCTGACAGTACAGCAATTAAACACGATAAAACGAATGAGAATGCAGTGACAAATGCGGCCATGAATATGTAAACGAGAGCAACGTATACGGGTATGACGTATGTCGTCCAATCAGCTAAAGGTATATTTTATTCACAATGTTGTTCATAATGATGATAACACATGTATTGACGGTCATTGCTTATTAAAGCATTTTAAATGCAACGGTATATTGCGATCGCCATCCCCAACTGTGCATCATAGAGGCGTTTTAACGACATCAGAAATCGCTTAATCAATAATATGTTCGTTACCCACAATACCGATGTTTGAAGTGTCTTAAGACACCAGATGATGCCTTTATCTATGTAATATTGATGATTAGTGTTTACATATGACCAAATGTGCATGCTTCATCGTCATCTGAACAATACGTACCAAACTGTGTTGTTTTGCTGCGAAACTATTCGTTTTGTCATACCAACCTTCAGATTGCCCTGATGTTCGGAACGACAGGTCTTTGTCTTGTGGAAATACTACACTAAATAGAAAACACATTTATCACAATCTGTCATTTTATCGCGAGGAAAAGTGGCCAAATTCGCGATGCCTATCGTAGCCTTGCGAGGACGGTCGTTTTGCTTAAACATCGTGAATATGGAAGTTTATATACAAGTAGAGTCTATGTCATTACGTCGGAAAGAATTATGTCGTGATGAAACAACTAAACACCATCATCATGTTATGTTGGAGTTTTACGCATTTTTCAACAGTATTTCACTTTTGTAAGGCGGTCAATTGACTAAACCAGTGTTCTTGGGTTGGCGACCAGTATAAGACTGTTCTACGTACTGACCACTTCCCCTAATGAATCAGAGGAGGGGGACACATGACTTTGTGTGCCTTATTTTCAGTCATACGCCTCATCCGGGGTTCGAAACTACAACCTCCAGACCGGCACTCACTGTCAGTGTTCTTAGTCGAATTCTCTACTGGTTGAGCAAACCGGATGGGCCTGCAATATTATCAATGATTAAAGTAAATTTCACATCAGAGCTTACTCCATAAACGTCAAAGTACAAAAATCTCTACTACGGTATACAAGTATGCAACATCAGATATTTACTGTCCAATGTGTTCGAGCCACAGTCACGAGTTATTTCCCTTAATCCCATCTAGAGTTCTCTACCTTTGCCTATGCTATGTGATTATATAAGACATGTAAATAGAAAAAGACACGATTATTTGACAATCATTAGAGAAATCAACTGCTCATCATAAATACATAGCATGTATATACCAGGTTTCTGTCTTACTTGAATACCAATACGGCTCGTTAAATAATAAATACATGTACATGTGTAGCATTAATTCATCGGTCAGTCCAACATGAAAGTGCGTTGCCATGGTGACACTGCTTGTAACAACATATCAATCACTCAATAAACTAAGAATAGACAAACTAGCTGACCTAACGGATATACCGTTGACTACGACTTGAACCACAGACGGTAACTGACAATTTTCGGTGCTGTGGTCCATGTTCGACGCACTTTGGCGATGATCGGCGCAGAGTTGGGGATACAAAACTGAGTCCAAAATATTCCATATTTTATCTTAAATATCTGTAACTATACATAAATTCATTTATAATTTAATTATTAAGGATTCCGAAACCTGATATTGCTGCTATATGATCCCCCAAACATAGAGAGACGAAATGAATTTTTCAACTTGTGTCAATTTCCACAATTGGAAGTTTTTACCAGCATTTCTCAAATATATTGTTGAACCAGAAACACATCTGACGAATATATTTGACATAATTCCAAACCATGGCTCATACAGAACTTTTTTACAGAGATATTTTGAAGTTTGGAACGGACCATGTACTAAAAGAGTGGTAAGGTTTGTTGCAGAACACACATAGGTTGGTACATGTATTAGACACATAATGTCAAAAACACACGCATATGCCTAATGAATGGGGGAATACAACATATCGCTTTGTGTACATAAGGATGTCATATTTACGTACACACTTAATGAATTTAAGCAACTGTGTACTATTGATTAAATGCGCAATACGTAGTCGAGATTTAATGAGTAAGCACACAGTTGCCTATTAATGCAATGCTTAATACACAGTAACTTAATTATGCATTAAATGTGAATAACGTCCATTCACCATAATTTATGCCCTTTTAATTTATTAGTTTTTGATTATGATTTTTGGGGAATGATAATTTAACGCGTCAAGTATCTACACACAAGTTTCATGGCAAAGTTGCCTAAACTTACAATTATAGATTAATAAAATGAACGTTTCAGAGCCAATTTTGATAGTAAATAATTATTGCCTTTTTAAACGACGAGTTGCATATTTTTTTCACAAACTGACTGTTGTTATCTGCCCAGAAAACGTTGCGTAATCCAATATATGGTGTTGTCAAATTGAGATCCATATATATATATATCTGAGGAAAGCGGGTACATTGACACATGTGCTTGATTCAGACTCATATTGGTAAGCGATTTACTAACAGGGGCGTAGCTAAGCCTTTTTGAAGTGTATGCATAATTGGGTTTAAATTTGGCGGTTGATGGTTTCATAGGAGGGAAAGATACTTGTATATCTTAAGGCTTGTATAACTCACTTTGTATACTGCATGAAATAAAAAACGTACTTTCAAATATAAGGCTGACGAGGCTCTATTGTACATTTTGAGCTGTCACCGTCTCACTATTTCAAAATATAAGGCCTGCGAACGCTTCATCCCCATTACCCTACAGTTTTTTATTTAATTTTAACCTCTGATATTTTTTATTCCGATGACGAATTGTACGCATGGGCGTATTGTGCGTAACGGCAGCTACACCACTGACTAAGTACATGTACAGAGGGCGTGTTAACAAGTATTGAATGAATAATTAATTGACTAGATACAGCGTACCGTTACAATGCCAGTTCAAAGCGAATCTGTGGTATACTGAGTAAAGAATACATCCGCTCAGTATACAGTGAAAATGCAGATTTAACTGGTACAGTGACGCCATGTACATAGTACATCGTCCGATATACCTAATACTATGACCCATGTATCGAATATGGTAAACCTATATTCTTATATCCTGTACAAAGACTTGTATATCCATTTTATCTAACCATATGTATGCATTCTGTACATATCGAACCATATACGTCTATTAAGTAAAAGGACTCACATAGTGACACCTGGTAAATACCTAAACCAGCACTTCTGTTATGAACACAACATCTCTACTGACTTTATCGTTAATGAACTGAATACATGATTATGCATATTTCATTTTTCTGACAACGAACACATATAATTACTTTTTAAAGCAGTTTTTTACATCTGCATTAACTACTAACTTCACAAGGGACCGCAATTTCCACAACGCGCAACCGTGCTTTAAACATTTTTACTTTTAACGGTGTTATGCCTAAAAGTGAATCTGATTGTTTGCTTAAAAAACGCAGCAAGTTTGACAGTTGTTGTTATTCGAGGGCGTAAATATTAATAGTTGTTGAATTTTGGTTTATTTCTCACAACAAACGAATTTTGGTAAGTTAAAACTTTTACAGTTAGATGAAGTCTGATGTATTTAATTGAATGTTAAGAAAATATGCTGATATTCTGTATCTGAACAGATACAGATTCACATGCCATCGTTCGGTTTTAACGTGTTGAATAGGTAGGAATTTAGATTACTCATTTATAAATAAGATAACGTTGAATACATGTTTTCATCATTTAATGTCCGTTGTATTTATTTCTTATGTTGTACTGTTTTCGTGAGTGGCTAGTATGTTAAACCCTTAGAGTATGAAACTAACTGAACAGGTGACAGGGAATGTCTCTAAAATATATATCAATTCTTTACTGTTTATGACAATATTTTCTAAATATGCACATTGCTCACCTTTTCATTGGCAGTAGCTAGGAGCGGCAGCACTACTTACCCAAATACACCCAAATATACCCAAATATACTTCAAATATACCCAAATACATTATTAAGAACCATTATATTGACATATTATTATCCCTAATTGCCAACAGGTTATTAATTGAGCAATTTTGCAATACTGATAATTGAAATAAAAGACAATTAACCATTTATGAAAAAAACTGTAGTAATAAAATTTACTAATCCAAAATATTTCCTATGCTCTACATTCCTTAGTTGTCCCGTAACATGTTGTTCAAGAATTTAACAAGCTCATTTATAGTTTTATTTGTAAATTGTGCCGCCCGCTAGGAGTACGATTCCATATGTATGGGAGTCCAATACTTTGTAGAAACGCTACGGGCATTGCCACTGCCTTGTTCATAATGTGACAGTCCACTGGTTAAAATTTAAACCATTATTAATCATACATGTGAAGTCTCCCGATTTCCGGGGAGACTCCCGATTTTGACAGCCAACATGAAAATTTGTAGCGCACATTCATCTAAACTCAAGTACATCATCTATAAATTCAAACCAAAAGCTTTTAAACATTAAACTGTGACACACATCTAATGCATTATATAATTGAATATAAATCAATGAATAACTTACCGTAAATAAATTCCTGGAAAATTGTTCGGTAACTAAATTAATGACGGAACACACTAAGTCAAACAGATCCAACCTACGAGTTATAAATCCACTCAACTTTTAAGGAAACGACTTCAATTAAAATGTATCAGCATAATTATGTAAAAATTAAAACAAACGAAAACAATTAACTTATCCGTCTAATTAATACACATGTCACTCAAATTGCAAACCAAATGATTCATTTCCATTCAATTTTGTATCAGTGTACACATGAATCCCTTTCTTATTCTTAACTACAAATGACTACAAATATTGTGCTATTATGTTTTCAATTACATACAAACTGTAAAAACTATGACATGCATTATACTATAACTCCAATGTTAAAAATGTAAAATTCATGAAGGGGATTTTGTCCACCTTGTAAAATTTATGAAGGGGATTTTGTCCACCTTGTAGTTACACAAAATGAGCGGAGGGGGTTTTGTCCTACACTCAAATCAGACTCTATAGTCAATATGAAACAAAACCAGTCAAACAATTTATATTGTCTCAAGGCCTAAACTATCAGTGAGCAGGGGTTCCATTTGACTAAGGAGTGGACCCTTTGACCCCTAGAATTTCCAAAAAAGCCACATGTTGACCCGAGGGATTCTGGCCGAAGGGTCAAATATTGGTAATTTGGGTATAAAAATGGTAAAACCCACAATGACCCTTGAAATTCAGCACATAGTGGAGCCCCTGACAGTTAGTTTTTTTTAATTTTTTGCCTAAGTTGATTAATTAACTCGCTCTAAATATAGATCAGAAATCCTCTTAGTTGATATGTCACCATCCAATCAACCTTTAATTAACAACTTAATGCTGGATGCATAATTATATTAAAAGTTACTGAATACAGAGCACTATAGATTCCCTTTGGAAACAAATATCCATACCTGGAAATTGGGGAATTTTTTGAAAAACGTGTTTGAGCATTTTGATTATACTGTTTTTAATTAATTTTGGAAAATATACAGTATTTTCTGACAAATTTCTTAAAATATTTAAAGAAATGTGGATCAACCCCAACTAAAGTTATATGAATTTTCTTTCCTAGTTGTGAGGGGAATTATAAATGGAAATAGGGGAAAATATATTTTAGAAGGGGAATGGTACCCATAAAAAGCCACCAAAATGGCCAAAGAAGTGCCATGGACATGCGCGAAGGATCTTGGGCAGCAGCCCCAATATTTTGGCTTGCAACAGGGCTGCGGACATTATATGACCACTACTTCTCATCTAAATATTTAACTAATTAAAACCAGCCACACATTTAGTGTTATCTTGCTACCAGACAGGGGCCATCGCTAGTACCCTGACTGCCATCTAGGGTGTGAAAACAGTCGGCAGATTAATGAAGGCATGAAAGGAAGCATACTAACCAGGTGACTAGTATATTTATTTGGGCATTGTTTTGAAGCTTAAAATATATTGTCACATTTACTTGACGATCAAAAACGAGATGCGACCGTAGTTAATAAATTTTGGTTGATCAGAATGCATGATTATTGTTATGATCGAATGTATGCTCATGCAAGTACAGTAATGTGAGATTTTTTTAGGAAATCGCCTTTCACAGGTGCAAAATCCAACATTTTTAAAAATATTTTTCTGAATATTAGTTTGCTGCTTGTAAGTTATTACATTTATTCATATATATGTGTAATTATGTAAAAATATATGGGATATATTTTGAAACAGTTCAGTCCCATTGAATGCTCTCTATTTTAAATTTTTAAAATCAAACATACTTTTTGGAAACTTAATTTCGAAGTTAATTTGGAACATCCAATTCAAAGTCTACTTTCATAATGGAAATTCAGAATATGTATTTATTTGCAACTGTGTACACTGATAAAAATACTTTATGTGAGTAAATGAGATTATCGCCATTTAATTGATCGTCAAATAAATGTAATTATTTCTATTTTAAGATTCAAAACAATGCCAAAATAAATATACTAGTCACCTGGTTAGTATGTTTCCTTTCATGCCTTCATTAATCCGCAGACTGTTTTCACACCCTAGATGGCAGTCAGGGTACTAGCAACGGCCCCTGCCTGGTAGCGATGATAACACTAAATCATGTGTGGTTTTAATTAGTTTAAACTTTAATATATAGATGAGAAGTTGGGGTCATAAAATGTCCGCGGCCCCGTTACCAGCCAAAATATTGGGGCTGCGGCCCAAGATCCTACGCGCATGTCCAGGGCACTTCCTTGGCCATTTTGGTGGCTTTTTATGGGTACCATTCCCCTTCTAAACTATATTTTCCCCTATTTCCATTTATAATTCCCCTCACAACTAGGAAAGAAAATTCATATAACTTTAGTTGGGGTTGATCCACATTTCTTTAAATATTTTAAGAGATTTGTCAGGAAATACTGTATATTTTCCAAGATTAATTAAAAACAGGATTAACAAAATGCTCATACACGTTTTTTTACAAAATTCCTCTATTTGCAGGTATGTGTATTTGTCTCCAAAGGGAGTCTATACTACTCTGTATTCAGTAACTTTTAATATTATTATGCATGTAGCTTTAAGTTGTTAATTAAAGGTTGATTGGATGGTGACATATCAACTAAGAGGATTTCTGATCTATATTTAGAGCGGTTTAATTAATTGACTTAGGCAAAAAATTAAAAAATATAACTGTCAGGGGCTCCGATAGGTGCTGAATTTCAAGGGTCATTGTGGGTTTTACCATTTTTATACCCAAATTACCAATATTTGACCCTTCGGCCAGTATCCCTCGGGTCAACATGTGGCTTTTTTGAAATTCCAGGGCTCAAAGGGTCCACTCCTTAGTCAAATGGAACCCCTGCTTACTGATATTTTAGGCCTTGAGAAGACAATGTAAATTGTTTGACTGGTTTTGTTTCATATTGACTACAGAGTCTGATTTTCATTGAATTTATTTGTCTTGGCCTTAACATGTTAAATTGTGATTATTAATAAATGTCTGTCTATCTGTAACGTTGCTTGATGGATGGTCAGTTGGACAGTCATCTGTGTATGTACGAAACTTAATGATCGGATACATGTACCTTGTTCAAGATTTTAACCTGTCGGATATTCACTCTTGTCATTTTACTGATGTGCTTACAGTAGTGATCACTCTGCTCAAAAATTGATTTTATATAGATCTATCTTTCATAGTAAAATCAAGATTGTAGCATTTTAATTCGTGTTGTTCTAAACTTGTTGTTATTAAGTGAGAGTTGTCAAGGGTAATTAAATGTGTTCGTGTGTAGACTGATAAAACATTGAATCGAAATGAATCATTTGGTTTGCAATTTGAGTGACGTGTGCATTAATTAGACGCGGATAAGTTAATTGTTTTCGTTTGTTTTAATTTTTACATAATTATGCTGATACATTTTTATTGAAGTTGTTTCCTTAAAAGTTGAGTGGATTTATAACTCACAGGTTGGATCTGTTTGACTTAATGTGTTCCGTCATAAATTTAATTACCAAACAATTTTCCAGGAATCTATTTACGGTAAGTTATTCATTGATTAATATTCAATTAAAAGAATTATACATGTATAATGCATAAGAATGAGCGTCACAGTTTAATGTTTAAAGGCTTATAGTTTGAATTTATAGATGATGTACTTAAATTTAGATGAATGTGCGCTACAACTTTTCATGTTAGCTCTGATCAAAACCATATGTAACATTGACACACTGATGTAAATAAAACTTGGGGAAGTTAGCTCCCTCTTAACATATGGAATGTATTATTTTTGAAGGAAATCCATATGGAACATGAATTGACAGCAGCGCTGACACTTATCGTGTCCTTAGTTATGACTATGATTAATTTGTTCAAACAAGTTACAGATTGCAAGGATTTCCCCTGATGCAGAAATATTGAGTCCCTGACTCCCTTTTCTTTCTAGGGACTCCCATTTTCCACTTACTTTGCATCCCTGGGATCCCTAATATAAACTTTTGTCAAGTATAAACTGCATATCTGGGACCCTACAAAGGACTGAGACCAATAGTTTGTTCTGTCTTTGAATCATACAAAGGGTATGGTTAATTGGTTAATTAGTGTGCTCATAAAGATGCACTTCCTGATACTGCACGATAATTACATGCATTTCTGATCTTCCAAGTCTGATTATTCTCGTTTGACATTAATGTATTACATAATGTACCATGCAAGCAAAATGTTTTATGAGCTCTTAAATGATGGTTCGGAGATTATGGGAATCAATTATCAAAGCGTTCTTCCTCATATTGCAAGTTGTATCAAATGCTTGTTTGTTTTTGCACCAAAAAGGAAAAGAAAATATTGCAGTAACAATACAATAATCAAGTGCAGGGTCCTTATTCACAAACATTTTAAGACTGCATTTCAGACTTAGACTTTTAATTCACAAACAATATATATATAATTAGTTTACCAGTCTTTTGTTTTCATTATATATAATATATACAAATGAAATTTTGTCTGAATCATTTGTTGTTTCTCACTGCTCACCAATTTTTATTAAAATCTATTGTCTTATAACTACATAGCAGCAAAAAGAATGTTTGATATTTTAAAGTCAAAGTCTCAGTCTCAGTCTTAAAATGTTTGTGAATCAAAGATTTGAAGGTTGGCTGCTATTTATATACGTTTGTTGAAAACTGCATTATAGATTTCACTCTCAAAATATTATCAGTGTCATATTTTGTGTGTATGACTTATCTACCGATATTATAAAGATAACCATCACATATTACTGGTACATATTGTGTACACATAGTACAGTATGCACATATATTGGACAGACATGTTGCTTGTATATACTGGTATGTTGTTACATTACCCTGAGGTGACAAAGTCGTTATATGGTCATTTTATGATACTAACTTGTCATAAGTCATCGTCACTGACTTGACACATTGCTTTGATGTATGTACGAAGCATGTGAATATCTTTAGGAAATAACGATGCAGCTTCAGTGTTGATTTATGTTGAATATTCATTGATAGTTTGTCATTACAGCTTCAGTGTTGATTAATGTTGAATATTCATTGATAGTTTGTCAATACAGCTTCAGTGTTGATTATGTTGAATATTCATTGATAGTTTGTCAATACAGCTTCAGTGTTGATTATGTTGAATATTCATTGATAGTTTGTCAATACAGCTTCAGTGTTGATTTATGTTGAATATTCATTGATAGTTTGTCAATACAGCTTCAGTGTTGATTTATGTTGAATCTTCATTGATAGTTTGTCAATACTGCTTCAGTGTTGATTAATGTTGAATATTCATTGATAGTAAAAATATGCACGCAGCAGTGTTAAAAGAATATAATAAATTCTAAGCAACATTATCAGGGGTTCCATTTGACCCAGGAGTTGAACCTTTGACCCGTGGAATTTCAGAAATCCACATTTTGACCCTAATGATTGTGGCCCAATGGTAATTTTTTTCGTTAAATTATTAATAATATAGGTATTGCGGCTATTAAATGGTAACATTATCAAACTGACCCTTTAGATTTAGCACCAAGTGGAACCCCTGATTATTCATGACCTTGAAACAAGTAGAAGGGAGCCTCCATAGTCCAGTGGTTGTGGTTGCTGACTTCAAAACACTTGCCCCTAACCGCTGTAGGTTCGAATCCCACCCAGGATACATAATTTGTAAGTGAGGAAGCCATTCAGCTGGCTTACAGAAGGCTAGTAGTACATGTAGTACCCCGGTGTCAGGCTGGGGTCTTCATCCACCCTTATATTGAAGTTAAATCAAAGGGAAGAAGTGCATCCGATGTGAGGCTTGAACCCACAACTCCCTAAACACTAGTATGGCGCTCTACCGACTGTGTTAGCCAAGCGACCGTCTAGCCCCATGCACACTCTACAAAGTACAATATTAAGTCACATCATGACCTGGCCGTGTATGTGACTTATAAAGCTCCATTACAAAAATAGCTTCACAAAATAAAGGCACATGCATGATACATTAGTTAAGTAATCCCCATATTTAACTACTCTACTGTCTTTACCAGCTGGGTTCAGTCTGCTGGGAATATTTGTTATGAAATCTGCCTGTACTATTTACTAACCTAATACAGTCAAACCTGTGTTAAAGACCACCTGCGAACAAAGACCACTATTGCAAAACCTGTCTGCAAAGACCACTAATTTTATCTCCCATCAGACCATTTTCAATGATATTTAATCTGTAAGTAGAGACCACCTGTAAACAAAGACCACATTTTGCTGTTCCCATGGGTGGTCTTTACAGACAGGTTTGAGTGTAATGTGGAATTTAAAATCTGTTTAAGCTGGTACTTTATTGAGGTCATGTAATTATTAAACTGGTAGTTGAGTATACATGTACTAATACTCTGTGGCAAGTATAGAAAGCTTTATTGCATTTGCCACTTATTATAGTTTATACATTGTTGTAGACAGTAAGATCTCAAATCTACATTTTAAAAGTATTTCATGAATGCCTTATTATACACTTAATGAAAAATTACTTGAAATATTGATTCTGACTGAATTTAAAGACATGAATAACTGGGGGTCGTAATCATTATTATGATAAGACTGAAACTCAGACTTAGACTTTAAAATGTTATGTTCTATGTGCTTCTATGTGGTTATAACTGTGTAGATTTTAATAAAACTTAGCAAAACTGTACAGTGGGTAACAACAATTATTCATTTGTTTAGATTTAACGAAAAACAAAAAGTGGGTAAAAATAACTTCTGTATATTCAGTCTAAGTATGAGTTTCAGTCTCAAAATATTCAGAATAAAAGGCAGTATGTCTATAATTTTTTTATTTTTTTTAAACATGTGTTTTCTTACAAGTTTTGACCGGGTATAACATGATGAAACAAACTTTGTTGGAAATACATCGCCATTGATTTTATTAAAGATGTCTTGGCCAGAAATGAAGTGATAACGCTAGACGAAGCCCGTTCAAATAAATCCATATTTTTTTCATTCAGATGGGCCACCTACATCTTTAGTTGTTAGTAAAATTGTTATGTTTTCTACAGGTACTCAACACTGTTCTAGGTAGATTAGCTCAATGCTTTTTTCATGTTTACATCTTTAATTGTTAGTATTAAAGGTTGCTATGTTGTCTATTGGTAATCAAGATTGTTTTATGTAGATGTGATATGTGCTTTTTTCATGTTTAATTAGTTGTTAACAATTTTATGAGATGACTCCTTTAATGAGTTTAACACCATAATGAACACATCACACTTTCATTGAGTTCAGATCAATAAATTCCTCTTGTTCACTGTCAATAACTTCATCTATACTGATAGAAGTGGCTTCCAACATTCCAATCATTTCCAAGATACTTGAAATATTTAAATAGTATTCACTTACGAAAGGCTTGGGTAATCATCTGGTCAGGAATTCTGTCACCAAATTCTCAAAATTATCTCATTCTGAGTATTCTCTCAAATCAGCTGAGTTTTCACTTAATTCTGTATTCATAAAGCATTGTCAAGTGCCAAAGACCAAACTCAAATGTTTTGGTACGAATTCATGATGAGTTGAGATTTCTCTCTTTTTGTCTTTTTATGCTCGTCTGTCCGTCTGTGCATCCATCATGCATTCATGTCCACACTATTTCTCAACCACCTCCGACTGGAAATCATTGAAACTTTATAGGTATCTTAATCCACTACCAAGAGGAGATGAGCATATGAATTTTTACAAAGTTCGGGCAACATCCATCAGTTTTACCGATTTCTTGTCTTGAGTAGCATTTTAGAGAATCTCAATAAATTGAGTAATTTTAAGAATTTGAGACTTTGAGATTATTTGTATTTAAACTGGGCCAGGCTTATCAGCGATTCAATTTTACAGGACTTTTTTTGTGAAATAACAATGCTAATTGCAGTTAAGCTTGTTAACTTAATTAACATGTATAAGTTTCAATAAACTTTAAATTTAAGTTTACGGAAATGAAATTATTAAAATAGATGAGTAAAAATCTTCTCTCCTGACTTACATTAGACTTAATGGTATTTTACATGCATATGATAGTTTTTATGGCAAAGCAAACTGTTGACCATGTAAGAATATGCTTCATTTCATATAAGTCATATTTAGGATAATTGTGAAGCTAAATTCCGTGCTTGTATTGGAGCATTTGTTGTATATAAGTAACATGCTCCATTGTGATGTCAATACAATCATTTTGTCAGGTTGGAAACTGACCTAATAGCTACACATCTGCTGTGTTAGGGGATACAACCTAGATCTTGGTTCATTATGTTTGACTGTATGGAAACTGTTCATTAAACTTATTATCCCATGTATGGAAACCATTTCCATACACTGTATGGAAACTGTTCATTAAACTTATTATCCCATGTATGGAAACCCTTTCAATTGACTGTATGGAATCTGTAAATTATACTAATTATCGCATGTATGGAAACCCTTTCAATGGACTGTATGGAAACTGTTCATTAAACTAATTATTGCATGTATGGAAACCATTTTCAGTGACTGTATGAAAACTGTTCATTAAATTAATTATCGCATGTATGGAAACCATTTCCAGAGTATTGATGTTAACCACCATGAATCATGGTAAGTGGGAATTCCCATATGAGTGATGTATTGGTTGAATGTAGATGACACACCTTTGTAGCTTTGTTTTCACTTGATTAATTTCTCATTTTAATGAGAAGTGATTGTGTTGTAGGTGATATCTATGTTGTTTTGTGAGGAATGAAATATACGCCTACTCATCCGATTAAAAAGGTTAAAGTGTTAATATTGAAAACACCTACAGTTTATTCTAGGAAAAAGGATTAAATGATTCTACATATTTAATATGAGGTATTCTAATATTGTGAATTGCGTATCAATTTTGATGTCCAATATATATGTGGAAAATTAAGGTTCAGACATCAACAGATATTTGTACTTGCACATTGGATTTGATTATTTCATTCATAGGAAAGTGATATTTTGTGTAGTAGTCAAAAACTGGGATAAAGTACTGGTATGAACCGAGTTTTTTTATATTAGTTAATTGTTTTGCCCATATATAAGTCGTCAATTAAATGCTTGATGTTTCGCCCCGTCATTTGTTACTTGTATTATTTGTTTTTGTACTATTTGAGAAAGTTTTTGATGTTTTTTATTTATATTTGATTTCATCGTGTTTTTCTCATTTCGCCCAAAATGTCATTTTCATTAGTTTCTTGTCAGAGATGAATGGGCATGTTGTTTTCATGTGAAATATTTATGTATAAAATCATAAAAAGCCTTCAGATTATGAAACAGTATCAGTGAGGTGTGTCATTATACAAAACAATTTATATGAATTCTAGAAGTAAACTAATTTTTTTGTGTATGAGTCAGGGGCGGATCCAGGATTTGGTCTTAGGGGGGGAGGGGGGGGGGGTAACTTTTTGGTAATTTTTTTGGTTTTGCTCAAGTCTTATATTAAACAGCAATGAAGGTGCTTTATTATTTGTTTTTTAAATTATTGAATATAAAACCAATTCAGAAGAACTTTATTAAATACAACGCATTAGCAGTGGTGGAGCGATCTCTGAATATTTTCGTATTTATACTCAGACATACATGTAAGGTTGGGAAATTTTAGGGGGACGCGTTCCGGGTGCCCCCCCCTGGATCCACCACTGTGTGTGGTATTTATTGTGCTCATGGCAATGTTGAGTTTTTCTAGTCGTATAAAGTCGATGTGAGAGAGAAAGAGAGATTAAGATGTTACATCGAACGTCACATACACATGACCATGTCACAGATCCCCCCTCTGGGAAAACAACAGTCTGCAACACAAGGTATTGAACCTCAATGTTCAAGCCACCTCAATAAGAAGACATGTTTTCAATGGTCCTAAGGGTGGTCTTATAATTGAGGTTTTACTGTATTATTCTATATCACATTATAACAATCACATTGCTAACACATTTATTCCTGTCTAAGTTCCATTTAATGGGGTACCACTTAAGCATCATCACCGGGCTTCTTTTCATGTATGAATGATCATACATAAGGGGCGTACCCTTACAGACTCCCGCCTACTTTTGGTGATTTTCCTGCTATTTCAAGAACTAGCGACACCCCTGGGCCCATATTCACAAACATTTTAAGACTGAAACTCAGACTTGGGCTCTAAAATGTTAAATGTTCTTTTTTGTACTAAATTGTTGTTATTACAGCATAGATTCTAATAAGAGCTGGCTTAAGTGTAAAGTGGGTAATAAAAATTATTCAGACAAAATGTCGTTCATTTAGATGTAATGAAAACGAAAGAATGGTAAATATAAATTTTGCAAATTTGAAATCTAAGTCTGAGTTTCCGTCTTAAAATGATTGTGAATAAGACTCCTGATTTTAGTTAAGTTCAAGTTCTAGTCCATTGTTAATATATGAAGAATTAATACTCTCACGCTGTCGCTTCTATCAATATTGTGTATGGGTATATAATGATATCACAGTTCTTGCACATGTTTGGAATTTCTCAATCAAAGCAATTTGATCATTGACAGATTAACAGTGGAACTTCTCCAGGATGTATTGTTATATACCATCATCTCCATCCAGGTGCTTAACATACTGTACTACTGTAGAACATGTTCTGTTTGTGAGTACAGTAGAACCGTACTTAAAGACCACCTCAATAATAAGACCACCTCAAAATAAAGACCACAATTTTCAAGTCCATTTTCTCTGTTTTGCTCTTTATTCAACCTCAATATTAATTAAGACCACCTCAATAAGAAGAGAAATTTTCAAGGGTCCCAATTACTTACACTATTACTCTTATGAGTCTGATAGGAAATTTGAAAGTGGAAAATAAATGTATGATAATGATAAATGAGCGCTGGACATTCTTTGTGGCTCATTTTGTTATGTATTTGAGTGAAATATGAGATATGGGAGTAATTGATAAGTTAATTACTATTAGAGTGTGGAATCACACTAAAACCCTATATCTCAGAATCACACTTAAAGGTGCTGAACTCCAGATTGACGAGCGAGCAAAAAAAAAGAAAATTGTCAAATATTTACAAAATCTTGATATTGTTGCACGTAAAGCTCTAAAATATTATTACTTTCATTCATCATTACTTGCGAAACATTGTCATAGCGTAGTTTTTCGTATTTTTCCATCGAAAATTTTACTAGGGTTAGTCTACCCTGTAAATCTAAAAATAGAACTGTAAACATTGAGCTCAAGCACATTCGGAACGTCTCTGTCATTCAAACAATTCATCAGCGCAAAGAAAAGAATAAATGCAGTAAACAAGGTAGCTATAAGTCACTTACTATTTATTTGCACGCAACGAAAATAAATAATCACTGAACAATTATCTCCTCAATGTCAGTAGTGGATCACGCCATTGTGTATGTTTATTTTGCAAATTGATCATGTGACTCGTGAGGTGCATGCTGGATGGGAACTCCGCGGTATTTTTAAACTGGAAAACTCCGATTGCTCGATATTACGACGGCGATTTAATTAGCCTAATTGCTTTAAATTATTCAAATATTCACCATCTACAGCTTTTATTTACGTGTATGATGATACAACTACACATATTTTGCGGAATTGCAAAAACGACGATTTGTTTTCAATCTGGAGTTCAGCACCTTTAAACTCTGTATCTCAGAATCACACTAAAACTATATCTCAGAATCACATAACAACTCAGTATCTCAGAATCACACTAAAACTCTGTATATCAGAATCACACTACAACTCCCTATGTCAGAATCACACTTAAACTCTGTATCTCAGAATCACATAACAACTCAGTATCTCAGAATCACATAACAACTCAGTATCTCCGAATCACACTACAAGTCCCTATGTCACATTCACACTAAAACTCTGTATCTCATAATCTCACTAAAACTCTGTATCTCAGAATCACACTTAAACTCTGTATCTCAGAATCACACTAAAACTCTGTTTCTCCCTATCTCAGAATCACACTATAACTCCCTATCTCAGAATCACACTTAAACTCTGTATCTCATAATCACACTGAAACTCTGTTTCTCCCTATCTCAGAATCACACTTAAACTCTGTATCTCAGAATCACACTTAAACTCTGTATCTCAGAATCACACTGAAACTCTGTTTCTCCCTATCTCAGAATCACACTTAAACTCTGTATCTCAGAATCACACTGAAACTCTGTTTCTCCCTATCTCAGAATCACACTTAAACTCTGTATCTCAGAATCACACTGAAACTCTGTTTCTCCTTATCTCAGAATCACACTTAAACTCTGTATCTCAGAATCACACTTAAACTCTGTATCTCATAATCACACTGAAACTCTGTTTCTCCCTATCTCAGAATCACACTTAAACTCTGTATCTCGGAATCACACTTAAACTCTGTATCTCATAATCACACTGAAACTCTGTTTCTCCCTATCTCAGAATCACACTTAAACTCTGTATCTCAGAATCACACTTAAACTCTGTGTCTCAGAATCACACTAAAACTCTATATCTCAGAATCACGCTAAAACTATATCTCAGAATCACACTAAAACTATATCTCAGAATCACACTAAAACTATATCTCAGAATCACACTTAAACTCTATATCTCAGAATCACACTTAAACTCTATATCTCAGAATCACACTTAAACTCTGTATCTCAGAATCACACTTAAACTCTGTATCTCAGAATCACACTTAAACTCTATATCTCAGAATCACACTAAAACCACAAAAGGAAAATGGACCAAAAAATAATTTTCAGCGCTCATTTGACATTTTAATGCAATTTTCACAAGCAGATTTCCACTATCGGTCTAAATTTTGTAATTTGAATGCTGAATGTAAGTATCCATAATAATCTGGGGCTGTGAAGTAAAATCAGAATCTGATTTGATAATCTGTGGCATAAAAACTGCTTCACAAGTGATATTTGTCTGGGAAAGAAATTAAAAGGCTGTTTATTGCCTTGAGAACGTATCTAGTCTCTTTTTTATCTGTGATCACAAATTTTTCACTGATATTTGGGTTTGAACATTCGGTTAGTAGAAATCTTGCTATGAAGTCCTTGAATCTTTAGCTTAAGTTCTTGTCTTAGAAATCTCAAGCTTTTATAAAGATTGATTTGTCTAATTTCTTCCTGATATTGATATACTAGTACAGGAAAGTTGAACAGCAGTTGATTAAAAATTATTTAATATGTTTAAACATGGATTGTATGAATGGCAGTCATGCTCTAGCATTCAGTGACTTGAGTTTAATTTAAAAGATTATAAGTGGATAATAACGCGTGTCGAAAAGTTCGCAATTGTCGATTCCAGACATTTTGTGTGCAGAAATTTGTCATTGTCTGGATAGATTGTCATATCCTCTCTAATATAATACGGTACAAGTTTAATATCGCATGTCCGAAAGTTCGTGAATTACTGATTCCAGACATTTTGTGTGCAGAAATGTTTGCGAACGGCCGAAATTACTTTGATTAAAATATCTACATGTCGTAACAATTGCTATTATTTAATCGATTGTAGGACAGAGGGAGTGCTAATTGGATATGATTTCATGGAGTACCGGACTCCAAGTTTCGACTACACAGTGTACATAAAAATATACTTCTGTGAATGTGGAAATTTACACTGTGGAATTTGACTGTTTCTGCTTTCGTGAAATTTGCATTGGTATTGTTTCTTTTACGAACTTTGATGCGAAGTATTGAAACATTTCAGCCCTAAGCTTTGCATATATAATGCGAAACATTTTAAAATAACAAAGTTGATTTTTCACATTGATACTGCCGGGGGGGGGTTCCACTAGGTTCTGAATCTACAGGGTCATTTTGATAATTTTTTACCCAATTTTACTACAGTAAAACCTCACTTAAAGACCACCTGAATAACAAGTCCATCTAAAAATTAAGAACACAATGTTCAAGTCCATTTTCACCGTTTTGCTCTTTATTCAACCTCAATGTTAAGACCACCTCAATATCAAGACTAGTTTTCAAGGGTCCGGATGGTGGTCTTATTATTGAGGTTTTACTGTATTTTATGGCCAAATTACCTATAATTTAGAGAAAAATTCACTTTTCATCCAGAATCCTAATGGTCAAAATATAGCTTTTTGGAAATTCCAGGGGTCAGATGGTCAACTTCGGGGATAGCAGATTGCTCTGATTTGTAAATCTACAAAAATTATAAGATTTTACCCTATCTTGATACAATGCATAATTATTACTGTTGTTTTTCCATTCACAGCAAGCCTGATAACATCTGATACTTCACTGGTTACTTAAACAAGGATAAATCGAGGGTTCAGCGCAAGACTATCCTAATTCCTATGTATATTTATAGAAGTTAGTATAGCCTTGCACTGAACCCTCGAAATACTCTTTATATTATAACAGTTTTGAACTTACTGACACTGTGCAAGGCAGCTCTTACCAATTGTTCTTTGTTCGTTTAGTACTTAGCCAGCTGCTAACACAACAATCTATCATCTGTGTTCAGAGATCTAATGCTTGTAGGAAGTATTCTAGATCTACGTATATGTCGAGGTGTTGGTACCAGAACCAGTTGTCTTCATATAAATTTATTATGGAGATGGTAGATTCTGGCGCTAACCCCTAAATGTATGCAGGATGAAGATCCAGGGATTTTTAACTAATTTGGGAAGATGACCCATACCCTTCAAGTTGGGAAATTTTGCCGGTTAAACTTCTGGAAATTTGGGAAAAAGTTTAGAAATTACAGCAAAGTGTTAAGAATAGAAGAAAGGGATGTAGGGATTCATTTATATAAACTGCTTGTGAGAGAAAAGCCTCTAACTTTGTTAAGTCAATTTTTGGCTAAATTGAATCGAAACTTCTTCTTCATATTTATTGGAAATTTTTACATTCAAATTGGAAAGATTATATACTTTTTGGCATTGGAAATATAGTCGAATAATGGCTATAAAAACAGCTGGAAAAACCCCGAGATACTAATCATACTCCTGTTGGTCAGCCCCCCCCCCGGGCAAAATATTGATAGGTGCATTATAAACAAAATGATTTTTGGTCTAAATGTCTGAGAATTTTAATGTCAAATCTGAATGTACAAGAATGAAAAAAAGAGTTTTGACTGAAGAAACAAATATATTTTTACTGTTGGCCAAAATGAGATTTTTGTTTAAAAATGCGTAAATGATTATTGTATTATTATTTTCATGATACACCTGAAATCAGAACATGATTTGTGATGTTTCTCCTATTGCGTGACCAGGTTTTAAAGGTGAAATATGGTTTTCCGTGTTAAATATGTTGTTGGCATGATATGTCAAAACCTACGCCTCTTAGTTAGGTACAGGTACATGTTGTTCAATTGTGAAGTTGTTC
Source organism: Mactromeris polynyma (assembly GCA_032209605.1). Lineage (NCBI taxonomy): Eukaryota > Metazoa > Mollusca > Bivalvia > Venerida > Mactridae > Mactromeris > Mactromeris polynyma. The sequence goes on from JASFXZ010000023.1 coordinate 10,816,118, forward strand.
GGTATTGAACACTGGTTTCCAGTTTCACAGAAAGTACGAATCATTATTGTCCATTGTTGAACCATTAAATTTAATTGCACAGTAAAGATTACTACCAGTATTGAGTATGTTATGCAGGTTACGCTCAGATGTTGAACTATTTTTAACCGATTCACTTACCTGTTATTCTTGCCCCACTTCCAGAAAAAAGTAGTTCTCATATTAAGGTGATGCGCCTGTTAAAAATTGCTATAGAACTAGTTGTTCTACCGAACAACTAAATAGAAATTACAGTCAGTCCGTTCCTTCGAATTCCATCAGGTCCGAAATTTTATTAACCAGGTTTTTGAAAAAAACCAGGTTATTAGAATGGTGATGTCGTTGGGCGGGCGGGCGGGCGGGCGGGCGGGCGGGCGGGCGGGCGGGCGTCAAACTGGGTGGTTTCCGGCGAATAACTTGCGTTCTGTTGATCATATTGTAACCAATTTTGGTGTACAGTAAGAACATATGGAGAGCTCGCTTGGGATTGCTTTTGGGTTCGATCCGACAAAGGTCAAGGTCACTGTTACTAAAAATAGAAATTTGGTTTCCGGCGAATAACTTTAGTTACATTGATCATATTGACATCAAACTTGGTGTATAGTAAGAACATGTGGAAAGCTCGCTTGGGATTGCTTTTGGGTTCGGTCCGACAAAGGTCAAGGTCACCGTTACTAAAAATAGCAATTTGGTTTCCGGCGAATAACTTGAGTTACATTGATCATATTGACATCAAACTTGGTGTACAGTAAGAACATGTGGAGAGCTCGCTTGGGATTGCTTTTGGGTTCGGTCTGACAAAGGTCAAGGTCACCATTACTTAAAATAGAAATTTGGTTTCCGGCAAATAACTTTAGTTATTGATCATATTGACATCTAACTTGGTGTATAGTAAGAACATGTGGAGAGCTCGCTTGGGATTGCTTTTGGGTTCGGTCCGACAAAGGTCAAGGTCACCATTACTTAAAATAGAAATTTGGTTTCCGGCGAATAACTTTAATTATATTGATCATATTGACATCAAACTTGGTGTATAGTAAGAACATGTGGAGAGCTCGCTTGGGATTGCTTTTGGGTTCGGTCCGACAAAGGTCAAGGTCACCATTACTTAAAATAGAAATTTGGTTTCCGGCGAATAACTTTAATTATATTTATCATATTGACATCAAACTTGGTGTATAGTAAGAACATGTGGAGAGCTCAGTTGGGATTGCTTTTGGGTTCGGTCCGACAAAGGTCAAGGTCACCGTTACTAAAAATAGCAATTTGGTTTCCGGCGAATAACTTGAGTTACATTGATCATATTGACATCAAACTTAGTGTACAGTAAGAACATGTGGAGAGCTCGCTTGGGATTGCTTTTGGGTTCGGTCCAACAAAGGTCAAGGTCACTGTTACTAAAACTAGCAATTTGGTTTCCGACGAATAACTTGAGTTTCGTTGATCATATTGACATCAAACTTGGTGTACAGAAAGAACATGTGGAGAGCTTGCTTGGGATTGCTTTTGGACCTGTTCTGACGAAGGTCAAGGTCACCATTACTAAAAATAGCAGTTTGGTTTCCGGCAAATTACTTGAGTTTCTTTGAACATATTGACATCAAACTTTGTGTACAGTAAGAACATGTGGAGAGCTCGCTTGGGATTACTTTTGGGTTCGGCCCGACAAAGGTCAAGGTCACTGTTACTAAAAATAGAAATTTTGTTCCCGGCGAATAACTTTTGTTTTGTTGATCATATTGACATCAAACTTGGTGTATAGTAAGAAAATGTGGAGAACTTGCTTGGGGTTGCTTTTGGACTCGTTCCGCCAAAGGTCAAGGTCACCATTACTTAAAGTAGCAATTTGGTTTCCGGCGAATAACTTTAGATTTGTTGGTCATATTGACATCAAACTTGGTGTATAGTAAGAACATGTGGAGAGCTCGCTTGGGATTGCTTTTGGAATCGTTTTGTCAAAGGTCAAGGTCACCTTTACTAAAAATTGCAATTTGCTCTCCGGCTAATAACTTTAGATTTGTTGGTCATATTGACATCAAACTTGGTGTATAGTAAGAACATGTGAAGATCTCGCTTGGGATTGCTTTTTGGTTTGTTCCGTCCAAGGTCACTTAAAATTTAAAAATCAGTTTCCACTTAATATCTTCACTATTCGTGGGTGTATTGACATCAAACTTGTTGTATAGTTGTTCCATATATATATAATATATCTAAGTGGGAGTGTTTGTATGCATGTATCACCTCTGGCACCTTTGCAGCATTGATGATCATCATGTATTCATTATACAAATAGAGCCTTGGTTACAAATAATTAGGTTTAAAACCTGGTTTGTGGGCATTGCCCATTTCTTGTTTTGAATATTATATGGTTTCAAATAGCTCATTTCAAATCGACATGCATAAGGAGATACATCGGGACCTGGGGTGGTATTCACAAAGCATCTTAGATAAAAATATTTCTCTTATCTGCTAGAAAATTCTCAAGTATGACAAAATTTGACTTAAGTTTAAAATATTTCTTAAGAGCTATTCACAAAACATCTTAGAATTATTTTGGTCTTAAATAGCCCATTTTAGTCTCAAATATCCGTTTTTCATCTAAGATTTTTTCAATAAATAAAATACGTCTATAGGTATCTTATCTACTTGAGAAATTTCTTAAAAATGGCGACAGTACATTCTGTGATTTTAAACACGGTTATTCCCGGACCTCTCTACGTATGCAAGGTAAGTTTAATATCTTCTACAAATATGTTTATGCGAAGATTCCGTTTAGATTAAATCTGTATATTTTACTTGATTACCCGCACGGGAATCAGCTGTCAAAAAATCGAATCGAGGGGGCGAAAACACGTCCAAGTTTGTGTCTTGTAACACTGTATTACTGGATACAGGTACTAGTAAACTTCTTTTTAGGACTTACATTGGTCATAGTTAGTCGTTTTACCACATGCTTTGACTACATGAGGCTTTTACTGAATGTCATAAACAGCGTGTTTGGCACATGTATTCGCGATGCGGAAGTAATCTTTTGCTTACTAATTAATGTATTTCTGCATACATATTAGTTTATGTTTGTTGGTTTGAGTACTTTTAATGGATGTTGTACTCATAATCATGATCATTCTTACCTGATGGCGGTGCAGGAATACAATCATGCCCTTTGATGTGTCAGAAAACATAAATTTATTTAGAGATGTGATAAGAATTGTTTTATGAACCACTTTCAATATATTAGTTTTAGTTAATAGGTAACATTAAGTATGTATATTGTACATGTTCTATAATTTTGTCAAATCTTTTACGGCCTAAATTACAAATATATTTGTTTAAATATCTTTTCAGGAAATACTTCATCTGATTCACTTGAACCATTTTGATGTTACGGTATGAGATGTATAGAACTATCCATGGTTCAACAGTTGACTGTAACAGGAGATTCACTGTACAGTGCCACAATAAAGATATGAAGGTGCAAAATATTAACTGAAACATCAATGATAAACATCATGTGAAACAAAGCTGTGTACTAAAAGGCAAGATGTTTCAAACTTTGAAGTTTGTGTAATATGTATTTAGTTGTGTCAGCAATTTATTAGCACATGTGGAACAATACAGTGTCATTCTATTCTGATCACCTCATATCATCTGGTTGCTGATATAACACACATGAGATTTTGGTAGAAATTGTGGAAAAAACATAAAATATGAAAAATCAGTTGTATTCAGAGCATGTATGTCATGATTTATTGTTGTATGTAACCTGAATAAAAAATGTGGATCCTGAAATGATTTGTTTTTGATTTTATTAGTACTGGTGATTTTTGCACATAACATAAATATTATAGTTTCTTATCACCCACCCCAAAATTATGCAACATGTATATCATATATTAAAATGGTATCATTATTTAAACACTCCACATTTACTTGCACATGAACAAAATTATATTTGTTCTGTAATCACTTGAAACTAGGAATATTTAGCTATCATAATAAAAAATGCCCAACTGCATTTGAGATGGACTTAATTGTACAACTACCAGACTATAATATCAGCAATATATTGACCACTTGAAGACTATAATAACAGTACACTTGAATATGTGTATTGAAATAATCCTTTAAAGATTTGTTGCAAGGCTGTTTATTTACACATCCATCAACCATGGAAGTGTCACTGTGGATGCTGTGTGATAGAAGATATTACAATCACAACTTTGTGAGTCACTTCAGTCACTTTATAGCTGTATATATGTGTATTAAATGTCCATTCAGTAACATTTTAGCATAAATTAAATAATTATTCATGACTAGCCTGATTATTTTCCAACATAAATATTATTTTAGGTGTTTAAAAAAGTACAGAAAACACATTTATTAAGATACAAGAAATGAATCATGCACTCCCTATTACATTTATGCTGCAGAATCTTATCCCAAATCTGCATTTACAAGAGTGCTAAACATTTCTGATTTACGTATTCAATTTGGTACAATGTTTTCATATTCTATCCTGAAAATGATGTAATTCTAATTTCATTTCAAGTAATTGTGAAATGGTGTAATTTCACATTGCAAATAATTTTGCATGAACATTGACTCAGCTAGGGATGCTGGAAACAATATTCTCTTTAATGGAAACTATACACATGAGTCCAAAATAGCCAGACTGAGTTTGATACATTAACATTTATCCAATTGCTGTATATTTTAGCACAGTTAATAAGTATTAACTGAATTATCATTTAAGTAGGATATTATTTCAACATTGTCTGTCTGATTAATTATTAAGGCAACATGTGTCATGTAAACAATGCTTGGGTAATTGTAATAAAGTTATATTTGAAAGACTTTCCCTAGTACACCCTAGTAAAGCACATTTTATTGGGTTATATTACAGCAGGCAACACAATTATAGTGTACAAAAAGCCATAACTTGACAGCAACACAAAACCAAGTAATTGATAAGTACATTCTAAAATGGATCATCATGTACTTGCCTAAATGAATGTTTATATATATATATATCTTTTATTAAAGTCTCATTCTTGCATATAACACACTTTTTTCATTAAAACAATGCATAGATGTCAAATTATCGCAAGTATTGAAGTATCGCTATCAATTTTGTTATTGATAACATATTGATGATATCAAAATTAAACAAAATGCTGAGTAAATTAAGTGAAATGTAATGTATAGTACATCTATGCAAATTGAAAGTATCTTGTTCTTTAATGTATATACATGTTATTAAAACATGCAGGAACGACAACTCTGGATAGAGATTGTTATATATGTACTGCTGTGTTTACTTCCGTTACTATTTTTAGGTTGGGAAATTCCACTTTTACATAGCAACGACGTTAAGAAATTTCTTAGGACAAAGTTGTAACGTAAGATATTTCTCAAACTTAGGATAATATTTTATCTAAGATATTTCCTACGAGGCTTCTTGAATAGTACTTACGAGTAAAAAATATTTTACTCTTAGCTAAAATAAATCTTAAAGTTTACGAAATTTCTTACGAAAAAATCTAAGATGCTTTGTGAATACCACCCCAGATATCTATTTCTGATGGTACCAAGTATTAGGATAGAAGGTTGTCAAATAAACGAGGTCCAACTATAAAACATTATTCTTTCATAGAATTGTCAGTAGCTACGACTTGAATCATTTGGTCAAATTCAGACACATTTTTTGAAACTTTGGTTGAAAACTTAATATTCTGAGGGTATTTACCAACGTATTTGGCAACATGTTCGCTAAATCCGACTTCAGGAAATCCTCAAAATTGATACAAAACTTGTCGCTAAATTGCAATTCCACATCTTGAAATTGCATTGAAAAAAGAGAGTCTATTTTCTCCCATTGGACATGAAATAGTTTCAATTTGCTTTTGAGAAGCTTTCCAATTGTTTACAACTGGAATTTAGCGACATTGACTTCTTTTTCAGTTTTATTCCAGATGAAATTCTCAAACTGCGTTACGCTAGATCGATGTATCGGTCTCCGCATTGTAACTAGACAAATTGGTGTCTTGGGATCATATATGTATGTGAAATATATTTGATTGGAAAATAATTTCATTGGTTGATGAATATTTTTGTTTATTTCAGGCGCCATGGATTTCTGGACTAAGTGAATATTGACCTTGGAATATAAGAATACAATGGTAAGTTATCAAAGTGTTTATACACTTTTTTTATTATTTATGCCCCTGCTATTCTACGGGCATAATGTGATAATTTCCTCTGTCTGTCTGTTTGTCCGTCCATGCACAAAATTGGTTTCTGATCAATACCTCTTGAAAGGATGGATGAATTGAATTCATACTGGGTACAGGATAACAAAATAGTGGTCAAGTTTGATTTTGGTTGCAATTCACCAATGTTTTGAGGAGTTATGGTCCTTCTATCGATTTAGAAGCTCATAGTGGGGATATCTGTGTCAAATGGACACATCCAGTATTTAACGATCTATATTCAGTAAGTAAATGGACTTTCTATACAGGTCAACCTCTCCAGAGCAACACCCCTTGGGAAATACAAGTTTTAGTTGTTACAGACAGGTCTTTGCTCTAGAGAGGTTAAATCGACAGTAGATTCTTATTGTAGGAAAAACTGTTTTTTTTGTTGTTGAAGAGAGTTTGTTGCGCAAGAGATTGCTAGTCTGAGTGGTTATTCTGTGCATGTTGTAAAAAGCATCTAAAATCAAGAATATTATTAGCAAACATGTCTATTTTCAGCAGGGATTTCCCTTGCATTTTTTAATCCGTCGTTGTGTTCATGTTTTACCGAGACGCTTGCAAGGTGCAAGCACGGACGGAGATGAAGTTGGGTGAATGTAATTACCATAAGGCGTTTTAAGTAATGAAAAGTGCCAATTTGATAAAATGGGCTATTCGGACGCTTTCGGGGGCCCACGGATGCAAACCTGTTTATAAATGCCGGTCCATGGCCTCAAAAAATTGCATCAGAGACGCAGAAAACATGCATCCGGGAAATCCCCTTTTCAGTGCGTCTCAAACATGCTTTTCTTGAAATTGTTTGGATTACAAAAAAGCTGTTATGTATAGATTATCAATATTACATCGACGATACCATGACTCCTATACGGTTTACTGGTTCCTTAATTCACATCATCTATATGTAAAACCAAGCATTAGGATATCTTAATAGCATATTATCATGCAATTCAAGTGGTTGTGAAAAAGACCACTGGCTAACCAGCATCGCGAAGTAGTCAAGATAAAAATTGATTTGGAATTTAGTATTGTCTGGAGTACCATGTTTGTAGGGAATGTGTTGCAAATTTTCGTGGAGAATTTCTATTTAATTAAATTCTTGCATTTTATTACTAATATTTATAGACTTGTCGAGAATTCCTGACGGGGTTTTGCAGACATGCTGATAGATTATTGTGAGAATTTTGTGTTTATTGCGTCAAGTTTTGATTAGAATTTAAGATGATTTGTGACATTTGTCAAGGAAGACGTCATAGAGTGAAAGTGAATCAAGTTTAGTATCGGCAGTTGCTTTATTTGTTCGATAGATTAGTTTCGTTTTCACCAGTCGAAATGTGAATTATTTGAGCTGACAAAATCTGTATTGGTGAAGTCGGTTATGACATTGAGTGTTTCTCAATGAAAGTTTTGACATTTTAGCGTTTTTGCAGGTTACAGGTTTTTAGAACGGTGCCATATCACCATTGACACTCTGGTAATTTCGGTCATCCATTTCAGGCTATTTTTAGAACATTAGGGGTTCCACTAGGGGCTGAAGCTAAAGGATAATTTTGATAATTTTTCATTGGATTTTTAATTCCATTTCATAGCCAAATTACCTATAATTTAGAGAAATTCAGCCAGAATCCTTACGGTCAAAATGCGGCTTTTGAAATGGTAAGTCCCCAGGGGTCAAAGGATCTACTCTAGGGTCAAATGGAACCCATGAACATGATAATATATGATTAAAGGAAAGACTGAATTTCAATGAATGGCATTGATTACTGCTTTCTTAAACTGGAATAATTCAATCCAAAGTAAAAGGAAAACTGTTAAAAAAAGATAAAAGAAATCCCATGCTAACTTGAAGTAAAAGTTGAAACAGTACTCTATCTGCTGTTACAGTTGTTTTTGACACATTTGATGTGAAAGGTTGATGAAAACCCTGGAGTATTGGTTCTGATGGTTTGTAATGAGATTTCTCAATAGATTCTGCTCGATTTTCTTGCCTGTCAGAAAAGATAAAAAAATAACTGTGAAATTCTCTGACTGAAGTTAATACTGCTACACTTGGCAAATTACTCCATAACTCGAATTCCCTGCCGCATAGACTGAATAGTTTTTTAGGCTTAAGATCAGGGGTGTGTATTGAAAAGGTGTTAGTAATGTATCGGCAGCTATTTTAGGTTTACTATTTGTCTTTATTAACGCACTTATCCTGTTAAATGTACTCATCACATTTCTTGAGATCTTACTTTGCCTGCAAATTAGAAAATTCTGTTGTTTTCCTGTAGCTGAATCTGAATTTTGCATTGGAAAACTGTGAAGTAAAGGCTTTTTTTGATGGTGTATGTTTTTTTTACTAGTGCATGAAACAGATGAAGTTGAAACCTCCTACGCACCTTGAAATTGGCCAACACTGACTTGACTTTTTGCAATGCTTCAGGTGCATTAATTTTGATAAATACGGTACATTTTCAAAATAACTGTAACAGTTGGGGTTTTTCAATGCTATAGGTGCATTATTTTTTACCAATACGGTACATATTTAAAATAACTAGGCTTTTTTTCAATGCTTTAGGTGCATTCATTTTGACCAATATGGTATATATTCCAAATAACTGGGTATTTTCAATGCTATAGGTGCATTATTTGTTACCAACATGGTACATAGAAGATACTGACCTGGATTCATACACAGACAAAGAATTCATGTACATTCTAGAGATGCAGGGAAGACAATTCAAATATACTTTATTGATGAATGTTTGAAATGAGATTATCTGAAGATGTTTTATTTACATGACAAGTCAGAAGTAGCTTTCATTGCCGTAAGGAACAATCTCCTGATGAAACTAATGCATTTAGGCATTCAAATTGAATTCTAAACTCCATCATCATTTATATGGGATGCAAATTCAATTTATGTAAATGATGCTAATGTTATTAGTTGTACAACGACCTTGTTTACTGTTTACTGACAAACTTGCATTAAGAAGACGTTTAAAGAAAATTTACCTGACGCATTAATGTAAAGATAATGAAAAAAATTGTTATGGGATTTAAATTTTTTACTGAATCAAAATCGAGTGACTAAATTTAAGACAAGAGTGTACCTTTTAACTGTTTTGGAGGTGGTATCCATGGCTAAGCGATTACGGTCCCTGACTTTCAATTACTTGCCCCTCTCTGCTGCAAGTTTGAATCCTGAAAAGTAGCCGTACTTTTATCGTACTTTTTGCGAAAAAGGTGACTTGACAGTCTGACTATGGAAGTATTGAAGTGAGCAACTAGTGCTAAGAAGGTGTGAAGATATATTAAAATGATGAGCCTTCACACATATTTCAACTCAACATTATAATGTTTTCAGTACATGTCTTTATTTTGGTGAAATAATTCCGGCTGGCTTTTAAGCTTTAAGTGATATATCACATTGAAATGTTAATTTAGGTCTGACACGATTACAGGATATATTTGGTGTTGTAATCCTTTATATTCAGTTGTGATGAACTCCACAATTCGTTTTGGTCTTCCTGGTGACATCCAGTCTTTTGTATTTTGTGATAAATATTCTCGTCTATTGAAAAAGTCAATTCTGTGGTTGAATTTCTTGGTTGTTTTCTTAATTACAGATAAATCTTATCTGTTTAAAGTCGTCGAATTTCTTAAAACATCTAAATTTTCTGTCCAGCGTTATATATACATTTCTTACTTACGATGTATATGATTGGCTTCAAATGATTCATCAATCACTGTATGTCTAGACCAGCCTTGTGTTCAATTATGGCTAACAGTCGTGAACGTTACGAAACTCACAGCTGTGTTTTGTATCACTGACCCACCATATCACATTCACTGCACACGGGAACCAGATTGCAAACGTTATGAAACGTTAGTCGCAAACATCTTTACTGAACGCAGGGCTGATCAGTGGTTCATGGATTGTGAGTTTTCACCTTAAATATGGGTTGTTGGTGTGATCCCCAAAACGTACCACAAATTGTACTTCACGGTCTCTTGCTATGCTCGGCTAGAACTGGTATTCCTGGGGCCATATTCACAAACATTATAAGACTGAAACTCGGACTTTAAAATGTTAAATGTTCTTTTGCTCCGACATCGTTATTACAAAGTAGATTTTAATAAAAATTGGCAAACATGTAGAATGGGTAACAACAATTATTCTGACAGAATTTCATTGATATAGATTTAATGAAAAGGATAATTAATAACTAATAACAAAATTTATGCAAATTCAAAGTCCTAAAATCATTGTGAATAAGATCGGCAAGTTTGCCACAGTTGACCAGTAGACTCCTTTGTATGACTGAAAAATTGTAGGGTAGGTCTTTAATAACACACACACCCCAACACACACACACGACCCCCCCCCCACACAGACACACCATACTATAGGTTCAGTATCTCCAAAGATGAAGTCTTTCGTGTAAGGAAACCATCCAGTCCGAGATCGTCATTGGTTACGCTCTCCCAGATGCCGGAAATTTTACCTTGGAGGCTCGCTCCTAGTCTCTTCCTCTACCACTTAACTGGAAAATCTCTGTCAGTCCGTGTTGTCTAAATTTTGTTGATGCAACTTGAAACCCATCAAATAACATGAACAAACATGACATGTAATCTTGTTATGTCATATGGACCATTATTTACTTAAATGTCAAGTATATTGAGCCAGATAATTGTGTTATACTATGTGCGGTGAACAGATTACAGTAAATTATAGCAATTGACTCATTTTCATGCTGAATGATTGTGATACAGTCTTTGTCTACCGGTGATTGTATTTCTGACATGTATAATTTTATTATACTGCTGTATTTTATGGAATACTGTTTGAGCCATGACATGTCGTTGTGTTATCGACAGCGATGTGTTGTGTTATGATAAAATATGTGACACTGTGACATGACACTTCTTGGTACCATGTGACACGCAATGGTATGATGAGACGCGCAAAATTATGATGTATACTGTATCATATACTATCACATTGTAGTGTTTTGCTTGTCAATGGGTACCAGGAAGCTTGTATTGTTATATCGTATAGCTGAGCCTAGTATTACATTGTTGCATAATGCCCAGGGGATAGCACAATACTATGATGTCCCTGACTGCACTCCATAATTTTTGTCCAACTCTTCAGTTACACAGAATTTGGTTTCAGTCTGGTTCCCATGAGAAATTTGTTGAGGTTTTGGTTTCTCCGAGCATTATATTTCATTTTTGTAGCTGAAGCCTCTCAGTAGTTTTGAAGTTCACTAAAATATCATAATTTCTGCCATTATGTGCTTTTATTTATGCATATAACATTATGTTCTGTCTTTTCTTTTTGTTTTAAATTATAAGAATCTGCTAGCAAACAAAGTGTAACAATATTTCCTTTTGACAGCAAAATCCTCTTCCTAGCATTTATGGTGCTAAATGTTGGTGGTTCATTTAGTCAGAAACTACTGCGCAGAAAGTTAATGTTCTTTAAAATGATTAAATTGACTCAGAAGACAGTGCTATCAGCAAATGTAGGGAAATTAATTGCCACAGAACTTCTTGTTGAAGAACTGCAGCTAAAAATTTCAGAGCCACAGAGATAGATTTTTAGATCTATATGGGCAAATCTGCTACTGAAAGAACAGAGTTGAGTACGAATGTATTTTTAAAACGCATTTGATAACAACCAAGATGTTCTGTAGACAAGTCCTTGGATGAGTTGGACGTGTGACCCCCAGATCCCTGCTGAGTTATTTGGCTCCCAGAAAATTTTATTAAAAGATCGAGACACAGGAATATTGGTTGCACAACTTCTCAAAAGTAACAAACTTTTAAAGCGATTAAAATCAAGTTCATTTAAAATCATACTGTCTACAAGTCACCACCTGTTACAACAAGACAGACATAATTTTAGTTACTGTAACAATATTTTGGAAGTTTTAGGACGTTAATTAAAGGCAAATCTATCATTGTTGATTATAGATTTTTATGGATAAAATTGTCGCTGGAGAAATATTGTTGTATCACTTACGAAATAAATTTTCGATACAAAGTATCAAGAATAAACATGAAATAATTATGTATTAAGTTTACTGACGGTTAATTTTAAACAGACTGTCCGTAAAAACCGACCTAGTCGTATATTTTATGTGTTTAGAATCCATGGTTGTGGACCTTAAGTTTGGAAGATTCCATTTTGAAGTGTTCATCTATTGAAATTATGTGATATGTTGTTGATTAAAATACTTTATACTAGGTAAGTTATACCGTGTTTCTTATATGTGGCATTATAAGTCAGGGATATTTTTGGAAAATAATTTTACTGCCTGTGTCTTTTCAATTGGGAAAATAGGCGCGATTAAAATCCCAAATTTTTGAAAATAAGGAATTGGTTGTTTTGCTTATAAAAATAACTTTTCAGCTGTGACTGGTGTTTATTTGTTATATATATATATGTGAGGTGATGTAAGAGCAAATATTCAAGGCAATGGTCTTTTAAAGAAGGTAAAATACACAAAAAAATGACTTAATAAAAAATGAAATTCAGTCAAAGGGGGGGAAAATTAACATAGAATTGGGAAAAAATGATGATATTTTGGGGGGAAATTTACACTTTTTGGAAAGGGGAAACTACATATTTGGCAGTAAAATTAACCAAAATAAATTTGGTGATATGGTATCCTTCGTTTGTATTTACAAGCAGACTTAATTCTCATGGACAATTTCTGTAAAAAAACACACTTAATGAGTGGATATATTGTGTGCAATTATTGATATTTCAGTTTAGTGTGTCATGTTACTCTGATACATTTGAAATATTAATGTATTCTTGTCTTACATTAGCTTAGTGTTAGATATTTATGATATATATATATGTATGTATACACACACATGTACACTAATTGCTTTACCTATAAGTCTTATTAAATGCAGTCACCTCGACCAGTATAGAAATATTTATTTTACCTACCATAGTTTTCCTATTACTGGAACCTAAACTTCTGCTGAATCGGCAAAATATTAAAAAAAATTAAAACCAAATCACAATATAACAGAAAAAGGTTTTATTATGTGTGTATTATAATATTGATGATTAGAGATTGTCTGTTTTTTTTCACTGTCATATACATTGTGTATTAATTTTGATTTTAACTGTTTGTGTGTTTGCAATTATATAATTATGTACCCTGCAGCAACATTATAGATCAATGTTTGAGATACGTAAACAATATTGGATTACCCCTGTATAAGGCAAAGTGAAGAGTACAATTCCTCACATATACCATTGCATTTTCCCATTCAAGTCAACAACAAACATTTCCCTATCAGGCAAATATCAGCACAGACATCCATATTGTCGTGAATTATGAACTGACAGATGAAGTCTAGATTTTTATAACTTATCCTGAAATTTAGCGCAAAACTATTGTAAATGCTTCAATAACCAATCAGAGTAAAAACAGTTTTGCTCTAAACCCTTGATTAGCTATACAAGTGATTGAGAGCACACATTTCATCTTAATTTATTTAACATTACAATGAATAATCAATTTATTCAAGTAATTTATACATAAAGTAATATACACTTTTATGTATTGAATTACTTTACTTCCAACACTGCAGATATAATATTAGGTTTATTTTAGGGATCCCAGGGATGCAAAGTAAGTGGATAATGGGAGTCCCTAGAAAGAAAACAGAGTCAGGGACTAAAGATTTCTGCGTCAGGGAAATCCCTGAATTATGTATCATTTGATTTAATTTAATTCATTAACATTATGTATCTCCATTTGATTACAACCTTAACTTAAGTATCTTAATGCAAAACATGTATATCTATTGTTCAACTGTGATTGTTCTTACGTGTTCAATTTCAATAGGGATATTTAGAGAGGACAAACATTTAACAGCTGTCAAAAGCATTTATAATCAAAGCACTGAAAGTGCTGTAAGCGGCAGGCATTTCAATTCCAGAAAACTGTTTTCAAAGGTGGTAGACACAATTAGGTTCCTCCTTGGTGTCCTATGAATCTGCCTAGAACGTAAGAACTGTTGAAATTTACAGTTACAGTTAAATTTGGAAAGTTCTGTCATAGACGTTTAGTGCAGTAAGCTTTTACTATAGTTTCCGGAAACAGGTTAGATTACTTCCCTTGGAAATAAATTAGGTTGGCCATTTTGAATGTGCAAAACTAAAACATTTATGTATGTGTTATGCATTTAAGTTGTTCTGTTTACTGTAAAATGTAATTGTACTTATAACCACAGTATTTTCACTGTCGGTCTAGCGATCCTTCAGACTAAAACATAGTATCACCGTTCAGCACTTTTGAATACAAAGAACAGATGCGAAAGTAAGATCTATGGAGCAGAAATACATAAGCCTGTGGTGCTGTAGTTACGACAAAATTTCCCACTTTCAGTCTTGTGATATTGAGCAGTGCTGACAGTTTTCATAAGTGAGAACTTAGCGCCATGGTTAGAGACTGCCACAAACTCGAGAGGGATTGCTCGTATAATTACAGTCTTTATAGTGTTTTGTCCTGAGGCCTTCATTATTTTGTGTCTATAAAAGCTGGGAAAAAAGTAGTTATGTCGCTTACATTATTTGAGATAATATATTACTTCCTATTTCATGCCGATCAAGTGTATGATTTGCTGAATAGGATCAGATTGTTATGCAGTCAACGATCAATCAGACTTGTGTAATTGTATACTGCGTGACTGTTTACATGCATATTTGTCTAATGAATCTTACAATGAATGTGTTTATACTCATGATTTGATTGATATTATCTTCATGAAAGCAGATCATATTGCTGTTTGTACATGTACTGCATTATTTAACAATTTAAGTAGTCTTGATGTAAGACGTACAGCGAAATCTCTCCAGAGCGGCCCTCTCATGAGCAACAACGATTCCTTGCCACGGGTATCAATTTTTCTTGTTGTAAGAATTCATTATCAATTTAATCCTGCTTTAGCAACAACCTCTCTTCAACAACAGTATCACTTTGTCCTGTTGTAAGAATTCATTATCAATTTAATCCTGCTTTAGCAACAACCTCTCTTCAACAACAGTATCACTTTGTCCTGTTGTAAGAAGTGACTATTTGTTTAATCTGGCTTGAGCAACAACATCTCTTCAGCAACAATATCACTTTGTTCTTTTGTAAGAAGTTACTATCAATTTACTGTATCTAGTGCAACAACCTCTCTTCAACAACAGTATCACTTTGTCCTTTTGTAAGAAGTTACTATCAATTTACTATATCTAGTGCAACAACCTCTCTTCAACAACAGTATCACTTTGTCCTTTTGTAAGAAGTTACTATCAATTTACTATATCTAGTGCAACAACCTCTCTTCAACAACAGTATCACTTTGTTCTTTTGTAAGAAGTTACTATCAATTTACTGTATCTAGTGCAACAACCTGTCTTCAACAGCCAAGAGATCATCTACCTAAGGGTATTGCTCTTGAGAGGTTGCACTGTTATGCATTTTGAGCTTCTTTGAATTTGGTTAGTCCACGGCATTGTCATGGAAATAATGTACATGCGTTCTTGGAAATAATGTACAGGTATTCATGGAAATAATGTACATGCGTTCTTGGAAATAATGTACAGGTATTCATGGAAATAATGTACATGTGATCATGGAAATAATGTACAGGTATTCATGGAAATAATGTACATGCGTTCTTGGAAATAATGTACAGGTATTCATGGAAATAATGTACATGCGTTCTTGGAAATAATGTACAGGTATTCATGGAAATAATGTACATGCGATCATGGAAATAATGTACAGGTGTTCATGGAAATAATGTACATGCGATCATGGAAATAATGTACAGGTGTTAATGGAAATAATGTACAGGTGTTCATGGAAATAATGTACAGGTATTCATGGAAATAATGTACAGGTGTTCATGGAAATAATGTACAGGTATTCATGGAAATAATGTACATGCGATCATGGAAATAATGTACAGGTGTTCATAGAAATAATGTACAGGTGTTCATGGAAGATGTCATGGAAATAATTTACTGGTGTCCTTGTCATGAGTGCGTGTGTAACGATGTTAAGTACAGTGCACTGAGTAGAAGATTGAAATTTGTCATAATTTGTCAGACCAATCAAACTAAAATGGTCAGATGTCATTTTGTAAAATAAAATACCGTCCCTAGCGCAATGTAATTTTGATTGAATGAAAGTCAGGCTTGTTTCATATCATGTCTCTGGCACTGTAGGGTCCCAAAGTGAATTTAACATTGCAATGAAAAGTTTCTCAAGGAATGCAATATGTCTGAAAGGCCTGAATTTGTCGGAGTAGATATAAGGCTTCACTTACAGAAAGTGTTGGCTTATGGTACCCTGACTTAACCTGCTGAAAAATGTCTTGACTCAATTTTGTTAGGGGGGGGGGGGGGGGGGCTCTGCTGTGCATATAGAAATGGAAGAGAAGACTTAGAAATAAAAAAAGTAAACCTATCCATTCTGAGAATAGCTAGTTTACGTTACGAGTTTGTTTCAACTTATATTCCTTTAACATCGATTGTGAAACAAGTTTACAACTGCTATGCAATCCTCTCAATGAGTGGCTCCTGGGTTACTAACCAGCACTCGCTCCTGTTTTAATTCAGGGATTGTGAAGTTTGCGGTTCAACCTTGGGATTTGAACCCATGATCCTTGGGTCAGGCCCTCTACCCCTCGACTGCTTTGCCTTCCAACATTTGTCAGTAGGGGTTCTGCAAACAAACTGGTTTTTAAGTTATGATTGATTCAAAATTAGAATACCATTATTGTGAACACAGTGTCTATTGGTCAATATTTTGTAAAACCTGTTTTCATTGGTCAATATTTTGTAAAACCTGTTTTCATTGGTCAATATTTTGTAAAACTTGTTTTCATTGGCTGGCCACCTCACAGTTTGTTTACAACCGTTTTTCAAGTAAATAAACATCTTTAACTATTTTGCATTGCCTTAATGGAATTTTACACAACATCCTCTTTTCTGTAAGAATATTTCGGGAACAGGTGGATTTGATAAATCTGTGTTACAATATTGATTCAAAAATAGAATACTAGAATTGTAATCCCCTGAGAATGTAATGGTGCTGCATTAAGCTCGTATTTAATTCGGGAAATGATTACAATAGTATTAATTTGAATTTATGAGCATGGCACTGTGGGATATTGAATACAGAACAGTGCTGATTTGCAATTATTATTTACTACATACAACTGATATATTATGGTGTTAATCAATGGGATTGTTGCAAAATAGTTGTAACTTGCTCTTTACTTGTACTGAGGTACGATTATAGTTTTGATTTCATCAATAATATGACAGAGCATTTCCAGGGTTCAATGCAAGACTATACTAATTCCTATATAAATTCATTGGAGTTAGAATAGTCTTGCGCTGAACCCTGGAAATTTTGTTTGTTTTTGTGTTTTCTGGTTAATGAAGTGTTGTATTAAAAATTATGTCTGTGATTTTGTTTAGGCTAGAATCATACTGCGATTTATATTTTTGTAACAGCATTATGTGAACAGTTTTCATGGTCAAACTGTTCATACTGTTTGGTAAAGTATGCGAGTATTTACCTGGAACCGTTAATTTCCGTTGTCTGAGCTTAACCAAATATACATTTATGAATAGTGATAGTACTGACAGACTACAGTCGGACCTTGTTCATTCAAAGTCATCAGGGCTGAAACTCTATTTAGAATAATACATGGTTTTGAATTGCCAATTTCATATGAAGATGCATTGTACATAAAAACCTGATATGTATGTCGGATGATATCAAGTATTCAGATCAAATAAACTGTATAAGTCATTACTGAATTGATATATTGTCGTATTTAAAGAATAGCTTTGTGGACAAGGCGTTTAGGTGATGATCATGTTATTGGTGGTATGAGTTTCACATTGGTCACTATTGATCTTTTACATTTGTATTGTATCTGCACACACATATACTTGTGGTGTCATATACATGTTTTTCTGTTAATTTGGATATTAATTTTCGTTTTCTACGTGTATTTAAGGTGACATAAAGGTCCAATGGGCCAGGCGTCTATTGCTTTATATTATAATGTGTGTCTGTCTGTAAAGACCACCCATGGGAACAGCAAAATGTGGTCTTTGTTTACAGGTGGTCTCTATTAACAGATTAAATATCATTGAAAATGGTCTGATGGGAGATAAAATTGGTGGTCTTTGCTGACAGGTTTTGCAATAGTGGTCTTTGTTCGCAGGTGGTCTTTAACACAGGTTTGACTGTATATGTAAATACTTTGTACACACATGTCACTGTAATTAACAATTTACTTTTTTTCTTACTTACTTATACCACTAATCCAGGGCCTGTATTTACAAACGTTTTAAGACTGAATCTCAGACTTAGACTTTAAAATTGCAAAAATGAAATTTACAAGCATTTCGTTTTCAATATATTTAAACGGATAAATTTTGGCCTGAATATTTCTTGTTACTCACTCTACACTTTTGCCATGTTTTATCAAAATATATTGAGTAACAATAACGTAGGAAAAAAGAAAATTTACAATTTTAAAATCTAAGTCTGAGATTCAGTCTTAAAACGTTTGTGAATACGAGACTGGGGGTGGGGGTTACACCTGGGCTATGCCCCTCCTTAAAGCAAAACCAAAAAAGTACCAAAAAGTTACACCCCAGCCCCCAAATCCTGGATCCATCTGGACTTTGATGTGTCATGATATTGTTTACCAGACTAAAGCCACAGTAATTGTCAAGAGAAGATGTGTGATATATAGATGATTGATGGTCTTGCACTCTTACTTGATATTAATCATGTATAATTTTCGTTACTAGCAGACAGTGCCATGAATAATTGGCAGTGTCGATATGAGATGGGAACTTGAAATACATTTTTGGAGATATCGTTGTGTTTCTTTGTGTATGTGTATATTAAACAATTTGATGTCTTGATGTAGTAATATTGCATCTTTATCAGGATGAGGGATATATATATTACAGTATAAGAACACAAAGTGAAAGTAGAATTTGTTGCAGACCCCTTTGTGTACAACACGTTGTGTATGATTTACGTTTAGTTTTATTTGCATTAACGTATTATACCAATATGTAGGACGTGATGTCAGGAAAGCTGCGCTATTATAACGTTACGTTTTGGTGACAAAACTAACATAAAACAATTCATATATTCACAGTATATACACAAATTTTGATCGTGTTTATGGACATTTTTACCATTTCTTAATGAAATGATTGAGGGTTTATTGAGGAAGACATTGATATAACGTTTAGGAAAATTTAGACTACTGTATCCAATTAGTTAAAAAAGGTTATAAATCGGCTATTGATTTATTATGACCTTACAATAGTTAAATCCCCTTTATTTAGTGTTTGATTAATAGTTTGTGATTTTGTGTTCCTTTTCAGTAAATACGGTGTTGTATGATGTGAGAGTTTGCTGGTACTGATGTCTGTGGTGGAGAAGGTAGGCTCCTTGGAGACTGCTGCCACAATGGACACAAAACAACATGACAGCGTACCCCACCCACTCGATGACCAGACTGGTCTGTCGTGTAATGGTGAAAACCAGTCGGTAACAGGAAGTGGTGAACTGAATACCCAGAATGCACTGCCAAAGAGTGAAGCTGGTACTAATGACTCAAAAGAGTCAACAGAAGATGATGCCACTGCTGATACGCTACGTCCATCTGACCTGGAATTGCTTGCCAAATTAGAAGAAGCCAATAGGTATTTCGCTAACTAGACCATAAAACGACACTTTACTTTAGCATATTTGCAGTATGTATTGCAATCGGCACACAAAATATTGTCAATAAAAGCAGGCCTACATTCTTGACTGTTGACGAGTTGTCAGTTTAGCAATTTAATATATTAGCATTATCAGTCTTTGTTAATACATGTACTAGGTTCAAGTAGTATTTGTTGTATCTTTTATATTGACAGCATTCAGCGTAACATCTCTAGTGTGGCCCTCTCAGGGGTTCCATTTAACCCTGGAGTTGACCCTTTGACCCCTGGAATTTCCAAGAAGCCACATTTTGACCATCATGATTTTGGCGGAAGGGTCAATATTTCTCTTTGCAATTTTGGCTACAATCCAGTAAAAATCATCAAAATAACCCTCGAGATTCAGTACATAGAGGAACCTTGCCTCTCTGGAGTAACAGTCTCTTATCAACAACGTTATCAATTTTTCCTTAGTTAGCTACCAATTTAACCTCTCATGAGCGAAAACTTCTTGACAGCAGCTGAAAGTTGCAACTCCCAACAATTGCATTGTATTTTCCTTTTCTGTAGTATATTTATTCCCCCGCATATTCTGCATGCTTCATGAGTTGTCCTTGTATATTACAGACAAATAGCTCTCAGTCCATCATCCGTCACAACCACCGATCCTGTGGAGCTCGAGTTACTGGCGAAGCTACAACAAGCCAACAGGTACGTGATGATAGCTTCTTTGAACTCATTCTTCATAATATAACGCTAAGCTGTTATTCTTCTAAAACAAATTTTCCCTGAGTGTTGATGGTTAACTGGTCTATCTGCATATAACTGAGGCAGATAGATTAGTTTGGCACTCATTCCTTTAGCTAAATCTTGGATTGTGGTCACCTTCGTCTAACAGTCACCATGTGTCTATCAATAAATTTTCCCTATTTATGGCCTGAGAGTTGGTGTTAAACAAGTGTATCTGTAAATAACTACCACAGATAGATTAGTTTTGCACTCGCCCCTTCAGCTAAATCATAGATTGTGGACACCTTGGTCTAAAAGTCACCATGTGTCTAACGTCTACACTGCAACTTTTGAATGTACCGAGATTAGTTCTACATGAATATAGCCTTAGAATGTCAAATAACTGCTAAACTATTCGAATATACTAAGGGCTTTAAGTAAACGTTTAAAAATACACTTTTAAAAATCTGAAAATGTCAAGTACTGTGAATGAGTTCAAATTTTCATAAGCCCTGGAGATTGAAATAATAGCTTAATCATTATGCTTGTTCTTAGCGCAGAACCTAGTCTCTGTTTGTAAACTGATTCATGAGTGACGATAGAACATCTGGACATCCAAAACTTTCACAGGTCCATGCCAGAAATATAGAAACTGATATATATATTCGGTTCATGTTTTATAAAATTCCACCAATAGCAGCCAAGATACCGTGCCTATAACTCAATCCGATACTCTCACACTTTATTTGTTGGACATGTCAGTGATAGAAATGAGTTTTGATTAAATTTTGTTTCGTGAAAAAACTTGATGGCCGAAGAACAAGCGATTGATAACAGGTGCAGCATGCACAGTAGAGAAAAGATCGCTGTAATTCCAATTCAAATAGAGCATGATTTTGTAGATTTCATACGAGTTATGTTATTAATTGAATCAATGAAATATGATTAACCCAGTTACGAACATCTGATGCAACATGAATGGTCCATACAAGCATCGCCACTTGAAATAAGTCGACAACCAAACGGAACACGCATCGAAACACGGTCATAGTTAACTGTACTGATACTTAAAATGATCGAAATGTCCGAAAAAACTGGTATGCAGTATGATCAGTGCTAATCAATGACAACATTAGTACTTGTTAAATAATTCAAATAGTTACAACAAACACATTGTACAAGTTATCCTTTATGTCAAAATAGCTCTTTCAAAAAACACAAAAAGACAACCGAGCTGAAATGGGAGGTGAAGTGGTCGAAAGGGTAGAGCTCCAGACTCCTGATCAGAAGGTCGTGAGTTTGAGCCCTGCGTTGAAAGGGGTTTGATCACGAACTTCGCAATACCTTTTGACGCGAGTACTGGTTGGTAGCCAGGAAGCAGTCATCGAGAGTGATTAGTATAAGTTGTAAGAACTAGTTTCACAATTGATGTAAAATAAATCGAGGGCTCAACGCAACACTGTCGTTACTCCTATGTATTTTTATAGGAGTTACGACAGTGTTGCGTTGAGCCCTCGAAATATGTTTAAACCAATTCAGTTGAAACTAAAATGTATATGGTGGAATTGGCCGATTCAGGCGAGTCGGTCATCCTTGTGAACTCTCTGCAAGTGCCTCTCTCGTGAAAATTTACGATTGAAGCATTTACCACACTTTTCACACATGAATATATTTTCTAATGAATGTTTGCTTTTTTCATGATTGACAAGTGCGCCTCTGGATGAATATTTCTTGTTGCAAGACGTGCAAGCATGCACGGCGGTCTTTTGATGAATGCAGCGGTCCTGATGTAGCTTAAAGTTTAAAGCATATACAAAGTGCTTGTGGCAGTTTTCACAATCAAATGCCTTTCCACCATGTTCTTTGCGTATATGCTCCTTTAATTCTTCGAGCGTGTAAAACGATTCCTTACATTGGTGACATTTCCGATTCGGTGATTTCAAGTGCACGCGAGAAATGTGGTTTTTAAGATTTGTCGCCGTCGAGAACCTCTTGGAACAGATTGTACAAATTGTGGTCTGAATACACTCTTGATGATAATTTCTTATGTGAAATTTGCATCGCCCTTTATCGCTGTAGCTTTTCCCACATATATGACAGTTATACTTCGTACGCTTATCCTGCTGTTCCATCGTTACCTGAAGATTAACAGTACTATGTATTTATATGCTTTCAACAAATCTTTAGGACATATTAGAATTGAAACAATAAATATTTGAATCGTGATTTATCTAAGAATAATTGATGTTGTGTCGTTCAGATGCGGAGATATATATATATCATTTGAGACTTCGCCGATCGTGTCACATTCGTACACATCTGAAATTGATCCAGTCAATTTTTCTGCAATAGTCAGGTTAAATACATGTATTTATTATTTTTTTAATAACAATTCCTTCAGAATGCATTTGTCAAATTCTGCTCTCATTTCAGAAATAACCAATTTAGTATTATTTTTTACAAAACGTGTATGTAACCAATATGTACCGTGACAGTAATGTTAACTACGCACCACAGAACCAAACCAGCACCGATCGAGGTTTCCTTAGTAACAGTTCTAATTTGATTATACAGTTTGATGCATTGGCGTGTGATAATAAAAACTGTCTCTCACTAGCAGAATGAAATCCAAACGTAATCATTTTAATACAAAGATATTTTTGTTGAGTTATGGGTCTCAGTAATAACAGTCATGGTGAAATAATGTCAAATAAAATCGTTATGATAGATCAAGGATTTAAACACACATGCAGCACGTCTTATCAGTCTCTTGTTCTCCTGCCCTCAAGCTTTTTCACTTAACCTAATTTGACCAAAGTTCATTTCTTTTACTGACGTTTCCAACAAATAAAGTGAAAGAGTACTGAACGGACATTGTTTGAATTATAGGCACTGTGTTTTTCGCTACTTAATGTGGAATTTTATAAAATCTGAACCGAATATGTCATTTTCTATATTTCTGGCACCGACCTGTGAAAGTTTAAGATCTTCTAGCGCCACCCATGAATTAGTTTACTGACTGAGACAAGATTCTGCGTCAAGCACAAAAATTTAAAAATGGTACATGTACTACCTTATCCAAGTTTGAAAAACATTTACTGCTTTTTGTACAATGAAAACATAAATGACAACACTCACCCTTTTAATACTAATAAAATCTTTTCACATGTAAGAAGAACACGGAAAAGTCAATCGCTTTGTTTACACTGTTCTCAATTTCGCGGAAATACGAGCGTTAGGAGGCCATGAGTAATGTGGTTTGCTGTACATTTACGTCATTAAGGAAGTGAGATTTCGTACATCACCTAGGGCTGAATTACTTATCACAGTGTGTTACTATACATGATGTGGTTTTCGATGTGTTCCCTATCACGTTTTACTGGGAGAATAATGAATTGTCGTAACAAAAAAATCGTGGTCTGTTGGTAAAATAGTGAAAAAATCCTTGTGTTTGTATGTACCTGGTAATGAAATATTCATGTTTGATCTGTGATAATATCAAAATAATATCTAGCCTTTACATTGGAACATCCATTTTACTTACGGTGTATTTAAATTTATCACATAACACTCCAGGAGTGGCATAAAGCAGTGACATAAATATCATATGTAACTAGCTGCATAAATAGCCGAATCACAGCACTATTTAAAGTCTATTTAAAGATTGAAAACAATCTATTTATGGTGTTATGTGATAAATAGAATCTTACATTCGTGCTTATTTGATATTGTTTTTATGAAACTGTCGACTGAAACGCAGAGCCTCGCGTCATATTCAGTTGACTCGTTTCATAAAAACAATATCAAATAAGCACGAATGTAAGATCCTCTATATATACTATGCTCATTTTTTTGTTCATTCTTTTACTTAAACAATCATAAACAATATACTTTATCTAGTTAAAACTTCAATAAATATAAAATTGCTAGCGAGTGTTTTTATTAGTTTTGTCTGTAAGTAATAGGATTAAACAAGAATTGTTTTAAAACTGTCATACATGGCAATGGTTCTTATTAATGATGTAACAACAATACTGGATTATGCCCATTAAAAACTTTTAGGTTCCGATGAGTCGGATACATCTTTAAAATCATTATTTAAGAGCCTCCTTTTACTAGGCATTTGCATTGAAAAACTGTATTTGAATATAGTTATTGAATATATTAATTGTATTTTATTACTATCTAATTATATACTTTGTACAAGTACATAGTTCAATTAACTGTGCCAGTATTTCATGATATGCCCGTTAAATCCTTGTTTTATCGAAGGTTTGTGGAAAACTCTTGTAACTTAGTTTTGGTAAAGACAGGTAGAACACAATCTTGATGTGTTGGTTTTATGGTCCTGCTGATTGTATTGACTATACAACTATTTATGAAAATCAGTATATAATTGGTATGATTAATATCAGGGGAGACAACTTGTATTCATACTGAAGTTTTGATTTCATGACATGCTAGAGTTGTCTCCCTTTCTGTCGAAATTTGTTATCACCTTTTACATTCACCTGTATCATATCCTGCAGATCATGTGTCCATATGTTATACTGCTATACAATGACCTGTATTGATAAAAACTATTATTTTATGAACACAACTGGGATGAAAACTGACACCAAATTTTCCTTCCTCCTTTATAAGAGAGTATGTTCTTCATTTAGGAGGAAGTGATGAGCAATATATTTATTTAGTGGCGTTCTGATTTGTGTTAATGATAATAAGTAAATAATTGTGGAAAACAAAATTAAATTGATTACCAGCTGATGGAACTGGCCATGTTTTCTGTTAAAAAAAGGTGAATAAATGTGTTTTTAATGTTTGTATAATTATGTATATTTATTATGTCTTTATTGTTTGTCGTTTATAATTGTCATCTGTTATATATATTTTATATCACTGTGTTTATATGTATATATCTAATTACTATGTTATTTATGTGTAGATTGCAGGGGTTTTCCCTAGGACTTTTCAGCTAGGGGTCCTTGGACCCTCGTGTTTGACAAATTTGGGGTCCTTAGTAAATGTGTAGGGTCCCAGATATGCAGTTTATACTTGACATAAGTTTATTTTAGGGGTCCTAGGGATGCACAGTAAGTGGGAAATGGGAGTCCCTAGAAAGAAATGGGAGTCCGGGACTAAAGATTTCTGCGTCAGGGAAATCCCTAAGATTGATAACTTGGTTATAGACAATAAACGTTTCTGTTGATTTGAAAAAAAAGAAGAATATTTAGTCGTCTAGCTTGGCTACTTACTCTAACATCCTGTACTGGAAATTCAAGATCAATATCACCTTTCCTGATTCTAAGGGTCAAACTATTTAAGATTTATCTCATTATACAGTTTTTGGTATGGTAACGTACCCTTTATCGAAAAGGTTAACCAATCAGGGTAAGGTTCAAAACTTTGTTCAGTTGAAGAGAAATGGCCTTGGAGGTTAACGTAAGATTTGATTGGTTTACACAACACTGATATGTAAATAGCAAAACCATGTTAGTACAAATGTATGGCTGCGCCGAAAAACAGACAAATGTATGTCATGTTTACTTCCTGTATTTCTAAACAAATAAACTACAACAAAAAGATCATGCAAAAAGCCATATACAGTCGAACCTTGTTTATTTGACAACCTTCTATTATCCAAAATAAATATCAGGTTCTGATGTATCTTCTTAGGCATATCAAATTGAAATGGGCTATTCGAAACCATGTGTTCTACAAAATGAAATTTCTGACCCGATAAATTCAAACGAAAAAAGCTAGCCACATATATCTTAATACTGAATGTACAGTAAAACCTCAGTAATACGACCACCCTCAGGACCCTTGAAAACTGGTCTTATTATAAAGGTGGTCTTATTATTGAGGTTGAATAATGAGCAAATTAATGAAAATGGACTTGAAAATTGTGTTCTTAATTCTGAGGTTGTCATATTATTGAGGTGGTCTTTAAGTCAGGTTCTACTGTATTATGTATGTTAAGTGAGGACATCTTTAACAAGAACATTATTTTCCTTTGTTCCATCTTCAGCCAGGATATTGGTGTCTGACCTCTTGTGTAGGAAGTTTTGTGTCTTCCTAGTCTGTGTATAACTGATAACAAAACACATTTGAGGACTTTTTGTGCTGATTAAATTTCTGCTTACATTAAGGATGGAAGAGCACAATCCTATCAGCTATGAATAACGGTGTATCTAATTGTGTTGTTAGTTCTAATGTTACAGTCAGACTTGTAGGGTTTATATGCTAGGTTTTCAGCTAGGGATCCTTGGACCCTCGTATTTGACAAATTGGGGGTCCTTAGTAAATTTGTAGAGTCCCATATATGCAGTTTATACTTGACAAAAAATTATTTTAGGGGTCCAAGGATGCATTGTAAGTGGAAAATGGGGAGTCCCTAGAAAAAAAGGGAGACAGGGACTCCATATTTCTGAGTCAGGGAAATTCCTGGACTTGTGAGAATAATTGTGACCATCATTCTGTCTGTCCACTCAAATGCAAAAAAATGTGTAAGCAGCCTGGATTTGTGTAGCAGAACACTTGCTCTGTAACCTGGGAGAGATATTGGGCTCAAGTCTCGGTCTGGCTGCATCGTTCTGACTCTGTGATCTTTATATTTGCTAATAATGGTGTCATACCTAACACCAATTTGATAGGACCAACAGAAGTGGTTTTGGACTGGAGGTTCTGTGTCAACTTTGAGGTTATAAGTTATTCTCCTATTAAAATGTTAAGATTTGTTGGTTAACATAAACTTTTCCATCAACTGAGGGAAAGCACTTCAATATTGTGCAGACAGTGTCTTGTATGTTAGGATGAATTAAATCGTATTCCTCACAATTAAGTAGTCAACATTTCAATGAAAGTGCATCTTGACCCTTATATTTAAGTGGATTTATTTTCAGAAAATCGTCGCTTGCTTGTATACCATTCAGTCGGAAACTAAATAAATGTGAATAGTTCGATTTATTTTAAAATGTTACAGACATAAGATATAAGACTTTGTATATATATATGCATGTTTAATTATGTGTGCAAAGTCCTTAACATTTACTTGAAGTAACTCTAACATTGATTGTCACATCATATGTAACACTACTTGATGGTAACTACTGGTACAGTGTACTGTATTACTTGCTAGTTTATAAGTCATTCATATTAATGTAAAAATGTATTAAATTTGCTCTATGATATTATTGACTTATGACCTGAATAAATGAAAATAAACAACAATGTCAGACCCACGGTGCTTATCTCTTGTCGTCTAATAATAATGTCGCCTTTGAAAATTGTTATTCAATGGTTTACAATTTTCTAGATTTCAATACAAACCTGTTGGTATTGTGCATGCAAACCCTTAAGATCCATTGCAACACTAATTGAAAATACAAGTTTTTGCAAAAATATCAATATTTCAATATAGCATGTTGTTCCTGTAAAGAGATATATTAAGTTTCTAGTACAGTTAAACCTCACTTGAAGACCACTGCAATAATAATACCATGTTATTATTAAGAACACAATTTTCAAGTCCATTTTCACTGTTTTGCTCTCTATATTCAACCTCAATATAACGACCACCTCAATAAGAAGGCCAGTTTTCAAAGGTCCCTTTTCAGGGTGGTCTTATTATTGAAGTTTCACTGTATTCCAGATCTAAACCTGAATATCCACTTCATTTCTGTGCTTATTTTATGGCTTTAAATTCAGGATGTTAGGACAAAACTATTCTAACAAACAATATTACAGCAATTTAGCATCAAACATTCAGAATAGAAAAATACTTACCATGCATTCACTGTACGAAATTGTTTGTTTTCTCAGGAAATAAATAATATTGTTTGGAATAAATCGTATTATGAAAAAAAAGCATACTGGATCAAGGGCATGGCAAACTAGTGTCATGTGACAAACAATATCGGTTACACTTCAGCAATGCCTACTTCTCTCACCTTTCATTCCAGTCTCTATTTGTAGGGGAGATATTTTATATTTCGAGGGCACAGTGCAAGACTATACTAACTCCTATATGAATACATAGGAGTTAGTATAGTCTTGCGCTGAACCCTCGAATTTTGATTTTTGCTATTGGAGTGATTTCTGACAGAGTTAAGGACCCTAGTCTACTCACAGGGGAAAGTTCCTTTTTATGCCCCCGCTATTCAAAGAAAATGGTGAAGGGGCATAAAGTGTTACCCTTCTCTGTCTGTCTGTCCATCCGTGCAAAAATTGGTATCTGATCAATTACTTTTGAAAGGATGGATGCAATTCCTTTAGGCACATATATATAGGATAATAAAATACAGGTCAAGTTTGATAGTGGTAACAATTGACCTATTTTTAGAGGAGTTCTGGCCCTTTTTTGACATAAAAATTCTTCTGAAAAGCCTATAGGGGGGACATCCATGTCCTATGGAAGAATCTTGTATATAAACATTACTGTATAGTTATTAGCATTAGTATGTAAGACATTCCCCTGTGGTCGAACGTTCCTTTGACAAGGTAGCACTATGAGATTCACTATTCCTGATCTATGGGTGAGAACACTTGAAGCAGTCATTGTGAATGTTGAATATAAGTTGCAAAATTATTTCACAATCAATGTAAAAATAAATATATTTAAACTTACAAGCAAGAAATTTTGAAAATTGCAATCCTTGTAATTCTTACTTATGTAATATAATTTTAAGCATGTTCCTTTTATGTTTGATTTTCTTCAATTTGATTGGTCGATTGGTTGTCAATATAAGCAAACTTATATATAATTTAATTTAAACTTACAAGCAAGATAGCATTGAATTATCAGCTGTCTATGCAGCAGTTGTCTATATTACTTACTTGAATCATGAAGTATAATTTTAAGTGTGTTCCTTTTGTGTAATTTCCTTCAATTTGATTGGTTGATTGGTAGTCAATATATGTCAAAATAAGGAAGAGTCACTAATTAAGTGATTAGTGGTGCAATACACCACCTAAATAATTTTAATTGACTTCCTTAAGTTGTTTACACTGTATCACTGTCTTGTTGCATAAATTATGCTTTATAAGTGTTGAACCTAAACTCGTATGTTAATTATCTTACGTTGTATATACATGATCGACACAGTAAAATTTTGAATTATACGTTTATATAACGTGTGTATTTCTTCGAAATTTATAGCATTTTTGAGAAAATTTGCGCATGTTGCTGAGTGGCATATGAATTTATTTAGACATTTATTATTCATGATTGTAGAAAGGTTTTAAATGTTCGGTTGTTGTCGTTGGTTATTTCAGTGTAAGGGAGATAATTTCAAATTGTGTAATGGATTAAAGAGTTTGTGTTAGATTATCGAAGTTTATCAGTATATGAACTGTGTACCAGTTTGTTGTTGCCGGTGTTAACATGAAAGTGCATGAATTGCATCATTTGTTTCAATTTAAAAGTTTAAAAATGTGAATTTTAGCTTGCGACAGAATTTGATTAAAAATTTGTACATATAGTGGAATAAGGTTAATTTAGATATGATTGTACATACATGTGTTAGTTTTAAACGTGTATCAAATTAGCCTGAAGTGTTAATTTGTTGTGCGATGTTATGGAATAAAATATTTAAAATATGGATAGTTTGAAAGTTTGATAAACATTATAGTGGTTAAAAGTTCATTTGGATGTTAGGCAATCCGCAAACAAATAGTTTGTTTGGCATAACCCTATGTACTCTTGAAAATGGCCCCTACTCGAATAATTTGTTGTGGTGTCTGATTGGGAACTTTTTTTAAACTGCATATTATTAGTTGAAACTTGAACGACCTTAGAAAGTTAAAAATAAAAAAAAATTAATATTGATTCAAAATTAGTGAATATCGTTATGTCTATTGATCAATCCGAATCGTTTGCAAAACACAGGTTCACTGGCTGATCACCTTAAAGTTTGTTTACAACCATTGTCAACTAACAAATATTTACAATATAATCGTAATAATTTGACAGATTATGTGTTTAAAGATTTCATGAACGAAATTGTCAAATATCTACTTTCTGAAAAACATCAAGTTTTAGGGAAATAATTTTGGGTTTATCTATTTAGTATTTTTGTACCCCCACAACACAATCGTGGGCACTTTGATTTACCCTTGGCCGCCCCCCCCCCCCACAAAACTTGTTTTGCTCCAGAACCAGACTGTTGGACATAAAGTCATCTAACTTCATGGTAGGAATATATATCAGCATGTGAGTTGTGCACCTGGGGTTTCCCAATCCGTCTTAACCAAGTGAGTTATGACCCTTGATTGAGTAAAGTGGGGGCACCTGTGTCCTGTGGACACATTTCTTAATCATTTGTAAAAAGTTGGTGTTCTAATTTCTTTTAAAATGACCCAGCATACTATAATTGATAATATGATAGGACATAATGTTATACAATTGCCTGCTTTAAATTCTTCAAAACTTCTTAATGACATATGTTGTATCAAACCTTGGATGTTTAAGTGCCTTTCAATTGTCAAGTGGGGTAATTAGCTAGTAATTAACATTTTGATACATGTTCATGATATAATAACCATGCATACATTTCAGTCTTATTTTGCATAATCTCGGCATGACGTCATACTAAACAGTTAAAATGTCATGTACCTACGCATGGACGGTACATCACGGGATATGTGAAATGTTAAAATGTCAAAACATTCTCTGAGGCCAAAATGGAAAAAAAAGTTTCGCCTTAGATTAGTTCATGTCTGTCCACCTGTCTTGCCTGTCGTACACAACTTGTGTTGTTAATATCTCAGTATTTGACTTAAGAGTTACAAAAATTCATAGGAATATTAGTCAGCTCATGAAATTGCACACCTGGGATTTTATTGCATTTAGTAAGAGTAGAGTTATTGCCCCTTGATCTGGGTAAACCTGTGATCAATCCTACCTATTCAACTTCACAGAGTATGGCTGGGAGATGGTAAACATACACTTCTTTAGGCGTGGCCTGATGTAGATATAAAACAATTCCCAAGATGTTTTATTGAGGTTGTTGTATTACTTAATTCATGCACATATTAATTTATGTTGACAATGCATTTTATATGGGAGTTGTAACAATGAAGTTTAATAGCACATTATAAATTTATATTTAATGGTGTTATTATACCCCCCCCCCCCCAGTTTGAAGGCTATGCGTCTTCAGTCATAATCTATTACATCATATTGTTAGTTGGTTTATCGGGCTGGGCTGTTGCAAAGATTTTCATACAAATTTAACAATTCCTATGAAACTATATCATGATGTGTGGCTGGAAGTGAAATATTTCTTTCAGGGTAAAAAATGATTTCTAGTTGTTAAAATGTCTGGTTTGCTTGCTTAGCACACAAGCATAATGTAATTCCTATTACTCAGTGGATCAATTTACAGTAAGGACATTGTGGCTTTCTTGTTGTAAGAAATTAGTTATACCGTCTCCGGTGGCTGAGTGGTTAAGGCATCCACATTTGGAGCGGGAGGTTGAAGGTTCGAATCCTGTTAGGGGTCTGTTCTGATATGGCCAGTTGGTGAGCTGCCAGCTAGTTAAATAAGGGTTACCATTATAATGCCTACATGCCTTGTGCCTGGCATTAAAGGATAGGAATCAGGAAAAATGTGCCCAGAAAGTAGCTAGGTGTCAAATAAATCAGAAATGACTGGCCAGCCTTTTAAATAGGGGAGACACTTTAATAAATAAACACTTAACTTTAGTTTTATATTGAACTGACATGATGTATCAAAGGCAGACATTGAAAATAATTCAGAGATACATCGTGAATATGAAAATTGAAATTTTACTAAACTGTAAACTGGTGATTGTTTTATTGTACCTATTCAGACGCCGTGTTTCAGTTTGTTTTTGCTCTGAGTTTGCTTATTTGCTCTGGTAATTGTAGGAAGTGCATCGGGAACTGAACATGCACGATTGCAAACCAGGCATTGTGTATGGAACAGTGTGCCAGAAATCATGATAATCTTAGGTCAATATTCTTATGACTAATCCATTTCCTTTGTTATATTCTGAATCTCTGACAGAACGTTTATGCAGTCTCTTTTGATTATTCATACAGCTACTGTTCAAATGTAGTTTGTGTACTGTATGTCTATTGGTCAATATTTTGTAAAGCACGTTCTCATTGGCTGATCACCTTGCAGTTAGTTGAATTTGATTGGGTCTTGTATGATTTGTATTTGTGATATTCTCATTGACCATTTGTGTTATGATCGTGTTTTATTTGGTTACGTAGTTGCAATGAATACTAGGATATATGGAGTGGAGTTTAAATGTTATAATCAGTTTTGTGTCTTGGTTGTGATTCTGAATTAGATTAGAATGATGGCGCCAATATAGATACTACTTTTGGGTATGGCATTTAGATATCGTTGCTATTCATTCGTATTTTGTCTTTTGATAAGCTGACATTTCTTCGAGGCCAAGGGAATTTCTATCACGAGGTTTTGAGTAAGAAACATCTAGTGTGGTGTATATATAGTCTGTTTTTATTTAAACAAACTTTGAGGTGGTCAGCCAATGAAAACATGTTTTGCAAAATATCAACCAATGGACATTGTGAATACGATTACAGTTTTCTCAACTAATTTTGAATTGATAGTTACGTTGATATTATTGAAGATTGCAATATTTATCTATTTAGTCATTTATCCTTAGCCTTAAATTATCAATTGCTTGGTAAAGAACATGTTTAGTGCTGGTTGCAACGACTGGGGACCACATTGGTTGGGTCATTTGATTATAATATGTAAATGAAAAATGATATTATAGACAGATAGATAGATTTATTTCAACATAAAATTTATGATTTACATGGCAGTATAAAATTAAGACATTCATTATATAAAAACAATATGCATGAATAAATAAAGCCATATAAGTCAACGTTATATGTTATGGATAACACAAAAATAGTTTAAGTACAAACTCTAATTTCCATTTTAGTCCTTAAACTGAAATCACAAACAAATTTGGAACTTGATCAATCCCTGAATCTTCTGGGTAATACATTGTATGGTTGTGGTTCCTGGAAGAAAGTTACTGGTTCGGATATTGACTCCTCGTCTTTTTTGTCTTCCGTGAAATTATGACTGTTGAAATCATATGATCAATGATATTTGTTCACCATAGTGTAAAAGTGGCTGTAGTTACTTGAGAATGTTTAACTGTTTACTGGTCCTATTGATAATTTGTTTATGTATCTTTCTTTGATATCCAGGGAAATACTGGTGTTGAATGTGGACTAAAACAGGGCTGTATTTTTCAAATTGTCATTTCAATTTACCTTTGTTATCCAAAAGCACTTCTGTTTAGTGCAAGGAAATGTAGTAATGTTTAAAACAGGAAAACTAAAAAGTGTTTAATTCAAGAAAACTTATTGGTCTTTATTATAGGGAAGCTTAGCTGTGTTTAATTCAAGAAAACTTATTAGTGTTTAAAACAGGAAAGCTTAGCTGTGTTTAATACAAGGAAATATAAGCATGCTGAATACAACACAACTTTGCAGTGTTTTTATAGAAAGTATTGTTTGACTCTGTAAAGTAATGTTTAATGCATAGCTGTGTTTAATGCATAAAATACAATAGTGTTTAATTCAGAACAAAACATAGTGGCATTCAATGCTGAAAAATATAGTTGTGTTTAATGCGGCAAAAACAGTGTTTAATTCAGAACAAAACATAGTGATATTTAATGCTGAAAACTATTGTGAAAATAGTGTTTAATTCAGGGGGAAAAACATAGCGGTATTCCATGCTGAAAACTACAGTTAAGTTTAATAAAGCAAAAAGAGTGTTTAATAAGATCTTCTGTGTGTAACCGAAGTAACCGAAGTAACAGTTATAATTATGTTACGAGCATGGTTTGACACATTACGTGAAGATGTGATGTCCGATATTGAAATAGTTGCTAGTACTGATGATGAAGATAACAATAGTGATGTCAGTGATGAAGTGTTTGAACATAAACCTGATAATAAGCATGTTAGTCCAGAATTGAAATATTTATTAAAGAAAAAGAAACTAGCAGTGGATAGGTAAGACATTAGGCTTCCATTTTGTTTTGTACCATTCATGATGAAGAAGAACCATATCCAGCCCTTACAGTGTCTTAGGCCTAAAAAAATACATCTGTGTTTCGGGTAACCCGACCCTACCTATCGAAAAAACCCGACCCTAGATTTTTGTATGACCCTGGATAATTTTTTTTTCAATTTTTTTTTTTTTTTTAAAAAGACAAAAAACCTAGCTATTTTGAGACCGTTACCCTAAACACAGATATTTTTTTTTTTGGCCTTACAGTTTAATGGCTTTCCTTCCAAAAGTTATTTATGTTCATATATATTCCATTCTATTCCAATAAGGGACATACTTTGAAGACCAAAAAGTCTTTCCTTCTTGGCTTAAGTGAAACATTTCAATAATTTTGTCACAGTTGGATGAATTTTTAGGAAACATGTCAGCGACCGTCTTACACACACACAAGGCAAGCTTTGGTTCTTTCATGTTTGCTCCTGAAATTCTGATGAAATGAATGATTGAAATTATAGTTTGTCGTCTCTAGGCATTTATGATCACATTATTGCAATGAACCACAAGTTATGATGTAGTACAGATCCTTGTGGACCATAAATCAGTATCTAGTATGAATTATTATGCTGCATTTGCATATTGCTATTTTATGAAGGCTCTTGTTTAAAGTGTGTTTTGAATGTGCTTGCAGATGGTTGTATCAGTCGCTATGCACATTTACAGACCACTTTTAGGCTTCTGTAGAAGTTTTTTACTTCAGATATATGTACATTAGTGAGTGGCTTGTGTTTTCTGGTGGCAGGAGAAAGCAATGCACTTACACATATATTACTTGAAATGAAATGAAATATGAAATACAAACTTCTTAGCTCACCTGAGCACGAAGGAATTAGCAATTTTTGTGACAGTCAGGTCTTCATGTATATATGAAAGTCATTAACGTCAAATTAATTGGTTTGGTCAAGTAAATTCCTGACCTTACTGTGCTAGGTATTTCCTTGTGACTGTAAATTAATGAGACTATGTTGTAATAAACTGAAGTAACTACATCATAAATTTAACTTGTGTTGATTTATACCATAAGTGCTTTCAGGATGAAAAGTAAAATGGAACATAGATAAATCGAATTCAACAATTCTACATATATACCTCCTCTGTTAGTAATAGTATGAAATGACAAGTATTGTTGTATAGGATAGACAACAATGCCATAGGTTTGACCATCCAACTGAGACCACATGGGCCTTTCCCCTGCGAAAATTACCATTGCTGACCATGGTTGGCAATGCTTGAGCCTGGTTTGTTCATGGTTAACCATGGTCAGCAATGGTAATTTTCGCAGGGTTTTTTCAGATTTTGGGGTAAAAAATATATAAATATATATATAAGTATACTTTACTCCTTGGGGAATAGGGCCAAATATCAGCCCCAATTTTGCCATAAAAAAAGGGCTGCACATGGACTTCATGGATTGTTGTATATATGATATAGACTGTTGACATGGAGGCGGTTGATTGGATCCATTTGTATGGTCTAATGCTAGATACTCCCTCCTCATTTTACTGATGCATCGTATATTGTACTTAAAGTTACTCTAATAAGATAAGATTAAGGTTTCATATCTATGAAGCCACTTCGATGAATGAAGACGCATGGGGACTACAAACAACATATACAGTCGGACCTCGTTCATTTAAATCCATCGGGTCTGAAATTTTATTTCGAATAATACATGGTTTCGAATAGCCCATTTCTATTTGATGTGCATAAGAAGATATATGGGGACCTGATATTTATTTGGGATGATACAAAGTATTCGGATAGAAGATTGTCGAATAAACAGGCTTCAGCTGTACTTGCTGTTGTACATATCTTGCCAAGTATTTGATTGTACCTTACAGCACATTAAAACTCCATACAAGTCTGTTGTGTAGTAAGTTAACATTGTGTGGGATTGTCATGTTTGTGTGAGACTTGTTGACACTCACCAAAAAACAACTGTCAGTTACAATGTCAAGTATTACATTGAATATACAAGTGGTTTTCTTCTTCAGTCGCAATATGTTTGTATGAGGTTTCGCTTTGACCCAAGTGTCCTTGCTGAACAATTACAGTTTTATTTAGTTGTGTGTGGCTACACTGAGTCGCTTGTCATGACCATGCATTTATTTTTACTGATTTTTTTAGACATACAGTCAAACCTGTCTGTAAAGACCACCCATGGGAACAACAAAATGTGGTCTTTGTTTACAGGTGGTCTCTATTAACAGATTAAATATCATTGAAAATGGTCTGATGGGAGATAAAATTGGTGGTCTTTGCAGACAGGTTTTGCAATAGTGGTCTTTGTTCGCAGGTGGTCTTTAACACAGGTTTGACTTTTTCACTTTTTCACCTGAGGCTCATTGTTTGATACTTATAGTATTCTCTATTGTACTGATCATTTCTGTATAGTTAGTTCTGTTTTGATATTTTCAGATTGCTTGAAGCTGAGTCAAAGAAATGTAAGGGGCTGACCCCTACTCATTCTCGCACTGGGTCCACACAGGGTCCTGTCACAGATGGTCATTCAAGAAAGGGGTCCTCCACAAGTCAGATATCTGTTGCTTCAGGGAGCAGTCAGGTGAACGAGGACATTGATCCAGGTAAAATTGGGTGCCTCAACGTTGTTGGAAATGGATCTAATTTGCAGGCCTTGTAAACTTTCCATTTGCTATTTGTACAAGGTTATTGCATTAGATCAGTGAACGCATTGTTTTCTGGCATG
This sequence comes from Mactromeris polynyma, assembly GCA_032209605.1. Classification (NCBI taxonomy): domain Eukaryota; kingdom Metazoa; phylum Mollusca; class Bivalvia; order Venerida; family Mactridae; genus Mactromeris; species Mactromeris polynyma. The sequence goes on from JASFXZ010000023.1 coordinate 10,853,684, forward strand.
AGAATTTTCTGCTGATACATGGATTTGAAGCTCACAAAGGGCCATTTTGTAGACAATTAAAGCCATCTTAGATGCTTAAAAGCCAGGAGCTTAAGCAGCCCCCTGGACCCCTTGTCAAATTTTCAACTGATTTTTTTTTGCATTCTCATGCCTGCACATGTGTTTTGCCATGCTCTTGCGTGCATGCGACAGTTTTAGGGGACATTATGGTCCCGCTCCCAGGTCAACCGTTTACTGCTGAAGCCTCATGTCATCATGTTTCATTGCTTAGATGGGAACGACTGTGACTTGGAGGTTATGAGTGGGAACTGAAGGTTGCGGACCTGGGCCCAGGATTATTATGGATACCTTTACTCGGCACCAAAAATTAACTCTTTTGAGCATGATATTGACTCTTGTTGTGTGAAATGTTATGATATTGTTAAATGGGTGCCCAATATTCTTTTCGGCTCATTTTTTAGATATTTGAGTGTAATATTAGATCCTAGAGTAATTATTAAGTCTGCGTGTGGAGTTTGGCACTAAGAGCCTGTAGTTATCATTGTGAAGATTTTATATTTATTGTTAATACAGTAAAACCTCACTTAAAGACCACTTCAATAATAAGACCACCTCAATTTTAAGAACACAATTTTCATGGACATTTTCACTGTTTTGCACTTTATTCAGCCTCAATAAAAAGACCACCTCAATAAGAAGACCCGTTTTCAAGTGTCCCAAGGGTGGTCTTATTATTGAGGTTTTACTGTATTCATGTTTATAGAATGGGTACAATAGAGCTAGGCACACTATACTTGTTTACTTCTTTTAGAGATTATACATGTGGTTTGTGCATAATATACATATTAAATGACTAAAATTAATCAATATATTAACAGTCATTTTGAGCTATAGACTACCTGGTGATACTGGAATAAATCAATATATTAACAGTTATTTTGAGCTATAGACTACCTGGTGATACTGGAATAAATCAATATATTAACAGTAATTTTGAGCTATAGACTACCTGGTGATACTGGAATAAATTAATATATTAACAGTAATTTTGAGCTATAGACTACCTGGTAATACTGGAATAAATCAATATATTAACAGTTATTTTGAGCTATAGACTACTTGGTTATACTGGAATAAATCAATATATTAACAGTTATTTTGAGCTATAGACTACCTGGTTATACTGGAATAAATCAATATATTAACAGTTATTTTGAGCTATAGACTACCTGGTTATACTGGAATAAATCAATATATTAACAGTTATTTTGAGCTATAGACTACCTGGTAATACTGGAATAAATCAATATATTAACAGTTATTTTGAGCTATAGACTACCTGGTGATACTGGAATAAATCAATATATTATCAGTTATTTTGAGCTATAGACTACCTGGTGATACTGGAATAAATCAATATATTAACAGTTATTTTGAGCTATAGACTACCTGGTAACTATTGCATGAACCCATGTTACATTTATATTGTACTGTAAGTAGGTAAAATTGCATTTTCAGTTGTTCTTCGAAGACGTATAATCTACCTTGGTAGACATATTTTATCATTTTTCTCTCCCACCTTGACACACCCGTGTATAGACCATACTCATATAAATGCTTTACCAAAAACTTAGTCTCAACACTTCTCCTTTTCTGTACATACATATTGCTGGCCCACAGGGGTTTTGATCCATACTTACTGAATTATGGTGTCAAACCCCTGTGGTTTTATTCAAGTGCTATAATTATCTTAAATTTGTCTATTATGGGAATGCAAATCCTTTTGTCATATTGCCTGGCTCTGTCCATGTTGTAAAGTCATTATATTCATCTCCAAAATTAATTATCCAGGTAAAAGGGGCCTGACTGTCCTACCGTCTGTCCGTCTTTCCATGCAAAAATTGGTGTCCGATCAATTAATCTTGAAAGGATCGATGGATTCAATTTATATTGGGCATATAGGTATAGGATGATAAAATACAGGTCAAGTTCGATATCGGTCACAATTTACCTGATTAATTTAGGAGTTATGGCCCTTTTTTATCTAAAATATTCTACTGAAAAGCCTAAAGCAGGGGCATCTGTGTCCTGTGGACACATCTAGTTTTATTTAAAGTTGGTAGACATTAAAATGAATTGATTTTTATGAAATAAAGTTGTAGATGTAAATTGAGAATGGCAGATGTGTTTGATCTCTGATAGATAAGAGAATTAGAGGAATAACATATATATATATATATATATATATACATGTAGTATCTCTGTATACATGTACTGTCCTCTTACTCCATACAATGTTATATCTTATTTATAATTTTTCCTCTAAAGAAATCTTGTATTCAAAGTTGTACCTTTCCTGTTTCTTGGAACTCTGCACATACCTAAACAGTCTCCCTCGTAAACTCCTCGTGGACAGTGTATGAGTCTTTGAACGAGTGTGGAAAAAGTGTCATCATTTTTAGTATCCCCCAGATAGACAGTAGGCATGTACGGGTATAATTTACTGGAAGATTACACTTACATTAAAAACAGTCATGAGAATTTTCCGTTGATTCGTAAATTTGACGTTCGCAAGAGCTGTTTTTGTAACAAATTTAAGCCATCTTAGATGTTTAAAAACCAGGAGCTTCAGCGGGGGTTTTAAATGTCATGGCTACGCACCGGCCACCTGTGTATTTTACCAGTTGGTCATGTATACATTTATGTAAACATGCAGACATAGAAAAGTTGTCAGTTGCTTTAGGATAACATGCCTTTACTTGTTTGGACTCAAGGAACACTGGGTCAGGTCAATAGACGTCTGTATATAGTAGAAATATTGTTGAAAGACAGTGTTTAACTCTCATACCGAGGGTTCAGTGCAAGACTATACTAACAAAGTTTGACTGTGATGTAAACAAAAATCAAGAACCACATGTATACATGTACATGAATATTTGAAAGATCAAAACAATTATGATTTGAGTTACTTGTATTTTCGATACATGATGAAAATTAATGTGCATGCAAATTCTAAATTTTTTCTTTTTACTTGTTTTACCATATTTGTATATTTTATCATGACAGGTAACCCTGGCAACAACTTGTGGGAGATTTGGGGAAAGTTGGTGAATGATTGGGGCAGTGCGAAGAAAAAACCGGCTTTTGTAAAGGTTAGTACCTAGTATTACCTATCTCTTGTCTTTTGTATGTTGATGTTGATGTAATTTTAACTCACATTGAAGTTTGGTACAGGAATTCTGTTTTTTACATAAGATAGCACATTGATGGTGTCTGAATATATCAGTAAAGTACAGTAAAACTTCACTTAAAGACAACCTCAATAATAAGACCACCTCAAAATTAAGATCACAATTTTCAAGTCCATCATCACTGTTTTGCTCTTTATTCAACCTCAATATTAAGACCACCTCAATAATAAGACCAGTTTTCAAAGATCCCGAGAGTGGTCTTATTATTCAGGTTTTACTGTTGTTTAAAGTCCCTGTATGTCTAACTTCTATTTCAAAACTTGGCGTCTGCTCTTTTGATGAACTTCATGGATGAAAACATATTTAAAAAAAAATACTTCTTCTTTGTTAGTCTGTGTTTTATGGACGTCTGTTAATAGTGTTTCTAGAGGATTATCTACCTTAAAGGAAGTTATACAATGATTAAGATATTTACAGTCTGACCTAGTTCATTCAAATTCACCAGGTCCGAAATTGTTCGAAATGCATAAGAGAATACATCGGGACCTGATAGTATATTTCGGATGATACTGAGTATTCGGATAGAAGGTTATTGCTTAAGCTGTTTGTCTTAATAACTTCTGGTGTGATTCAGACATTAATAGATATCACAAAATTAATTCTGTTATTTCAGCAACTTGTACGGAAAGGTATACCCCACCCATTCCGTGGTCTAGCCTGGCAACTTCTGCTCGAAGTGAACAATTCTCCAATGAAGGATATGTATGTAGATTATCTGAAACAGAAATCACCGAGTGAGAAAATGATCCGGCGAGATATTGCTCGTACATTTCCTGAACATGATTTCTTCAAAGAGAAGGATGGACTCGGTCAGGAGAGTTTGTTTAATGTGATGAAGGTAATTGAATTATATAAGCCTGGAATTATTACATTGTGCCGCAAAACACTGATCTGGCACATATACACTGCCCTCCAAAGGTTTCTTCACGTTTAAATATTTTGAATTTCGTTACTTTTACTTACAGAATTTCAAATAAAACTTGTATGACCATGAAGTAAATTTATTCATCCCACTTCTGTGCTGGATAGTTAAGAATTAACAATTTGCACATCTCGGCAGCAGCATCAATTGGCAATCATCCGAAACTGATTGATCTGACACAGAAAATACGATAATTTGTTTCAGTACAAATTTATAAATACTTCTACAGAAAACTATTGCTGTGTCAAATAGCATTTTCAATTTATTGTTGACGCAAATATGAAAATACGTTAACTGCAATGGGAATTGTCGAAGTGTACAGGAATTTTTGGATGGCAGTGTATAAATATCTGAAAAACTGCAAACTTGGATTTTTTATTGGTTGCCCGAAATCGTACCATAACTTTTGTCTTAAGGAAGAAATAATAAAAAAATTACAACGCCAATGTTTGACATTATTTTTGATGATATTGTTTGATAAGAATTTTTACTTTTCAATTTTCAGGCCTACTCGTTACATGATAGAGAGGTGGGGTATTGTCAGGGTAGCGGTTTTATTGTTGGCCTACTTCTTATGCAGGTAACAATTATACATAGTGATTTATTCATTTCACACAATATATACCATAAAGTTTGAATTGATAGCTTTTTTATATATAGTACAAATATTCTATGCTTGATTTAATCACTTTCTTATGCTGTTATTATGCTTCTCAAAGGAGGAGCATATAGTTGCCACTTTGTCTGTCACGGACAAGAGTTCGATAAAACCAAAGGAGATGTACATATTGTTGGCATATTCCTGTTTGATGATTTGTCATGCACTTGTCATACAATGGAGGAGAGTGTGGTTTACTAATAGCTTGAATTCCTTGTTAATTCAAAATCTATTTTCCTAATTTTGCTAAAATGAGTTTTTACTGAGCCATTGAAGATCAGTGGGGTGTTCAATCCTGTCTTTGATTCCATTGTGACTCGAGCACAATGTTAATGGTATATTGCTGTTTGTACCGCAGGATTAAAGGGAAAAACCCATATTTATACCAAGCGGGAGTATATAATTCGAGGGGTTAGAGCCAGAATCAACCATCTCCGTATGAATTTATTAAGGAGATGGTTGGTTCTGGCTCTAAACCCCTCTATGTATTAATTCACATTTACTATGATCTATTTTTGTGTGTACAGATGCCTGAAGAAGAAGCATTTGCTGTTCTCGTAAAATTGATGCAAGATTATCGTTTGCGTGAATTGTTCAAACCAACCATGGCAGAGCTGGGCCTCTGCATGTATAAGTTGGAATGTCTCATACAGGTACGATTGGTATACTGTATATCGAGGGCTTAGCGCAAGACTATCCTAACTCATATGTATTTATATAGGAGTTAGTATAGTCTTGCACTTGATATACTACTCAAAACTTGCTAAGGACCACCTGTTATTATTTTGGTTCAAATATATAAAGCTGTTAAAAGAAATTAAAACTGCTTATCATTGTCAAGAGTATGTGGCCAGGCATTGTGAGACAATATTAGCATTTTGTCAGAAAAGTTAACATCACAATCATAATCTGACGACAAAATGACGTCAATATAAAGATCAACATTTCTTGATAGCACGTATCAAAAAGAAACAGTTCAATTTTTATATTCCTTAGTCAGACATAAATGTGAATGGAAATCAAGCTAAATACTGGAGTTTCATCCTTCTCATTGGAAGTTGTTCTTGAGTTATAACCCTTGGCATTATGCAAGGAAAATCACATTAAAGTAATTTTCTGGTACAATCCTAGTCAACTTGTATAACAAATTTTTGAAATGGACAATTTAGCCTTGTATCATTATAGCCAGTGTACAATTTTGCCAAATTTGAAGGCCTATACGAGGACATATTAGTAGTAGCCTTAGGTGACCCTTAGCAAATTTTGAGTAGTATATATATATAGTGTATTTGTTTCATACATACTAAATATCAATGTAAATTAATGTTAAGTGATTTTGTACCATGATGATAATTACTTTATAATACTGCTGGACTTTCCTTTCGCAAAACTGTCTGAATTTTACCTTTTTAATTATATTGTGAAGTCTTTAATATATATAACAAAAAAATGTACATATTTTGTGTATTTTGTCAATATAAAATTGTACCTTGTACTAAATATTCTGAAGAATTTTTAATTGGCATTCAAATGAATTCACTGAATTTAGCAAGAATTAAACAGTCAAGAAAAATGAGCCCTGTGAATTCCAACTTCGTCAGTGACGTCTTTTTATATTTGAAATAAGTTCTTTGGGACATCATAGCAACAAGATTTGAAAAAAGGGAGGTTTACCTGAAAGAGCAAAGAATAAACTGTAAAAATATGTCAATAAGTAAAATGTGAAATTGGACTCTTGGGTTGGAAATCGCACAGCAGAGCTCAATACTAGTGGTCTCACTATCTGTAAGAAAATGCGACAAAATAAAGAGAAAACATAAAGAATAAGCATTATTGTAATGCTAAATCGATAAATCATAACAACTCATTTTCAAAACCTGCACTAACAATATGTATGAAAGAGAGATTAAATTCTTACAGGGAAAGCCGCATGCACAATACATTGCCTCCCCACACAGACTCCCGGGAAAAACATATTAGGCTCCGAGGAGGTGCTAGGGTAGACTTTGGGAATAGTGGTGCAAGGAATGGTCTGTACGACCATAAAGAACTACTTAGGAGAATTTCCATTTTCTCTTGTAATATAAATTATATTTGTCTTCTTCAAGCTAGGACCAAGCAAAACTACAGTATTTTGTTTCAAAATGTCCATTAAAATAATTGTTTATTGTTATTATCTATATAAACTTTATATTTATTTCAGGAGTTGTTGCCTGATTTGTTCACCCATTTTCAAACACAAAGTGTACATACATCAATGTATGCATCGTCATGGTTTCTCACTTTGTTTGCTACTGTTGTTCCATTGTCTGTTGCTTGTCGTGTAATGGATGTATTTATTTCTGAAGTAAGTATAGGTATCAATCTTATGTTCTATATTTTAGTTAAGTGTCCGTGTACGCCTTGGTTTTGAGATCTATGTGCAAAAAAAAATATTTTTTTTCGTAATTTTAAAAAATCGCCAAGGGAAGTAACTTATGTGTCGTATTTATGTACGCCTTGGTTTTGAGATCAATGTGCAAAAAAATATATTTTTTCGTAATTTTAAAAAATCGCCAAGGGAAGTAACTGCTGTGTCGTATTTACGTATTTTTTTGTAAATATTTTGTTAACTTACATTGTTTGAAAATAGTGAATGAAAACTGACTAAGACTTCTAATGTTGAATAAAGAAACAAGTTGTTTAGTTATGTTTTTATCGTATTGACCTAATTTAAAGTTATACCATGGTCATTTTTTGTTCATTTGTTTAATTAACCAAACATGAAAAATATATTTCATATGGTTAAAACTTCACTAAACATGCATCTATAAAGAATGAACTCATAAGGTATTAATCTATATTTGTTGAAGAAAGATGTTTGTACATCATAAAATAAAAAAAAACTTCTTTAACAATCGGGCTATTTTACCGGTTTTGACTGTTAGTAATATGATTAAAAAATATTTTTTTTAATCGGTTTTACATTGCAATGGCTCTTATTAGAGATGTTTTAGCCAATGTAACAACACTACTGGATAAAGCCAATTCAAACATTTTATGTTCTGATGAGCCAGATACATCTTTAAACATGTGAAATGAATGTTCTATAATCTGGTTATGTTTCTATTTCTCTCCACAGGGCATGGATGCGATATTTCGTATCGGTATTGCGATACTACAGTCTAGTCAACCCCATTTATTATCCATGGATATGGAAGCAATGTTACAATACTTCCAGAGAGATGTCGGACCTATATTTGCCAGAGATGAAGATACTCTGTTCAATATGGCTTCTCAAGTACGCTACAGTGCCAAGAAGTTGAAAAGGTTTGTACTTTCTTGTTATATCCATAAGAACTACAGTTGGACATTGTTCATTGGAATTCATCGGGTCTGAAAGTTTATTTTGATTAATTCATGGTTTTGAATAGTCCATTTCAATTCATCAGGTCTGAAATTTTCGATCGAATAGCCAATTTCAATTTGACGAGCCTAAGAAGATACATTGGGACCTGATATTTATTTCGGACGATACCAAGTATTCGAATGGATGGTTATCGAATAAACGACGTCCGACTGTAACCTTTCTGCCATTTTGTATATAGAACAGTTTCTTCAAATTTTGAACTTATTTTCAGCTGATACAAGGGAGAGAACTCTGTAGCTGATAAATCAATTTAAATTTGTTATGACAGAGTTATCCTTGAATTGTACAAAACTGTCAAAAAAAAATTCTGTTCATTCTGATATTTCTAACAATACAACATGTTTTCTATAATAGTTTGCTCATTGTTTTGTCAAAGATATAGAAAAAAATGAGATATTAAGGGATGGTATGATCTGATATTTAAAAAAAATAGTCAATTGATTCATACATTTAGATGAAGGGTCTCATTATCTATCATTGTTTAAAACTCTTTAATACCATTTCATGGTCAGTACAGATCTAGCTGGTCCACTCTGGTGGTCTATCATGTATCTCATTATCTGTAATGAAGATTTAAATCAAACAGTTGTATTGACCACCAGACCGGATACTTATGGTAATTATATATCATGGTTGGATAGCTGATATACCACAGATGGATAACTGATTATTTTCACTTGACTAATTATTATCCTACATCTGAATAAATGCCTGGTGCGAAGGGCCTTAGTGAAAACATCACGACACCTCTGACCTATAATGTCTCTTAATCTATGACACACTGTAGTATCAGTGGTACATGTATATGTTTGAAGAACAGTAAAACCACACTTAAAGACCACCTAAAAAATAAGACCACCTCAATAATAAGACCACCTCAATAATAAGACCACCTCAATAATAAGACCGCCTCAATAATAAGACCATCTCAAAATTAAGAATACAATGTTCACTGTTCAGCTCTTATTCAACCTCAATTCAAGACCACCTTTTCAAGGGTCCCAAGGGTGGTCTTATTATTGTGGGTTTACTGTACTTTGTTTTATAAACTTATTATTTAAATAAAAAATAAGATTTATTTCCTCTAAATAATGTGTTGGGAGGTTTGGTATAGTGTAGAAGGACGTGGTCATGAAAATATCGTATTAAATAAAAATTAAGATATTTTTCTTCAAATAATGTGTTGGAAGTGTGGGATAGTATAGAAAGACATTTGAATCCTGCTATAAAATTCTGAATTTTCAATCTTAAGACTCAAATAATTGATGTTTAATGATCTGATAAAAGTTAATGCAGTGTGTCCATAATTAGAATACAATTAAGAGACAATGAGGGCAAAGTTCATGTTTGCTATTGGATGCCAGGTGTCCAAACAATGGTTCATTGAGTATTCCATTGACCATTCGATGATCTGACCAAAATAATAATGGATTTGTACCGAAATGTTTAAGATGGGTAATTTTTTCTGCACTGTATAAGATGGAAAAGGTGAATTAAATTTGATGGTTTCATAAAAAATTTAATGGTTGTTTTAAGTTTAAATTTATTTATTTTACATTGATTTTGAAACAAGTTCTTACAACTTATACCAATCACTCTCAATGACTTTGTCCTGGCTACCAACCAGTACTCGCGCCATATTAAGAGATTGTGAATTTCGTGATCAAACCTGTTCATCGCGAGGCTCGAACTCACAACCTTTGGATCAGGATTTAGGCACTCTACCCCTCGACCACTGCACCTGAATTGTTGTTCATATTCTTTATGGAACATAAGCACTTAATCTGTGTATGTCATATTAAAATTTTAACATACACAAAACAGACACTGTCTTTCTCACTTATTATTGTACAGACAGATATCATATGGTCATGTCTGTCCTCACAATTCCAATATTGATCATTTGATCACCCATTGAATATATTACTATGACATTTAATCATGGACAGAATGCATTCAGTGTATATCTCACCATTGTGCAGTTAGCAATATTGATTTAATTTATTTTCTTACATAATTATCTAGAATCAACATACCATGGTGTTCACCAAAAATGAGCCAGACTGAATAATCCATCATTCCTGGGTTAATTATACAGCAAAACCTTGTTAATAAGACCACCTTCGGGACCCTTGAAAACTGTTTTCAAGGGTCCCAAGGGTGGTCTTATTATTGAGGTTTAACTGTATTATTAGTTTGACAACTAATTATGACCTTGCAAGCACAATTTACATATGGTTTGTCTGTTTGATAAACTTGGAATGCTTTGAGTTTATCTTGCTAGATATCTTAAACTGTAATTAAGTAACAATTGAGTAAAGATTTCTGAGTGAATGTTGTTCCCTGATTTGAGGATTTAGAGATATTAGGGTAAACAATGGATACATTATATTAACGCATGTGAGTGAAAATGTTGGGTAATTACTTGTAACAGTCTATACTTTATACCTGTATATTGGTTTCTTATGATGCAATCAGTTAGAAACATGGTATTGAGTAACCTATTTTATCTTAATCTTAATCATGTTACGGATTTAAGAAAAAGTAATGGTACCTGTTACATGAAATTTATCTGTTCAGTAAAACTTTTTGATCTGAGAATTTTTATTGGGAAAATTTTACAAAAATCAATGATTGAAATACAGTTGGACTGTGTTCATTCAAATTCAATGGGTCCGAAATTTCATTTTGAATAATATGTAGTTTCAAATAGCCCATTTCAAATTGTTGTGAATAAGAAGATACATCGGGACCTGATATTATTTTCTGATAATGCCAAGTATTTGGATAGAAGGTTGTCAGATAAACGAGGTCCGACTGTAACACCTTAATTTGTTGAAGACAGATTGTTTATGAAAAAATGTCTGTATTACATGGATATGTCTAGAATAGTGTTAACTGGTGTATATATTCTTAAATCCATGGTCATTACGTGCATTTGTTCCTTTAAAACAGTTCAACTTTTATTTCGTTATGGGCCTTAACATTTCTTCATTACGTGCTTGTGATAGATACTGTGCGTAAAGGTTTACTTGAATATTATAAGATGGATGGTAACTGGGTCTGAGGTTAAAAATCTGAGTTCGGAAACCAGTCTCAAAACTCCAGCCTCTGATTGGTTGTTTTTGATCACTGTCTAAAATTGACCAATGACAAGACTGCATTCTGAGACTGGTCTCCCAACTCAGTTTTATAATCACATACCCTCCACTCTGAAGTTGTAATAGAATCTTCATCTGCTATCATTTATATCTTTAAATCATCATAAAAGTTGTGTAAAATTGAGAACATTTTATCTTAGAATCTGTATATCGAGGGCTCAACGCAACACTGTCGTAACGCCTATGCATTTATATAGGAGTTACGACTGCTTTGCGTTGAGCCCTCGATATACAACCTGGTGAAAGTATAATATTGATATAAATCATTTACATTTTGATGTTACATGCGCAAGCTTCCTTGGAGATTTGTACTTGAATTCAAATTCACGTGTTTACAGAAATTTACTGCCTGGAAGCTTTTCTAAACTGTAATAATTATTTTACATATTCTCATAATGATTATATGTTTGCAGTTTTATTTTTTATTGATATCAATTATGAAAGTGAGGAAACAAGATGGTCACAGTAATTCATAAGCATCTAGAAGACATAACTAGAAGTGAAAATATATACAAGCCTATAAATGGCATATCAGTAAACAATACTTGATCATATATTGATGCATCGTCGAAATGTCTCATCAGATTTATTGTTATGGTTGGTTTGCATGTTGCTGAATCAATATGTCAGCTTAACCCTGAACTTATACCATGCATATGTCTGGATCATTATGAACTTTTCCATTTTCATTTTTATCAAAATAGGCTTAAATTGCAGCAATTTGAAATGCATAATATTACCATAGTTTCCCCCGGTAAACTGAAAGCAGTTTGTATCGATCATTTCTGTGAGGTCTTGGTTAAACTTTGGATAAGTGTTGCTTAACTTGCAACAAGAGAAGGGTAGTTCACTTGAAGATTCAAGTTGTTGCATGTTTGATGATTCTGTAAACATATTACACAGAATTAAGTAGAATTGACTCGCAGGTGAAAGTTTTAATAGCACACCTGTATCAGTTAGCAAGTACGATGATAGAAAAAACAAGTGAAGTACATGTTAATGTCTGTTTAATTGATTAGAATGTAGTTAATGTGGAGCATTCGTTGCAGTTGCTTCCGACAAACTGTTGCATTTAATTCCGTGTTTCCCCTCCAGGATGCGTTCTCAATATGTGCTTGTGTTTGATGTGTGCAGATGGATTTAGATGTTATTCCCTATTAAAAGTGTTATTGGTATTAATGGCGAAATTTATTTCCATTTACATTTATGTTCGCACGGACATATCTACCATTGATTGGAAACTTCCTATGAAGTCTATATAGATTTGTTTGAGATCAAACCTGTGATAAATTGTTTTGCAATGTCCGCTATCTTGTTTTTGAATCGAGAGATGTTGAGCATTTTGATCTGCTGTAATTGTAATATTTACAAAAGTTATATATTTCTTGGTTGGTATATATATTTTTTGTCTTTACTATATTGTTTGAATGTTCATATTTTTTGGTGTAATAATAATAAAGACTTAACGGGATTGCCGACTATTGCCAATTGATAAAGTGGCGAAAATTCACGATACTTAACGAGCGCACACTAAGGATTGTGGGTAAATTATTTCTTGTTACTGTTGCACTGATGTCAGCCAATTTCCAATCTATGGTTTATATGTCCGTGACATTCATCCGAGAATTTTTCAATACCACTGACATTAAAAAGTCTCTTTGAGACTATACAAGTTGGAAAAATTATAAGCTACATCATAGAGATTGGCTTTTACAACAAGCTATGATATTTATAATCTAAACTCTCATGTTATACTATATTTACCCCAATTTAACATATACAAGTATATCACGTACCTGTTTTAGTTTCACATATTTTTAACATTTCTTGCGCGCTAAATGACCAAAGCTGTCGATGCGCCATAAAACGACATATAACTAACTAACTAACTCATCCGAGAATTGGACCTATCCAAGCACCTGGATGTTTTAGTCTATGTATCGTTACCAAAGGTTTGACCTCAGGGGGACCTGGTTATAACCCTTACTCAGAACTCCAAATTATCTCTACTGAGTTGGAGTGTAGCTGTGGGTTCAATAGCTCTCTGATATCTAACAGGGGTGTCAGAATTCCGAATTAATCCAGAAATCCGGATTCAGAGCCCCAGATATCGATTACCAGATTATGGGGGGGTAGGGACAAATCTGCCTCTGAACGAATGGAATTGAGTTTAATTTGTACATATTTTTAAAAAAACATACAATAACAGCCAAGGTGTTCTGCAGACAAGTCTGTGGATGAGTTCTTTGATTCTATTTGCCTACTTGAATTTCACCACTTAGTTTTCAGGACTGAAGGTTTAGCTCTGTTGACACCTCTGGATCTAAGTATTCTTTGTAATTCTCTTCTGTTGAGATTTGCCTGTGAATTGACATAAGGGAGTCATGACACTTCATTTATTCACAGTTTTATAAACTGCTTTATATATTTATTACCCTGGAGCACATTTATATGGTTTCTTATAAAGTTGATATGACAGACTTAATTATATACAGTAAACCCTCAATAATAAGACCACCTTTGGGACCCTTGAAATTGGTCTTCTTATTGAGGTGGTACTAATATTGAGGTTGAATTCAGAGCAAATCAGTGAAAATGGACTTGAAAATTGTGTTCTTAATTTTGAGGTGGTCTTATTGAGGTGGTCTTAATATTGAGGTTGAATAAAGAGCAAAACAGTGATAATGGACTTGAAAATTGTGTTCTTAAGATTGAGATGGTCTTATTATTGAGGTGGTCTTAATATTGAGGTTGAATAAAGAGCAATACAGTGAAAATGGATTTGAAAATTGTGTTCTTAAAATTGAGATAGTCTTATTATTGAGGTGGTCTTAATATTGAGGTTGAAAAAAAAGCAATACAGTGAAAATGGATTTGAAAATTGTGTTCTTAAAATTGAGATGGTCTTATTATTGAGGTGGTATTGGAGTGGGGTCTTACTGTACTGTATGTTTCATCATTAAGGTTAAGTGCTGTATTAAAGTGAATGATTGTTCTGACTGTATTTATTGTGTGTTTGGGAGTTGTTTCCGTGTTTGGGAATTGTTTCCGTGTTTGGGAGTTGTTTCCGTGTTTGGGAATTGTTTCCGTGTTTGGGAGTTGTTTCCGTGTTTGGGAATTGTTTCCGTGTTTGGGAGTTGTTTCCGTGTTTGGGAATTGTTTCCGTGTTTGGGAGTTGTTTCCGTGTTTGGGAGTTGTTTCCGTGTTTGGGAATTGTTTCCGTGTTTGGGAGTTGTTTCCGTGTTTGGGAATTGTTTCCGTGTTTGGGAGTTGTTTCCGTGTTTGGGAGTTGTTTCCGTGTTTGGGAGTTGTTTCCGTGTTTGGGAATTGTTTCCGTGTTTGGGAGTTGTTTCCGTGTTTGGGAGTTGTTTCCGTGTTTGGGAGTTGTTTCCGTGTTTGGGAATTGTTTCCGTGTTTGGGAGTTGTTTCCGTGTTTGGGAATTGTTTCCGTGTTTGGGAGTTGTTTCCGTAGGAAATATGATTCATGATTTCCTTTCCATCATGGAAACTTTACACAGCTGTGACACGTTTAATTTATGTCGGAAATTAAATTAATAAACCATTAATTACTTTGGAGTTCTGTATAATTACATTCACTGAATGTTTAATATATTAGAATTGTGTGTAGATTTGTGCAGTATTTTTATGGGCATTTGACTTTATAAAATAAGTATAGTGAGGCCATCCTTAAGATAATTGTTTGTTTGCAGTTATGGAACCGACTCATGAAAAATGCTGCGACTCAATTTATTTTTTCAGGTTCATTGATGAAAAAAAAGATTCTCAGTCTTTTAGCCATTACATAAAGTCAACTAAAATAAAACCTACCTACCTACTCAATGTTAATACTCTAGGTTGGGTTACCACAAACAAACAATTTGTTAAGGTTGGCCAGGGCTAAGTGATTTTTATGTTAATTTTCCTGTCCTACTTCAACAAATTAACAAGAGTTGAATTCACTCATTTGAAGACTTTTTGTTGCAGTAACATATTTCTCATCCTTCTTGATAGCAGTTATTTGATACTCATTTATTTTGGATGACATTTTTCTTATTAGAATTACATTTGGAAAGATATCAGTTTGTAAGCTATGTGACCATTTCTTTGATAATTTTAACACTTAACTTAAACCTTATAAATCAGGTATATCTGCTGCAATATACAAGTATTGGTGCGTAACTGTCGTGCCTGCAATCTAAACCAAAAATATATAATTCGAGGACTCAACGCAACACTGTCGTAACTCAAATATAAAATACATTGGAGTTACGACCGTGTTGCGTTGAGTCCTCGAATTATGCGCCTTACTATCGAAATGTTTAATTAAGTGGCTACAGCGTTTGGTTTATAATAACTAATCATACATGGTATTCACACTGTGCTGCCTGCTGAGGCTGAGTTGATTACCTCCCTTGCGTAGTGTTACTCTTCAATAGTGAAGGGTGAAAAGGTCGCTGATGCATACAATTTAAAGTATTTCTATTGTGACAGAAAGGTGTCATTTACGACATTCACCTGTTATTCATAGTTCATGGATGTACAAGGGTGTAAATACTGTTTTGAGTGATGTAAATAACGCAGCAGTTGTCGAGATCACTTGCGATTCATTTATATTAATATTGTTTAAATCTTTCGTGACCCGAGATGTCGATTTCACTCTTGGATAGATTATTTTAATGCTCTTTATGTGGTCAAGTGTCTATAACCGTGATTGTTATAATACGTTTGGATGGATGACAGTGAGGTTTTAGTTTTCAAGTTTTTTTGTATCTAACCTGTTTTACGGATTTATGTAGGCAAAAATTTAGTTCATGTGGCGTCAAAGTGGTTACGAAAAAAATATGTTCATTATTTTTTGTAAGATTATGTGATGATACAGTGTTTTGTATTTACTTTATAAAGTGCAGAATAATGTCTTTGGTGTCAATTTTTATATAGTAGAAACAAAATATAACCACTCATAGTGTTGTCGTAGAAATGTAGATATTAAATTCTTCTTTTCTCATTTTATTTGTTATTATGTTAAATAAAAAATATTGGTTGTAAGTTGCATAGTTGTATAGGCTTATCAATATCTTGTAAATGGAAACTGAAAGTAAGTGAATACGAGAAGGAAACATCTGTAATGCTGCGATCCAAGGATGGGAAATATTGATTGTATCATATTGTTAGGAGTCATAATTGATTTAGTGCTATGCAGGCAATGAAATGATTGCAGCTATTGATTAAATACTGAGAATTTATGATTCTGTCTTTGCTTTGTCTGGCTTTTGATAAACTATTGGTTCTAATAGGTCTATTCTTTCATTGCCAGATTCTGAGCAAACATTGTCATTATGTTGGGTTCTGATTTTCATATTTTGCAACTACAGTTTGACCTCGAAGTTCGAAGTCATTAGATCTGAAATTTTCTTTCAAATAATACATGGGTTTGAATAGACCATTTAATTTCAATATGCATAAGAAGATACACCGGGACCTGATATTCATTTCAGATGATACCAAGTATTGGGATAGAAGGTTGTCGAATAAACGAGGTCCGACTGTATTTTATTGCATTTGGAAATGAAACATACATTTATTGCTCCTTTATTTTTACTAGACTGTTTTATCTTCATATTATACTTTTTTGATGTTTCATTTTCATAGCTGTACTTTGCTCTTTGATTGTTGTTTCAGTTTGTACCCTTTTGTCTATTTTTGGCTTGACTGAACAAAAAGTATTCAGTACTTTGATGGTTGATTTGACTGGCTGCACTTTTAAAAGGTTTGTTGATTTGACTGGCTTCAGCTTAAAAATGTTGGTTGATTTGACTGGCTGCAGCTTAAAAAGGTTGGTTTATTTGATTGAGTGCAGCTTTTAAGATTGATTTGATTGGCTGTAGCTTAGAAAGGTTTGTCATTTGATTGGCTGCAGCTTAGAAAGGTTGGTTCATTTGATTTGCAGCTGTTAAAAGTTTTGTACCTTTGATGGCTTCTCAGAAAGGTTTGTTTGTTGAATTTAGCTTAAAAAGGTTGAGTCATTTGATTGACAACTTAAAAAGGTTGGTTCATTGATTGGCAGCTTAAAAAGGTTGAGTCATTTGATTGGCAACTTAAAAAGGTTGGTTCATTGATTGGCAGCTTAAAAAGGTTGAGTCATTTGATTGGCAACTTAAAAAGGTTGGTTCATTTGATAGGCTATTGAAAAAGGTTGGTTCATTGATTGGCAGCTTAAAAAGGTTGGTTCATTGATTGGCAGCTTAAAAAGGTTGGTTCATTGATTGGCAACTTAAAAAAGTTGGTTCATTTGATTGGCAACTTAAAAAGGTTGGTTCATTTGATTGGCAACTTAAAAAGGTTGGTTCATTTGATTGGCAACTTAAAAAGGTTGGTTCATTTGATTGGCAACTTAAAAAGGTTGGTTCATTGAATGGCGACTAAAAAAATGGTGGTTCATTTTGATTGGCGGCTTAAAAATGTTGGTTCATTGATTGGCAGCTTAAAAATGTTGGGTCATTGATTGGCAGCTTAAAAATGTTGGGTCATTGATTGGCAGCTTAAAAATGTTGGGTCATTGATTGGCAGCTTAAAAAGGTTGGGTCATTGATTGGCAGCTTAAAAATGTTGGGTCATTGATTGGCAGCTTAACAAGGTTGGTTCATTTGATTGGCTATTAAAAACAGGTTGGTTCATTGATTGGCAGCTTAAAAAGGTTGGTTCATTGATTGGCAGCTTAAAAAGGTTGGTTCATTGACTTGCAGCTTAAAAATGTTGGTTCATTGATTGGCAGCTTCAAAATGTTGGGTCATTGATTGGCAGCTTAAAAAGGTTGGGTCATTGATTGGCAGCTTAAAAAGGTTGGGTCATTGATTGGCAGCTTAAAAAGGTTGGGTCATTGACTGGCAGCTTAAAAAGGTTGGGTCATTGACTGGCAGCTTAAAAAGGTTGGGTCATTGATTGGCAGCTTAAAAAGGTTTGGTCATTGATTGGCAGCTTAAAAAGGTTGGGTCATTGACTGGCAGCTTAAAAAGGTTTGGTCATTGACTTGCAGCTTAAAAAGGTTGGTTCATTGATTGGCAGCTTAAAAAGGTTGGGTCATTGACTTGCAGCTTAAAAAGGTTGGGTCATTGACTTGCAGCTTAAAAAGGTTGGTTCATTGATTGGCAGCTTCAAAATGTTGGTTCGTCGATTGGCAGCTTCAAAATGTTGGTTCATTGATTGGCAGCTTAAAAAAAGTTTGGTCCATTTGATTGGCAGCTTAAAAAGGTTGGTTCATTGATGGCAGCTTCAAAATGTTGGGTCATTGACTTGCAGCTTAAAAAGGTTGGGTCATTGATTGGCAGCTTCAAAATGTTGGGTCATTGATTGGCATCTTAAAAAGGTTGGTTCATTGATTGGCAGCTTCAAAATGTTGGGTCATTGATTGGCATCTTAAAAAGGTTGGTTCATTGATTGGCAGCTTAAAAAAAGTTTGGTCCATTTGATTGGCAGCTTAAAAAGGTTGGTTCATTGATTGGCAGCTTAAACAGGTTGGTGCATTGATTGGTACGTAGCTTAAAAAGGTTGGTTCATTTGATTGGCAGCTTAAAAAGGTTGGTTCATTTGATTGGCAGCTTAAAAACGTTGGTTCGTTTTGATTGGCTCTAGAAAAAGGTTGGTTCATTTGATTGGCTACTGTGTAGAGGTTTCTAGTGATACTTTAACACAGTAAGATGATGATAGTGTTGCAGGTTGTTAGTGTACATTATTTCAAGGTGTTGTACATGTCATGTCAAGATGTTAGCCTCGGGTCAACATAGCCAGGTATACATGACTATTGTACTGGGACAATGTAATTAATTAACAAGACTGAATACACAACACACCTTCATTTTCTTCATCTGTACTTACGAGTTACAACCTTAAAAGTACATTGTATAATTTATTTGTAAATGTTACAGTACTGGTCTAACTACAGTAGATTATTTATAAGTGATAGGCTTGTTAATTGTTTTGCAACATTCTGAATGTTATCTTAATTGTTTTTGCTTTTAAGGCAGACAGGTGTTTGGATTTGCCCTTGCTTGATTAATTTTACATTTTTTATGATACAAATTAAGTAAATAAGTTAGTATTATATACTCACACCAGCATTTCCCAAACATATCTCTATTATATAGGAATGCATGTATATGAACATATATCTGGGGTACAAGATGTAGTAGATATACATACCTCTTTTCTGTGTGTCCATTATTGTGTTTCATTCTTGAAATGTTGTGAAAATCACTGTGTTTGATAGTGAAAATTGCTGTGTTTCATTGTGAAAATCTCTATGTTTGATTGTGAAAATTGCTGTGTTTCATTGTGAAAATTGCTGTGTTTCATTGTGAAAATTGCTGTGTTTCATTGTGAAAATCTCTATGTTTCATTGTGAAAATTGCTGTGTTTCATTGTGAAAATCTCTATGTTTCATTGTGAAAATTGCTGTGTTTCATTGTGAAAATCTCTATGTTTCATTGTGAAAATTGCTGTGTTTCATTGTGAAAATTGCTGTGTTTCATTGTGAAAATCTCTGTTTCATTGTGAAAATTGCTGTGTTTCATTGTGAAAATTGCTGTGTTTCATTGTGAAAATCGCTGTGTTTCATTGTGAAAATCTTTGTGTTTCATTGAGAAAATCGCTATGTGACATTGTGAAAATCACTTTATTTCATTGTGAAAATGAAAAATATTTTTTTGTCATCTTGATAAAATGATATTTTAATAAATTTCATGGTTTGAAAGTTGTAGAGGTTATAATGTATTACAGTTGTTTGTGATGGCGTGAAGTTTAAGTACATTCTTATCTCACTGCTTCATAATTGTTATCCAAATTAAATTGTTGTTCCCGAGATTATCCTTTGATTGTCGGTTATATCGTTTTGTTAAATGATCAAAATATCTAATTAAATGCCAATTAAGTTGTAGTAGATAAAATATTATGCCATAGTTTAGATTAAATGCTTGTAAATAGTGTTTTATAATTATGCTGAAGACAATTGGAGATACCATCAGATTGGTTTGGTAGATAGCGTAAAATATTCTATACGCAAATATATGATTCAGGTATAATTGAGCAGTTTTAGGGTTGGTTGAATATTTGTCAGTTTATTTCAAGACTCAATTTGCAGGTTGTAAACTTGATTAAGTACCTGAGGGTACCGTCATTATCTTCTCCAACCTTAACTGAACCAGGACATATTTCTGTCGAGATTTTACTGATAGATAATGAGCAGTTAATGAAATCTGTCAGTTCTTAATTTAACGAATCTATTAGATCAATTTAATTGATTACCCTCTCATTGTTCTCAAATTAGACCAAGAATTGGTATATAATTTTATACTAATTAATTAATGAAACTTCAGATGAGTAAGTTAATTGATTAGTAAATTAGTGTTTATATTGCTTGGAATGGATTTTTAATTAATGAGAGTCATGGTGTTAAATGGTGTAGTTGAATTTTGAACACATATTTTGTTAAAATTTAAGAAATTTAAAAATAATAAAAGGTCAAGAAATGGGAATTATGGGAAATTTCTTTCCCTGAGACTTGATTGTGTGTTTTGAAATTTAACTTTAATAAAAATGAAAGTTTCAGTTAGTATGAAACCACATTTTGGTTTTATATTGGCAAGCATGGAAAAACGTTTTTCTCATGATGCAGTAAATGCCATTATATTAAATATGAAATCAAGGATTTGTGTTTAAATAAGAATATTGACACAATTAATCTCCAGTGATTGCTTACACTTGTCATAGAGATTGTCTTGAACTAGATTACCCTGCAGGTTCTATCAATTCAATTGTCAGTCCATATTATTTATCAAAAGTTTGTTAAATCAGTGCTGAAGCAGTTGTGTCTGCAGACGTGGTTTTCATTGATTTCATTGTTATAGAGATTCGTTGTATATGCCAAAAATGGTTATAAACAATTTTGTCCAAAATTGCAGAATGTCTTAAATATAGCTTATGTCTGGCTCCCCCCCCCCTCTCCCGAAAATAACAATACAAAATGTGTATAGTGATGAATGAGGGGATTCAGACTATTATTGTTTACATAAGGATCAATGACCTAATACACACTTAATTAATAGTAAACAAAATAAGGCTGGAATATTTCCCGGCCCATTCATCAATGATGGAACTATATACTTGATAGAAATTTCACTGATTTTTGCCCCAGTTTGAGAAGGCACTTGCAACACTCTTTACTAGCAACTTTAATGTGCAAGAAGAAACATTTTTTTTAGTAATTTAGATGTGACAAAAAAGAGACTACAGCTTATTAAAGGGCGCGGACTGGCCTCCAGAAACTACTCACGAAAGTATCATATCTGCCCTGCATTCAGTTATGGCTATCAGCTCTAACGATTGCAATTTGGTTCTCGTGTGCAGCCATTTTGATACGGTGGGCAGGGATACAATACAAAATGTTTGCCACTGTTAGCCGTAACTGAACACAGGGCAGTATTGTTTATATGGGTGGTATAGGGCCATCATTGTTCTCAAGTTCTGTGATCTTCAAATACCATTAATCACCCAGTATAGGGAGGTGGTTACTTATTAAGCTAATTATGGTTTGTTTGTTGTATGAATCATGGTCTTATCAGTTTCAGTCTTGGTCAGCGGATTTCAAGTTCTATATACTGTGTTCCATACTGACCATTTATAACGGTAACTGGACACTTGCGAACAATTTTATCAGTGGAAGGAATGTATCACTCAACACTTAAAATATCTTTGGGTTTATAAAACAGATTATATTCCCTGAAATCTGTAAAATAAATAATGAAAGTAAGTCCTCCTGATGTTAAAATTTCTTCTTTTTGATGATCATTGTCTCCAGGAGTTTAAAGTATATGACAAGTGGATGTGATCTGGAAGGTGTTGGTTCAATCTTGTAGCTGTAAAATAAACTATCCAACCTCAGGTCGAAGTGACTTTTATTGATTATACAGTAAAACCTCACTTAAAGATCACCTCAATAATAACACAATTTTCAAGTCCATTTTCACTATTATATGCTCTCTATCAAACCTCAGTATTAAGACCAGTTTTAAGGGTCCCAATGGTGGTCTTATATTATTGAACAGTGAAAATGGACTTGAAAATTGTGTTCTTAATTTTAAGGTGGTCATAGTTTTTAAGGTGGTCTTTAATTGAGGTTTTACTGTAAGTTATTCTTTCTGTTCTGTTTGACCTAGACAGTAGTATAGTAAGATACAAACACCAGTGCAATATTGCAACATGATTAACTTTATATTATTGACATTTCGGTGCAATGGCTATTCACACCATAGGAAATTAAGTAAGATTTTATAAGGAAGATGGTTTACAATCTTGTCTAAGGATTGTCATTTAATTGTTTCCACTTGTGTGGACATGGTATCCACTTTTAGTGCCCTCTAACCGCTTATTAAAGGCTTTGGGTACAGTAAATAAGATGGTCTAACTTTGTATAAGATCTTTCCTGATTTATTATCCTATTAAATTGATGAAAGGTTAAATGTTAGGGATTGTTGTAGATGGAGTGG
The DNA here is from genome assembly GCA_032209605.1 of Mactromeris polynyma. Classification (NCBI taxonomy): domain Eukaryota; kingdom Metazoa; phylum Mollusca; class Bivalvia; order Venerida; family Mactridae; genus Mactromeris; species Mactromeris polynyma. The sequence continues at coordinate 10,876,622 of JASFXZ010000023.1, forward strand.
ACAATCTGACTTAGATTTCTGTACATGAGTGTTGAGATAACAATTTGACCACGCCTATGTTACCTTGTTCAAGTTGATGAATTATTTTTTAATACAGTCAGATCTTCTTCATTCCAATTCATCGGGTCGGAAGTTTTATTTCGAATAATATATGGTTTCGAATAGCCCATGTCAATTCAAAGTCAGCCTAGGAAGATACATCGGGACCTGAAATTTATTTTGAATGATACCAAGTATTCGGATCGAATACATGAATAAATGAGGTCTGAATATATAATTGCAGTTGACCACTGAACTCAGAGACCGTAGATATGAACCTGGCCAAGGATAATGTAACTCAGATTACAAGTACTTTAATTAACAAATCTGTTTGACACAAATATATGTGTGTAATCAAGGCTGCTGAGTAAATTGCAATGGCATTCCATTATGATAAAAAATTTGTGACAAAATTAATGTTTTTTTCCATGTCAAAATGTTAACAAATTAACAATGTGGTTTGACACAGGAAGTTTTGTTCACTTTTTTGCATGTTCAGCAAATTTTTGTTTAAAAAAAATCTCGGTCATGAATAATATTGATGTGATAAAATTCGTTGGCTTAACGCAACACTGTCGTAACTCCTATGTATTTATGTAGGAGTTACGACAGTGTTGCATTGAGCCCTCGGTATAATGTGTCCTGTACTGTTATTATAACTCTTCCATACACCTTGAAGCAATGGTAACTTAGGAGGAGTATCTGAATTGTGTCACTTTGACTAGCAGCTTACTTACCTCATTCATACTGTGTATATTTTTCCTTTCACATCGTCTGACAGGTCGGTAGTTGATGGTGGCAGGTTTTTATACAGTACAGACTATGATTGTGATAAACAACACCAATCTATAATAATGGTGGTTTTTGTTGTTGGTATAATCATTGTTATTACTCATTGCTTTGTTGTAGACATAAGTATGTTTCTTTAGTATCAATTTCTTGACATTGAAGTCAAGTTTTTTAGTTCATACAGCACAGAGGAGCTTCTGCCATGACATTGAAGCACAGGAGATTGTCTCGAGTTCTTTCCTTTTATCCCATCTGGAGTTCTCTCCCAATATCCCTTCTATAGTTCTCTCCCTTTATCCCTTCTATTGTTCTCTCCCTTTGTTCCTTCTATAGTTATCTCCCTTTGTCATTTCTGTAGTTTTCCCTTTATCCCTTCTATAGTTCTCTCCCTTTATCCCTTCTATAATTATCTCCCTTTATCCCTTCTAGAGTTAAGTCCCGTTTTCCCTTCTATAGAATATGTATATACTACATACATATTCTATAGAAGGGGCAAAGGGAGAGAACTTTTGATAGGATAAAGGGAAAGAATTCTTGACAATCTCATGTGCATAGAAGTGTTTGGGAATTTCATGAATCAAATGTAAGAAAGTTGCAAAGATGTCAGCCTGCATAAATTAACTCATTCATATGTTTGACATGACCATTCCAGATTGCAATACGAATTTCAGTGATCCGTGACCATTTATGCTTGCAAAACATACGAAATCGCTGATCGTGCATTTTTTGAATTGCAAAAATATTTATCTGTACATTATATATATAAGTATGGGGAGAAATATGGTACATTACTGTCTGTCTGTCTGTTTGTCTGTCATAATGGTAGGCGTAGTTTTCATGTGGTGATGTGGGCGTGTGGTGACTTTTATTTGATTTCATATTCATGATATATTTCTTCTGTGCTTGCTTCAAAGAGAATCTAGCAATAAGATGACATATTCTGTACTATATACAATTTCATATTGTATGGGGTGATTAAAAAAGCCAGCCAGATTTAATAAATAAATTGTATTTGCTTTTCGAATTTTGATTCAGCTCAGGGCGTGAATATCAATTGATCTGAATAAATCTTTTATTTACTTTATATAAACAGTGTTAATGTTCCTATAAGTGTGCCACTGTGTGGATTTCTGTTTACTGTCCTATTTACTATACAGTCCGACCTTGTTCATTTTAATTCATCGGGTCCGAAATTTTATTTTGAATAATACATGGTTTCAATTAGTCAATTTTAATTGGACGTGCCTTTGAAGATACATTGGAACCTGATATTTATTTCTGTTGATGCTGAGTATTTGGATCGAAGGTTGTCAAAAAAACGTGGTCCGACAGTAGTTATTTTATTTCAATTCTGTGCAACATTTTATGAATATCAATATGCATACTCTATATAGAATATATGGCTAATTTTATGACGGTTTGCTTTGCTTTGTTTGATATTGAAAATTTTTATTGCTTAAAATTTGGTATCGCTTCGTTTGAGTGTTAAATTGTTGCAAAGTATGAAAACACTTTCGTATTTTATCGTTATAACAGTTTCACATAGTGCAAGAATGATTTAAACTGAAATATTGCATAAATTTACATATTGTCCTACATATGTTCAAATACTTGATGTTTTTTTGTACATTATCAATTTCAAAGTAACATATATGTATGTTATGTAATTAGCACAGTGAAATAAGTATACATGTATATATGTACGATATAGTATTTGTGATGTGATTAGAATTTCCGTAATCAGTCTTCGTAAATCGTATGTTCCGACATCGTTCTTCTAACAAATGTTGTTCTTCTAACAAATATCTTATGAATTTGACACCATTTTCAACCATGAAGTCGAGGGTTCAATGAAAGACTATCGTAACTCCTATGTATTTATATAGGACTGGTAGTATTCTTGCACTGAATCCTCGATTAGTGATAGATAAGTTTGGAAACTTGAGTTGAAAGTTTAACGAGGTTGTTTAAACATTATAAGGTATCATTGGTGTACAGGTGAGAGATACTATGTCACTCGGGAACTGCGTTTGTATCGTGAACGCCTGAACGGTCATCCAAGTGTTTCTTAATAGTGTCGTCCCCGTTGATGTAGAGATAAATGTGACTCCTTGTAATGATGAGCCGACAGAGATTATGACAGCACATTGTTTATGTTGTGTGTGACTTTCTCTGCTCGTGGGATATAATACTGAGACTTGCGTTTGTGAATATTTCTCTGTTTCATAAAAAATGAAATTCTTGTGCAGATTTTTGTCGGATTTGGAATATTTATGATATGATATCTTTGTACAGGAAAGATCTGTCTGTGTATAATATAACTATACTAGCTAGATTGATGTATATTATATTATGAAAAAAGAATAGGGGAATTTTAATTTGCTTTTTGTATTAATATATAGAATATCTTTTATATATAATATTATGTTAAATGAATCTAATAGTGTCACTGATACATTTAAGACGTTTTAGTTTGTAACAACAAAACTTCCTGAATTATAAATCCAGTATTTTAGTGACTTACTGGTAAGCTTCCACACCGTACAGATAGTTCGAATATCTAACATTATATGTATGCCATCATGAATTTAGATGTACTTGCATTGTTAAATACTTTTTAATTAAGTAACCATAAATGGGTCTGTTCACTATTAAAATACGTGTTTATGGTTGAATATTTCATTTAAAGACTTAAGATAAATATCTAAATGTGATTGAAAGACAATATGAAATATTTCATGTGGGAATTTTATTGCAGTTAGTCAAATATGTTGTACAATGTTATTAAATTTTATCTTCTGATCTATTTGTTAAATTCCTTTCGGTGTTTTAATGCAAGTTACTGTTTTATGGATGTTTTTGTGTGTTGTTTGTTTTGTTAATGAGCTGATGGTGTTTATTGGTGATATTTGTGTTCAGTGATCTTTTTGAAAAACAGTCATTTCGGATGGGATCTTGCATTCTGGCCCCTATTTTGTGCTACCTGGCCCCTATTTTGTGAAACCTTATCCTTATTTTGTACAGTCTGACCCCTATTTCATGCAGTCTGACTCCTATTTCGTGCTACCTTAGCCCCTATTTTGAGTTTGTTGGATATCTGTCTCAAACTCAAAATTTTCAAGAACACTGCTTTTATTCCATAGATCATTGTAGGAAATCGAGAGAACTGTTATTGAAATACGATAGAGGCAAACCAGTGTATTACCTCCATCAATGGAGACTGTTTGTTGCCTTTTTTTCATTAAAAAAGAGAAATCAAAAGTTTGACTTGAGACAAAATGGGGGCATTAAGTTACATCAAAAATAAATCTCTCGAACAACAAACAAGGTTTTTATTTGTAAATGGTATGATAATTTGAATTAAATTACAAAATTATTAAAAAATTGCTGTTTTTTATGACATTCTGAAATTTTCAAAACAGATGGTCGTATGATTTTACGTTTTACTTTTCTTCTCATTTTTCACTTTTTTTCTTTTATTATAAATTTTGTAAGAAGTTATGATACGGTGTATAAAATACCATGAATATGTTTTATGTTGCATAAAAATATGACTTCGCAACTTCGTGATTTATGGCAGTCATCGTTAAAAACGTTTGTATTTAAATTATTTAATCATATTCAGTATGGTGAAAACCTATTTTAGTACTGTGACTGAAAAGAGGCAATGAATTTAAGTGTCCGTACCAGTGGCGTTAGTTTTATCATCGTATGTTTACGGTATGAACCTGGAGTAAACCCTGGAGCGTCATTCCAACCGAAAATTTTACTGCGACGTTTCGTTATAGTACGAAAAATAATCTGTGATGGTGTTTAAAAGGAAAATATGACAGCTATTTACATATACGAATGAGATTAATTATTCAACCCAGCTGTTTCTTGCTTACTCGATTTATATGAATGGATTATTGAAAAACATGTTTCTTTATGTTGTTGGTAGGCGATTCATTGGAATGAAGTAATATTTGAAGTCATAGACTTGGTATGTTGGTAATTTTCTGTGACAGCTGGAGTATTATTTTTACCTATAATGTAAATACATGTTAGTCGGTGGATACATTTGTGGTTTGACATTTCTGTATACATCTTAGTAAGAGTTTGTAGTGTATATTGTTGCTTGCAGGTAGTTTATCTATAGGATATGTTGATGGCTGGTGTTTATTATTTGAGTTAAGTTGGAAATTAGTGCTAAAATTGTAAAGTTGTGTGTAGGGGTAAAATGGTGAAATAACATTGTTATTTTGTGTGTATTGATTAATACATGTGTTATGTTGGTGTGTCGAAATGTAGTGCTGTTTTGAATTTTAATGCTCAGTTGTAGCTACTTGAATAGTACATGTAGTGCTGTTGGAATATTAGTACTGTTGAACTTGTTGTGCTGTTGGAACTTTAGTATGTGGAATTGTTGTTTGAATTTTAGTGCTGTTTGTATTTTAGTTCTGTTTGTATTTTAGTTCTGTTGGAATTGTTGTGCTGTTGCAATTTTAGTGCTGTTGGAGTTATAGTGCTGTTGCAAATTTAGTGCTGTTGGAGTTTTAGTGCTGTTGCAATTTTAGTGCTGTTGGAATTGTTGTGCTGTTGGAATTATAGTGCTGTTGCAAATTTAGTGCTGTTGGAGTTTTAGTGCTGTTGCAAATTTAGTGCTGTTGGAGTTATAGTGCTGTTGCAAATTTAGTGCTGTTGGAGTTTTAGTGCTGTTGCAATTTTAGTTCTGTTGGAGTTGTTGTGCTGTTGGAGTTTTAGTGCTGTTGTAATTTTAGTGCTGTTGGAGTTTTAGTGCTGTTGCAATTGTTGTACTTGTAGAATTTTAGTGCTGTTGGAATATTGTTGTGTTTTTGGAATTATTCTGCTTTCAAATGGTGATTTTTACTGTCTGCTGTAGCTTCCCTGATGATTTATATATAATGTCTATTATTTGTCTATTGTGACCAACATAATACAGTAGCATTATTTCTTTGCTATACTCGCTGTCGTGATTTTGTGGCTATATTAAACGTACCGTATAATTGATATCTGCCTACAGGAAACATAATGTAATAATCTCCATGAATACTGTTTTCTATCATATTTTACTGTCAGGTATAAATGGAACAACTCCGAGCCAGTATCAATCCACTCACCTTGTAATAGTAATTATATCATGCCGGTGGTAAACAGTCTGTGATTGTTTTATGTCGTTACTCACTAATTGGTATTTTTTCTTCTCTTTGTTTTTTGTGGATCGTGTGAATCATAGATTGGAATAGGTATGTGTTTTAGTTCTGTTTCATTCCTGAGACAATTCTCAGATAAATTGCTGTGGAAACCAGGATGAGGAGTTTTGTTCCCCATTCTGGGATGTTATTGTTTCTGTTATGATTTGAAATAGATACTTAGTTACAAGCAGCATATTTTGTGCAACATGAACAATTAAACTACCAGCATTTATTCAATTTGTCACCTTGCATTTAGCAGCCTTAAATGTATGAAATGCACTTGCTTAAAGGCAGATAGTCTTGTTAGTTGTCGAAGTATGCTTAGCTTTTTCCAATGTGTTTGTGATTTGCTTGTTGTGCTTTTTTTTATTGATGATCGAGACAGTTATGATTTCAGTTCAAGGTTTCTATGTGTGCATTGTATGGCTATGTTGATCCGGGTAGTTGACAACACTGAGAAAACTGAAGCAGATATTTATTTGATTCATTACCTTTAATTTAAAAGATTAAGTCTATTACTTCAACATAGTGCAAAATTGATCAAGTTTTGACAATACTACTGTAAAATCCCTATTTAACGCCCCATCCCTAATTAACGCCCCTGTCCATTTTTGAAAAGGTATTTTTTTCGAGTAACCAGCAAAAAAAAAAAACACCAATTTTAAATACCATTCTCTTCCGTAGTATGTAACATGAAACGGCGAAGATCAGGAGGTGTCATTTAATGACTGCATGCAAGGGGGAAATTCCCATGTACTTCCATGAACTCTTAGGGAGAGAAATGATGATCGATTTCACAACCATATGGCCTCTAATAAACGCCCCCCCTTTCAGTAAATGTAACGCCCCCGGTGGCATTAAATAGGGATTTTACGGTATGTTTTTTCCTCAGTTGTTACAGAGGTTCTCCTGTATTGTAGACAATTTCGTCAGTTGCAATCTCATAAATATCTGTCGTGTTGGATTGTGTGTTGACGGTGCATTTATCATTCTTGTTCTTCTTCACTGTTTTCATGAAAATCAAGAAATTTTGAAATGTTGTCAAACTTAAGATGAAATATCGTTTCATGCTATCATATATTTTATAGCCTACTTAACATATTTGAGTGAAATATAATCTCACATTAGCATACATTAGACTGTGTTTTGGAATCCATTTTGGTGGTTTTAAATTTGATGGAGAACGGCTCATATTGCTAAAACTTGGTATAAAGTTTCATTGAAATTTGGGAAAATCGTATTTCTGTATAATATTTTTGTGTTGGGATTTGATTTATTGTTGAGAATCAGTTGGAAATGATGTTTTTGATACTTAAATTCTGAAAAAATGTTCATGTATTAAGTTGTTTCTTTATTTTATTCTGGCTTCAAAAACATTTGTAAAAAAGTTGATTGGTGCCCTCGGCTAAAATCGACTGCACTTTAATATATACAGGCCTAGGTTGCAAGTCAGTCTGCATCTTATTCTCTGTGCTGAGATATTGGGGGAATGAAATTTGAATAGGAATGGTGTGATTTTCAATAATAATTATGTGCAATATTTCCTTGCAAACAGGTCGGAACGGTAGTTTTAATTGATGTAAACATTGCTAGAACTGCCATGAAATTATAGCTATGTTGTGATATAATATCACTTATGTGCAAAATTCACTTAAAGCTTGAAAGACTTGACTATTCATTTATTATAAGATATGTGATCTCTGATTTATAGTGAAATGATATAAATTCTTCAACTGGATTATACTTATTTGACTAAAGATATCAAAGTGAATAGTTTGCCTAAATGGCTTGTTTGGGAAATACGTCTTGTGACGTCATAGTGACTGATTACCATAGCAACAGTTTGACGACCTCTGACCCATGGATTTGTTGGATTTTGGGGATGAGGATGATTCTCAGTTCCCTGTGTTTATGACCAAGGAAGAGTAAGTATTGTAATCTCATTGCAACCTCTCCAGGGTGGCCGTCTTTCATAATGTTAAACATTTGATATAATATATAATTATATGTTCTTTTACACATTTCTTTTAACACCTCTCTCCAGAGCATCCATATTTCGTGAGCAACAACCTCTCTACAACAATGTTGTCAATTTTCTTGAAGTAATAGTATTGCATCTATCAATATTTTGCCCGGAGGGGGGGGGGGGGGGGGAAGGGGGGCAGTGGGCTGACCCAGGGAAATTTGAGATTTTTTTTGAGTCAACAATTCCCCACTTAGATGCAAGCTATTTGTAAAAATTACCATAGTGGGAGATGAATAATTCCCCACTTCAAACACAAATGGAATCTATTAAAAATACAGACAAATTTTTTTTATATCCTGGGGACCTGGGGCGTGTCTAATTCTCACCTGCTGGGAATAGTCATCTGTTGAAAATCCTGTGTATCTCAGCCGCCTGCACCCCCCTCCCCCCGCCCATTGGGCAAAAATTTCGGAGTGACAGGCCTTTACATCTAATTTAACCTCTCTTGAGGAACAACCTCTCAACTTCACTTAATACTTTGTTGTACCTCCCAATGTTTGTTGCTCTGGAGAGGTTGTATAGTAATTGTCTCGAATGTAAGAGTTTACATAAACTATGAAACATAAATAATGTAATATATTGTATTTGACATATTCAACACAGTATCTTATTTGTTGAATGTAAGATTAAATATGTTATGTAGTAACTAAAATAGCTTTGGGTGAGTGCAAAATTCTAATAATCTTCTCCACTGTATTTTAAGTATTACGACATCAATACCAAATGTTCGCCTCCTAGCAAGATTGTGACATTATCTGTATATATTTTGATCATACTAGGATAAATAATTGTAAATATATGATGTTCAGACACCATGAAGATACATATAGGTATCAGATGAAACGTTTTCAATAAAGAAAAGTAATTGAAAAAACTTTAGTATTTACAGTCAAACCTGTCTGTAAAGACCACCCATGGGAACAGCAAAATGTGGTCTTTGTTTATAGGTGGTCTCTATTAACAGATTAAATATCATTGAAAATGGTCTGATGGGAGATAAAATTGGTGGTCTTTGCAGACAGGTTTTGCAAGAGTGGTCTTTGTTCGCAGATGGTCTTTAACACAGGTTTGACTGTATACTGATTTCTGTTACTTATACTGTACTTGTAATCTTGATTTCCTTCTTGAGCTATCACCATAAGGTTAAAAAAATATGTGTGGTTCAGGTAACCCGACCGTCCCTATTTTTTTGCGCTGACCCTAGAACTTTTTATTGATTTTGGGCGGTTTCGATTTTTCAAAAAATTAATGTTTTGTAACCTGGAACGAAAAGAATTGAGAACGAAACTGAAACGCGTCTATCGATCGTTAAAACAAACATGGCAGCGGCCACAGCGTTCGCGTCCATGGCCCTTCAAAACGAACCTGGGTTTCATTCTCAGTAAAGGATTGCGTCTTGACGACTAGACCATCCTGGCGCAATACTTATGTCTGTAACAACTTGCGTCTGAAAAAAAAAAAAAAAAAGCCTACCTTAACCTATCCTATTTCTTTGACCAATGTTACCTGAACCACAAATATTATTTTTTTAGCCTAATATAGATGTGTTTTCTTTAATAATACCGACCCATAGCGTAAACCCCTGTAATACTAGTAGAGGTCATTGACCAAGATTTCTCATGCGATTTTAATTGAATCGTGATATTACAAAATTTCATACATAAATCCGGTAACGCTGGTTTGTAAGGAATTTTTGAATACCAAATGTTGATAGTTACTTAACACCTTTGATAAGGATGTCGTAAGACTTCAAATGTTGAAACTGTGTGTACTTGTAGTATCAGATGGAAGATAGGGACTGAATCAAAGTAGGAAAGAAATATAATCGGAACGCAAATTGAGATTGCATTGCAAAATATCTTCGTATACAATTTTGACTATATACATTAATGTCTGACTATATTACTTAATTCTTTAACAACTGGGGCAATGAGTGGTTTAATTTGTACATTTATGTTGGTGGATTAGGATAATCTAAACCAATACGATTATAAGCTGCTAATCTGCCACTCTAATACCTAACAAGGAAACTATTTGTGGAGAAAATTACCTCAATTTATGAGGTATAATTCGAGGTGTTGGCGCCAAAACCAGCTATCTCCATATAAATTTATTAATGAGATGGTAGATTCTGGCTCTAACTCCTCGATATACCGAAACCTTAGGGCAAGAAAACTTTCAACTGTTTTACTTATTTGTATTTAGTTACGATTTTCCTCCTATAGATAGTTCCCACATTTACAACATTTACCTCCCTTGTTCTGAATAGTGGGGCATTTTGATAGGCAAATTTCCTTAAAGTTTAATGTGAATATTATGTAAATGATGATAAAATTAAATTCGACATATAAAAGTAGCATATTCATTATACTCATGTGGGCATTATGGCTAAAACATTTTTGAAGAAAAAGTGGTTGCCAGAATTCTCTTGGTATTTTCTCAATTACCACATATTTGGTAAGTATTCCTATAAAATGTAATGCTTATCAGTTTTGCCTATCAAAATGGCTGATGATTAAGAACAAGGGAGATAAATATTGTAGATGTGGGAAATATCTATTACAGAGATGATTTGTAAAAACTTGAAATCATCTGTATAAAGGTTTTGTACTCTATCACATGATGTACATATTTAACCTAGGTCATCTCCGCCATAAAAAGTTTTTATCAGCAATTATTGAGAATTAACGTCAGTGTTTAAAGTAGAATTTAGAAAGAACCCCACCCACTTGTTTATATTATTGATTGCATGATGATCATATAAACACACAAAGTAATCATTGGTTGTTAAAGTTAGAAGATATGATACCCGAAATTATTTCTGCGTAAAAATCTTGACACATACTCACTCAAATGCCATTAAGACCATTAATGACAAAGCTAAAATATTGTGACTAAATAATTTTGTGAAGAAAGGAAGAAGATAATTTTGTAAGCTGGGCATTTTCATTGTGTTTGGGGAGATGTTGCCATCTGAGCATATTCTTAATATCAGGCAGAGGCCTTATTCACAAACAGTTTAAAAGAGAGAATAAGTTGCTACAGGGAACGCCACATACATAAGACAGTGCCTCTCCACACAGACTTCCTTATGCAGCAATATAAAAGATACTGTCTTAACTAGATGTGACACGGATGCCCTTAAGTAAAAAAAGGGCAATAACTCCTCCAAAAATTGGTAAATTGCAACTGAAATCAAACTCGACCTGTATTCAGACTTAGACTTTAGTTTTTGCCAAAGTTATATTAAACTCGTGAAGGGATGGATAGATTAATTCATATTGTGCAAATAAGCATAGGATTATCCTATGGAGTCATATGGAGATTATGCGCAACATTTTGTAACTCAGTATCTTTACCAAAACTAGGAGTTTACGTAGATTTCTGCCAAAGCATTATCAAAACCTTGATATGTAAGATATATATTTCTTCTGTCAGACTAGCCTTCATTAACTATGGCTTCAAGTAGGATTCTACATTGTTCAAACATTGTCTAAATGTGCAGCTAACATATTATGAATATTCATGATCATGTTTTTGTATTTTCTGTCTGTAGAGATGTTTTGGTTTTCACTTGATTACAATTTGTCTGTATTTCACTACTGAATGGAATGAGGTCACTTTCTACATGTTTTTGTTAGATCCGATTCTGCATTCGTTAAATCGTCATGTATTGTTTAATTAATTTGGAACTTGAAATCATATGAAACTTAAAGCAATTCTGTGGCCTTTCTGTCACTACTGTAATTAATGGATGAGAGAAATGAATTCACCTAAGATCTCTGCTTTAAATTAAAGCAGTTAAATTGTATCTGAGTTTTGGAAGGTGAAAACACATTGAAATAACTGCAGTATGATAAATTGTCTCAAGATTATTTTCATGCCCCTGCAATTCTTTGAAAAAGGGGCATAAAGTGTTACCCCTGTCTGTCCATATGTGCGTCTGTCCACACAAAAATTGGTTTCAGACTGTTGAAAGGATGGTAGATTCAATTCATACTGGGCACATAACCATAGGATAATAAAATACAGGTCAAGATCGATTTCAGTTACAATCCACCAGTTCTTGAGGAGTTATGGCCCTTTTATACTGAACAGCCAATAGTGGGAGCACCTGTGTCCCATGGGAACATCTAGTTATACCTGATATACTTTATTTATGTTGCCAGTATCTGAAATGTCAATAACTGGAAACCGTTTATCAATACCAAAGATTTGGCCATACTTTAAATTGAATTAAGATGTCTTTGATCCCAGCTCACAAACTAATTTCGATACAATGTAACAAATTCATACTAAGACTGAATAAGCTTAAAGAATACAATGATTAGATACTGATTGAATCTTAATTGTAGTTAAATTGATGCCACAGGAAATGGTTTTGTTATCTCGAAACATCATGACCGCACAACCTGTAATTATGCTCTCAAGCAACCTCACTACTTGACTGTACGACTATTGTATGTTTCGTTACAAGTTTATTGAAGCTTTTAAATGGTTACCCCAAAAGCCAAATTGATTGTTTATGTTATTATGTTAAAGTATTCTCCCCTATGGAGATGAGGTTTTTTTCAGTGTGAGTAATCTCAGTTATATTCACACCCCACAGGCCAAACATTTTGTATAAAAATAAAAGTTGCTCTTCAGAATGAAGTTACAATCTGACCGTTGTATTGTAATCTTTAATGTTTTTTTGTGTTCAGATTTAATTTACCAGATATTCAATTCAATACAATAGAAATAATTGACAATGGATTTCGTGTCCATGATAATGGATGTTTCGAGGTAATTACTGGTTGGGAAATATTTGAGAAATTGATTTCACGTTGGATCCACGCATCCTGAAGGACAAAATACCATGAGCAACAATGCATCAGTTTTTTGTGTTTGGTGTAACGAAAATTAAACTGGGATTGCTGAGTTTGCAATTTTCCAATCGTCGATGCTGTTGCTCTTACTACTGCTTTATGTTACCTTTGACTTGTTACTGCGCTTGTATTGCCTGGGTACTTATTTGCTATTCTCTTAATTGTGACAGGGGCGTCAAATTCCAAATTTAAATCCGGAAATCCGGGTTCAGAGTCCCAGAGATCGATTTTCAGATTGATATAAAATCCGATGAATTTTTATGGGGGTAGGGGCCTACTGCTACTGAACGAACAGAATAGAGTATGTATGTATTTTTTTAAAGCGTTAAGATGACAATCAAGATGTTCCGCAGAAAAGTCTGTGGATGCGTTCTTTGATTCCGCTTAGTTTTCAGGATTGAGAATTTGGCTCTATCGATACCTCTATTAACACATGATTTATTGAATATTTTCAGGCTAGAAAAGGAGTACACAGCATTAAAGAGTAAAGAAACAGAAGATCAAATTGAACTAAGGGTGAGAATTAACATTATCATTTCCATGTGATATGAATGCGCCAGATTCATAGATCATTTTTCCTGTGTCACTGTACAGACCCGATGTTCCATTTATTGCAAAGTTTGTACAGTAAAACCTCACTTAAAGACCACCTCAATACGAAGACCACCTTAAAAATTATGAACATCTATTCAACCTCATTATTAAGACCAAAGGTGGCCTTATTAGTGACGTTTTACTGTACATGTATGATATTTTGACATGGGTTTCTCCTTATGTTTAGAGTCATATTAGGGGTCCTCTGTGGCCGGACGGTTATGGTTGCTGACTTCAAATCATTTGCCCCACACTGATGCGGTTTCAAATCCTCAACCATGATGGAATTTTTGTGATGAAGCTATCCAGCTAGCTTAAGGAAAGTCAGTTTTTTTACCCTGGTGCCTGAATATGCTTTACATAAAGCTGGAAGGGCCACCTTGGGTCTTCCTCCATCCCTATTAGCTGGAATACTCACCACATGACCCCCGGCTGTACATGTGACTTGAAGACCCATTTTATCTAAGTCATCATTTGACATTTCTGCCTAAAGATTTTATGTAACAAACTTCTTATTTATTATCAAGATACGATATGGATTGTCTTCATGTGCAATTCACAAATACATTACATCTGAAAAGATGTCAACGTTTAATGACCCGTTAATGAAATTCCTATGAAATTACATATTGTATGTATTTGGTATAGACAGACTTGTCTCTTGTCTATAAAGGTATTATTTTGTACAATACTCTTCAGATTAAAGTCACTTAATGTTACATCATGGTTTATACGGTTATCACACAACCGGAGACATTAATTCTAGTTGTGTACCAACGTTGGGGTATACTTTGCTGATTGTGACCGTTTTATGAATGATTCACCTTGCTCTTGCCTCGGATTTAAATCAATATCTCCCCTATTGTCGGAGCCGTGTTTAAATCTAAAGTGTTCGAAAACATTTAAACTTACCAGGATTTCATACTGTTTGAAAACTGTGACATATTTATGCTACTGGGACGTTTTCTGTGGATTTGCTGACAATACTACCTGTGTATTTAAGTTGACAATTGCTTTAAAACGTGCATTATTATGTTGTATTATACCTGAGATTGATTTTGCGAAAATGGCGGAATGTATTGACAGTGCATACAGTGATAGATTGGAGACTGAAGAATGTGTGGGTATATTTTGAATATAAGTGGTTGATTTTATACTTTATATGATTTGATACGACTGTGTTACTGGTAACGTTGATGTAGAATTCTTTGTTTTCTACACTTGTTTGGTATTTGTATGTATAGACATTTAATACTTACGGTGTGATTGTATACTTAATTCAACTTGAAACCATTTGTACAAGTTCTGAGTTGTTCACAATGTTTGAGTTGGTAGTGTGTATTTCACTACTTAAACATTCGTTTTGTCATGGTAAAACATTGCGTGAGGCTGGTCCTCTTATGGACGTGTAAGCTGTTATAGTCAGTCCTCGTTCATTCGAATTCATTGGATCCGAAATTCCATACACAGTTTCGGATAGCCCATTTCAATTTGATGTGCCTAAGAAGATACATCGAGACCTGATATTTATTTTGGATGGTACCAAGTATTCGGATAGAAGGTTGTCAAATAAACGAGGTCTGACTGTATTTATATCACCAAAATTGGACAAAAATAGAATATCTATCAATTTTATAATTGAAATGTCTTGGAATTGAAGCTTTCTCATTATTTCTGTCTGTGCATTTGTTTCCATGTTTAAACAAAGCATGTTGTGTATATATATTGCCTTAGGTCTTAGTTGTACAGTTTACTTCTTGTTACAGCATATAGTAACATATTAAATGTTTATTTTTCCACTTTCAGAGATTGCGAACAGAAAACAGACTTCTAAGACAGAGAATTGATAATTTAGAAAAGGTAAATTTTTTTGGACAAAAGCTTCGACTTTCTTGGTTAAATGCCTCAAAAATCATCCGGGGATATCCGATGTCTGTGATCTAACTGTCAGTTTCTTTGCTGTGAAAATAGTTCAATCATGAAAATCACTCAATCAGGATGATGTAAGTACGGAAATCAGTGCAATGCCTTGCTACGTGGCAGAGTTTGGCCTTAAAAGAATGATGTTGAATTGATTTATTTTTGCAATGATTGAAAATTACTCAGTGTAATAAGTTATTCATTGAGTTCAACCTGTTGCAGTGAAGTGGAGGCAAATATTGACTAGCTGGTGTGTATCGGATTTCAGCTGATGGCTGGAAATATGTTGTATAAACTTAACGCCTATGGAACATTCTCAATATCACTGAATTTTGGGTTGATGTTCCAATACAATGTACAGTAAAACCTCACTAAAAGACCATCGCAATAAAAGTCAGTCACAGTGTTTTTGAGAAATTATCATACACGTCGGAATAGTTAATATTTGAAATATTCATATAGCAGATTTGGGTTCAGAAATTAACAGTTTAACCAATTAACAGTTTCAAAAGGCACTACACTCCCCCCATTTTTATCAGACAATTCAGAAAAATTCAAACAGATTCAGACAGTTTTTTTCATGAGGGTTGCCATGTGGATTATTGCTTACCAGTGGTATTCCACTGGAATTCCAGTGGATTTTTGTTTACCGCTGGAATGCAGTGGTATTCCATTGGTATTCCAGTGGATTTATGTTTACCGCTGGAATGCAGTGGTATTCCGTTGATATTCCATTGGATTTATGTTTACCGCTGGAATGCAGTGGTATTCCATTGGTATTCCAGTGGATTTATGTTTACCGCTGGAATGCAGTGGTATTCCGTTGGTATTCCAGTGGATTTATGTTTACCGCTGGAATGCAGTGGTATTCCGTTGGTATTCCAGTGGATTTATGTTTACCGCTGGAATGCAGTGGTATTCCGTTGGTATTCCAGTGGATTTATGTTTACCGCTGGAATGCAGTGGTATTCCGTTGGTATTCCACTGACTTTTTTACTGGAGTAAGACCACCTCAAAATTAGGAACACAAATTTCAAGTCCATGTTCACTGTTTTGCTCAGTAATTCAACCTCATTTAAAGATCACCTCAACATTAAGACCACCTCAATATTAAGACCACCTCAATATCATGAACAGATTTCAGATGTCCAAAGGGTGGTCTTATTATTGAGGTTTTCTTGTATTTTGCATTGAAACCTAGAAAATCAGCTAATATTGACTGTATGTCAGGCTCCGTTGACCGAACTCTGTTTGTGTGATGTAACTGATATGTAAATAACACCCCCCGGGGAGGGCGATATTGGATGTTGTCAACCTTAGAAAAGTACTAACACCCCAGGCACTAGCATATGATTAGGAGGCACGCTTGATTACAAAAGTACAGTAAAACCTCATTAATAAGACCACCCTTGGGACCTTTGAAAACTGGTTTTAATGTTGAGGTTGTATTAAGAGCAAAACAGTGAAAAAGGACTTGAAATTTGTGTTCTTAATTTTGAAATGGTTTTATTATTGAGGTGGTCTTTAAGTGAGGTTTTACAGTATCTTTCTTTACTGCCTCATTCATGTTTATTGCTGGGACGTACTTGAACAGTTGTTGAATATTGAATGATAATTGACCACACGATGACCAGTGTATTGGCTGCTTATATAACCCTGAATCCGGACTTGTATAGTTAAATGATTACAAACGCAAATGGTGGCAAATATTATGGAAGTACAGTCAAACATGTGTTAAAGACCACCTGCAAACAAAGACCACTATTGCAAAAACTATCTGCAAAGACCACCAATTTTATCTCCCATTAGATCATTTTCAATGATATTTAATCTGTTAATAGAGATCACCTGTAAACAAAGACCACACTTTGCTGTTCCCATGGGTGGTCGTTACAGACAGGTTTGACTGTATTCATCAATATGTGTTGATGAAGCTATTGATCATTTATCTGGGCAGACTTGTACTGGTTAGATGCCTAGATTGCTGGTCACATCAATTTATTTAAAAATATTATTTTTGTGGGACACCCACAGACTCTTTTTTTGTTCTTTGAAGCAGGATTTGTTGTAACTTTCCTCTTTAACAACAGGTGAACGCTGAAAAATATCTGAAAAAGGCAAATGTTGTTGGTAGGGGGGGTATTTACCGCAAACCAGGATTTTTTTTCTGCCATATGCTGGTCAAGTATGTTGAAAAACAATATTAAACCCAGAACAGAGAGGTGTAGCTGTCTAGGGGTAGAGCACATGATCTGAAAGTCGTGGGTTTGAATCCCGCCTCCTTATAAAACTACTTGATGTTACTATAGCAACGGAATAATTTGTACAGATAATGGCACGTAAAAATGAAAGTCTCTAAAGAATAGATAATATGTGGGGCTGTATATCCTGAAAATTGCACAGAAAAATATAAGAAAACGAAAAACACTTGTCCCGAAACTTTCCAAACACCCCTCGTACTAACTTGAAAATGATGATATGAATTTGTTCCAGGAATCAGCGTCGCTGGCCGACCGTCTGATCCAGTATCAACTAACCAGGGCACAGGAGGCCGAGGAGACTTACGCCTTGAAGAATCAACTGTCTCTAACCAAACAAAAATACTCGGTATCACAGAAACAACTGGAAGCGGCGGAATCTTTACTTGGTGATATCAAAGAAAGGGTAAGCAGTGATTTATTGTTCAATTTGCTGCCGAATTTTGGCAGTTTCCCCTAGTAAAAAAAAGCCTCCATTTTTCCAAAAAAGTTTCCCTTTTTCCCCAAAACTAAAAAAACTTAATTTATTATTATATCATTTTTAATGACTTTTTTACCATCCTGAAAAGAGCACTTTGAGATGAAGAGGGAAAAGTAATAATACATTCAGCAAAAGCAGGAAATTAAAACATTTATAAGTAAAATAACCATATTCTTATTTATCCCAAATTTCGGACTTATCGCGCATATTTTCCCAATTGAAAAGGCACAGGCAGTAAAATTATTTTTCAACAAAAAATTACTGGTAAGTTTTTGAAGGGTAGATTATTTTATCATACTGGAACAAAATTTTCATCAAAAATCCCTATTCATGCTCACAGGGTCTTGACAAAATTTTCATCAAAAATCTCTATTCATGCTCACAGGGTCTTGACAAAATTTTGATCAAAAATCTCTATTCATGCTCACAGGGTCTTGACAAAATTTTCATCAAAAATCTCTATTCATGCTCACAGGGTCTTGACAAAATTTTCATCAAAAATCTCTATTCATGCTCACAGGGTCTTGACTCAATATGTATTATTCTGGTCAACATTTTGAATCTAGACCCTGCGTTCTCTCTCGTGACTTTTCCAACACTTACGACATTATGGAATATACTTCTGAAAGTGCGATTAAAGGTACATAGTCAGAATATGCTACGTAATAATTTTTAGAAAAACGGCATGTTAATGCATTCATACAGACATACTCTGAGACACTGCGTTATAACTAGTCTTAAATGTTTCATAGAACTGCAAAACATGATACTACATGTATACAGTTTATTTCAACACGGCGTGACATGCCTGAGAAGATACATTGGGACCTGATATTTATTTCGGATAATACCAAGTATTCGGATAGAAGGTTGTCGAATAAACACGGTCCAACTGTTACATATACAATGTACTCAGTAGATTTAAAAACGCACAATTTCCCAACCAAACTAATTTTTTATGAAAATACTTTGTCGATTTTCATGAAATTTAGCATATATGTTGCGTACACATGCAATAATATCGTGTCAAGTTCTTTTCTTGTATCCTAAAAGTCATTTAATGAAACTTTAGAAATCCAACATTATGCGTTTTTAAGTGTACCGAGTTAGCCCCGCATACGTGTCTCTGTACTCTGACTTTTACACGCGTCTTCGTAACAGCGACAGTATAGAGATGTGATGTCCATTGCTGGACTTGTACTGAGTATACTATTGCTCATCAGTGTTTAATTATTTCTACGTTATGTTACAGACTGATAGCATAAATTCAGCATCATCGTTAGACGAGGGAGAAGCGCAAGTCGTTGTACAAGTTCTACAGGAAGAATTAATCATGGTACGACTGAGAGAAGCAGAAAACGTTGACGTTGCCAAAAGCCTACGTAAAAAAATATCCGAGCTGGAGCAGGTAATGTTAATTAACAAGCTGTATGATTCACTTCAGTTTTGTGAACTCGCCATTCTTGCAAATTGGGATAAAGTGTTACCCCTGACTGTCTGTCCATGCGTCCGTACTTTTGAAAGGATAGATGGATTCAATTCATTTTTGGCACATAAGCAAGGGATTGCAAAGGACAGGTCAATGTTGATTTCAGTTCCAATCTACCAAATTTGTAGGAGTTATGGCCCTTTTTTGACATAGGAGTCCATAGAGAATGAATCCTGGTCAAACTATTTTATAGGCAATATTTATGTAACAAGATGCTTAGCTGTGTTACAATATGGTAGAGAAATCAGTATTTAATCATTCTTTTAACTACGTTAAACTGTAGACTGAACTCAAAAGGGTCAGAACCAAACTTTCAATTGTTCAGTATTTTGCCAAATAGATCAGAACACTCACGCTGCAAGAAAACAAAGTTAAGTTTATTGGTAGCTCATGGACGATGAGTTTGCTCAACCTTACTACATTGGTACCGTTCATTTGAATTCATCAAGTCCAAAATTTCATTTCGAATAATACTTGGTTTCGAATAGCCCATTTCAATTTGACTTGCATTATATACATCAGGGCTTGATACTTATTTCGGATGGTACGGAGTATCCGGATAGAAGGTTGTTGAATAAATGAAGTCTGACTGTATTAACCTATATTATCACTACAGACAAACACACGTTTACAACAAGCTCCTAGTAATGATGTCCAGTGTCTACAAGAGGAACTTATTGCTGTAAAACTTCGAGAAGCTGAAGCTAATCTGTCTCTCAAAGAAATGAGACAAGCAATTAATGACCTAGAAGCTAATTGGCAGGTGAGTGAAAATTTTTGATATTAGTATTAGATCGATTTTTGATTTATCAAATTATGAGGGGTGTTTAAAGAATATCCAGAAAAGTGCACCCAGTTATCATTGATAAATAGTGACGTAACATTTTCGATGCCTTTTAGACTAAGTGTATGCTTAGACTTCATTGTAATGATGGTTCACATTTAGTGCACAAATCTAATTTCTGACCAAATTTCAGCAAAAACAGTCAAGTGATTAAGATTTCAAAACCCCTTCCCGGGTATTTTTTAATACCCCTCATAGACTGTAATATTAGGTGTGTAAGGATCGGCTATTGATATCAATGTTTATGTTTAATATTAGAGGACTGATTCTAAGCTGGCTCATTAACGGATGAAATTCTATTGTTTCATCAGCTATCATTTTAAAATGCTTGTAGTTAAAGGTATTATTTTAAACGTTTTGAAGTAAGGAGAATTAAGAGGTACAGTCAATAAGTCATACACTTGAACTGTTGTTCCAGGGTTATTTCCCTTTGGAAGTTTTCTATGTAAAGTACTTGCCCAAAAATTACAAACAATGTACACAGTATTACTGTATGTGAAATTCATATTATAAGAATTATTATTTTGGTGGAAACTAAGCATTAATATGCCCCCTTTCGAAGAAAAGAGGGCATTTTGGTTTGTACATGTCAGTCGGTCCGTCCGTCTGTAACCTTACCGTTTCCGAAATAACTCAAGAACCCCTTGAACTATCATCCTCAAACTTATTCCACTCATTCATCTTGAGTAGCAGAGGAACCCTATTGATTTTAGGGTCACTGGCTCAAAGGTCAAGGTCACAGGGGGGCATAATGTTTTACAAACATCTCTTGTTATTAATCATTTAGCGGCAAAACTATTTTTTAAGTTGTTACTACTGACAACGGTTTCCATTCTTTCAGCGCCATTTAGCGAATGCAGATCCGCAAAGATCTCCGAAAGATAGGAACAGTAAAAGTGAGCTTAAATCGGATTTAAAAAGAACACAAGAAGAGCTCATGACCTCGAAGCTCAGGGAAGCAGGTGCTCTGTCTCATCTTAAAGATGCAAAACAAAAAATTATGGAGCTTGAAACATCGGTATGTACTTCTCTGTTTATCTCCTTTTGTATGAACTTATTTCAGTTCCCACATCTACAATAGTTACCTCCCTTGTTCTTAACTGTCGGCCATTTTGATAGGCAAAACTGATAAGCCCTTATAGGAGTTAATTCCAAATATGTGATAATTGAGAAAATACCAAGAGAATTTGCATGTGACAACCACTTTTTCTTCAACTTACTGAGCCAAATGCCCACATGAGCATAAGTTCTTTTTTATATATTGGATAAGTTTATCATCGTTTACAATATATTCCCTGTAAACTTAAAGGAAATTTGCCTATCAAAATGGCCGACTATTCAGAAAAAGGGAGGTAAATATTGAAATATTACCCCTGTTTATCTGTGCGAAAAGTTGGTTTCCAAGTAATAACTCTTGAAAGGCGGATTCACTTCATATTGGGCATATAAGCAAAGGATAATAAAATACAGGTCTAGTTCAATACACGCTACCATTCACCAATATTTGGAGAAGTTAAGGCTCTTTTCCGACTTGGTTTCCGACATTTATGCTTGAAAAGCCCGTAGTGAAGGCATCTGTGTCCTATGGACAAATTTAGTCAATTTATTTCAGCTTGAAAAATTTGGCCTTAGATTCAAATACTGACTTCAAAACTGCAAGCTGGTGACTTCTTATCTGGCTGGTTTAATATATTCCTTTGATAACAAAAATAACATATTTGTCCAGTCTGTATTGGCGGGTGAATACAAAACTGGGAGCTCATAAGCAAATGGTCTTAACAAGTGAGTAGATTTGGCGCCAGTTTGTACTTTTCTTAAACAGTCATCGTTTGCCTTACAGAACCAGATATGCACAAATCAAATCCGTCGTATGGATGAAGAGAATAAAAGATTGAAAGGTGAAATGGGAGAACATATGAAATGTGAGGAAGATTTGAATAAACAAATCAAAACACTCCTTCGAAAAATGGATGATTTGGAATCAAAGGTAAGCTCACTTAGGATGATTCAAAAACTGCTATTTTACACATTGTTAGGTAGAAGATTGGAAGAAAATCGGGAAACAGTAAATGAGCTCTTCCTTAAGTGACGTCACCATGTACTGACAATAAGCAATATTTGCACCATATGGCAGTATGAAAACGAAGTGACCATATGGAGTAATTATTGTTTCCTGCTTGCAAATAGTGACATCACATGTGGTGCTTTCTTGAAATGACGTCACCTACAGAAGAGTTTGTAAATCCCACAGCAGCGCTCAAATAGGCTTGAAGTGCACTGATGTTGGTTTTTTTTCTTGTTCTGTGGCACTATGTAAATATGGTAGTATCAATACATAACCTAACTTTACAGTGATTGCTTTGCACATAGTTTAATAAAAATCAGTTAGAATGATGCAAATAAACTGTAAAATGTGAGATTACATGATTATTTTGTTTTTATTGGGTTGAAAGCCCTTTGCCATCATCCTTGAGTTATACATGGCAGTCATACGATCTTACTGAGTTGTTTTGGAATTAATTAACGACCAGTACTAACTTGCTTTTCCACAAGCAGCTTACAACTTTGCGACATTAATCAGAGGAGGACAAAATGAACGTAGGTAAATGTATCAGAAGAACATGACCTTGAACCTGGGCAACTCGGGTGACAGCCTGGATCTCTACCAACTGAGCTAAACATTATTATGTGATTAACAATGACACCTGTCCACTTTTGTAGCTTCACACAAGACACCGACAAATGTCGTTATTTTAATAAGACATTTTTACTTCTCTTCTATTTTTTACACAGATGACTTACTTGTTGTTTTTTTCTTCGAAAACTAAGATTTCTATGAATACCAGATTTTCTTTGTTGTATTTTAGCGACGTGAGGAAAGTATGATGGCGAGAATACGGGAAGCCGAGTTTGATCAGGTGATTGGTGAATTGAAACAGAAAATGGCTCAGATGGAGATTCAGGTAAGAAGTTTTTATGTGAACTAACATGATGACGTTAGTTATGCAACAACATAAATTGAGAGTTTTTAAATTATGTAATTTTCTCATACTCCCGGAGACAAAGTTTGAAGGGGGTATACTCGAGTCAGTTGGTCTGTTAACAAATACTTGCGGAGCAAACTACTTCTACCGTTTTTGGAGGATTTTTATGACACTTCACACGGTCTACATGCTGGGTTGTAGTGCGTGACATAATTTTCGTTCGATTACATTCAAGATGGCCTACTGTTGGCCACCTTGATTTTTAATTCACACGCAGAAAATTAAAATTTAATAACCTCGTGGTATTGCAGAGGTATTTTATAATTTATTCCCTTCAGTGATAGTTCTAGTTATGTTGTGTTTCTTGATCAACTTTCAATGCAATATCTTGTCTTATAAAAACATTATACCATTCAGAATCACCGTTCGAATATTTGCATTTGTCTCATATTTGTTTTAACAGCAAGAGGAAGTGCTTGCAGCAGATCAGCTGGAGTCTGGAGGTGGGAAGCAAGACCTTGAAAACACCATATACGACCTTCAAGAAGAGGTAAATTTGTGTTTAGTATTGTACATAATCAGTATTCAAGATTATTTTTTTGAAGGACTTGTCCATTTGGGCAGACAGCTTGCAATTTCCACTTGCCTGAATTCACTTTCACTTGCCCGAATAGAATTAACAGCACCGTCAAAATAACGAAGAAACATGATGTTTTGATGGTTGTTTTGATTTGTTAAATCTGGAACGAAGACTGGTAACGATAGTTGATGAAAAAGTTGAAAAAATGAAAACCAGTCGAAGTATTGCGTACTACGTCATCAATGTTTGTGACAGCTTGGATAAAAGCTAGTCAGAGTGGACCACGAACACAACTTGCCCATTCGGGAAGACAAAATTGATTTATTACTTGTCAAACAGTAATTTGACTTGTCCTGGACTACGGGCAAGTGGGTTATCGTGAAGACTGCATAATTCTTATTAAACTCTCGGAAGAAATTTTGCCTTAAATTTGCCTTTAGACCAGAATTTTTTTCATTTTGTACATTGTTTCATTGTACATTCGGTTAAAAATGTTGTTAACTTAACATGAAATACTATTTACCCGTATGAATTTGATATTTGTAGTTTAAATGTCTGATGGTAGTTTTAAGATTAATAGGAAATCATGTTGGATGTCATTGATCTGTTGTGATGCATACATTATATATAATTTGATAAACTTGTTATCTATTTACCTATAGAAAGTTTCAGTGTAATTTTTGCATGCTATTGTTTTAATCATAACCATCAGGGTAATTTCTGGGATTAAAATTTAAGTTTGTTTGCCCTTTACCGACTGACCCGAGATTTGGCCGCCAACTCAAAAAAAATTATTTAAAAAATTGGATCAAGATTTTTTTTTATTTTCGTATCGCGACTTGGTGTCTTTCCTTGGTTAAATATTTGCGCTACTTTGGGGTTCAATCACGTAAAGTCTCAATATAATAAAGAGGTCTAAAGACCTCAATTCTGCAATACAACTATGCATTCTATTAAAATTTCCACACAAAAATAAAATATTTTTCCTACCTACCTACCCATCTCTAAAATCTAGGGTCGGTAAAGGGCAAACAAAGACTCAATTCAACCTATCCCAAGGCGGAAGTTGCACCCACTATCTCCAGACCTGGAGATGAGCATTTGTCTTTTGACAAATGTTGAAATCACAGGAGATTGAATTAATATGCTATAATCTTTTATCTGCCTTCCTTTTGTAGGTCATGCAATTAAAACTAGCGGCATCACCTAAAACGCCAAATACCTCAACCTCTTCATCTAGTCCCAGAACAACAAGCAAAGCTGACGACGATGATTATATTGACGACGACGATGATGACATTGAAGACCCTGAAAGTTTGAATCGAACTTTGTCGGAGATTATCGAAGGGAAACGTAGTAGTACTAGCTTGATAGCGATTCTGAATCGAGAAAACTCAGACTGTGATAGTATCCAATCTAGTAGCTCCGAAGCTTCCAGCAGTGGACAGAAAGTGGTGAAAAGTAATTCATTCAAAGGTTCTAAGTTAAATGACACCGATAGACTCTCAAGTGTTGACGAGACTTCTAATATATCTGATGAGACTGGTTCCGTGAATTGCTCTCGAGTTAATGGCCAGGAAGAAAATGGTGCAATAGACCAGTCTGAAAATAGGACAGACGCCCAGACTGGTTTAACAAGTGATAGTAAAAATAGTGCAATTGTTGGAACACAGTCTAGCACAAAGATTCCTGAAAACAATTTTATGAATGGTGAACTGACTTCGGACTCTATACAAACTAGTGATGATAATGAAAACGTTGTAACGAAGTTAACTAAGCATAAAAATGTTGAGCCGCCTAAAACAACAAGCAATTGTGAAGGTGCAACAATATGATGTCTTAAACCCACCTCAATATTTTTTTGTGTATGATATTTTGTTATTGTAGGACAACATTAACTTGACATTCTTAAATATTTTAACATTTCAGCAAGTTATGGTCCGCAAAATAAGGAAGATCTACGTTCAGTATATATGACGGACCGACTTGACGAGATCGGTTATTGTGAAAAGAGTGGCGACGATTAATGAGTGTCGGGTCAATGTTGTCTAATTATTTAATATGTTTACTGTTGTCTTAGTGTTTGTTCTGTTCTGTTTATATCGCTATTTTGGAATGTTTAAAAAATATATTTAAATTACAAACAAAATATGTTAATAAAATATAATTTCATAAAAGTACTAAAATACAGTCTATAGGAAACATAGTTCATTTAATTTAGAATTTCACAGACATTTTTGATTATCACAATTCATATAAATATTATGAGCCCTTTTTCATTTCCATGAGTTCTGCTCCAACATTACCATAACGTCGCAATTCACGAAACTCATCAACAACATTGTCAATAAAGACATTTTTATGTTAATGTTATTTTTCACATCATGAAATTTTTAGATACATTATTACCAGTATGGAAAGGCCTCTATTACCAAGCTGTTATGGTTGCCGACTTCAAATCGCTCGCCCCACATTACTGCGAGGTTCAAATCCCACCCACAGTATAGAATTTGCGTATGAAGAAGCTTTTTAACTAACTTATGGTAGATTAGTGGTCTTCCTCCACCCTAATAACTTGAAAAGTCACTACATGGTGTTAAAATACCAGCTTGGTGACAGTCTTCACAATAACCCACTTGCCCGAAGTCTGGGACAAGTAAAATCACTGTTGGACAAGTAAAAAATCCATTTCGTCTGCCTGAACGGGCAAGTCGTGTTCTTGGTCTGGTCTGACTAGCTTTTATCCATGCCGTCACAAAAATTGATGACGTAGTATGCAATTCTTCAACTGGTTTTAATTTCTTTTTCAATTTTGTTTATATAACAACACTTTTTCATCAACTATTGTTACCAGTCTTCGTTTCCGATTGAACAAATGAAAACAACCATCAAAACATCATGTTTCTTTGTTATTTTGACGGTGCTGTTAATTTTATTCGGGCAAGTGAAAGTGAATGCGGGCAAGTGGAAATTGCAAGCTGTCTGCCTGAATGGGCAAGTCCTTGAATAATAATCATGAAGACTGTAGTCATCTTCAGTGTTTAAATTTCTGAAAAGGATATCCAGGTTATATTTTGTCCTTGTCAAACTTTATTCAGTCTTAGAATGTGATTAAGACATCTTTACAATGAAGGGTATTTATTTTCTTGTTAACGGACACAAGTATTGCGATGCTACACACATACTGTGGTATATAAATACAGTCAGATCTTTTTTATTTGACAATCTAATATCCGAATACTCGGTATCATCCGACATAAACATCGGATCCCGATGAATCTTTATATGCACATCGAATTGAAATGGGCTATTTGAAAACCATGTATTAATCGAAACAAAATTTCTGACCCAATGAATTTGACTGAATGAGGTCCGACTGTTTATTAAGAGGTAAAGTGTTGATGGATACCAGGGTACTCGGATATGGACATTCATAAATTCATAAAAAATTTCCAATCTTCTGCAAGATTTTCGTGTTTGGCGACTAGCAATATTAAATGATATTTTGAGATCACAATTCCGGTAATAGTGCATTTTTTGTTCGTA
This sequence comes from Mactromeris polynyma, assembly GCA_032209605.1. Taxonomy (NCBI): domain Eukaryota; kingdom Metazoa; phylum Mollusca; class Bivalvia; order Venerida; family Mactridae; genus Mactromeris; species Mactromeris polynyma. The sequence goes on from JASFXZ010000023.1 coordinate 10,904,235, forward strand.
GTCATAGTTATTGTATGTTTAAATGTGTAGATGTCTTTATGTCACATTTATCTTTGTGATATATTTATGGTTATTGTTCTTTCCATAGCGGCCAAATGTACAAACGAAGAGGAAAGAATATAGTTATATTTTTGTCATAAAATGTTGACTTATATTTTGAATTGATGTATAATGACTGACAATGCTCACATACAGGGTGTTACAAAAGTTTGTTCACAAAGTTTGAATTTTGATAAAATGAAACAATGCTGTGTACACTGGCTTTATATCGCATAAATGAAAACTGCTGCCTTTTTCATGAATATCTGTTTTATATTGAACTCTCCTCAGAACTATTGTTATATAACGACGTAAATTCAAACTTTGTGAACGAACTTTGTAACACCCTATATACAGTTGGTAGATTTAAGTTTCTTGTTATCAAGGTCATTGAATTACAGTTGTGCTGGTAATATTCATTTGGTGTTGAATCCTGTCATTAAATATTAATCTAATAAAGTTTATATATACATGTAGTAAAACCTCACTAATATGACCTCCCTTGGGACCCTAACAAACTGGTCAAACCACCCTTGGGATCCTAGAAAACTGGTCTTTTTATTGATGTAGTCTTAATATTGAGGTTGAATACAGAGTTAAACAGTGAAAATGGACTTGAAAATTGTGTTCTTAATTTCGAGGTGGTTTTATTATTGAGGTGGACTTTAAGTGAGGTTTTACAGTGTTTGTTGACAAACTACCATAGTTTACCAGGGGCTTTTTTCAAAAACGTTTAAGTCTGAACCTCATACTTAGACTTTAAAGTGCTCAATGTTCCTTTTGCTTACACATTTTAATGAAAATTGGCGAAAGTGTGGAGTGGGTAACTACAATTATTCAGGCGAAATTTCATTTGTTTAGATTAAATGAAAACGAAAGGCTGGAAAACATAATGTTTGCAAATTTAAAGTCTAAGGCGGAGTTTCAGTCTTAAAATGTTTGAGAATTAGGCACCACATGTTCTTGTCACAAATAGTATGATTATCTGTATATTCCACATTGAATGTTGCACTTTTGTGTCGGAAATTATATAAGTTTCTGTGCTTACTTTCCAAAGCAACACCCTTAAGGAGGCACTAATGTTTGTTGTTGTTGAAAGGTTGTTGCTTTAGAGAGGTTAAATTGATAGCGACTTCTGTATACAGGAAAAATTGATACTGTTGTTAAATATAAATTCAATATTGAACTATTTCATTGTTCGTTTTTTTGTTTACATGGGCATGAAATATTCAGTTTGTTTACCTCTAAAGTTGTGTGTTTATACTTCTTGCACCAGCAACCCTTCTTAGTCTTTATGATCCATGGAAAGATGACTAATGTTTTTTTATTACGGTCATCTATTTGTTTGGAAAAATTGTCGAACCTGACAAATTCAAACCTCTCCATTCATTGGTATTTCTTTCATGAATGGTATTTTAAATACGTTAGATTTTGGGTTCAATGCTCATGTTCATTCGACTTTGACATACAAAAATACTGGTTTATTCACTTTTAAGTTCTAAATAAGTAAACAAAGAGTCAGCTAAACAACATTCACGGTACAACATAACAGAAGTTGGTGCTGAAGAGAGACGCTCTAGACAGGTTGTACTGTATTGTTTTAACAAAATGTTTCCTTCCCTTACCATGTCGACTGGCAGGAGATATTGATCAATAGTATGCATTGTATTAATACTCATTTCCATGTTTCCAAGCCTCTTTCCTCTCAATTTCTGTACTTGTCATCAGAGCTAACCTGCCATTACAAGTTCCGGTTGTTTTTAAAAAATTCAGGATACAGTAAAACCTCAATAATAAGACCATCCTTGGGACCCTAGAATACTGGTCTTCTTATCGATGTAGTCTTAATATTGAGGTTGAATAAAAAGCAGAACAGGGAAACTGGATATGAAAATTGTGTTCTAAATTTTGAGTCGGTCTTATTATTGAGGTGGTCTTTAAGTGAGATTTTACTGTATCTCAATACTCAACTTTTATTGTAATGAGCAATTGTATTAGTAAGCACCATTGAAAGAAGTCTGTCCAAGTATTATTAATCCTGTTTGAACGTGCTGTTGTAATCCAGCAATTTGATACAAAATGTGGGGTTAGCTTTTTTGACCGGTACATGTTTCAAAAAATCATCGGATGCATCCATCATATCACAAAAAGAGCATGTTATACTTTATACATGTATATGAAATAAATACTTATATTCTCTCTAACATTGGACACAATGTCATAGTTTTGTTACATAATATTCAACTAATTTGATGACTAAATAAACAATGCAAGAACTATCAAATTATTGTTCTTTTTATCTCTGCTCAGCTTTTGTTATCACTCGTATGTCTGTCCGTCCGTACACACTTACCTTAACTTCTTCTCCTGCTAAACCACTTGGCCAACTTTGAGCAAAGTTCACAGAAATATTCCTTATGCGGTCCCCTTGCCAAATTGCTCCAAGAATTCTATTCCATGCTGAACTCTGGTTGCCATAGCAATGGAAAGGAAAAAATTAAATACCTTCTTGTTTATGTTCTCTATTTCACACATCGACCTTCCTACATGACAAAGTTGTGCCTTGAATGTGTATTCATGATACACAGTATGGCAAACACCACTTTGATATGACGTTCAGGGTTTCCTCTAGGTGCTGAATCGTGACCAGATTTTACCATTTTATAGCCCAATTACATATAATTTAGAGAAAATTTGACCGGTTTCCCATATGGGCGACGCCTCCAGAAGAATGTTAGTCATATTAGATTTTTGGAGGATAGTGCATGATACAGGACAGCCTCAGTTCCAGAAGCACCCCTGGTTCTTTTACGTCCTCGGTGTAAAGCATCATACACGGGACCTCGATTTTTAAAGTCTCGTCCGAAAGACTGTTAGTACGGTCAGTGATGGAGCGGGGAATCGAACCAGCGATCCCTGAATTACAAGTCCAGCGCGTTACCACTGGACCACGGATCCGCTACTAAGAATCTTGTGGGTCAAAATGTGGCTTTTGGGAAATTCCAAGGGTCAACTCCAGGGTCAAATGGAACCCCTGAAGTTGTCAATTGCTTGCAGAATATTAAGCTGGAAACCAGATAAGGTAAATAATTGAAATATTAGCTGTTGAAAACTACAAAGACTCGACTATACAAATCATACTGGATAGCAAACAACACAAATTTCCAAATTTTATTCATCAGCAGATCATAGACATTTTAGTAAAAAGACTGCAAAAATATGTCGATATAAATTAATATCTGGAATGAAATCCCCCAAAAAAGTAAATTGTCACCTAAATATATTAGCATAAAAATATAGCTTATTTTATACAAATAATAATGTTGAGTAGACATAAGATTATCAGAAATACATTGAGCATTTTATACATTTATTTTAAATTAAAAAAACAATCGTATATGGCGTGTCAACCTCTGTTAATCCCATAACAATTAAACTACACACCAGCAATGAATTGATTAGTAAATTCAAATGCTACCACTAGATGAGATTCGGCCACTACAGATCTACAAGTTAAGCTATCTTGGCCGTTGATGATTTACCAACTTGATTTTATTCCTGGGTAATTTATCAAACAAAAGCAGACCTGCTGCACGTTCTATGGCATCTATTGGAGTCAAAAATGTCTTCAAAGGAATGTCTTCTTTTATGGCTTGATTTGGAAGCAAGAATGATAATAATTCAAACTCTCCAGCATTTGTTTCTATTGCAATCACTTTGAAGAAATGGGTTGGCACGGCAACATTACGTTGACCAATCACTTCATACTTGACGTACATCTTCCCATCTGCTTCTTTCCTGTAAAAAATCCACATAAATGGTAATCAATACATTGTTGTTTGCCACAAAAATAGAATTAGTCACTAAACATTCAAATACTAGGCACAAAATGTTCACACAATCTGTAAATCGCTACATGTTCCCAGTGGAAATACAACCACCTGAGAAATATACTGTTGCCAAATCAATGAGAATATAAAATAGATGTGAACAAATTGGACTACATTTAAAATAGCATTTTTGTTGTTTAAAGAGACTGAAACATGCATTTAGTATTATTTTTCGTTGTTACACAAGATATACTCTCATGCGCAGATTCAGAGGGGGGGGGGGGAATGGAGATCCGGACCCCCCTTGAGATTTTGGGAGAAATAGGGTTGTCTGTACGTAATTCTAGATCAAGCAGGGGTCCCAAATTCAAGGGCCTCACTGTTTTCTGACCAAAATTAGTGTATTACATTACAAGAAAATGCATTGCATTGCAAAAATCTAGTGACCCCAAAGGCCGACTTTGATCCTCTGCCTAACCAGCAGCTGGACTCCCCAGTAGAAACTTGCTGTATCCGAACATGTATGACACCAATCTTGAATGGAAAAACCATCATCGCTATAATGCAGCACTGTTGACATTTATTTGTCCGCACATCAATAAAATGGTTTAATATTCTCACCTGGGTAAATACAAAGGCCCAGTACAAACATATGTATTTCTATTCTTCCTTGCAATACTGCGAACATATTTCTCTAAACTGTTCCATATTCCTCTGTTGAATCCCTCACCAACCTAGAACAATAGACAACATTCAACTGAACATGACAAAAGGAAGACTATCCACCTTTATACAGTTGCCTATATGGTAAGACATTCAAGTTTACTGTTCTTTGTGAGATAATGAAACATCTTATGAGCATTGTTCAGTTCTACAAAAGTATGGTGCCGTTAGATTGACTGCGAATATGTGTGTATGAACTTTCTGGACCGATCCATGTCAGTTTAGGTAAGGAAATGCTCTTGTGTATAAAGATATAACTGCTGTCTATCAAAACAGAACCTTGGCTTTTCTCCGACGAGCTTACGGACAAACACGAACATTTCAATACACCTATTTTGAAATGAAATGGTCCAGATTATATATTCATACGTTCGCGGTTAATAAAACCGTGCTATAGACTTACAATTGTTACAATATATACATTAAAATTGTGACAATGACATGAAGCTTAGACAGGTCTATTCAGACACTGACATTACCCGTGATATCATCATTCAGTTTCACCCACCAGAGCTTTTCTAGGGTTGTTGGGAAAATGTTCCCTGGTCAAAGTGGCACTGTTTTATGGTAAATTGTCTAAATTAGGAAAATGTATCAACATTTAATTTTAAACAGATCTGGATATAACTAATATTACTTCATATTTCTAGTTTTACAGATATTGCAGACAATGAAGTGATAAATTAATTGTAACTTTTAGATGATCTGGACAGATTATTGCCATATTAATTTTTTCATAAACAAAATCAATCGGTTTCAATTGGAATTTTTCCCATTACGTGTATAAAGAGATTGGGGGGAAATGGGCCCCATTTTGCCCTTGTGACTGCTAGAAAAATCCCTGCCAGTAAGTTTCTTGCTGAAACAGGAAAACCAGATGATATAATCTATCTTATTATGTTTAAATTCAAAATTAACAATTTATCAAAGTTAGAGCTACGTTTAATTTTATAGTTATAGATCTACAACCTCCGAATTTCCACACCTCTCACACTTCTTTTTCGTTGATGTATGTTTACATTTTTATACAGTACTGATGCTAGATTCTACCAAATTACATGTAGATCACTTAAACGGGCCCAACTCAAGATATATGTTTCTATGGAAACACAACACGAACAAACCTGTGGAGAAATATTACTCAGAGAAAATGTTTGATCCATAGCTTGCTGACTGTGTCTGTGATTTCCTGCAGCTGCCATATGCCCTCTGTCGTAACCACTGTATTTATAGTCCTTAAGGGTACTCCGAAATTTGTCGTGTATTTTCTTATCTTCGAAGAAATTTGAATACTTTCGATCCACATTTTGTTTAGAAGGCAATTGGTTTGGAGTTAAATGTTCGAACACCCAATGCGGGTTTCTGTTTCTCTTGTCATATGCTAAAACATAACTATCGAATGTTCGCACATTGTCAAGCGATGGAAATCCATATTTCATTATTTGATCCACGCTTGAAATTGGCGCGCCTCCCGAACTCGGAATTAGCGTAGATGCTTGGATATTCCAGGGGAAGTAATTCTCGCTCTCTAGCTCGCCGTCAGAAGGTCGAGTTTTCAACCTTTCGTATTTTGCGCCCAAATATGCCCCGATACCAATTGAACACGCTGAGATAAGTGGTAATATATTTCCTCGGCACATGTTCATGATTAAAATAAATCAGATGACGGGTAAGAATTTCTGATGTATTTATATCCGATCTACGCATATAAGCACAACAACAAATCCGATCACACGAGCAATATTTTACAGTAACACCGGCGGAACTTGTAATGGACCATTGTATAAATCCTGATAGGGTAATTACACTTTAATTTCGATTCAATAAACTGACTATTTTCGTCAAGTTTGTAACAGAACACCTAAAGTTATCAATATTATTTATATAATGATGCAATTCCGTGTGTAGCATGTTAAAGTTGTATGCATAACATAATGAACTAGCCCATCCTTTCTCAAAATAACTACCTTAACAGTTGAACTCGTCTGTTCGGGAAGTTTCACAATCAGGATAAATTCGGAAATTCCCGGTTACATCTTCACTATTTTAAGATACTCTATACGCGCAGTATGGCTTCAACAAGCAGAGGGTTAGTTCTCATAGTACAGTTGTTTCTAAATGACTGAATTGTTCCATTTGATTCGTTCAGTCACGGTATAAAAATGTAAACAAGTGCTATAGTTGTCGGATTAAGCTGTTTCGGGGATAGTGAGGAATTTATTGCATAAAATCTGTAATTCATTTCGACATGTTCTGTCTTCCATCGAAGTAAACTGGTCATTCAACTCAAACCTTATTTAGTGATGTGGGGTATCACGGATGACTAGTTAGCTTGGGCAGTAGAGTGCGGTACAAATGTTTAGAGGGTCGTGGGTTCGAGTTGCACTTTTTCCTATTGATTTATACAGGGGTATCCGTAACTCGCGTGTTAAGAGTCCTGAGCCGATAATATTACCCAGTAACTTAAGCACAATCACCCAGCCACAGATCATGTATGAATAATCATAGTTATTAAGTTATGTAAATAAATAATAATAAATTCTTTATTTTCAGAAGGAATACATAGTTCTCACATACATGTACAATATTTACCTCCCTTGTTCTGAATTGTCATCCATTTTGATAGGCGAATTTCCTTGAAGTTTATGGGGAATATAATGTAAACGATGATAAACTAATCTGATATATAAAAAATAACTTATAAATTCATTATGCTAATGTGGGCATTTGCCTTGGTAAATTAGAAAAAAAGTGGTCACATTCAAATTATTTCGGTATTTTTCTCAATTATCTCATATATTTGGAAATTACTCCTATAAGGGCTTAGTTTTGCCTATCAAAATGGCCGACAGTTAATGACAAGGGAGGTAAATTTTGTAGAAGTGGGAACTATGCATTAAGGTTAACAATAAATTGTACATCTTATTTCCAATATGGCCTTCTATTAGTATTAACAAGATAAACATGCACAAACAAACAAGCATTCACACATGCACAAACAATAAATTGTACAAGTATATCATGTATTAACATCAGGATCTAAATTAGATTATTAAAAACTACAAAAGTTAAGATGATCTGAAAATAAAAAGTTAAGGGAAATACCATCCTCCCAGAGCACAGCTACTTCTGACAATTTCCGTATATTACCGGCCATAGCCCATAAGTCGATCTCGGCTATAAGTCGAGGGTGTAGTTTTGTCTGTAAAAAGGGAAATTAGGCTTACTCCTTCCATAAGTCGAGTGGGGGGACTTAGTCAAGAAACAAGCAGACTAAATTTGCTTTTATCCCTTTGTGTGCTTAAGTCATAGTCATAAAGTACTGTTCTATCTTTGCTTCTTTACTGTTACAGAAAGGTCAATATAGCTTGCCCAGAGCATCCGGATACTCCACTAGTGGAAGATTATCATGCTGGTGATATGATATGTCCAGAATGTGGACTGGTTGTCGGTGATAGGTCAGTATGAGTAATCCTTAGTATTATGAATTTTTTTATGACCTACACAGTTTGAAATTTTATTAACAATTAGTCTGTCAGTCCTGTTCCGACTTATATTGCTGCGATACTACCTTGCATTAGAAGTTGGTAAGTCGGACATACTAGTAAATTTTTGGGGCAGATAGTCAAGCAGACTACCTGCTTAGAAAAGATATTGTTGAACCCTCACCTGTCTGCCCTTGTTTTTAGAATGAGTTATCAATGAATATTTGTTGAAACTAAGGTAGTTTCAGATATCCATTGAATATTTCATTCATTCATAATCATTCATTCTTGGAGTGAAGCTCTTAACTGCATGTACACTTCAAATTATAGGACTATTGATGGTGTATATCAGTCAATGGTTTCGTATTCATAAAATTTGTTGAACACATTAATTTATTGTGAATGATTGATCATTTTACCAGTGTCATTGTGTACAATTACATGTGTTTGTATACAGGGTTGTAGACGTTGGCACAGAATGGAGAACTTTCAGTAATGAAAAGGATACAAAAGATCCATCAAGAGTAGGAGCCGCTGAGGTAAGGGGTTTGCTTAGTTAATGTAAGTTACTGTAATGTACTGAAATGTCTGCAAATACTCGACAGTGTTTCATATTTTTCATGACAACATTTACACTGCTATTATATGCAGAATATAATCTACATATAGAAGGCAAATTGTTGTGGCTATTTCATAGGAAGAGAACCGTGAAAATCACAAACTTAAAATATCTTGTAGTATGTTTACAGTGTGTCATATTATATTGCATTTCCATTATCAAAGTGTTAGTTTTCTCTTGTGGATGTAAATATATGAAACAAGTTCATTAACACAAATGTAACTTGGGAGAGTGTGCTAATACATTGGCTACATGTGCAGTGAAATGGCAGAAAGCAGTACCCAATATGTTATATAAGGCTAGATTCTTGTATAAATACTTTGAATATACACTTCATAACAGTGGTTCCATTGACCCTGGAGTTGACCCTTTCACCCCTGGAATTTTTAAAAAGACACATTTTGATCCACAGAATTTTGGCTGAAGAGTAATTTTTTTTCTAAATTACATGTAATTTGGCTATAAAATGGTTAAATCAGGTAAAAAATATTAAAATGACCCCCGAGATTCAGCCCCTTGTGCAACCCCTGCTTTAGGAGAAACAAATTCTTCAGGTTTATTGTCTCGTAGTCGTAATCATATGCTGTCTTTTATTTTCTCTTTCATACAGAATCCTCTCTTAGCAGGTAGTGACCTCTCTACAATGATCGCTATAGATCCGAAAGATTCTCAGACGGATGAGTTTGGTAAGCCAATGTACAGAAATCGTCGTACTGTAAGTTGATTTATGATATTTGTCAATTATCCTACTAGATAATTGGTTACCATAACTGATTCCATACAAACATGTTTGAATGATGTTGATTTTTTGTTCATTAGATGTGTTTATGTAAATGATACGAGCATGTCCTAAATAAATGAAGACTTCGTTTTTCCCCTTTCATGATTACCTTAGATAGATTTATTTCAACATAAAATGTACAATTTACATGGCAATATAAAATTAAGACATATCTTTAGTAACAACAATATGTGTGAATCGATAAAGTCATATCAATCAACATTATATGTTTTAAGGATAACTCAAAAAAGAGTACAAGTAAAAACTCTTATTTCCATTGTGGTCCTTAATATATAGTATTGTGTGACATAGGAAGAATTTTAAGCTATAAATAAAGTTGTCACAGTCAGTTAATTAAAGAAAGACATTGTGTTACATGTTTATAAACAAATAGATAAAACAATGAAACAAAAAGTTATCTCTGACAGGAATTATGGATGAAAAATCTAATCAAATAAAATTTAACAATGTATTAGGTTACAAATTATAAAACTGTTAAAAGGAAAGACAATACATTAAATTTAAGCTCGTCTTAAATAGTGTTTTTTTTACTATGCATTTGAACGAAGAAATACTTTTGGCATACCTTTCAGCTTGTAAGCTTACAGATTGTTTACTGTTATTTCAAAGTGAATAAATCAGTAGTTTTGATGTCATTGTTGAGGGAACATTAGTATTGAAATAAAAAAATAACATAATTAACATATGTCAAGTACCATTCATGAAAGAAATACCAATTGATGGAGTTGTATTGGTTTGTCAGGTTTATCAACATTTGTCAACAAATAAGACGACAATAAATTAAATACAAATGTAGTAGGTCTCTTTCCTCTAAATGCATAGGAATTAGTATAGTCTTGCACTGAACCCTCGATATAGACTAAGAAGGGTTACTGGTGTGTGAAGCATAAACAGTTAACACACAACTTCAAACATAGACAAGCTGAATATTTGATGCCCGTGTAAACACAGAACAAATAATAATTAGTTCAGTATTGAACAATCCGTACATCTTTTGAAACAAGTTATTATGAGCGCTGTTTACTTAGAATGTATTTGATTAGAAACTATATTATTTTAAAATTATGGTTAAAAAATAATTACAGTATGCTGATTGTGGTGAGATGCCAGTTGTGACTATCTTCAAAGTAAACACTGTACTCTGTGTCAAATATTAGAAACACTATTCTGAATATCAATTTATATTGTTGTGCATTCATTTGTAGATGAACAGTGCAGACAGAGCATTAACCAATGCATTCAGAGAGATTACACAAATGGCCGACAGACTGAATCTTCCTAAGATGGTTTCTGTAAGTTGATGTACATGTTATATATACATTAATTAGGCCTTATCAAGAACATGTTTGATTAGCCACACCCTATCTACCCATGAAAATGGCCCCTACTCGAGAACATTTTTGAAGGAAATATTAATAGTTAACACTAGTATGGCTAAAAATTTAATGAAAAATTGATAACCTGCCTACCTACCCCCCTGAATTATGCTGGGTAGGCTTATGCCAAGCAAACAATTTTTGTCGAGCTCACTTGCAACAATGGCAGTCTTGTGTATACATGTGCGTCCGGATTTTCTTTGTCCGGACCATTACTCTGTCACTCATTGGAGGATTTTCAAATGACTTGGCACAAATCTGCACCATGATTAGACGAGTGTGCAAGACCCGTGTCCGTAGCTCAAAGGTCAAGGTGGCACTTAGAGGTCAAATGTCAAAAATGGGTATACATGTAGATATCTTTGTCCGGACCATCACTCTGAAGACTCTGATATTTATTGGGGGATTTTCAAATAACTTGACACAAATGTTCACCATGATGAGAGGGCATGTGGCACGCAAGACCCGTGTCTGTAGCTCAAAGGTCAAGGTCACACTTGGAGGTCAAACATTGAAAAATGTGTCTAAAACATATTTTCCGGACTAGAACACTGTTATTTATTGTGGGATCTTTAAATTACTTGGCACAAATGTTCACCATGATAAGACGGCATGTTGCGCGCAAGACTCATGTTTGTAAAATGAGCCTTGAGATTCAGCACCTAGTGGAACCCCCTGTATTAGGTTTTCTGATAATCCGTTCTCTCATTTTTCCAGGACAGAGCAAACACGTTATTTAAGCAGGTGAATGATACTAAGTCACTGAAAGGTCGAAGTAACGATGCTGTTTGTTCAGCTTGTATGTACATTGCTTGCCGACAGGAAGGTGTTCCTAGAACATTTAAAGGTAATGTATATCAATATAGACTGGTTATATCAATATAGGCTGGTTGTATCAATATAGACTGGTTGTATCAATATAGACTGGTTGTATCAATATAGACTGGTTGTATCAATATAGACTGGTTGTATCAATATAGGCTTGTTGTATCAATATAGACTGGTTGTATCAATATAGACTGGTTGTTTCAATATAGACTGGTTGTATCAATATAGACTAGTTGTATCAATATAGACTGGTTGTATCAATATATACTGGTTGTATCAATATAGACTGGTTATATCAATATAGACTGGTTGTTTCAATATAGACTGGTTTTATCAATATAGACTGGTTATATCAATATAGACTGGTTATATTAATGTATCAATATATAGACTGGTTATATCAATATAGACTGGTTATTTCAATGGTTATATCAATATAGACTGGTTATTTCAATATAGACTGGTTAAGTATGATGTAGGCTTAGAGTATTTATATAGAATTAATGTACATTTTGAGTAAAGAATTTCTGACGTGACATCGTCTTTTTGTAGTTTACTTTTTGCATTTTGTTCTTAATATTGGAATTGCTATAAAAAAAAGTTTGGTTTCGATATTTTTGGTATTAATAGACACTTTAAAAATGTATCTGTTAGAAAAAGTAAAAATATGAAAAAGAATATGCTAGTGCTAACTCGGCGCGTAGGTTCGGATAGAAAATACTGGTATCGGACACTTGTATATGCAGTTTTGAGAAGCCTGTAAGAAAAGTGCAGTGCTGTGTTGTAGACTAAATCTGCTTGAAGACAATTACCACCGATTTTCTCATATGTATAACTGAGAATATTTTGTCATATAAATTAGACTGTGTACCTTTTATGGATTAAAGGCTTATTGATTGCTACAGTAATATTCCTCATTATAAAGCGCGACATATTGTAATATTCCTGTTGATTGTATTCCAGAAATATGTGCTGTATCAAAAGTATCAAAGAAAGAGATTGGTCGAGTTTTTAAACTTATCTTGAAGACTCTGGAAACGAACGTAGAGCTTATCACCACTGGAGATTTTATGGTAAAATTTATGTCGTTTTTTTTCCTATTATTGAATAGAACAGAAAAGTTCAATTCCTTATCTCGTTCAATAGCTTGATAACAGCAATTGGCTTGATAATTCAAGAAAATGGCTTGTTTAATTAGTACTGTAAAATATCTAAATTGCATCCAATTTCACTGGCATAGGAAAATAATATGAAATAAATATAATGAACAGTGTCTCTCTAGATTGGTGAAACTCTTTCTCTTTCGCTTGGTTTGCTGTCTATGAATGTCATGTTTTTTATGCTATATGTATTTTGTACTAAAGTAAAACCTCACTTAAAGACCATCTTAATAATAAGACCACCTCAATAACAAGACCACCACAATAATAAGACCACCTCATGCTTAAGAACAGAATTTTCAAGTCTATTTTCACTGCTAAGCAATTAAGACCACCTCAATATAAAGACCAGTTTTCAAGGGTACCAATGATGGTCTTATTATTGAGATGTTACTGTAGTTCGAATAATAGAATCAAGATGATGTATCCTATGCTCGATCTTTTTTAGTATGATATTTATAAACATTTTTACTATGTTGCTGCTTTTTTCAGTCAAGATTCTGTTCAAATTTGAGTTTGTCAGCGAAAATTCAGAAGGCTGCCACATATATTGCTAGAAAAGCTGTTGACATGTATTTAGTCCCAGGGTAAGTCTACACTGCGTCTTACCACTTACTTTCATATTAGCAAACTACAGTTGTATATCGTTCATTCGAATTCATCAGTTCCGAGATTTTATTTCGAATAACACATGATTTCGAATAGCCCTTTTTAATTAATTTTATGTACCAAAGAAGACGCATTGTGACTTGATATTTATTTTGGTTGATACCAAGTATTTAGATAGAAGGTTGTCGAATAAAAAAGGTCTGACTGTATTAAAGTTAATTTAAGTTATATGATTATTCTAGATGGAAAGGTATAGTAATCTTTAAAATTCAATAAAAATGTTGGAATTTTGGTTTTTACTTTCATTCCTAGTTTCTGTGACTTTCATTCCTAGGTTTTTGGTATACATTGCCTATCATTATTTTGTTCTTAATCTGTTACAGACGAAGTCCAGTGTCTGTCGCTGCGGCTGCTATATATATGGCATCTCAAGCTTCGGATGATAAGAAAACACAGAAAGGTACATACTTGATTACATGTTACAGGGTGGTTTCGACCCTGGGGAATTGACCTGTCTCCAGCTGTAAATCAAGGATATAGTTGACCAATATTAGGATTATATTTTAGTAGTTAATACAATTAAATAAATGAATTCACTCAAATGCATTTTTACCGGAGGTTCAATCGAAGTTTAATTTTAGATTCCAAAAATAAAGTGTTGTTTAAAGATTGAATTGTTGATGAAGCCCAGATTGATTGTCTGGCAATATAATGCTATCAAGTAGAACAAAGCCTTGTCCTGCTATCTTTTAGTTGTTGCGATACATTCACTGAAAACATTTATCATTTCAGAAATTGGAGATATTGCTGGCGTTGCCGAGGTTACTATCAGACAAGCGTATAAACTAATGTACCCGAAGGCACACGAATTGTTTCCTGAAGATTTCAAGTTTGCTACTTCAATAGATCAGCTACCTACGCAGTGAATGGGATCATGGAACTGTGTATATTTGATCTTTGTGTTGTGACAACAATCAAGTGTAGACATCGACCACCTAGCAAGCTAAAATCTGATTACTGGGTGTTCGGTTACAATTTCATCTAATTGTTGACACACTTTTTGAGAGCATGCTCTATATGGACTTGTCCTAAACATGCATCATGTGCAATTTGCATGCAGTAAATGTTTTTGTTCTAATGATCTGGCTGTTTAGTGGGGCCTACTTTTCCCTACTGTTTTACCTGCTCCCTTCTTTTTCTTGAAAGAGCTCTACTAACTCTCCTTTTTTTTAAAATCCGAGGCGTTGACTCAAAATATTTATTTCACTTGCATGAAGCAGAGGTTTTATCATGGAGAATGTGCAGTGCAGTGAATTTTTCCCATTTTTGATATTACAAAGGAATCATCCTTACTATCCCTTCTTTTAGGCAATTCTATCCCTACTTTTGCCCTACTTTTTAAAACAAAATAGTCCTACTTTATCCCTACTTTTTGAAAAAAGGTAAGTAGACAGCCTGAATGGTTTATCGATCTACACTATGAATGATTGAACTGACATAAGGGACCACAGTTGTTGATCGACTGGGTTGTGATTTAAGGGAAGAACGCAGTATTGAACTTGCATTTTATGAACATAATTATTTTGCTTACTCTTTGAATCTTATGTATTTCAGTAGCCAATGATCGTCAAGGCCCCATTTCATTTTACACTTCTCTCAGTGCCACCCGTTCATTGTAAACTATTAATGTTGTATTATTTTTGTGTAGTCTAACTATTTAAGAAGCAATACTTTGCAAAATAACTCAATAATGAATTTTAACACAGAATATTGACAATTTATTTGACTATGCACAGTGGTTAGCTGTATTATGTTTATATTGTAGGAAAAGTTCTCCTGTTAATGTGTACTGTATTTTTATAAGTCAATGCAGATATACTTTTGATTTTTGGTAATTGTTGTATTCATAAAATAAATCGGATGAAAACGATTGTTTCAGTGTTGTGCTGTTGCTTTTCAAATTCTCCGATATAACAGTCTCTATCAATTCACATCCTGTGTACGGCAAACAAGAACTCGAACCGGAACATGCCAACATTATGCACTTCTCTTCATAGTGTTGCTTTCATTGAATTCCGGTTGGTGATTGCAAAGAAATAGCGTGAATGTGGGACAGATGCACGCACCATCGCCCAGACAAAGTGGAGGCTATATGCCCCCTCCGTCTGGGACCATAAAAAACAAAAGCTATGAAAATGTACTAATGTTGGACTAGCATGAAGAATAAATATGAAATAAATTGCATCACAATTAGCAGGTCGAAGGGTGAAAGTGTAAACTACAATATAACCGCATTTTAAGACCATCTCAATAATAAATTGACCTAAAAATTAAGAACACAATTTTCATGTCCATTTTCACTGTTGTGTTCTTTATTCAATCTCAATATGAAGAGTCCCAAGGGTGGTCTTATTATTGAGGTTTTACTGTAGTCTACTTGTATACATAAAAAAGCAGATGGACTTATTTTGCTTTCACCCCTCGGGATAGTTCGTAAGCAAACTGGCTAAAAATGAAGCTGGTTTTATGGTAAAAACAAAATAAGCATTGGTTTCTTTGTTTTAATAGTAAGTCTTAAACATTCTAGTTATTTAAACAGTTAATACTTAAAAATAATGACTATGTAATAAAAAATACGGGGAGCATAAAAGTTACGAGTAATGTTCTTCAAGCTTCTATACAGTACAGCACCATCAATGGGTCAAGTGTTCCTCAGCAATGATATGTAACTTACAAACACAATTTTAAAACAGATTCGAGTCGTACAAAACTTGGTGTATGCAAGGATTTACTAACATAAATCTATTAAGTTAGTTTATCATAAGGAACTAAAAAATATATTATTCATGATTTTTTTTTGTAGTAGTTATGGCTCTTGTTAAAAAAAATGCTTCTAACATTTTAGTCTTCATTAGGTTAATAAACAACAACAACGAAAATGATGTCAACGTCATGTGAAGCTCACTAGGGAAGAAACAGTGCAATGGTAAGCCGTCTTGATTGATGGGCTAACCCAGTTCACCATGTTTACTGGTCATTGGAAACATGTGTATAGATAGTTCCAAAATTTACAATATTTTCCTCCCTTTTTCTGAATAATCAGCCATATTGATAGGCAAAATTCTTAAAGTTTATCGGGAAAATAAAATCAAATATAAAAGTAAAGTGTCGATGTATTATAGTGTCGCCCCTATTTAAAGGGCCAGCCAATTCTGACTTATGAGACACCTACTTTCAGAGCACATTTACTTCCCGATTCCTATCCTTCACTGCCAGGCATCGGGCAGGTAGGGGCACAGTAACCATTATTTAACTTGCTTGCGACTCACCAACCGTCCATAAAAGAACGGACCCCTACCGGGATTCGAACCTTCGACCTCCCGCTCCCAAGGCGGATGCCTTAACCGCTCAGCCACAGGAGACAGTATATATAAAAAACATATTCATTGTGCTCATGTGGGCAGATGGCTCAGAAATTTGAAATGGCTAGTTTGTGTGGAAATCACATTATCATTGGGGGATACTAGCGCAGTCAATAATGTCATGCTTGATAACTTATATCCACATACATAAAAACAACACAAAAATAGACACAAACACAATAAAAAATATCACAAAGCCAGCCTGGGAAGGACGGGAATCCAGATTCAAAGGGCGTGTCTTTAATGGTGCAAGAGTTCTCTCCCATTGTGTCATAATAGCCTTCCTAGCCCCTTTCCATGCCCCTGGTCCATGTAGTCTGTATTGATATGGTGTACAGGGTCCAAATATACACTTGAACGCTAACGCTGGGTCTGTGAAGAGCAACTTCTCTGTAAAATAAAAGAAGCCGAACATGTGTATGAGCTTGTATAATTTACATCAAAAAAGAGAGAAACTAGAAATGTGTCCATAGGACAAAGATGCCCCTACTTCCAGCCTTTGTCACAAAAGCAAATGCTATTTTTCTACTCATATTTTAGGTAATTTCTAAAATCAAAGGGTGGTAACTCGCGGTGACATGAGCGGTATGACTGGTTATCGAACCTGGACGAGATATTATGCCCACAAACATTTTCACCAAGTAAGGTGAAGATCAGATTAAAACTGTTTGACTTAGAGAGCAGACAAGGCTAATTTTGCCAATTTTGGATCATTCAAGGGCCATAATTCAGAAGTGCCTGGGGGGGATGTGGCTGGTTATCGAACTTGGCCGAGATATTATGCCCACAAACATTTTCACAAAGTTTGGTAATGATCGGATGCTAACTCCTTGACTTAGAGAGCAGAAACCATGTGGACGCCGCCAGCCTACCGGCCCGTGCGTCCACCCGCCCGTCGCGGGTGTTCCCATAATACGTCCCGTTTTTCAAACGGGCGTATAAAAAGTCAGAAGGCTATCCATTATTCAGTAGTCGAAAATCTGTTAAAATTCAAGAACTTACTGATATTTGGTGAGCACCCGGTAAGTGTGGCTAGCTCATCTTGGAATGGAACATAGTCAACTTGTATTGTATGACGTTGTGATTTTACATATGCCTTTGACATCTGATCCTTCTTCGCACGTATGTCATTCCACATGTCTGCCTTACTTGGTAAAGAAACATCTCCCTACAATATACACTCAAGTTGTAGATACAATATGACTATAGCACTCGATCTACCTGATGCTGAACGATTTAATTTATTCTCCTTGAACAAGTGGGATTTCCAGTATTGCTATTTTTAGATACTTGTCACCACAGATGTTCAGCTTATACTAACTAAACACAAGTGATGTCAACGAATATTCGGACATTCGAATATTCGATAAAATATATGTTTGCAATATAAATCTGAATGCATGTGTATTAAATTTTAATGACCGGGATTATCGCATTGAATTACTTTTTACAGGTGACAATAATATCTACATGTGTTAATTCACTTAATTGACACATCATGTTGTATATTTGGGGACAAGAGAGGTAATTATATTATAACACTCTGGTGATAATACTGAGGCCCTGAAATTATTATTCGGGGGGGGGGGGGATTTTACAAATTGAGTGATCAGCTTTAAACACAAAATTGATAAGCATAAAGTTAAACTTCTAATTTCAAATGTACATGTATTATTATTAAATAAGAAGGTCGAATGTTCAAATATTCGTTCGGAAGGTTGATCGATTATTCGAATACCAAAATTGCCATTCGTTGACATCCATACTAAATCCATGTAATAACGTTTAACTGATTAATCTTTATAAGGACTTTTTTGGATATTAAATTGATTTTGTCGTACAAGTTGCATGAGCAGAGCCATTGTTAAACCAAGGGCTTGAAATGAAAATATTATTTTATACAGGAATTATGGAATCATTTTTAAGCTAGATGTAAGATGTGCCCATAGGACATAATATATGCCCCAGCATTATTGATTGGAAACTATTTTTTTAAGTTCAAACAGGGCCATAACTCCTACAAAAATATGTGCCAAATATGAATTGAATCCATCCATCCTTTCAAGAGTTATTGATTGGAAACCAAACTTATGCACGGACAGACGAATGGACAGGGGTAACAGTTTATGCACCTACCCAATTTGTCAAATGGCGGGAGATAAAAATAATCAAATTCACCACAAAAGCACAAAATAAAAAGATAATTACCTTGAACACTCTTGTAGCTAACCTACATTGTAATTCACAAATTGGCATAATGGCCCCTATCGGTTGGAAACAACCAATGACAGCCAGTGTAGATTTCTCTAAATCTGGAGGGAATTCATATTTGAACAAATTCACCTCATTATTATACACGTCAATCACAGATTTGTCTAAAAAAGGAAAACCGAACACATAGCCTGTACCCAAAAAGACAACATCGATATTGTCTTCATAAGATCCATCGTCAAATTTCACTCCCGTCTCGGTGAATTCCGCAACATTGCTCTTGACCGTAACAGCCCCGCTAATAATTCTGTTAGGCAAGTCATCATTTACTGTTGGATGCTGTTGAAAGACTCGGTGGTCTGGCTTTAATGCATACAATTCATGGTCAAATTTAGCATTTAGCTTGTATTCCGTGAAGCTGGATAATAAATTTGGAAACAGCCCTTTCAGAAATGTAAAAAACCGATTTAGATACAACATATCTACTGGTAGACCATGGTCGGCCACTCGATTCAATACCCAGGAGCCTCTTCGGGTACTCAAAAACACCTGAAAGATAGACAGCAGATAACAATACCTCGCAGTAAAAAACTTTTCATGGATCAATATTTAAATTTTCCTTCCATATTTTAACTTGATAATCTGACCACATCGTACAGAAGGCCGACTTTCTTCACAACAGATACCGAGGATCCACTGTAAATATCATTTTGTGTAATTATTACGGGTATCCAACATGCTACTTGTTAGTCTCTGGCCATATGATACCAGTATAAACATACTCAAAATATGGCATGGTATAGAGGCCTAAAAATACTTAAGACCATGGATGCAAAATACACAAAGAATTTTTACCTCTTTAGTTGTAATTAATAAAATTAAAACAAGTTTCCTTATTGAAGTATTCTCAATCCTGAGGTTGGATAAAGAGCAAAACAGTCAAATCGGACTTGAAGATTTTGAGGTGGTCTAATTACTGAGGTGGTCTTTATGTGAGGTTTTACTGTAAAGTAATAGTAAAACTAGCGTACCTGCGAGGCTACACCACTCAATTCCACAGCAGCGTCACCACCGGAGTTACCTATACCAATAATAACTATCCTCTTATTTTCATAACCATTACATTGTTTGTAGTCATGGGTATGTATAACCTTACCTTTGAATCTGAAATTTAAAATAACTATCAAAATAATTATAGCCTGATTGCCAATTATTACTGATATTACTACTGATTGCCAATTATTACTGATATTACTACTGATTGCCAATTATTACTGATATTACTACTGATTGCCAATTATAACTGATATTACTACTGATTGCCAATTATTACTGATATTACTACTGATTGCCAATTATTACTGATATTACTACTGATTGCCAATTATTACTGATATTACTACTGATTGCCAATTATTACTGATATTACTACTGATTGCCAATTATAACTGATATTACTACTGATTGCCAATTATTACTGATATTACTACTGATTGCCAATTATTACTGTATTACTGATATTACTACTGATTGCCAATTATTACTGATATTACTACTGATTACCAATTATTATTGATATTACTACTGATTGCCAATTATAACTGATATTACTACTGATTGCCAATTATTACTGATATTACTACTTATTGCCAATTATAACTGATATTACTACTGCTTGCCAATTATAACAGATATTACTACTGAGTGCCAATTATAACTGATAAAACTACTGATTGCCAATTATAACTGATATTACTACTGATTGCCAATTATAACAGATATTACTACTGATTGCCAATTATTACAGATATTACTACTGATTGCCAATTATTACTGATATTACTACTGATTGCCAATTATTACTGATATTACTACTGATTGCCAAGTATAACTGATATTACTACTGATTGCCAATTATTACAGATATTACTACTGATTGCCAATTATTACTGATATTACTACTGATTGCCAATTATTACTGATATTACTACTGATTGCCAAGTATAACTGATATTACTACTGATTGCCAAGTATAACTGATATTACTACTGATTGCCAATTATTACTGATATTACTACTGATTGCCAAGTATAACTGATATTACTACAGATTGCCAATTATTACTGATATTACTACTGATTGCCAAGTATAACTGATATTACTACAGATTGCCAATTATTACTGATATTACTACTGATTGCCAATTATTACTGATATTACTAATTACTACTGATTGCCAATTATTACTGATATTACTACTGATTGCTAATTATAACTGATATTACTACTGATTGCCAATTATAACAAATATTACTACTGATTGCCAATTATTACAGATATTACTACTGATTGCCAATTATTACTGATATTACTACTGATTGCCAATTATTACTGATATTACTACTGATTGCCAAGTATAACTGATATTACTACTGATTGCCAAGTATAACTGATATTACTACTGATTGCCAATTATTACTGATATTACTACTGATTGCCAATTATTACTGATATTACTAATTACTACTGATTGCCAATTATTACTGATATTACTAATTACTACTGATTGCCAATTATTACTGATAATACTACTGATTGCCTATTAGGCCTAAAAAATATGTTTGTTTGTGGGTTCATGTCCCCAAAAAAATAGGGTAGGTAGGTAGGGATTTTTTTGCAGATTTTCAAATGAAGCAAATTAAACATAGATTTAAATGAATATGTTAAAAGACAAAAGCCCATTCCCTTTTAACACGGATGATGTTTAATCAAGCTGAAATACTCGTTAAGCGTCTAATTACTGGTCAGATAAGTCAAATGCAGCTGTATGAACGAATCAAAGAGTAAAGTGAAGTATATATTTACTTGTCTAGACCAGGAAATGTCGGAACATTAACATCAGCATGGTGTCCGGTGCAAAGTAGAACAGCATGGTAAACCAATTCTTCTGTATTGCCTGAAATTATCACATAAATATCGCCCATTTCATCAAAAGTCGATGAGCAAATCAAATGAAAGTTAAAAGAAAACCACATTTCTCAACTGCAAATTTAACAACAGTGTGGTCACTTTAAGAGAACAGCTAAACAACCTGTATTTATCAGAGAGTTCAATGTCTCCTTTGAGCCACTTTGAAATCTCTCCAGAATACACCCTTTCACAAATGCAAATTTTGGCTGTTGCTGAGAAGGTGGATGCCCCAAAGAGGTTAAACAGGTAGAAATATTTATGGGGAAAATGAAGAGAGGCTGTCACTAAAGAGAGAGGCTGTCACTCTAGAGAGAGGCTGTCACTCAAGAGAGAGGCTGTCACTCACGAGAGAGGCTGTCACTCAAGAGAGAGGCTGTCACTCAAGAGAGAGGATGTCACTCAAGAGAGAGGCTGTCACTCAAGAGAGGCTGTCACTCAAGAGAGAGGCTGTCACTCAAGAGAGAGGATGTCACACAAGAGAGAGGCTGTCACTCAATAGAGAGGCTGTCACTCAATAGAGAGGCTGTCACTCAAGAGAGAGGCTGTCACTCAAGAGAGACGATGTCACTCAAGAGAGAGGATGTCACTCAAGAGAGAGGCTGCCACTAAAGAGAGGTTGCCACTCAAGAGAGAGGCTGTCACTAAAGAGAGGATGACACACAAGAGAGAGGCTGTCACTAAAGAGAGGATGACACACAAGAGAGAGGATGTCACTCAAGAGAGAGGATGTCACTAAAGAGAGGATGACACACAAGAGAGAGGATGTCACTCAAGAGAGAGGATGTCACTAAAGAGAGGATGACACACAAGAGAGAGGATGTCACTCAAGAGAGAGGCTGACACACAAGCGAGAGGATGTCACTCAAGAGAGAGGATGTCACTAAAGAGAGGCTGCCACTCAAGAGAGAGGCTGTCACTAAAGAGAGACTGACACTAAAGAGAGAGGCTGTCACTAAAGAGAGGCTGACACTCAAGAGAGAGGCTGTCACTAAAGAGAGGATGACACAGAAGAGAGAGGATGTCACTCAAGAGAGAGGCTGACACACAAGAGAGAGGATGTCACCCAAGAGAGAGGCTGTCACTAAAGAGAGGCTGCCACTCAAGAGAGAGGCTGTCACTAAAGAGAGGCAGACACTCAAGAGAGAGGCTGTCACTAAAGAGAGGCTGACACTCAAGAGAGAGGATGTCACTAAAGAGAGGCTGAGACTCAAGAGAGAGGCTGTCACTAAAGAGAGGCTGACACTCAAGAGAAAGGATTCACTAAAGAGAGGCTGACACTGAAGAGAGAGGCTGTCACTAAAGAGAAGCTGACACTCAAGAGAGAGGCTGTCACTAACGAGAGGCTGACACTCAAGAGAGAGGCTGTCACTAAAGAGAGGCTGACACTCAAGAGAAAGGCTGTCACTAAAGAGAGGCTGTCACTCAAGAGAGAGGCTGTCACTAAATAGAGACTGACACTCAAGAGAGAGGCTGTCACTAAAGAGAGGCTGACACTCAAGAGAGAGGCTGTCACTAAATAGAGACTGACACTCAAGAGAGAGGATGTCACTAAAGAGAGGCTGACACTCAAGAGAGAGGCTGTCACTAAATAGAGACTGACACTCAAGAGAGAGGCTGTCACTAAAGAGAGGCTGACACTCAAGAGAGAGGCTGTCACTAAAGAGAGGCTGACACTCAAGAGAGAGGATGTCACTAAAGAGAGGCTGACACTCAAGAGAGAGGCTGTCACTAAATAGAGACTGACACTCAAGAGAGAGGCTGTCACTAAAGAGAGGCTGTCACTCAAGAGAGAGGCTGACACTCAAGAGAGGCTGTCACTAAAGAGAGGCTGACACTCAAGAGAGAGGATGTCACTAAAGAGAGGCTGTCACTAAAGAGAGGCTGTCACTAAAGAGAGACTGACACTCAAGAGAGAGGCTGACACTAAAGAGAGGCTGTCACTAAAGAGAGGCTGACACTCAAGAGAGGCTGTCACTAAAGAGAGGCTGACACTCAAGAGAAAGGATTCACTAAAGAGAGGCTGACACTCAAGAGAGAGGCTGTCACTAAAGAGAAGCTGACACTCAAGAGAGAGGCTGTCATAAAGAGAGGCTGACACTCAAGAGAGAGGCTGTCACTAAAGAGAGGCTGACACTCAAGAGAGGATGTCACTGAAGAAAGGCTGACACTCAAGAGAGAGGCTGTCACTAAAGAGAGGCTGTCACTCAAGAGAGAGGCTGTCACTAAAGAGAGGCTGACCCTCCAGTGAGAGGCTGTCACTAAAGAGAAGCTGACACTCAAGAGAGAGGATGTCACTAAAGAGAGGCTGACCCTCCAGTGAGAGGCTGTCACTAAAGAGAAGCTGACACTCAAGAGAGAGGAGGTCACTAAAGAGAGGCTGACCCTCCAGTGAGAGGCTGTCACTAAAGAGAAGCTGACACTCAAGAGAGAGGATGTCACTAAAGAGAGGCTGACCCTCCAGTGAGAGGCTGTCACTAAAGAGAAGCTGACACTCAAGAGAGAGGATGTCACTAAAGAGAGGCTGACACTCAAGAGAGAGGCTGTCACTAAAGAGAGGCTGACACTCAAGAGAGAGGCTGTCACTAAAGAGAGGCAGACACTCAAGAGAGGCTGTCACTAAAGAGAGGCTGACACTCAAGAGAGAGGCTGTCACTAAAGAGAGGCTGACACTCAAGAGAGAGGCTGTCACTAAAGAGAGGCTGACACTCAAGAGAGGATGTCACTAAAGAAAGGCTGACACTCAAGAGAGAGGCTGTCACTAAAGAGAGGCTGACCACTCAAGAGAGAGGCTGTCACTAAAGAGAGGCTGACCCTCCAGTGAGTGTCACTCAAGAGAGACAGTCACTCAAGGGAGGCAGTCACTCAAGAGTGTTTCACTGTGGTATTATCAACCGTAACTACATTTTACATTACTATTGTACATCTAGTTTAACCATAGTTTATTTTTCAATCACAAGTCATCAAACCAACCCAGGCCATATTAACACTGCAAACAACCTTACTTTACAGTCAATAAATAAGTTTTGGTTAAAAATACAAACCTTTAACATTGTCCTTAGCAGTAATACACCATCTACCAGTGCTGGCAAAATCTGAGTTCTTCTTTACTGAAATAATCTACAATATAAAATACTGACAGTGACTAACATCTTCACAATATCTCTTTACATAAGTCCTTCAAGGTACATAGTCTTATTTTTTGACAACATATCTTTAGTCATAAACATGAAAAAATCAACATTAGTTGCTTTTATACAGATGTACTCTACAATACTGCATTGTCACTTTTCTTACATGTTTCGAAGTTCTACTGAATATGAATACAATAATAACTATAACAGACTGGCTTTATAACATTATCCAGAATGTGTTCCAAAATGAGGTTTTAAGTCCAACCTGCTGTGGTGAGGGGAAAGTAGTCAGTAGTCAATGACCATTACCATTTGGCCAAATGTAATACATACCAAGATTTTTTTTGGTTCATTTTTACTGCCGAATTTCTGCTGATTCTTCCAGCAAAAATGCCTCCATTTTAAAAAAAAAAGCATTTTCCCCCAAAAAGTAAAAAAATCATAATTTTTGTTTACTGATTTATTTTACCATCCTGAAAAGAGCACTTGAGTTGAAGACGAAAAAGTAATAAAATATTCAGCAAAAGAGGAAAATTAAAACATTTATATATATTTGTATATGTAAAATAACCATGCTCTTATTTTCCCAAATTTGGGACTTATCGCACATATTTTCCCAATTGAAAAGTCACAGGCAAAAAAAATCACTGATACCTCATGCTGAAACTTGATATGTTTTCTCAAGTTGAACTGTTTATCATACAGATGGAAATACCGTTGAACATATCGGTTATGCATGAAGATTGGGTACTCGGCCGGTATGGGGAAATCACTGTAACACATTATCTCCTTGCTTGTATTGATGACCTGAAAAAACGTACATACAGTCAATTACTAATAAATCATTTAACTAGAATAGTATAGAAGCATTCCTATTTAAAACCTGTGTTTACAAAGAGCCAAATATGTCTTTGAGTCTGACAATTCCAGTAAAAATACATTCTGTCTGGTAAAAAATCAATATTTTTATTATAAACAAGGAAATATTATTTTTGTCTGGTAAAGGTTCTGTTTGGCAAAGACTATTCAAATGAAAATGGTTCATGAAAAAAAGATTTTAATTAGTGAACATAATAAGTAATTAATAAAATTCTCCTCATGTTTTGACAAAATATTCTTAATTGTGTGTAACTCAAAAGACCGTCATGTAGTCATTTGAAAATGTACCTATTTAGGGGTCTAATTCCTCGCCCTAGAGCCAAGCATTTAGTCTAAATCCCCACAATGGGAGATGCTATTTCCCCACTTCAGGGATCAAGTAAACATCCAGCCAAAGTCTACATCCACGTCCCAGAATCATAAATGGTGTGTCAAATTCTCATCCGTTGAGAAGTCATGTGTATCCCGCCACCCCATAGGGGCAAAACAGTGATAAGTACATAAATTATCAAAGCATTAAACACATCATTCATATAAGATGAATGAGAAGGAAAGTCAAAATTTCTTACAGTAGATTTCATCACTGAAGCCTGGCCAGGCTTCACTTCATCCTTGTAATTCCATAACCCACCAATTTCATCTGAACGTTCATAGCAGACCGGTTCCAGTCCTTCGTCTAGACAACATTTGATGGCTGTAAGACCACTGGCCCCAGCACCTATGATAGCAACCTTCATAGTGACAAGTTATGGACAACAGCAGACAAACATGTACACAATCTGAAAGTAAAATGGATAGAGCATTATGTCAACATCCACTTAACAGATTAACCCTTTGCTAACTCAATATAAACCCCCAGTATGTTTACTGACAGTTCCAAAGCTGTACATAGCTGTGTGGTTATTATTTACTATTTCTGTTCTTAAATGTATTAAGTTCCCCTTTCCCCATGTGCAGTTCCTTGACTCGATATAATATTCATGTTCTGTTCTCCTCTTCCGGCCCATTGTCACTGACTTTATTGGCTTGTCCTATGGTGTATTCCATCCATTCAATTCCTCACCCCCCTTCTTGTCTCCAGAACTTCTAAATGGTTGCTTTTGATAGTCAGTCAGACAATTCCTTACTTTCCCATCCCCATACATGTTTACCCTTGCAACTCCTCAATCTCCTAATGTTTCATAGACTGAACATTGTTTCCCTAGGATCTGTGAGAGGAGGCATTGCCTTGTGAATGTAGCATTCCCTGAAACTTCTTGCCCTCTCTTCAACCATGTATTCCATACCTATAAGGTCCTCAAAGTTTGAGTCTGAGACAGATCTAAATAGAGATATTTGGTGAAATGTGGGCCAGAATGATGTCATACAGACAATTTCAATAGCCAGTGTATATATGACTCTTACATACAGGGGCGTTATTCATAAACATTTTAAGACTGAACTGAGACTTAAAATTTGCAAATATTACCAGGCTTTCGTTTTCATTTTAAATAAATGAATGAAATTTTGTCTGAACACTAATGATACTGTTGTTATCCAATGTACATGTTTGCCAATTAATATAAAAACCTATGCTGTTATTACAACATTTTATTGAGAGCAAAATAAAAAAAGTCTAAGTCTGAGTTTCAGTCTTAAAATGTTTGTGAATAAGGCCTCTGGTATAAGTGTGTATTATTTTGTGATGGGGAAATGATTTTATCTTGAATAATGGTTGAGAATACAGATATTGTACTCTGTGATGTATACGGTATAGATTGTAGGAGTGACACAGAGACAGTGCTGACAATCATGAATGTACAATAAATTACATAAGGCCTAAACAAAATCTGTGTTTCGGGTAACCCGACCCTACCTGTCGAAAAAACCCGACCCTAGAGTTTTTTACGACCCTGGAGAATTGTTTTTTCGATTTTCAATTGTTTTTGAAAAAAAAAAAAAAATACTTTGTCCCTACCCTACCTAGTATTTTTGAGACCGTAACCCTAAACACAGATATTTTTTTTTTTTACCTTAAATGTCTCAATTATACAATGTCCAAGTCTGTACTCTATGGAAAAGAGTCATTACTTTAACTGCTATAGCCTTGATTTATTAATAACCACACTGGAGGACAGACTCATAAAACGTATGCATAAATAGTACAGAATTCTATCATAAGTATCATCAGATATATTATGCACAATAATTTTATACTTTTACCTAAACCAATACCATGCCATAGGGAAAAAGAAAATACAGTCAAATCTCAATAACAAGAACACCGAGTCAGTCAACCTTTGTGAGGTGATCCGATTATCAAGTTAAATATAGTTCTAAGAAAAAAGTAAAAGTGGTCTATGCGGCTCTGTTCCCTAACGTATGTACCCTTCAACCTCCTCAAGTGCCTTATGTTTTATGGATCGTTCTTTTCCCGGGGGGTCTGTGTGGGGAGACACTGTCTTATGTATGTGGCGTTCCCTGTAGCAACTTATTCTCTCTCTATTATGAAAATTTGATCTTTTTACTGATGTGGTCTTAATTTAAGGTGGTCTTTAAATGGGGTTTTACTGCGTTAAGTCATCAAATGAATGTTTATTGTCAGACTACCAACCTAAATATCTGTCTGTAAAGATCATGGCTCAATAGAGAAAAGTGATAATTTATTCAGAATAAAGATCTGTGTCTGAGTGACTAAAGCATGTAATAATTAACCTGTGATGTTTCCAATATAATCGTCTGTATGATGAGATACACACATTAATGTGGAATCTAAGTTATTTTTTAAACAACATGTATCATAATGGTAATCGCACCAGTTCAAGTTCAACACCAGTTGATTCTGGGAGAATTTGTTTTTTGGGTCTATTTCCCCACCCTAGAGACAAGCATTTTGTCTTAATCCCCACAGTGGAAGATGCTAATTCCCCACTTACGAGATCTATTAAAATTCCGACCAGTCTATTTCCCGGGACCTGGAATCATAAAGTGTGTCAAATTCCCACTTGTTGGGAGGTCATGTGTATCTTTACTGCCCCCCTCCCCCTGAAGTGCATAAATTATCAAAAGTCATGTATATCCCCCCCCCAAGTAATATTTTCATGGAATTAGGTTTCTAAGGATAGAGTGGTGTATTACTGTGTATTGCCTCGGTCACATCAAGCTCCCAGCATACAGATTTCCCCTGGGCTTTAAGTACATTAACTTTACATACAGTTCCCCAAGACAGACATAGGACCCATATATGGCACCCATATTGGTCCAAAATTTCATGCGGGACCGCATTGCATGCCGTGCGATTATCCACAGGCTCTCAGGCTGCTTGCAAGACTTATAGGGCCCTTATCTGCCCGAGAGCTGCCCTGTGTTCAGTAAATTGAAGGTGTTTACGGCTAACGTTCTGCAACGGTTGCAATTGGTTCCCCGTGTGGTGTGTATGTGATACGACGGGTCTGGGATACAAAACAGTTTCAAAATATTTCCAACTGTAAGCCGTAACTGAATGCAGGGCTGGTATCGATTGTGCAGCCATGAAGGGGTCCACAGGCAAACATATACAACTATTCTGACTAAACTAAAATGAGCTTTTACTGCAGACAAACTGTGCACAACAGGTATAAATGTGAATATAAGCAAGATGTCACGTACCTAAATTATGATAATGTGTCAGTCAACTGACATCCAAATGCGTACAAGGAAAGGTATTACTATATTAACGGTTATATAAAAGTCAATTAAATTCACAATTAACGATGACATCCAAAGTCAAGATAACAATGCACAATAACATATCTTATTAATAGATAACTGATTTATCGTTAATCAACTGATAGTATTGTTCAGTAGCTAAGTTCATTTTAACAAAATTTTATAACAGCTCTCGTTTGACATTGTTTACCGGCACACTAGTTTCACTTTGAGCTATTGGTGATGCAGTCGGGAACCAGACGGGATCAGCTAGAGTACTTGTGTTGATGACATTCATTTGTTATCAGTGCAGAGAGCAACAGTTTTTCTGTACGTATTAATTATGTAAAGCATATCAAATAACAAACAGATCAATTCTTTTTTTTAATCAAAGAGGGGCATGTAAAGATATATTTAGCATCCCAAACCAATTATAATGCTAGTCCCGATTCGATATAGATTATGAACTGGGAGCAAGTGGCGTTTTATCATATCTATCAAATGCCTGCCGTCACAATTTAATTAATTTCATTGTAACAGACTGCATAGTTCTTCTGAAGTTATAAGTTCGTCATGTTGGAAAAAAATTCGTCCTAAATGCATTCCCAAAGCTTGTCAGGGTGTTGTTGTTGGTCGCTAAGTATCAGGGGCGTAGCCAATCTCCTACGCAGTGATCTCCCCTTATTGTTATTGTTGTACTGTTCGGGAAGATAACCGCTGCGTGGAGTTTGGGGCGTAGTGTGACTTATAAGAATCACTTGGGGGGGGGGGAGAAGTTCTGGATTCCCCTCCTGTTGTATCCGGGGTCTTCGCCTGTGGGAACCACATTCTCGTTAGGGAGGTATATTAGTGATATAAGGTATCTTGACAGGAGAGACTTATAAATCAAACATCTCTTTAATATCCCACCACAGTTGTATCTATGCTGGAAAACAAAGTCCTACACGGTCCCAGATCTATGGAAGCGTCAATTTCAAATGATGTAGAGCTAGTATACTCGTGTAAATGTTCGAGTTCGTGCATATGCCTGTGATGGTACTTCTCTTAAATTGCATCTAGTTCTACAACGTGCATTCTTTCTGCATTCGAGTATTTCTGTATGAATTTTTATGGAATAGGAAGCTGGGGGAACAGAGTTTAGGAAGTGGGCGGAGCGTCGATCGACTGATTTAAATGCATTTACCATGACCACGCCTATTCTAAATTATTTAATTACCAAAACCCAGAAAAATAACGTATGTTAGCAGCGTCCATGTAGTCACAATGAGTGCACGCACGTCAGATTTGGAGATGCGTTGAATAGGACTTCATCCCTAACTTTCTCTAATCTATATTTCATCGAATTTTCGACTTTAAACACTTTCATTTGACCGCGTCATATCAGAAAATGTGTGTCCCTGTTAGATAACGTAAGCCTTAGCTAATCATTGTAGAAACACATGATTCTCGAATCTCCCAGCTAAAAGTCTGCTTGCATGCGTAATATGCATCTAGATTATCGGCTAGACCATAGATCTAGCAAGCATTAACATATAATTATCCATGTTTGGTTATAATCTCAGCTTATTGTTTCAGCGCAGTCGTACTAACACGGTTTTACTATTTGCATATCAGTGTTGTGTAAACCAATCAAATCTTACGTTAACCACCAAGGCAATTTCTCTTCAACCGAACAACGTTTGTCACATTGACGCGGATTAGTTAAACCTGGGACCAATGTTAAACTGTCGATAAAGGGTACGTTACCTTACAGAAATCCATTTTCGATTCCGGAGTGACCAGCAATCGTAACATCTCGCAATTTTTAAGTTGCACAACAAATCTTAACCTTCAAGTATTGCGCCGACCATCTTTTTTCAAGATTTTTCTTGTTACACACTACGTCTTATTTGAGAGCATGCTCTATATGGACTTGTCCTCAATACACATCATTTGAAATATGCATGACGTTAACGTATTGTGCTAAATTTAGCAATCTATGTACAATATGATTAAATAGGCAGCGAGACAACATATCGACTGCACGTAATACGGTATTGAACTTCCTTTATGAACATTACTATTTTATTTACTCTTTGAACCACAGGAGATTGTCACGAGTTCTCTCCCTTTATCCATTCTATAGTATTATTATACTATATACACATATATAGAGTTCTCTCCCTTTATCACTTATATACGACAGAAGGAACCAAGGGATATAACTCTAGAATTGATAAAGGGAGAGGACTCGTGACAATCTCCTGTGCTTTGAATCTAATGTATTGCAAGTTGCAGGATCTAATGGTATTTATGGCTGCATTTCATTTAACTGTGACTTCTCAACAAATGCTGGTGTAAAATATTAGCATTGCATATTTTTTGTGTATCAAATCTATACAAGTCCTTGTTGAAGTTGCAAAAGGGTTCATATTTTATAAATGTTTACATGGGAAAATAAACTGAAAGTTTATTTTATTGTACACAATTATCTGCACATTCATATTACGTTTGTTTACATATTTATAAAGGAGTTACGACAGTGTTGCGTTGAGCCCTCGATACTACAGTGTACATTTTACACGAAGTTGATACATAAATACATTTGTACTTCGTATATTTGGTTTTTATTGTAATAAAAAGTAAATTGATGATCACATATCTCTTGCTTTTCAAATTCTTTGATAAACTGGCCAGAATGACTACACCTCTCTTGTATTGCAAAAACTGTTATTTTAATATACAAAAAAATGTACTAATGTAAGATAAGTTTTATTTTCATACAAGAAGCAGAAGTTAATGTTTTCATCTAATTAAAGCTAAAATGTAATACATAGTAAATGTATTATAAACATATCAGTCAAATAAATCTTGAGCAACAATTAAGCTTAACTGACTACTGAAGTTATTGCTATACATAGTAGTAGTACCTTTATTTTCATCTCATCATTGCACATACACAATATCACATACTATATAAACATAACATTTAAAACAGCACAATGCCATTCCATACGGAATTATAAGAGATGGACAATAACATATTTAAAAAAGAACACTAAAATAATCTGAGGACAATGCTCCAGTATCATTGAAGTAAAATTATACTTACTATACAAGCTAAAAGGTATGAATGCTAAGAAAAGTCAGTTGTTTAAAAAATAATGATTATAATATCCTGTACATACTTGTTAAAAGACTTTATCTACAAAGTAAAAAACGACGTCTATCTAAAATATTACGACAGGTTTTGGCACAATATCTAATCAATGTTGAATCTTGGTTGGAAAACAGTAAAACATATTTTTCATAATCCTGCTAATCCCTAAATAAATCGTTAAACAGTATCGCTTTAGAGTTTAAGTCTTCTCTAAAATCATCATAAACATAACAATTTAACATAACATGTAATTCACTTTCTACAGAAGTGTCATTACAAAAAGGACAAACTCAAGCCCTCATTACGTCCAGTCTCAATACGAATAGGGGCAATCTAATCTAATCTAATCTTACTGAAATATGTACAGTCTTAGTTTATTACGACCGTGCCCAGACGGACCTGTTATATTCTGTAAACTAGTATGCCATTCACATGCCATATATAGTCCAAACAAAATTCCGAACAAATCAGCCTGATTTTGACCTATGTGCATGTATACACGTATAATGAGCCAAATTACGGCGATCATATCAATTCATATATACTGTATGCATTGTTTTCTTCGATTGCTTGCTGAAAGCCGAAACTAAATATATATATATATAGCAAACTTATCATCTGCGAAACGATGCTAATAGAGATAAAAATGATTAAGTTAATTAGTCCGAGTAATACAAACATAAAATCAAACATATAACATAATAATGTACAGATAATTGAACTCAAATTCATGTTAAAATGTAATAAATTCAATTCCCAAAAATAATCTCCTACAGCATTCAACATTTATCCTAATTGACATATTGACAGAAACTCTAGATGACAAGCACACGGACATCAAAGTAACCTTGAATGAACATTACGTTCACAACTATTGTACCACAACATACACATCTCTCATTTGATGTTCCTGTCTGGTTTATACACATATAAACAGATAGTATTGAACGTATACCCTGTATCAGTTACACAATCACACAGCTTTTCAGACTAATTTTGACATGTAAGACACAATTAAGTCCAATCTGGGGTAAATTTTTCACGAATAATTAGTAAATACACACTCAGATCGGATGTAGAATTGTGGACATTTCTTCTAAAAGTTAATTTGTGCCTGTGGTACAAGTGGTGTAGACCCGTTAACGCCTGTAAAAACAGTACATTAGGGCAAATATATGCATCAATAAACACCAAACATTTTTTTCCAATATTACTATGTTCTCATCACATGCAAAGCAAATGATAATGACTTCCTTGATTAAAACTATTAACTGAAGTACACGTATTCATACACAAAATATGCAAGTATTTCAAAACAATGTTGAAGAAGAATGATGAAGTATACCATGTCAACCTTCATGAAGAAGACGGTAATAAACTTGAAACAATGTAAATAATTATTCACTTCTCAAATTTAGAAGCTCTTATTGATAAATGTTCATGTAAGTACTATTATAAGACATATTGGGATCAGGCATCTATGCAGTTGTGCACCATCAATTATACTAGTATTTCCCAACAGTGCTATGTAACTTACAAACACCGTTTTAAAACAGATTTGAGTCAGTCAACACAAACTTCAGGTAGGTGAGAATTTCAATTCCTTTTCCTTAGAGAAAATTTATTAAGATAGCTTAAAACTTGTTTAACATCTTACATCAACATACATACAAGCAACACACAAATAGACACAAACATGATAACAAATATCACAAAGCCATTCTTTGATGGACGGGAATCCAGATTCAAAGGACGTGTCTTTAATGGTGCAAGAGTTCTCTCCCATTGTGTCATAATAGCCTTCCTAGCGCCTTTCCATGCCCCTGGTCCATGGAGTCGGTATTGATATGGTGTACATGGTCCAAATATACACTTGAACGCTAACGCTGGGTCTGTGAAGAGCAACTTCTCTGTAAAATAAAAGAAGCCAAACACGTGTATCAGCTTAAAATAATTGTACATTAAGACTTATATACTTTTACTGTCACACCAAGACGACTATCAAACAAGTCAGCATGCCATTTAAGCTTGGTGCACATAATGAAGGTTAAGATTTGTTGTGCAACATACAAAAATGGCGAGATGTTACGATCGCTGGTCACTCCAGATCCATATTGGATATCGGTAAATTCACCGAAATTAAGTGGATCAAAAGGTTCACCATCTGCATCATGGTTACAACCGTTTCTCGGTTGAAGAGAAAAGGCCTTGGTGGTTACAATTCTATACTAAACAATATTTTTCTAAAAAAACTAGCTACTTGTAGACTCCATTTATGCTTCAGGAATATTGAGTCGATAAAAGAAACATATAATTAGATCAAGATCTTGCAGACTTTTTATATGTTTTTGGGAATGATACCAAAAATGACACGCTACCAATGCTGGTAAATTGTCTTAACTGGAAAAATAGAAACTGAGCATTTATTAAAAAGAACACTGATACACCTCATCTGGGTTAAATATATATGTATATATTGGTCCCAGACCACATCAATAGTTACATGCGTTATATACAGCACATAGTTTAATCATTTTAGACATTTAAATACAGCAAAAGTAAAATAGTGGCCAATGTGGAATTTCATTTTCAAATAAAAGACTGTTTACATTAGTAATAGATAGTTCCCACATTTACAATATTTACCTCTCTTTTTCTTAATTTGTGTTGGCCATATTGATAGTTTATAGGGAATATAATGTAAACGATGATAAACCAATCTATGGTGGCATATTACTGCCACCAGTTACTGTAGCATGATAGCGTTCGCTAATTGTTTCGTGTTAACCACTTAATTATTGCGATCATTATTTAGCTATCTAGTTAATATTCGTGATACATTTTCGGTAAGATAAATATTATAAGACTAGAAACAGGCTTGAAAGTGCACAGAACTGCCACCTCTTACCTTTTTATGATGTATTAACTAACGGGTTATCTAGTTATGGTTCGCGAATTTCACTTAATATGTAACATAATAAGTAGTTAACAAGATAAGATTCGTTATCTATAAATAGATTGATACAAACTAGTTATCTTGTTATTGTTCGCGAATTTCACTTAAGATTCACGTCACTACTTATTTGTAAATGCATATTTAGCTTCTAGATGTAACTATACCTCAGTTTTTTCAAGGGAAATCAGTAAGCAGAAAATTTGCCGAACAGTTCAAATTCAACATGGACTTACTGATGTTTGGAAAGCATCCATTAAGTTTGGCAAGTTCATCTTGGAATGGAACACAGTCAACTTGTAATGTATTACGTTGTG
Organism: Mactromeris polynyma; assembly: GCA_032209605.1. Lineage (NCBI taxonomy): Eukaryota > Metazoa > Mollusca > Bivalvia > Venerida > Mactridae > Mactromeris > Mactromeris polynyma. The sequence goes on from JASFXZ010000023.1 coordinate 10,940,394, forward strand.
AGTTTACCAATGCTTTTGACCTGTGATCCTTCTTCGCACGTATGTCATTCCACATGTCCGCCTTACTTGGTAAAGAAACATCACCCTAAAATATACATAGTTGTAGATGCATGTACAATATGAGTATAGCACACGATCTACCTGATGCTGAACGATTTAATTTATTCTCATTGAAGAAGTGGGATTTCCAGTATTTCTAAAACAGCCAACAAGAGTACTCGTCAAAAGGGAGTAAACTCATGACTATCTCCTGTTTTTCAGCATTTCTTTCACTATAGCCAACAAACGACATTAATAAAACTATTTGACTGCTGTGTTGGATGTTAGAGTAATTGGGTCGTACACGTTGCATGTGTATGCACAGCCGTGGCATTTATGTTGTTAAACAAGAATTTGTGACACTCATTTATAAATCACAGCTAAGTGTTAATTATTGTTTTGATTAATATAGACTCCACTTTCGCTTTCAAAGAGATAAATCTAGGCGCTCATTGGCTGTAGGAGAGACCGCAGAGCATGACGTCCCATTGGTCGTCCTCAGGCCCTCATTTGTAGCTTTAGTGAGGAAATGAGATAAATCAGATAGTTTTATATGTTGTATCTTTCAACTACATCCGACTAACTTAATGGCATACACATATCCATAAGTTTGATGCATTTAAAGCTGCACGGAAGACCATCCGTATAAGCAAGTTACATAATAACAATATTGCACTCAATTAGTTAATTCCAACGACACTGAAATCCTGAAGAATTTTCTGTTAAGTCATTAACACCAATGACAAAGTAATTTATAATATCACATATACATATGTATAAGACTTTCACGAGACTGCCAGTATTCTTAAGAGGTTTTGTTACTATAGGTCAAATACTTTTTGAGTTATGAACGTAATAAGTTTTGTGTGCTGGACAGCCTGACTAAATCTAGGTCTAAGTGCCCCCCCCCCCCCCGGGGAACATAAGTATATTGATATATTGATGTTGTATACAGGAATGATGGAGTCATATTAAAAAAATCATATTAACTATAAAACATAAAATTAAGAGATCATTACATGGAACACTCTTGATCGGAAATTAATTTTTAAGAGCCATAACTCCAACAAAAATTGGTGGATTGTAACCTTAATTAAAATTGACCTGTTTTTTATATATATCAAAAATGAATTGACTACATCCATTATGTCAAGAGTTATTGATCAGAAACCAAATGTTCACACGAACGAACGACAGGACAGACGGATGGACAGGGGTAACACTTAATGCCCCTTCACCAGACTTTCGAAAAGCAGGGGATAACATATTCAAATTAACCATCAAAACCAAAAAATTAAGAGATCATTACCTTGAACACTCTAGTAGCTAACCTAGATTGTAATTCCATAATTGGCATAAATGCCACAGCAACTTGGAAACAACCAATGACAGCCAACGTAGATTTCTCTAAATCTGGAGGGAATTCGTTTTTAAACAAATCTACCTCGTTATTCTTCACGTCAATTACAGATTTGTCCAAAAATGGAAAACCAAACACATAGCCTGTACCCAAAATGACAACATCAATGTTGTCTTCAAATGATCCATCGTCAAATTTCGCTCCCGTCTCGGTGAATTCCGCAACATTGCTCTTGACCTTCACAGCCCCACAAATAATTCTGTTAGGCAATTCATCATTTACTGTTCCTTGTTGTTCAAATAGTCGGTGTTTTGGCTTCAAAGCATACGACTCATGGTCACATTTTGCATTAACCTTGGATTCCATGTAGTTGTTTGCAACGTTTGGGAACATTCCTTTAATAAACTCGAAAAACCGATTGACAATCAACATATCGACCGGTAGACCACGATCAGATACTCGGTTTGATACCCATGTGCCTCTTCTGGTACTCAAAAAAATCTGAAAAAATGATAACAGAAAACACTGAGAGCAAAATACAGTTACAACTCACTTAAACATCTTCTTGACATTAAGATTGAATTGTCATGGTGCAGCATTTCTTTTATTTAACTTGTTAATTTTCGATTTCATTCAGAATTAAAGGTGGTGTTCACAAGTACAAACTATTTTTGAGTAACTATTAACTTTTAAATAAACAGATATCCAAAAGTAAACTTTATTTAAATCATACCTGCGACGCTACACGACTTAATTCCACGGCAGCGTCACCAGCAGAGTTACCTATACCAATAATCACTATCCTCTTATCTTCATAACCATTACAGTTTTTTAAGTCATGTGTGTGTAAAACCTTGCCTTTGAATCTGAAATATAAAATAACTATCAAATAAATCTAGCTTGATGGTCAAGAGAATGTTGACTAATTATTTGAATGATTTTCTTGGAAAAACAGTGTTGATATCTTATGAGGAGATGTTAGCTTGGTATTGGAGAGGCTCAAAGCCATGACCTTGACCTCTGGTTTGAGCAGAAAAAACAATTATCCAAAGCATTATCATTCCTGTCTGAAATCTGATATATTGTGTTGTGATGTAAAACTACCAAGGAAAAAAAATATTGAAATATTTAAAGTATTTGACACAGAAGTAGCGCAATAATCTAATGCAAATTGTTGATTCTAGTTGATATTGAGAAAACACCAACTGGCACCAGTGGTAGTCATTGCCAAAGCCAATTCAATACAATTATAGAACTATGAATAGAAACACACTCAAGTGAATAATTCAAAGAAACAAAAATGGTAATTTACAACACCTGACAAATCCAGAAATGTACGAATGCATTGCTTACGACGAGGTCTTCATCAAGAATGGATCTCTAAGTAACATCTTTACAGTTATAAAATTAAGTGTATTTGCTTATTATTAGTAGCAATCCCTTCGGCTTTCTGTTTGTCCTTTTTTCTCCTAGTTATCCCTTATGATCGGCCAGGCCGTTCCTTTCGCCCCTGTTCCTTTACGTATGTACCATAGAGCCTCCTCAAATGCTTTATGTTTTATGGATTGCTGTTTTTCCGAAGGTCTGTGTGGGGAGGCACTGTCTTATGTATGTGGCGTTCCTTGTACAATGTAGCAGCTATACATAGGAATACCCAACTTTGAAATCTTGGTAGGACCACCAAACTTCTGTAAGCCTATTGGATAGTTTCTTCACTTACAAATGTTATATCCCAGATGGGATTCAAACCTGCAGCGGTGAGGAGTAAGTGATTAGGGGTCAGCAAGCACAAACATGCGCCCACATATGCCCCAATTTTGTTGAGAAATGCAGCTGTATGACCACATATTGGAGTAATTTAAAGTATATATTTACCTGTCTAGACCAGGGAATGTCGGAACATGAACATCAGCATGGTGTCCAGTGCAAATGAGAACTGCATCGTAAACCAATTCTTCTGTTTTACCTAAAAACATCATATAAATATCTCAATTTTCATCAACATTTCCAAGCAATACAAATGTAATACTAGGAAGTTTAACTTAAATCACAATGCTTTACAACATCGATCTCGTTTAAAGAGAAAAGACACTAAAACAATGTCAGTTATGATATACAGTGGCAGTGTGCATATTTCAGATGTTGTTGAGAGGTTGTTGTCCTAATAAGTTTAACTGGTAGAAACGTTTAGTACGGGAATGATAATGTTACTAAACATAGGTGTTGCTCTAGAGAGGGTCTCTCAGGAAAGGATGAACTATGATCGATGCTAATAAGATGTACGAACAAAGTTCCAAGTTTTTTTTCAACCAGTGCATGTTCATCCATTAGCACGATGACATTTCTCTATGAATCAGGGGTGTCAAAATGCCTAATACAGTAAAACTTCGAAACCTCGAACTGCCGTCTGACACAGCAATTAGTTCGAGCCATCTATTGTTCGAGGCATCTACGTACGGTATACGTGTATATTTACGAACTCACTGTCACCGGCATATGCTGAACACCTGGCTTTGGTTTGTTGTTTGTGTTTTCATACTGAATGCACGTCGCTCAATAGTCATATCATTAATCATAGTAATAATAATTAAAAAGAAATTAGAGGAAAACAAAAAAGTGATACAGTACAATGTGAATAACATGTGTCGCCAAATGTATGCATATAGTACAATCTTACACGTCAACAAGCAATTGCATATCAAATGGTCAATGAAAGATGTGAATTATTGTATTGTTCGACCTATCTATGGCGAACAATGAATGAAATGGTAGCTATGGACCGAGAATCCGTTCGAGTGATGTGCTGTTAGATAATATGAATTAAGATGGGATTATGCCGGGACTTAAGAACCTGTTCGAGGTATATACTGTGTTCGGGCAAAACTGTTCGAGGTTTCGAAGTTTTACTGTATGTGTTTCAGTTGGTATTATGCACATTGCAAACAATCTTACTTTGCAGTCAATAAATAAGTTTTGGTTTAAACCACGAACCTGTAACATTGTCCTTTACGGTAATACACCATTTACCAGTGCTGGCAAAATCTGAGCTCTTCTTTACCGAAAGAATCTACAATATACAATATAATTGAGCGCTTCTATGGGATTTCAAACCTCTTCTTGAAGTGACGTCATTTTAAGAAAACGCAACATGTGATGTCACTATTCGCAAGCAGGAAACAATATTTACTCCATATGGCCACTTCGTTTCATATTGCCATATGGGGCAAATATTGCTTACTGTCAGTACATGGTGACGTCACATGTGACGTTTCCAGGAAATGACGTCAATTAACGAAGAGGTTGGGAATCGTACAGCGGCACTCAATAAAGCTAGAGCACTGACAGGGACTATTATCTTCTCACGGCCTCTATAGACAAGCCCTTAATAAGAAGCTGTACATGCAGTGATCAATATATTTATATTAACGATCATAAAGTACATATTAATTTGTGATGCCATAAAATCGAAACAAATTTTTCTAATAATTTGATCCGTTTGATTGAACGAGTATTACGATACTACAAAGAACGCCAAATACACAAGGAAATGCATCCCCGCACAGATGCCAGGGAAAACACCAGCCTATGACACATTAGGGATTGGAAATCGAACATGAAGACTTTAATTCATCCATGGATGGAATACACCACAGGACAAGCTAAGAAAACCTAGTGGCCATGGGTCGAAATCGGGGGAGAATTCAAACATGAATATTATATCAAGTCAAGAAATTGCACATGGGGAAGGGGGAACTGAACATGCATAAAACATAAATAGATCTTATAACCACATAGCGATTTGTAGCCTTGGAACTGTCAATAAAAATACTGATACTATCCCATTGATACAACTGAACGTTATGTGCGAACTTCGGATGTTGCAACATTTTATGGTTGTGAAGAAGCAGTTATAATGGCCTTGCTCCACATCATCGATACAACCTCTTAAGTTGATTTTACCCGGATAAGTATTGAATTATCCCCCCCCCCGACAGGACAATATCTCGGAGTGTTAGCTTGAGAACTTGTCTTTTAAGATTGGAAACTATTTTTCCTGTGTGACTTAAGGGGAGTGTAGATAAGGAAACTGACTTTAAATCATTCGACCATTTGCCACTTAGATATCACTCCTGAACCGGATTAACTTTTTTTCATGTGTGGCAGCCATCCAGCTGGCTTTTGTATCGAGAAATGAAAACGAAAGTGGCATATTTGCATTTGAATAAAGAAGCAGACAGACGTTTTTCGATGTTTACCCTTGGTATTATCAATGGTTTATCTTAGACTATCCTTTTGACTTTAATAACACCAGCGGGACTTTAAGGTAGTTTTCCAGTGTGAAACAGAGCTATCAAAACACAAAGACGTTTGTTCTAATTTACCAAAAATTCACAATTATTACCTAATCACTAATTCATTGATTCCATTTTGTGGGGGTCACTTGTGCTCCAGTCCTTAACATCAGCACCGATGGGGATTTTCTCAACAGCATTAATACAATACTTCCTTGTACGACACTGTTAGAGAAATTAGCTGATTTATAAGACTGACAAGTCGAGACAGTAACAATTATCAGACGAAATACATTATAAAGCTTTCAAATAGCTTCGTTCTATGCATAAATAATTTCCAAGACATTAAAAAAATGTTTTATCGTACGATCGTACGGAGTATACGCTAGGTCCCACACAATTCTATCATTTACCGGTATAATATTTAGTCAAATCAGACTTCTTTGCCACTGACTAAAAGTTAAAGACTATTTTAAAGAAAACATCGTGCATCTGACTTACATATTAAAAAACCACTGCGCCACAATGGACCTAGGTAACCTGAGTCACCAAGCATAAGTTAGAAAAGGAAATAGGCATTCAAATGACATCAACATTGACACAGAAACTTGACATAAACTAATAAATACAAAATTTCTGACTGCGTTTCATGCAAGCTAATTGTTGACGGCACAGGACATACGACACTCGATGGCACAAAATACGAGAAATATCAAAAATATACCACAGTCCCATAAACTATCTTCAGAAAGAAAAGTCAAGATCTAGGCTGGTGGTCGTTGACTATCTGGTGGTCAGAGTTCATAAATAAGACATTAATGTGGTAATCTTAATAGTGTTATTATACAACTGACCATTTGAAACAGTTTTGGCAAAATTGTAATCCAGATAGAAGTTTTAATAGCTAATGGCCTTTTACATTCCTACAAGCGCTAGCCTATCATGTTTGTCCTGATTTTGGGAACATGCGAGTATCCAATCGGACAATATCCCTGCATGGCATGTTTTAAGTTTAACTACCAGACAATCTAACACAACATATGGCATTACCTCAACATTATGATTTTTGCTTGTTTTGACTAGACTTTCTGTTAGCCACATTATGATCAGACAATGTACAAGGCCATTGCACCAAAGGTAATATTCAGAGGATAAACAACGAAGGTTACTTGTAAAAATATTACAAAATGTAACAAACTTAATTGCATGGCATACCTACCAGCCATCATGGTAGGTTTATTTTTGAAACCATACTACATTACATTAGATTTAAAACTACAGTCGCACCTCGTTCATTCGAATTCATCGGATCTATATATTTTCGAATAGCCCATTTCAATATGATATACCTAAGAAGAAAAATGGGACCTGATACCAGGATGATTATTTCGGATGATATAAAGTGTTCGGATAAAAGGTTGTCCAAACGAGGTTTGACTGTATTATTGCCTATTAAACTGTTGTAAACAGCGAAGGGGGGATTAATGTATGGAAAGATCACAGGACAAGCCAAGACAGCTGGCAACAATAGGCCGACATTGGGCAGAAATAATCACAATACGTATATTTATAAAAGGGCTTTAAGGTAAGCAGTCCATCATTGACATAATGTCTGCGACAAATGAAACTGTTGTTGTTTCAATCTATATAATAATGCGGATATAATTTGAAAATTTTATAATTTTTTATCCGTCCACAAAAAAATAATGGCCCGTTTTGTTCTCTGAAAAAACGTAATCCTTTAAAAATAAACCGATAAATGGAAAATCACATTTATTTTCTTATTTCTTCCTATTTTCATATAGTGAAACCACCTTTGCACTGAACAGACTTGCAAATTTAAGAAAAGTCAGAAATATTCGAGAAAAAATCAACTCAAAATTATTGGGCGGCATGTTTGTGTCAGAAAATATTTAAAATAAGGAATATATCCTGCAAACATCAAAATATTGACTACGTCAAAAAACCCAAATATCGGTTGCCCGTCATATTGTCTTCAATGAAAATTATTTGTAATGTATTGCATCAACTATATCCAAATTTCAGAGACATTTACCGTCTGGTTTTTGCAAAATTTCATTTTGAACATATTGCTGCCTAAATTTTACATACACAAAATTTAATTGGAATTCACAATTTTGCTTATTTCTTTCAAAAGTATGATTTATTTATGGCAAATGAAGTTCATTGTAGTTGTAAAACATAAGAAAATTGACATTGTTGCCAAATAATGTCACTTCCTAGACTTAAACTAACATTTTTTTGATATTTTGAAGTATTTTGGTAAATTACCTCCCTTTATAAAAAATTACATACTTTTTTATTTTTTTCCAATAAAAGCACAATCAAAAAAAAAATTAAGTGAAGGACTGCCTAGTTTATCATGACTTGCAACCGTTGTGAAATTAAATGTAACATACATTATGCAATTTAAAAATATTTTAATTTATTTAGTTACCATATATATATAAGAAAATGACTTGAACCATTAGTTCTTTAGTGCCTATTAAACTGTTGTAAACAGCGAAGGGGGGATTAATGTATGGAAAGATCACAGGACAAGCCAAGACAGCTGGCAACAATAGGCCGACATTGGGCAGAAATAATCACAATACGTATATTTATAAAAGGGCTTTAAGTCCAACATGCAGCGGTGAGAGGAAAGTAGTTTGTTGTCTGTGACCATTATCATTTGGTCAAGAAGGCCTCTCACTTCGATAAATGCTTCAATTAAGTTCACTAAAAAGGGCCTGAGTCAGACGTGGGAAAAATATATAGACTGTACCTCATGCTGAAACTTGATATGTCTTCTCAGGTCAAACTCTTTAGCATACATAAGGAAGTATTGCTGTACATATCTGTTATGCATGAAGATAGAATACTCTGCTGGGATGGGAAAGTCACTGTAACACATAATCTCCTTGCTTGTATTGATGACCTGAAAAACACACACACATGGTACAACACTAATAGATCATTTAACTTGTTTAAACATGTACCTAAATATGAGCATTCCTATTTAAATCCTGTGTTTACGAAAGGGTTAAGCCAAATATGTCTGACAGTCTGAGATTTCTTTTGTCGTTTAATAATTTACAAGACTTACAGTAGATACCCTTTTGTCCAAATAATAAAACTTTTTTGAAAGTAACTGTCCTCCTTTAGATACGGATATGGCAAAGAACTCTACAATAAGATAAATGAGAAGGTTAGTCATAGTGCCTTACAGTAGATTTCATCACTGAAGGCTGGCCAGGCTTCGCTTCATCTTGATAATTCCATAATCCACCAATTTCATATGTACGTTCATAGCAGACTGGTTCCAGTCCTTCATCTAGACAACATTTGATGGCTGTAAGACCACTGGCCCCAGCACCTATGATAGCAACCTTCATAGTGACAAGTTATGGACGACGATAACAAGAAGTGTACGCAATCTGAAAATAAGAAGAATGGAGCATTATATGACACAAAACATTGCAAAATATTTTAAGTTTGCAATACAGTAAAACCTCAAATAAAGACCACCTCAATAATAAGACTACCTCAAAATTAACAACACAATTTACAAATCATTTGTTACTGTTATGCTCTTTATTCAACCTCAATATTAAGACCAGTTTTCAAGGGTCCCATTGGTGGTCTTGTTATTGAGGTTTTACTGTATACTTTAGTGATGGGATATTGTTTTCAGGCCATACTAATATTTAGCGTCATCAGGCGGGTAGGCTTTCGAATATCAAAATCCCCGGTAATGATGTTTGAACATAACGGCATTGGCCCATTTAGCTGATAACAATGTGTCAGGTAGCCAATGACCATTTTCAATAGCTGAACAAAGTAATTAAATATAGTCATTTATTTGGTACTTTGTGTTGTTTTAGTTAGTTTTGTGTCTTGATGTATAATGACAATGTGACAAGAAAGATGTTGTAGATACCAAATATAAAACGTATGTTATCGACACTATATTGGTGTTGGTTACTGGTAGGTAGGTTTCGAAAAGTGAACCTAGAGCTAACAAGAAATATCTTGATAAAAGATGGTTGACGCAATAAGAAGGTTAAGAATTGTAGTGCAACATTTAAAAAATGCCTAGGTGTTACGATTGCTAGTCACTCCAGATCGTAAACGGATTTTGGTAAATTACCGAAATTCAGTGGATTTTTGTAAGGTAACGTACCACTAATTGAAAGGTCAACCAATCCGAGTTAAGGTTACAAACGCTGTTCGGTTGAAGAGAAGTTGGTTTGGTGGTTAACGTAATATTTGATTGGTTTACACGACACTGATATGCAAGTATCAAAGCCATGTTAGTAAGGCTGCGGCGAAAACAGATGGAGTTTGGTATGGCCATATCTCGAATGATGCAGACTGCTACTGGTATTGAACTCTGTAGAGTATACGGAACAGACTGTAGGAAAGACAGAGACAGTGCTGACAATCATGAATGTACAATTAATTCCATAATGTCTCAATTATACAATGTCTAAGTCTGTACTCAATGGAAATGAGTTATTACTTTCACAGCTATAGCCTTGAATTATCAATAACCAGACTCACTGGAGGGCAGACTCATAAAACATACGCATTAATATTACAGATCTCTATCATAATTATTTTCCATACCCAGATCTCAACTAATCGCATTGTACGTAAAATGTCACAGATATATTTTCAAATACTTTTGTTGTTAGCGTAATTGGCTGGCATCAAGGGCGTAGCGTGACTTCATTTTAAACAACTCAGGCGCTGGGAGGGAATTTCCCTCCTGTTGGTTTCGGCGTTTTTCCTGGTAGAACGTGCGCCAGGCTTGGCGCATGACTGGTGTTTCAGGCGTCCGAGGAAAATGACTGAACAGATTCGATTTAGTTCATATCCGTAACATATTCGCCAGAGTTCTATCATGTTGTTTATTAACATGACTATAAATAGATTTAGGATGAGTCAAATGACTTTTCAGGTGGCAAAGTACAATGTCGAGTTATGTCTCTTTACAAGCTATCACTTTTCTCATTTTGTATACAGTAAAACCTCACTTAAAGGTCACCTCAATAATAACACCCTTTAAAATTAAAAACACATTTTAAGGCCACTGTCTCTGCCATACTACAATTTTCAATATCAATTGATCACCATAAATTATGCATATTGTATTGTAAAGACGCGTTGATTTGTTAAATGTGATCAGGCATGATAAAGTATATACATTGTTACAATAAATGAAGACAAGCTTCGATACTTTGATGATACAGTTATACTGACATACCGAAGAATCTTCATCATCGGATTAGCCGATAGTTATCGATGTGAGTGTCGCAAATCAGTGGGCACGGTGGTCGGAAACACTCGGAAATACTCGGAAGCCTCCGTAATTTACCGATTTATGATATTATTTAATGATCATTATCGTTCGCGACTTAATTAGCCACCCCGCTGTGTTAAGCCAGCATTATGAAATTGCCCCGGGGCAGTACTAATTGATCAGAATATATTATACATGGTAGACGGACATTAGCCCCTAGCACATGCGGACATAAGCCCCTTCATGATACCAATCAAACAGTCATTAGAATTTGTGCCAAAACCTGTCATGATATTTTAAATAGTAGTTCATCAGTTCATCTACGGTCTGACCGGGATGATAAATAATTTCTTAAGTAATTTCTTAATCGTGCATTAGAACCTGCATTTAATTCGTTTTTACAATAAAGATTATTGATCAAAATAAAATATCTTATACATTTTCTGCACAGTGTAATTTTGCTGTAATTTCTACATCTATTATAAGAATTAACTGTAGGTCAAAATATTAAGTTAATTTTATTCATTGCTTTCATCAAGTTTTAATTAAACGAGAGGCGTCTATAGCGGTGCATATTCTGAATTGCTACACTTTCTATAGTGACTAAACAAATTATGATGATAATTTATGGAAGAATTCAAATATCAACCAATATTTAACAAAGCACGCATTTTGCATATCGCATTGCAAATCTTCCTTTTATGAAAGGAGCATAAATATGTTGGTCTCTTATAACTATTAATTTTGGGCTATACATTGAATTTTCAAATTTACATAACTTTTGTAATATATTGTAGCTTAAATTACTCTGCAAAGTCGAATAAAAGAATGCATTCAGACGTTTTGTATTACATCGCGATAACGCAAACAACCTCTAGCGAACTTATTCAAATTACTAAAAGAATGTCTTGCCTATTGACATTCAATGGAGGAATCCTCTCCAGTCCGGAATCTCCTCTAATCCGAACTTTATAGTTTGTCCGAGGGGTGTTAGGATTAGGGAGTTTTCAAATTGTATAATTTTTTATACAAATCCGCGATGCATTAATGGCGATATGGAATAGTAACATACGTTTTTGCGTGGTATTTGCGAGCACCACAGTATCTTGCGTATTGAAGTACTCAAAATTATTTGTAATTTCAATTTGAACATATACTCTCCCTGGTAAAATATTTGCCTATCACATAGTTCATTTTCAATAATAAAATAATCTCGCGTTTCCTCAACAAAATCGAATTTCAATAGTTTTCTCTTTATCTGTATAAAAAACTTAATGTTTTAAGCGTTTATCGGATACATACATGTAGATCTAAGATAACCCGAGGCTACATGTTAATGACCTATGTACAGTTATCAATTGGTGATCATCGGAAAATTTACGATAACTTACGGTAACTACCGATAGACAAATTGACTGCTGACCAGTAGCCCTATCGATACCGATCTGCATCGGCGCATTTATCTGATGAGCGATATTGTTGTGCATGAATAAACTTATATAAATTAACTTTACCGCCAGCATTACGCTTTTTCTAAAAAAACTAAATATTTCGTTATTTTCGATAATCGATCATGAGTTTTCAAACCAATCCAATAATCGATTGTGAAATTCGTCCAATTATCCATCACTAACTTTTTATTTAAATAGTATGTTTCTGCCGTGCGAGCACGTGTTTGTCTATCTTCGCCACTAAATGTTGCTCAGTTACTGTTGTCACCATTTACATGTTCACATAATGTTTAATTATCGCTTGCAAATAATACGATTAATCACCGAGCTTCGTATCAATCCATTGTGTAGATTCTAATAACAAAAAATATCAATCTTAATATCGTAAACGTAAAAGTGTTACCTTTACTTACTTCCGAAAATAGAATTAAAATTTTGAACGTTCACTTTCGAGTCTCATACACATAGATGTAGTAATAAAGTATGAAGTAATCAGACACAATAAAGTTAAAACCATAGCTAAGAATTCTAGCCCTGGGTCGATTTTATATGTGTTTATTGAATGTCCTTGAGACCGCGACCAATCAGACACTTGGTAGATTACATAATCCAAAAAGTGGGAAAACTCTGCTCCTCGGCTCAACGAACACACGTGACTGAAGTCAGCATGCAGTCCTTGTTTAGACATATAATGTATGTCAATGCATGATACTCAAATGGCAGGGTAACAGTTGGAGCGTAGCTACTGTGTGCCCAGCTGCATAATACGTTTATAAATATTCTTATGCGTTTTGATGTAAATCATTTGTGCGGTGTCGACGCTTTGATGTTGTAAGATGACTTATATAAGACTGAAGTACATTTCAAGTCCATAGTGACAATTTAATTTAAAGCTTTTGAATGCAAGATGCATTATGCTGTCTTTGTTCAAAGCGTTGTTATGAGTTCTTTGTCAGTTTATGCTATCTGTTGGCAGAGAAAGAAAAAGCATTCCAAAAGCGAACATTTACAGAATAAATCAACCGAAATGGCTTTTAAAACAACTTGCAAACATTGTTTATGAAAATCTGTAAACTTATACGATATAAATGGTGGCTTTTGGTGCATTTCGGGGTCTAAATTTTAATGACTCGTTCATGAGAATTGCATTAGTATTATCTTGTTAAAAATACAGAACGACCAATTCATAAAAACATTTTAACAAAGTTTCCAGAGGACAGCCTCTTATGTACCTACCCAAGTCAGCCTTAAGCAAAAAAAAATGTCACAAGTGAATAAGAAGCCATTTCGTCATAAACACATAGATATAGTAATAAAGTATGAATTAATCAGACAAAATAAAGTTAAAACCATAGCTAAGAATTCTCGCCCGGGGTCGATTTTATATGTGTTTATTGAATGTCCTTGAGACTGCGACCAATCAGACATTTGGTAGATTACATAATCCAAAAAGTGGGAAAACTCTGCTCCTCTGCTCCACGAACGTACGTGACTGAAGTCAGTATGCAGTCCTTGTTTAGACATATAATGTATGTCAATGCATGATACTCAAATGTCAGGGTAACAGTTGGAGCGTAGCTACTGTATAATTTAAGCTGCATAATACGTTTATTACTATTCTTATGCGTTTTGATGTAAATTATTTGTGCGGTGTCGACGCTTTGATATTGTAAGATGACTAATATAAGACTGAAGTACGGTAGACTATCGCAGTTAAAATTACATTTTAAGTCCTTAGTGACAATTTAATTTAAAGCTTTTGAATGCAAGATGCATTATGCTGTCTTTGTTCAAAGCGTTTTTCAATGAGTTCTTTGTCAGTTTATGCTTTCTGTTGGCAGAGAAAGAAAAAAGCATCTCAAAAGCGAACATTTACAGAATGAAATCAACCGAAATGGCATTTAATATAATTTGATTACAATTAATATATTTGTATATGATATTGTTTAACTTTATATTTAAAAGTGCAAATTATGATATTAATGCTATTAATATTGTAAAATACAGATGTTACAATTATTTAGACAAATAGCCTGCATAACTTATATAAAATAAATTTCAATGTATTAGGTTTGACATTATTAAAGTTTAATATCGTTTTTCTGCAAGATAGATCATGCCATGAATATATATTCATTTGATACTGATTCACTTCGATATATGAATCGGCGATAAAGGGTTCATTACTTACCGAAATCCACTGAATTACGGTGAAGTTACCGAAATCCATTTTGGATCTGGAGTGACCAGCAATCGTAACATCTCGGCATTTTTTATGTTGCACAACAAATCTTAACCTTCAAATTGCGCCGAATTGCCCCCCCCCCCCGATCGGCTGTGGAGTGACCCTTTTCTATACCTTATATACAATTATTTCCACTAATTAGATCTTAAGGTTACTGTTCTTTGAGCACTTAAAATGCAATACATTAATTTATGGTCGATTTCCTCTTGTATACTACCAGTACAGAAAGTGCAATAAATTGTAGCCCCCAGTTGTGCTCATTGACCTTGAGACCGTCTAGAAGAATCATATGCTCTACATCACCCAGACGCTTTATATATATATATATACATGATAAGGAAAATTATTTATATATCTATTTATATATATTTTGTTTTTCCAGACAAGCCTACTTTCGTATTTGTACATTTTCCTTATAAGTTGTTCAAAAAAATGTTTATATCAAAGCTACAATGAATGATCTCCTGACATTAGACTAATGTGCATACACTTTACGGATAAATCCCATGTGATGATGGTAACTAAACTGACTGCTAACAAAAGTTTATTCTCTAACTAAATTGACGTGTTTATGATATGAAAATGTTTTGTTATCAGATATTACAAACGAAATAGATCTAATTAAAAATATAAAACTATTTCCATGCTAGTCACTTCAGGCTTATTTACTTTGCCACCGGAAACCCATATGTCGAGCGTACATTTCCCGGGTTACTAACCTGTACTAGCATATTCTTCGTATTAAATGTGACTCGACCAACTTTCTCGCATGCAAAAGAGGTGGCTCGAACCGTGACCTCCTGTTCTGAAGGCCGATGCTCTACCACGCCAGTTATTGTCGTTGACAATTATTTTATATTGGAGAATATCAACACATTTAATTATTTCAGGGAGGTTACCTAAACCTGCTTTTAGTTTAAGTATGTAGGCTGTTAACAGTTAATACAGTTTACAAGTGTGCTCCCTGATCATGGTCGTTTTGGACATTAAGATATAGTCAACTTCTGCCAAATCAGCATGAAAGTTTATATATATACTGTATTTCATTGAAACATAATCAACAGAGTTTATGACGAAATGGCTTCTTATTCACTTGTAACAAGGTTCTTTTTGCTTAAGGCTGACTTGGGTAGGTACAGGAGGGGCTGTCCTCTGGAAACTTGTTAAAATGTTGGTATTTGTATGAATATTTTTAACAAGATAATACTAGTGCAATTCTCATGAACGAGTCCTTAAAATTTAGACCCCGAAATGCACCAAAGCCACCATTTCATACCTATATTGTATAAGTTTACAGATTTAGAGCCAAAACACATTTGAACTATTCGATAAATTAATCACACCTACACTAAATTACTCATCCGACGTATGGGGGTTCTATTAGGCGACCGAAATCGAAGAAACGAACTGACAATTCTTTAACATTTCTGTAACCGTCTATGGGAGTTAAACTGACGACTAAAATGACGTTGAACTTAACCCGTGTAAGGTTAGTTGGGTCTCATGAGTTAAGTCTCTTTTGTCTAAGCTTGGTTTTAATGATGCTTGGTTGACTTTTTATAAAACAAAAACATAATTTATATCTCGATATAATGAAATTTCTAAAATTCACAAACCCAAATTACATGTTTTCTCGCCATTTGTCACGCTGCTTATTACTGTAAAAATTGCTGCTTTGTAAAAAAAAAATTCAGTGTTCATAATGCAAATAAATATCTATCTATATTGTAAAAAATATGTGAACAGTTTGTTATTTGGTAGGCTTTATATAATTAATACGTACAGAAAAACCATCGCTCTCTGCACTGATAACTAATGAATTTCGTCAATATTACATCAATATTACATCAATATTACATCAACACACGAACTCTAGCTGATCCCGTCTGGTTCCCGACTGCATCAGCGATAGCGCATTGTGCCGGTAAACAATGACAAACGAGCTGTTGTCATTTTTTTTGTTGAAATGAACTTAGCAAGCCCGATTTTGATTCAAATGAACAATACTATCAGTTGTTTAACGATAAATCAGTTATGTATCAATTAAATCGGTAAGTGTGTATCGTTATCTTGACTTTGGATGTCATCGTTAATTGTGAATTTAATTGACGTTTATATATAACCGTGTATTACTTTTCCTTGTACACATCTGGATGTCAGTTGACTGCGTTGAGAGGTACACACATAATTAAGGTACGTGACATCTTGCTAATATTCACTTTTATACCTGTTGTGCACAGTTAGTCTGCAGGAAAAGCTCATTTTAGCTTATTCAGAATAGTTATATGTGTTTGCCCGTGGAACCTTCATGGCTGTACAGTCAATACTAGCCCTGCATTCAGTTACGGCTGACAACTGGGAATGTTTGGAAACTGTTTTGTTTTGTATCCCTGATCTGCTGCAACACATACACACCACAAATTGCAACCGTTGCGAAACGTAAGCCAGAAACACATTTACTGAACACAGGGCAGGTCACTTAAAGCCCTAGGGCTGATAATGGCCCTATACTGCTAAGCATCCTGAGAGCCTGTGGATTATCGCACGGCATGCCTTGTGGTCCCGACTAAAATTTGGATAAATATGGGTGCCGTATATGGGTCCTAGGTCTGTATGTCTTGGTGAACTGCATGTACTTACAGCCCATGGGAAGTATGTATGCTGGGAGCTTGATGTGACCGAGGCATTACACAGTACTACACAATGTAAAATGACATCCTCTCTCATGAGTGACTGCTTCTCTTGAGTGACAGCCTTTCTTGAGTGACAGCCTTTCTCTTGAACAACAGCCTCTCTTGAGTGACATCCTCTCTCTTGAGTGACTGCCTCTCTTGAGTGACTGCCTCTCTTGAGTGACAGCCTCTCTCTTGAGTGACAGCCTCTCTTTAGTGACATTCTCTCCTTAGTGTCAGCCTCTCTCTTTAGTGACAGCCTCTCTCTTTAGTGACAGCCTCTCTCTTTAGTGACAGCCTCTCTTAAGTGACAGCCTCTCTCTTGAGTGACAGCCTCTCTTTAGTGACAGCCTCTCTCTTGAGTGACTGCCTCTCTTGAGCAACAGACTCTCTCTTGAGTGACAGCCTCTCTTTAGTGACAGTTTCTCATTAGCATCAGCCTTTCTCTATAGTGACAGCCTCTCTCTTTAGTGACAGCCTCTCTCTTTAGTGACATCTTCTCTCTTGAGTGACAGTCTCTCTCTTTAGTGTCAGCCTCTCTACATTTTCCCCATAAACATTTCTACCTGTTTAACCTCTTTGGGGCATCAACCTTCTCAGCAACAACACCTTTGCATTTGTGAAAAGATGTTTTCTGCAGAGACTTCAAAGTGGCTCAAAGGAGACGTTGAACTCTCTGATACATACAGGTTGTTTTGCTGTTCTCTTAAAGTGACATCACTGATGAAATGGGTGGAATTCATGGGATATTTTCAGGCAATACGGAAGAATTGGTTTACGATGCTGTTCTCATTTGCACTGGACACCATGCTGATGTCAATGTTCCGGCGTTCCCAGGTATAGACAAGTAAATATATACTTCACTTTACTCTTCGTTCATACAGCTGCATTAGACTTTTCTAGATTCTGGAAAACAAGGGCGTCTGCAGTTGAGTGGGTTTGGTAGCTGACCTCACTTGCCTCTCACCGCTGCTGGTTATAATCCTGCCATGGATGTAGAGTTTGACAGTGAGGAAGCTATCCAACAGACTGGCAGATGATCCGTGACTGTACCCACGTGTCTGCCTGGAGTCTTCCTCCACCCAAATAATTGGATAAGTCACTACATAATCCTCGCCACTTGTGTGACTTAAAGCCCATTACAGTATTGCTTATTTAAATATTTAAATGCCCTCAATTCAGTAAAACCTCACTTAAAGACCACCTCAACAATAAGACCACTTCAATAATAAGACCACCTCAATAATAAGAACACAATTTTCAAGTTCATTCTCACTGTTTTGCTCTTTATTCAACATCAATATTAAGACCTCCTCTACATTAAGACCAGTATTCAAGGGTTCCAACGGTGGTTGTATCATTGAGGTTTCACTGTATTTCAATTGTAAAGATGTAACTAAGGAATCCATTTTGATTCTTGCCCTCAGGCCAAAATGATGGGATAAATTACAATTACATGTATTATTCCTTTGCATTATTCACTTGAGTGTGTTTCTGTCTTTCAATAATTGTTAGAAGTTCATGGTTTCTATGATTGTATTCAATGGCTTTGAAACATGACCTCCACTGGTGCCAGTTGGTGTTTTTTCAATACTGACTGGAATCAAGAATTTGCATTAGATGTAATTCATTAGGTCCCTGTCAAATACTTTAAATATTTCTAAAGTAATGAATTCCTTGGCACTTTAAACTCACAATGAATGTTATCACAATATCAGATTTCAGACAGTGAATGATAATGCAGTGGACAATGTGTTTTCTGCTCAATCCAGAGGTCAAGGTCATCTGCTCAATCCAGAGGTCAATGTCATGGCTTTGAACCTCTACAAGGTTAAGATAACAAATGTTTGTTTCAGGTTTCCCAACCCAGAACATTTTTTCGCGTGTTGACATTTTTTTTTCTTTTTGGTAAAATTCTTCTTTTTGGTAAAATTTCTAATTTCTTCTTTTTGGTAAAATTTCTTTGTTTGAATGTTTCTTCAGGTTCATATCTCTGCCTAGTGTTTAGATGCTTAACGAGTATTTCAGCTATAGAGCATTATATTCACCTTTATTAAACCTTATCCAATTGGGAATTGGGATATGTCTTTTAACATATTCATTTAAATATGTTTCATTTGCTTCATTTGAAAAAATCCTTTTTGGGGGACATGAAACCTGAACAAACCTATTTTTAGGCCTAATTGGCAATCAGTAGTAATATCTGTAATAATTGGTAATCAGGCTATAATTATTTTGATAGTTATACCAATCTCATTGACATCATGCCCTAACTTTAGCTCCATTAATTTCCGCTGTTAGGATCTGACTACACTCCGTAAGAGGTCACGTTCATATAACCTCTCTAAACATTATGCGTAACCAGGTGCTCGTTTGAGATCCAATGAAACTTCTCCTTACAAAACCGTGTTTGTCGTCTTTTCTCATAATGGCTTTATCGTTTATTTTTGAGTTTCTGTTTATACTGTCATTAAACGTCCTTCCTGCCGCTTCCGGTTATAAATATTTCCAAAAACGAAACACCACACAAACGACACCTATCAACCAAAAGAATGTTGCCGTGTAGGAGTTGCGGTTGTGCAAGGGCGGAGCCATATTAAAATTGACGAAAGTACGTAATCGGAAATGAGGTGAAATTGTTCAAATATGAATTACATCCAGATTTAGAGAAATCTACATTGGCTGTCATTGGCTGTTTCCAAGCGCATGGTGCCATTATGGCAATTAGCGAATTACAATGTAGGTTAGCTACAAGAGTGTTCAAGGTATTCATCTCTTTATTTTGTGCTTTTGGGGTGAATATGATTATTTTGATCCCCTGCCATTTGACAAATTGGGGAAGGTGCATAAACTGTTACCCCTGTCCATCCGTCTGTCCGTGTATAAGTTTGGTTTCCAATCAATTACTCTTGAAAGGATGGATGGATTCAATTAATATTTTACATATATTTTTGCAGGAGTTATAACCCTTTTTGAACTGAAACAAATAGTTTCCAATAAAAAATGATTGAAAAACTCACAGCAGGGGCATACATATCTAGCTTGATTATGATTCCATCATTCCTGTATAATATTATATTTTGATGTCAAGCCCTTGGTTTAACAACGGCTCTGCTCATGCAACTTGTATGACAAAATCAATTAAATATCCAAAAATGTCCTTATAATGATTAATCGGTTCAATGTTATTACATGTATAAAGTATGGATGTCAACGAATGGCAATTTTGGTATTCGAATATTCGGTCAAACTTCTCAACGAATATTCGAACATTCTACCTTCTTATTGAATAATAATACATTTGAAGTTCGAAGTTCAACTTTATGCTTATCAATTTTGTGTTTAAAACTGGTCGCTCTATTTGTAAAATTCCCCGCGAGTACTAATAATTTCAGGGCCTAAGTGTCATTACCAGAGTGTTATAATATAATTATCTCTCTTGTCCCCAAAAATACAACATGACATGTCAATTAACACATGTAGATATTATTGTCACGCGTAAAACGTCATTAAAATTTAATACACTTGCATTCAGATTTATATTGAAAACATATATTTTATCGAATATTCGAATGTCCGAATATTCGTTGACATCCCTAGTATAAGCTGAACATCTGTGGTGACAAGTTCTCTGCCTGACTGTTTTAAAAAATAGAGATACAGTAAATCCCGCTTCTTCAAGGAGAAGAAATTTAATCGTTCATCATCAGGGTAGATTGTGGACTGTAGTCATTTTGTGTCTACAACTAAGTGTATATTTTAGGGAGATGTTTCTTTACCAAGTAAGGCAGACATGTGGAATGACATACGTGCGAAGAAGGATCAGATGTCAAAGGCATATGTTAAATCACAACGTCATACAATACAAGTTGACTATGTTCCATTCCAAGATGAGCTAGCCACACTTACCGGGTGCTCACCAAACATCAGTAAGTTCTTGAATTTGAACAGATTGTCGACTACCGAATAGTGCACAGCCTTTTGACTTTTTCCCTATATGTTATCTGGCAAAGTGGAGGTGTTCCTTATGTTAATAGTTTATGTACTGCCATTCGAAGAAAGTATTATCCCTGTCCATCTGTGGGGAAAATTGGTTTCCAACCAATAGCTCTCCAAGGGGTCGATGTGTTTAATTCACGACTAAGCATATGCTAATAAAATACAGGTCAATGTCACGTTTGGTTACAATCCACCCATATCTGGAGTTATGGTCCTAAGCTAGGTCATACCTGTCCTATGGACGTATCTAGTTTGAAATTTCTTTTTTTTGTTTTTTTTGCAGACTTTTCTACCTTTTCTGCAGTATTTAAGTGTCTAAAATAAGTTTAATATGTATTTGTGATAATAAATACAGTACAACCTCAATAATACAACCACCTTTTGGACCCTTAAAACTTGTCTTATTGAGGTGGTCTTAATATTAAGCTTGAATAAAGAGCACAACAGAGAAAATTGACTTGATAATTGTGTGGCCTTTAAGTGAGTTTGTATTAATGTAGACTTAGTGTAACAGTTTATGATTTTTGCTATAAATGCTAAGTCGCTATCTTTTCCAGTCAAAAACAATTTACGAGCATTGTTGGAGTGTCTGTGTTGGTATCATTCCAAAACATGAAAATAAATTTGAATGATATGTTTTTATGCCCCCTGTTGTCAGTCTTTATGTAAATTATCCCAAGCTCATATTGTTTTCTGGAGGTCTGTGTAGGGAGGCACTGTCTTATGCATGTGGCGTTCCCTGTAGCAACTTATTATCTCTCTCCTTTTTATGTAAATTATTCCAAGCTGATACATGCATTTGTCTTCTTTTATTTTACAGAGAAGTTGCTCTTCACAGTCAAGTGCATATTTGGACCCTATACTCCATATCAATACAGACTACACGGACCAGGGGTCTGGAAAGGGGCTAGGAAGGCTATTATGACACAATGGGAGAGAACTCGTGCACCATTAAAGACAAGCCCTTTGAGCCTAGATTCCCGAACTTCCCAGGCTGGCTTTTCGATATTTTTTTATTGTGTTTGTGTCTATTTTTGTGTTGTTTTTATGTATGTGGATATAAGTTATCAAGCATGACATTATTGACTGCGCTAGTAACCTCCATTGATACTGCGATTTCCACACAAACAGGGCCATTTCATGTAAACTAACGAAACAGCAATAGATAGTTCTTACATCTACAATATTTACCTCCCTTGCTCTTAATCACCCGTTTTGGTAGGCAAAACTGATAAGCACTAATAGAAGTAATTTCCAGCATTTACGACGACCACTTTTTCTTCAAATTTCTGAGCCATCTGCCCAAATGAGCACAATGAATAAGTTACTTACATGTATATAATATTATATCTGATTTTATTTCATCATCTTTCACATTATATTCCCTGTAAGCTTTAAGGAAATTTGCCTATCAATATGGCCGACTATTCAGAAAAAGGGAAGGTAAATAGTGTAAATGTGGGAACTATCTATACACATGTTTTCAATGACCAGTAAACATGGTGAACTGGGTAAGCCCATCAATCAAAACGGCTTACCATTGCACCGTTTCTTCCCTAGTGAGCTTCACGTGACGTTGTCATCATTTTCGTTGTTGTTCTTTATTAACCTAATGAAGACTAAAATGTTTGAAGCTTTTTTTTTTAAAAGAGCCATAGCTCCTACAAAAACTGTTATGAGTAACATATATTTTGAGTTCCTTATGATAAACTAACTTTTAAAAGTTATTTTTATAAGCAAAACAACCATTACCTTATTTTTTCCCAAATTTGGGATTTATCGCGCCCATTGGCCCAATTGAAAAAGCACAGGCAATAAAATCATTTTTAAAAAATCACAAACAATATATCTTTCTTAGGCAAATTTGACTATTGTTGAGAGGTTGTTGCTCTAGAGAGGTTAATACAGTTTTACTATGGATACTATAGATAATGTGTTGAAGGGAGGTTGTTGTTCGAGAGAGGGTCACTCTACAGAGGTTGCACTGCAAAGGTGTGGCTTAGATCCTGAGGTTATCAACTGTGAAAGTACTTGCTAATATTTGTGTGTGTTTGAACGGAGGTTGTTGTTTGAGAGAGGGCCACTCTAGAGAGGTTGCACTGTAATGCAAAGTTGTGGCTAGATCCTGAGGTTATCAACTGTGAAAGTTGTGCTCCAACCAGCATCTTTCAGATATTTTTTCCTATTTCAGGGATTATTTTGGCTAGTTTTGGAAGATAATCCATACCATTCAAATTTGGGAACTTTCGCACGTTAATTTTAGAAATTTGTATATTGTAGATTGAAAAACGTCTAGAAATTACAGCAAATTTAAAGGAATAAAACGATGTAGTGATTAATTAATCAACAATTGCTATAATATTATATATAAACTGACTACGAGAGAAAAACTTCTAACTTTGTCAGTTTTTATCTTAATTGAACCAAAACGTTTTCTTCAGATTTAGTGCGATTTTTTACATTCAAATTGAAAAAATATATACTTTTTGTCATTAGGTAGATAGCCGATTAAGGGCTATAAAAACAGCTGAAAATAAACCATGTATTTTGTACGTCAAGTATTTATTGAACATGTATGATTTCAAATTAATTGAACTTTGTATGTTATTATCTATCTGAGTTTTTTTATTAGGTCATTTGAAGTCTACTTTTGTGACTTTCTATGTAGTTCGTAAAATAGGTACACATGCAGTAAGCTTTCCTAATTAATTAAATAAATAATACATGTGTATAGTTTTCTTTAATGGATTTAACTTTCAATTAAATTGCCTCCGTAGTCCTACAGTTTCAACTTCGTCATTGAAAGCCTAGCTGTTAATTGCAAGGTGCATTATGCTGTCTTTATGTCAATTTATGCTATCCGTTGGCCGTCAAATAACGTCACATTGTTACGCCGGTCGGAAACCGGTGACTCTTTTTTTTATTCCTTTTCCATTTTGTCCATGTTTATCGGTTCAAGGATGTGTAAAGCATTTCAAAAGCGAACATTTACAAAATAAAATCAACCGAAATGGGTTTCAAAAAACTTTGTTTGTTTTTCGTGATTTTTTTTTATTTCAGTGAAAATGTAACTTTTAGAATTTTTTTCTCTTGATTTTAAAAGATGGTCGGCAGGCCCGGATCCAGAAATTCAAGAATGGGGGACAAACATGAGGACGAATGCCTCGCACTTGAGGCTCAGTGTGGGTAGGTACGGGAGGGTGTATCCCTCTCCCTTAAGTGGGATCTGGGGGATCTTCCCCGGCTGATTTTTACAATTTAGATAGATAGATATTTATTTGCATATTGAACACTGAAAAGTTTTTTACAAAGCAGCAATTTTTACAGTAATAAGCAGTGTGGCAAATGGCGAGAAAACATGTAATTTGGGTTTGTGAATTTTAGAAATTTCATTATATCGAGATATAAATATTTTTTTTGTTTATTTGTTTTCTAAATAGTCAACCAAGCATCATAAAAACAAAGCTTAGACAAAAGAGACTTAACTCGTGAGACCCAATAAGTCTAACACGGGTTTAGTTCAAAATAATTTTTGAGTAAAATATAACATGGTTTAATGTTTTCTATCTGGGACAAAGCATATTTTAAGCCAGTATTTAATAATGTCACATTCTAGTAGCTACCATATCATAACTGTCTAGTTCTCCATACACAAAGTCATTTTGATTCGTCAGTTTAACTCACATAGACGTTCACATAATTTATACAGAAATGTAAGTGCGTTTCTTCGATTTCGGAACCCCCATACTTTGGATGAGTAATTTAGTATAGGTGTGATTAATTTATCGAATAGTTCAAGTGTATGTTTTGGCGCTAAATCTGTAAACTTATACAATATAAGTATGAAATGTTGGCTTTTGGTGCATTTCGGGGTCTAAATTTTAATGAGAATTGCACTAGTATTATCTTGTTAAAAATACAGAACGACCATTCATAAAAACATTTTAACAAGTTTCCAGAGGACAGCCCCTCCTGTACCTACCCAAGTCAGCCTTAAGCAAAAAGAACCTTGTTACAAGTGAATAAGAAGCCATTTCGTCATAAACTCTGTTGATTATGTTTCAATGTAATAGAGTATACATGTATATAAACTTTCATGCTGATTTGGCAGAAGTTGACTATATCTTAATGTCCAAAACGACCATGATCAGGGAGCACACTTGTAAACTGTATTAACTGTTAACAGCATACATACTTAAACTAATAGCAGGTTTAGGTAAGCTCCCTGAAATAATTAAATGTGTTGATATTCTCCAATATAAAATAATTGTCAACGACAATAACTGACGTGGTAGAGCATCGGCCTTCAGAACAGGAGGTCACGGTTAGTGTTAATGATTTACATGCATGACCACGCCTATTCTAAAATGTTTAATTACCAAAGCCCAGAATAACGTACGTTTGCAGCGTCCATGTAGTCAAAATGAGTGCAAGAACGTCAGATTTGGAGATTCGTTGAATAGGACTTCATCCCTTACTTTCTCTAACGTACATTTCATCGAATTTTCGACTATAAACACTTTCATTTGACCGCGTTACATCAGAAAATGTGTGTCCCTGTTATATTACGGAAGCCTTAGCTAATCATTGTAGAAACACATGGTTCTCGAATATCCCAGCTAAAAGTCTGCTTGCATGCGTAATGTGCACTTAGACGATCGGCTAGACCAAAGATCTAGCAAGCATTAACATCTAATTATCGGTGTTTGGTTATGATTTTGCTTATTTTTTTCGGCGCAGCCGTACTAATATGGTTTTATTATTTGCATATCAGTGTTGTGTAAACCAATCAAATCTTATATTAACCACCAAACCAACTTCTCTTCAACCGAACAACGTTTGTAACTTAACGCGGATTGGTTAACCTTTCGATAAGGAGTACGTTACCTTACCGAAATTCACTGAATTTCGGTGAAATTACCGAAATCCATTTACGAGTGACCAGCAATCGTAACATCTAGTCATTTTTATGTTGCACAACAAATCTTAACCTTCAAGTATTGCGCCGACCATCTGTTTTCAAGATTTTTCTTGATGCACACTACGTCTTACTTGAGAGCATGCTCTATATGGACTTGTCCTCAATACACATCATGTGAAAAATGCATAAAGTTAACGTATTGTGCTAAATTTAGCAATCTATGAACATTATGAATGAACATACAGAGATACAACATATCGACTGCAATACGGTATTGAACTTGCCTTATGAACATTACTATTTTATTTACTCTTTGAACCACTGGAGATTGTCACGAGTTCTCTCACTTTACCCGTTCTATAGTTCTCTCCCTTTATCCGTTCTATAGTATAATTATACTATATATACATATATAGAGTTCTCTCCCTTTATCAGGCATATAACTCTAGAAATGGTAAAGGGAGAGGACTTGTGACAATATCCTGTGCTTTGAACCTAATGTATTGCAATTTGCAGGTTCTAATGGTATTTATGGCTGCATTTCATTTTACTGTGACTTATTAGCATTGCATAATTGTTGTGTATCCAATATATACAAGTCCTTGTTGAAGTTGCAAAATGGTTCATATTTTATAAATGTTTACATGGGAAAATAAATTGAAAGTTTATTTTATTATACAAAATTATCTTTATGTACATTCATATTACGTTTATTTACATACTACAGTGTACATTTTACACGAAGTCGATGCAGAAATACATTATTTTGTACTTCGTATATTTGGTTTTTATTGTTATCATCAAAAGTAAATTGATGATCACATATCTCTTGCTTTTCAAATTCTTTGATAAACTGGCCAATATGACTACGCCTCTCGTGTATTGCAAAAACAGTTATGTTAATATATAAAAAAATGTACTAATAAAAGATAAGTTTTATTTCTATACAAGAAGCACAAGTTAATCTAGTCATCTAATAAAAGCTAAAATTGTATACGCAGTAAATGCATTATAAACAAATCATTTAAATCTTGAGCGACAATTAAGCATAAATATCAACTGACTACTGTAATTATAGCTAAACATATAAAATCCGAACAAACGTCCGAACAAATCAGCCTGATTTTGACCTATGTGCATGTATAAAAGTATTTTAAGGCAATTAGGCCGACCATATCAATGCATACATACTGTATCCATTCTTTGCGTCGATTGCTTGTTGAAAGTCGAAACTAAATACATATATAGCAATCGAATCATCTGCGAAACTTGCTAACAGAAATAATGAGATAAAGTTACAAAGTCCGAGTAATACGATCATGAAAACGAACACATAACATCACAATGTACAACTAATTGAACGCAAACTCTTGTTCAAAATGTAATAAATTCAATTCCCAAAAACCATCTCCTACAGCATTCAACATTTATCCTAACTGACATATTGACAGAAAACTCTCGATGACAAGCACACTGACATCAAAATAACATTGAATGAACATTTGTTTACGTTCACAACCATTGAACCACAACTTACTCATCTCACATTTGATGTTCCTGTCTGGTTAATACACGTATAAGCAGATAGTATTGCACGCATACCCTGTATCAGTTACAGAATCACACAGCTTTTCAGACTAATTTTGACATGTAAGACATTTATCGTTTTCACAACTAAGTCCAATTGAAGCAATCTGTGGTAAATATTCACGAAAAATAGTAAACACACACACACAGAGCGGATGCAGAATTGTGGACATTTCTTCTAAACGTTAATTTGTTTCTGTGGTACAAGTGGTTTAGAACATTTAACGCCTTTAAAAACAGTGCATTAGGGCAAATAAATGCATCAAAAAAATGTCACACTGATAATAGTATTATCATTTTCACAGCTTTATAGGGGGTTTACTTAACTACTTATATATTTAATAAAACGTCTTACATTGGTTAGATGTCAGACATTTCCAATCCACACTTGCGTTTGCGTCTTTACTGTGACATAAATGAACTGCATTGGCAGGGGAACACAAATATAAACACCAAACATTTTTTCCAATATTACTATGTTCTCATCACATACAAAGCATTAGCAAATGATAATAACTTCCCTGATTAAAGCTATTAACTGAACTATGCATACACAAAATATCCAAGTATTTCAAAACAATGTTGAAGAAGAATGATGAAGTTACCATGGCAACATACTCGAATACGGTAATACACTTGAAACAATGGAAATAATTATTCACTTCTTAAATTGAGTAGCTCTTATTGAAACATGTTCATGTAAATACTATTTTGTCAAGACATATTGGGATCAAGCATCTATGCAGTTGTGCACCATCAATGGCACTAATATTTCCCAACAATACTATATGTTACTTAAAACATCGTTTTAAAAACAGATTTGGATCAGTCAACACAAACTTCAGGTAGGTGAGAATTTAAATTCCTTTTCATTAGAGAAAAAATATTAAGATAGCTTAAAACTTGTTTAACATCTTACATCAACATACATACAAGCAACACACAAATAGACACAAACACGATAACAAATATCACAAAGCTATTCTTTGAAGGACGGGAATCCAGATTCAAAGGGCGTGTCTTTAATGGTGCAAGAGTTCTCTCCCATTGTGTCATAATAGCCTTCCTAGCCCCTTTCCATGCCCCTGGTCCATGCAGTCTGTATTGATATGGTGTACATGGTCCAAATATACACTTGAACGCTAATGCTGGGTCTGTGAAGAGCAACTTCTCTGTAAAATAAAAGAAGCAAAACACGTGTATCAGCTTGGAATAATTTTACATTAAGACTGATATACTTTTACTGTCACACTAAGATGCCTATCAAACAAGTCATTCTGCCATTTAAACTTGGAGCACATAATGAACTATTAAATATAATAAATGATTCTAGGTCATGTCAGAAATAACAGACATAACATAACATATCATTTCACAGACTTTAAATTAAAGGCTTCTTTCAATTTTATACTAACAAGAAATATGTTGAACAAAGATGGTCCGCACTATTTGTAGGTTAAGATTTGTTGTGCAACATAAAAAAATGACGAGATGTTACGATTGCTGGTCACTCCAGATCCAAAATGGATTTCGGTAAATTCACCGTAATTCAGTGGATTTCGGTAAGGTAACGTACTCTTTATCGAAAGGTAAACAAATCCGCGTCAATGTTATACACGTTGTTCGGTTAAAGAGAATTTGCCCTGGTGGTTTCAATTATATACTAAACAATATTTTTCTAAAGATAACAGCTTGACTCCAAAGCTTCGGGAATATTGAGTCGATAAACAAAAACATATAACTAAATCAAGAACTTGCAGGCTTTTTATATGTTTTTGGGAATGATACCAACAATGACACTATACCAACGCTTGTTAATTGTCTTGATTGGAAAAAATAGCAACTGAGCATTTATAAAATAAATCAAAAACTGTTACACGTAGCCCATATCAAAAGTTATATTTGTTATGACCAGCACATAGTTAAATTAGTTCAGACATTTAAATACACCAAAACTTCTAAATAAAACAGAAAGGTCAGCATAAATAAAATAGTGGCCATCGTGGAATTTCGTTTTCAAATAAAAGACTACTTACATTAGTAATCAATAGTTCCCACATTTACAATATTACCTCCCTTGTTCTGAATTTTTGTTGGCCATATTAATAGGCAAATTTCCTTAAAGTTTATAGGGAATATAATGTAAACGATGATAAACTGATCAGATATAAAACGTATCAGTTTTGCCTATCAAAATCGGTGATGATTAAAAACAAGGGAGGTAAATATTGTAGATATAGGAACTATCTATACCTCAGTTTTTTCAAGGGAAATCAGTAAGCAGAAAATTTGTCGAACAGTTCAAATTCAACATGGACTTACTGATGTTTGGAAAGCATCCATTAAGTTTGGCAAGTTCAGTTTGGAATAGAACATAGTCAACTTGTATTGTATGACGTTGGGATTTAACATATGCCTTTGACATCTGATCCTTCTTAGCACGTATGTCATTCCACATGTCTGCCTTACTTGGTAAAGAAACATCGCCCTAAAATATACACTCAAGTTGTAGATACAATATGACTATAGCACACGATCTACCTGATGCTGAACGATTTAATTTATTCTCCATGAAAAAGCGGGATTTCCAGTATTGCTATTTCTAAAACAGCCAACCAGAGTACTCGTCACCATCTAAGTGCCCCCCCCCCCCCCTATAATTATAGGGGAACATAAGTATATTGTTGTTTTATACAGGAATGATGGCGTCATATTTAAAAAATCATATTAACTATAAAAACACAAAAATAAGAGATCATTACATTGAACACTCTTGATCGGAAACTAATTTTTAAGTTGAAAAGAACCATAACTCCTATAAAAATCGTGGATTGTAACCTTAATTAAAACTGACCTGTTTTTATTATCTGTTTTTTTTATATACCAAAAATGAATTGAATACATCCATTCTGTCAATGGTTATTGATCGGAACCAAATTTTCGCACGAACGAACGACAGGACAGATGGATGGACAGGGGTAACACTTCACCAGTCTTTCGAATCGCAGGGGATAAATATTCAACTTCACCATAAAAGAACAAAATTAAGAGATCATTACCTTGAACACTCTAGTAGCTAACCTACATTGTAATTCACTAATTGGCATAAGTGCCCCAACGGGTTGGAAACAACCAATGACAGCCAACGTAGATTTCTCTAAATCTGGAGGGAATTCGTTTTTAAACAAGTTCACCTCGTTATTCTTCACGTCAATAACAGATTTGTCCAAAAATGGAAAACCAAACACATAGCCTGTACCCAAAATGACAACATCAATGTTGTCTTCAAATGATCCATCGTCAAATTTCACTCCCGTCTCGGTGAATTCCGTAACATTGCTCTTGACCTTTACAGCCCCACAAATAATTCTGTTAGGCAAGTCATCATTTACTGTTGGATGTTGTTGAAATAGTCGGTGTTTTGGCTTCAAAGCATACGATTCATGGTCAAACTTAGCATTGACTTTCGATTCCATGTAGTTGTTTGCAACGTTTGGGAACATTCCATTAATTAACGTGAAAAACCGATTGAGAATCAACATATCTACCGGTAGACCACGATCTGATACTCGGTTCATTACCCATGAGCCTCTTCTGGTACTCAAAAAAATCTGGAAAAAAATTATAACAGAAAACACTGCGAGCAAAATACAGTTACAACTCACTTAAAAACCTTTTGACATTAAGAACGAATTGTCATGGTGCTGTATTTAATTTTATTTAACTTGCATATTATGTTAACTTTCGACTTTATTCAGAATTAAAGGTGGTGTACACAGGTACTTGAAGCAAACTATTTTAATGTTCTATATGGGCTTTTTACTATAACAAGAACATTCTTTAAATTAAAATAGTTTGTTTCAAGTATCTGTGGTGGTGTAATTACATAGAATCAACTGTAAATGTCATTTTGTGTAACTATTATGGGTAACCAAAATTCTACTAGCTATTCTCTGTCTAGATATTACCGGTACAACATCGTCATACACTCAGTGTGATAAAATCAGCAATAATATATAACAAAGCAATGGTCATCATTATTACCGCATGTTATTGCAGCAAAGACTACCATTGAAAATCATTTTACCAAGTAAAGTCATTTTATAACATGTTTAGGTACAAAGGCAAATCATTGTGTCCATGCAGTTTATCGATTGTTGTACTGTTATCAAAATCATTTCAAGACGTACACTAAGTTAATTCAGATTGGCAGTGTATTTGTTGTAATTTTAAATACACAGATATCCAAAAGTAAATTTTATTTAAAAACAACCGTACCTGCGACGCTACATGACTCAATTCCACAGCAGCGTCACCAGCAGAGTTACCTATACCAATAATCACTATCCTCTTATCTTCATAACCATTACATTTCTTTAAGTCATGTGTGTGTAATACCTTGCCTTTGAATCTGAAATATAAAATAACTATTAAACAAATTTTATCTTGGTATTCAAGAGAATGTTGACTAGCACTCAAACATTCATAATAACCCCCAGTACTTTTTACTGACAGGTCCAATGTTGTAATTCGCTGTTTGGTTATTATTTCTTTTTGTGTGTTTGAATGTATGTTGTATTTCCCATTCCCTGCGCACTTCATTCACTTTATAAGGTTGAGCAGAAAACACATTATCCAGTGCATTATCATTCGCTGTCTGAAATCTGATATATTGTGTTGTGAAGTTTAAGTGCCAAGGAAATACATTAATAAGAAATATTTAAAGTATTTGACACAGAAGTAGCGCAATAAATCTAATGCAAGTTCTTGATTCCAGTCAATATTGAGAAAACACCAACTGGCACCAGTGGTAGTCATGTTTCAAAGCCAATTCAATACAATTATAGAACTATAAACAGAAACACACTCAAGTCAATAATTCAAAGAAACAAAATGGTAATTTACAACATTCATTTGTTATCAGTGCAGAGAGCAACGGTTTTTCTGTACGTATTATTTATGTAAAGCATATCAAATAACAAACAGATCATTTCTTTTTTTAATCAAAGAGGGGCATGTAAAGATATATTTAGCATCCCCAACCAATTATAATGCTAGTCCCCGATTCGATATAGATTACGAACTGGGAGCAAGTGGCTGTTTTATCCCATCTATTTAATGCCTGTCGTCACAATTTAATTAAATTTCATTGTAACAGACTGCATAGTTCTTCTGAAGTTATAAGTTCGTCATGTTGGAAAAATACGTCCTAAATGCATTCCCAAAACTTTTCAGGGTGTTGTTGTTGGTCGCGTTAAGTATCAGGGGCGTAGCCAATCTCCTACGCAGTGATCTCCCCTTATTGTTATTGTTGTACTGTTCGGGAAGATAACCGCTGCGTGGAGTTTGGGGCGTAGTGTGACTTATAAGAATCACTTGGGGGCAAGAAGTTCTGGATTCCCCTCCTGTTGTTTCCGGGGTCTTCGCCTAACATTATCGTTAGGGAGGTATATTAGTGATATAAGGTATCTTGCCAGGAGAGACTTATAAATCAAACATCTCTTTAATATCCACCACAGTTGTATCTATGCTGGAAAACAAAGTCCTACACGGTCCCTGATCTATGGAAGCGTCAATTTCAAATGATGTAGAGCTAGTATACTCGTGTAAATGTTCGAGTTCGTGCATATGCCTGTGATGGTACTTAATAACTAAAATACTTATTTTTTGCATCTAGTTCTACAACGTGCATTCTTTCTGCATTCGAGTATTTCTGTATGAATTTTTATGGAATAGGAAGCTGGGGGAACAGAGCTTAGGAAGAGGGTGGAGTGTCGATCGACTGATTTAAATGCATTTACCATGACCACGCTTATTCTAAATTATTTAATTACCAAAACCCAGAAAAAAAACGTATGTTAGCAGCGTCCATGTAGTCAAAATGAGTGCACGCACGTCAGATTTGGTGATGCGTTGAATAGGACTTCATCCCTAACTTTCTCTTATCTATATTTCATCGAATTTTCGACTTCAAACACTTTCATTTGACCGCGTCACATCAGAAAATGTGTGTCCCTGTTAGATAACGTAAGAAACACATGATTCTCGAATCTCCCAGCTAAAAGTCTGCTTGCATGCGTAATATGCATCTAGATTATCGGCTAGACCATAGATCTAGCAAGCATTAACATATAATTATCCATGTTTGGTTAGTATCTCAGCTTATTGTTTCAGCGCAGTCGTACTAACACGGTTTTACTATTTGCATATCAGTGTTGTGTAAACCAATCAAATCTTACGTTAACCACCAAGGCAATTTCTCTTCAACCGAACAACGTTTGTCACATTGACGCGGATTAGTTAAACCTGGGACCAATGTATACATTGGTCCCAGGTTAAACTGTCGATAAAGGGTACGTTACCTTACAGAAATCCATTTTGGATTCCGGAGTGACCAGCAATCGTAACATCTCGCAATTTTTATGTTGCACAACAAATCTTAACCTTCAAGTATTGCGCCGACCATCTTTTTTCAAGATTTTTCTTGTTACACACTAAGTCTTATTTGAGAGCATGCTCTATATGGACTTGTCCTCAATACACATCATTTGAAATATGCATGACGTTAACGTATTGTGCTAAATTTAGCAATATATGTACAATATAATTGAATAGGCAGCGAGACAACATATCGACTGCACGTAATACGGTATTGAACTTGCTTTATGAACATTACTATTTTATTTACTCTTTGAACCAAAGGAGATTGTCACGAGTTCTCTCCCTCTATCCATTCTATAGTATTATTATACTATATACACATATATAGAGTTCTCTCCCTTTATCACTTATATACGACAGAAGGAACAAAGGGATATAACTCTAGAATTGATAAAGGGAGAGGACTCGTGACAATCTCCTGTGCTTTGAATCTAATGTATTGCAAGTTGCAGGATCTAATGGTATTTATGGCTGCATTTCATTTAACTGTGACTTCTCAACAAATGCTGGTGTAAAATATTAGCATTGCATATTTTGTGTGTGTCATATCTATACAAGTCTTTGTTGAAGTTGCAAAAGGGTTCATATTTTATAAATGTTTACATGGGAAAATAAACTGAAAGTTTATTTCATTGTACACAATTATCTGCACATTCATATTACGTTTGTTTACATATTTATAAAGGAGTTACGACAGTGTTGCGTTGAGTCCTCGATACTACAGTGTACATTTTACACGAAGTTGATGCAGAAATACATTTGTACTTCGTATATTTGGTTTTTATTGTAATAAAAAGTAAATTGATGATCACATATCTCTTGCTTTTCAAATTCTTTGATAAACTGGCCAGAATGACTACACCTCTCTTGTATTGCAAAAACTGTTATTTTAATATACAAAAAAATGTACTAATGTAAGATAAGTTTTATTTTCATACAAGAAGCAGAAGTTAATGTATTCATCTAATTAAAGCTAAAATGTAATACATAGTAAATGCATTATAAACATATCAGTCAAATAAATCTTGAGCAACAATTAAGCTTAACTGACTACTGAAGTTATTGCTATACATAGTAGTAGTATCTTTATTTTCATATCATCATTGCATATACACAATATCACATACTATATAAACATATCATTTAAAACAGCACAATGCCATTCCATACGGAATTATAAGAGATGGACACTAACATATCTAAAAATGAACACTAAAATAATCTGAACTCAATGCTCAAGTATCATTGAAGTAAAATTATAAGTGGTGTAGACCCGTTAACGCCTGTAAAAACAGTACATTAGGGCAAATATATGCATCAATAAACACCAAACATTTTTTTCCAATATTACTATGTTCTCATCACATGCAAAGCAAATGTCTCAAATTTAGAAGCTCTTATTGATAAATGTTCATGTAAGTACTATTATAAGACATATTGGGATCAAGCATCTATGCAGTTGTGCACCATCAATTATACTAATATTTCCCAACAGTGCTATGCAACTTACAAACACCGTTTTAAAAACAGATTTGGGTCAGTCAACACAAACTTCAGGTAGGTGAGAATTTAAATATCTTTTCCTTAGAGAAAATTTATTAAGATAGCTTTAAACTTGTTTAACATCTTACATCAACATACATACAAGCAACACACAAATAGACACAAACATGATAACAAATATCACAAAGCCAGCCTGGGAAGGACGGGAATCCAGATTCAAAGGGCGTGTCTTTAATGGTGCAAGAGTTCTCTCCCATTGTGTCATAATAGCCTTCCTAGCGCCTTTCCATGCCCCTGGTCCATGCAGTCTGTATTGATATGGTGTACATGGTCCAAATATACACTTGAACGCTAACGCTGGGTCTGTGAAGAGCAACTTCTCTGTAAAATAAAAGAAGCCAAACACGTGTATCAGCTTGGAATAATTTTACATTAAGACTTATATACTTTTACTGTCACACCAAGACGACTAACAAGTCATCATGCCATCTAAGCTTGGTGCAAATAATGAAGGTTAAGATTTGTTGTGCAACATACAAAAATGGCGAGATGTTACGATCGCTGGTCACTCCAGATCCAAAATGGATATCGGTAAATTCACCGAAATTAAGTGGATTTCGGTAGGATAACGTACCCTTTATCAAAAGGTTCACCATCTGCGTCATGGTTACAACCGTTTCTCGGTTGAAGAGAAAAGGCCTTAGTGGTTACAATTCTATACTAAACAATATTTTTCTAAAAAAACTAGCTACATGTAGACTCCATTTATGCTTCAGGAATATTGAGTCGATAAAAGAAACATATAATTAAATCAAGATCGTGCAGACGTTTTATATGTTTTTGGGAATGATACGCTACCAATGCTTGTAAATTGGAAAAATAGAAACTGAGCATTTATTAAAAAAAACACTGATACACCACATCTGGGTTAAATATATATGCATATATTGGTCCCAGACCACATCAATAGTTACATGCGTTATATACAGCACATAGTTTAATCATTTTAGACATTTAAATACACCAAAAGTTCTGAAAACCCCCAGAAAGGTCAGCAAAAGTAAAATAGTGGCCAATGTGGAATTTGTTGAAATTCAAATAAAAGACTGTTTACATTAGTAATAGATAGTTCCCACATTTACAATATTTACCTCTCTTTTTCTTAATTTGTGTTGGCCATATTGATAGTTTATAGGAAATATAATGTAAACGATGATAAACTAATCTATGGTGGCATATTACTGCCACCAGTTAGCATGATAGCGTTCGCTAATTTTTTCGTGTTAACCACTTAATTATTGCGATAATGATCTAGCTATCTAGTTAATATTCGTGATACATTTTCGGTAAGATAAATATCATAAGACTAGAAACAGGCTTGAAAGTGCCCAGAACTGCCACCTCTTACCTTTTTATAATGTATTAACTAACGGGTTATCTAGTTATGGTTCGCGAATTTCACTTAATATGTAACATAATAAGTAGTTAACAAGATAAGATTCGTTATCTATAAATAGATTGATACAAACTAGTTATCTTGTTATTGTTCGCGAATTTCACTTAAGATTCACGTCACCACTTATTTGTAAATGCATATTTGGCTTCTAGATGTAACTATACCTCAGTTTCTTCAAGGGAAATCAATAAGCAGATTCAGTTCAAATTCAACATGGACTTACTGATGTTTGGAAAGCATCCATTAAGTTTGGCAAGTTCATCTTGGAATGGAACACAGTCAACTTGTAGTGTATAACGTTGTGAGTTTACCAATGCTTTTGACCTGTGATCCTTCTTCGCACGTATGTCATTCCACATGTCCGCCTTACTTGGTAAAGCAACATCGCCCTACAATATACATAGTTGTAGATACAATATGAGTATAGCACACGATCTACCTGATGCTGAACGATTTAATTTATTCTCATTGAAGAAGTGGGATTTCCAGTATTTCTAAAACAGCCAACAAGAGTACTCGTCAAAAGAGAGTAAACTCATGACAATCTGCTGTTTTCCAGTATTGCTATTTCTAAAACAGCCAATCAGAGTACTCGTCACCATCTAAGTGTCCCCCCGCCCTATAATTATAGGGGAACATGTTGTTTTATACAGGAATGATGGCGTCATATTTAAAAAATCATATTAACTATAAAAATACAAAAATAAGAGATCATTACATTGAACACTCTTGATCGGAAACTAATTTTTAAGTTGAAAAGAACCACAACTCCTATAAAAATCGTGGATTGTAACCTTAATTAAAATTGACCTGTTTTTATTATCTGTTTTTTTTATATACCAAAAATGAATTGAATACATCCATTCTGTCAATGGTTATTGATCGGAACCAAATTTTCACACGAACGAACGACAGGACAGATGGATGGACAGGGGTAACACTTCACCAGTCTTTCGAATCGCAGGGGATAAATATTCAACTTCACCATAAAAGAACAAAATTAAGAGATCATTACCTTGAACACTCTAGTAGCTAACCTACATTGTAATTCACTAATTGGCATAAGTGCCCCAGCGGGTTGGAAACAACCAATGACAGCCAACGTAGATTTCTCTAAATCTGGAGGGAATTCGTTTTTAAACAAATTCACCTCGTTATTCTTCACGTCAATAACAGATTTGTCCAAAAATGGAAAACCGAACACATAGCCTATACCCAAAATGACAACATCAATGTTGTCTTCAAATGATCCATCGTCAAATTTCACTCCCGTCTCGGTGAATTCCGCAACATTGCTCTTGACCTTCACAGCCCCACAAATAATTCTGTTAGGCAAGTCATCATTTACTGTTGGATGTTGTTGAAATAGTCGGTGTTTTGGCTTCAAAGCATACGATTCATGGTCAAATTTAGCATTGACTTTCGATTCCATGTAGTTGTTTGCTACGTTTGGGAACATTCCATTAATTAACGTGAAAAACCGATTGAGAATCAACATATCTACCGGTAGACCACGATCAGATACTCGGTTCATTACCCATGAGCCTCTTCTGGTACTCAAAAAAATCTGGAAAAAAATTATAACAGAAAACACTGCGGCAAAATACAGTTACAACTCACTTAAAAACCTTTTGACATTAAGAATGAATTGTCATGGTGCTGTATTTTATTTTATTTAACTTGCATATTATGTTAACTTTCGACTTTATTCAGAATTAAAGGTGGTGTACACAGGTACTTGAAGCAAACTATTTTAATGTTCTATATGGGCTTTTTACTATAACAAGAACATTCTTTAAATTAAAATAGTTTGTTTCAAGTATCTGTGGTGGTGTAATTACATAGAATCAACTGTAAATGTCATTTTGTGTAACTATTATGGGTAACCAAAATTCTACTAGCTATTCTCTGTCTAGATATTACCGGTACAACATCGTCATACACTCAGTGTGATAAAATCAGCAATAATATATAACAAAGCAATGGTCATCATTATTACCGCATGTTATTGCAGCAAAGACTACCATTGAAAATCATTTTACCAAGTAAAGTCATTTTATAACATGTTTAGGTACAAAGGCAAATCATTGTGTCCATGCAGTTTATCGATTGTTGTACTGTTATCAAAATCATTTCAAGACGTACACTAAGTTAATTCAGATTGGCAGTGTATTTGTTGTAATTTTAAATACACAGATATCCAAAAGTAAATTTTATTTAAAAACAACCGTACCTGCGACGCTACATGACTCAATTCCACAGCAGCGTCACCAGCAGAGTTACCTATACCAATAATCACTATCCTCTTATCTTCATAACCATTACATTTCTTTAAGTCATGTGTGTGTAATACCTTGCCTTTGAATCTGAAATATAAAATAACTATTAAACAAATTTTATCTTGGTATTCAAGAGAATGTTGACTAGCACTCAAACATTCATAATAACCCCCAGTATTTTTTACTGACAGGTCCAATGTTGTAATTCGCTGTTTGGTTATTATTTCTTTTTGTGTGTTTGAATGTATGTTGTATTTCCCATTCCCTGCGCACTTCATTCACTTTATAAGGTTGAGCAGAAAACACATTATCCAGTGCATTATCATTCGCTGTCTGAAATCTGATATATTGTGTTGTGAAGTTTAAG
This sequence comes from Mactromeris polynyma, assembly GCA_032209605.1. NCBI lineage: Eukaryota > Metazoa > Mollusca > Bivalvia > Venerida > Mactridae > Mactromeris > Mactromeris polynyma. The sequence continues at coordinate 10,980,311 of JASFXZ010000023.1, forward strand.
TGCCAAGGAAATACATTAATAAGAAATATTTAAAGTATTTGACACAGAAGTAGCGCAATAAATCTAATGCAAGTTCTTGATTCCAGTCAATATTGAGAAAACACCAACTGGCACCAGTGGTAGTCATGTTTCAAAGCCAATTCAATACAATTATAGAACTATAAACAGAAACACACTCAAGTCAATAATTCAAAGAAACAAAATGGTAATTTACAACACCTGACAAATCTAGAAATGTACACAGGCATTGCTTACAATGGTCAGTCTGGTGTCTTCATCAAGAATGGATCTCTAAGTAACATCTTTACAGTTATAAAATAAAGTGTATTCGTTTATTTGTATTAGCAATCCCTTCGGCTTTCTGTTTGTCCTCTTTGTTTCCCCTAGTTATCCCTTATGGTCGACCAGGCCATTCCTTGCGCCCTTGTTCATTTACGTATGTACCCTAGAGCCTCCTCAAATGCTTTATGTTTTATGGATTGTAGTTTTTCCGGAGGTTTGGTGGGGAGGCACTGTCTTATGTATGTGGCGTTCACTGTACGATGTAGCAACTTATTTCCTCTCTTTTCTATTTATCTTTTTTTTGTAATGAAGCTTTAATTCACATAAACAGCCAGGGTCATATAACGACTGTTTCAGCAATTTTGATGGAGGAAGACCCAACTTTGAAATCTTAGTAGGACCACCAATCTTCTGTAAGGCAACTGGATATCTTTTTCACTTACAAATATTATATCCCAGATGGGATTCAAACCTGCAGCGGTGAGTGGTAAGTGATTAGGGGTCAGCAAGCACAAACATTCGCCCACAGACACCCCCATTTTGTAGAGAAACTTTGATATGGCAAATGCAGCTGTATGACCACATATTGGAGTAATTTAAAGTACATATTTACTTGTCTAGACCTGGGAATGTCGGAACATTAACATCAGCATGGTGTCCGGTACAAATGAGAACAGCATCGTAAACCAATTCTTCTGTATTACCTGAAAGCATCAAATAAATATCTCAATGTTCATCAAAATTTCATAACCAATACATATGTAATCCCAGGAAAATTCACTTTTAAATAACAATGCTTTACAACAGCGATCTCGTTTAAAGAGAAAGAAAAAACCATCTACGCTTTACTTGGAGATAAATGCCACTAAAACAATATCAGTTATGATATACAGTGCATATTTCAGCTGTTTTTGAGAGGTTGTTGCCCTTATAAGTTTAACTGGTAGAAACGTTTAGTATGGGACTGATAATGTTGCTAAAGATAGGTGTTGTCATAGAGAGGGTCTCTAAGATAGGTGTTGCCATAGAGAGGGTCTCTAAGATAGGTGTTGCCATAGAGATGGTCTCTAAGATAGGTGTTGCCATAGAGAGGGTCTCTAAGATAGGTGTTGTCATAGAGAGGGTCTCTAAGATAGGTGTTGCCATAGAGAGGGTCTCTAAGATAGGTGTTGCCATAGAGATGGTCTCTAAGATAGGAGTTGCCATAGAGAGGGTCTCTAAGATAGGTGTTGCCATAGAGAGGGTCTCTAAGATAGGTGTTGCCATCGAGAGGGTCTCTAAGATACGTGTTGCCATAGAGAGGGTCTCTAAGATAGGTGTTGCCATAGATATGGTCTCTCTGGAAATGATGAACTATGATCGATGCTAATAAGAGGTTCGAACAAAGTTCCAAGTTGTTTTTCCAAAATGTGCATGTTCATTTACTAGCAACCGATGACATTTCTCTATGAATCATGATTGAGTTTCATACTATGCACATTGCAAACAATCTTACTTCGCAGCCAATAAATAAGTTTTGGTTAAAACCACGAACCTTTAACACTGTCCTTAACAGTGATACACCATTTACCAGTGCTGGTAAAATCTGAGCTCTTCTTTACCGAAAGAATCTACAATATTCAATATATAAAGCTAGAGCACTGGCAGTGACTATTATCTTTACACGGCCTCTATAGACAAATCCTTAATAAGAAGCTGTATATGCAGTGATCAATATATTTATTTTAACGGCCGTAAAGAATATTGTGATGCCATAAAATCGCAACAGAAATTTACAAATTATTTTGTAACATTTTTGTTCCGTTGGATTGAAAGAATATTACGATGCTACAAGGAACGCCAAATACACAAGGAAACGCCTCCCCGCACAGATGCCAGGGAAAACATCAGCCTATGACACATTAGGCATTGGAAATCGAACATGAAGACTTTGATTCATTCATGGATGAATACACCACAGGACAAGCTAAGAAAACCTAGTGGCCATGGGTCGAAATGGGGGAGAATTCAAACATGAATATTATATCAAGTCAAGAAACTGCACATGGGGAAGGGGGAACTGAACATGCATAAAACATTCATGGATGGAATACACCACAAGACAAGCCATGGGTCGAAATGGGGGAGAAAACAAACATGATTATCATATCAAGTCAAGAAACTGCACATGGGGAAAGGGGAACTGAATGTACATAAAACACTGATAGATCTAATAACCACATAGCGATTTGTAGCCTTGGAACTGTCAATAAAAATACTATCCCATTGATACAACTGAACGTTATGTGCGAACTTCGGATGTTGCAACATTTTGTGGTTGTGAAGAAGCAGTTATAATGGCCTTGCTCCACATCATCGATACAACATCTTAAGTTGATTTTACCGGGATAAGTATCGAATTACCCCCCCCCCCCCCGACAGGACTATATCTCGGAGTGTTTGAGCTTGTGACTTTGTCTTTTAAGATTGGAAACTATTGTTTCTCTGTGACTAAGGGGAGGTAGATAAGGAAACTGACTTCAAATCATTTGACCATTTGCCACTTAGAAATCACTCCTGAACAGGATTAATATGCTTTCATGTGTGGCAGCCATCCAGCTGGCTTTTGTATCGAAATATCAGCAGCAGACAGACATTTTTCAATGTTTACCCTTGGTATTATCAATGATTTATGTTAGACTGTCCTTTTGACTTTAATAACACCAGGGGGACTTTAAGGTCGTTTTCCAGTGTGAAACAGAGCTATCAAAACACAAAGACGTTTGCTCTAATTTACCAAAAGTTACCAACTATTACATAATCACTAAATCATTGATTCCATTTTGTGGGGGACACTTGTGCTTCAGTCCTTAAAATCAGCACCGATGGGGATTTTCTCAATGAAATTCGTGGCCTTACACCAATTCTACAGCATCAATACAATACTTCCTTGTACGACACTGTTAGAGCAATTAGCTGATTTATAAGACTGACAAGTCGAGACAGTAAAAATTCTCAGACGAAATACATTATAAAGCTTTCAAATAGCTTCGTTCCATGCATAAATAATTTCCCAGACATTAAAAAATGTTTTATCGTACAGACTATACGCTAGGTCACACACAATTCTATCATTTACCGGTATAATATTTATGCTGTGCCACTGACTAAAAGTAAAGACTACATGTAATTGCATTACAAAACATCACGTATAAAACTTATATTGAAAGAAAACCAAAGAGTCACAATGGGCCTATATGTCGCTCACCTGAGTCACTAAGCATAAGTTAGAAAAGGAGATTCAAATGATATCAACATTGACATATAAACTTGACATAGACCTTATAAAGACAAACTCTCTGACTGGGTTTCAATGCAAGCTAAATGTTGACGGCACAGGACATAGGCCCCTACGACACTCGATGGCACAAAATCTTCAGAAAGAAAAGTAAAGAACTAAGCTGGTGGTCATAAACTAGCTGGTGGTCAGAGTTCATTGATAAGAAATTGATTTGGTAAACTTAATAGTTTTATTTTTTATACAACTGGCAATTTTTAGACGGTTTTGGCAAACTTGTCAGCCAGATAGAGTTTTAATAGCCAATGGCCTTTACCTACCTACAAGCGCTAGACTATCATGTTTGTCTTGATTTCATGAGCATGCGAGTATCCATTCGGACATTATCCTTGCATGGCATGTTTTAAGTTATTTACCAGACAATCTAACACAACAGATGACAAAACCTCAACATAATGGGTTTTACTTGTTTTGACTAGACTTTCTGTTAGCCACATTATGATCAGACAATGTACAAGGCCATTTCACCAAAAGTAATATTCAGACGATAAACAACGTTACTACATTAGATTTAAAGAAACAGGTGCACTTCGAATATTTCATGGTTTCGAATAGCCCATTTCAATTTGACATGCATAAGAAAATAATTTGGGACCTGATACTTATTTCGGATGATATAAAGTTTTCGGATAGAAGGTTGTCGAGTAAACGACGTTTGACTGAATTATTGCCAAATAAACTGTTGTAATTACGTTATCTCTAACTGCATTTCAGTATTCATCACACAACATTTCTGCGAGATTTGATTATTTATAATTATAATCATCAAACGTTTGGTTTTGCAACACAGCTTCAACAGGTGAAAGCCCAATTTTTGGTCCAGTTGTATTACCAACAGTTTATATTATAAAAGTTAAATATAACGGAAGATAATATACAGAACATCGTATGGGGCAAAAACTCTGTAAAAAGTGTTGAACCATGTGATAAAATGAGTCTGGCATTTGGCATTTTACATGAACTTTTGCGAAACTTGTCAAGAGACTGGCTTTTCAAGAGATAATAAGTTGCAACAGGGAACGCAACAAACATGAGACAGTGCCTCCCTACACTGATCTCCGGGAAACGGCAATCAATAAAACATAAGGCACTTGAGGAGGTTCAAGGGTTCATACGTAAGGGAACAGAGGCGCAAGGAATGGCCTGGCCGGCCATAAGGAATAACTAGGAGAATCAAAGAAGACTAACAGTGAAGGGGGGATATAATGTATGGAAATATCACAGGACAAGCCAAGACAGCTGACATCAATAGGCTGAAACTGGGCAGAAGATAACATGAACACTATATAAAGTGCAAGAATTGCACAGGGGAAAGGGAAATATAACATACATTTAAAACACAAACAGAAATAATCACAATACGTATATTTATAAAAGGGCTTTAAGTCCAACATGCAGCGGTGAGCGGAAAGTAGTTTGTTGTCTGTGACCATCATCATGGTCAAGAAGGCCTCTCACTTCGAGAAATGATTCAATGAAGTTCACTAAAAAGGCCTGAGACAGATGTGGGAAAAATATATAGACTGTACCTCATGCTGAAACTTGATATGACTTCTCAGGTCGAACACTTTAGCATACATTAGGAAGTATTGCTGTACATATCTGTTATGCATGAAGATAGAATACTCTGCTGGGATGGGAAAGTCACTGTAACACATCATCTCCTTGCTTGTGTTGATTACCTTAAAAACACTCACACATGGTACAACACTAATAGGTCATTTAACTTGTTAAAACAGGTACCTAAATATGAGCATTCCTTTTTAAAACATGTGTTTACGAAAGGGTAAAGCTAAATATGTCGTACAGTCTGTCATTTCTTTAGTCATTTAATAATTTACAAGATTTACAGTAGTAACCATTTTGTCCAAATAATATAACGTTTTTGAAAGTAACTGTCCTCCTTTAGATACGTATACGACAAAACAAAAACAGATAATAGAATGCAACGCTACAATTAGATAAATGAGAAGGTTAGTCATAGTGCCTTACAGTGGATTTCATCACTGAAGGCTGGCCAGGTTTCGCTTCATCGTGGTAATTCCATAATCCACCAATTTCATATGTACGTTCGTAGCAGACTGGTTCCAGTCCTTCGTCTAGACAACATTTGATGGCTGTAAGACCACTGGCCCCAGCACCTATGATAGCAACCTTCATGGTGACAAGTTATGGACGACGACAACAAGAAATGTACGCGATCTGAATATAAGAAGAATGGAGCATTATATGACACGAAAACATTGCAAAATATTTTAAGTTTGCAATACAGTAACACATCAAATAAAGACCACCTCAATAATAAGACTACCTAAAAATTAACAACACAATTTACAAATCATTTGTTACTATTTTGCTCTTTATTCAACCTCAATATTAAGACCAGTTTTCAAGGGTCCCATTGGTGGTCTTGTTATTGAGGTTTTGCTGTATACTTTAGTGATGGGATATTGTTTTCAGGCCATACTAATATTTAGCGTCATCAGGCGGGTAGGCTTTCGAATATCAAAATCCCCGGTAATGATGTTAGAACATAACGGCATTGGCCCATTTAGCTGATAACAATGTGTCAGGTAGCCAATGACCATTTTCAATAGCTGAACAAAGTAATTAAATGTAGTCCTTTATTTGGTACTTTGTGTTGTTTTAGTTAGTTTTGTGTCTTGATGTATAATGTCAATGTGACAAGAAAGATGTTGTAGATACCAAATATAAAACGTAATTTATCGACACTTTATTGGTGTTGGTTACTGGTAGATAGGTTTCGAAAAGTGAACCTAGAGCTAACAAGAAATATCTTGATAAAAGATGGTTGACGCAATAAGAAGGTTAAGAATTGTTGTGCAACATTTAAAAAATGCCTAGGTGTTACGATTGCTAGTCACTCCAGATCGTAAACGGATTTTGGTAAATTACCCAAATTCAGTGGATTTCGGTAAGGTAACGTACCACTTATTGAAAGGTCAAGCAATCCGAGTTAAGGTTACAAACGCTGTTCGGTTGAAGAGAAGTTGGTTTGGTGGTTAACGTAATATTTGATTGGTTTACACGACACTGATATGCAAGTATCAAAGCCATGTTAGTAAGGCTGCGGCGAAAACAGATGGAGTTTGGTATGGCCATATCTCTAATGATGCAGACTGCTACTGGTATTGAACTCTGTAGAGTATACGGAACAGACTGTAGGAAAGACAGAGACAGTGCTGACAATCATGAATGTACAAGTAATTCCATAATGTCTCAATTATACAATGTCTAAGTATGTACTATATGGAAATGAGTTATTACTTTCACAGCTATAGCCTTGAATTATCAATAACCAGACTCACTGGAGGGCAGACTCATAAAACATACGCATTAATATTACATAACTATATCATAATTATTTTCCATACCTAGATCTCAACCAATCGCATTGTACGTAAAATGTCACAGATATATTTTCAAATACTTTTGTTGTTAGCGTAATTGGCTGGCATCAAGGGCGTTGCGTGACTTCATTTTAAACTACTCAGGCGCTGGGAGGGAATTTCCCTCCTGTTGGTTTCGGCGTTTTTCCCGGTAGAACGTGTACCAGGCTTGGCGCGTGACTGTTGTTTCAGGCGTCCGAGGAAAATTACTGAAGAGATTCGATTTAGTTCATATCCGTAACATATTCGCCAGAGTTCTATCATGTTGTTTATTAACATGACTATAAATAGATTTAGGATGAGTCAAAAGACTATTCTGGTGGCAAAGTACAATGGCGAGTTATGTCTCTTTACAAACTATCACTTTTCTCATTTTGTATACAGTAAAACCTCACTTAAAGGTCACCTCAATAATAACACCCTCTCAAATTAAGAACACATTTTGAGGCCACTGGCTCTGCCATACTACAATTTTCGATATCAATTGATCACCATAAATTATGCATATTGTATTGTCAAGACGCGTTGATTTGTTAAATGTGATCAGGCATGATAAAGCATATACATTGTTACAATAAATGAAGACAAGCTTCGATATCGTACTTTGATGATACAGTTATACTGACATACCGAAGAATCTTCATCATCAGATTAGCCGACAGTTATCGATAAGAGTGTCGCAAATCAGTGGGCACGGTGGTCGGAAACACTCGGAAATACTCGGAAGCCTCCGTGATTTATCGTTCGCGACTTAATTAGCCACCCCATTGTGTTTAGCCAGCATAATGAAATTGCCCCGGGCAGTAATAATTGATCAGAATATATTAAACATGGTAGACGGACATTAGCCCCTAGCACATGCGGACATTAGCCCCTTCATGATACCAATCAAACAGTCATTAGAATTTGTGCCAAAACCTGTCATGATATTTTAAATAGTAGTTAATCAGTTCATCTACGGTCTGACCGGGATGATACATAATTTCTTAAGTAATTTCTTAATCGTGCATTAGTACCTGCATTTAATTCGTTTTTTTAATAAAGATTAATGATCAAAATAAAATATCTTATACATTTTCTGCACAGTGTAATTTTGCTGTAATTTCTACATCTATTTTAAGAATTAACTGTAGGTCAAAAGCTTAAGTTAATTTTATTCAATGCTTTCATCAAGTTTTAATTAAACGAGAGGCGTCTATAGCGGTGCATATTCTGAATTGCTACACTTTCTATAGTGACTAAACAAATTATAATGATAATTTATGGAAGAATTCAAATATCAACCAATATTTAACAAAGCACGCATTTTGCATATCGCATTGCAAATCTTCCTTTTATGAAAGGAGCATAAATATGTTGGTCTCTTATAACTTATGAGTTTGGGCTATACATTGAATTTTCAAGTTTACATAACTTTTGTAATATATTGTAGCATAAATTACTCTGCAAAGTCGAATAAAAGAATGCATTCAGACGTTTTGTATTACATCGCGATAACGCAAACAACCTCTACAGCGAACTTATTCAAATTACTGAAAGAATGTCTTGCCTACTGATATTCAATGGAGGAATTCTCTCCAGTCCGGAATCTCCTCTAATCCGAACTTTATAGTTTGTCCGAGGGGTGTTTGGATTAGGGAGTTTCCACTGTACATGTACAGCTGGTATATAATTATCACGAAGTGCGAATAACATGTGTCGCCAATCTAACCCGTCAACAAATAATAGTATATTAAGCGGTCAATGAAAGGTGTGAATTATTGTATTGTTCGACCTATCTATGGTGAACAATGAATGAAAAGATAGCTAGGGACCAAAAATTCTGTTCGAGTGTTCGACCTATCTCTGTTCGAGTGATCTACTGTTAGATAATATGAAATAAGAAGGGGTTTCGGGACTTAAGAACCTGTTCGAGGTATCTACTGTGTTCGCGCCAAAACTGTTCGAGGTTTCGAAGTTTTACTGTATGTTATTATTTGAATGGTTAAATAATGTGTGTGTTTATTTTTAATGTAGTCTCTTATAACTCAAGTTGAGTAGTGACATACATTTTTACTGAACAGCGCTTTGATTAAACATGGCCCTACATATGAGTGGTACTGTCACCCGGCATAAAATCAGTCTACCATTTTGTTCAACTAGTATGCGATTATTCGGATAAATCAAACCAGACAAACCACACCTGAAGGTAGTTCGGTAAGTTTGATTAACCAGTTTAAGATTTGTTATAAACAAATACAGAAACATATTTTAGTTGAAACCCTGTTGGTAAAAACAAATGAAAGGTTTGACAAACCAGTTTTGGAGTCAAACCGGTTTGGTACAAACAAATTCGCCCTTTGTTTCGGCTAGGTAGGCTGTATAATCAGAACAGAACATAACAGAACATCTCTTTTATTCTCTCAATACATGTACACAACATGCAAATATGAGGCATTAACAATGGGGGACTTTAGTCGGTTATCCGCCCTTGTCTAACAGGTGCCCGTTTGGTGGCGCTGTTGTCGAGTAGGTCCTTTGTCCTTCCGCATTTCAGATCGATATCAGCGTCAATTCTGATATTTTCATCGAGTTTAATTGTATTGTTGTTGTTGTTTATTAATATATTTCCACGCCATTTTGATAGTTTAAAAGACTGCTGTGAAAAACAATTTTTGTTAAATAATCTTGAAAAAAGGTGTAAAGATCGACCAAACAATGGATGTAGATCACGCCAGCAATATGTCATCATGACATTTTTTATGTACACAAGTCTCCTATTTTCAAGGCGTAAAAATCAATATTAACGTAGAGGTCAAATCCAGGTATTAATTGTCTGTGCAGCAATTCTTGTGACATCAATTTTATTTTGAGCAAGAATTAGCATTCCAAGATGTTTGAAGTCGCTGGCCAAGTATTTGAAGTAAATATTTTTGGATGACAGATGCAGCACCATTGTGCAAATTACTAATTGAGATCAAATATTGATATGACCTAATCGTTGAAATTATCAATGGGATTAATTATATCTTACCGGAAATTAACACATAATAAAGATCTCCTGTGGTTTTATGACTCTTGTGTTTTTACAGCTGACACATGGGGCAATTTAGTGAAATTTAGGTCTTATCTTCTGCCTAGGGCGTGGCTTATGAATTGCAAAACAATTAGCATCAACCAATCAGATTAAATGAACCGTAAGAAATATATATTAATTAATGTCAATTATCATTCGAATTTTATATCAAATTAGATGACACTTTAGAATACGATATATTACTCATTTTTCTACTTATATAAATTGTAAACACCCAGTGCAAATGAAATATTAAATGAAGAAATAACACCTTTTCTCACTCCTCTAAATCTAAATTACTTTTGAAAGACAGACTCAAAAGAAAGTAATCAATACTGGTATGGTCACCCAAATTTTATATTTTTCACAAATAATGCCAAAATTATTGGATCAAATATAAATGCGAGAAATTATTTAAGTTGCCCTAAATAAGCATTTATTGCGAATTTAGCTCCGATTTATATAAATTGCAACTAATTAAAACAAGAATATAAGAAAGATATTTTGATAGATTAGTTTATATGTTGTTTTTTTACGGCGCATCGACAGCTTTGGTCATTTAGCGCGCAACGAATGTAAAGAATATGTGAAACTAAAAAGGCTACGTGATATACTTGTATACATGTGTTAAATAGGTGTAAATATAGTGGGTAAACATTTGGGATCATTAGGGTAAGAATATATTTTATGTACCGGGGTGAGCGAGGCAATCCTCATTCACCGGTAAATGTAATATATATGTTAGTATGGATTAAAAACTTATCATAGTTTGTTGTAAAAGCCAATCTTTTTGATTTAGCTTATAATTTTTTCCAACTTGTACAGTCTCAAAGAGATTTTTAATGTCAGTGGTATTGAAAAATTGGGAACGGACTTGTTGAAGGTTAACACAGTCGACAAGAAAATGTTGTACTGTGAAAGGCGTATTACATGGAATGCAGTCCAGTCTGGCATCCCGGCCAAACAGCCAGGAGTGTGTAAGACGTGTGTGCCCTATTCTGCATCGGGCTATAATAACCTCATCTTTTCGGATGGGCCTGTACGCAGGTTACTGATGGATTTTTCAGACATGATTTATCACTTTCAACAAAGACCTAAATACCATGGTATTTAGGTCTTTACTTTTAATGTCTAACTGTCAAACGCTTCGGTAAACAACAATGGCGTGGGCGGAGCGATAAAATCCGAGATTATCCGGATGAAGGACCTACTCGACAGCAGCGCCACCTATAGTGTGATTAAGGGGAGGTAACCCGCTAAAGTCGCTCATTGATAATATGGTATAGGTAGGCTGTATAATCGTAGCTACTTAGCTCTCTAGCATTGCAAACATATATTTGTCTCTTTTCAATAGAAATTAGAATGACACTTATTTTGTCTGTTACAATTAAAAACATCATCTTGTATTTTTGATGATGGAGTGCAATTATTTATACCAGATGTCTATATTCGGGTAATTGTTTAATATATTTGCAAATAAACATTCAATTAAAAAGCAGATTTTGGACACTATAGTCGGATCCCGACTAGTCTATGATTTAGGAATAAAATCTGGACGCATTAATTTTCAAATATTACCAGAGACATAAATGATAAGTTTTATCAGTTTTTAGCAAACAAATCAAGCTAATCTGTCATACAGTGAAGTGAATAAGTATCAAATGTATATTATTCATGGAATGATCTATCTTGCAGAAAACGATATAAAACTTTTAAATATAAAGTTAAACAATATCATATAAAAAAATATTCATTGTAATCGAATTATACTGTTTTAAATTTCACATCTTTACAGAATAAAAAGTCAATCTATTGTCACCCTATAATGAACCACATCAATATTTCATTTTAAGGCTATTCTATAAAAAAAAGTCACATTTCCTCTAAATTCTTCCCTATAAAGCGCACTAAATGTTAATTAAAAGCTTGTATAATCGCTGCTGGACCCCTAGTGTGACCGTCTAGAGATCAAGTGCCATAAAACTTCGGCCATACTCGGTCATACTCGGATGGTCTTCCGAACGTGGTAGAAAATATACTATATAATTTTAAAGTGTAAAAAATACCATATTCCTTTTTAAATATTTTCACAAAATAATACCGACTGACAGAGAAATAATTATGGTATATGAAACAATTTGCAATTTGTTAATATCATTAACCGTTTTTAAATGACATTAAGTTAATTTCAGAGTAAATTATTTTCGCCTATATATTCTATATAGCACTGGTAACTGTTTTAAAGTTGAAAAATACCATTTTACTTTTATTTTAAATAAAAGGATAAAATATTTAAATGAATGGGGAATATTGAAACATAACAAAACCGTTTGCATTAATTTGATATCTTTAACGGATAAAAAGTTATTCTAATTTAAAGCTAAAATCCTTCATAGTTCTATATACTGTATTTTTGCGCGGTATCAATTATCGGATGATGAGAATTCTGCCACATGATTAATAAATGGAAATGTATTTTCTACCTATTCTTAACGGTCATCTAATTTCACATTTGCACAAAGCTCCTAAAATAGTGATTATTATTTCTCTTATCGACAAATTACAATTAGTGGTATTAAGAACTGTAACTGCAACCAATAACAATATACATGATCAAATATAATAATGGTAATGTTTATTTAACGTTGCCTCTTGTCAACAATGAGAGATATTTTCTACGACAAACGTGTATACAAGAGTAAAGTGTCTTGCCTACTGGCACTTGATGAAGAAATCCTCTTTAGTCCGGAACCCCCTTCAATCCGAACTTCTTGGTTTGTCCGAAGGGTGTTAGGATTAGGGAGTTTTCAAATTGTATAATCCTTTATACAAATCCGCGATGCATTAATGGCGATATGGAATAGTAACATACGTTTTTGCGTGGTATTTGCGAGCACCACAGTATCTTGCGTATTGAAGTACTCAAAATTATTTGTAATTTCAATTTGAATAGGAAATTGCATGACAAAGTGTTTATTACACATGTTATGTGAAACGAAGTTAGCTAAGTGAAACGAATTCCTTGTTTTTTTCTATTTTATTTCATGAGAAAAACCTGGAACATATACTCTCTCTGGTAAAATATTTGTCTATCACATAGTTCATTTTCAATAATAAAATAATCTCGCGTTTCATCAACAAAATCGAATTCCAATAGTTTTCTCTTTATCTGTATAAAAAACTTAATGTATTAAGCGTTTATCGGATATATAGATCTAAGATAGCCCAAGGCTACATGTTAATGTCCTATGTACAGTTATCAATTGGTGATCATATGAAAATTTACGATAACTTACGGAAACTACCGATAGACAAATTGACTGCTGACCAGTAGCCCTATCGATACCGATCTGCATCGGCGCATTTATCTGATGAGCGATATTGTTGTGCATGAATAAACTTATATAAATGAACTTTACCGCCAGCATTACGCTTTTTCTAAAAAAACTAAATATTTCGTTATTTTCGATAATCGATCATGAGTTTTCAAACCAATCCAATAATCGATTGTGAAATTCGTCCAATTATCCATCACTAACTTTTTATTTAAATAGTATGTTTCTGCCGTGCGAGCACGTGTTTGTCTATCTTCGCCACTAAATGTTGCTCAGTTACTGTTGTCACCATTTACATGTTCACATAATGTTTAATTATCGCTTGCAAATAATACGATTAATCACCGAGCTTCGTATCAATCCATTGTGTAGATTCTAATAACAAAAAATATCAATCTTAATATCGTAAACGTAAAAGTGTTACCTTTACTTACTTCCGAAAATAGAATTAAAATTTTGAACGTTCACTTTCGAGTCTCATACACATAGATGTAGTAATAAAGTATGAAGTAATCAGACACAATAAAGTTAAAACCATAGCTAAGAATTCTAGCCCGGGGTCGATTTTATATGTGTTTATTGAATGTCCTTGAGACCGCGACCAATCAGACACTTGGTAGATTACATAATCCAAAAAGTGGGAAAACTCTGCTCCTCGGCTCAACGAACACACGTGACTGAAGTCAGCATGCAGTCCTTGTTTAGACATATAATGTATGTCAATGCATGATACTCAAATGGCAGAGTAACAGTTGGAGCGTAGCTACTGTGTGCCCAGCTGCATAATACGTTTATAACTATTCTTATGCGTTTTGACGTAAATCATTTGTGCGGTGTCGACGCTTTGATGTTGTAAGATGACTTATATAAGACTGAAGTACATTTCAAGTCCATAGTGACAATTTAATTTAAAGCTTTTGAATGCAAGATGCATTATGCTGTCTTTGTTCAAAGCGTTGTTATGAGTTCTTTGTCAGTTTATGCTATCTGTTGGCAGAGAAAGAAAAAGCATTCCAAAAGCGAACATTTACAGAATAAATCAACCGAAATGGCTTTTAAAACAACTTGCAAACATTGTTTATGAAAATCTGTAAACTTATACGATATAAATGGTGGCTTTTGGTGCATTTCGGGGTCTAAATTTTAATGACTCGTTCATGAGAATTGCATTAGTATTATCTTGTTAAAAATACAGAACGACCAATTCATAAAAACATTTTAACAAAGTTTCCAGAGGACAGCCTCTTATGTACCTACCCAAGTCAGCCTTAAGCAAAAAAAAATGTCACAAGTGAATAAGAAGCCATTTCGTCATAAACACTGTTGATTATGTTTCAATGAAATAGAGTATATATATAAACTTTCATGCTGATTGTCCCTGTTATATTACGGAAGCCTTAGCTAATCATTGTAGAAACACATGGTTCTCGAATATCCCAGCTAAAAGTCTGCTTGCATGCGTAATGTGCACTTAGACGATCGGCTAGACCAAAGGTCTATAGCAAGCATTAACATCTAATTAATGGGTGTTTGGTTATGATTTTTGCTTATTGTTTTCGGCGCAGCCGTACTAACATGGTTTTATTATTTGCATATCAGTGTTGTGTAAACCAATCAAATCTTATATTAACCACCAAACCAACTTCTCTTCAACCGAACAACGTTTGTAACCTTAACGCGGATTGGTTAACCTTTCGATTGTGGCGTAGTCCCGTCTCGTCGTTAGCGTTCTCATCGTTGCAGTACCTTAAGGACTAATCATACTACAAGAACCACAAACAGCCATTTACGTTTACATGATTATAACTTTATTTAGCATAGTACTCAAGACAACAGTAGCGTACAGTTCCGAGCCTAAAACCTTTCTCCCAAACATACAGAATACAGCAGATATTATCACGTTCAGTTCACACACCAAGGATCAATCCTCATTCATCAATGTCAACAAGTAGGTCACAGTAAATATGCATCAAGGTACTTAAGTTGCACATTAACAAGTGCAACGCCCGTAACTAGAGACATAAATGATAAGTTTTATCAGTTTTTAGCAAACAAATCAAGCTAATCTGTCATACAGTGAAGTGAATAAGTATCAAATGTATATTATTCATGGAATGATCTATCTTGCAGAAAACGATATAAAACTTTTAAATATAAAGTTAAACAATATCATATAAAAATATATTCATTGTAATCGAATTATACTGTTTTAAATTTCACATCTTTACAGAATAAAAAGTCAATCTATTGTCACCCTATAATGAACCACATCAATATTTCATTTTAAGGCTATTCTATAAAAAAAAGTCACATTTCCTCTAAATTCTTCCCTATAAAGCGCACTAAATGTTAATTAAAAGCTTGTATAATCGCTGCTGGACCCCTAGTGTGACCGTCTAGAGATCAAGTGCCATAAAACTTCGGCCATACTCGGTCATACTCGGATGGTCTTCCGAACGTGGTAGAAAATATACTATATAATTTTAAAGTGTAAAAAATACCATATTCCTTTTTAAATATTTTCACAAAATAATACCAACTGACAGAGAAATAATTATGGTATATGAGACAATTTGCAATTTGTTAATATCATTAACCGTTTTTAAATGACATTAAGTTAATTTCAGAGTAAATTATTTTCGCCTATATATTCTATATAGCACTGGTAACTGTTTTAAAGTTGAAAAATACCATTTTACTTTTATTTTAAATAAAAGGATAAAATATTTAAATGAATGGGGAATATTGAAACATAACAAAACCGTTTGCATTAATTTGATATCTTTAACGGATAAAAAGTTATTCTAATTTAAAGCTAAAATCCTTCATAGTTCTATATACTGCATTTTTGCGCGGTATCAATTATCGGATGATGAGAATTCTGCCACATGATTAATAAATGGAAATGTATTTTCTACCTATTCTTAACGGTCATCTAATTTCACATTTGCAAAAAGCTCCTAAAATAGTGATTATTATTTCTCTTATCGACAAATTACAATTAGTGGTATTAAGAACTGTAACTGCAACCAATAACAATATACATGATCAAATATAATAATGGTAATGTTTATTTAACGTTGCCTCTTGTCAACAATGAGAGATATTTTCTACGACAAACGTGTATACAAGAGTAAAGTGTCTTGCCTACTGGCACTTGATGAAGAAATCCTCTTTAGTCCGGAACCCCCTTCAATCCGAACTTCTTGGTTTGTCCGAAGGGTGTTAGGATTAGGGAGTTTTCAAATTGTATAATCCTTTATACAAATCCGCGATGCATTAATGGCGATATGGAATAGTAACATACGTTTTTGCGTGGTATTTGCGAGCACCACAGTATCTTGCGTATTGAAGTACTCAAAATTATTTGTAATTTCAATTTGAATAGGAAATTGCATGACAAAGTGTTTATTACACATGTTATGTGAAACGAAGTTAGCTAAGTGAAACGAATTCCTTGTTTTTTTCTATTTTATTTCATGAGAAAAACCTGGAACATATACTCTCTCTGGTAAAATATTTGTCTATCACATAGTTCATTTTCAATAATAAAATAATCTCGCGTTTCATCAACAAAATCGAATTCCAATAGTTTTCTCTTTATCTGTATAAAAAACTTAATGTATTAAGCGTTTATCGGATATATAGATCTAAGATAGCCCAAGGCTACATGTTAATGTCCTATGTACAGTTATCAATTGGTGATCATAGGAAAATTTACGATAACTTACGGAAACTACCGATAGACAAATTGACTGCTGACCAGTAGCCCTATCGATACCGATCTGCATCGGCGCATTTATCTGATGAGCGATATTGTTGTGCATGAATAAACTTATATAAATGAACTTTACCGCCAGCATTACGCTTTTTCTAAAAAAACTAAATATTTCGTTATTTTCGATAATCGATCATGAGTTTTCAAACCAATCCAATAATCGATTGTGAAATTCGTCCAATTATCCATCACTAACTTTTTATTTAAATAGTATGTTTCTGCCGTGCGAGCACGTGTTTGTCTATCTTCGCCACTAAATGTTGCTCAGTTACTGTTGTCACCATTTACATGTTCACATAATGTTTAATTATCGCTTGCAAATAATACGATTAATCACCGAGCTTCGTATCAATCCATTGTGTAGATTCTAATAACAAAAAATATCAATCTTAATATCGTAAACGTAAAAGTGTTACCTTTACTTACTTCCGAAAATAGAATTAAAATTTTGAACGTTCACTTTCGAGTCTCATACACATAGATGTAGTAATAAAGTATGAAGTAATCAGACACAATAAAGTTAAAACCATAGCTAAGAATTCTAGCCCGGGGTCGATTTTATATGTGTTTATTGAATGTCCTTGAGACCGCGACCAATCAGACACTTGGTAGATTACATAATCCAAAAAGTGGGAAAACTCTGCTCCTCGGCTCAACGAACACACGTGACTGAAGTCAGCATGCAGTCCTTGTTTAGACATATAATGTATGTCAATGCATGATACTCAAATGGCAGGGTAACAGTTGGAGCGTAGCTACTGTGTGCCCAGCTGCATAATACGTTTATAACCATTCTTATGCGTTTTGATGTAAATCATTTGTGCGGTGTCGACGCTTTGATGTTGTAAGATGACTTATATAAGACTGAAGTACATTTCAAGTCCATAGTGACAATTTAATTTAAAGCTTTTGAATGCAAGATGCATTATGCTGTCTTTGTTCAGAGCGTTGTTATGAGTTCTTTGTCAGTTTATGCTATCTGTTGGCAGAGAAAGAAAAAGCATTCCAAAAGCGAACATTTACAGAATAAATCAACCGAAATGGCTTTTAAAACAACTTGCAAACATTGTTTATGAAAATCTGTAAACTTATACGATATAAATGGTGGCTTTTGGTGCATTTCGGGGTCTAAATTTTAATGACTCGTTCATGAGAATTGCATTAGTATTATCTTGTTAAAAATACAGAACGACCAATTCATAAAAACATTTTAACAAAGTTTCCAGAGGACAGCCTCTTATGTACCTACCCAAGTCAGCCTTAAGCAAAAAAAAATGTCACAAGTGAATAAGAAGCCATTTCGTCATAAACACTGTTGATTATGTTTCAATGAAATAGAGTATATATATAAACTTTCATGCTGATTGTCCCTGTTATATTACGGAAGCCTTAGCTAATCATTGTAGAAACACATGGTTCTCGAATATCCCAGCTAAAAGTCTGCTTGCATGCGTAATGTGCACTTAGACGATCGGCTAGACCAAAGGTCTATAGCAAGCATTAACATCTAATTAATGGGTGTTTGGTTATGATTTTTGCTTATTGTTTTCGGCGCAGCCGTACTAACATGGTTTTATTATTTGCATATCAGTGTTGTGTAAACCAATCAAATCTTATATTAACCACCAAACCAACTTCTCTTCAACCGAACAACGTTTGTAACCTTAACGCGGATTGGTTAACCTTTCGATTGTGGCGTAGTCCCGTCTCGTCGTTAGCGTTCTCATCGTTGCAGTACCTTAAGGACTAATCATACTACAAGAACCACAAACAGCCATTTACGTTTACATGATTATAACTTTATTTAGCATAGTACTCAAGACAACAGTAGCGTACAGTTCCGAGCCTAAAACCTTTCTCCCAAACATACAGAATACAGCAGATATTATCACGTTCAGTTCACACACCAAGGATCAATCCTCATTCATCAATGTCAACAAGTAGGTCACAGTAAATATGCATCAAGGTACTTAAGTTGCACATTAACAAGTGCAACGCCCGTAACTAGAGTTCATTCTGGGAATATTATATGGATACACACATGTATGGTTGACATTTACAATATATCTCTGCCCACGTGATTAGGTTACTGTATCACGATGACCCTTAGGCCATAGTAACTGTGACAACATAAGATCACCTGGTCTGCTGAATTCTGTGTTAACATATTTTATTATACATTATACAATGTTCACTACTGTAATATAATAAAGACATATTTAAATGATTAAATCTTTGTTTTGTGTGTATGACTACACCACACGATAAGGAGTACGTTACCTTACAGAAATCCACTGAATATCTGTGAAATTACCGAAATCCATTTACGAGTGATCAGCAGTTGTAACATCTAGGCATTTTTTATGTTGCACAACACATTTTAACCTTCAAGTATTGCATCGACCATCTTTTTTCAAGATCTTTCTTGTTACACACTACGTATTATTTGAGAGCTTGCTCTATATGGACTTGTCCTCAATATACATCATGTGAAATATGCATGAAGTTAACGTATTGTGCTAAATTTAGCAATCTATGTACAATATGATTAAATAGGCAGCGAGACAACATATCGACTGCACGTAATACGGTATTGAACTTGCTTTATGAACATTACTATTTTATTTACTCTTTGAACCAAAGGAGATTGTCACGAGTTCTCTCCCTCTATCCATTCTATAGTATTATTATACTATATACACATATATAAAGTTCTCTCCCTTTATCACTTCTATACGACAGAAGGAACAAAGGGATATAACTATAGAATTGATAAAGGGAGAGGACTCGTGACAATCTCCTGTGCTTTGAATCTAATGTATTGCAAGTTGCAGGATCTAATGGTATGTATGGCTGCATTTCATTTAACTGTGACTTCTCAACAAATGCTGGTGTAAAATATTAGCATGGCATATTTTTTGTGTATCAATGCTTTACAAGTCCTTGCTGAAGTTGCAAAAGGGTTCATATTTTATAAATGTTTACATGGGAAAATAAATTGAAAGTTTATTTTATTATACAAAATTATCTTTATGCACATTCATATTACGTTTATTTACATACTACAGTGTACATTTCACACGAAGTCGATGCAGAAATACGTTATTTTGTACTTCGTATATTTTGTTTTTATTTTTATCATCAAAAGTAAATTGATGATCACATATCTCTTGCATTTCAAATTCTTCGATGAACTGGCCAGTATGACTACACCTCTCGTGTATTGCAAAAACTGTTATTTTACTATACAAAAAATGTACTAATAAAAGATAAGTTTTATTTTTATACAAGAAGCACAAGTTAATCTATTCATCTAATAAAAGCTCAAATTTTATACATAGTAAAATGCATTATAAACACATTAATCAAATGAATCGTGAGCGACAATTAAGCTTAACTGACTACTGTAATTATAGCTATACATATAACATCCGAACAAAAGTCCGAACAAATCAGGCTGATTTTGACCTAAGTGCATGTATAAAAGTATTACGAGGCAATTAGGCCGACCACATCAATGCATACATACTGTATCCATTCTTTGCTTCGATTGCTTGTTGAAAGTCGAAACTAAATACATATAAGCAATCGAATCATCTGCGAAACCTTGCTAACAGAGATAATGAGAAAAAGTTACTAAGTCCGAGTAATACGATCATGAAAACAAACACATAACATCACAATGTACATATAATTGAACGCAAACTCTTGTTCAAAATGTAATAAATTCAATTCCCAAAAACCATCTCCTACAGCATTCAACATTTATCCTAACTGACATATTGACAGAAAACTCTGGATGACAAGCACACTGACATCAAAATAACATTGAATGAACATTTGTTTACGTTCACAACCATTGATCCACAACTTACTCATCTCAAATTTGATGTTCCTGTCAGGTTTATACACGTATAAGCAGATAGTATTGTACGCATACCCATATCAGTTACAGAATCACACAGCTTTTCAGACTAATTTTGACATGTAAGACATTTATCTTTTTCACAACTAAGTCCAATTGAAGCAATCTGTGGTAAATATTCACGAAACATAGTAAACACACACACACAGAGCGGATGTAGAATTGTGGACATTTCTTCTAAACGTTAATTTGTTTCTGTGGTACAAGTGGTTTAGAACTTTTAACGCCTTTAAAAATAGTGCATTAGGGCAAATAAATGCATCAATAAAATGTCACACTGATAATAGTATTATAATTTTCACAGCTTTATAGTTTGTTTACTTAACTACTTATATATTTAATAAAACGTCTGACATTGGTTAGATGTCAGACATTTCCAATCCACACTGTGACATAAATGAACTACATTGGCAGGGGAACACAAATATAAACAACAAACATTTTTTCCAATATTACTATGTTCTCATCACATGCAAAGCATAAGCAAATGATAATAACTTCCCTGATTAAAGCTATTAAATGAACTATGCATACACAAAATATCCAAGTATTTCAAAACAATGTTGAAGAAGAATGATGAAGTTACCATGGCAACATACACGAATACGGTAATACACTTGAAACAATGTAAATAATTATTCACTTCTCAAATTTAGAAGCTCTTATTGAAAAATGTTCACGTAAGTACTATTATAAGACATATTGGGATCAGGCATCTATGCAGTTGTGCACCATCAATTATACTAATATTTCCCAACAGTGCTATGTAACATCTTACATCAACATACATACAAGCAACACACAAATAGACACAAACACGATAACAAATATCACAAAGCCATTCTTTGAAGGACGGGAATCCAGATTCAAAGGGCGTGTCTTTAATGGTGCAAGAGTTCTCTCCCATTGTGTCATAATAGCCTTCCTAGCCCCTTTCCATGCCCCTGGACCATGTAGTCTGTATTGATATGGTGTACATGGTCCAAATATACACTTGAATGCTAACGCTGGGTCTGTGAAGAGCAACTTCTCTGTAAAATAAAAGAAGCAAAACACGTGTATCAGCTTGGAATAATTTTACATTAAGACTGATATACTTTTACTGTCACACCAAGATGCCTATCAAACAAGTCATTCTGCCATTTAAACTTGGAGCACATAATGAACTATTAAATATACTAAATGATTCTAGGTCATGTCAGAAATAACAGACATAACATAACATATCATTTCACAGACTTAAATTTTTAGGCTTCTTTCAATTTTATACTAACAAGAAATATGTTGAACAAAGATGGTCCGCCCTTTTTGTAGGTTAAGATTTGTTGTGCAACATAAAAAAATGACGAGATGTTACGATTGCTGGTCACTCCAGATCCAAAATGGATTTCGGTAAATTCACCGTAATTCAGTGGATTTCGATAAGGTAACCTACCCTTTATCGAAAGGTTAACAAATCCGCGTCAATGTTATACACGTTGTTCGTTTGAAGAGAATTTGCCCTGGTGGTTTCAATTCTATAGTAAACAATATTTTTCTAAAGATATCAGCTTGACTCCAAAGCTTCGGGAATATTGAGTCGATAAACAAAAACATAAAACTAAATCAAGAACTTGCAGGCTTTTTATATGTTTTTGGGAATGATACCAACAATGACACTCTACCAACGCTTGTTAATTGTCTTGATTGGAAAAAATAGCAACTGAGCATTTATAAAAAAAATCAAAAACTGTTACACGTAGCCCATATCAAAAGTTATATTTGTTATGACCAGCACATAGTTAAATCAGTTCAGACATTTAAATACACCAAAACTTCTAAATAAAACAGAAAGGTCAGCATAAATAAAATAGTGGCCATCGTGGAATTTCGTTTTCAAATAAAAGACTACTTACATTAGTAATCAATAGTTCCCACTTTTACAATATTACCTCCCTTGTTCTGAATTTTTGTTGGCCATATTAATAGGCAAATTTCCTTAAAGTTTATAGGGCATATAATGTAAACGATGATAAACTGATCAGATATAAAACGTATTCATTATGCTCATGCGGGCAGTTGGCTCAGTAAGTTGAAGTTAAAGTGGTTGGTACATGCAAATTATCTTTGTATTTTCTCAATTTAAAGCATATTTGGAAAGTACTCCTATAAGGGCTTATCAGTTTTGCCTATCAAAATCGGTGATGATTAAAAACAAGGGAGGTAAATCTTGTAGATATAGCAACTATCTATACCTCAGTTTTTTCAAGGGAAATCAGTAAGCAGAAAATTTGTCGAACAGTTCAAATTCAACATGGACTTACTGATGTTTGGAAAGCATCCATTAAGTTTGGCAAGTTCAGTTTGGAATAGAACATAGTCAACTTGTATTGTATGACGTTGTGATTTAACATATGCCTTTGACATCTGATCCTTCTTCGCTCGTATGTCATTCCACATGTCTGCTTTACTTGGTAAAGAAACATCGCCCTAAAATATACACTCAAGTTGTAGATACAATATGAGTATAGCACACGATCTACCTGATGCTGAACGATTTAATTTATTCTCCATGAAGAAGCGGGATTTCCAGTATTCTAAAACAGTCAACAAGAGTACTCGTCAAAAGGAAGTAAACTCATGACAATCTGCTGTTTTCCAGTATTGCTATTTCTAAAACAGCCAATCAGAGTACTCGTCACCATCTAAGTGTCCCCCCGCCCTATAATTATAGGGGAACATGTTGTTTTATACAGGAATGATGGCGTCATATTTAAAAAATCATATTAACTATAAAAATACAAAAATAAGAGATCATTACATTGAACACTCTTGATCGGAAACTAATTTTTAAGTTGAAAAGAACCACAACTCCTATAAAAATCGTGGATTGTAACCTTAATTAAAATTGACCTGTTTTTATTATCTGTTTTTTTTATATACCAAAAATGAATTGAATACATCCATTCTGTCAATCGTTATTGATCGGAACCAAATTTTCACACGAACGAACGACAGGACAGATGGATGGACAGGGGTAACACTTCACCAGTCTTTCGAATCGCAGGGGATAAATATTCAACTTCACCATAAAAGAACAAAATTAAGAGATCATTACCTTGAACACTCTAGTAGCTAACCTACATTGTAATTCACTAATTGGCATAAGTGCCCCAACGGGTTGGAAACAACCAATGACAGCCAACGTAGATTTCTCTAAATCTGGAGGGAATTCGTTTTTAAACAAATTCACCTCGTTATTCTTCACGTCAATAACAGATTTGTCCAAAAATGGAAAACCGAACACATAGCCTGTACCCAAAATGACAACATCAATGTTGTCTTCAAATGATCCATCGTCAAATTTCACTCCCGTCTCGGTGAATTTCGCAACATTGCTCTTGACCTTCACAGCCCCACAAATAATTCTGTTAGGCAAGTCATCATTTACTGTTGGATGTTGTTGAAATAGTCGGTGTTTTGGCTTCAAAGCATACGATTCATGGTCAAATTTAGCATTGACTTTCGATTCCATGTAGTTGTTTGCTACGTTTGGGAACATTCCATTAATTAACGTGAAAAACCGATTGAGAATCAACATATCTACCGGTAGACCACGATCAGATACTCGGTTCATTACCCATGAGCCTCTTCTGGTACTCAAAAAAATCTGGAAAAAATTATAACAGAAAACACTGCGGCAAAATACAGTTACAACTCACTTAAAAACCTTTTGACATTAAGAACGAATTGTCATGGTGCTGTATTTTATTTTATTTAACTTGCATATTATGTTAACTTTCGACTTTATTCAGAATTAAAGGTGGTGTACACAGGTACTTGAAGCAAACTATTTTAATGTTCTATATGGGCTTTTTACTATAACAAGAACATTCTTATTATAGTAAATATGCCATATTGAAAATTAAAATAGTTTGTTTCAAGTATATGTGGTGGTGTAATTACATAGAATCAACTGTAAATGTCATTTTGTGTAACAATTATGGGTAACCAAAATTCTACTAACTATTCTCTGTCTAGATATTACCGGTACAACATCGTCATACACTCAGTGTGATAAAATCAGCAATAATATATAACAAAGCAATGGTCATCATTATTACCGCATGTTATTGCAGCAAAGACTACCATTGAAAATCATTTTACCAAGTAAAGTCATTTTATAACATGTTTAGGTACAAAGGCAAATCATTGTGTCCATGCAGTTTATCGATTGTTGTACTGTTATCAAAATCATTTCAAGACGTACACTAAGTTAATTCAGATTGGCAGTGTATTTGTTGTAATTTTAAATACACAGATATCCAAAAGTAAATTTTATTTAAAAACAACCGTACCTGCGACGCTACATGACTCAATTCCACAGCAGCGTCACCAGCAGAGTTACCTATACCAATAATCACTATCCTCTTATCTTCATAACCATTACATTTCTTTAAGTCATGTGTGTGTAATACCTTGCCTTTGAATCTGAAATATAAAATAACTATTAAACAAATTTTATCTTGGTATTCAAGAGAATGTTGACTAGCACTCAAACATTCATAATAACCCCCAGTATTTTTTACTGACAGGTCCAATGTTGTAATTCGCTGTTTGGTTATTATTTCTTTTTGTGTGTTTGAATGTATGTTGTATTTCCCATTCCCTGCGCACTTCATTCACTTTATAAGGTTGAGCAGAAAACACATTATCCAGTGCATTATCATTCGCTGTCTGAAATCTGATATATTGTGTTGTGAAGTTTAAGTGCCAAGGAAATACATTAATAAGAAATATTTAAAGTATTTGACACAGAAGTAGCGCAATAAATCTAATGCAAGTTCTTGATTCCAGTCAATATTGAGAAAACACCAACTGGCACCAGTGGTAGTCATGTTTCAAAGCCAATTCAATACAATTATAGAACTATAAACAGAAACACACTCAAGTGAATAATTCAAAGAAACACAATGGTAATTTACAACACCTGACAAATCTAAAAATGTACACAGGCATTGCTTACAATGGTCAGTCTGGTGTCTTCATCAAGAATGGATCTCTAAGTAACATCTTTACAGTTATAAAATAAAGTGTATTCGTTTATTTGTATTAGCAATCCCTTCGGCTTTCTGTTTGTCCTCTTTGTTTCCCCTAGTTATCCCTTATGGTCGACCAGGCCATTCCTTGCGCCCTTGTTCATTTACGTATGTACCCTAGAGCCTCCTCAAATGCTTTATGTTTTATGGATTGTAGTTTTTCCGGAGGTTTGGTGGGGAGGCACTGTCTTATGTATGTGGCGTTCACTGTACGATGTAGCAACTTATTTCCTCTCTTTTCTATTTATCTTTTTTTTGTAATGAAGCTTTAATTCACATAAACAGCCAGGGTCATATAACGACTGTTTCAGCAATTTTGATGGAGGAAGACCCAACTTTGAAATCTTAGTAGGACCACCAATCTTCTGTAAGGCAACTGGATATCTTTTTCACTTACAAATATTATATCCCAGATGGGATTCAAACCTGCAGCGGTGAGTGGTAAGTGATTAGGGGTCAGCAAGCACAAACATTCGCCCACAGACACCCCCATTTTGTAGAGAAACTTTGATATGGCAAATGCAGCTGTATGACCACATATTGGAGTAATTTAAAGTACATATTTACTTGTCTAGACCTGGGAATGTCGGAACATTAACATCAGCATGGTGTCCGGTACAAATGAGAACAGCATCGTAAACCAATTCTTCTGTATTACCTGAAAGCATCAAATAAATATCTCAATGTTCATCAAAATTTCATAACCAATACATATGTAATCCCAGGAAAATTCACTTTTAAATAACAATGCTTTACAACAGCGATCTCGTTTAAAGAGAAAGAAAAAACCATCTACGCTTTACTTGGAGATAAATGCCACTAAAACAATATCAGTTATGATATACAGTGCATATTTCAGCGGTTTTTGAGAGGTTGTTGCCCTTATAAGTTTAACTGGTAGAAACGTTTAGTATGGGACTGATAATGTTGCTAAAGATAGGTGTTGTCATAGAGAGGGTCTCTAAGATAGGTGTTGCCATAGAGAGGGTCTCTAAGATAGGTGTTGCCATAGAGAATGTCTCTAAGATAGGTGTTGCCATAGAGATGGTCTCTAAGATAGGTGTTGCCATAGAGAGGGTCTCTAAGATAGGTGTTGCCATAGAGATGGTCTCTAAGATAGGTGTTGCCATAGAGAGGGTCTCTAAGATAGGTGTTGTCATAGAGAGGGTCTCTAAGATAGGTGTTGCCATAGAGAGGGTCTCTAAGATAGGTGTTGCCATAGAGATGGTCTCTAAGATAGGAGTTGCCATAGAGAGGGTCTCTAAGATAGGTGTTGCCATAGAGAGGGTCTCTAAGATAGGTGTTGCCATCGAGAGGGTCTCTAAGATACGTGTTGCCATAGAGAGGGTCTCTAAGATAGGTGTTGCCATAGAGATGGTCTCTCTGGAAATGATGAACTATGATCGATGCTAATAAGAGGTTCGAACAAAGTTCCAAGTTGTTTTTCCAAAATGTGCATGTTCATTTACTAGCAACCGATGACATTTCTCTATGAATCATGATTGAGTTTCATACTATGCACATTGCAAACAATCTTACTTCGCAGCCAATAAATAAGTTTTGGTTAAAACCACGAACCTTTAACACTGTCCTTAACAGTGATACACCATTTACCAGTGCTGGTAAAATCTGAGCTCTTCTTTACCGAAAGAATCTACAATATTCAATATATAAAGCTAGAGCACTGGCAGTGACTATTATCTTTACACGGCCTCTATAGACAAATCCTTAATAAGAAGCTGTATATGCAGTGATCAATATATTTATTTTAACGGCCGTAAAGAATATTGTGATGCCATAAAATCGCAACAGAAATTTACAAATTATTTTGTAACATTTTTGTTCCGTTGGATTGAAAGAATATTACGATGCTACAAGGAACGCCAAATACACAAGGAAACGCCTCCCCGCACAGATGCCAGGGACAACATCAGCCTATGACACATTAGGCATTGGAAATCGAACATGAAGACTTTGATTCATTCATGGATGAATACACCACAGGACAAGCTAAGAAAACCTAGTGGCCATGGGTCGAAATGGGGGAGAATTCAAACATGAATATTATATCAAGTCAAGAAACTGCACATGGGGAAGGGGGAACTGAACATGCATAAAACATTCATGGATGGAATACACCACAAGACAAGCCATGGGTCGAAATGGGGGAGAAAACAAACATGATTATCATATCAAGTCAAGGAACTGCACATGGGGAAAGGGGAACTGAATGTACATAAAACACTGATAGATCTAATAACCACATAGCGATTTGTAGCCTTGGAACTGTCAATAAAAATACTATCCCATTGATACAACTGAACGTTATGTGCGAACTTCGGATGTTGCAACATTTTGTGGTTGTGAAGAAGCAGTTATAATGGCCTTGCTCCACATCATCGATACAACATCTTAAGTTGATTTTACCGGGATAAGTATCGAATTACCCCCCCCCCCCCGACAGGACTATATCTCGGAGTGTTTGAGCTTGTGACTTTGTCTTTTAAGATTGGAAACTATTGTTTCTCTGTGACTAAGGGGAGGTAGATAAGGAAACTGACTTCAAATCATTTGACCATTTGCCACTTAGAAATCACTCGTGAACAGGATTAATATGCTTTCATGTGTGGCAGCCATCCAGCTGGCTTTTGTATCGAAATATCAGCAGCAGACAGACATTTTTCAATGTTTACCCTTGGTATTATCAATGATTTATGTTAGACTGTCCTTTTGACTTTAATAACACCAGGGGGACTTTAAGGTCGTTTTCCAGTGTGAAACAGAGCTATCAAAACACAAAGACGTTTGCTCTAATTTACCAAAAGTTACCAACTATTACATAATCACTAAATCATTGATTCCATTTTGTGGGGGACACTTGTGCTTCAGTCCTTAACATCAGCACCGATGGGGATTTTCTCAATGAAATTCGTGGCCTTACACCAATTCTACAGCATCAATACAATACTTCCTTGTACGACACTGTTAGAGCAATTAGCTGATTTATAAGACTGACAAGTCGAGACAGTAAAAATTCTCAGACGAAATACATTATAAAGCTTTCAAATAGCTTCGTTCCATGCATAAATAATTTCCCAGACATTAAAAAATGTTTTATCGTACAGACTATACGCTAGGTCACACACAATTCTATCATTTACCGGTATAATATTTATGCTGTGCCACTGACTAAAAGTAAAGACTACATGTAATTGCATTACAAAACATCACGTATAAAACTTATATTGAAAGAAAACCAAAGAGTCACAATGGGCCTATATGTCGCTCACCTGAGTCACTAAGCATAAGTTAGAAAAAGAGATTCAAATGATATCAACATTGACATATAAACTTGACATAGACCTTATAAAGACAAACTCTCTGACTGGGTTTCAATGCAAGCTAAATTTTGACGGCACAGGACATAGGCCCCTACGACACTCGATGGCACAATATACGAGAAATATAAAACATATACCACAGTCCCATAAACTATCTTCAGAAAGAAAAGTAAAGAACTAAGCTGGTGGTCATAAACTAGCTGGTGGTCAGAGTTCATTGATAAGAAATTGATTTGGTAAACTTAATAGTTTTATTTTTTATACAACTGGCAATTTTTAGACGGTTTTGGCAAACTTGTCAGCCAGATAGAGTTTTAATAGCCAATGGCCTTTACCTACCTACAAGCGCCAGACTATCATGTTTGTCTTGATTTCATGAGCATGCGAGTATCCATTCGGACATTATCCTTGCATGGCATGTTTTAAGTTATTTACCAGACAATCTAACACAACAGATGACAAAACCTCAACATAATGGTTTTTACTTGTTTTGACTAGACTTTCTGTTAGCCACATTATGATCAGACAATGTACAAGGCCATTTCATCAAAAGCAATATTCAGACGATAAACAACGTTACTACATTAGATTTAAAACAACAGTTGCACTTCGAATATTTCATGGTTTCGAATAGCCCATTTCAATTCGACATGCATAAGAAAATAATTTGGGACCTGATACTTATTTCGGATGATATAAAGTTTTCGGATAGAAGGTTGTCGAATAAACGACGTTTGACTGTATTATTGCCAAATAAACTGTTGTAATTACGTTATCTCTAACTGCATTTCAGTATTCATCACACAACATTTCTGCGAGATTTGATTATTTATAATTATAATCATCAAACGTTTGGTTTTGCAACACAGCTTCAACAGGTGAAAGCCCAATTTTTGGTCCAGTTGTATTACCAACAGTTTATATTATAAAAGTTAAATATAACGGAAGATAATATACAGAACATCGTATGGGGCAAAAACTCTGTAAAAAGTGTTGAACCATGTGATAAAATGAGTCTGGCATTTGGCATTTTACATGAACTTTTGCGAAACTTGTCAAGAGACTGGCTTTTCAAGAGATAATAAGTTGCAACAGGGAACGCAACAAACATGAGACAGTGCCTCCCTACACTGATCTCCGGGAAACGGCAATCAATAAAACATAAGGCACTTGAGGAGGTTCAAGGGTTCATACGTAAGGGAACAGAGGCCCAATGAATGGCCTGGCCGGCCATAAGGAATAACTAGGAGAATCAAAGAAGACTAACAGTGAAGGGGGGATATAATGTATGGAAATATCACAGGACAAGCCAAGCTAACATCAATAGGCTGAAACTGGGCAGAAGATAACATGAACACTATATAAAGTGCAAGAATTGCACAGGGGAAAGGGAAATATAACATACATTTAAAACACAAACAGAAATAATCACAATACGTATATTTATAAAAGGGCTTTAAGTCCAACATGCAGCGGTGAGCGGAAAGTAGTTTGTTGTATGTGACCATCATCATGGTCAAGAAGGCCTCTCACTTCGAGAAATGATTCAATGAAGTTCAATATAAAAGCCTGAGACAGATGTGTGAAAAATATATAGACTGTACCTCATGCTGAAACTTGATATGTCTTCTCAGGTCGAACTCTTTAGCATACATTAGAAAGTATTGCTGTACATATCTGTTATGCATGAAGATAGAATACTCTGCTGGGATGGGAAAGTCACTGTAACACATCATCTCCTTGCTTGTGTTGATTACCTTAAAAACACTCACACATGGTACAACACTAATAGGTCATTTAACTTGTTAAAACATGTACCTAAATATGAGCATTCCTATTTAAATCCTGTGTTTACGAAAGGGTTAAGCCAAATATGTCTGACAGTCTGAGATTTCTTTTGTCGTTTAATAATTTACAAGACTTACAGTAGATACCATTTTGTCCAAATAATAAAACATTTTTTGAAAGTAACTGTCCTCCTTTAGATACGGATATGGCAAAGAAACAAGATCATAAAATGCAACTCTACAATAAGATAAATGAGAAGGTTAGTCATAGTGCCTTACAGTAGATTTCATCACTGAAGGCTGGCCAGGCTTGGCTTCATCTTGATAATTCCATAATCCACCAATTTCATATGTACGTTCATAGCAGACTGGTTCCAGTCCTTCATCTAGACAACATTTGATGGCTGTAAGACCACTGGCCCCAGCACCTATGATAGCAACCTTCATGGTGACAAGTTATCGACGACGATAACAAGAAGTGTACGCAATCTGAAAATAAGAAGAGTGGAGAATTATAATTATGACACTAAACATTGCAAAATAGTTTAAGTTTGCAATACAGTAAAACCTCAAATAAAGACCACCTCAATAATAAGACTACCTCAAAATTAACAACACAATTTATAGGTCAATTTTCACTATTTTGCTATTTATTCAAACTCAATATTAAGACCAGTTTTCAAGGGTCCCATTGGTGGTCTTGTTATTGAGGGTTTACTGTATACTTTATGTACACCAATACCAATATGGACCGGTGTTTAGCGTCATCAGGCGGACAGACTTTCGGAAATCTGATAGAAAAAAACAAATCTGAAAATGTCAAAATTCCCGGTAATGATTATAGGCATTGGCCCATTCAGCTGATAACAATGTGTCAGGTAGCCAGTGACCATTTTCAATAGCTGAAAAAATAACTGATTGTAGTCATTTACTTGGTACTTGGTGTTGTATTCTTAGCTAGTTTTGTGTCTTGACGTATAATTTCAATGCGGCAAGAAAGATGTTGTAGATCAAAAAGATAAAACGTATTTTATCGACACTTTTTTCTGCCAGGTAGGAAGGTTTCGAAAAGTGAACCTAGAGTTAACAAGAAATATCTTGAAAAAGATGGTCGGTGTAATTAGAAGGTTAAGATGTGTTGTGCAACATGTACAAATGCCTCAGAGATCACCTCAATAATAAGACCCTTTCAAAATTAAAAACACAGTTTAAGGGTGTTCGGATTAGGGAGCTTTCCAAGTTGTATACATTATTATACAAATCCGCGATGCGTTGGCAATAGTAACATGATGCGTTGGCAATAGTTACATACTAAAAAGTACCAAAATTATTAGTAATTTCAATTTGATTCGGAAATTGCATGTCAAAGTGTTTATTACACATGCTAAGTGAAACGAAACATCTTTTTGTATTTTATTTCATGAGCAAAACCTGGAACATATACGGTCCCTGGCAAAACATTTGCCTAATCTCGCGTTTCATCTACAAAATCGAACTCCAATAGTTTTCTCTTTATGTGCATAAAAAACTTAATGTTTTAAGCGTTTATCGGATACATGTTAATGTCCTATACCAGTTATCAATCGGTGATCATCGAAAAATCGATATCGATGTGCATCGGCTGCATTTATCTGATGAGCGATATTGTTGTGTATGTGCTCGTTATTCAACCTCAATATTAAGACCACTTCAATAGAAAAACTTCAATAGATTCAAGGGTACTAAAGGTGAGGTGGTCTTATTATTGAGGTTTTACTGTTTTGTTAAAATGAGTCATAAAGAACGGTTTTGGCATATACACACATTAAAAATTCGGATAGCCATGTTAGTTTCGGAAAGTTTAATAATCGCGCGGACTTAAATTCGCGCTTCGTCTCTAGCGCGAAATACGCGAAAATTCGTCCTGCGCGAATTTAAGTGATACTACAGTATGTTTCTCAGTTACTGTTGTCACCATTTACATGTTCACATAATGTTTAATTATCGCTTGCAATATACTACGATAAATCGTATTAATTCATTGTGTAGATTCTAATAGCAAAACATATCAATCTTAATTCCGTAAACGTAAAAGTGATACCTTTACTAACATCCGAAAATAGAATTAAAAAGTTGAACGTTCGCTTTCTAGTCTCATACAAAGTATGAATTAATCAGACAAAATAAAGTTAAAACTATAGATAAGACCTCTTGCCCGGGGTCGATTATATATGCGTTTATTGAATGTCCTTGAGACCGCGACCAATCAGACACTTGGTAGATTACAGAATCCAAAAAGTGGGAAAACTATGCTCCTCTGCTCAACGAACACACGTGACTGAAGTCAGCATGCAGTCCTTGTTTAGACATATAATGTATGTCAATGCATGGTACTCAAATGTCAGGGTTACAGCTGGGGCGTAGCTATTGTGTGCCCAGCTGCATAATATTATATACGTTTATTACTATTCCTATGCATTTTGATGTAAATCATTTGAGCGGTGTCGACGCTTTGGTTAAGTAAGATGACTAATATCAGACTGGAGTACGAAAGATAATCGCAGCCAAAATTACATTTTAAATCCTCAGTGACATTTGAATTTAAAGCTTTTAAATGCAAGGTGCATTATGCTGTCTTTGTTCAAAGCGTTGTTATGAGTTCTTTATGTCAGTTTATGCTATATTAGCCTTCAAATTACTTCATTTGGAGTTTGTCGTTGGAAATGCCTGTTGGAAACCGGTGTCTATATTTTTTATTCTTTTAACATTTTGTCAATGGGAGGAGCAGTTATTGGTTAAAGGGTGTTAAAGCATTTCAAAAGCAAACATTTACAGAATAAAATCAACCGAAATGGGTTTAAAAAAACTTTCAAACATTTTTGTATGAACATGTTTTCATTTCAGTGAAAATATAACTTTTACGAATTTTTCTCTTGATTTAAAGCTAGTGCTAAAAATAGCTAATCCTGAACTTAAACGTTGAAGCGTTACAAAAGCAAACTTTTACGGAATAAAAACGACCGAAATTAGTTTCTAAAAACATATTATGCAAACATTTCAGTGAAAATGCACACATTGACAGAGAAAATGTAACTTATATGCAATTGTTCTGTTGGTTTAAAGACCTATGCTAAAATCAGTTCTACTAAATCTCGTACTCTCCTTTAGCATCGGACGCTTATTCCTATACTTTCACATTCACCGGGTTAGTAACGGTGTTGGAAACAAGGCGCTTTGTGGGAGCGTATAAATCTCGTAGCGGTCGTGATCAAACTTCTTGCCACAGTTTCCCCCCTTTGCGTTTCGAAGTAATGATTTGAGCTATGCTCGGAACCAGTCAAATTTTTGCACTGACGTATGGTCACGGAAAATAAATTAAATCGTCACGGGTAAGAAATGTAAAAACCCGAAAAGGGGCAATTGTAATAGTTAGTACCTTCTAATGTCAGTTGTTATGAATTGTTTGTTTTAACATTCAGTTCGAAACGCTTTTTGTTATACGAAATGTTTCGTGTGTATTCAAACATCATTCCAAAAACCTTTCCTTTGAGTATGTTGTCTTCACATTTGACATCTACAAAGGCCCGTTTGTTGTACAAGTCTTTGGATCTTATATGCATATGTATCAAAAGCTGTTTATAAAAAATTCCAAAGAAAATTAGTTTTTTGTTTACATCAATAATGTATACGTGCTTCTCTTACAAAGTAATATTACATTCAATATTTGCAAAATTCCGTTTGCAATTGCTTCTACGTCACCTTTGTTTTATCGTCTCTACATATTACATTCAAACAATTATTCAATAATTCGTGTCTATGTCAAAGGTAGGGGGAGTGTGTTGGCCATTGATACCATCAAATGAGCTGTTGTCGGGAAAAAGTGTAGCAAAATCATCATTGAAACAATACGGGGACACGACGTAGAGAAAATAAAACGAAAGTGACGTAATAACGCAAATATAATTTTGCAAATATTGAACATGTGTAAAATAAATAAAAAAGGGCAAAACATCATTTTCTTTGGGAAAAATATCATAAACAGCTTTTGAATACAAATATAATCCACATCAAATGACAAGACTTCTACAGCAAGCATGCCTTTGATGGTATTAGAATTTCAAGAAAAAATACTCAAGGTACAAACACCCGAGATTGGGAAATGTGTTTGAATACATACGTAACATATCGTAGTTCCGAACGCTGATCGGAACAATCATAACAATTGACATTTATATCTATGATGGTACACATCATTTTAACATTAAACATTATAATACACTACGATATTTTGTTTTAAAAGAGAGAATAAGTTGCTACAGGGAACGCCACATACACAAGACAGTGCCTCCCACACAGACATCCGGGAAAACAACAATCCATAAA
The DNA here is from genome assembly GCA_032209605.1 of Mactromeris polynyma. Classification (NCBI taxonomy): domain Eukaryota; kingdom Metazoa; phylum Mollusca; class Bivalvia; order Venerida; family Mactridae; genus Mactromeris; species Mactromeris polynyma. The sequence continues at coordinate 11,016,001 of JASFXZ010000023.1, forward strand.
CATCAGGAATTGAGAAAGTGCAAGGGTAACTACGCAATGGAACAGGGGCACAAGGAATGGCCTGGTCGACCATAAAGGACAAATAATGAGAATCGAGGAGGACAAACAGGGGGGGGGGGTAATGGATGGAATACATAATGAAACTAGCAACAATATGCCGAAAGGGGAAAGTATAATAACATGCATACTATATATCAAGTGAAAGATTTGCACAAGGGGAAACAATTGTGATCACATAAAACAATTATGATCGAATTATTTGCTCTTGGTACCTTCAGTCAATTTCTTTTTCCGGGTTTGTACATTTCTTACCAGTGACGGTTTAATTTATTGGATGACCAATTAGAAATGTGTTTGAGTCTATGTATTAGGCTACTGAATAAATTAACATAGACAAGAACATATCCAACGTTACTGTTAAAAGAAACTTTAGAAAGACACAAAGGTAGACAAGAGCGGACTTCAAATGACCAGATAGTAAACAAAACTCGGATAGAAAATAACAAACAAAGTTTTAAATCTCCAAATTGACATCATGCTGAAATAGTCTTAGTTATCATATTGACATCTACAATTGTATTCAATCCCAGATTTTTAACTTCCGCTATTTAACATTTTCAACATGCCGACAAGAAACTCGGATATTCTCTATTAATATTTGACTAAGACATACCGGCGACGGAAACCCGGTGATCTTTTGTTATAACATAGGTCTAAGACGTACCGACATGAAACTAGTGGATTATTTGAAAACAATTAAATTTAAGATATGCTGACGAGGCTCCGAGGTCTCGACAGGGAAATATATAAAACGCAAGAATAATTAAGTTGCTTCAGGGAACGCCACATCCACACAGTCCCCCTCACAGGGGCGTGGGCTAATTGATGGAATACATCATAGGACAAGTCAAGACAGCTGGCATCGATAGGCCGAATGGGGGGGGGGGGGGGGGATAACATGAGCACTATATCAAGAAAGAATTGCACATGGGGAAAGGGAAAATTAACATACATCTAAAACACAAATAGAAATAATAACCATACAGCAATTTACAGCCCTGGAACTACATACTTTTAAACCATGTGTTTTAATTAAATGATAAAACTGTAAAAGTTTATTAAATGTCTTGTATAACTATGACAAGCACATTCACTTGTATACGATACGAGTTTGCGGTGAAAGAGCCGCGGCCGTGGTCTAGTGGTTAGTGCGCTGGACTTGTAACCTGGCGATCCGGGTTCGATTCCCGGTCGCGGCAGGTCAAAGCTGAAAATTTGACAAAAATGTCGATTTTCCTCCACATGTGGAGAAGTTGCCGGCTCCTTGTGGAAGGGTTAGTTAGTACTGGTAAGAATTCAGTCCAGGAAAAACTGGTTAGGTGAACCGGCCGCCGTATATAACTGAAATATCGTTGAGAAACGGCGTTAAACCCGATGAAACAAACTTTAATTGGTGGATAAACATTCAGCTACACACAACTGACAGCATTATTAAAAGCGCAGTTTACCGAGTTCGTTTTGACAAAATGATAAAAGCTCGCTTGACATTATTTACCGGTGCATTCTTGTTTAAGGTATTTAAGGGGGGGGGGGCGGTCGTTGTGTCTGCCTGTGCGAAATTGTTGGGGGATTTGTCCGTCTTGGAAATAAAATATGGAGGGATATTTTCCGGGGATTATCCTGTACTAAATTACCTACATGTTTAGATATTAATTTTATTTTTGTAGTGAGACCTTGTTGGTACTACTAAAATATGTGTGAAAATAATCAAATGAACAAATGGTGATGGAAAAATCTCTTTGTGCACTTAATTTGAATATAATCTATGTGACTTATATCTAATTAAAATACAAGTTTACAGTAAAACCTCAGTAATAAGACCACCCGTGGTACCCTAGAAAACGTGTCGTCTTAAAGAGGTGGTCTTAATATTGAGGTTAAATAAAGAGCAACAGTGAAAATGGACTGGGCCTTATGATTATGCTGGTCTTATTATTGATGTGGTCTTATTATGGTGGTGGTCTTATTATTGAGGTGGTCTTATTATTGAGGTGGTCTTATTATGGTGGTGGTCTTATTATGGTGGTGGTCTTATTATTGATGTGGTCTTATTATTGAGGTGGTCTTATTATGGTGGTGGTCTTATTATTGAGATGGTCTTATTATTGAGGTGGTCTTATTATTGAGGTGGTCTTATTATTGAGGTGGTCTTTAAGTGAGGGTTTACTGTACTATTGTGATGTCAAATTCCTTAAAGATCTGGCATGTTGCTGATGCAGCCGGTAACTAGGCATGTATTTATGACATTCACTGCATGGTTACTGCAAAAATACTTAAAGGCTAGAACGAGATCTATGTCTACTTTTTTCAACAAAAGAAGTACATACAAAACACTTGAAATCTAGAACATAGATTTTATCTACACATGTATATACTGGTCCCTGGTGAGATTTAACGCCTAAAGAAGATCTACAGTATATATTGGCAGCCGAAATAGATTATGACCAGGAAAAATCGTGTTCATCAATTCTATCACCTGCCTGTCGTCACAATTTTAATTTACAGATCGTTCTAACAGTTAGGCCATACAACGCCCGTCTTTGTTCGTTGTATTGGAAATCCCCGCAGAAAATATTTAGCGTGTCGTCGACTACCTTTCAATGAAGTTTGTTTTCCGCGTAAATATCTGGCGACATTGGCTGGTATGCAGACGATATTTATGACGCTACTTTCGCAAGTTTAGCAGACTGAGGTCGGCGCCGTTTGCAATTACGCCGCTGTTTTTGTCTAAGCATGTAAATTATGATTTCGTCTGGCGGCTGATGCAAGCTAAAAGATTCAATATAGAGACATAGCGATATATTTCGTCTATTTCACATTAAGTCAGAGAAGGATTGTACTGTAGCGTTTCTATTGTCTGTTCGCTAAATGTTTTTCTCTGTATACAACGCAACCTTGAACATTATTTGGTAGCTCTACAATTTTCATTAATAGATTCAGTAACTTATAGATATGTCAATTACTGTTATAATATTTAATCATATTCTATATCAATGACGCCATACAATATTAACTCAATATTAACTAATTAATTCCTGGATGATAGGGCTTGTCGCTCGTTGAAACATGTTGCTGTCGCTTTTCGCGTTTTGTTGTTTAGATAAAGATCTTTCCGAACAGTTAGGCCACGGACATAAGCATCTAGTAGATCATAGTACATGTAGTTTCTAAGCACATACGTTTATAATCCGAAGTCTTGCAAAAGTAACGTTTAAATGTATGCTCAAAGAGTCCATTCCTGGTATCTCAAATTTAACAATGTCTTAGCTAATCTAGATCTAATTTTGTTATTTAGATTGTAAATAAAAAAAATTGGCATAGCCCTACCTACTTTATGCAAATGGCCCGTACTCGAAACAATTGAAGGGTCAGAGTTGGATTTTTTTATCAGAATATTAACACTAGTATGACCATAAAAAGTAATAGATTCTAAATAAATAATAAATAACTACCCTACCTACTCACCTAAAATGAGTTGGGTGATAGATCTACGCAGCTGGTCCCCTGTACGCAACTAACACATTTTAAGACGGTGAACTAGATCTATTCAGCATATTTTAATTATTTTTTTGTACTTGGTAAATACATACCAGTATATGTTTATTTCAGAATACAATTTACATGTTTTAACAACACCTACTACAGTTTAGATTTAAATCTACACATTCAGTAAGTGCTCTGCACTACCTGCACTCTTTTTGTACTAACTTAGCGTACACTGAAAATGCTGCATGTGTAAGTAGGTAGGTCTATTGGCAGGCTTCACTTTGCTAAATATACAGGTCAATGTTTTGCCTTGGGGGGGGGGGAGCAGTGGGCTGAGACAGGAATTAGACAATTTGTATTTTTTGTGGTCTAATTCCCCACCCTAGAGCCAAGCACTTTTGTCTAAATTTCCCACAGTGGGAGATGTCTAATCTCCCTCACTTTGGTATCTATTCAACCCTAGTCTATTTCCAGTGTCCTAGGATTACTCAGTGTATCAAATTCCCACCTGTTGGGATTGTGTTCTGTCTAAAGTCTTGTGGATTCACGCCACTGCCCCCCCCCCCCTTGGACGAAACATTGATAAGTGTTTAGTACAAAGGAGTTCATGAAAAAAAACACCTTTAATATAGATCGAAATATGATCTTGTCAGAATGTATAGGGTTTGAAAGAAAACATTGACACCAAGCAGGTCTCTAGAGCTTTATGCTAGCCTCTGGTCAAATGTCTACAGGGTCAGAAAAAATCACAGCATCATTATGTTGTAACAAGAATGACCTAAAATCCCCTTTGCCTGTGTTGAAGTGTAGCCATGGTTTTGTCAAATTCTCATTGTTGATAGTATTATCATAATCTTAGGTTAGTTCAATATACACATGTACTGGTATAATTATGTGAATGCAGCTCTAATTGGCATATAATGTCAAACTTGCTCTTTGAATATGAATCTATGGTGGTACAATAGTGCTGGTACCATGCATTGCGTGACACAGTATGACTTTGAGACTCGGGAAACCAGCCTTCTGTGATGGAGGTGATTGCAATTATATATCTGAACACTATTACTGATTTATGCTGTCATTATTATGAATATTGCAGTATGAAAACATGTACAGTATATCAGTAGATTTGCATCTAATATAGACTGGAAGTGGTAGTTGCATATGGTGTGGAGAATTAAACATGACATTGTTGACTTTCTGAAGGAATGAAGATATGGTACCAGCAGTGTGGTTTCAAGTTGCTGCAAGGTATTTTAACTTCAGACTACATCAAACAACAGCATGAAGAGTTCAAATATAGGAGAAGAGCCCAAACATTGTGGTAGAATGTTGACACTGTATAGATTTAATGCGTGGGAGATGGGGGGGGGGGGGGTACAGTGCCTGACTACTGATATGAAGGTTGTGAGCTTGATACCTTTGTTTTGGTCACAAACTTAAATATCCCTCAGTTGATGTAAGATGCCTGTGCTGTTATTCAGGAAGCAGTTATTGAGAGTGATTAGTATAAGTTGTAAAGAAGTTTCAAAATCGAAAAATATGTAAAATGAATATTTTCAACTAAAAAAAACCTATGCATCAAAATACAGAAATCTACTTTCAAAAAGTGTTCACAAATCATTTTTTCTTGTAATTATTCTTTTAGTTCCTTTAGAAATTAGACCACAATTCCTTTTCTCAAGTTTATGATATTCTATGGTTCTCACCACTTCAGAGTGTCTCATCTCCACAGCATTATTTGAGACAGTGGCGTCTTTCGATTGTCTCCGCTCTTTGTAATGTTTATGTTACGCCATGAGAAATCTTCTCATTGCACAAAAGTCACTCAAAACAAGTTGAATGTTCCTGCTCATACATTTACTCACCCCGTCAAACAAATATCCCGTCAAACAAATATCCCGAGCACTTTAAGTGACTTAGGAATATGCTGATAAAAAGATTGATTTCACATATATTTGCTACTTTTATTCTCTAATTAATAATGATTACTGTAATTTACCTGAATAACGGTTCAATTAATTTGAAATCTTATTGACTACATGGTCAATAAATACTTGGCATGCAAAATACAAGGTTTATTCGGCTATATTCCTAATGACAAAAAGTATATAGCTTTCCAATTTGAATGTAAAAAATCCCAATGAATCTGAAGAAAAAGTTTTGGTTCAATTAAGCCAAAGTTAGAGTTTTTTCTCTCCTAGGCATATACATAGCTTATGCATATAGCAATTGTTGATTAATTAATCACTACATCTTTTTATTCCTAACATTTTGCTGTAATTTCTGGACCAATTTCTAAAAATAACGTGCAAAAGTTCCCAAATTTGAAGGTATGGGTTATCTTCCCAAAATAGCCAAAATAAACCCTGAAATAGGAAAAAATATCTGAAATAAGCTGGTTGTAGCACAAATATGACCAAGAACTTTCACAGTTGATAACCTCAGAATCTAGCCACAACTTTGCATTACAGTGCAACCTCTCTAGAGTGGCCCTCTCTCAAACAACAACCTCCCTTCAAACACATTATCTATATTTTCCATAGTAAAACCGTACCACCGATTAACCTCTCTAGAGCAACAACCTCTCAACAACAGACAAAATTTGCCAAAGAAAGATATTTTGTTTGTGATTGTTTTTAAATGATTTAACTGCCTGTGCCATTTCAACTGGGCAAATGAGCGCGATAAATCCTAAATTTGGGGAAATAATGAAATGGTTGTTTTGCTTATAAAAATAACTTTTCAGCTGTGATTGGCGTTTGTTATATGAGGTGATGTAAGAGCAAATATTCAAGGCAATGGTCTTTTATAAAAGGTTTTAAATACTAAAAAAAACTGATTTAATAAAAAGAAATTCAGTCAGAGGAGTAAAAATGAACAAAGAATTGGGATAGAATGAAAAAATGACACTTTTTGGTGAGGGGAAATAGCCTATAATAGGCAGTAAAATTGAACCAAAAAATTATACTGTAGAGGTTACACTATATATCCCTATTTGACATTGTCTCCACAGAATCTATGGCTCTGAAAGGTCAGAGAGAAATGGAGAGAAGATTTCCAAAAGATGTCTTAAAGTGGCTTTTCTGCTTGTGTGTCATATATGAATGCATTCTTTTACTGTCAATACAAATTTCATTTTGTTTTAGATAGAAAAAGTTAACATGAAATAAATCTGAATTGAGATGAAGTCTAGGTTTTCTTTATCTTTTCCCCAGAGATATGACTTACAGCCTATTGGAACTCTCTAGACACTGAAGGAAGAAAAATACAATAAGCAGCCATGGACAAAAGTATTGGTAGATGTCAACTTTGAAATATGACGAAAACCTGAAGTACATCTAGTCTGACTACCGACTATATAATTTTTATTCTTGACTGAATATTATTTTTAAAGTACATCTTATTCGTATCTGATTATCTCTGTCTGTGAAGTAACGGCATTATTTCATAAAGATTAACTTTGTTTTATTCTAGACAATTCCCATAACTACTCAAACAGACTAATGGATACTGATAAATTGTATTATTAATTTTCAGTATTGAAGAAGAAATATTTTGATTCCCGGCTTACATTAATTTAGTCAAACAATTCTTTGAAACAAGTGACAGGCTTTAAATAGAAATCACAGAGTCACCACCGTTTTGCTTTCAATGAGAAAAAGTGTTGTGTTATTAAGTATATCGCTAATCTGCGATAATTGTTAGCTTAAGTAGATCTATTACAATCGCTATAATTTTGATTATGATTAAATGAAAACAGTTGTTGCTACTACCAGTAAGAACTAGTTACTACATGCCACCGTAATTGTATGGCTGCAGACAGGCTGAAGTTATTTGTGTTTTAATGTTGTCTGCTATAAAATGTTTCTTCCCTGTCTACACAATCAATTTCTGTATCTTTTGAAACATTTTTTGTGGCCACCAAGTCTAGACTGTGCTCTTTATTATAATACATGCAGCACCAGTCTGTCTATAGAGACAGAGTACCAGCCTACTGGTTATAGTGTGGTGAATATTTGTCTGTATAAGTTTGAGAGAATGATGGTAGAAGAATATTACATTCTGTAAAGTGCCTTGTTATACTTTTCTTCTATTATTTGTGGATAATAACATCAACCAGGTTAGTACATGGTTATTTCACTATCAGTAATCACTTTTTTTTCGGGATGGAACAAACTACTCTCTGTACCAGATTCTATGATTGTCATGTTTGTTGAGAGGTCATTTACACATTGATATTGATACTATGTTCAAATGGAATTTTTTAGGACCATGGGCTATATATTATAATGCTAGGTTATGAATATAATTTACCAATAGCATAGTCTTGTGAAAGTTGTGGACATAAGGTGTGTTGCTAAGTGCCACTGTTTAATAGGATTTCATGGTTCATTAATCATTGTAGTTGGTTCTGATGTATTATTTTTATGAAAAAAGAAACAATTTGGTTAATATTAGAATTTCTAAATTGACTTTTTTCTGCTCATTCTTTGTGATTCCTTTAGATCGTGGCTTATAACTTGTTGTGAATGTTTGAAAGTATATTATAGACTATGAAACTCTATAATAAGAATTTCATGAGTCGGCTATTTGTTTGTATGTAAGTTTCCAAATAAGTTGAGTATAAGGCCTTATGAAAAAATATGTTTGTTTCCGATTGCCCGACCCACTCTAATATATTTTGTTAGGCCAATTTCCAATAAACTGTTTTTTTAGACTTTGTCCAATCGGTGATGAGACGGCTTATATACCTTGTCTTGAGAACCAGTGAATTGTCCTTGGAAAGTGAAGATATGAAGAGCACAATACATGTACTTATTTATAAAATGTGCCAAGTATGGTCTGTTTTTATTTACTTGGGAGTGGGTGTAAACAAACTCCCTGTAAGATAGTCGGCCAATGAAAACATGTTTTACAAAATATTGACCAATAGACAAAGTGTACACAATAACAATATTCTCTTCTCATTTAAAATTGACAGTAAGTTACCCTTGTCAAGCTCCTTAACAAGTTTGTTTTCAGTTTTTATGCAGTTTTGTGTTTGGATAACAATATCATCTTTCCAATAACATGTGCGGGTGTGTCTGTTTCCTGCCAGTGACTGATTTGTAATATTCTATGGTTAGATGTGAATACATGCTGTAACTAAGCCCTGAGGTTACAATGCTAATCATATACTGTTAGTTGCTACATAAAACATTCCCAGGCCATCCTTAAAACATTGTTTGGCATAACCTTTACCCAGCAAATTTGGTTGGTATTTTTTTTTTTATTTTTTTTTTCATACTTAGGTGTTAACTACTAATATGCAACTAAAATATTTCCCACTAAGACCCCTTCAACCGATGTTTTGAGTAGGGGCCATTTTCATGGGTAGGTTATGCTGAACAAATTTGTTTGTTAGAAGTTGAGTGGTAGCTTAGAATTGCCTTATTTGTTTGATGTCGATTATGAAACAAGTTATTGCAACTTGTATTTATCTCTCATGATGACTGGCTTTTCATATCTAAATTTTATATAAACAAACATTCTAATCTACATTTCTTATATATATAGTATATTTTTACTGTCAAAAAGACACAATAATGTCCACAAACATTTATGACACAAGGGACAATAATGGCCCGAGTTATTCAAAGATCTTCAAGATATTCCAGGTTGCTCAATTTCGCAGGTGCTTCTGATAGGGAATTTATTTCTGATTGGGAAAAAACATAAAATAGGCTTTGGGAATGGGTCAGATAGTCTGACCCGTGGGAACTATAGAAAAAGGCTTGATGATAGCAAACTCGGCTGCGTATAACCTTGCTCTGGCTGGCATGGCGGGATACAAACTCCCAACCATCAAATTAGGAGTCAGGTAGACTACCTCTAAACCAATATACTTACTTTAAAAGTATAGCATATATAGCATATGTATTTGTATGAAATTGATCATGTAAATGATGTTAAGTTAAATGCTTATCTTTGTAGGCTTAAATTCATTGAGCTAGTTTATGAAAAGCATTTTCATGATCTTGGTTTATGGACTTATTGAAACGTAATATAGCACCTTGACTTACATACAGTTGAAAATGTACTTCATCATGCTGTACTATATAAGCCATTGCAGGTGTTTTTATGCACATAGCTGTGTAGGGGTTAGTGCATGCGACTTAATTGTCAACTACTGAGATAAGAAATATATGTAATATTTAAATAGATTATGAGCATACCAACTATGGCCCTATATTTTTCATTTCATTTATTAAATTACTTAACTGACTTATAATGACATGAATATATGGTATGTATGCCTTTAGTGCTAAGTCAGTGCACATGCACTTATGTTTTACAGGATCCTGTGGATTATGGGAGACAACTCCTGTAGCTACTCAATTTTTTAAATAAATAATGTCCCTTTGCTATTCAAGCATAAATAATCTGAGTCAAATATCGGTCCCTTACAGTGCATTTATACCACTGCCGTTACATTCACAGCCATTATGAAAGTATTGGAATAAGTGTCCAATGCAAAGTCAAATAAGTCAAATGCAACCTGATCAAAATGAAATGTTCTAGGCAATGGCTAGACAAGTCACCAGTGTTTGCTTGTAAACATAGTTTTTCATAAATATACATACTTATATAGACACATTTCTGTGAGTCACTAAGGTGTTCTTGTTTATCTGTATTAAGTATAGGCACTCCTGTAATACACATATGACATATGATACACTGTTACCATTGTCTTTAATCGGCATGCCAGCTGTAACCATCTTCTTTGGTTTAATGGGCATGCCAGCTGTAACCATCTTCTTTGGATTAATGGGCATGCCAACTGTAAGCGTCTTCATTGCTTTAATGGGCATGTCAGCTGTAACCATCATCTTTGGTTTAATGGGCATGCCAGCTGTAACCTTCTTCTTTGGTTTAATGGGCATGTCAGCTGTAACAATCTTCTTTTGTTTAATGGGCATGCCAGCTGTAACCATCTTCTTTGGTTTAATGGGCATGTCAGCTGTAACCATCTTCTTTGGTTTAATGGGCATGTCATCTGTAACCATCTTCTTTGGTTTAATGGGCATGTAAGCTGTAACCATCTTCATTGCTTTTATGGGCATGTCAGCTGTAACCATCTTCTTTGGTTTAATGGGCATGCCAGCTGTAACCATCTTCATTGCTTTAATGGGCATGTCAGCTGTAACCTTCTTCCTTGGTATAATGGGCATGTCAGCTGTAACCTTCTTCTTTGGTTTAATGGGCATGCCAGCTGTAACCATCTTCTTTGGTTTAATGGGCATGCCAGCTGTAAGCATCTTTATTGTTTTAATGGACATCACAGCTACAAGCATCTACCCTGCCTTAATGGACATCCCAGCTACAAACATCTACCCTGCCTTAATGGACATCACAGCTACAAGCATCTACCCTGCCTTAATGGACATCCCAGGTACAAGCATCTACCCTGCCTTAATGGACATCCCAGCTACAAGCATCTACCCTGCCTTAATGGACATCCCAGGTACAAGCATCTACCCTGTCTTAATGGACATCCCAGGTACAAGCATCTACCCTGCCTTAATGGACATCCCAGGTACAAGCATCTACCCTGCCTTAATGGACATCACAGCTACAAGCATCTACCCTGCCTTAATGGACATCCCAGCTACAAGCATCTACCCTGCCTTAATGGACATCCCAGGTACAAGCATCTACCCTGCCTTAATGGACATCCCAGGTACAAGCATCTACCCTGCCTTAATGGACATCACAGCTACAAGCATCTACCCTGCCTTAATGGACATCCCAGGTACAAGCATCTACCCTGCCTTAATGGACATCCCAGCTACAAGCATCTACCCTGCCTTAATGGACATCCCAGGTACAAGCATATACCCTGCCTTAATGGACATCCCAGGTACAAGCATTTACCCTGTCTTAATGGTTATCCCAGCTACAAGCATCTACCCTGCCTTAATGGACATCCCAGGTACAAGCATCTACACTGCCTTAATGGACATCCCAGCTACAAGCATCTACCCTGCCTTAATGGTTATCCCAGCTACAAGCATCTACCCTGCCTTAATGGACATCCCAGGTACAAGCATCTACCCTGCCTTAATGGACATCACAGGTACAAGCATCTACCCTGCCTTAATGGACATCCCAGGTACAAGCATCTACCCTGCCTTAATGGACATCCCAGGTACAAGCATCTACCCTGCCTTAATGGACATCCCAGGTACAAGCATCTACCCTGCCTTAATGGACATCCCAGCTACAAGCATCTACCCTGCCTTAATGGACATCACAGGTACAAGCATCTACCCTGCCTTAATGGACATCCCAGCTACAAGCATCTACCCTGCCTTAATGGACATCCCAGCTACAAGCATCTACCCTGCCTTAATAGACTTCCCAGGTACAAGCATCTACCCTGCCTTAATGGGTATCCCAGCTACAAGCATCTACCCTGCCTTAATGGACATCCCAGGTACAAGCATCTACCCTGCCTTAATGGGTATCCCAGCTACAAGCATCTACCCTGCCTTAATGGACATCCCAGGTACAAGCATCTACCCTGCCTTAATGGACATCCTAGCTACAAGCATCTACCCTGCCTTAATGGACATCCCAGGTACAAGCATCTACCCTGCCTTAATAGACTTCCCAGGTACAAGCATCTACCCTGCCTTAATGGACATCCCAGGTACAAGCATCTACCCTGCCTTAATAGACTTCCCAGGTACAAGCATCTACCCTGCCTTAATGGACATCCCAGCTACAAGCATCTACCCTGCCTTAATGGACATCCCAGGTACAAGCATCTACCCTGCCTTAATGGACTTCCCAGGTACAAGCATCTACCCTGCCTTAATGGACATCCCAGGTACAAGCATCTACCCGGCCTCAATGGACATCCCAGGTACAAGCATCTACCCTGCCTTAATGGACATCCCAGGTACAAGCATCTACCCTGCCTTAATGGACATCCCAGGTACAAGCATCTACCCTGCCTTAATGGACATCCCAGGTACAAGCATCTACCCTGCCTTAATGGACATCCTAGCTACAAGCATCTACCCTGCCTTAATGGACTTCCCAGGTACAAGCATCTACCCTGCCTTAATGGACTTCCCAGGTACAAGCATCTACCCTGCCTTAATGGACATCCCAGGTACAAGCATCTACACTGCCTTAATGGGTCTTCAAATAACTCCTCCTTTTATGGAATAACACTTCAGGGTAGCTGGCAAGTAAAATTAGTTGCTGTCTATAACAGAAGCTACATAAAATAGAAAACCTTATTAAAGCCACAATACTTCAACAACAAGGCCACATTAAAAAAATGTGTTAACTTTCTGCAGGCCCTTCTCTGAGAAGGTAGTTAATAGCAACAGTTGTTTGTTTGTTTGTTTCATCGGGTTTAACGCCGTTTCTCAACAATATTTCAGTTATATAAGGCGGCCGGTTCACCTAACCAGTTTTTCCTGGACTGAATTCTTACCAGTACTAACTTACCCTTTCACAAGGAGCCGGCAACTTCTCCACATGTGGAGGAAAATCGACATTTTTGTCAAATTTTCATGGAAGAGTATGACCTGCCGTGACCGGGAATCGAACCGAGATCGCCGGGTTACAAGTCCAGCGCACTAACCACTGGACCACGGCCGCGGCTCAAGCAACAGTTGACAGCAAACTAACTGTTTTAATTTTGGGCTCATACTATTATAACACAATTTTGTATGCTAAAGAATCATTAATACCATTTCACTTCTGTTATCATCTCTTGGCATTGACATCAACATGTAATTAAGTATCTCTTATTAGTAATTAATTTGTTTTTATGTACCCATGTAGTCAATCATGTATTAGTGAGCCTCCTGAAGATTAAACAACATCCTCTTAACTCAAAGTGCTTATTTATGGAACACTATTTATTTGACTGTAGGGAAGGTTACATAACATAAAGTATGTGCTAAGTACATGTGGTAAGTTGTACTGATATTTTGATTTGTTTGCACGCCAATATTTCAAGTTGACAACTACAATTTTCTGCGGATTTGCGGATTGACGCTTGCAAGGACTGTTTTTGAGACAGTTTAAGTCATTTTCTAAAGATGCTTAAAAGCCAGGAGCTTCAGCATCTCCCTGAACCCCTTGCCGAATTTTCAGTTGATTTTGAAATTTTGCATTCTTGTGCCTGCAATTAAGCAGTGGATTCATTAATTACTGGAAATAAGTTTTCATCTAAGATGAATGTACAACCAGGCCTTCCAGACAAAACCCCACCTGCCATTATTTGCGAAAGCGGAAAAAACTCACCCAATGTTTCCATGTTGGAAACACCGCCTACTGTTATTTTAACAGACAGGACCTGTGAGGTCGGAGTCAGTACATGCTATTCGGGGTGGGGTGGCGGAGAGGTGGGTGGGGTAAAATTGAAGTTTAAGTGACAAGTCTCGGATTGTGGTTGTTGGTGTTTAGTATTGAAACATGTAGACTACTGGGTCTGTCTGGAGAACATTTTCAGATTATCATATATCAGGGACAACCCATAAAGCTGAGATCACTCGCTGAAACCATTGAAATGATGGATTAGTCTGGTAGTTTTTTTGTCTGTCTGCGGCTTTACTTTGTACCATCCTTAAGAATGAGATCATTTACATTGTGTAGCTGATATAATGCAAAGAATTAATTAGCTGGTCAAACTGGTCAAAAGTGCTGACCACTTGTCTGTCAACAGTACTACAGTAAAACCTCGATTATAAGACCACCCTTGGTACCCTTGAAAACTGGTCTTAATCTTGAGATGGTCTTAATATTGAGGTGGTCTTTAAGTGATGTTTTTCTGTATTTCACAGGTTGATTAAAGACCAAAACAGTGAAAATAGACTTGAAAATGGTGTTCTTAATTTTGAGGTGGTCTTATTATTGAGGTGGTCTATTGTATTTCACATGGTTTCGAATAAGCTTTTGGATACAAATTCTGTCAATTTTGATTGCAATTAGCTGTAACACTCATGATTCAAATAAATTGAGCTATCAAAATCATGCTTAAATTATGTTCATCATTTCATATATATCTTGGTCATAATGTAGTGTACAAAGTAACAGGTGGGCTCTTTGGATCAGTACATTATATTCATGAGGTTGGTTTATCTGGTAGACATTATTAGCATGACCCTGTTGTACTAGTGAAGGCGTTCTGACTGGAAACTGACTCACCTTTAGAACAATTGCTCCATCTGACAGCATTCAGTGATAATTTCCAATAGAGGAATCAGTACAGATATAATGTATAAGAACATATTAACATACGAGAATTAGGACTGACTGATCCAGCTTCTGTGCAAGCTATGATATCAAACTAGATATTAAGTTGATGTAGTATTGATTGTTCAGCTAAATGAATTTAAAATTGTCGGGTTGAAATAGTTTACTGTCATTTACAGTCATAAAAAATTCAAAAATTCAGTCGAATACGTTTTCCTCATTTTATGCAGTCCCTAAATTGCTTCAATTAATTTCTAGCGTTGGTGATTTGGAGATAGATTTTATCCAATTATCTTTCTATTAAATCTCTAATAAAGTAGGACTTAGTACAAGTGTATGTAAATAAAATTAATTGACTTCAATTTATATTCCGAAAAAAGTTTTGATTGTTTCCGGTTTCTTTTCATCATACTACTGTGATTTTTTGTGATAAAAGCCGGCGCAGACGCAACCGTTAAATTTATCATTTTCATACAATGCATAGAAAAATTCAGTTAATTGTTTGACGAGCTGTATATCGATATGTCTTAACCCCTATATCAACACCACATCATTGTAATCAGGTTTTTTTTCAGTGAATTAATGTCTTAATTCCTGATCATGAAGAAGCCTGTATATAAACTGGCAAGCATTTATTATAACAGGGACTGTCAGACAAAAAATTGAGATAAAACCTAGACAGAATGTTTAAAGATTTAAGTATGGGAGGTAGACAAGATGTCTAGACCACATGTCTACTGTCTGCAAAGTTATCGGATTCAAGTCTATTGATTCATCCTTACTGCATTGTAGCCCTGGCTGATCTAAGTTGAGAGGAAATTTTCAAGTCTTTATGACCGACAATGTCTGTATAATGTCTGACGTGGTGAATTTTGATCATATTCTGCATTATAATGTTTTTTCGCTATTTCTTATTTTCATCATATTAATATAAGGATGAAGATGGCGTACACATGACTTCTGTGTCAGTTATCCTGGATAGTGAATTACTTTCATAAATATAACTTTGTTGTGATCAGTCGACTTTTTCTTCCTTTCCTATATCAGTTAACGTGGATAATGTGAACTTGTTGATGGCTGGAGGAATATAATCATACCAGCTATTTATTGACGTAAACAGCCCGAGGTTAGTGACCCTATCGTGTTTTTTTTGTACATATTATAAGATTTATGATAGCTTTGTGTCAAAGGTTTAGTGCAGACCTATCGTAACTTAGCTTAAAGGGGGAAAAGTTAGGAATCAGTTACAATATTTGTGCACTAATCCCAAGTCAAACTAATGAATGAGCTTATGTTACAGATTTTAACCTGGCTGCATTATATCGCTACAGGTTTATCACATAAACATTTTAATGCAGTCAGAGTGTGTATCGCAAATTATGTGCACAAATAGTTATAAATAAATCACAAATTTTTACGCTTGCCTTGAAATTAATTGTCATATTGTTGAACACGTAATGAATTTAAATTTCAATTAGAATCTAATTATGTAACATAAACATTAGACTATTTGTAATGTAAAAGTTTTTTTTCTCACTAAATGCTTTGTGCAATTCAAACAGATTGAATGACAATATATACTGATCATTGTTCAGACATTTATGATGCAT
This sequence comes from Mactromeris polynyma, assembly GCA_032209605.1. NCBI lineage: Eukaryota > Metazoa > Mollusca > Bivalvia > Venerida > Mactridae > Mactromeris > Mactromeris polynyma. Next base: position 11,032,419 of record JASFXZ010000023.1, read on the forward strand.
TTAATACAGTTTATCATAAGATTTGAAGTTTTAATGTTTGCAGTCAATATCTTACTGATATCTCTTGCAGTAGTAGAGAGTACTCGCTAGTAAACTTGCCTGGCCAAAATTGACTTAGTTGTACCAAGTAATGTTAAACTTTGTAGAAGTTACTCAAGCGTTCATATAGTGAAAGTGCACCAATTATAACTTGTTTCATACACCATAAAGTTTGTGCATGGAGTTATTTAACAGAAACTGAGTACCATATGAAGATAGATAACTACAAATTACCTAATTAGTAACCAAATAATACTTGTGCAGTTAGATGTTGAATGCATTACAAATTACTTGTGCAGACATATGTTCAATTAATAAGAAATTACTCAAACAGTCAAATGTTCAATACATTACAAATTACTCATACAGTCAAATGTTCAATACATTACAAATTACTCATGCAGTCAGATGTTCAATACTTTACAAATTACTCATACTGTCAGATGTTCAATACTTTACAAATTACTCATGCAGTCAGATGTTCAATACTTTACAAATTACTCATGCCGTCAGATGTTCAATACTTTACAAATTACTCATGCAGTCAGATGTTCAATACATTAGAAATTACTCATACAGTCAGATGTTCAATACATTAGAAATTACTCATACAGTCAGATGTTAAATACATCACAAATTGCTCATGCTGACAGATATTCAATACATTACAAATTACTCATACAGTCAGATGTTAAATACATCACAAATTGCTCATGCTGACAGATGTTCAATACATTACACATTACTCATACAGTCAGATGTTCAATACTTTACAAATTACTCATACAGTCAGATGTTCAATACTTTACAAAGTACTCATACAGTCAGATGTTCAATACATTACAAAGTACTCATACAGTAAGATGTTCAATACATTACACATTACTCATACAGTCAGATGTTCAATACTTTACAAATTACTCATACAGTCAGATGTTCAATACTTTACAAAGTACTCATACAGTCAGATGTTCAATACATTACAAAGTACTCATACAGTAAGATGTTCAATACATTACAAAGTACTCATACAGACAGATGTTCAATACATTACAAATTACTCATACAGTCAGATGTTCAATACTTTACAAATTACTCATGCAGTCAGATGTTCAATACTTTACAAATTACTCATGCAGTCAGATGTTCAATACTTAACAAATTACTCATGCAGCCAGATGTTCAATACTTTACAAATTACTCATGCAGTCAGATGTTCAATACTTTACAAATTACTCATACAGTCAGATGTTTAATACTTTACAAAGTACTCATACAGTCAGATGTTCAATACATTACAAATTACTCATGCAGACAAATGTTTATTACATTACAAATTACTCATACAGTCAAATGTTCGATACATTACAAATTACATTTGCTGTTGGAGACTCCATATATTATAGATGGCATGTGCAGTCCGATGTTGAGTACATATCAACCTGTTATAGTCAACTCAATAAATGTCCTTGCATTTGGATGATATTTTCACAGATAGTAGTAGTGCAGTCAGTGTTTAAATACCATAAATAGAGCATTTACTTGTGCAATGCAGTGTTCGTGCAATTAATATCTGCACTGTTGGATGTGAATCAGCAATCATTGTGGTTGGCTCAAAATTGATTTTGTTACTATTCTCCAGAATACATTCAGACAATAAAACACATTTTGACAATTATCCTGTTTATCTTGCCTTGATCCTGATGATTGATAAATGTATAAACATATGTATAACATGTCTATTTATTGTTCCTTCGTGTTTTACAAACAAATTACAGCTGGCTCGATGTTAAGTTGCTAACAAGATTGGCCAATGAATAAAAGAAAGAAACTAATTGAATTAAAACATAGTTAAAATGATGGAGCATTCCCTTCATAATGTTCTTCCCCAAAAATGGTTCACATAGCGATGGCTCAACGCAACAATGTCGTAACTCCTATATAAATACATAGGAGTTACGACAGTGTTGCGTTAAGCCCTCGACTTATTATTAGATGGTTTCTACTTTGATATAAACACCTTTGTTGACTGTAATGACTCTTTCTGTAGCAATTTTATATGCTGTATGACAGTTAGTTGTTGATAGTGACAGTGCAAATTGCTGGACATACTGATTGTTCGAATTCATGTGCACTAAATATCAGACTAGGAAGAGTTGGGTTGCACATATCTAATCCAAGAATAGGAGCCCCCTTACCAGGAGCTGGACCCCTGACGTAAATTTCTGAATCTGCACATGCAATGTGTCATTAAAGAATATGCAACGACAGCATATACTATATAGTAATATTAAGATATTGTGTAATTGTGAGATACAGTCAACTCTCGTTACACATACTGTATAGTAATATTAAGATCTTGTGTAAATTGTGAGATACAGTCAACTCTTGTTACACTTACTGTATAGTAATATTAAGATATTGTGTAAATTGTGAGATACAGTCAACTCTCGTTACACGTACTGTATAGTAATATTAAGATCTTGTGTAAATTGTGAGATACAGTCAACTCTTGTTACACATACTGTATAGTAATATTAAGATCTTGTGTAAATTGTGAGATACAGTCAACTCTCGTTACACATACTGTATAGTAATATTAAGATCTTGTGTAAATTGTGAGATACAGTCAACTCTCGTTACACGTACTGTATAGTAATATTAAGATCTTGTGTAAATTGTGAGATACAGTCAACTCTCGTTACACTTACTGTATAGTAATATTAAGATCTTGTGTAAATTGTGAGATACAGTCAACTCTCGTTACACTTACTGTATAGTAATATTAAGATATTGTGTAAATTGTGAGATACAGTCAACTCTCGTTACACGTACTGTAGAGTAACATTAAGATCTTGTGTAATTGTGAGATACAGTCAACTCTCGTTACACTGATATTCATTATAACGAAATATTCATTAAAGGCGTAAGTCTGGAGGGAAGATATAGGCGCATTGGTTCATTGCTCTTATTTGTTATAATGAAATACTCCAATACTATGACATAAAATTCAGGGAACAAACATGGCCGTTATAACGTGAGTTGACTGTATTAAAATAACTCGTAAACCTTTAATAAATTTGGAAAAATAATATTATTTTTGACTTTGGCTATTTTTTGATGGAGATTAATTAATGTCTTATGCACAATTTAATTGTGTCACTCTACATAAACTTTGCATAAATTGTGTATTACGCATGTATGAATAAAACAAATTCATCCAGACTTTTATGTGCAGTTCTTTGATTAAACGTTTACTTGAGGACACATTGACTGCTGGTTGTCTTATCTTCAATTATCACTCAGATCACTGGAACCCAAGTTCCGTAAAATATCCAGCGGATCTATTTTTATTCTTGTTTCATGAGACATTTGAACAACGATTCTTATAGAATGTCTAAGACACATGATCAAAGTTAGAGTGTTTGAGTTGAAGACAAGAAAACATATTTGTTCTTAAAAAGGGCATAAAAAATTATTGTAAAAAGGGTCATGACCTTTCTTGTTTCTATGGTTACTATAAAAATTCAGAAATAATTGTTAAATTGTGGCTTTACTTAGTAAATCGAGGGTTAAGTGCAAGACTATACTAACTTCTATATAGATACATAGGAGTTAGGATAGTCTTGCGCTGAACCCTCGAAATGGTCACTAGAAGACAATATTTAGAGCTCGTTTCTGTATCTCGTGATTGTAAAAAATATATGAAGAAAAATCAAAACTGATTCAGGTTAGCCTACTGACATGACAATGACCTATGGCACATTATTCTTTACTAACATTCTGTATCTATTGTTTAACAAAGTTTTTTTAAGACAAAACTTCAAAGATTTTCATACCATTTTTTTCTCATTGCGAGAAAGGTGTTTAGTACGGCATTGTACTATGATCAAACTTAACAACCCTTGATAAAATCTTGGATCTATTTCAAGAAATGATGTAGGGTATTGTGATGTAATTAACCTATAATTTCCCTCGAGATCATACTATTTCTATTCTTCAAAAAAGAAGAGCATTGTGCTGAAAGTAGCAGTAATTTCTTATTTACCTGAGATAATGTTATGATCACAATTTAAATACATCTGTATACAATGTAATATAATTACTTATTTTTTCAGATTATTGAAAAAAAATGTTAAGATTTGAATGAAGAAAAAATGACTGATGTTCTAAAGCATAATGTGAATATTAGAAGCCCGATGGCTAGCAGATCTCCGGTTGTCATGGATACAGTGTCGAAATCACCGCTTCATTCTTTAATAGAAAAACTGACTAACACATCTAAAAGAAGTACTACAAATGAAGAAGAGCCAGAAGTGCCTGAAAAAGATTTAGAAGAAAGCACAAAAGATACTAAGATTTGTAGTGAATTCAGTGACCGCAAAAATGAAAGCCACTCAGGCGTGCATTTCAACACCTCTGAAAGTAAACATGATTTTCCAGATTGCAGAATTTTTCCTGGAACAGACGTAGAAGTGGAGCACTCGTGTAAAAACTTCGAACATGCTGATGGTGAGATAGAGTCGGATAAAGCAGATAATAGTATAAAATCTGATACTCTTGGAGAAACTGGCACTATAACTGATAAAAACACAGATGGTTCTGAAAAGGTTTCAGAAGATAGGACTAAAGGAGTAAATGACGACTCTGGGTTACTGAATGTAAACACTGAAACTAAGTTTGAACCCGATGCTGACATTGACGATAGTGATAGTGATGGAATGGATACTGACGTTTGCAATGAGATTAAAGAAAGAGCTTTAAAAGTGAAAAATGAACAGGGTAGGATTTCAGGTGTGAATGATAAACTTAGAAGAAAGGATATAACTCACTCATATGGCAATTATGTTGGTAGAAGTGCTAGAAATTTTGATGAGGATTTACCATTCACTGATGATGATTCAGATGATGAAAGAAGTGAATCTGTTGCCAGCAAAGATCCTATATTTATGTTCACAAAGTTCAACAGTAGTTTACATAAAGATAAGAAAGAGTTATTGAAATTCGCTGAGGTTTTATACAAATGTACTTTATGTACCTCCATTCCATCGATTCTAACGTCTGAGGAAAGCTTTCTGCAGCATGTTAATGAACAACATTTGTGCAAGGAGGACCATTTCCATGGATGTAAGATGTGCTCATTGAAATTGAGAACTGAAGAAGACTTAAAAGAACATGTGATTGGCTGTCATACTGAAAATGATGATAACATGTCATGTGACCTGACAGGAAGTGACATCATTAAGTCATATGATCACATGATTGACAGTAATAATGAAAGTGATTCAGATTCTTCTGGACACAGACAGTTACGAGCTAAAGTTGTTAAGAGAAATAAACCAATTCATGATTTTGAAAGTCCAAAGCAACTTGTGGACCATACTGGAATAGAGACATTGAATGGCTCTCTGGATTTAAGTCAGAAAAACGTTAAACTCGACGAGAAAAGGGACTCGGATAAAAGCCGCAGCCCTTTGTCAGGAAATGATGGAAGTGAAATTGATATAAAACAAATAACAGATCAGATCATAAAATCTGATGTACAAGGTAGAAATGTGAATAATAATTCTTCGTCCAAATTACCGTTTATACCCAGTTTTACGCCCGAATTTGGAAAATATACGAAGTTAGTGCGAGAGGGAGGAAACATTGTGTACTTTTGTCAAGTGTGTAACTGGAAATCTCCTATTAAAACAACGTTTCAAGTTCATTGTAATTCTTCATCTCATAAAAGTAAAGTATCAGCTGCAGAGAACCCGGATGAAAATTACGACTCTCCACCAAGAAGTTCAAAAAGTGAGAAAAACGCCAGTCCGTGTAGAAATGAACATGCAAAGGACAAGACATCAGGGAAGCGTCCATCATCTCAGGATGTTTCATTCGGACCTAAAATGCCCGATCATAGTCTATTTTACAACTACATAATGAGACCAAGGGGGGTAAGTCATTGTAGGAGACGCACACCGATTGTCTCCCCTTACGGTACAAGTAATTTCATTGAGGATGCTAGATTTACCTACAAACGACCTAATGAATATCCTGTAGACTTAGCTGTTAAGAAACGAAAGAGATTAGCAAAATATGTTAAGCAAGGAAACAATTCTGATTCGGACAGCGACGAAGATAGATCAGGAAAACAAGGAACATCTTCAAAAGCCAATCATTTGTCTAGTATGACTTTACTGCGACAAAAACTTCTCGAAGGAAGCTGCGCTAGGCTGGGTTACTCTTCTAAAAGTTCAAAAAATTCACACAATGAGCAAAACTTTCCTACAGATTTGTCAACTAATGATTCTAGAAAATTGGAAAATGGTAAAATTAAAAACTTTCCGTACGATGCAGTCAATGTTGATGGTAAAGATTATTCGGAATTTAACAAGTGTGATTTTATGTATAGACAAAGTCAGACTGAACATCCTAGTGATAGTATGTATAGATCTGATAGAAGAAACTTTGCAGTATCTCAATATGAAGGAAATGCCTCGCACTTTATGAAGGACCGCGAGAAATCTGCGGGGAAACAGTATCGATGTTTTGCGTGCTCGTTCGAGTATAACGAGGTGGACGATTATGAACGACATTTTGACAAAGTGCACAAAGGTTCCTATAGTAATTATTACAACCCTAAAAGAGATAGTTTAAATTCTCATAGACCTATGTGGATGCAAGGCGCTGCCAGTTCGGCCTGGACTGAACTTGCTGGTGCTGGTTCTCGGTTTAAGACCGAAATAGATGGAGATACCAGACATGAACGGAATGGGGAACCAGCATCTACTGTTACCTGTGAAATGGGAGAAAATTGGAGAGTTCAGAAATTAAAAGAGATATTACCAGGTATTTATTACATTCAATTTTTTATATTTTATACATGTGTGTAGCTAAGAGAAATTTGACATAACAATGATTCCACATTCTGAGGATGTTTTGGGGTGCCATCTCCCCCGATTAAATTTGATTTTATAGGGTTAAAACATCGCATGTTTCATGTATTTTGAGACATAAACCTTTTTTACAGTTCATAAATTTTAGGCCTTCTTTATTTCATTACCATTTTGCGCACTGATGTTCTATATATCTACTTTATGTTATATTATACACATTGTCCTAATTCTACTTACCTAGTTAACTGTTCATGTCTGGTCATTAAACATCTATTGAAAAGGGAATTTGTATATTTCATATATTTCTATTGCTGAACTGAATAATCGAACATCGAATGAGTAGTAACCAACGAGTAGTAACCAACGAGTAGTAACCAACGAGTAGTAACCAACGAGTAGTAACCAACGAGTAGTAACCAACGAGTAGTAACCAACGAGTAGTAACCAACGAGTAGTAACCAACGAGTAGTAACAAACGAGAAGTAACCAACGAGAAGTAACCAACGAGAAGTAACCAACGAGAAGTAACCAACGAGTAGTAACCAACGAGTAGTAACCAACGAGTAGTAACCAACGAGTAGTAACCAACGAGTAGTAACAAACGAGAAGTAACCAACGAGAAGTAACCAACGAGAAGTAACCAACGAGAAGTAACCAACGAGTAGTAACCAACGAGTAGTAACCAACGAGAAGTAACCAACGAGTAGTAACCAACGAGTAGTAACCAACGAGTAGTAACCAACGAGTAGTAACCAACGAGAAGTAACCAACGAGAAGTAACCAACGAGTAGTAACAAACGAGAAGTAACCAACGAGAAGTAACCAACGAGAAGTAACCAACGAGTAGTAACAAACGAGAAGTAACCAACGAGAAGTAACCAACGAGAAGTAACAAACGAGTAGTAACCAAAACCAAACCAAACCGAGAGAATCCTGCATAATTGCAGCCCTGCAGGCAATCTGCTGAAAACATTTAAGGTGCAGACTAATGTACAGTCGGACCTCATTCATTTCAAATTCATAGCGTCCAAAATTTTACTTCGAACAATGCATGGTTTCGAATAACCCATTTCAATTTGACGTGCATAAGAAGATACATTAGGACCTGATATTTATTTTGGCTGAAACTGAGTACTCGGATAGAAGGTTGTCAGATTAATGAGATCTGACTGCAGCGATTATTTTTGAAAACAATTTTACTGCCTGTGCCTTTTCAATTGAGAAAATAGGCGCGATAAATCCCAAATTTGGGAAAATAAGGTAATTGTTGTTTTGCTTATAAAAATAACTTTTCAGCTGTAGCTGGTGTTTGTTATATGTATGAGGTGATGTAAGAGCAAAGATTCTATTATAAAAGGTTTAATACATGTGCACAAAAACCTGACTTAATAAAAAGAAATTCAGTCAGAGGAAAACTACAAAAGGTTTAAAATAGTCTCCTGGGGCCAAGTTAAGGTATACGCCTTGGGAGTGTGAGGTAGAATATTTGAATCCCTGCAGGGGTCCATTCTGATATGGACGGTTGGTGAGCTAGTTAAATAATGGAAGTCCGAGGGGGTAAAATGAACAAAGAATTGTGAAAAAATTATGATTTTTTAGGAAGTTTTTTAGGAAAAAATGATGATTTCTTAGGAATTTTTTTAGGAAAAAATGGACACTTTTTGATAAGGGAAGCTTATATTCGTCAGTAAAAATAAACAAAAAATATCACTGGACTGTTTTGTTTTTGAAATTACAGATTATGTAGTGGAGTGTGAGAGAGGAAATACGTCCAGGGATTATCTACTACAGTGTGTCAGTAATGCCTCGGGTATGCAGGACGCTGTCTTGTGGTCGTCGGCGTGTAACCGTGCCATGCGAGAACTATTTCCAAACAGTCAGGCACAGAGGAAAGGAAAATACAAGAAATATCCTTATTTTTCATATAAACAGGCATGAGAATTTCCGCAAATCCACTGATTTGACTTTTGCAAGGGGAGTTTTTGAGACTATTTTAGACGTCTTAGATGCTTAAAAGCCAGGAGATTCAGCAGCCCCCTGGACCCCTTGCCGAACTTTCAGTTGATTTTAAAATTTTGCATTCTCATGCCTGTATAAAATATCAGTGTTCCCTCAAATTTCTCAAATAGGGATCCCAGAACCGCCAATTCAGCAATTTTGGGAGTCCCTGATAAGTCCCACCAGTGATAAAAAATGAAAATCAGTCGCTGGAGGCATTAAACATTACCAGATGTCAATAATGCAAGTGCTAGAATGATATTTGTTAATTTAGTTTCTGTAAAGAATAGGAATAAGCGCGAAGAATATATCTAAAATGCGGACTATGCAATTATTTTTTTGGGTCCTCGGAATGCACAGTCAGTTGTAATAAATGCAAGTCCTACGTCCAAAAATTGCATCATTGACACAGAAACTATGTCTCTTCCAGATTTGTATGAATAATCTTAAACATGAAATTGTTTCATGTGGGCATGTAGTGAACTAGAACAATTGAATTTAAAATATTTATAACACAACAAGATTTGTTTTCATCCAGCATGTTTCTGTACAAGATTAATCTTAAGATAACTTTGTTTTATGTGCCACTATGTTAACAAGTAGAACATGGTATGTAAAATATGTATGCATATTATAAGTACACTGCAATGTTAAGCATATTTGCCTTAAAAATGAATTACCACATACCACTTGAAAGTAAGGCTGTAATGTGAAACTTATGTGTAGTAATGCTTTTTTCCTACCTCAGTTGTTTTCTTTATGAGCTACATTGATGCTAGGTCTTCGATCTAAGAATTCTACACAACTTACTGACTATCCTAAACTGTCAGGCGTACATGTATATCCCTCCCACCCCATCCTTGACATTGGTAGGCAGTCTTCACCTCCAAACACGTACCCTCACACTGCAGATATCTGGCAGGCAGTTAAAAATCATCCAGGTACACGCCTGACTTTTATTGTTTTGAGTTATATTTTCTTTTCATAGCAATTATTTTAGTATATAGTTTGATTTTGAATCTTAGGAGCTCAGATATTTCTGTCCACATCGGAAGTCAGTGATTGGTTCTTGTATTCCTGAGCTGAAAATCAAACTGTAACAAAACTTTTACTTATCGTGGAACATATATGCAAACTATTATAATCTTTAACCAAGTACACAACCTATTATTTTGGTATATCTATGTTGGATACATACCATGCACCGGAAGATATACCGTGTGCAGATGGGGAGTCACCCTTGTATCAACCACACAGAGATATCAATGTTGATATGGAGAAAATAGTTGAACATCTTCCATGTAAGTATCAGTACTGGCGTATCATATTGTTCGTAAAGATTAAGAAGCTTTATTTATCATCGCATATAGTCCACAAGTAACATGAGCTACAAAGCTATTATGCGACGGACAAGTTATCCACTATATATATACTTACCTGGGCTTATTTATCTCCTGATACTACCCTTTATATACTGAGTGCCTAGTAAGAGAGCTACAAATACCATTTTTCATACAGCCAGGGATCCAACCCATGACATTCAGCACTCATAGGGGGCACAGTGCGCTCTACCTATTGAACAACTGAGGCATTCAAAACTAGTAAAAATTTGCAATATGTCTTTTAAATAAGTCATCTTAAATATTACAATATCTTTACAATATCTTGGTATGCAGGTTTTCAGCACATAGCTATGTTAGAACAAATATTTGACTTACATATACATACATTCATGTACATTATCATATTACATAAACAATCTACTAGCTTATTACAAGGTCACTGTATGATGCTTGGATGAAATTATTCATCTTTGAACTGTTTAAAGATTATTGCTTCGACCAATGAAAGCATGGAGCATAGGTTCTGTACTTTGTTTTACTTGTTCAATGAATAAATAAAATAGTAAAGGCCCAGAATACTTTATTTGAATACAGTGTATGCTGGCATGCTTGTGGCCACCCTGGTTAGCTCAAGTGAAAGATGTTTTCTTTGATTATTTAACTAAAGATTTAAGCATACAAAGTCCATCATCCTCTGATTTAAGTGGGTAAGTTTTTAGTTGCTAATAGAAGATAGAGAGGAAGTTGTCAGTTGTTACCTGGGGCGTTATTCACATACATTTTAAGACTGAAACTCAGACTTAGACTTTTCTCTTTGGTCTTATGCTGTTATTACAGTATATATTTTATTGTAACATACAGAGTAGAGTGGTAATAACACCATGTATAATTTTCGATATTTCACTAATGAAATAACAACTCACTTGCGTGTAACGTCATAACTAAAAAAGCGTGACTTGGACGTATTTTTGAATCATTTGAACTTATATCTTGTTTTTTTTTTTTTATATATATATTTTTTATTTTCATAAGGAATGCATAGTTGCCAACATTCGGCTACATAAATGACATCGATTACATCAATTGGTTTACTTTATACAGTAAAACTTCGAAACCTTGAACAGTTTTGGGTTGAACACAGTAGATACCTCGAACAGGTTCTTAGGTCCCGGCAAAACCCCTTCTTATTTCATATTAACGAACAGTAGATCACTCGAACGGAGATAGGTCGAACACTCGAACAGGTTGTGCGGTCCCTAGATACCATTTCATTCATTGTTCACCCCAGATAGGTCGAACAATACAATAATTCACACCTTTTATGGACCGAGCGATATTCTATTCTTTGTTGACAGGGAAGATTGGTGACACGTGTTATTCGCACGTAGTGATAATTACTTGATTGTTGCACTATAAACAATACAGTGTACATGTACTTATGTGACAAACAAATCACTTAAGAGATCCATTAAATATTTAATGAAGTCCAAACGGGAAATTTTAATTGTTAATTGTCTATTGATTGCCGAGTGAATAAAATTCAGAAATAACAAATTATCGTATTTTATAAATATCTTAATCAAAAGCGCAAACATCATTGAGTAAAATCCTTCAAATGTTGATATTGATATAAATACGATCAGACATTTATTACCCTTATCATTATCAAAATGAACAACAACGAAAAAAAATAGAACATCGTAATTGTTTACTATCTCGTCTGTATATTATTCTTGTGTGTAAGAATAAACGAATCAATTACTTAAATATGTTTTAGTTTTCTTTCATTTCTTTTTAAATTATTATTATTATGAATAATGCTGTGACTATTGATCGATGTGCATTCAGTATGAAAACACTAACAACACACAAATACCATGTGTTAAGCATGCTTAGTACACTTGCAGCGGTGACAGTTCGTACATATATACGTATACGGTAGATGCCTCGAACAGGTAGATGGCTCGAACTAATTCCTCGGTCCGACGGCAGTTCGAGGTTTCGAAGTATCTTGTGGCTGGAAATAAAAAAGAATATTGTCGGAAGTAAATATTACCGAAGTATAAAGCACTGAATTATACACGTCATAACTTGCTTGCATATAAGGTGGTTAAAGTAATGTTTTTGAGAAAATCAGCCGTCTCTGCTGTTATGTCATAAATAGAATCTTACATTCGTGTTAAATTTTTATTAAATTTATGAAACTCGTCATCTTAAAACAGATGATCATTTTTAGAAGACTCGTTTTATAAATTCAATAAATAAAGACCACTCTTATAAGATCCTCTATATAAAAGTAGGCTTAAATATAGAGTGGATAATAACAACTATTCTGACAAAATTTTGTTCATTTAGCTAAATGCAATGTAAAACGAAAGGTTGGTAAAAATAAATTTTGCAATTTTTAAGTCTTAGTCTGTGATTCAGTCTTAAAATGTTTGTGAATAAGACTCCTGAAAATGGGAAAGTTATATGTTGCTAGGGGAACAAAAAGATGCTCCTGGTTGAAAACTTAAAGGAAATCCGCATAAATTATCGGATCAGTAACAGCCTTATTTTATACAGTCAAATATCATTATCAATACAAAAACTAACTGGAATATTTACCGTCTTTCAGCCATTTTGAAGTGGACAGGAAACATGGAGAATGGAGTACATCGTCAAGATCTACTGATGGTGCTAGCTGATGCTATACAGGACGCAGAAGTGGGTAACTGGGGAGCACAATGTAACCGAGCGCTACGTCTGGTGTTCCCGCATGTCGATATGAAGAGGAAAGGAAAATATAAAACATATCCTTTTTGTTAATTTTCTTGTCTAGGTAGACTTATTTAGTTACCAAAGTTTAGTGACCCTTGCTTATTGTTAGTTCATTCAAATTTTTTGTTTGTACTTGTCTCAGTATGTGATTTGTGGGTACAGAGATTAGTATTAGCTTACAGTCTGTAAAGACCATTGAGATGATGCTAATGAAAAGCAGTGTTAATACTTTGCATCTTTGACAGTTCTTTCAGTACATTAGCTTTATTTTTCGTAGAAAAAAAGTTTTTTGCTTATGCATTTAAATACTAGTAGCATATTGTATATTATTAGTGTCACTAACTTCGAGATCAGTATAGTTCTTGTCTTGAAAATGATCTCACCTCGGATAAGTCTGGCCTTGTCTTTAAAACTATGTATGAATCTGAATTTGAGATGTTTCATTAATCGTAGTCCCAGTTTCACGAATTGAGATTAATCTTTGTTACGTTATTTATTCAATTATAGTGTATCAAAGACTCTGGGACAAAAATTGTGCTCCTCGATGTTGGTGCCAGTGTGACTCATTCTGAAATGACTCTACTTCCATTACTTGTTATGCCCCCCCCCCCCCCCCCCTGCGAAGAAGAGAGGGCATATTGGTTTGCACATGTTGGTCGGTCGGTATGTCTGTCCGTCGGTCCGTAACCTTTTCGTTTCCGATCAATAACTAGTTCAAGAACCCCTTGACCTATCATCCTCAAACTTGGTCCACACATTCAACTTGGGTAGCAGAGGAACCCTATAGAGTTTGGGGTCACAGGGTCAAAGGTCAAGGTCACAGGGGGGCTATAATGTTTTACCAACATCTCTTGTTATGTTTTGTGTTGGAATTAAGAGCTGGAGACTGATCATAGCTGTGATATTTCATGGAAGAAGAAGTTGATGTGTATCTATACTATTTAGTTTCCTTAACGCTGTTCACTACGATGTACTTAGGAGTGGACTTTCACAAAGATGTACAAAAGGTTAGTATTCTTCTAGAAGTCCTTCTTGAACTGTAAAGAATGAAGTTGATTTAGGGCAATTCTCACAAATGATTATGATTTATGCTATATATGAACTTTATGATCATGTATTAACAGTCAAACATGTTCATGTAACATAGTTAGCCAACATGATCATTGGGACAAAAAACATGTTAAAATACGTATAGACATGTTTGATCATCAAACATGATATTCAGGTCGCTATGGTTTGGGAAGCCCATTTCAAACGAACTCGAGACTCATCAAGAGTGTGAATAAAGTAGATTTTACATTGACGAAAAAATGCTGTATCTGCTTAGAGAATGTCGTGTTTAAATATTAAATACTTGAATATATACCTGTAGCTGCAGACTTTTGTTTCATATGAAAGACCGTGATGGCCTTCACCACTTCATTCATTCTCTCTTCTAAGGAAAGATTGATGTCAGGAAGTTGAAAATATGAATTTGTGAAGTTAAAATCATGAATTCAATATGAATGGTTTAGTTGAAATAGTGTCTTTGTGAAGTTGAAGTTGTGAATATGTGAAGTTCTAATCGTGAAATTCACGGTTTCAACTTAACAAATTCACAAATTCAACTTCTCAGTTCTATATTTCCTAGGAGATCAATAATGAAATGTGAATGTCACTGTCAGTCTTCCATAGTTTCATACAAAAAGACTTAAAGAGTAAATGTAGAACATGACTTCTCCAGCATATTCTTCCTTGTAAATAGAGTACTTAAGTATATACCAACCACTGTGACATACACTGTTCATCTGCATAACATTATATAAGTCGATGTTTGTCATTGTCTGTAATTTCACCTTGCTATGCTAGATGACCTTGTTAATACTGACATTTAGATATGTCTCGTCTCATCTTGTCTCGTCTGGAAATGAAGATATGTCTGGGTTTTTTTATTAAGTTACTTTTAAGTATTAACTACGTAACTGTATAAGACAGATAGTTTTAATCAGTTAAAC
Source organism: Mactromeris polynyma (assembly GCA_032209605.1). Taxonomy (NCBI): domain Eukaryota; kingdom Metazoa; phylum Mollusca; class Bivalvia; order Venerida; family Mactridae; genus Mactromeris; species Mactromeris polynyma. Next base: position 11,047,434 of record JASFXZ010000023.1, read on the forward strand.
ATATGTCGTCTGTCTGGGCTATTATTTATCTCTGAGGAAATACAAGTTTCTTGTGTGACCTCTGCTTTGTATTAATAGGATACCAATGACTTGATTTATTATTGTAGAGAACGAAATGTCTGTATGCTCATATTGCATTTAGCAACCACCTGTCTTAAAATTCCTCGTATGTTTTGCTGGTTGTTTATGTATGCTCATATTGCATTTAGCGACCACCTGTCTTAAAATTCCTCGTATGTTTTGCTGGTTGTTTATGTATGCTCATATTGCATTTAGCGACCACCTGTCTTAAAATTCCTCGTATGTTTTGCTGGTTGTTTATGTATGCTCATATTGCATTTAGCGACCACCTGTCTTAAAATTCCTTGTATGTTTTGCTGGTTGTTTAAGATGGATGCAAGATAAAAATGTTCAGTGTGTGTAGTAGGGCTAGACTGAAATACCTGTATAATGGTATACATGTTTGTACTGATAGTTGGAGTCATATTGATGTTTGATATTTCGAGGGGTTGGCCCCAGAATCTACTATCTCCTTAATAAATTTATATGGAGATAGCTGGTTCTGGCACCAACACCTCAAATTTTGATTGAATGTTAACCTATATATTGTCGCATATGTTTATAGTTGGCACAAAAATAGGATTATAAAATACAGGTCAAGTTTGATTTCAGTTACAATTTGCCAATTTGTTTTGGAGTAATGGCCCTTTTTATACATTAAAAATGGTTTCCAATTAATAACTCTTGCAAGGATGGATGGATTCAATTCATACTGGGCACATAAGCATAGGATAATATAATACTGGTCAAGTTTGATTTCTGTTACAATCTGCCATCTTTTTAGGAGTTATGTCCCTTTTTGTACTTAAAATATGGTTTTCCAGTTGGTATTGCTTCAAAATTATTTTGCCTAAAAACTAACTCTTCTAATTAAGTATAAAAGGCCTCAGTGTTATAAATTGAATATCAACCTTTGTTTTGAATGATACCTGAGCTAACATGGTAAGAGTGCTAGACTGTCACCCTGGTGGTCAGGGTTCGATTCCCAGGCTGGGCAGGTCATGTCCTCCTGTAATATTTGGATGTGGTTTTTCGTCCACCATCTCTGTTTCATGTGTAGAAAAGTTGTCAGCCGCTTCAGAAGGGTCAGTTAGTACTGGTTGTAAACTGAAGGAAATCTGGTTATGTCAACTTACCACTGTGTATTACAGAAAAATTGCTGAACAATAACATTGAACCAGATCAAAACATACCACAATTTGACTGATACTGTTAATACAATCTTAGAAATTAAGATAATTTACTCAAAATATTGGTAGTGAAATACAACTACATGTACTGTGAATCTTAGCATGTACAGTAAAATCTTGTTTAAAGACCACCTCAATAATAAGACCACCTCAATATCAAGAACCCAATTTTCAAGTCCATTTTCCCTATTTTAATCTTTATTAAACCTCAATATTAAGACCACCTCAATAATAATACCAGTTTTTAAGGTGCCCAAGGGTGGTTGTATTATTGAGGTTTTAATGTATAGTTGACAAATATTGTGATATGTATGGTATGGTATCATTTATCGACTAATAATAACCCAGTACAGTCAAACCTGTGTTAAAGACCACCTGCAAACAAAGACCACTATTGCAAAACCTGTCTGCAAAGACCACCAATTTTATCTCCCATCAGACCATTTTCAATGATATTTAATCTGTTAATAGAGACCACCTGTAAACAAAGACCACATTTTGCTGTTCCCATGGGTGGTCTTTACGGATAGGTTTGACTGTAGTTCAAACTAACGCTGTCACACTAGATTTGTAGATTGATAAAATCTTCTCTGTTATAATATGTAAAATTGTGCTTTTTGTATCGTTACAGACTTTAGCAAGATACAGTTCGAACTTCGGCGACCGATCCTGCACGAAGAGCCCTAGTACACAATATACTGACACACATCCAGTAACTGTAGAGCCTAAACGATCTAGAACTTTAGAAAGCTTACTGTCTAAGGATAGTGATTCACCTGATGTTGTTCACAATGATTGCAGTGAAGATAGACTCAATTCTGGGGTAACTAAATATCAGGAATTCATGAAAATTAGTGGATCTAAAGAAACGGCAAAAGTAGCGACGAAATTTGAGGATTCGGTTTTGTTTGAGACTAAAAGTGTGTTTAGTGATGCTAAATCTGTTAGTGATAACGTCGAGGTGAATGTTGAACAGTGTGATGATAATGATGGTGATGATGAAGAAGAATCGATGGATAATTAAGTTTTGCAGATTTTTTTTGAAAATTCTCAATGCATGTTGTATGACACAAAGGATTTTGGCCTATGGTCTTAAAGGTAGATGGTATTGCTTTTAGTCGTAAATATGTAGGAAATCAATGGAAAATGCAAAAGCACTTCATTGTCACTTTTTTTACATTTTCCCCAAAACCACAAATTGAGGGCTCAACGCAACAATGTCGTAACTCCTATATAAATACATAGTAGTTACGACATTGTTGCGTTGAGCCCTCCAAATACAAGTCATATTTCAGGTATTTTCTATCCTGACCTACTCGCTGAGTTAGCGCTAGAATAAGAAATACGTGTATCGGACTTTCACATTCTTTCACAATTCCAGGAAACTTAAAAAGTTGCAGTGCAGTATGGCTGTATGAAGGCATTAACATGATTAATTAGCATAATATTACAGTCTTCACGATAACCCACTTGCCTGAAGCCCAGGACAAGTGAAATGACCATTGGACAACTAAAAAATCCATTTTGTCTGGGTGCCCGAACTGGCAAGTCGTGTTCATGGTCGTGAACAATATCGTGAAGACTGATATTATGTTGACAAAAATAAGACTATCTTCCTTTAAGTTCGGGATTTTGTATCCAGTTTTTACCCAATCCTTATTGAACTCTTTAACATGAAAATCCAAATACATGTACTTGTGTTAATATGTGTTCCTGTGATACAATATAGAGAGTCCTCATTCTGTGAATGATTTGTTCTATCATGGGTTCCATTTGACCCAGGAGTTGACCCTTTGACCCCTGGAATGTCCAAAAAAGCCACATTTTGACCCTTAGGATTTTGACAGCAGGGTTTTTTCTAAATTATAGGTATTTTGGCTATAAAATGGTAAAGTTCGGTCAAAAATAATAACAATGACGCTTGAGATTCAGCCCCTAATGGAACGCCTGTTCTATTATGCTGTTTGAGTAACAATCTCAATGGGTTTATTAAGATATCTATTAAGTTAACTATGCTGTTAAGTGCTATTAACCACAGAAAATTGTTCAGAGCTGGGAATTAAGATTACCAACATGCCAAATCAGACTGGTATGCCATATTTGTTCACATACCAATCCAGACTGGTATACCATATTTGTTCACATACCAATCCAGACTGGTATACCATATTTGTTCACATACCAATCCAGACTGGTATACCATATTTGTTCACATACCAATCCAGACTGGTATACCATATTTGTTCACATACCAATCCAGACTGGTATACCAAATTTGTCCTTGTACCAAATCAGACGAATATACTAGATCAGACGACTCAAATCAGACTAGTTCCAGTGTACAAAATAAGAGTGCCATACAACATATTAGGTTAGTAGAGCAATTCAGACTGGTATACCAAATACGACAAATCCTACTTACCAAATCATGACTGCTGTACCAATTCATTAATCAGACCGGTCCCATGTACCAAATCAGACTGGTTTGCCATATTTGTTCATGTACCTAACCAGACTGGTATACCAAATTTGTCGGTGTACCAAATCACGACTGGTATACCAATTGATTAATCACACTTGTACCAAATCAGGCAGTGCATTTGTTCTGCCAGTATGAATGCAGACAGGCATGAACATGGCTTTGTGTTGATGACTGTATGTTTTTGTTGTCGACAAAATTTTTGAAATCTATATTCTAAGGCTTTGGAACCTTGTTGAAAGTTGCCGTATATTACGTCGAGCCAAATACAGCCGACATGTCCGCTAGTGGCAATTACTTTTCTATTCTTTGTATTGTAATTTATTGTCAACATTACTCATTGTTTACATTTCCGTGTCATAATAGAAAATATTGCTCATGTCTTTCATTATCTCCTTGTTTTCAGTTTTGAAAATAAAAAAACTTGTCCAAATACGACGAGTTGTTTGATGTATGTAACATTTTCTGTAAGTAGCCTTCTTATAGGTCCGAGTACCGAGTGCTAGTACACTATCATGTTAGTCCTCTGGTAGGTGAAAACAGAGTATATTGGCCTTTGAATATTACCTTGTTATACCAATCAATATACTGATAAAGGGTTGTCAACAATTTTATCTTCAACAATCTCGAAAATTTTGACATTCTTGTCTCGTCAACAATTTAACAACTTTAGTGTTAAATTTTAGCACGCCAAGCATTTTCGATGATTTGAAACTACCTCATAGCGATCTGGGAGACAAGTGTCATGCTACTTTTAAAGAAAGCCAGTAATACATGATTAAAAGGAGATAACGGGAGATAACTCTTGAAGCAATCAAGGGAGACAACTTGTGACAATCTCCCGTGTTCTATATTTACAGATACAGATTTTACAAGTATTTACAATTCAGAGTACAATAAACGACTTCCAATTTTTAGTTTTAACACATGACAAACTTGAGATTTGAATCCGACAAATACTGAGGGATACAAAACGTCCACACTTCAAATAAGGGAGGTAACTACAAGTAAGAAAATCGGAACTAACAACAAATTGGAAACTTGGTCAGATCACATAATTTTGTTCACCATTGCTGTTGTATTGTATGTGGTTAGACCTACAGGATTTTTGTCAAGAGTTCTTTCCCTTCATCCCTTCTAGAGTTGTCTCCCTTTATCCCTACTCTTGTACTATATGCATATACTAATCAAGGGATAAAGGGAGAGAACTCCTGCAAATATCTTGTGGTTACACCTTAACCAAAATCAAATCTTAAGAGTACAATGTAGAAATGATTGTAATAAGTCTCTGTCTAAACGTTTGAAAGTTTTCATTTAAAAGCGTATATGTACATGTAGTGATACATGTCTAGTACACCTGGCAAGTACTGCTAGGTTGGTTTTATGGTAACCCCTTCAACTTTCATGACCACAATCGTGAGTGATATTCAGGGGAGTTGGCAGAGGTGGTACAATGTGTATGCCAGTAATCTAGTGGTCCAGGGGCATGATACTATGTAAAACAGTCTACTTGAACGTTTGTGGTGCATTCTGGTAAAATTTTCACATGCAAGTAGTAAATTTTGAAGCTTTCTATATTCAGAAAATTAATATCCCAATGTGCATATAAATGCTCAACAATTGATTATTGCATTCTTTAGGTTTTAATTATTTCAATTTTTGATAACCACGAGTACACACCAGCGTATTTGGTGTACAGGTGATGTTAATCCTGACTGATGAAACCTTGTCTCATATTGTTTTCAAACATTTTGGTATCTATTGAAATGTTGGAGAAGTGAAACGTGCACTAAAGTTTAAAGAATTGGTGTAATATATTCTTTCTAGAAGACAGCAACTTTCGTAACATTTGGCACGGTTTATTTATATATGAAAACAGATACAAATCATGTTTTATCCAACTGTTCAAGTTTCTCTGAGATTTGCTTGGCTATTACTCTGTAAACTTCAGCCTGAAAGATAAAGAAATTATCATATTGATATAATACAACAGTGAAGATGATGATACAGATGATCAACTAAATGTATAATATACATGTATAAAATAATTGAAAAATCGTTGCTAGACATCCGACCTCGGCGACAATTGATTATGAACTACAATAATCGATTATAATCGTAATTTTAGACTTTTTGACATCTATAAATTGAGCCTATTTCTTCAAGCTATAGATCAATTCTTTATTAACATACACACTAGTGCATACCTGTACATAGAAAATAAAATCTATTTTTTTTTCAATTTCTTCAGTCAAATACACAAAATAAACATAAAAAAACTAAATAATTCGATTATTTCCGATTCGATTATCTATTATGAAATTTGTCTGTTTATATATGTATAACATATACCCAGTACATTTAATAACACACGATATGGGATTTCTAAATATTCATTGACTGACTTTTAGGATAGAAGAAAGGACTTGACAGGATATTATTGCATGTGTACCCAACATATATGCTAAATATCATGTCAATCGACAGTATTTTCATAAAAAATTAGTTTCAAAAGTAATAACATAAATATTTATACATAATATCAACCAATGTACAAAAGTAATAACATAAATATTTATACATAATATCAACCAATGTACAAAAGTAATAACATAAAAGCATAAAGTGTAATATGAGGTAACAGAAGATTGTCACAAGTTATCTCCCTTTATTATCCCGCGGCAAAACATAACCAAGTGCATAATCAAGAAAGTAGTCATCGAGATATAAATTGTTAGAACTTGATTCACAATTGATGAATTAAATAAGTTTAAACTAACAAAAAATATCTTGAAAAAAGATGGTCGGCGCAATTTGAAGGTTAAGATTTGTTGTGCTACATAAAAAATTGCCGAGATGTTACGATAGCTGGTCTCTCCAGATCCAAAATGGATTTCGGTAAATTCACCATAATTCAGTGGATTTTGTTAAGGTAATGTACCCCTTATCAAAAGGTTAACCAAAGTTACAAACGTAGTTTGGTTGAACCTAAGATTTGACTGATTTACAAAACACTGATATGCAATAAGCAAAGCCTTGTTAGGATGGCTGCGCCAAGAAAAACAATCGTTATAGATTACAGGCACTAAACAGCATACATACAAATATTTGCTCTTCTATGTAAGCAGACTATATCAAATAAAAGAATCTGTGACACTTACCTGAGGACTGTCTGGGTTAGATACGACCACTGGTTGTCCTGTATCACTGGTCTCTCGTATAACTCTGTTTAATGGTACATTACCTGGAAGATGTATACAGTAAAACCTCAATAATAACATTGATCTAAAGTATAACTAGGAATTCTAGGAGTGCTGCTTTGGCATTCACAACCTCTTCTGTAAGTGAGGTCATTTGAAGATAACGCAACTTGTGATGTCAGTATTTGCAAGCAGGAAACAATATTTAATCCACATAGTCACTTTGTTTTCATATTGCCATATGGTGCAAATATTGCTTACTGTCAGTTCATTTGACACGTTTTCTAGAAAAGGCATCATTTAATTAAGAGGTTGGAAATCGTGTGTTCTTATCCAACTTGTTTTCCTATCCAATATTTTATTGTTCACTCAATAACGTCCTTCTCTGTTCAATGTCTGACATTGCATATTTATCTTAACCTGAGAAATTAGAAGTAAAATTATGTGGATTTTTATCTTCATATTGCTAGTAACCATTTAAATGTGTCCTTAAATACATGTATGTGGTTTGGGAAGTAAATTCTGGCCAGAAATCAAGGAAGTTGTTGACCTAAAATGATCGAAATATAACCAACATATTTTTCGAAAAATGATGTTACACCCTACACGATAATTTAGCAAGCAAATATTAAGTAATTTACACTTAGGGGCATCAAGATACGCCTGAAGTGTACCACGATATATTGCAATACTACATCAACATATTGCGATATGTATCACAATATATTGCTTCATTCTCCAAACCTATGACTGTATACTTGTTTTTACTTGAAGATTTCTGTTCAACGCCAACCTCCTCAAATGTGTTGCAACTATACACATTCATAAACTACAACAAACCATTATCAACCTCATTTCAGTTTTTTTACTTTGATTTTTTCATGAAATTAGAAATTAACAACCTAAAATTAAACAGTCATCTTCTCATTTCAGTTTTTGAATAACATTAGGTTTTCATGACTACCTAATTTTATACATTTGTAGACAGTTACATGTACTTTCTAGGAGAAAGCAGAAAAAATGTATTGTAAAAAACCAGCAAGTTGATTTCATATCGTGGTACAATAGAGTTTAACTGCATATTGTAATAAAATGACTTATCTACTTACAAAAACTTATTTTGTAATTACCTAAAACATCTATCTGCATTTCGTCTGCAAGAGCCTGTGCGCCATCTTGTCCAAACACGTGATCCACATGCCCACACTTTGGACATACATACACACTCATATTCTGCACCATTCCTAACACCGGCACATCAACTTTACGGAACATTTCAGCACCACGTCTGGCATCTAATAAAGCAATATCTTGTGGTGTTGAGACAATTACTGCACCTTCAAAAGATAATATCAACGTACAGTAAAACCTCAATGATAAGATCACCCTTGGGACCATTGAAAACTGGTCTTCTTATTGAGGTGGTCTTAATATTGAGGTTAAATAAAGAGCAATACAGAGATAATGGACTTGAAAATTGTGTTCTTAATTTTGAGATGGTCTTATAATTGAGGTGGTCTTATGATTGTGGTGGTCTTATAATTGAGGTGGTCTTATGATTGAGGTGGTCTTTAAGTGAGGTTTTACAGTATTCAGTTTCGTACTAATAATCAATCCAAAGGGTCAGTGAATTTTGGCATAACCACAAATTTTTAAGCTAAAACTGTACAAACACTATTTGTTGCAAAATTTAAGTTTCACTATAAATCGATTAAAGAATAATTAATCACAATTCCTCAGTACTGTATAAGTGGATGTTTTTGCCAGTCAAAAAGTTTGAGAATCAGCGATATCAGACAATTTGCACACATGAGAGTTCTCTCCCTTTTATTCCTTATATAATTATCTCCCTTCATCCCTTTTAGAGTTCTCTCTCTTTTATCACTCATCGAGTTCTATCCCTTTTATAGTATATGTAGTATGTATACTTTATCCCTACTATAGTATTAGAAGGGGAAAAGGGGGAGAACTCTAGAAGAGATCAATTGCGAGAACTTAATAAGGGTTTAAGGGAGAGAACTTGGGACAATCTCCTGTGGTTTTAAAAGTGGAAATGTTTGCAAATGGCCAAAATGAGTATTGTTACACTGAATAGTCAAGTATGTAAAATGGAAATTTATGCTGCATGATTTTCTGACTTTCTTAAATACACGAAATTCAAAAATTTTGAATCGCTAACTTTACTGCCATTTACAACAGCATTGTTTTCATTGAAATGTTAGAGACTAATTATCATACAGAACTAGATTTCATACAATTCCACAGTAGAGATCTATCACAGTTTGACAGATAAATTTAATATTTCTTACTAGTGTCACAGACAGCAATATGAGGTATCACAAATAATAATATATAAAACATCTCTCTAGACAAAGAAAAAGTACATTATGTATTGTAACAGGATAATATTACAAATACTACACTGAATGACAGTCTGGAAGAAACACTTGGTTGTTTAATCACCTGTCTTTGTGCCACAATTTATCCAGTAATATTCTCAGTTATATTAAACATGGTCATATGGTAAAGTTTGATGATCTACCAGTCGCAATTTAGGACAATGCAACTTGATGCTCTACAGTCTTAAGATAGAAATCCTCAGACAAATGCCAATACTTTTATAGTATCAAAGCAAATTTTTGGAAAACAATTTTACTGCCTGTGCCTTTTCAATTGGGAACTTAGGCGCGATAAATCCCAAATTTGGGAAAATAAGGTAATGGTTGTTTTGCTTATAAAAATAACTTTTCAGCTGCGGCTGGTGTTTGTTATATATATGAGGTGATGTAAGAGCAAAGATTCTTTTATAAACGGATAAATACACAAAAACCTGACTTAATAAAAAGAAATTCAGTCAGAGGAAAACTACAAAATGTTTAAAATAGTCTCCCGTGGCCAAGTTAAGGTATCCGCCTTGGGAGTGTGAGGTAGAATATTTGAATCCCGGCAGGGGTCCATTCTGATATGGCCGGTTGGTGAGCTAGTTAAATAATGGTTACCATATGCCACGTGCCTGGTGCCTGGCATCAAAGGATAGGAACCGGGAAGTAATTGTGCTCAGAAAGTAGATGTCTCGTAAGTCAGAAATGGCTGATCCTTTAAATAGGCGTGACACTATAATAAATAATAATAACACTTACACAAGTTGTTATAGTGATGGTATCCTAGTTTATATTAACTCACCATTAATTGGAATAGTTTGTGACATAGACAACTGCGTATCACCTGTACCTGGAGGCATATCTACAAATAAATAATCTAGGGGACTCCAAGCTACCTGAAATTTTACAGTAAAGATTTATTATCCAGTACAGGAAAACCTCAATAATAAGACCACCTTTGGGACCCTTGAAAACTGGTCTTCTTATTGAGGTGGTACTAATATTGAGGTTCAACAAAGAGCAAAACAGTGAAAATGGACTTGGAACATTTTGTTCTTAATTTTTGAGTGGTCTTATTAATGAGGTGGTCTTCAAGTGAGGTTTTACTGTACAATATGAGATACATAGTTTAGTACTATTGTGTACACGCTAAAATTACACATTTCATAAGAAAATTTGTTTGTGATAAATTTTAGTCGAACTAAATTAAGAAAGCTTACAGTATAAATGTGAGGCTTTCAAGACTTGAAGTAATAAGCTAAAACAAAGGATTAATCATTCTCATTTCAGTTTTTGAGGTTTCTTGAGTTTGTGGTCAGTAACTTGCTAGCCTTCAGACGAAATACAGTATATTAAAAACCTTGTGGTGGTACAGTAGAGTTTTTTGGCATATTGCAATATACTATACATGTGAACCTTTAAATCGGGAGATTGCACCTTGAAAAGCAGGAGATTGATACTCAAAATGGGAGATTTTTGTTGCCAATTGTCATATCTGAATAAAATAGAAATGTGTGAAACTTGAATAAACAACATGACAAGTGAGGTTCGCGTCGTATTTCGATCAATGTCACCAAAGTGATTTTTCGGACTGGTATCCCGATTTTACACTTTCAGTAATCAGTTTGACAAGTAATTTCAGCGAACCAGTCGGGAAAGAACTAAAAAATACCCAATAACAAAAAATCACGATGTTTACTTTCTCCGGCCGGGAGAGCGCGAGTTGGCTGTCAAATCCGGATGTCTCACATGTATGATATACTAATATACTGGTATATCTTGACACCCCTATAAATTATACATGAGACGTATACTTACCTGTCTCAGTAATCTCTGTACAGCTGACATCACCATTGGACCACGCCATACAATAGGTGACTTCTCATCTACCAAAAACCCCATTGACATACTGCAACCATGTAAGATAAATCAACGAGGATTTACAAGAATGCTGGTAAACATCCATCCAATAGTCAAGCGTGTTTATTGTCTTCTAATAATAACTTATAGGTCATAAGTTTAAGTAATATTTTGTTAATTGTTTACTGAAACAAAAAATGAATAAAAAATCATCTGGTTAAAGCATCAATAAACAGGCATTAACAAAGAACACACTAATGATGTATACCTCTGCATTTGTAACAACAGGAAGTTTATAGTATCTTTGAATTAAAAAAAACTTCCAGTTTTTTTTAAACAAGCAGGGACATTCACAAGTTTTATCCATGCATAAGATGATAACACAGTTTTTGAATCAGTAAAACATTGCAAATTGTTTGTACAATGGACGTCTTAGCTGATGTAGCAACGACGCTGGATGAAGCTCGTTTAAATATTATATGCTCATATGGGCCAGATACATCTTTAAGCGGAAAGTGTTGGAAAACTAAATATAAAACAAGATGCTTATAATGAAGTTAAAATCATTGCTTAAATTTTCAAGTAGTGACAACTTAATATCATTTATGTACGTACCATTTTATTCCAAAGTTGACAAGGGGAACCATCTGATTTTCTAAATAGATACATTTCATTAATCAGTTTATACTGCATCAAATGTTACAATGTTTGTGCTTAAACTACACTTGACCATCAAAATCATTTTTTAAATAAAAAACCCTCAGGGAAATGTAATGTTGGGGACAATGACAGCTCACAAAATATATTTGCTAACATATAATGGAATCAAAATTTACTTTATAACACTCAATAATATGCATGGAACACAACTCAATGTTCTAGAATGAATTCTTAGACTTATTGTGAAGATATCTAGAGAATGTTACAGCAAAATGCTACATCCAACATTTTACAAAGTTCTGCAAATTAACATATGTGAAATAATGGTATCATTAGCACAATTGATAGAGTCTCTGAACTGATAGTGAGAGGTCTTGAGTTGAATCTCTGGTCATGTCTAACCAAAATGTGCACAATTTTGGCACTCGATATACCTCAATGGCTCAATTGGTAGAGTATCCACCTTGGATTGTGCAGTGGGTCATGGGTTCGATCCCTGACTCTGTCATACCAAATATATGAAAAATGGTACTGATAGCTCCGTGGCTAGGCACTCTGTATATAAACGGTAGACTCAAGAGAAAAATAAACCCAGGTAAGTATCTGTTAGTGGATACCTTGTTGGTCGCACACGAGCTTTGTAGCTATTGTTACTTGTGGACTATATGCAATGTTAAATAAAGCTCCTTATGGTAAGTAATTAAACACTCACTGTCATTCAACAGTGGTTCACCATGTAGATTCATCATTGTTGGTATTGATGGTCCATACACGTCAGCATCTAACAATCCTATGTGTTTATTCTGTAAATTTTATTGCAGATCATGAAAATGAAGAACTAAATGAAGAAAACAAACATTTACACAATTCATAAAGGAGCATGCCAGTATTTCGATAATGAAATGTACTTCGTCTTTACCAGACTAAGTTTACTATTAGGAAACTTTCTTAAGACATCAAGAGAGCATTATGAACATAGTTCACTAAGTTATATGACTCTTGTGTCAGGACAAGGTTCATAGTTCTAAGCATTACAAAATAATGTTTATTTTTCTATTCCAACCCTGAAAACTTCACAAAATCGGCAATGGCTTAGAAATGAAAATACAGCATATAATATTGATATATGTTTTATCCAGTAATCTTGAAGAATATTTAAAAAAAAATTCAATACAAATTGTTTAAAAAAATCCCAATTTAGACTGTCGCTAATTTTCCCAATCACACCAGACCTGAACTCATTCCCAAAATGGTAAAAAAGCACTGTTAAACTATACATTAAATCTGTTCTGTTGGGTCATTAATGTTACAAATTATCATATAGAAAATGTTTAATTCTTAAGTTAAGTTATAAATACTTACAGGTTCGATTGCAGCCATTGCAAGAGCTAGGTTCACTGAAACACAGAAAATATCAATTCCTTCTTAAAATGTTGTATCATTTTCAATGTAAATTCATGTTAAAATGTCATGGGAGAATAATAAAGAGACAAAATCTTGTTCTTATATTAATTATTCAATAACAATGTACCAAGATGTGTGAATGTCACCATTGCTCTTTAATATTTTTTACCTGAAGTTGTAGACTTCCCAACTCCACCTTTGCCTGATGCTACAACAATTACTTTCTTCACTCCATTTATCGGTGCCTTATTTGGTAATCCTTTAGCCATCAATTTCTTTTGATGTTCATTGAGATTTTTCCCTGATATACCCTAAAATTACACAGATAAGAGATGAGTTGGTATCATACTTAAAAGGAATGTTGTCATGTGACCTGAACAGGGTCTGAAGTTATGAAACTTGATATCTGTCTTCAAGCTCAAATCTCATTTTTGTTTTATCATGTCAATAGTCATATGATTTTGAAATTATTACCATGTAAGTGATATAATTAATCAGGTTGTTCATCGAAACATATGACAAATTAAAAATTCATCCAAACTAAGTAGAGAAAGAAAATGACATGTGAGCACGGAAGCTAGTCTTAAAGATATATAGTTTTGATATTTTGACAAAATATGCTTAGTCATATATATGAGAAAATTGGTGGTAAATCATGACTTCATACAAATGTACTCTACAACACTGCTTTGTCACTTTTCTTATATGATACCCAAAACCACAAATACAAGAGTCTGATACAGGTATTATAATACAAATTATAATTTACAACAGTGTATATGATATACATGCCAAGCCTAGCCGTTTACTACCAGATACTATGATAGGTTGGTAACTGTGTCTGCATGTTCAGCAAGAGTGGATGAATCTAGATGCACTGCCCCTATTAGAGGGGTGTTTAAAACTGACATGATTTAATTACATAAGAATGAATGTTTTACTTTTTTTCAGCTGTTCTTAAAGCTGTTATTTGGCTATATATACAATGCCAAAAAGTATATATTTTTCCCAATTTGAACATAAAAATTTCCAATGAATCTGAAGAAAAAATATTGGTTCAATCTAGCCAAAAATTTACAAAGTTAGAGGCTTTTCTCTCACTGGCAGGTTATATAAATAGCAATTGTCCATCAACTAATCACTACATACTTTACATTTATACTTTCATTCCTCAACTTTTTTTGCCAATTTCAAATTTTATTGCCTGAAAATTCTCAATTTGAAGGATATACATGTGTCATCTTCCCATAAGAGCAAAACTAAATCCAGGTTTTAACTGCTCAATGTGAGTTAAAAAGGAACGTTCAGCCCAACAAAAGAAACCCTAATTAAGTTAAGTATCAGCTATAAGTATAGATAAGCATGACGATATGATATGACGTTCAGAGATACATACCAACACGAATTTCTTGGGTACTTACTTGAGAGTGTGAAAATACGAGAAATACATCGGATATATGACTTACCAATGGATTGTCATGAGTGGACATCCGGCGTATGTGGTTAATTAACTTTCTGAAGGTCTTTATACATTGCCTTCTATCCATGTCTTCGATTATTACAGCTCTTAGAAGCCTTTAATTTTCTGATACCAATATTTTCAAATTATCTGGAATATTTTTATGTCGACACCGTCTATCTCCATTGAAAAGAGTTATTTTTTACGTTTCGTCTCAGATTCGTACCGAATACTTTTCGTAACTACACAAATATCGTCGAATATTAAAAACAACACATAATCCTTTGCCGAATTTAAGAATAATACTGAATAAACTGAGCATAAATTCCCGTTAGTGTATCGGATGGAAATATGTCTACATTTCAACAATTCGACAAATTAATGTTCAAAGGGAAACAACTCAATTAAACTGTATATATATTGACTAACACGAGTTACTTCCCTTACAACAACGTGTGTTGATATTCTCTATGTTTTGACACGGACATATAAACCATGGTTTGTATGTCCGTGGTTTTGATAGAAGTTTTGGATTGATAATTGGTTTTCAGGTATGTGTCGCAATTATTTAATTGATTTTACTGTGCAATTTCTAAGTAGATAGTTAACGGAGAAGAAAGGAGAGTTATGCAAGAAATTGCGTTCTTTTCTCGTTCGTACTCAAATAATTTCGAAATATTTGATATATTCGTACTCATAAAAAGTGAAATTGTGCTAAATACTATTTTTCAAACTTTGAGGACCGTTTTCTGGTAATAATAATAAGAACATGGTTGGTGAAAAAGTATAATTGTGAATACAGTGAAATTAATCGTTAAAGCCAGTTTATCAATTGCATGATCTAGAGTACTATAATTGAATATTAATTAACAAATTAATTGTACATAAATCATTAAACAAAGTTTTGAAATGAAGAAAATGTGTCTGTCATTCTATCACTGTTATAAAATATTGATATTATCGAAACTATAACCGCTACACAATTTATGTAAAATTATTGGTAACAAGCCTTTTTAATTAATAGATTAATTACGTTACAGATACTCTGCATTCAAGAATGGGTGTATTGGGTGTAACTTTACTTTATAAGCAGGTGAGATCTTGATGAGAGAGAGGAAGATTAAACCATGATTATCATGTTAAAGTATAAGTGCATTTGTTGTGTATTTAATTGTCCATAGAATTTGAGGTGCTAACACTTATTTTTTTCTTTCAAATCAGAAATATAAATATGGAAGGTGGACAAACAGTTGATTCATTCAACAACCAAGTAGCTGATAGAAGTTGTGTTGATGTACACATTTCAAATGACTCCAGCGCTGCAGATTCCAATACAGAGAATGAAGGCAAACAGAAGAGACCACCTGTACGTATATTATCACATGACACAGTATATAATCACATGACACCTTATATAATCACATGACACCATATATAATCACATGACACCGTATATAATCACATGACACCAATAACGATCTTAGACTCACAAAATTTACTGTTGCAATTTTTCCCTTTATTTAAATGAATGCCAACTTTGAGGGTTATCTATAGTGAGATTTGTCTTTAGTGAAATAAATTTACAAATTCAAAGTTATAGGCCATTGGAGCAAAATGAGTAAGAAATAAAATTAATTTGTAAAGACAACCCTGCTAAATCATACATTTAACATTTCTATGAAACTGATTATTACGGAAATTTTTATTGCGCGCCTTATCATTTTATAAATACAGTCAGACCTTGTTTATTCAACAACATTCTCTCCGAATACTCGGTATCATCCGAAATAAGTATTAGGTCCCGATCTATTCGAATGAAATGGGCTATTTAGTATTTACACCCTGCTTTGCTACACTAATAAATTGCTTTTGCTAATGATAGTATGTGTTTTCTGTTATATTCAGAGATCTGAACGGAAAAGACGAAGACATCAAGAATTATTGTTAAAAAGGAAGGAAGAAAGAAAAAGAAAGAAAATCGAAAGGAAGCAAAGATTAAAGGAAGAACAAGCAATGGAGGAGAATAGACTCAATAGAGATGGTGGTAATTAACTGGTCATAACATTAAATTCATCATTAAGGAGTTCACACTCTAATGAGTCAGATAATTTCCCTTCAGTATATATGGTAGCTGACTCAATTAATATATATATTAAAGAAAAATGATCATGTTATTTTGTCAGGTTATAATATATTCAATCTAACTTGATTAAATATACTTGCATGGTTACATTTCTAATAGTAATACTTATCTAGTCCTGAATCTTAATCTCTTGCAGCAGACTATGGCACCAATTTCAATATACTAAAATTTAATATTAACTCACTTTTCCTTTTGAAATCTGCTATAAATCATAAATGATGAAATTTAAAAAAATCTTCCGAAATTGTTTAGAAAAAGAATGAAGCTGCCAGTTACTACAGTAAAACCTCAATATAAGACCATGCTTAGGATCCTTGAATACTGGTCTTCTTATTGAGATGGTCTTAATATTGAGGTTGAATAAAGAGCAAAACAGTGAGCATGGACTTGAAAATTGTACTCTTAATTTTAATTGAGGTGCTCTTATTATTGAGGTGGTCTTATTATTGAGATGGTCTTATAATTGAGGTGGTCTTATTATTGAGGTGGTCTTATTATTGAGGTGGTCTTATTATTGAGGTGGTCTTATAATTGAGGTGGTCTTATCATTGAGATGGTCTTATCGTTGAGATGGTCTTATAATTGAGGTGGTCTTATTATTGAGGTGGTCTTATTATTGAGATGGTCTTATAATTGAGGTGGTCATTTACTGTACTACATTTTCATCCTCAACCTTCTGTTTATGTTTCAGACAGAAGAAGTACACAGGAGATAAAGGCGGAAAGAAGAAAGAGATGTCGACAAGGCATGGTTGATGGTCAGAGAATCTGTGTAGATTGTAGTCTGGAACATTTAATGAGTGATAAGGTAAAGACATTCTTCAAAATTTATTTGTAACCTTTCCGGGCATGTAAGAACATTTTCGGAGACTCTTTCTGTACTTGAATATTTACTTCACAGTCACTGAACTCAGGTTGTAGAACCAATGTGTACATCAATGTGTATTGGAAAGACTACACGATTTCAAACTAATCAAAGAAATCTATTGATCTGTATTTTACCTGAATTATTTAAAATTTTAGCCTTTAAATACCCAAATTTGGTGATTCATATAAAGGACCCGCCATACTTGCCCTAAAACTGAAAAAAATGGGCAAATGCATAAAAGCAGTAATTGGTATATTTCTGATATTTGATAAATATTTTATTCTCTACTCTTGGTAGTATTTATTCAATGTTAACTACATGTGTAGTTTTCGTTTTTATTTATATCTAGGAGAAGGGAAAGCTTGTAATGCAGATTAACAGACTGTATGGATCCAATCTAAGGGCAGCTAATCCGGCACATATCTATCTCTCAGGAATGAAGCAAGGGGGACCACTCCATCGAGACTGTGTGAAGAAAATGGATGGTTTTGAAAACTATTTGGTAACAAATATATTAATATAAGTTGTCTAACACTAATATCATTTGACCAATTATGACTGATTGATCAGTCATTTTTAAAAAAATTTTTTTTTACTGCCTGTGCCTTTTCAAATGAGAATGAATCCCAAATTTGGGAAAATAAGGTAATGGTTGTTTTGCTTATAAAAATAACTTTTCAGCTGTGGCTGGTGTTTGTTATATATATGAGGTGATGTAAGGGCAAATATTCTTTTATAATGGTTAAATACACAAAAACCTGACTTATTAAAAAGAAATTCAGTCAGAGGGGGAAAAATTAACTAAGAATTGGGAAACTTTTTGACTAGGGGAAACAGCCTTTAATTGGCAGTAAAATTAACAAAAAAAATCACTGTTAAAATCACTTCACTGTCTGGGGGAAAGTCTTAACAGTTTATATATAATTAGTCTGAATGACAATAGGCTTTACTTTTTTCTTGCCTTCCTTGATATACAGAATTTTCTGAGTATAAATTTTGCTATTCATGCTTGTGCTATTGTTGTTAATTCTGACTTGTCTGACGCTAATGCCTTGACCAGTGGTTATGGTCGCTGACGTCAAATCACCATTATGGGTTTGAATCCCAACCAGAACGTAGAATTTCTATGTTAGGAAGCTCTCCAGCTGGCTTGCAAAAGGTCCATGTTTCCACCCAGGTGCCCACCTGTGCCCAATATTATGCTAGAAAGGGCACCTGGGGTCTTCTTCAGCCCCTTTACTTTTGAAGCGAATGTCCCCTAAAACCCCATTTCAAAATAAATGCTTTGGTAAACTTATCACACACAAATAGGAATTATGCTGTGTTTGTTAGTTCTTGACAATACACTTTCTCCACTTCACATCGCTTGTACCAATTAACTGGATTATTTATGAATATGTATCTTTCACATACCAGGTTGATACAAAAGAAGAACATCATACAGAGTTGTTTCCCTTAGATAATATTGTATATCTTAGTCCAGATTCTTCCAATCTTCTAACTGAAGTTGATTCGGACAAAATCTATGTCATTGGAGGCTTGGTTGATGAAAGTATTAAAGTGAGTATAAATTGTATTCAATTATCAATAATCAGTAATAAATCACAAATTTTATGCTGAATAAGAGGACATTTTGCAATGGGTTAATAATTTTTAGATTTTTTAAGTAGTGATATTTGTAAACATTTTCGCATTGTGGAATTAGCACTAATACAGTATAGAACTACATGTTTTTATTAATATGATTTTCGTGGCTGGTTATATACACAGCTTCTTATCTTAGAAAAGTGTGTTCAAAGTCTTCAAAGTATATACCCCCTGATGACATGGGTGTCACTGAAGATTATCTAAAGCTGTTAAATCTCCTTCTCTGATTATGTGGATAATTTAACTGTTGTTTGTTGAAGATCAGGTCAGTACTGTCTGGAAAAATAGTCATAATCTCTGGTAAAAAACAGTAATGAACCCCAAAGTTATAAATAAAGTGCAGTAAAGCCTCATTATCTCGAGCATTGTTATTACGAGTAACGCTTTATGTTGAGGAGTTTTCAAAGTGCTGACAAATTTGTTCTAGTTGGTATATTGTTTACCTGTCTATTTTGATATCATGCGTTTGTTGATGGTCGCGTAATATATTTTCGTAAGCATATTTTGACATATATTTTATTGCAATTACTAACTATTACATACTGAACATACCTTATAACCAACTTGACTGCAATGAAAAACTTTGATACGACGAGCAAATTCTTGTCTCAATCATATTCCAAAGTCCTCACGACTCCTCGAGATAACGAGGTTTTACAGTATTTTGATATTTTCAGCAACATGAGACACTAACTCGAGCTTCAGAACAAGGGGTAACCACAGCCAGGTTACCTATTGAAGAAAACATGGTGAAGATAGAACAACTCACATATTCTAAGATTCTTGCTGTAAATCAAGGTGAGGTTCTCTGTTTACGTGTACCATAAGTACTCACTTATATGACGAGAGTCCTTCTTAGACACTACCCTGTGTGTGTAAAATATTGTAACACAAGAATTTTGTCCTAACAGGTTTAAAAGTGGCTTCAAATTTTGGTTAAACGCTGATCACTCATGGAAATGTTTAAGTACCATATTGCATCAATAATTGGTTTTGCTGACAGTTCCAAGGCTGTAATTTGCTGTATGGTTGTTGTTTCTGTTTGTTTTTTGAATGTGTTTTGTATTTCCCTTTCCCCTGTGCAATTCTGTCACTTTATATAGCGTTCAGGTTGTTTCCTGCCCGGTTTCAGCCTATTGCGGCCAGCTGTTTTGACTTGTCCTGTGATCCATTAATCCCCCTCCCCCTTCCGTCACTGTCAACTTTGATTCTCCTAGTTATTCCTTGTGGTCTTCCGGGCCATTCCTTGTGCCTCTGTTCCTTAACATGTGTACCCTTTGACTTCTTTAAATGCCTTATGTTTTGTGGATTGTTGTTTTCCTGGAGGTCTGTGTGGGGAGGCACTATCTTGTGTATGTGGCATTCCCTGTAGCTACGTATTCTCTCTCTTTTAAACTCGGAGATTGCCTATTGAGGAGACTGCATCAGCTATTTTTTCCAGTCTGGTAAAAAATTAAGTCTGGTAAAATATTCAGTTTGGTCAAAAATTAAGTCTGGTAAAAAAAATTCAGTTTGGTAGAAAACTCAGTCTGGTAAAAAACTCAGTCTGGTAAAAAACTCAGTCTGGTAAAAAAATTCAGTCTGGTAAAATATTCAGTTTGGTAAAAAAATCAGTCTGGTAAAAAAATCAGTTTGGTAAAGTATTATGCCTGGTAAAAAACTTTCATTTGGTATTGATTGGCTGTATATGTCACAGTCTTGACAATGTGTTATTTTTGTTTGAATGGGTGTATCGATATTGATGGATTAATGTGTACAAAAACTAGAGAAAACAATGGTCTAGTGCCTTCTGTAAGGCAGTTTTTGAGAGGAAACAAAATATCGTATTTGTGAGAAAACATAGTGCTTGTGACATTCTGATGGACATGCCATGCTTTGTTTTGCAATTTCTGTCCTCACTCAAACTGTTTTTGCTCCACTTGAAACAAGATCCTTTAATGATCTGTAGTGTTGACACATTGTCGTTGGTTAAACTGATTTAAGTCTGGAAAGTGGCATAAGAATGCCCTTGTTCGCAAAACATGCCTCTCCAAACTGCTCTCTTGGGCAGGAAATAAAGTTACGATCAACGCTTGACAGACGAAAAGAATGTTACCAGATCTCAGCAAACCAAACAATTATCTTGACAAAATGTCCTTGACTTCCTAACAAAGATCACATGGTGTATTGATTGGTTATGAACTATAATGTCAAGTAGTAACATTAAAGGACATTCTTTTGTTAGTACTGACCAACTCTATATATGTTTGTTACCAAGAACCCATAAAAGTAAAGCACAGTACAACAGCTTCAGAGAAGTCCTCTCTTTTGCAATAACCTCTCTTAAACAATATTGTCTATGGTATATTATCACATAGGGCAAATTAAGGCCATATGTTGCTTTTTACAACATACCAATACATCTGACCAGTAACTTGTCAATGAAGGGGAATAAACTTAGAACTAAATGTAAGCCTTGTATGTTTTACATCTTTCAATGTATTCATATTACCAGGAAATTTTTTTATTCATTATTATCCGACGTAATTAATCGACATGTGTAAAATGAAGTTGCCAATCGTGATCGGGAAACTCATGCCGACAATTATTTTATTGTTGCCGATCGTTAGCCCATCGCTACTAATCATTATTTTGTAACTCGGAAGTACGAATGAATATTCATTGATATCCCTAATTAAAACGTTAGTTTATGACCTACTGGAGGACTTTCGTGACTCGTGCCATGGTGTAAAGATCACTATGTAAAGTGATGTAATGTGCAAAAAAATACTCAACGTGACTATGAAGATTTAAGATTATGTGTCTTGTATGCTGAAAGTGATAGACTCTCATTAGCGGGGAGTACAATCTTGTTGGTTATCTTAATGAATTTCCTGTTATGTTACATTCATTGTCACCAATCTGTCAGCAGTAATGTGCATGGATATAGTGGTGGATAATTGCGTGAGTCCATTCTGTAACAATTGCTGATGCAGTTTGATGAATCGTTGTCAGATTTTGTCGTGTTCTCCTCTAATTAGTGTTGATTAATCATTGTTCATTAAAGGTGGGTGACTGAAATTGGTGGAATTGTTAAAATATGTGCTACATGATTGTATATTCGATTCTTTGGAAATTCCCTAAAAATGTTGTTTTGCAAAAAAAATTGTCATTCAAAAATGTTAATAACTTAATTTCGCCCAAATATGTCACTTGGACCAAAATTCTCGGAGAATGACACAACAATGTTTGTATATTTCAGTATTTGACATTCTAATGAAATACAAAGAAACAAATGATTGGAAACAAGCACTCGGTGTTGGTGTCCCGCGACGGAAAGGTTATGTATTCAAAGAAGATAGTGAAACATGACAGATGTGACATTTCTCGGTCGCCAGCTTGTATTACAGATTGTCTTGTTTTACTGTTCTCATTTTTTCTGCTAAAAGGACAGTATTAGTCCCTTAGTCTTTGGCTTCTGAGAACTTCTAAAATAGATAGTTTCCACCCTTTGTTTCGTAATCGTCAGCCATTTTGATAGGCAAAACTGATACACACTTATAGGAGTAATTGCCAAATATGTGATAATTGAGAAAATACCAAGGGAATTTGCATGTGACAACCACTTTTTCTTCAACTTTCTGAGCCATCAAATAATGAATAAGTTATTTATATATATCTGATTTTATTTTATCATCGTTTACACTATATATCCTATAAACTTTACGAAAATTTGCCCATCAATATGGCTGACTATTCAGAACAAGGGAGGTAAATATTGTAAATGTGGGAACTATGCATTTAGATTTGAATCAGAATCGAATATTACATTAGTATCTTGTAAAATGACAATTATCGTAAAACCAGTGTTACCAATGATAGTGGTTACGGGTGTCACATTAGACCAATATAAGCATTATGTGTTTTGTATCTTGATCTCAAATAAAATTGTATGAAATTGTATTTCTTGTGTTTGTTTAATAAATCTTAATGTTGGCTACTCATGACCTGGCAGAGAGACTTTCAATATGATATCTTAATGTTGGGTACTTGTGACCTGGCTGAGAGATGTTCAATATGATATCTTAATGTTGGGTACTCATGACCTGGCTGACAGATGTTCAATATGATATCTTAATATTGGGTACTCATGACCTGGCTGACAGATGTTCAATATGATATCTTAATGTTGGCTACTCATGACCTGGCTGAGAGATGTTCAATATGATATCTTAATGTTGGCTACTCATGACCTGGCTGACAGATGTTCAATATGATATCTTAATGTTGGCTACTCATGACCTGGCTGAGAGATGTTCAATATGATATCTTAATGTTTGCTACTCATGACCTGGCTGACAGGTGTTCAATATGATATCTTAATGTTGGGTACTTGTGACCTGGCGGACAGATGTTCAATATGATATCTTAATGTTGGGTACTCATGACCTGACTGACAGACGTTCAATATGATATCTTAATGTTGGCTACTTACGACCTGGCTGACAGATGTTCAATATGATATCTTAATGTTGGCTACTTGTGACCTGGCTGACAGATGTTCAATATTATATCTTAATGTTGGCAACTTGTGACCTGGCTGACAGATGTTCAATATGATATCTTAATGTTGGGTACTTGTGACCTGGCTGAGAGACGTTCAATATGATATCTTAATGTTGGCTACTCATGACCTGGCTGAGAGACGTTCAATATGTTATCTTAATGTTGGGTACTCATGACCTGGCTGAGAGATGTTTAATATGATATCTTAATGCTGGCTACTCATGACCTGGCTGAGAGATGTTCAATATGATATCTTAATGTTGGGTACTCATGACCTGGCTGAGAGACGTTCAATATGATATCTTAATGTTGGCTACTCATGACCTGGCTTTGAGACGTTCAATATGATATCTTAATGTTGGGCACTCATGACCTGGCTGAGAGACGTTCAATATGATATCTTAATGTTGGCTACTCATGACCTGGCTGAGAGACGTTCAATATGATATCTTAATGTTGGCTACTCATGACCTGGCTGAGAGACGTTCAATATGATATCTTAATGTTGGCTACTCAAGACCTGGCTGAGAGACGTTCAATATGATATCTTAATGTTGGGTACTTGTGACCTGGCTGACAGATGTTCAATATGATATCTTAATGTTGGGTACTCATGACCTGGCTGAGAGATGTTCAATATGATATCTTAATGTTGGGTACTCATGACCTGGCTGAGAGACGTTCAATATGATATCTTAATGTTGGCTACTCATGACCTGGCTTTGAGACGTTCAATATGATATCTTAATGTTGGGCACTCATGACCTGGCTGAGAGACGTTCAATATGATATCTTAATGTTGGCTACTCATGACCTGGCTGAGAGACGTTCAATATGATATCTTAATGTTGGCTACTCATGACCTGGCTGAGAGATGTTCAATATGATATCTTAATGTTGGGTACTCATGACCTGGCTGAGAGACGTTCAATATGATATCTTAATGTTGGCTACTCATGACCTGGCTGAGAGACGTTCAATATGATATCTTAATGTTGGCTACTCATGACCTGGCTGAGAGACATTCAATATGATATCTTAATGTTGGGTACTCGTGACCTGGCTGAGAGACGTTCAATATGATATCTTAATGTTGGGTACTTGTGACCTGACTGAGAGACGTTCAATATGATATCTTAATGTTGGGTACTCATGACCTGGCTGTTAGATGTTCAATATGATATCTTAATGTTGGCTACTCATGACCTGGCTGAGAGACGTTCAATATGATATCTTAATGTTGGGTACTCATGACCTGGCTGAGAGATGTTCAATATGATATCTTAATGTTGGCTACTCATGACCTGACTGAGAGATGTTCAATATGATATCTTTATGTTGGGTACTCATGACCTGGATGAGAGATGTTCAATATGATATCTTAATGTTGGGTACTCATGACCTGGCTGAGAGACGTTCAATATGATATCTTAATGTTGGGCACTTGTGACCTGGCTAAGAGATGTTCAATATGATATCTTAATGTTGGGTACTCATGACCTGGCTGAGAGACGTTCAATATGATATCTTAATGTTGGCTACTCATGACCTGAATGAGAGACGTTCAATATGTTATCTTAATGTTGGGTACTCATGACCTGGCTGAGAGATGTTTAATATGATATCTTAATGCTGGCTACTCATGACCTGGCTGAGAGACGTTCAATATGATATCTTAATGTTGGCTACTCATGACCTGGCTGAGAGACGTTCAATATGATATCTTAATGTTAGCTTCTCATGACCTGGCTGAGAGACGTTCAATATGATATCTTAATGTTGGCTACTCATGACCTGGCTGAGAGACGTTCAATATGATATCTTAATGTTGGCTACTCATGACCTGGCTTTGAGACGTTCAATATGATATCTTAATGTTGGGCACTTTTGACCTGGCTGAGAGACGTTCAATATTATATCTTAATGTTGGGCACTTGTGACCTGGCTAAGAGATGTTCACTATGATATCTTAATGTTGGGTACTCATGACCTGGTTGAGAGACGTTCAATATGATATCTTAATGTTGGCTACTCATGACCTGGCTGAGAGACGTTCAATAAGATATCTTAATGTTGGCTACTCATGACCTGGCTGAGAGATGTTCAATATGATATCTTAATGTTGGGTACTCATGATCTGGCTGAGAGATGTTCAATATGATATCTTAATGTTGGCTACTCATGACCTGGCTGAGAGACGTTCAATATGATATCTTAATGTTGGGTACTTGTGACCTGGCTGACAGATGTTCAATTTGATATCTTAATGTTGGGTACTCATGACCTGGCTGAGAGATGTTCAATATGATATCTTAATGTTGGGTACTCATGACCTGGCTGAGAGACGTTCAATATGATATCTTAATGTTGGCTACTCATGACCTGGCTTTGAGACGTTCAATATGATATCTTAATGTTGGGTACTCATGACCTGGCTGTTAGATGTTCAATATGATATCTTAATGTTGGCTACTCATGGCCTGGCTGAGAGACGTTCAATATGATATCTTAATGTTGGGTACTCATGACCTGGCTGTTAGATGTTCAATATGATATCTTAATGTTGGCTACTCATGACCTGGCTGAGAGATGTTCAATATGATATCTTAATGTTGGGTACTCATGACCTGGGTGAGAGATGTTCAATATGATATCTTAATGTTGGGTACTCATGACCTGGCTGAGAGACGTTCAATATGATATCTTATTGTTGGGTACTTGTGACCTGACTGAGAGACGTTCAATATGATATCTTAATGTTGGGTACTCATGACCTGGCTGTTAGATGTTCAATATGATATCTTAATGTTGGCTACTCATGGCCTGGTTGAGAGACGTTCAATATGATATCTTAATGTTGGGTACTCATGACCTGGCTGTTAGATGTTCAATATGATATCTTAATGTTGGCTACTCATGACCTGGCTGAGAGATGTTCAATATGATATCCTAATGTTGGGTACTCATGACCTGACTGAGAGATGTTCAATATGATATCTTAATGTTGGGTACTCATGACCTGGATGAGAAATGTTCAATATGATATCTTAATGTTGGGTACTCATGACCTGGCTGAGAGACGTTCAATATGATATCTTAATGTTGGGTACTTGTGACCTGGCTGAGAGATGTTCAATATGATATCTTAATGTTGGCTACTCATGACCTGGCTGAGAGACGTTCAATATGATACACGTATCTTAATGTTGGGTACTTGTGACCTGGCTGAGAGACGTTCAATATGATATCTTAATGTTGGGTACTCATGACCTGGCTGAGAGATGTTCAATATGATATCTTAATGTTGGCTTCTCGTGACTTTTGTGTCTTGATTATCTATTTAAAGGTACATAGTCTTTTTTTCTATCAAAATATTCCATGTTATCATTGAGAAAATGGCATGTTAATGCCTTCATACAGATGTACAATGTACTCTAAAACCATGCATTGTAACGTTTCTTCAAATTTTTCGGGATTTGCAAAACACAAGTACGAGACAGGTAACTACCCATCTCAGACACTTGTATTTGTGTTTTTTGTTGGAAACAAGTAAGAAATGTGACAATGCAGCGTAGTAAAGTACACCTGTATGAAAGCATTTACCACCGATTATGTCATATTTATGACTAAGTATATTTTGACAAAAAAGTCATTACTTTAATCTACCTTTAAACCAAAAAGTAATAAAATGAAATCCCTAACTGTACGGAATGTGTTCATATTTCAGTATTGAAATATCCCAATGTCAATTGTACACCAATCAGTTATATTGATGCTGCAAATAAACTTGCATTGAAATGGCATATCTGCAGATAAACACTCATACATACCCGTAAAGTAACCAAAAGGTTTTTGTTTCTTCCAGGCATTTGCTTTACAATAAAATTTAAGCAAAATTTATAATTCATCTGTCTTTATATCTTTAAATCTGGTTGATTTGTAACACATATTTCAATGTCATGATTGATGTAAGTGGCTTATAATCTGAACTTATAGGAAAATATATATTTTCTCGAGTTACTTGCATAGATAGTTACGACATATACAATGTTTATCTCCCTTGTTCTGAATAGTCAGCCATATTGTAAAGCAATTTTCATTCAAGTTTATTGGGAATGTAATGTAAACAATGATAAAATAATCAGATACATAAGAATTTTGCTCATGTGGGCAGATGGCTCAGAAATTGGCACATGAAAACTGGTATTTTTAATTATCACTTATTTGGGAATTACTCCTATAAGTGGTTATCAGTTTTGCCTATCAAAATGGCCGATGATTAAGAACAAGGGAGGTAAATATTGTAGATGTGGGAACTATCTATTGATTGCTTCATTGTAATAGGGCTTGAAGTCCAATAAACAACCAGAATCATGTGTTGACTGTTCCAGCTATTTGTGCTGAGTAAATCCATAGATGGATACCTGGGTAGAACCAACATCTCTCTAAAAAATAGTTGGATAGCTGCTCACAGTTCTGCTGGTCAACTAATGCAAATGGTTTTCAGAGTGATACAATACATTCAGTCAGACCACGTTCATTCAAATCCATTGGGTTTGACATTTTATTTACAATAATGCATGGTTCCGAATAGCCCATTTCAATTTTACATGCCTACGAAGATACATCGGGACCTGATATTCATTTTGGATGATACCAAGTACATTTTCAGTTAGGAGGTTGTCGAATAAATGAGGTCTGACTGTAGTGCAAAAGCTTACAGTATTTAGAGTTATCTACACTTGGCAATAAATCTTCGTACAGAAATTGAACTGTACTATGAACTTAGTGTTGACACCAGTTCAAATTTCTCTTAGTAAGCAACATTTCTGTGAATGCCTCTATGCTGTCTCATACCTTTTGTCAGTTATTGTCAGCAGTTTATTTTCTGCGACCTTGTGTCTCCAGTGATCATGTATCAGTGTTTTATTATATAAAGTACATGGCATAACCGCAATGGTCTTTTAAGTACAGTAACCTCTACCACGTCCTAGTTATTGCTGTATTAACACTTAACTACTGTTTCCCTTTATACAGAGCAGTATTTTTATGAGCACTTTAAAAACACAATCAGTTATATCTCTACCTGATCACTATTTCCAATCATGAAAAAGGCCATATTTTTTATTCATGGAACAAAATAAAAGAATTTGTCAAAGTTGACTCAACTTGGACTGTTGTTGAAAGATAGTTCCTGTAGAGAAGTTAAAATAGCAGTGTACACTTTTTCGTTGTATTTTCATTGTAGGAAAACATGAAAATTTTGTTGAAGAGAATGCTGCTTGGAGATGTAGCACTATATTCATCATGTATGTTACCCATAGGCAGATTTAGAGGTACTTGAAGCAAAATATTTTAATGTTCTATATATGGACTATTTTTGCTATAATAAGAATGTTTACCTTTATTCTTATTATAGTAAATAGTCTGTACAGAAAATTAAAAAGGATTGCTTCAAGTACCTGTGGCTCCGCCCCCTATAATCTGGCAAGCTTGTTTAGCTTAGCATTATGTACCTGAGGCAGCAGAAACATTTAACTCCCTGACATTTAGATTGCTAGTAGAAACTCTAGCAGGAAATATTTGAGAAAGAAAACATGAGACAGAGATTCATGTTGCATTGCATGTTTATTATGTTTAAGCATTAAGTTATACACAGTATATAAGCACATGTAGACAAGACATAGCAAGAAAAGAAACTGCAAAAAGAAAAAAGCACTATCTATAAATAGTTAGCGAAAATCAAATCCGTGGAGTGATCCATCAAAGCATGTAAGCCAGTCCGTGGCACAAACATCTCGTACCTGGGTCAGGTTTATGGTGCTCAGTAGGCTGAAACACAAGGAAACATTAAACAAGAAATATCTTGAAAAAATATGATCGGCGCAAGGTAAATATGTTTGTGCAACATCAAAAAATGCCGAGATGTTATGAATGCAGGTCACTCCAGATCCAAAATGGATTTTGGTAAATTCACCGAAATTCCGTGGATTTCGGTTAGGTAACGTACCCTTTATCAAAAGGTTAACCACTCTTCGTCAAGGTTACAAACATTGTTTGATTGAAGAGAAGTTGGTTTAGTGGTTAAGGTAAGATTTTATTGGAATTACACAACACTGATGTGCAATAGCAAAGCCATGTTAGTACGGCTGCACCGAAAAAGGGCCAACCATATGCATCAGATCTTTCCGTGTCTTACTGTATAAGACTCGATCAAGAAGCAATGCACATGAACAATTAATTTGTGGTCAGTCCAGCAATTGTGACAGCTTATACACAACAAATATAAGGTGGGGTTTAAAAATATAGTCATGATTAAGCTTAAATATAGGCTTGATGGAAGAATTTGTATCTACATAAATGATTGTTTACAAATGTTTGTGTTTACATGGAAGAATTTTATAATAAAGTATATCATTTGTCATTGAATTCATTATATCACTCTTTATATCTCAAAGGGTACACTCAGTGTTGTCACTAATTGCTTTCTCTAATTTCAGATATACTTTCATTAAATTCTTATAAATTGTAGAAATCGATTTTACCAAATCATGCTCATTCAAGATGGCGACTTACTCTTAGAAAATCTTCTTGCTGGTCTACGACCAGAATTTCCTCTAGGTCTACCGCCAATACCACCTTGGCCGCCACTCTTTGGCCATCCGCCTATTCCTCCTTTCACTGGCCATCCACCTTTTCCTCCTTTCATTGGCCATCCGCCTTTTCCTCCTTTCATTGGCCATCCGCCTTTTCCTCCATTCATTGGCCATCCGCCTTTTCCTCCATTCACTGGCCATCCGCCTATTCCTCCATTTACTGGCCATCCGCCTATTCCTCCATTCACTGGCAATCCGCCTATTCCTCCATTCATTGGCAATCCGCCTATTCCTCCATTCATTGGCAATCCGCCTAATCCTCCACTCACTGGCCAGCCTCCCATTGGCCAGCCTCCTACTCCTCCACCAACTGGCCAACCTCTTCTAGCTCCACCAGCAGTAGCTCCGCTTCCTTCAAACAAGAAATTTACTAATGATTACAAATCGAGTTCTAATTTTGATCGCAGATTAATAAAAATAACATATACCGCTTCTAATTACCATCGGTGTTTAATAAAACTGTCATTCAATAGAACTACGAAAATATAACAATGACGAAGGCTCATGCTCAATGTCAATGTCAATAATAACCGTTCTATTCTTTAACCACTCCACATAGCACGTCTGGCAACATGGATATTGTCAGTTCTTAACAAGGACGAGTCGTTTGTAGTCAAAATGTGACTTTGCTTTGAATTCAAAGACTATCGACAGCTTTACTAATCACACACACTTGCTTACATAAACACAGAATGTTGTCATTGAATAAGGCCTTATTGGCCTTATCATGGTCATAAAGGAAAGATTAAGTTATCCCAAGGAACGCCACATACACAAGGCAATGCCTCCAAATACAGATCCCAGGGAAACATCGACGTTCGAAGCATTATTGTGTTGTGGAGGTGCAAGGGTAAACATCCATGGGATGGGGAAGTAAGGGATTCTCTGGCCACTATTATAAACACAATTTAGTATGACAACAAGAGGGAATGGATGGAATGCAACACAAAACAAACTTAAACAGCAATTGGCCACAGACAAACATTAAAAAGGACTAACAATCATAAAGCGATTTACAGCCTTGGACTTGCCAGTAAATGTATTGCGGGTTCAAATCGATTTTATAGCTAGCTAACAGCACATTTTACCGCTATATGGTAGTTGATTTCCAACATATAAACATAAAGTGGCTAAGTAGGATGTAACCAAATTATTAAAGCTATTAACACTACATACACAATAAAATACACAAGGTATAGAAAAGTAAAGTAAACGGTTTATTTATTATAGTGTCACCCCTATCATTTAATGCCTGGCACCAGACAGGTAGGTACAAGGTGACCATTATTTAACTTCCTGGTAGCGCACCAACCAATCATATTAGAACGGACCCCTACCGGGATTGGAACCTTCGACCTCCCGTTCCCAAGGAGGATGCCTTAACAACTCTACCATGGGAAACAGTAACAATATGTAAGTATACCAAGTAATTCCAAAATTCTCACTTACCTCGTCTTCCACCTGTCCCAGGACGTCTTCCGTTATCTTGTGACCCACTTCCAGAACCGTTCAAAATAATTCTGATTTGTTTGCTGCCACCACCTCCCCGTCCCCCTCTGCCTCTACCTGTCATTTATATCAGACATGAACAAGCATAACCAACAAATATAACCAACCACTTTCTTTTGCTTATTACAAAGTTCCTATTACTGGCAATACGATCCTTTTAATGTCACCTTACGCTTATACATATATGTCTCTGTTCATATTGTCATCTTACATTTGTGTATATTAATTGTGAGAGTATTTCATTTCTTTTTGCATCGTTAATGTCTGCAGCAAAGGAACATATCTATATCAGGTTTGTAGCTATGTTCATACTAATGGATACATTGTTTTTTTTATATTCAGTTGAAATAAAGACAAACTTTTACCGATACTTTCTTCTCCATAAATTTTGTTTAGGATGTAGCCTCCTAAATCTAAAAAGGGGCTAATCTCGATTTCACAAAATATCCCTAAGGGGACCTCTCGACCTCAAAATTTCAAGATTGTAGTTTGGGTTGAGTTAAAGAACTCACAGATGATCAAACGTTTGGGTTGTCAAACTACATTTAGACTACTTGCACCATTTTTATGGTAGGGCAGTTCACTGAATGCAATTTCTTTGTACAAGAAGAAATGAAAAAATTGAGCGAATTCTCAATTTGAGAAAGTTTTGTTAAACTGAGGAATGTATATCGTGAAGTGTATTCAAAGCATACCGCGGTTTCCACCCAATCCGGCGCCTCCAACGCCTCCACCATTTCCTCCTCCCAAACCTTGTCTTCCATTGCCGTATCCAATGTTGCCCATGCCTCCATATATGGGCAAACTTCCTCCTGTTGGTGAACCATAACTGACGGGATAAGATGGGAATCCAGCTAATCCCCCTTGGCCGCCAATGTTGCCTTTATCTAAATAATTACCAAATACATTTGTACTTTGACCATGTTTTCAAAGTCGGCAATTACACGCTGTTGGTTGTTTGTGTTAACTGGTTGCGACTAATTATTTGTTTCAATGTCTCTCTATACATTGTATATGCTTGTATTAATTCCTAGTTGACGTTCATGTACATTAGGTGCGATATTTGTTAAATCATTTATATTTTCTGTTTTAACTCATCTCTTATTAATATTTCGCGTTATCAAAATAATGAAACTCTTTACAAACTGAATTTTGACTCTCTTTACACAATGCACAAAACATTGTGCAGATTATCTGTCCTAAGGATGGACTTTTATCTGTGGGTAAATTATACACTATTTATGAGTATTAACAGAAATTAGTTTAAAAACTTTCACCGTAAACTATGTTTTTTTCTTGAGATACAGAAAATAGTATGTTGTATCAGAAATGAATAAATAGCACACGTTTCCCAACTAGATTCTCCATTGTCTTGCCTAGTTTAATCCCCATTCAAAATACGCCATTCTAACAAGAACAACATTGAAAGTGCATTTCGCAGAAAATATCAGTACGGACTTCCTATGTTATCAATTTTCTCAAGAAAGAAACAGCAAAACCGAAACAAACAATAAAACGATGAGAATACGAGCAGAATAGACGCAAGGAACATGCGCTCAACAGTTACTTGTACACCGTGGCAACCCGCTGAAGCATCTGTAAATTTGGTTTTATCCCATTTTCGTTGTTTTTCGTCAACCGCTTATAGCGTTATCATTCACTATGTATCAATCATAATAAATTGTATTGAAATACTTGGCTCCTGTATTTATCATTTTTCTGTAAATAAACTCAGACTATCAGGAATTTGAACAACTGAATGGGTGTACTCACTGTGTCCAAATGGATAACCACTCCCGGATCCACTAGGAAAACCACTTCCTGATCCACTAGGGAAACCACTCGCAGATCCACTGGGGTAACCACTTCCATATCCACTGGGGTAACCACTTCCAGATCCACTGGGGTAACCACTTCCAGATCCGCTAGGATAACCACTTCCAGATCCACTAGGATAACCACTTCCTGATCCACTGGGAAATCCACTTCCAGATCCACCACTTCCTGCATAAGGTCCATCCTGGTTAATAATGATAGTTTTGCCACTTGCAGGACCATCGCCTGACTGACCGCTTGATCCATAGCCTTGGTTATTTCCTAAAACAGAACCATAACCGCTATCAAAACCGCTGCCGTAGCCGTTTCCATAGCTACCGCTTCCCAAGCCTGTATTTCCACCGGCAATACCTCCTAAACCAGTTGATCCGCCAGTATTTGATACACCACCAGGTCCACCTTGGTTGATAAATATATTTTTACCGGGTCCGTATCCACCGTCACCACTTGAGCCACTTCCGAAATTGTCCCCATAGCCACCGTCCATACCACCAAATACATTACCGAAGCCTCCATAGCCACCTCCAATACCTCCCAAGCCACCGTTACCAAAACCTCCGGATCCAGAGCCTATGCCGCTGTCGCCACCAGCAAGACCGCCACTCCCTGAAGATCCACCAGTGTTTGCCCCATCCCCATAACCACCTTGATTGATTATAATTGTTTTGCCACTTCCATCGCCATCGGATTGGCCACCTTGTCCACCTAGACCTCCTCCATATCCACCATCATATCCGTTGCCAAACCCACCGCCACCAATACCACTATTTCCACCATCACCGCTACCCCCAGTACCGCCATACCCCCCTACGTACGGTCCTCCAGTCTTGTATGGTCCGTTGTTATAATCAGTCGGACCAGATGAACCATCACCACCATCACCACCGTTACCGGAACTTCCTGTATTGATTATGATAGTCTTGCCACTTCCAGAATCACCTCCAGTATTTCCTCCGATGTTTCCATCTCCAATCCCGCCACCGCCCACTGAAAATATGTTTAAACTAGGAAATCAACCAAAATTGCTGAGGGATATACAATAAAACCAACGAAGAGAGGATTAGGAACACGTGAGAAGTTAAACTACAGGGAAGAAAAGGGGAACAAAGAGCCCCTAAACAGTCGTGAACTTTCTAAAATTTTGGATGGGTTAAAAGTTTGCTATTTACTTCGAATATAGATCATATTACTGATCTGACATCTAAACAACGGATATATTTGATAATTGTAATATCTTACGTTTAGCTACGGCGGACACTGCTCCGACGAAAAATGCCAACGCCAGTATTGTCTTCATCTCGCTCTGATTGCCTGAACATATAATAATATACACAAATTATTTACAAGACCTATCAACTATCAAACTGTGCTAACATCGTCTTTTGCTCTAGATGGAAATAAACATTTACCTTTGGGTTTAGTCATGTAGTTAAGTATTGTAATATGTTACCATTTGATGCTTTTTATTTCAATTTTGAATATTCTAAGATTGACTGACGGGTATTTTAATTCTGTGTCTAAATTGTTTGAAATGGTTTTGGACAGTCGCCGACAATGAAAGTTACAGCGACAAAAGTAACGAACTATAGAAAAAAAGAAATTTTACAACTTTACAAAGTAGATGTACATTTTTTAATACTTATTTATTTCAGAATTAATTGAATAAATGTCTTATATTGAACTAATTCAATAATCAATGCCTGTACCTTACCTGTATGTGTATGGAAAGGATTTTGGCGATTGCGGTCTAGTACGGGCTCTGCATGGCTTTTATACTGCACCTTGGACAACTCTAAGACGTGGACATAAACTTGTCAATGCGCACGAGGCATTATCATTATTTATTATTTAGTGTGGTTTGTAAAATATGTTCCTTACATCCGATCCTGGTGTAAAAGCGTGAGGCCAGCAGTATAAAATTATATGCTTTGAAGTTGGTTAATCTGTTGCGATGGTTGGTAGACTGTGATCTTGCGTCTGGTGTACTGTTTGTCCATATTGTCACTTGTATATCACATCATATTACCATTAAGGCGTTATATTCACACATTATTATCATATTTCAGATTTTTGACACAGTTTCAGATAGATGCTACCTTGCGTGACATAGTAGCTACATTGAATTTGTCAAGTTGCATTGCAGAAGAGAGACGAGATAATAAGGGCAAGACTGCTTGCGCAGCAAAATTGACGTATTGACAGATATATATGACTTTGTATTTCGTAGTAAAAAAGCTCGAACATTCTGTATATATATGTATATCTCGATTCTACCTTAACTCGATTTAATTTTTTCGGATTACATATTCACGACCTTTCTGTACTCAAGTTTTTTAAACTTGACCATTTACACTGATATAAATAGCTCGATTTTTAACTTTCTGTCTCTTATCGTTTTTTTCCGGGCTCACTTAATTGTACAGTTTGTTTTTCATTTTTATTTATGTGGGTTCGAAAAACTCTGAATTTATCGACTTCAGCAATGTCACAATTAAAAACCAATTATCACGTATGATAAGATTTCAATCAATTTTAACTATTGTCTTCAGAAAGTTTGCAATGATCGTTTACACAGACAAAGTGGCGTCGATTAATTATTTGTGTGCAACAATTAATTAACAATTATTATTGTGAAAAGATATATTAATTAAGTTTAATTAAACTATATTTAATTAAGGAAGATCGAAATTGAATATGTTTCGACAACATCTTGGCAACATTCTTTCTTTGATGTGTAAGATGACTAACGACCAATCAATGCAGAGAATTAAGCCTTTACAGATAATTGGCATTACGTGATAATACCATGTACCACGAATCATCTGTAATTAGTAAGGAATAATTGAAATTTAATACGCTTTTGAATACTGCAGGGACATTTTAACTGAGCCGCGCAATGTTTTGATGTTTTATTTTCAGGAAACATCGGACATTAGCCTAATATATCATCACATAAAATATTTTATGGTAACATTCTTGCAAAGTTTATTTGATCTATTGAACATAATCAGTAAGCTATGTGAAACCAAAGGCGCCAGTTTTGCTTTTTTCGCCG
Source organism: Mactromeris polynyma (assembly GCA_032209605.1). NCBI lineage: Eukaryota > Metazoa > Mollusca > Bivalvia > Venerida > Mactridae > Mactromeris > Mactromeris polynyma. The sequence continues at coordinate 11,084,385 of JASFXZ010000023.1, forward strand.
ACTTCTCCTTTGGCCCTACAGTCTATTTCAAAGCTCTCAATACAATATACGATCATGTTTTGTAGTTTATTTATTCAGAGTCTTTCTTGGCTGACTGATAAGTTTGGTTGCGCTCATATATCATACATTTTTAATGTAATCACATTAATCTTGAAATCTTCCTTTTCCTTTATGTGTTCTATGGCTTAGGGGTTGCCCTGTTACCTCAGCTGGTAGAGCGCTCCGCTGCCAATATAGGTCGTGGGTTTGAACCGGATATGAGGCGGGTGTTCTTCCGAGATAACTTGACCGAAAAAAGTTCTATGGGGGAAAATAACTAAGAAACACGAGGTCGGCTCGACAATTTTTAATCCCACAGTATTTAATAATATACCCAACACGCAATAACGGACTAACAGACTGAGTGACTCTTTACTTCATAATGACAATGCCTTATATACTGTGTAAAGAGTCCAACTAATCCTTAAATAAAACTAGATCCCAATGTAAAGATAAATCCATATGGTCATGTAGGTCCGAAGTTTCCTTTAACTCCACATTTGCCACACAACTCCCTACTTGGGAGATCGAACTTCCACTGTTCGAAAGATTAGAAAATATAGCTCTACAATAAACAACAATAATACACAAATAAACAATGTAGACGTGTTCATCCACTATACTTCCATTGTACTCCCTACTTGGAAGATTCAACACAATCCATGCTGTGTTCACTAAAGAATTACATGGTGTCTCCCATAATCAACAATAACAAAATCACAAAATTAACGTTGATCAAAATGTGTAACAACACTATCCAAAATGGTTTGTCAAATGTTAATTACTGTCATGATATTGTTCAGCATAATGCTTGAACTCTTCCTGAAACATCTGGAACAGCTGCCATGGACTCACTTCCTGGGCATTTATGTTTTGTGTGTAAACCAGTGAAGCTGAACGTTTGACCTCCGTTGGAACACCGTTGACCATCTTAACTGTTCTCTGCAGTGTGAGGTTTATCCCAGAAACGAGGTATTCCTCATTATCTTGTGCTTCGTTGTCGGGTTCCCTATATTCTTCGGATTCATCAGGCTCTTCACTGCTAACACCAACATTATCTACATTATCTTGTCTATCAGAGTCATCACTTATCTCACTATACATGTATATGTCATCGTTAGCCTGTAACTCATGTTATAACGGGTTGAGTGCAGGGTTGGCATGTTGTCACACTTGATTCAGCCCCCTGTTTCTACTAGGTCCACGGTCGTGAAACCGTTGTGTTTGCTGTTCACATACATATATTGTACATATCTCTCTTGTTTCCCACCTGTTTTTGTTTAATGGTCCTTATTATACATTTTGATTTTTTAACCGGATCTATTGCCCTTCTTTTTACTTTCGTTTTATAATCACTCCCCAATATTTTTTATTTTATACCAAATTGAGCTGTTAGGGAATATCCTGTTGTATTTATGTGGCATAACCTTTGCTGCTGTTTCTTACTCACATGGTTTAACTGTTACATTATTATTTCCTATGTTTTGTAAGTATTTTCCTAACCATCTCATATCTGGCTTATAGTAAAGTTTGACTGTTTGTCCTCTTTGATTCTCCTTAGTTATCCCTTATGGTCAGCAAGGCCATTCCTTGCGGCCCTGTTCCCTTAAGTATTTACCCTTGCGCCTCCCTTTAGTTATGTGTTATATGGACTGTAGTTTTCCTGGAGGTCTGTGTGGAGAGGCATTGTCATATGTATGTGGCGTTCCATGTAGCCACTTATTGGGTACAGTCATATATATATAAATTTTTTTTTCTTAATAGATATATTTCTATTTGTCTTTATTTTAAATTCCATTTCCCTATCACTAGTATCTAAGAATTGTTTAATTATGAACTACATTATCAGATTGACTTTACTTTACATTAAGTTATTAATTAGATATTTTATGGTTATTTCATATTCTGATATTGATAATTTAGTTAATGTGAGCAAGGTCAGTATAAGGCTGCTTGTTCCTTCGTGCTGGATTAAAAACAGTGTGTCTGTTGTTATGTACGTAATGGTTAATTGCTTTTAATGATTAGTTACTGCCTACTTAGTCAATTTATGTATATATGCTCGTATGTTGGAAATCAATGACCATATAGTAATTAAGTGTGAGGTTAGCTAGCTGTTAAATCGATTTAAACCCCCAGTAGTTTACTGACAGTTCCAAGGCTGTAATTCGCTGTAAGGTTATTTCTTTTGTGTTTTGAAGGTATGTTATATTTCCCTTTCCCCTGTGCAATTTGAGCGCTACTATGAGGTTTACAACCTCTTCTGTAACTGACGTCATTTCAAGAAATCTCAACATGTGACGTCCTTATTTGCAAGCAGGAAACACTATTTACTTCATATGGTCACTTCGTTTTCATATTGCCATATGGGGCAAATATTTCTTACTGTCAGTACATGGTGACGTCACATGTGACGTTTTTCTGGAAATGAAGTGGTAACAAAAAGATTGGAAATCGTACAGCGGCGCTAATTTAATGCATTTTTGCTTTGTTGAATTCTGTACTCGGTAGAACTGGTAAGCATTTGAATGCTGCTGTTTTTTTCATTATAACATTAACACGCTATACATTATAAATTTATTGCTAATATGTTGTTGGCCTTTTATGATCACCACTGAAACATTATTGCCTGGATAAATTTTTAATCAGAATAATATCGCGTGCATTTTATCCGGAAGGCGACTTGTCTAGTATGTAATATAATTGTACATCTGTTTTATGATGCATGCGCATTGATTTGGCTTGTTTTCGAAACCAGTTTACTTGTTTTCTTTGTAGAAAATTCAACGTAAAGGTCATGCATTTGGATTTGTGATTTTGCGTCTTTCTACTTAAAGTGTTGTATACTTTTTGCAACTTATCACGATTGGATTTTATTTAAAGTACGGTTAAACCTCACTTAACGACAACCTCAATATTGAGACCACCTCAAAATTAAGAACACAATGTTCACGTCCATTTTCACTGGTTTGCTCTTTATTCAACCCCAATACTAAGACCACCTCAATGTTAAGACCAGTTTTCAGGGGTAAAAATGGTGGTCGTATCATTGAGGTTTTATTGTACTTAAATGGTCAAAAAGGGTATTTTATATCCATTTTAACCGCAACTGTAGTAACATGTACTTGTATACGCTCATTAAATGTTGATTATCAATGATTCCTCTTTTCGTCTTTCCGAATATACCCCTTTTATTGTTATGCAATTATCCGCGAACAGCGAGTGTAAATAAAAGTGTGAGCAACTAGGTTATATTAACCGGTCGACAAGACACGAACTAACTACTTTTTGGATTAATATCTATTGAATCTTCTGAACCTATTAGTATGTGAATAACTCAGTTTTAGTGTATACTTACATATGGGAATAATCTGGAAAATGGAGGAGTTTTAGAAATGTATTTATGACCCTAATTGGGACTTTTAATTGTAGTTGCACCAAGTCTTTAACTTAGAATTGTAGTCTGTTGTATCCAAATTTCGTTTTCACTATTGTTTTCATTTCAAATGTCATTAACTCAGAAATTTCGCATTTTAACACATTGTTTATCTCTGTTTCCAGTTGACTGTCATTGAGGCTTCCCACATGATAAGGATGACACAATTGTAATATTGCCATTTATGGCTTTCGTAAAGAAGCATTAGCTACTGTCATACAAAATGAGAAACTTCTCTGAGGTACTTTTAGTTGCGTTTTTATCCAATGTGAAGTTTTAATATTTGAGCGCCGCTGTACGATTTCCAACATCTTCTTCAAGTGACGTCATTTCCAGAAAACTTCACATCTGACGTCACCATATACTGACAATAAGCACTATTTGCCTTATATGGCAATATGAAAAGGAAGTGATCATATGGAGTAAATATTGTTTCATGCTCGCAAATAGTGACATCACATGTTGCGTTTTCTTTACATGACGTCACTGAAGAGGTTGTAAATCCCATAGCAGCGCCCATTTATACATGTTAGATTTTAATGAACTGAATATTAAATTGTATTCTCCAGGAGTGTTTGTACTCGTTGTACACAAGTGTGAGCAGGTGGAAATGCCAGAAATGAAATTAGATAGAGTTTAAGACATCATCTGTCATAACGACGCTCAATTAAAGTTGAATAAAACAATGTTTTTTTGTTTAAAGGAAAAACGTTAGGAGTACAATGGCATGTTTTTGTTAGGAAACTATCATACTGTTTACATATCTGTAGAAAGATGTTTGAAAACAAGTTGTCATTGTCTATATTGTTGGACTGTGCACACAACATGTGTTCAATTGTTGATACAACAGTATCTTATGGATCAAATGTACCACAGGGAAGGTGATGCTATCAATGGTATATTGGCATTGCAGTACAGTAGTTTGATTGATTTGGTGTGGGCCAGTCAACTTGGAATTAGTGGGTCCGAACTTCTCCCTTAGCTGTCACCAAACTATTCATCTGGTGCACGCGACTATATAGGTAACGTGTAACACTTCTAGAGCTGATCTTTCTTGAGCAACAACCTCTCTTCAACAACATTGTTAGTCTTCCCTCAGCAAAAATGACTCAAATTGAACCTCCCGAGGACTACAACTTCTTACAAACCACCGACTCGTATTTACATCTCCCAAATGACGCTGTACACATAATCTTATTATAATGTACTAGACTTATATTTATACAGAACTTTGTCGTCTTGGCAAGTCGCAAACAAGATTTTTTTATGTGCGACTATGTTTGTTAGTTTATTGTCTTTGAAAAATACGTATAAGGATGGTAATAGGTGAGAAATACCATCTGTGTCTTGGTATAAACTCCAATGAAGACAATTTATCAGCAATATATTCAATATATTAGTTACTACGTTTTCTTGAAACAAACGTTTTGTGTGTAATATCTGTCTCTAATCAGTAATCCCATGGTAACGGAGTGCCAATTTTGTGTAAAATATAGGACATTGAACTGTGCTTATAGTTATTTTGAACCCATTTCGATCGCTTGTTTGTGTAATTCCTTATCATCTTACATCTGATTAATATGAATTTAGACGTCGCTCATTGAGCACTGTAGATGCGTTGTATTTTATTTGCTTGTGGAAAAAGCTAAGGACAAGTCATAGTTTCATGAAAGTATTTCTCAACATTTATAACACATTTATTTGACCACATAAGCAAAGGCATTTAACAATACAGGGTGGATGACATGTTTGCAATGTTTAAACATAGAACACTCAAACAAGCCGTTTTAATACTTGCTGTTATTCCCATTTTTCGACACTCTGCTCTGCCTTTCACAATTCGTCGGATTTCTCACGACCAGTCCTTTCCATTACGCTCCATTTATACAAACAACAATCAATCATGCGTGTATGGCGATGCCTTAAACAACGCAAAAAACATTAATTTGTTATCTGAGATAATAATTATGTTTGTCCCAACATGGATTGAATCGTTTATAAACCTGTTTTGCATCGACGTTTGTGTTGTTTTGTTATCTTTTATTCGACTCTCCAAAATTAATGTGCCATTATCGTCCAATGGTCATGATGATTATAATATGCTTAATGTTAGGCAAGAATATTATCAGACATTTGCAATTGGTGAGTGTTATTCCGTAATCACAAATGTTCTCGTAGCAAATGATGGAATATATCAATATTGGAATACTAGAAACATTGTTGGTTCTTTGTTTACATGGGCACGAAATATTAATGAGTACATATTGCGGACAATATCAATCGATGTCGTGGCAATTTACGGGGATTTGATGTCAAAATACTTTCCCCATGGATGTTTCTTTCAATTACCATGGTTTAAACATGTATATTTTCTATTTCAATGCCCTTTTTTATTTAACTTTCATAAACATACAGGTATATTGTCTGTAAATTGTATTCTTGTATTTGAATGTAAATTGCTAGAAATATGTTATAAAACAGACTCTCTGTTAACCATACTAGCAATAAATAAAACGCTAAAACAATTTAGTTTCTTGTAATTTATTGCCTGGAACATAGACATATAATTCACACACAATGGCTAAAATATAAGTGCCATGTTTATCGCCATCCAAGTAGATATTTCACCATTTTATTGTCGCTATGTATCGCATCTATCACTCCGTAATTGTAGAGTAATTCTCTTGTTTATTTCCTTGTCTGAGATATGCCTAATAAACTGTGAATGAAAATAGAAATAGAAATCTAAATGTGAATCTTTTCTGCTTTGCAAAGAACAAACACATTTGAGCGCCGCCATGACAAAACCTGTATTAGTGACGTTGGTAATGACGTTGAGTATTTCCTAATTAGAATTCTGACGTCACAAACGTTTTGGTCCGAATATGATTTGGAAGTTTAATTGTGATATACATAACGATGAAATATTTTCAAATTTTACATACAGGATTTTCATTGGAAGACCAGAAGATTTTTTTTTTAAATTATGTACATTCTGACATTTCATTTTGTAGCTTACTTTTTAATATTGGAGTTGCCCTAAAAAGAAAAGTAGACATCCGATTAGCATACTTTTGGTTTTAAATGAAAAGTTACCAATATAGCTGTTAATAAATGTAAAAAACCTGAACATGAACTTTTTGGTCACTAAATCAGGCTTTGTCGTGGCAGAGCTCATTAAGTTTACACATATTTATTTAACAATGGCAACAACAGCATCCGCAACAACAATGGCAACAACATCAGCAAAAGCATTAGCGACAAAATTAGCAACAACATCGGCAACAACAACAACAACATCGGCAACAACATCGGCAACAACAATGGCAACAACAAAAACAGCAACAACATCATTAGCAACAACAATGGTAACAACATCAGCAACAACAAAAACAGCAACAAAATCATCAGCAACAACGATGGTAACAACATCAGCAACACCATTAGCAACCACATTAGCAAACACAATAACAGCAACAACAACATCAGCATCAACAATGATAACAACATCGGCAACAACATAAGTCACACCATAGACAACAACATTAGCAAGCATACCAACGACAACGAATATACCAAAACCGACCGACAACCATAGCATTAAGGCACATTACAACAACAACATACATCAATACAATAAACTGTGTATGGCAAAACAAGTTCTATAATGATGCAAAAGGTGTGATCAAGTGTCATACAGCCCAGCTGTTCTTGTAAGTTAAATACTTCACATATAGTGCACCGAAGTTTTATTATTACCGTATCTGCAACAATAAACACTTGTCCAACACAAGATGGTGCGCCGGTGACATTGCTCTGCATAACAGAAGTCATAAACTAAAGACACTAAAAACATATAAGACAGATAACGATTACTGGCTTACATTTATTCACTGTTTGAACTGTCCCCTGACTCCGAGGGACTCCATTGAATACACCACGGTTTCCAACACCTCTAACCCCACTTCCGTTCCCAGTCCTAAAAGGTCCACGATGACCGTTTCCTGTATCAGATACATAAACAGTAAAAACTGACTTAATAATAATAAGACCACCTCAATAATAAGACCATCACAGAACAAAGAATGCATTTTTTCATTTCCACTTTTTCGCTCCCAACCTCGATATTTGGACCACCTCAATAATTAGACCAATTTTCAAGGGTCCTATGGGTGGTTTTATTAATGAGGTTTTACTGTTCTCGTATTTAGATTGTGTTTACACTTACACTTCATGTGAATTCAATAATAATTCATATTATTACGCTTCACTGACAACTAAGCAGCATTTTCCCCTAGTAAAACTCAGCATTTATCACTGTTTCCATTGCAAATAGGGAAATATCAAACACAAAAACAGAAACAGACATCGTTGAAATTGATATAATTTAAGATATTTCCGATGGGAATCATAAAATAAAATTAAAATCACTCGATCTCAAAATATCTGAAACAGCATCGGGCTTAACTTTAAATTCCAGAGATTTTATTCCATAGCTATAATAGATGGGGGGGGGGAATATAAACTATTGAACGTACTAAATATTCGTTGAATCCTCGGTCTACTTCCATGGAATATTTTGATTACATTAAATTCAGGGCGCCGGTTACCCAAGTTGTTAATATTACCACGTGCAGGACCACCTGAAAAATATTTTATCCAAGACAAAGTTCTGTTCAGTTAATGCAAGTTAGTAAATTGTGATAAAAACATATATATAATGCTTATTGAATTAAATTAAAGTCAGCATCCCCGAAACAAGAATACGGGAAGTGCCTTTTAGTAATCTACACATTTTTTATTGTATCTGAAGTCATTTGCAATTTTGTAATGATTTTCCTGTGTGTGGTACGTTAACGCATCATTTTGTATAATTTCATAAAAATCCAGCCAGTATAAAACATTTTAGACATTTCCGTGAACTGTTTGAACATCCCTGGTATGGTCATTAGGCTAGATGGCAAGCATTACGTTTAGCGGTTGGCAATTTTCTTTTATTCTCTATATCACCACTTCCTAGTTCTATTTATGGAGTAAGGCAAAATGAACAATTGTACTAAGCCTGCCTATAGCGACACCCTATCATGAAATAAAAGCATATACAAGCGATAACTATCAATACATTTTCAAATTATCATCAAGGCCCTCTGTGTACAGTTAATGTTTATAACGATTATATTTTAAACTATGATATTTTATTCTATGCAAGCAGATATTCTTCTGTTTCACGACTAATCATAATTGTTGATAGGTTTATGGCATCTTGGGTTATAAAGAATTTTAATTAATTATCTTATCGCAAATTTCTAAGCATACACTCAGGAAAATTTCTAATTGGTCTTTTACCATACCATATATATCCGTTTTATGACTTTTAATTTTTGGGTTATTAGCGTTGATCTGTGGTAAAATTCACGTGAGAATCAATATTGATAAATGTATTCTGAACAGTTGTACGAAGAAAGTATGTATGTGATGGTGTTTGCATTGTTGAATTTTCATTCACTGTTAAATAATATCAATAAAACCCAAGTGACCAATTAGAAATTTTGCTGAGTGTATACACGCATATATACCTCTGTAACCGCCCCCGAATCTTCTATTAAAGCCAACATTTCCCGGGCCGCCATAACCCCCATTTCCTGTACCTCGTACCCCACCTTGTACCCCACTTCCGGTACCTCGTACCCCACCTTGTACCCCACTTCCTGTAAGATTAACAACAGTGGCTTATTAAGGAATAACTTCGTCATTGGGCCATAATTTAAAAGTATTGTTAAGCATAACTCTACCTACCCATGAATGGTCGAACTATTTTTGATATGTCTGAATGGGACTTTTTAAGCAGCATATTAATAGTAGACACTACTATGCCCATACAAATAAGCTTACTATAATTATAAAATAAGCCAAAAAGGCCACTGTGATATGTTTTCAAGGAGGTCGAATACCTAAATCTCATTGGATTATAACAGCGCCAAATAAAGGTGTTAATGGAATATTTACAAACCTCGTCCAGGAAAAACTGCATTTCCGCTTTGTTGTCTTGATGGTATAAACATGTTCCTTCTAACCCCAGGACCGTTTCCGAAGACCTCTCGATGTCCTCCTCCATCGACAACACCTTGACCGTTGCCGTATCCACCACGTTTTCCACCAAACATCCCACTTCCTCCCATATTACCATTTCTGATCCCATTACCAATACCATTGCCCATTTCAGCATCATTCACTCTACCGTTGCCCATTCTACCGTTGCCATTTCCACCATTACCAATATTACCATTAACAGCACCATCGACAATTTCGCCGTTTCCCGTTCCACCGTTGCCAATATTACCGTTAGCAGCACCATTGGCAGGTCCACCGTTGCCAGTACCACCATTGCCATTTCCATTCATCGTACTCATGCCACCAGTGTCTCCGTTTGATGTTCCACCGATCCCTGTTGCACCATTACCTGACGTGCCTGTGGACATTACACCACCGTACTTTTTAATTTTACCACTTCCTCCATATCCTGTCATTCCTCCACTTCCTGCCATTTCACCACCGCTTGCCATTTCTCCAGATCCTGTTGTTATGCCATTTCCTGCCGGGCCGCCATTGTCCGTCATCCCACCATTGCCCGTCATCCCACCATTGCCCGTCATCCCACCATTGCCCGTCATCCCACCATTGCCCATCATCCCACCATTGCCAGTCACCCCGCCATTGCCCGTCATCCCACCATTGCCCGTCATCCCACCATTGCCCATCATCCCACCATTGCCAGTCACCCCGCCATTGCCCGTCATCCCACCATTGCCCGTCATCCCACCATTGCCCGTCATCCCACCATTGCCAGTTACCCCGCCATTGCCCATCATCCCACCATTTCCCGTCATCCCACCATTGCTAGTTACCCCGCCATTGCCCGTCATTCCACCATTGCCAGTTACCCCGCCATTGCCCGTCATCCCACCATTGCCAGTTATGCCGCCATTGCCCGTCATCCCACCATTGCCAGTTACCCCGCCATTGCCTGTCACCCCGCCATTTCCTGTCATCCTACCATTGCCTGTCACCCCACCATTGCCTATCACCCCGCCATTGCCTGTCACCCCGCCATTGCCAGCCACAACACCGTTATCTGTCACCCCGCCATTGCCTGTCACTTCACCATTGCCAGTCACCCCACCATTCCTTGTCATACCACCAGTGCCTGCCATTCCGCCAGTGCCCGTCACACCACCCTTGTCGATAGCTCCTCCTGACACCCCAGCGCCTCCCTTGATTTTACCATATCCACTTTTTTTGCCAACACCACCTGCATTTCCGGCGCCGCCGTAACCTCCGATATTCCCATCATTGCCTGTATAACCACCACCACCGCCGGTACCGCCTACATTACGGCCACCCCCGTAGCCGCCTTTGTTACTGCTGCCACCGTAATCACCGATATGTCCACCACCTCCGGTGCCGCCTAAATTACCACCACCGCCGGTACCACCTACATTACGGCCACCCCCATAATCGCCTTTATTATTAACACCGCCGTATCCACCAATATTCCCGCCACCGCCGGTTCCACCTGTATTTTTGCCTCTACCGTATCCACCAATATTCCCACCACTGCCGGGTCCACCTGTATTTCCGCCACCGCCGGTACCACCTACATTACGGCCACCCCCGTAATTGCCTTTATTATTACCACCGCCGTATCCACCAATATTCCCGCCACCGCCGGGTCGACCAATATTATTGCCACCACCGTATCCACCAATATTCCCGCCACCGCCGTGTCCACCAATATTCCCGCCACCGCCAGGTCTACCTAGATTACCACTGCCACCTATATTATTGCCTCTGCCCTGACCACCGGTATTACCGCCGCCGCTGCCTTTATTTGCGCCAACTTGGTTGCTGCCTCCACCACCACCATCTGTATCATAACAAAACAAATCATGCCTTTAATTTGCTATATGTGTTTATTGTTGGATGCATGACTATTACATTTCTATTTTCGATATGATAATGTTATTAAATATTTCAACAGACCGCTAACAGTAAAGTAGTTAAGCTAATACTCCGAATGATATATTGAAGATTATCAACATGAACGTCGTGTTTGGTGCTACTTTAATAAGTAAACTATCAGTGAATGTCACATATATTTGGTTTATCAAAGAAATTATTTTACACTTACATTTGCCAAACGCATGTGCAACCCCGACAAATATCGCCACAAGCAAGATAGAATTCATCTTGCAAAGAACGCCTGAAATAAATTCATTGGTAATACTAATAAATAAAACAAAATGAGTGTGTGCATATAGATTATTAACTACATATATGCATTTTCACCAGTCAATTCGCTGATTTCGGGAAGTGAAGCATTCAAGGTTTTGTTAAAATATTGAAAGCAAACTAAACTTTCATACGTACACGAACGATTGACAACTACTATAGCAGTATTGTTTGCAAAACTTTGTTTTCTTCGATAGCATTTAAATCATTTCATATAGAACCATATCTTTAAGCACCTAACATCGACTGTATTGCATTCATTTCTTCATTCATCAATATAATGTCGACTTCAACTTTGTGACTACTAAATTTTACTAGAAAATCACTAAGGTTTCGTGTGTGTCAAAATATTTTATCCCACACTCTTGAATGTAAACCGTTGTACAACTTGAACATACTTAGAGAAACTATTAATGCTATATATAAATGAATGAATTGCGACTATGGTCCCAACAGAGTTCTGCTCACGTTAATATCCTTATTTTCCTGTTGTCAAAATATAAAAAATACTATTGACTTATAGGAATGTACAAAAAATCATATTTTGAATAAAAATAAAATAACTTACAAAGTTTGCTTACCTATTCCGATCGAATGAAGACCACGATTGAAAGGAGAAATCATTTCGATGTTACATTTATATCTTTTGCATTTTCAGACACGATTTTACATTGCAATAAATTGTTTTAAAACTTGTACTTCGACATGTTTATTGCTGTATTAGAAAAAACTGCATCCGATTATGCGCTGTTCATCAATGATTAATTGTATGCACTTGATTACAACGCTTTAACAATGGATAATTAAGAGATTTAATTAATATTTAACGCTTGTCTTAACCAGTTTTATTTTATCGGAGTTCATAACACTACTTGCGACAATCCTGTTCAAACAGTGATCATGATCATATCTATTTAATTTATTTGAATGCATATTACATTTACTCGTATAGTGATCATGTCATATACTCTAATAATGACCATGTTTATTACACTGAACAAATCACTCGCTGACAGTGACTTGTTATTTCAGGAAAGTCGGACCCTCTTTTGCTGCTGACTTTCAATGAGAAGAAGTTTTCTTTTCCTCGTAAATGCTGATAGACCCAAATAATCAGACATGTATCTGTGCACTGAAGAATTTGAAACACTAACACATTTTCCCTTTAGTTGTTTACTAAGCTTTCTTGTTGATTGTCCCTCTTCGATAATTCGAACTCTTTAAGTCTTTGATGATTTTCGAAGACAATTTGCTTTGGGTTTTCTTAAAATTGACATTATGTCTTCCACTTTGTATCCCTGTTTTCTAAGAATGTATGCTTGAGAACGAGCAAATTCTGATTTCATTTCACCAGAAGTCATATTCAAGGTTATATAAACAACAGTTTACAGGAAATGACACCATTACCTTTTACTTAATGTTTTATACTGACAAAAAGACCACGCATATACATTGTCGGGCAATGTCGATAATATAAATTAATTATTATAGAAAATATAAAAATCGCATTTTGGTCCCCAAAATTTGGGACACCCTGTATAATTATTTAATTTACTCGAATAGTGATAATATATATTTAATTTTCTTGAATAATGATAATATGTATCTTATTTACTTAAATAGTGATCACATGTATATTTAATTTACTTGAATAGTGATCATATATATATTTTATTTACTTGAATAGTGATAATACATATGTTATATACTTCATATATATATATTGTTTACTTGAATAATGATAAAATATATGTTATTTACTTAAATAGAGATCACATGTATATTTAATTTACTTGAATAGTGATCATATATATATTTTAATTACTTGAATAGTGATAATACATTTGTTATTTACTTCATATATATATTATTTTTACTTGAATAGTGATAATACATTTGTTATTTACTTCATATATATATTTCATTTATTTGAATAGTGATACTATTTATGTTATTTACTTCATATATATATGTTATTTACTTGAATAGTGACACAATATATATTATTTACTTAAATAGTGATTACATGTATATTTAATTCACTTGAATAGTGATCAAATATATATTTTTTATTTACTTGAATACTGATCATGCATATTTCATGTACTTGAATACTGACCGTGTGTATTTATTTCACCAAATGGTGTTAATGACAATTATGTACACTCGTATAGTAATCACGTATGCTTTATTTACTCGAATAAAAATCATGTACTATTCGATTATGCTCCTTGTATCTAGCAGTGATTGAAAGAAATCTTATTATTTTCGAATACGTATATATGTATATAAATATATTAATGTATATGTATTCACATAGACCTATAGACATGAGCAATTTACACTGTCCAATCCGACTGCTTCCGTGTCTGTGAAATTATGTTTTCTAATAATCCATTCCAAAGTCAATTTTACAATCATTAATGCAATTATTTGAATTTAACGGTACATTAATCAGTGTAACAAATTATTACTACAAAAAGTACTTGATCTGGATCAAGTTGATCAATGAAAATATTTGCCTTTTACATGAAGCACTTGAACACTTTTTCAACTTATCACTTAGTTACACAAAAATACCAAAACATCTTCTACTTAACATCGGGAAAACATACTCAACTTCAACATGATTTTGAAATATTAATTTATTATACTTATGACTGAAACTGATCTGGATCAAATCAAGATCAATTTTCCAGAATCCATCATAACTTATTCATTTCCATTTTTCATTAATAAGCATGACATTTGAATTTAATGTCTCAAAAGTTTTGCAAAATGTTCATATTGGTCACAGTGTGTAAAGTATTTAGCTTTGAATAACAATTTAATTTTTTTTTAAAAGATTCTATATTTGATCTCGATCCTGATCCTGAAAACTGATTATTTGTGAGCACGGAGCCAGGCCCCATGTTTACAAAGGATCAACTGATCTGGATTAAGTTGATCCATAAAAATAGTTGACATTTTCTTGAAGCAATTGAACACTTTTTCCAGTGCTTGTCATAAACTGAAACATAACATACCCAAACATCTTCTAATTAACATTGTTAAAACATACAAAACATTACCGAGTTGTTGAGAACGTTGTAAAATAATGTACACTATTTAATTAACTACTCTGTTTATGTTGTGTAGGTGTCATGAATCATGGATATAAAATGTTTACTACAGCAATATATTGCGAACGTGCGCACCTTATCATTATGAAAATCGTTTGCCTTAACAGGTAAGGTTTGTTTAGTTTAAACATATTTATTTTACATCGATTTTGAAACAGGTTCTTGCAACTTATACTAATCACTCTATATGTCTATCAGGTTTACTAACCAGTTTTGCGCCATATTCAGGGATTGTGAAGTAAATGATAAAACGCCGCTCAACGCGGGGCTCGAAATCGACTTTTTGATAAGGTGTCCTACCCTTCGTTTACTTTTTAAATGAGTTTAAGCCATTTTTTTCAGTTATAAATGACGGTTAGTTGATCTCACCAGTTTTCCTGAAAGAAAATTATCAACTAGTTCTAAATTGCCCTTAAGCAAACAGCTGACAAGTACCTCACATGAATCAGTGGTGGAGGACAAATGACTATGGCCACGTGTCACGGAAAGACATATGACATGCCTCGCCCGGAAATCGAACCTAGACATATCGGGTGACATCCCAGCGTTCTACCAGCTAACTTAATCAGGCGGGATCGTTCGATCACTACGCCTCCCTTAACGCCTCCCTACTATTAATTATCTACTATTCACTATTTACCTGGTGTGCCGCTCGCATTGTTTGTAAATGATATTACAAGGTCAGTGTTAGGACTAATGCACTTATCAACATTTTGCCAGAGGAGGGAGGAAACGGCGATCTGACCCTGTTGAATAAGACAATTTGTCTATTTTGGTCCAAGTCCCCAGCCTAGAGCGAAGCATTTTGTCTCAACCGCTACAGTGGGATATGCTAATCTCAACGATCTATCTAAAATTCGGTCAAAGCATATTTCCCAGGACACCGGTATCATTCCTGTGTATCCCCACCGTCCACCATAAACATTAATAAGCGCATAACACTTAAGCATTCAAATTTTACAGTTAAAACTCAATAAGAAAACCATCACTGGTTCCAAAGATAGACGGTCTTTGATTTGTGGAGGTTTTGTTTATCGAGTTAAAACTCCGAGGGAATTAAAATCTGGTCCATAAAGATAGGGTCTTAATTTCAAAGTTGTCTTAACGAGTTTTTTATCTGTCTCCAGAACCATTAGTGGTCTTATTATTGAAGTTGCATTGTATATGCATTTTTGCTAATTTGGTCGCGCATGTTTTGCTTGCATCAGACATGTTCGTCTTTGATTTAATTTTGTACTTAAAGTGAATAAACCTGTATTTATGAAGTCAAAGATGAATTAACACGAGCGTTGACATCGAAAATTTACATATTTAAATACCATTCATGAAAGCAATGGCAAAGGATGGAGTAGTTTGGCTTTGTAATGTTCATCAACATTTGTAAACACATAAGACGACAGTTATAAAAATAGCAGTTATCTTTCATCGGACCATATATATTAAGAAGGGTTACTGTTGCGTGGAGCATTGAACACACAGCTTTAGATGTAAACAGATTATTCTATCGTGACCATGTAAACAAAAAACGAACAGTGAATTATTTCAATATTTACCAATTCGTTCATGATATTCTGAGTTTTGTTCCATAGAAGGTATTTAATTAATGAATTATGCTGATGTGTTGAGATGCCAGTATATTATCTTTACATCCACACACCAATAAACTTATATGTTCTGTTGTTTTACAAGTCCTTATGTATCTCAAAGAACGACATGTTAACATTTTGATTAATTTCGTTTCCAGCTAAGAGTCAATGTTGTTGTGTAGTGGTTGGTATTTCACTACATCTATTTATCAACATTGCTAAATGGTACTTCGCTTTATTAATCACAAACATTTTTGACAACTTTTAACTGCTTAAATGTCTCCCATGGCTTAATCGACTCCCTGGAACAGCAGCGTTCAAGTACATCAATTTATTAGTGAACCATATTGGGTGCATACCCACGAATCAAATGACGACAGCGCCTAGCCCTGTAATAACTTCGATTAAGCACACTGTACCACCGTGACAGCCCACAACATGTGCTCAAATGACGCTAAAATAGTTGTTGTCACTTCAGTACTTGGGAAATAGGGAATTTTACTACAACATGTTTGATACCTTTATACTGCTTTTATATCTGACGCGCCATATGGCTTACAGGACATTAGTGAACCCTCTGTGGTATGTACACATTTATTACTAGATGATAATAGCTTAAGGTGGTGAGGTATGATTTCTATTATATGAAGAAACCCGATGATCAATCGGTAATCATGCCTGACTGATTGCCACATTGCTAAGACTATAACATCACCAATATTTGATGAATCTGTACTTGTAACAGAAGAGGTACCAACAAAATGCAGTTTCCTGCATCTTGTAATTTGATTATCCCTGCACACATTATAAGCATGTATTTTCGAAGATAGATACGTTTCTATATATTGTGATGCTACCATTCTTCCAGTGTATCATTTAAGCCGAATGATTTATCTGTCTATGTTGTTTTGTGTTTCAGGTGGTCATATAACAACTTGGTGATTTTATATCACGAATAATCTGTTCGCTGAACCCTTTTTATCTGTCGCTTTGTTATATTGAGAATATTTCCAAAGTATCGCCATGCAGTATGCTCGTATTACTGCTTTCCCGCCAAATTTAGATTAGTTAAAGATAACAGACTGGCATCTCCACAAAATCAGCATAAATATTTTACATGGGCATGGGAAATATTCCAGTGTTTACATATAAAGCTGTGTGTTTATGCTTGTGAGTCTGTATATTCCGTGGACAGACGAGTGCTATTTTTATTAACGTCGTTTTACTTGTTGACAATTGTTGATGAAACTGACCACTAATTAGCCTTGAACAAAGTAGGTATTAAGTGCGAGTGTATAGTATGGAGCAAACATTTAAAATGTTTACGTAACAAAACGGTGTGTTTATAAGGTGGTCTGTAAATAAGAGTATTTCTATTTGTGTCTTAGATCTATGTTAAATTTCCCTTTCCTCATGTGCAATTCTTTCACTTGATATAGTGTTCATGTTATTTTCACCCCCTTTCGGCCTGTTGTTGCCAGTTATCTTGACTTGTCATGTGATGTATATTGTTTTATGGACTGTCGTTTTCCCGGAGGTCTGTGTGGAAGGCATTGTCATATGTCTGTGGCGTTCCCGGTAGCAACTCATTCTCTCTTATGCTGTATATTTGTTTCTATACCATTCTCAAATAATCTGTATGAATACAATTAAAGCATTCGGGAACATTTAATGTGGTTCAACAAAATACAGAGACGATAAAATAGTATTAATGCTTTAATGCAGAGAAGCATTGTGTTTACATACACAAACAAATAATTATCGCAAGCAATAAGTGTAAAACAAGTATACAAATAAGAAGCTAGATCTCGTCGGTTAACGGTTCTTCTGTCTTTCCGTCGGGATAGTGAGATGTCCTATCAAATTGGCAAATCATGGTAGGAGCTATTTCGTGTTTATTCGTAAATCGTCGCAAGATTTGAATCTTCTAATAGGCTGTAAAAATAAAGAAAAATGCGAGTGTTGCATCATCTGATAAATAATATGACCTTGTTCAAATCTAAGGACATGTAGTTTTGAAACTACAAGTACTTTAATGACATTCAATAGCTACTTTCGCACCTACGTGGCAAAATCTGCCAAGTCATTCCAAGCTCAATATTACATATCCGTTAAGATAGCTATGTAAGTTTAATGAGCTTATCAAGTTATTATTAATGCTCTGCGTAACAATTAATGCTCCCATCAAACTCAGGTGTTTAGGTGTTTCCAATTACTTGAGATTAGTTTATGATATGTGATCAACTAGTTTGTTTAAAGGTATTTACCGTCTTTGTTGTAAGTTGAATACTTCGTCTAAATTATGATCATGCAAAAAAAATACTTACATTTTTTTAGGGAACCGCCACGACCAGAAGCGCCTCCGAATCCTCCGCCGAAACCCCCACCGAAGCCACCACCAAAGCCACCGCCAAATCCTCCACCACCACCGCCTCCGATAGCTCCACCTCCCATGCTACCACCACCGATAGCACCGCCTCCAATGCCTCCACCGGCTATGGCTCCACCTCCAAAACCACCGCCAAATCCACCACCGAATCCACCTCCTACAAATACGAGGGTAGATTTTACTTTTATATTAAGAGTATTGACTCATCTTCCACCTCCGTACCTTCATTAATATATATCAAGTGTTAGATACGTGCACTTCTGTATTCCTTAGTAAAGGTTACATTAAAGCAAAGAGGACATGCATTTTGTCATGTTCTGAGTTTTTAATTTTCTCGTAAAGAATTCTTTAATTTTTGCTTTTGTCAATGTTTTACTCAGGTCATACTAACCAAAGCCGCCACCAGTTCCTGATCTTGTAGAGAATCTGAAAGCTCGATATGCGGAACCAACTCCTGCGCCACCTGCATGAAATAGCATTGATTACATGTAGAAGTCTTAGTTTAAACATCAGTCTTAATTGTATACGTAATGATTTCATACATCATGTATTAATTTTGATATACAAAATACTTACTCTTTGAACCGACAATGAACTCATCAAAGAGTAAATTAGCATTAATAGTAGTAATTTGCTAAATATGGTACATTTCTGCTTTAAATGTGTTTGATCATCTATACTTACGGCCTTTAAAAACGCAGCAGTGGGTAAAGTTGGTTTTTACCAAGAAATTCAAAATAAGTATTTTTTATTGTAAAACACCAACTTAATGCCGTCAATCCGACAATATTTAGAATCCGAAGAAAGTTAAGAAATTATCATGCGGTACATACCATAACCACCACCATAACCGCCTCCATAGCCACCACCTGTGCCACTACCAGAACCACTTCCGCCGGCGTTAATGATGATGGTCTTACCGCTACGAGATCCACCTCCAGATCCTCCACCAAATCCACCTCCGATACCACCACCATAACCACCGCCACCACCCATACCACCACCGACAATGCCACCGACTCCACCCATTCCACCGTATCCACCACCAGTGCCGCCACCAAAACCTCCTCCGTAACCACCTCCTGACCCAGACGAGCCACCAGAGGTACTTTGGATGATAATGGTTTTACCGCTACCGGTACCGCCGCCGTATCCTCCACCCACACCGCCACCCATTCCACCACCGATACCTCCTCCAATTCCTCCACCGATACCTCCTCCAAGTCCTCCACCGAGTCCTCCACCGATTCCACCACCGATACCTCCTCCAACTCCTCCACCGAGTCCTCCACCGATTCCACCACCGATGCCTCCTCCAACTCCTCCGCCGAGTCCTCCACCGAGTCCACCGCCAATACCGCCGCCGAGTCCTCCACCGTATCCACCACCAAGACCTCCACCAATACCACCGCCGAGTCCTCCACCGTATCCACCACCAAGACCTCCACCACTACCGCCGCCTATTCCTCCACCGTATCCACCGCCGATACCTCCGCCAATACCGCCGCCGAGTCCTCCGCCGCCACCACTACCGTCTTTAATAAATATAAAGCCACAAACACTGGAACACATTTCTAATTAGTCACCCTATGTATATTATGTCAAGGAATATGTGTTTGAATCAAAACAGTTTTTAGTAGATTTTTATCAAGCGGAACATTTGAACAATTTTACTTTCAAGACTGTTTGAATTGCAATAAATGTGCGTTCATTTTGTCGTTTTTACAAATATGGCTATCTGCAAATTATTAATTAGAAAAGCATTTAAGTGTATGCAGAATATTACTATTTATATTATTATCTGCTTTCTCAATATGATTAAAAAGACTTGTGTGTCAAGATGGAACATTTAAGTTCGGTAGAATTTTACAATAAACATCAGTTAGTATAAATTCTGATTGAAGCTCGTAAATAACCGACAACAAACCACTCAGGAGATTTTGCGCGAACACATTATCGTCTTTCATTTTTGTTACAAGTTACATGGACCCAACTGATTGTATTAAACATAATTTCAAACGGAAGATCGAAGAAAGATCAAAACTGCATATGAACAAGGCATCAAACGCAATATTCCATCTTTGTATTAAACATAATTAAAACCGAAGATCAAAGCTGAATGTGAACAAGGCATCAAACACATTTTTCATTGCTAAATAATCTTTCTTCTTTCAAGATGACAAAAAGAAGAACTCAATAAAACAACACTTACATTTGCCAAAAGCAGTCGCTGCTTCAACGAACAGCGCTAGAAGTATAACGGACCTCATTGTACGTGTAATTGTCTAAAAAAGAAACATGAACTGATCTTTAAACAAGAAATATCTTTAAAAAAAATTAAACGGCGTAGATAGTTACGGTATGTTAAATGAAATAATGTTTTTGCTACATGTTGAAAAATAAATCCGTACAAAATATTAACTCGGGTCTATATATACTATAATCATGGCACTATCTTATCAGGGTCATTTTATATATGCTGTTATTTTCGTAGATTCGTGTCCCTAAGCAGAAAAAGTCATTGCAAGTTCATTCAGTACAAAGTTTACTTACATATTTTCATTTTAAACTAAAAACATATTAATTTAAGCCATTACAAAGTCTGAAGCAACATTTGTTTATGTTTTGCAATGAAACATGTGCTTAAAAACAGACGGTTAGTGATCTGGATCATCTGGAAGCTTTCTCATTAGATTCGTGCCCCTGGGTAGTCTGCATTGTTCTGGTTTGTTAACAATTTGATGACGTAAAAAGATGATGCAATATCCAACTTATAATGTTCGCACATCTTACGAAAACCCCGTTTGGTGTTTCTTTGGTGAACGAAAATCCCGTTTAGTGCCTCATGGATGAAAATAAGATTGGTCACATTTTAAAAAACCCGTTTCGATGACTCCATTTGGTTGGTCAAAAATGTAGGTCAAATCAATGTTGTACAGCTACGCCGAAAAACAAGAACATAGGGAAGCCTTGTTATTTGAATGGCGCCCGCCGTTTGCCGCTATTTCTCATTTCCCCATAAACACAAGTTTAATTTAGTATATATTATCACTAATTAATAACATTTTTTTTTAATTAGCAGAATGAGCATCGATAGCATATCACCTATGCATTTCTCTTATCTTTCTTTCAGCTTATCTCTTCAATAATACAACTTATTGAATCCCAATAACAGTCGAAATAAAATTACAAAAACTATTATATGACAGTAGGTAAGTCCTTTATTCACATATGTTCACTCAGGCAATTAACCATGCAAATAAATAAGCATCTAACCGTAATTACAATCAACATTCTTTCCTATGAAAATGTAATTTCAAAAGAAAATGACGACAAGACTATATGGGGTATAAACGTATTTTAGATGTAGATCTATTGAGTATATTTGATGTCACTGACTGAAGCTGTATCGTTTTTATATAAACATAGGAAAACTATCAAAAACATTAATACAGTTAGATCAGGAGATAAATATTGTAAACGAATCTCAGTGTCGGCAACCCATAAATGCATCCAGTCATTGATAAAGGTGAGGTCTCATACATTTGTATTTTTTGTTTCTATTATAAGTCAAAGTTAAAACGTGTACATATTGACATTACTTTCATGAATTGATTTAATCAAAATAGATGACATTATGAAAAAGGGATAGAGCGCCTGAATCCTGACCTGAAAGCCGCGAGTTCGAATTCCGCCCCAAAGCTAAGTTCAGCTATGAACTGCACCATCTGTACATTAGGTGCGTGTCCCGGGGCCTAATTTACAGGCATCTCAGATTTATACTTAAAAATGTTAAATGTACTTTTTACTCCAATTTTGTTATAACGATACAAAGTTTAATGACAATTGGCAACGGTGTACACTGTAAAACAGCAATTAGTCAGTCAGTATTTCATTTGTTTAGATAAAGTGAAACCAAAATGATAATAAAATATAAGTTTTGCAAATTTAAGTGTTTGTCAGTACTGCCCCTGATTACTAAACCAGGAAGCACTAATCGAATGTGATTCGTAGAATTATTATTAACTTGTCTCACAATCGAAGTAAAACATAACATTAAAACTTAACAATAATTAATAAAATTTGACTACCGATCCTACGCCAAACACTGAATACTTCAGCGAAATGTGAAACTTTTGACGAATACCTACCGTGATCCAGAACTAAACAAAGCTATTTAGTAGAATGATAAATACACTTACCTGTTGTGTATGGACAAATTGGCAATTGCGAAATTGAATTTGTCCAGCGTCCCTTTTATACTGTCACAGTGTGCATCATCTTCTTGCAGTAATAAATTTATCGAACTTGTACCTTTGACAGATTTTATTACTTCGTGAGAAAAAATCACATCCCACAGAGGACTAAGGGCAAGTTCGTGTAGTTGAAATTTCACTTTTATTGTGGTTGAAAATTCACGTTAATCATTCTAATTTCCTGTTTGAAAATATATATTTATCTAACCTTTTTAATGTAATATGTAACCTATAGTTGTATTCTATGTGAAGTGAAACCGACTGTTCGTGTTTACATCGATTCAACAAAACCGTTCATGATGTTAAAATTGTGAAAAAATAAATTCTACGAAATGAATTAATTTGCGTAGGAATAAATCATTTTTTCATATCTTTTGAGTTAGCGTGTGGTGTGTTAGACATTATATTTGTTTGTATGTTTGTTTGAACTATAAGCCTATACGTGATATGACAACCGACTGTGGTTTCCTAGAAGCTGAGTCATGTAAAGCTGTTGAAACAGAGAGAATACGAAGCTACAGGGAACGCCACATACATAAGACAGGGCCTCCCAACGCAGACCTCCGAGAAAACAACAATCTACAAAACACAAGGAACTTAAGGAGGTAAAGGGTAAATATGTTAAGGAACAGAGGCACAATGAATGGTCGAATAACTTGGAGAATCGAAGTGGACAGTGAATGAGGGGGGGGGGGGTTAATGGATGGAGAAGACCACATGACAAGCCAAGTCACCTGGCAGCAATAAGCCGAAACTGTGTAGGAAATAACCTGAAGACTAGATAAAGTGACAGAACTGCACAGGGGAAAGGGAGATACACATTCAAAACACAAACATAAATGATAAGCATACAGCGAATTACAGCCTTGGAACTGTCAGTAAAAATACTGGGAAGACTTAAAGTTATGCTTGTTTTCTGCCGTTTTCAATGCATTCCATTCATAGACACAACTAATGTTTCGTGGTTAACCAAACACCAATCACAAGCAATCGACCATCTGCTCGAATTACATTAGTAACCTCATAGGATTGTATGCAGAAATAGAAACACTAAGTTTGATTGCAATATGAATTATCATTTGGTCTCCTAAATCATAAACCACGGTCAATCTTCGTTAGAGATTGCAATCATAGATTTTTAACCTAAGGTTATTTGTTTTAATTAGTGTCTTTGTATCTTAACATTTAGGCAGGTAAAAGTTACTTCTTTTACAAAGCTGATGGTTAAAAGGCATATATTTTATGAACATAGGGAGTGACTTAATCACACATTAGCATGTCAATTTGCTTTGCAGTTTTAAAATTGTATCAGGCCCATCTGAACATAAAATGTTTGTTAATGCATGTTTATTGATGTTATAACTATACGGAATATATGTTTCATGTTTGTTTAGGTAACTTAACTAATAATTTAAATTGCTAATCTAAATGCGCTTTTAATAAGTTATTAAAAGTAAGAATGAAATGCACAGTGGAAGCCAATTTCACGAGATAGGGCATTTAAACCGATTTAAACCCACATGTTTTTTACTGACAGTTCAATGCTGTAATTCGCTGTATGGTTATTATTTCTGTTTGTGTTTTGAATGTATTTTATATTTCCCTTTCCCCTGTGCAATTCTGTCACTTTATATAGAGTTCAGGTTATTTCGTGTCCAGTTTCGGCATATTGCTGCCAGCCGTCTTGACTTGCCCTGTGATCTTTTCCATCCATTAATCCCCCTCCTTCATTGTCCACTTTGATCTTTGATTCTCCTAGCTATCCCTTATGGTCTGCCAGGCCATTCCTTGTGCCTCTGTTCCTTGACGTATGTACCCTTTAACCTCCTCAAGTGCCTTATGATTTATGGATTGAATATATTTTTCATGTTTGTTTAGGTAAACAAATTAACAAAAAATGAGCATAATATTACTTAAATACATTGTACATGTAGTTCTACAATATCTAAAACACTAGTACTTTTTGGCTTTAAGATTTTATCACAATAAACAACATTTCTCCATTAAAGATTTCCAGTCTATCGCAGTTGTGTCCAATTTTATGTAAACAATCTTTAATTTATACACCAAGGTTCAACCTAACTGACAGAAAAATAATTTAAATTGCTTATCTAAATGCACTTTGAATAAGTTATTAAAAGTAAGAAAGAAAAGCACAGTGGAAGCCAATTTCACAAAATAGGGCCTTCCAATACACACATCAGAAATGCTTAATAAAATTAAAACAATATAAATGTTCGCGGTACATAAAACCAAGAAGGTCTTCTTAATTCCAACACCGGACAATTTCCCGTGGTGATGAATAACAACACTACTTACTGGATAAATCTTGAAATACACTATACACAATGTTAATCTGCTTTAAGGTTACACATATTTTTCGGTTAAAGAGAAATGGCGCGAAATTGCTTGGTGGTTAACGTAAGATTTGATTGGTTTACAAAACACCGAATATGCAAATAGCAAAACCATGTTAGTACGGCTGCGCCGAAAAAAATTAAAAGATTCTATATTTGATCTTGATCCTGAAAAAAATGATTTTTTGGGAGCACGGAGCCAGGTGATCAACCACATTGATGATTTACATTGTTTAACCATAGACATGAACAATGTTGTGATTTCGTTTGTTGAAAAGAAAAGTAATATTATAATACTCGATCAACTTGAGGCATGCATTTACGAGACCAAACTTTTTAAAATATGAAATGTACATGATAGTTTTAGTAAATTCTCTACAATATGAAATTAACTTATCTGTTTATGTTGTGTAGGTGAAATGAATCATGGACATAAAATGTTTACTACTGCAGTATGTTTCGAGCTTGCGCACCTTATCATTATGAAAATCGTTTGCCTTAACAGGTAAGGTTTGTTTAGTTCAAACAAATTTATTTAGCATCGATTTTGAAACAAGTTGTTGCAACTTTTACTAATCACTCTCGATGTCTATTAGGTTTACTAACCAGTTTTGCGCCAAATTCAGGGATTGTTGCTTAAACTGACGACTTTTTGATAATGTGTCCTACCCTTTAATTACTTTCAAATAAGTTTAAGGCCATTTTAATTTTTTCAGTTAAAAATGACAGTTCATCTCACCAGTGTTCCTGAAATAAGTTATCAACCACCTCTAAATTGCCTTTCAGCAAGCCGCTACCTCACATGAATCAGTGGTGGAGGTCAAATTACCATAGCCACGTGTCACGGAATGGCATGGCATGGCATGCCTCGCACGGGAATCGAACCTGGACTTATTATGTGACATCCCATTGCTCTACCAACCTAACTAACCAGGCGGGATCCCTCTTTCACTACGCCTCATTTCATGCCTCCCTACCATAAATTATACACTATTCATTAATTACCAGGTTGCCGCTCGCATTTTTGTCAATTGTTTTACAAAGTCAATCTTATGATACATGCACCTATCAACATGTTGCCCTAGGGAGGTCGGCGTGCTGTCCCAGTGGAAAAAGACAATTTGTTTATTTTGGTATAAGTTCCCAACCTAGAGCGAAGCATTTTTTCTCAATAACTACAGTCGGATATGCTAATCTCCACGTTATATTAATAACATTCGGTCAAAGTATTTTTTGGTCCATGAAAATAGGGTATTCATTTCAAAGTAGACTAAATGTGTTTCTTCTGTCTCTTGAACCATTGGCCGTCTTATTATCGAGGTTTCATTGTACATGCATTTGTGCTGATTTGGTTGTGCTTGTTTTGCTCGCTACAGACATGTTCATATTTGACAAATTTTGTACTTACAGTGAATCAACCTGTATTTTTTAAGTCAAATGTGAATTAACATGAGAGTTGACATCGAAAGTTAACATATTTAAATACCATTCATAAAAGACATGCCAATGGATTTATTAGTTTGGCTTTGAGTTCATCAACCTTTGTAAACACATAAGACGACAGTAATAACAAGAAATATCTTTACAAAAGATGGTCGGCGCAACTTGAAGTTTGCACATTTGTTGCAATCTGGGATTAAAATGTGTGGTTCAACAAAAAGAATGCTTAATGTTACTACTGCCGGTCATTCAATTACGCTATACTACAGAAACCCCGAGATCACTGCGTAGTACGCTCCCACATAGCGCTTTGATTCCACTATCGTTACATTCACACGCTGCTGTATTACCAGTATATTTTTATATTTGACCCTTTTAACCTTACTGCTATAACCAATGATTTAGTCGATTTCAACCGTTCGTTCCTTATACTTAATTCATTGGTCGGCAGGATCACGTAACTGAGTTTATTACTAAAATGTAGAAGGGTATTTTCATGCGCTAAGACCAATCAAATGTGTAAACAATGTACAGCCTTTCGTGTAGACGGAAATTTTGACTATCTAGCTAATCGGTTTTATTTCATGTCAATAAAATTTTAGCATTTACAAAAGGCAATTTTTCGTTCTTACATCGAGGATTGTACAGATACGTATTACAATATTTATTAGCGTGGCGAATTCGAGTAACAAGATGTCATAGACAGCTGTTTAAATTACCTTAAATCACTACACATTTACAGACATGGGGAAATGGCGGCATGCCAACGAAGCGATAGTCACTTACGTTCGAATTATTTAGTTTTTCTAGCAATTTCCATAATCACAGTGGCATTTCTATTACAGTGAAAGCTGTTTATTCAGTGCGCACTCGCATAAGCTTTCTTTACGCATGTTTACTATCCTACATTTGGGTCATAAGTGAGTCGTTGCAAGCGTCTCGCTGAATGTCTGTGGACGCATGTCGACTCGCCTGTCTAAATATAGAAAATACTACGAAGGAGACAGGATACAATTAACTCCGTAGTGTGATCAGTCATAGACATAGTATAGTCTGTTTCAATATATGTAGTTCCTCGTTACTTATCGCATAAGTTGTGAACTCACACATCCATGTAAATAAACTTGTTACATAGCGATTTATCTGATTAAAGCAATATAAATGTTCGCGACTGGTACATAAAACCAAGAAAGTCTTCTTAAATCCAACACCGGACGATTCCCCGTTGTAATGAATAACAACACTACTTGCTGGATAAATCTCGAAATACACTATAGAAAATGTTAACCAATCTGCTTCAAGGATACACGTATTTTTAAATTGAAGAGAAATGGCGCGAAATTGCCTTGGTGGTTAACGTCAGATTTGATTGGTTTACAAAACACTGAATATGCAATTAGCAAAGCCATGTAAGTACACCTGCGCCGAAAAATAGCAGTTGTCTTTCATCGGACCACGTATACTGAGAAGTGTTACTGATGCGCGAAGCATGAACACACAATAATACATGTAACAAATGATTATATCGTGATCATGTAAACAAAGAATGAACAATGAATTATTTCAATATTTACCAATCTGTTCACCTTTTGAGATAAGTCATTCTGAGTTTTTATACACAGAAGTTATTTTATTAATGAATTATGCTACTTTTGTTGAAATGCCAGTATATTATCGTTAAATCCACACATCGATAAACTAATATGTCCTGTTCGTTGACAAATCCTTATATATCTCAAAGAACGACATGTTATCATTTTGATGAACTTCGTTTCCAGCTAAGTATAAATAAATTTGTGGACATGAGAAATGTCAATGTTGTTGCGTAGTGGTTGGTACTTCGCTACATTGATTTATCAACAATTGCTAAATGATACTTTGATATATTAATCACAAACGTTTTTTATCAAACGTTTTAGAGCTCTCGAAGATAGACCTACGCACCACATGACTTGATCGACTGTCTGCATCAGCAGCATTCAAGTAGATTAATTTATTGGTGACCCAAATGGGGTGCATACCCACGAACTACATGACGACAGCGCCTAGCACTGAAATGTCTTTGACCATGTACTCTGCGCCACCGAGACATCCCATAAAATGTGCTCAAATGTCGCTTACATAGTTGTCACTTGAGAAATAGGGAGCTTTACTACAACATGTTTGATACTTTTATACCGCTTATATATCTGACGCGCCATATGGCTTAAGACATTAGTGAACCCTAGGTAGTATGTTCTAATTTCTTACTAGATGATCATAGCTTTAGGTAGTGAGATATGATTTCCATTATATAAAGAAGCCCGATTATTCTTCGGTAATCATGCCTGACTGATTGCCACATTGATCAGACTATAACATCATTCATATTGGATGAGTCTAGTACTCGTTCATTGTAACAGAAGAGGTACCAGCAAAATGTAGTTAAAGCATTATTATTTAAGACAACATATGCGTTTTCTGCATCTAGTAATTAGATTATCCCTTCACAAATTCATGCATTTTCGAAAATAGATATGTTTGTAAATATTGTGATGCTACCATTCTTCCAGTGTATCGTTTAAGCCGAATGGTTTATCTGTCGATGTTGTTTTGTGTTTCAGGTGGTTATGTTACAACTTGATGTAAAGCTTTTATATCACGAGTTCGCTGAACTATTGTCGCTTTGTTATTTTGAGAATATTTCCAAATTATCGCCATGCAGTATGTTTGTATAACTGGTTTCCCAGTAAATTAAAAAATTACACTCGCGACCAAATTTAGATCAAGATAACAGACTGGCATCTCAAAAAAATCAGCATAACTATTTTAACCTATATTTTAGAATATATTCTTCAATTACATACCTTCTTAATGATTCATCATTGAGATGTACAGGTCGTTTCAAATTGAACTAAAGCATTGTTTGTTTTTCGTTAACATGGGCATGGGAAATATTCCATTTGTTAACATCTAAAGCTGTGTCTTTATACTTCTTAGTCTATATATTCCGTGGACAGACGACTACTAATTTTTGTTAACGTCGTTTACTTGTTAACAATTGTTGATGAAACTGACCACTAATTAGCTTTGAACAAAGTAGGTATTAAGTGCGAGTGTATAGTATGGAGCAAACATTTAAAATGTTTACGTAACAAAACGGTGTGTTAATAAGGTGGTCTGTAAAGAAGAGTATTTCTATTTGTGTCTTAGACCTATGTTAAATTTCCCTTTCTCCATGTGCAATTCTTTCACTTGATATAGTGTTCATGTTATTTTCACCCCCTTTCGGCATATTGTTGCCAGTTGTCTTGACTTGTCCTGTGATGTATTTCATCCATTAAGTTACCCTCTGTTTGTCCTCATTAGTTCTCCTTAATTGTCTATTATGGTCGACCAAGCCATTCCCTGAGCCACTGTTCCCTTGCACGTTTGCATTTGCACCTCCTCAAGTGCCTCATGTTTTATGGAATGTTGTTTCCCCAGGGGTCTTTGTGGTAAGGCGTTGTCTTATGTATGTGGCGTTCCCTGTAGTAACTTATTTCTTACTTTCACACTTAATTACTGTGTGTGGTGTCTATACTATTCTCATTCCAAAACGAATGTATTCAAAGCAGTCGAGAACGTTTTCAAATGGTTTAACAAAATACAGAGACGATAAAATAGTTTTAATGCTTTAATGCAGAGAAGCATTGTGTTTCCATACACAAACAAATAATAATCGCAAGCAATAAGTGTAAAACAAGTATACAAATAAGAAGCTAGATCTCGTCGGTAAACGATTCTTTTGTCTTTCCGTCGGGATAGTGAGATGTCCTATTACATTGGCAAATCATGGTAGGAGTTATTGCGTGTTTATTCGTAAATCGTCGCAAGATTTGAATCATCTAATAGGCTGTAAAAAATAAAGAAAACACGAGTGTTGCATTATCTGACAAAGTATATGACCTTGTTCAAAGTTAAGGACATGTATTTATGAAACTACCAAGTACTTAAATGACATTCAATAGCTACTTTCGCACCTACGTGGCAAATTCTGCCAAGTCATTCCAAGGTCAAAATTACATATCCGTTAAGATAGCTATGTAAGTTTATTGAGCTTATTAAGTTATTATTAATGCTCTGCGTAACAATTAATGCTCCCAAACTCACGTGTTTCCAATTACTTGAGATTAGTTTATGATATGTGATATATTTGTTTAAAGGTATAAATCGTCTTTGTTGTAAGTTGAATACTTCGTCTGAATTATGACAATTCCAAAAAAACTTACATTTTTTTAGGGAACCGCCACGACCAGAAGCGCCTCCGAATCCTCCGCCGAAACCCCCACCGAAGCCACCACCAAAGCCACCGCCAAATCCTCTACCACCACCGCCTCCGATAGCTCCACCTCCCATGCTACCACCACCGATAGCACCGCCTCCAATGCTTCCACCGGCTATGGCTCCACCCCCAAAACCACCGCCAAATCCACCACCGAAGCCACCTCCTGCAAATACGAGGGTAGATTTTACTTTTATATTAAGAGTATTTACTCATCCACCACCTCCGCACCTTCATTAATATATATCAAGTGTTTGATACGTGCATTTCTGTATTTCTTAGTAAACGTTACATTTAAGCAAAGAGGACTTGCATTTTGTCTAGTGCTGAGTTTCTAATTTTTCTCGTAAAGAATTCTTTAATTTTTGCTTTTGTCAATGTTTTACTCAGGTCATACTTACCAAAGCCGCCACCAGTTCCTGATCTTGTAGCGAATCTGACAGCTCGATATGCGGAACCAACTCCTGCACCACCTGTATGAAATAGCATTGATTACATGTAGAATACTTTGTTTAAACATAAGAATACCCTTAATTGTATACAAAATAATAACATACATGATGTATTAATTTGATATACAAAAAAATGGAGAGAAAGAAATTTACGGAATTTATTACTTATTGACTTTATGCGACAAGTATGAATATAACTTCGGGACATCTTCTTCGGCATCAGCCTACCATTCTTAAGGTCATTTCTAATCAATTAAGTCAAGTTGTTAACATATGTTTTTAAATGGTATCTTTTATATGGATGTGATAGAAAACACCATAAAATTGCAAAAACTTATGTAATGTACAAAATACTTTGCCCTTTGAAACGACAATAAACTCATTATAGAGTATACTTTGCATTAATTGTAGTAATTTGCTAAGTATGGTACATTTTTGCTTAAAATGAGTTTGATCTATACTTAGGCCTTTGAAAAGGCAGCAGTGGGGGTAAGTTGGTTTTTACCAAGAAATAAAATAAGTATTTTTATTGTAAAACTCCATTGTAATGGCCAACTAAATGCCGTCAATCCGACAATATTTAAAATCCGAAGAAATTCAAGAAGTTATCATGTGATGCATACCAGAACCGCCACCAAACCCGCCTCCATAGCCACCACCTGTGCCACTACCAGAACCACTTCCGCCGGCGTTAATGATGATGGTTTTACCGCTACCAGATCCTCCACCAAATCCACCTCCGAGACCACCACCATAACCACCGCCACCACCCATACCACCACCGGCAATGCCACCGACTCCACCCATTCCACCGTAACCACCACCAGCGCCACCACCAAAACCTCCTCCGTAACCACCTCCTGACCCAGACGAGCCACGTGAGGTAGTTCGGATGATAATGGTTTTACCGCTACCGGCACCGCCGCCGTATCCTCCACCCAAACCGCCACCCATTCCACCGCCGATACCTCCTCCAACTCCTCCACCGAGACCACCACCGATACCTCCTCCAAGTCCTCCACCGAGTCCTCCACCGAGTCCTCCACCCATTCCACCACCGATACCTCCTCCAACTCCGCCACCGATTCCTCCACCGATACCACCACCGATACCTCCTCCAATTCCTCCGCCGAGTCCTCCACCGTATCCACCACCAAGACCTCCGCCAATACCGCCGCCTAGTCCTCCACCGTATCCACCGCCGATACCTCCGCCAATTCCGCCGCCGAGTCCTTTGCCTCCACCACCACCGTCTGTTATAAATATAAAGCCAAACACTGGAACACATTTCTATTTAGTCACCCTATGTATGTGATGTCAAGGAATATCTCTTTAAATCAAAACAGTTTCTAGTTGATCTTTATCATTTTATAACATTTGCATAATTGCGCTTTGTATATTACTATCAACTTTCTCGATATGATTCAAAAGACTTGTGTGTCAAGATTGAACATTCAGGTTCGTTAGAATATTACAATTAACATCAGTAAGTATTAATTTTCTTCTTTCAGTTTCATTTTTGTAACAATTTACATGGACCCAACTGATTGTATTAAACATAATTAAAACCGAAGATCAAAGCTGAATGTGAACAAGGCATCAAACACATTTTTCATTGCTAAATAATCTTTCTTCTTTCAAGATGACAAAAAGAAGAACTCGATAAAACAACACTTACATTTGCCAAAAGCAGTCGCTGCTTCAACGAACAGCGCTAGAAGTATAACGGACATCATTGTACGTGTGATTGTCTGAAAAAGAAACATAAACTTATCTTTACACAAGAAATATCTTTAAAAAAGATAATCGGCGTAGATAGTTTCGGTTTGTTAAATGAAATAATGCTTTCGCTACATGCTGAAAAATAAATCCTTACAAAAAATTAACTCGGGTCTATCTTCTCAGGGTCATTTTATATATGCTGTTTTTCGTAAATTCGTGCCCCTAAGCAGAAAAGTCATTGCAAGTTCATTCACTACACAGTTTACATTGTACTTACCTATTTTCCATTTAGACTAAACAAAAATTAATTTAAACCATAACAAAGTCTGAAGCAACATGTGTTTATGTTTTGCAATGAGACATGTGCTTAAAAACAGACGGTTAGTGATCTGGATCGTTTTGAAGCTTTCTTATTAGATTCGTGCCCCTGGGAAATCTGCCTTGTTCTGGTTTGTAAAAATATTGATGACGTAAAAAGTTGATGCAATATCCAACTTATAATGTTCGCATATCTTACGAAAATCCCGTTTGGTGCCTCTTGGGTGAAACTAAATTTGGTCAGATTTTAAAAGTCCGCTTCGAGGACAGCATTTGGTTGGTCCAAAATGTAGTTCAAAATCAATGTTATACAGCTACGCATAGGGAAGCCTTGTTATTTGAATGTCGCACTCCGTTTGTCGCTATTTTTCATTTCTTCGTAGACACAAGTTTAATTTAGTATATATTATCATTAATTAATAACATTATTTTATTATTAGCTGAATGAGCATCGATAGAATATCATCTATGCATTTCTCTTATCTTTCTTTCAGCGTATTTCTTTAATCATACAACTTATTGAATCCCAATAACAGTCGAAATTAAATTTCACAATATTATACGTATGGCAGTAGATAAGCAATAATCTGTTATCCTTTTTTCACATATGTTCACTCAGGCAATTAACCATCCAATTAACTAAGCGTCTATTCGTAATTACAATAAAAATAATTCCTATGAAAATATAATTTCAAAATAAAATGACGACAATACTATAAGGGTATAAACGTGTAGATCTATTGATTATAGTTGATGTCACTGACTGAAGCTTTATCGTTTTTATAAAAATTGGAAAACTATCAAAACATAAATACAGTAAGATCAGTAGATAAATATTGTAAACGAATCTCAGTGTCGGCAACCCATAAATGCATCCAGTCATTGATAAAGGTGAGGTCTCATACATTCGTATTTTTTGTTTCTATTATAAGTCAAAGTTAAAACGTTTACATATTGACATTACTTTCATGAATTGACTTAATCAAAATAGATGGCATTATGAAAAAGGGGTAGAACGCCTGAATCTTGACCTGAAAGCCGCGAGTTCGAATTCCGCCCCAAAGCTAAGTTAAACTATGAACTGCACAATCTCTACATTAGGTGCGAGTACAGGGCCTAATTCATAAACATTATCAGTCTACATCGCAGAATAATAATGTTAAAAATAATTTTGATCCTATTTTGTTATAACAATATAAATTTTAATGACAATTGGCAACGGCGTACACGGTAAAACAGCAATTATTCAGTATTTCATTTGTTTAGATAAAGTGAAAACAAAATGATGATAAAATATAAGTTTGGCAAATTTAAGTGGTTGTGAATATTAGCCAAGAAGCACTTATCTTATGTGATTCGTAGAAGTATTATTAACTTGTCTCACAATCGAAGTAAAAAAATAAAATTAAAACTGAACAAGACTTAACAAAATTTGCTTATCGATCCTACGCCAAACACTACATTCTTCAGCGAAATGTGAAACTTTTGACGAGAACCTACCGTGATCCAGAACTTAACTAAATCATTTTAATAGAATAATAAATACACTTACCTGTTGTGTATAGACAAATTGGCAATTGCGAAATTGACTTTGTCCAGCGTCCCTTTTATACTGTCCCAGTGTGCATCATCTTCTCGCAGTAATAAATTTATCGAACTTGTACCTTTGACAGATTTTATTACTTCATAAGAAATACCACATCCCACAGAGGACTAAGGGCAAGTTCGTGTAGTTGAAATTTCACGTTTATTGTTCCAATTTCCTGTTTGAAAATACATATTTATCTAACCTTTTTAATGTAATATGTAACCTCATAGTTGTACTCTATGTGAAGTGAAACCGACTGTTCGTGTTAACATCGATTCAACAAAACCGTTCATGATGTTAAAGTTGTGAAGGAAAGTGATATAACATTTCAAAAAATAAATTCTACGAAATGAATTAATGTGCGTAGGAATAAAACTTTTTTTTACATTTCTTTTCAGTTAGCCTGTGGTGTGTAAGACATTATTTTTATTTGCACATTGTTTGAACAATAATTATATACGTGATATGACAACCGACTGTGGTTTCCTAGAAGCTGAGTCATG
Organism: Mactromeris polynyma; assembly: GCA_032209605.1. Lineage (NCBI taxonomy): Eukaryota > Metazoa > Mollusca > Bivalvia > Venerida > Mactridae > Mactromeris > Mactromeris polynyma. The sequence goes on from JASFXZ010000023.1 coordinate 11,120,185, forward strand.
TGAAGGTGTTAAAAGTCTTCATGTTATGCTTGTTTGTTGCTGTTTGCAATGCATTCCATTCATAGACACCACTTATGTTCCGTGGTTAACCAAACACCAATCACAAGCAATCGACCATCTCCTTGAATAACATTAGTTACATTATAGTAGTGTATGCAGAAATGGAAACACTAACTGTAAAACAAACATAAGTTTGATTGCAATATGAATTATCATTTTGTCTCGTTAATCATAAAGCGCGGTCAACATGCTTCGTCAGAGATTGCAATCATAGATTTTTTACCAAGGGTTATGTTGTTTTAATTAGTGTCTTTGTATCTTAACATTGTAGCAGGTAAAGGTTACTTCTTTAACTATTGAAAGGTATCTGACTCAGTTTGATGACAAAACTGATGGTTAAGATGCATACATTATATAGACATAGGGAGTGGTTTTATCACACTAGCTTGTCAATTTGTATTGCAGTTTTAAAAGTGTATCTGACTCATCTGAACATGAAGTGCTTGTTAATGCATACTTATTGATGTTTTAACTATAAGGAATATATTTTTCATGTTTGATTAGGTAAACAAATTATCAAAAAATGAGCATAATATTACTAAAAAACATTGTACATGTAGTTCTTAAATATTTAAATTCTAGTACTAGTAATATTGTTTTGGCTTTAAGGTTTTATCACAATAAGACCATTTCTCCATTAAAGATTTCCAGTCTATCGCAGTTGTGTCCGATTTCAAGTAAACACTCCATAATTTATACACCAAGGTTCAACCTAACTGACAGAAAAATAATTTAAATTGCTGATCTAAATGCACTTTGAATAAGTTATTAAACGTAAGAAAGAAAAGCACAGTGGAAGCAAATTTCACAAAATAGGGCCTTCCAATACATACCTCAGAAACACTAGATAAAACAATTTTAAACGAATAGGGGATATAAAATAAAACAAAAAGGCTTTGAAGAACATCGATGCGTCTGACTTCACGAACATCATTAATATTATTATTACACAATAATTAACGGTAAGGACATTTTAGCAACACTGCAGGTCCCCGGTTATTGTATATATCTTTGTGTTTAACGAGTTTAGTGTAAATTTACACGAACATGAGGTCAGGTCGCTGTTGTGTAGTGGTTAGCATAACGGACCGGCAATCCGTAGACCTGGGTTGGATTCCCGGTAGCGCCATTGACCGATTTTTCGTGTTTCTAAAACATGACTTTATTTTTTTTAACATACGCGGTAATACTGTAAAATGTCGTTCACTAAATCATAGTTACAGTCAAACCTCACATAAAGACCACCTCAATAATAAGCCCACTTCGATATTAATACCACAATTTGCAAGTTTATTATCATTGTTTTGCTCTTTATTCAACCTTAACATTGAGACCGCCTCAATATTAAGACCAGTTATACGGTCCCAAAGGTAGTCTTATTATAGAGGTTGTACTGTTAATACAAATTATACGCTACATTTCATTTATCTGTGTAAAGATATCTGATCGCGCGGCCGCAAGATGAATTTGGTACTATGCCTTTAAAACAAAGAACGGAAAAGTATAAATCATTCAAAACATGTTAAACATTTTGACATAGGTTTTTATCGGCGATCTGCATTTGTTAAGTGAGTAAACATACAATTTTGCCATTTCTCATGTAATAAATTATTGTCACAGTGCTTTTTTGATGATTTTTAACATCCTTATGTAAGATCAAAATGTAATGCGTTGTATGATTATTTAATGTCCAGGAAGATATAAATCTTTCTATTGTTTTTTTATAATGATTAACATTGTTTATTAGATGGTTTAAAACATGTGTTTCTTTAGTTAAACTTGCATTAATGCTTATGATGACATCAAAGCGAACTGAAAGTTATATTAAGGTTAAGAAAATAAGAACTGCTATAAACGCTTATGATGATAAAACTGAATCATTGTTGTAATATTGTGTCTTTCATGTACTTTTAAGTATGCATATAGTCCAAAAAACTTCCGTAATTAATAACTTTTCGATAAGTAACGATTTTCAAGTATACATCATTGGTCAGTTTAGTTCAGTTGTAAATATGAAAATGCATTAATTTGTGTGTGTTTTAAATGAATGTTAAATGTCCCTTTCCCATATTCTTTCACTTTATATAGTTTCCTTGTTATTTTTTCTCACTTTCGGCCTATTGTTACCTGCTTCTTTGAATTGTCCAGTGATGTAATATATTCATTTAACCCCCCATTGTTTGTCCTCTTTGATTCTACTAGTTATCCCTTATGGTCAGTCAGGCCATTGCCATTGCGCCTCCTCAAATGCCTTATGTTTTATGGATTGTTATTTTCCCGGAGGTCTGTGTGCAGAGGCACTGTCTTATTCATGTTGTGTTCCCTGTAGAGCAAGTCTCTTACACTAAAAAAAATGTGACAGATGTTGATTCGTACTCATTGGTATTCCGAACTGTTTATAAGATTTATTATGCAATCTGATTGACGTTAAAATGATTATTTGTTTTCAAATTGGAACCAAATTTGTATTATGAATTTTCATAACGCAGATTGCACCAGAAATTAAGACAAGCTATTTGATTGTTTTTTGAAACTTTTTGTACTTTAAGAACCCCCAGCTTCCAAACCAAGTGTGCCCCTTTCAATAAAAGTGGTTTTCATTATGATTTTTAGTCAGTCCGAGTTAAGTCCGTCAGTTCGTATGTTGGGGAGTTAAGGGAAGTTCAGAATAGTTAGTTGTAGCGGTTGATGATTTAGCATGTGAAGCTTTCGATTTTAACATAACGGGAAATTTAAATAATGAGTTTAAATTTGAGCACCTAATTAATGTATTTATGTAGCAATTGTGAAGATGATACTTTTATTGAACGATTGCATGAGTTGTTTTTTGTAATTGTCAACGAAATAAACTGGGTAGTGCTATTAGGTTAGTTAATATCCTGTTCAGCTGACAATGTTGCACACCTATGTTTTGACCAACTAATGACAGAGCTACCGCAACCGCATACATGACACATACGCAGAACAAGATTTAGTTACCTATTACAAATACAGTGTAATGAATCACATGAAATAAAGGAATACGTGAATCCACGTGACATCATCAACGAAACGATCACAATAATTTCTCGAGATTTCGTTTGTGCGTTGTTTTACACAACATGTAATCTTTCATCAAATAAAAGAAAAAGCTAGTGGAAACTACAATCAATGTAATTTATCGTGATGTAAATTACATTGGCCGGTCACATGTTAATCGTAGTGAAATGTAAATACGCGAACATACTTTCGCATGAATTATCAAAACTGTTCTAATAAAATATGAAAATATATGATGGAATTGGTAAATTCCCTATCATATGGGAAACTTATCTAATAGAATTACCAAAAATGAGTATGAATATTATTTTTGTTATTTATGTGGTGCAAGTGAAATGAATCATGGATAATGAAATGTTCACTAAAGCAGTATGTTAAAACAATTTCATTATGAAAATCGTTTGCCTAACATATCATTTTAGTCTAGTTTGAACATCGATTTTGTAATAAGTTTAATTGCTCTTGGTGATTACTACAAGTTTGACTAACCAGTTTATGCGCCAAATTCAGGGAATGTGAAGGTAATGATGCCTCGCCGCTCAACACAGGCTCAAACTCACGACCTTGTGATAAAGTGCACTACCCTATCGATCACGTTTTTCAATTGGATTGAATCCATATTCCCTTTTTCAGTTATAAATTATATTTTTCTTGATATAAATCTTCAACAATTTGAGAAGCTGTCCAACTACCTCACATAAATCAATGGTGGATTATAAATGAACGTAGCCATATATCAACGGACATGACCTGCCCGGCCCGGGAATCGGACTCGGACTTATCTAGCGCTCTACCAACTGAGCTTACCAAGCGGGATCCTGCGATCAAGTACGTCTCCCTTCACCGCCTCCCTACCATTGTATCTAGTTTCCATTATATACTGGTGTGTATTTTAAATAATAACAGCCAATCCTCGATAAGAATGCCGCCTTTGATTTCAATGACAGACGATTTTAGCTGGGAGGAGGTTTGATTATCGAAATTAAACGTGGTATTATAGTATTATAGCGATTAAGTGTGAGGTTAACTAGCTGTTAAATTGATTTAAACCCCAAATATTTTTACTGACGGTTCCAAGGCTGTAAATCGTTGTATGATTATTTTTTCTTTTTATTGTTGGATGTATGCTTAATTCCCCTTTTCCCCCCGACTGTCTTGGTTTGTAACGTGGTGTATTCGATCCATTTAATCCCGTACTGTTCGTCCTCATTAATTTTCCTTTGTTGTCACTAATGGTCGGCCATTCCTTGCACCCCTGTTCCCTTGCGTATTTATCCGTGCACCTCCTCAAATGCCTGATGTTTTATTGAATGTTGTTTTCCCGGAGGTCGGTGTGGAGAGACATTGTCTTATGTATGCGGCATTTCCTCTAGCAACTTATTCTCTCTTTTATAAATAAGGCGGTCTTCATTCAAGGTTGTCTGTGTGGGTTATTTCTGTCGTCGGAACCTATCCAAAAATCATTGTTCATGCAATTTCTGCTGATTTGGTTGCGTACGAAAGGTTATTATGACAATTTAATAAGTTATTTAAGTCAAGTCATATTTATTGTATTAATATTTCATATGTATATTTTGGTTAATTTTGTAGGTTTATCAGTAAAATAACATGTCTTTAACAAGTCATTGTAGATCTAAAAAACGATAAGGTGACATTTAAACTAATTTTGTTTCCCGCAAAGTACAAATAGATGTTGTTGCGTAGTGGTTTGTACATCGCTGCAGTACTTTAGCACGAATTTCTGACACATTTTATTTTTTGTTGTAATATTTTAAGTACTTAAATGTCATGCAAACAGGCGAACCACATATAGGATAGTCTGGAATACTAGGTTTCAAGAACATGTAAGAAATTTATTAGTGAACCAGATGGGGTTCGAACCAATAACTCATACGACGAAAGCGCCTAGCATTGAAATAACTTTGCACAAACCAAAAACACCACTACTCGCCATCAAAACTTGTTAAACTGATTCTAATAGTGTCGTTATCAATTCAGTTCTTTGGAGCTTTACTGCAACATCTTTGATAATCTTATACTGCTTACATATCTGACGCGCCACAATGCATAGGACATTAGGGAACCCTCGGTGGTGTGTACTAATTTATAACTAGGTGTTATTAAGTTAAGGTGGTGAGATACAAGTCCCATTACGTGAAGAAACCCGATGATCCTTTGGTATTCATGCCTGACTGATTGTCACATTGCTCAGCCGACTACATCTTAAATATTGGATGAGTCTACTACTCGTTCATTGCAACAGAAGAGGTACCAACAAAATGCAGTTGAACTTTATAAATTCAGACAACATATGCGTCTCATGCATCTTGTAATCATATTTTATAATTACGCATTTTCGATGATATGTTTCTATACATTTTGATGCTACCATTCTTCTAGTGTATCATTTACGCCGAATGATTTATCTGTCTATGTTCGCTTGTGTTTCAGGTGGTCATATTACAATTTGGTGTAAAGATAGGTTTTATATTACGAATATTCTGTTAGCTGAACCTTTTTTGGTGTTGTTTTGTTTTTGTTTAACTGAGAGTATTTCTGAAATATCACCAAGTGTTTGTTACTTAAATTATATCACAACTGGTTTCCCAAAAGACAATGGCAATGAATTTGCACAAATCAAACACGTAATTCAACTTAAGAACATCTACAGAGACAACTTCTCCAAAATAACCGTTTCTTGAGCAACAAACATGTCTTCAAGTATATCATCAAAGTCCCCGTAGAAAATGTTTACGTCCAGTTTAACCTCCCTTAAGCATCGACCAAAAGTTGCATCTCTTCAAAGGTTGTGCTACGGATAATGTAGCACTAGATATATCGTTCGACTTCACAAAATTGTCTCAATTGTCTGGCAAGCAAATATTTTGTTTGCATAAGTCATTATAATTAATTAAAAAATGACTTTAGAGCAATCTCAAATGTAGACGTTGTGTGTGAGCGGAGCCTTGCAACTCATAGTGAAAATGTACGCATCCGACCATTTAGTCCCACAGAAAAGTAACAGTGGTCAATTAGATTAGTGAATATATTTCGTTTAACGTTGGTTTCAAAAAGTGTATCAATTAAGGGCACAGCTTCTGATTGTATCCAAATATCACCAACAGTTTAAAAAATCCTCAGTAATAAGACCACTGTTGTCTTTGAACAAAGTAGGTCTTTATTGTAAGGTGGTTTGTTATCTGGCTAAAATATGGAGCAAAGACGTGTTTGTAAAACTACGGTTTGTTAATAAGGTGGTGTCTTTCTGTTGAGGTGATTTGCAAATGAGATTTAACTGCATATTGTGCCTATACAGTTCTAAAATAATCCAAATGAATGTAATGTCGAATAATAATAAGCATTCAGGAACATTAAATGTTGTTCAACAAAATACAGAGACGATACATAGTTTTAATGCTTTAATGCAGAGAAGCATTGTGTTCCATACACAAACAAAAAATAATAACAAGCACTGAATGTAAAACAAGCGTATACAAAGTATAGAAATAAGAAGTTGGCTCTCGTCGATAAACGGTCCTTTTGTCTCTCCGTCGAGATAGTGAGACGCTCTGTTACATTGGCAAATCATGGTATGAGTCATTTCGTGTTTATTCGTAAATCGTCGTAAGATTTAAATCATCTAATAGGCTGTAAAAATAAAGAAACACTGATTAGGTGCATTAATTTATAAACAGTATGACCTTTTCCAAATTTTAGGTTCTGTTCATTCGAAACTACGAGTACTTTAACAAATCAAAGTTGAATCGTTAAGTTGGTAATTCTAAATAATTGAATGTCTATTATTACATGATTTTACCATTGACATCATGTAACAACTTTCACACCTTCGTAATAAATAACACAGTCAATGTTTTCCAAGCTCATCGTTACCTCTTTGTTAATATATTATTATTATTATAATTAATTTCAATGTGCGTCTAAAGTAATCATTAAAGTTCTGAGTAACAATAAAAGTTTCCATGGTAACAGTCATGTGTTTCCTGCTATTTGAGGTTAGTTAATGATATGTGACAAACTATTATGGGTATCAATATTAATCGTATGTCGTAGTTTGAATACCTTGTATTTATGCATCGATGTTAATAGTTAATGATAATAACTAATAATATTTCATATTATAATAATGTTATGATTTGAATACTTTGTCTGACATATGACCATGCAAAATAAACTTACCCTTTTTTACGGAACCACCACCACCAGAAGCGCCTCCGTGTCCTCCGCCAAAACTCCTAACAAATCCACCACCAAATCCTCTACCTCCTCCGCTAGCTCCACCTACACCGGCTATGGCACCACCTGCTAATACAAAGTTAGATGTAGTTTTATAAATATAAAATATGTACTCATTCTCCACCTCCGTACCTTCGTTAATAAATACATATCAAGTGTTAGATAAGTCTTTTGACTGATGTTGAGTTTCTTATTTTCTGGTTATTTTTTGTCTTCATATTCTATGTTTCTGAAGACTTAAAGAACTTAGTCAATGTTTCACTCAGGTAACACTCACCGAAGGCGCCACCCGTTCCAGATCTTATTGCGAAATTGACAGCTCGATATGCGGAACTAGCTCCTGCACCACCTGTATGAAAAAGGATTGATTACATGTAGAACAATTAATTTAAACATAAGTATACCTTTAATAGTACACGTTATATGCACATACATCCTATTTTAATGTTGGTATACAGAAAGTCTTACATAATTTATTTCCTCTTCACTTTATACGGAATGAAATGATCGACAAGTAAAAAAAACTCCCGGGCATTCCTAGTGGCATATACTACGGCGTTAGCCTACCATTCTTTAAGTCATTACTAATGATATTTAGTCACTCTGCTAAGTAAACCTTATTATTTGAAATAACTTAAATAATTACAATATATCTCTATAATATCAATTAATTCAAGCTGTCAACTGATCGTGTGCAATAGCAATTTTTATAAGAATGTGATAGAATACGCCCTAGCATTACGCAAACTTATGTACACAATACATTGCTCTTACAGTGAACGCACCATAGTGAATAAGTTGTAGTAATTTACTACCTATGACACATGTATTTGTTTCAAATACATGAACATTGAATACATGCCCGTGGCCTTTGAAAACGCAGCAGTTGGGAAAGGTGGATTTTACCAGGAAAGAATAAATCAGTAATACATTATTTTAAAAGTCAATGTAATGCAGTCATTCCAAAACATTTAACCAGATGAGTAATTAAGAAATTATCGTATGGTAAAGACATTGCTCCAGAAAACGAAAGTCACGTTTTTTGCCCATTGGTAATTGATAGCGTCTTTTAAGGTATCCAACTCATACGAGGTTAGCTCAATGTAAAGAACCTTAATTTATTCAGTAACATTGTATTAACTTTGAAATAATGTATAAAAGTATAGATAATTCATTTGCATTCTTTACACAAACATCCGACCTGCACACAAGCTGATCATATTTTGCTTTCCTAGTACAATCCAACGTATCCTATTGTTGCGCGTTCAGACCTTAAGCACAGTTTGAGTCATTTAATTACCACTACCGCCAATTCCTCCGCCGATTCCACCGTATCCACCACCAGGTCTTCCACCAACACCTCCTCCGTAACCACCTCCAGACCCAGACGAGCCACGTGAGGTACTTTGAATGATAATTGTTTTACCGCCACCGGCACCGCTTCTGTATCCTCTACCCACACCGCCACCTAGTCCACCACCGAGTCCTCCACCGAGACCACCACCAATACCTCCCCCAACTCCTCCGCCTTGTCCTCCACCGAGACCACCACCAATACCTCCCCCAACTCCTCCGCCGAGTCCTCCACCAATACCTCCGCCCATACCTCCACCGAGTCCTCCACCGTATCCTCCACCAATACCTCCGCCCATACCTCCACCGAGTCCTCCACCAATACCTCCGCCCATACCTCCACCGAGTCCTCCACCGAGTCCTCCACCGAGTCCTCCACCGAGTCCTCCACCATATCCACCACCAATACCTCCACCGAGTCCTCCACCGTATCCACCACCCATACCCCCGCCAATACCTCCACCGAGTCCTCCACCGTATCCACCACCAATACCTCCTCCAATACCGCCGCCGAGTCCTCCACCTTGTCCACCTCCTCCAGCTCCTCCGCCAAGTCCTCCGCCGTATCCACCACCGGTACCTCCGCCCATTACGCCGCCCCCACCACCGTCTACAATAAATATAAAGCAACAAACACTAAACACTTCTAATTAGTCAACCTATGGATATGGAGTCAAGGAATGTCTGTTTCCATCCAGGCGAATATTTAAACATTTGCATTTGAAACATGGTGAAAGGATCCGTTTGTGTTGCAACAAAGTTGGATGCGTTTTGTCGCTTTGATTGACAAATATGGCGAGCATAACCACTTAGACAAGCATTCTAGTGTATGAACAATAATATGCGTTTTATGATTTACTTAAACTTTCTCAATATGATTCAATAGAATATACATAAACTGCTAAACTACGATAAATGTCAGTTAGTACTAATTCTGATTGAAGCTCATTAAGTTACCGACAACGAATCATGCAGGCGATAGATATTGCAAGTGTTCATTTTTTTCCCATTTGATCATCACCGTCCAAGGCATATACAATGCTCATCTCATGATTTTTAATGTTCATGAACTTTCATATTTATTCAATAAAATGGACCCATCTTTACTTTTAACTCGAACGGAAGTTCGTAGGAAGACCGAAAATGAATGTTAACAAGACAACAAACGCATGTTTTATTGCAAAACAATTTTCCATCTTTCTATCATAAAAAGGGTAACTCGATTAAACAACACTTACATTTGCCGACAGCATTCGCTGCTTCGAAGAACAGTGCTAGAAGTATAACCGACCTCATTGTACGAACGATTGTCTGAAAAAGAAATATTAATTCATCTTTAAACTAGAACTAGAAGTATGGGTTTAGATTTAGTTAGATTTAGAAAGTATTTAATAAGTCGACGTAATATTTATAAATTGAAACTCAGCTAATCACATTTTGCTTAACCGATCCGAAAATCACTTCCCGTACCGAGATGACTTTTGCCGAGTGCGTATCGTGATCACGGAATGAAACTTAACTAAGCCATTTTAACATAATTAAATAAAAAACACTCACCTGTTGTGTATAGGTAAATTGACAATTGTGAAATTAACTTGGTCCAGCGTCCTTTTATACTGTCCAAGCGTGCATCATTCTCTTGTGGTTATAAATGTATCGAACTTGTACCTTAGACAGATTTAATTACTAAGCAAGAAAAAAAGTCACATTCCTCAGGGGCCAAGTTCGTGTAGATTGAAATTTCACTTTCTTTGTGGTTTATATTTCACGTTTATTGTTTCAATTTCCTGTAAGAAAATATAAATTTATCTAACCTTTTAACTGTTACATGTAACCTCGTAGTTGTTTTCCATTTGAGGTGAAACTGAACGTTCGTGCTTACATCGATTCAGCAAAACCGGGGCTCCTAACCAAACACAAACCACGAGCAATCGACATTCTTCTCGCCCATAAAATGTAACCACAAACGAACATAAATTTGATAGCAATATAAAGTTATCATATTTTGTCTCCTAAATTATTAAGCACGATCAACATGCTTCGTCAAACATATATTGCAGTCATACCTTTCATATATTTATCTAAGATTATGCAATTTAAATTGGCGTCTCTTAATATTTTAGACAGGTTAATGTAACTTCTTTACCTATTGAAAGGTATCTGACTCAGTTTGCATAACAAGTCAGACATGTCCAGTCTGTAGCGGTCGTGTCCAGTTTCAAGAAAACACTATTTCTTTAATTGCTATGTCTAACCTAATTAACAGAAAAATGATATAAATTGCTTATATAAATGCGCTAAAGAGCTAGTGTTTGTTAATTTAAAGTACATTAATGCTCATGATGACACAGAACCGTTGTCAATTTGATCAGAAAAGTTCTTAATAGTTTGTAACATAGAGGCTCTCATGAACCATTAATAACCTATGTATTAATTAACTTTCCTAATTAATTGTTTCATTAGTAACGATTTTGATGCATTAATTATTAGCCATTATGGTACAGTTTTAAAATTAATACAGATATCCACTGGAATGTTGTGTAGAGTAAAAGCTGCATTTAACCGATTTAATTTCGCATGTACAAACTGGCAGTAAATCATGTCTCTAACATTTAATGTTCTATGTCACAGGTGCTGTCTCTGTTTGATATTAACTAATAACTTTTCAGCGATTGTAGAAACCACTATTGTAATATGAACTTTCAAAATTTCAAATGCAGATTGCAACAGCAAAATATAAGTTATTTTATTGGTTGAGAGACTTTGTGGAATGGAACTTCATTGTGTATTTTCCGACATACCAAGCAATCAAACAATCGGGCATTATCAATAAAAGTGTTTTCATAACGATTTTAGTTTTTAAGTCCGCCAGTCCATAAGTTAGGAATTTAATAATAATATTTGGATTTTGATTAAGTATGTGAAGCTTTCGATTTTCGATATAATAACACAATTGTAACCACAAATTAGATATGACTACTTTATCGTACTTAAGTGGTAATTGTAGATATTGTGTAATTATTAAATCTATACGATCACTGTCGATGTTGATTGTGATTCAAACAACGGAATCGGTTAGATAGTTGTATAATGATAAGTAGTTCATAATATCATATTCAGTTTTGTTTTGTGGACTGTTGTTTTTTTCCGGAGGTCTGTGTGTGTAGGCATTGTCTAGTGTATGTGACGTTCACTGTAGCATTCCGGAGATCTGTGTGAGTAGGCATTGTCTGGTGTATGTGACGTTCCCTGTATCAGTCCGGAGGTCTGTGTGAGTAGGCATTGTCTAGTGTATGTGACGTTCCCTGTATCAGTCCGGAGGCCTGTGTGTGTAGGCATTGTCTGGTGTATGTGACGTTCCCTGTAGCAGTCCGGAGGCCTGTGTGTGTAGGCATTGTCTGGTGTATGTGACGTTCCCTGTATCAGTCCGGAGGTCTTTGTGAGTAGGCATTGTCTGGTGTATGTGACGTTCACTGTAGCATTCCGGAGGTCTTTGTGAGTAGGCATTGTCTGGTGTATGTGACGTTCCCTGTAGCATTCCGGAGGTCTGTGTGAGTAGGCATTGTCTAGTGTATGTGACGTTCACTGTAGCATTCCGGAGGTCTGTGTGAGTAGGCATTGTCTGGTGTATGTGACGTTCCCTGTAGCATTCCGGAGGTCTGTGTGAGTAGTCATTGTCTTGTGTATGTGACGTTCCCTGTAGCAACGTATTCCCTATTTATATGATACATTATGTGACGTTCCATGTAACAACTTTCTATTTAAATATGCGGCATTCCTATATCTGTATACATTTGTGTTGATACGTTTGTATATAATTGAAATAGTGTACTTTTAAATGAACTATGAATCCTATTTTGGTGATCAATTTTCAATGCCAAACACATTTTAGTCCACTGATGGTATTTATAAATATCCTTGTCTCTTCTGAATAAACAGTACCAAAGATCTGAAGGATTATATTTTTCTACTCATGGAATTATAAACAATCATTTGTCGACCAAGGTCTGCTGGTAGCTCTAAATACGCAATAAAAGCAGGAATCACAGACGATTCCGTTCTCGAAATAGTCTTTTGAATGTTACATTCTTATCTATGTACTGTATCGGCGTTTGGGCGCGAATGCCGTGCAATATTTATTGGATTTTCCTACTGTTAGTTTCGACCAGTCAGTTTGATAGTGTTTTATTGTCTCTATTTAATCACCCACGTATCTGCGTCATTATTCCTTTGTTGTGTCCGTAAGTTCCCATCGTGTGCGATGGATTGAGACTCGTCGCTCCGCCTCTTCATTTCAAAGTTCACCCTTCGAGTTTGATCTCGGTATCCAACATCTATTTATCATTGTATTGTTTTTGTCATTTGCGCAGTATTTAAACATCGCCTAAGAGTGTTTACCGGGATTCATGGCATGCATCTGCTTAACATGCAGCGCATTTTAAAAGGATCTTCCTGAATACATTCTGTCCATCAACGGTTGTTGATATCGATGTAATAACAGTCAATTTATGTACTAAAGTACAGTTAACATAAGGAACAAGTCTAACAGGAAATGCCACACAAACAACGCACAGTAACTCCAAAGGCGCTGGTCATGTTATATTCTAAATCACAACATTTCAATATTATAAGCTTGTATATAGCAAAATCTGATCAGACCAAGGATTCAGCACTTATACAATGGTTTAACATAATGAATTTCGATATTTGGGCATTGACTTTTATCGCATGTGACTTGTCAACGGGTTGTTGATAGTAATGTATTGGGTAGCTTCATTGGTTTAAAGCTGTATTTTAAGTACATAGTACCTAAGCTTTTGGTGTTCTGGGTTTCTTGTGTTTTCTTGGGCAGTCATTTGTACCAAAAGATTCAAGCAATAAGAAAGATAATTCATTCGTACAGCATTAACAACTAGCATTTTATAATTTTGATTTGCTGATGTTGCATAATGCAGGTAATGGATATTACTGGGGTTTGACAGTTACTTAACCATAATTCAGCAGGTAAATGAACGCCCCTTCAAATACACCAGAGATGAAGTCTGAATGACTCTTTATGTATATCCTAATCTTTGAAAGAACCAAGGACACAACACGAAGTGTGCAACATAATCTCTAATGTAATTCATTACATGCACATTTAAACAAATAAATCGTCACCAGTAAAGGGACATATGCCTCGACTGCAGTTCTGTTATCTTTATTATTTAGATAATGTTTTTCTTTTCTAAATTCTCCTACGATATTTCGACAACAGCATTATGATAGCTTTTATTTGCTTCAAATGTAAACTTTATCACACCGAAGGACATTGTTCCCCCGGCTCTGATTGTGTTAAACATTGATTGTCATTTATTATTTACAAAAATATATTGTGAATATATTCTCTTCCCAAAAGCTATATGTAATACCATTAGCACCTTCTGAAATGCTAGATCTAATTATGAACGAAAACATGGGACAGCAGACGGCGTAAATCAATGGCATTTCCAACCACTAGCCAAAACCTTCCGATTTTTTTGACTCATTCATTGTCAATGCGTAAATAAATTTGAACGGGCTTTTAATGAAAGTCGGACTACATTTATACAGCTTTACAAATAATACTAATTCATATTTATTTAGAGTTTACGTTGTTTCTACAATGCATGAGTTGAAGGTCAGGTATGTTAGTGTTTGATTTGAGTTTTGACCCTTGGCAGCTCTGCTTAGAAATTCATTTATGTAGTCGACCTTTGGGACAAAATATTTCCTTAACAATATATAGTTAACAATAAACACTGATTAGAGCTCGCTAATGCATTTGCCCGGTGCACAAATGCCAACTGTTCACATTTTATGCCGCCATTGTCTTTTAGCAATGGCTTTCTCTAACATTCGCATATATTTTGATTTACATTTATGTTACCCTTAGTAATGACAAAACGGGAAAGATCGAGATGCATATATTTCTGGTACCTTGATGTTACCTCATGATGCATTTAGGATTCTGCTTGTTTATCTTCTGGAACTCCATAATATATTAACAATCATAAAAGACATAAAACACTAGGAGGAAATGGCCTTAAATCATTTCCCAAAAATGGTTTGTAACACAAAGAACATATTGTTACAGAATGAGCGACCGCATAGCGCTTTATGTTTTTTGGGTGCGCAAAACTGCTTAAATAAAATCCACTTACGGACGTGGTTATGTTGTCTGGTGCGTTGTTACATCTTTTGGTATGTAGGTATACTAAACGAGGTATACATAGAAATAATATCTCTTTTGACATTTATACTGATGACGTACTGTCAGATATTTTTGGATTCGATTCTTTAATTCGCCATTCTTTCAAAATACTCCAGTTTTGGTAAAAAAAAGGAAGGAAATGGTTCGTAGAAATGAATTATTAGACAATAACAACATTATAACTCATCCCGATGTCCAAACTCGGATCATTTCATCAAAACAATAATTTCTTTGGGCGTTTTTTTCGCAATTGATTTCTTCAAACCAATTATTATGAAATCAGTAAATATGTTCTTGTAATTCATTTCATGAGCCGTTGGCTCAGTAGTCGTTGTACTATATTATCGACTCTGGTGCGGAAGATCGCCGGTTCGAGTTCCGATCGCGTAAAAGCAAAATCGTTAAAATTCTATTTTTATGTAACCTTCGACAATATCCGTGAAACTTTTTTAATTTTCCGGCCCTTACCGTGATATATGTCCGTCATTTTCCGGTTATCTTCAATAATTTTCGCTAATCTTGGTCAACTTTCGGTATTTGCCGGAAATATTTGCTAATTCAATGCAATTTTTGCTATAATTCGATATTTTTCTGAAATATTTCGAAAACGTTCGGTATTGTTCGTTCCTTGTTTATATTTTTCAGGATTTTTAAAAATATTTACACACTCATTATAATGCTAAGAAAAATCATACAACAGCCTCTTTTACGTATTTTGCAAAGAATATAGTGGGAGTCGTTATCAAATGAAAAAGAGTCATTTAAGGCATTGATGAAAATTAATTAAAACTTTTTCATTTCGAAATGCATGGACAGAATAAGCTTTTATGATGTACACTTTCGATAAAATTAAAGTTATATCGATTATCGACGATACCTCACTGGCCTCACAGATAACGTTTGAATAACACAATGTCTAAGTGTTTGTAGCGTTAACAAATGCACTGGCGGTAACTAGTCATACTTTTAAGATTAAAAGTATTAGATCAATATATCAAAGATTTCCAAATATTTTGCATTTTGAATCTGTAATGAATATTAATAGCAATACCATAGAATATAGAAAGTTGTGTATATTTTTTAAATCTATTATATATTTTGTACATATCTTTTATTGATAACGTTGTTGTTACAGGTGGATAAAACTTGGCATAATATGTTATATGATATCAAAACTAAAACAATTAACTGTGACTCTTTCGCCTACATTCTTTATATGTGTTTGTGACTGAGAAAATTGGGCCAAATAAGCAAAATTGACTTTTTTTAGTTTCAAAGTAGAATATCTTAAATGCATACCAACACAATTTGGGAGACCTATCTCCATCCTTTCATCCATTTAAAACCCCGTTTTTAATATAGTTTTCACATGTAACAACTTCCTGACCAACATGATCTAAAACATATTTATGTATAATGTCCCTATCTTAACACTATAAATCAATAAGATTAAAAATCTCTAAAAAACTACAAAAGCATCGTTGCTATGGTGACAATTAATTAGAATTAGGATTAGAAACCTTGAGTCTGATTGAAAATTTATAAACATTTCATTTATAAACGCTACAGTCACTGTAATATTACATACACAATAAATGAATAAATCAACTTGAGGACCGTTTCAATTATTTGTTGATATTAGACATATAAAATGATAACACATGTACATAAAAACTGCGCATTCAGTCAGTAGATTATTTGATCTTATACATGCAACACCCCATACAGATCTTTTATTACCTGCAAATTTGTTGTACAACTCAAATATCTATGTACAGGTTCAACTTGTCAACTCCAAATTATATATAAAAGTATAAAAACAATTATAGCATTTTAGCATGTAACATATGTTCAGTATTTCTGATCCTCACACAACAGATACAACTCACTGTTGAAGGAAAAAAGCCTAGAGTGAAAGGCTTGACTAGCCATTTTTAGGGTACTACCTATCGACTTTTAATTCATGTTAGGACACACCCAACCCATGGAATTTTATTCCATTTATAACCACCAACATAAGAATTTTAATATATGTGATAATTTTATTCCTGTCTGTTGAGACTGTTGATACATTCACCATTTTTAACCTTCGCATATTGGAGAGTGAAATAAAGCGCATGTTGCATACCACGAATGTTTATCAGGGTGCATGATTATTCCGAAAATCTCGGCCAACTACGTACAGTGCCTCGGATGTTCGTAAGGCACTTCTTTCGGAAATACTATTCGAATATCATGTAAACAATATGGCGGCGTGAACGCTGGAGTGCTGATGAAACTGGATTAGAATAACATATTTAAGCTATATGAAGACTGGAATATATGAATTTTTAACTAGAAATGACAACGATAATCCATTTCTTATGTGAATTTATCGACGTTGTTGAAGTTTAAATCCGTTTTACGAGACCTACTGTTTGACCGCACAAAATGTAGAAGTTTGCCACATAGTGCTCCACCTGACATACAAAATGTCGATTTTCCTCCACATGTGGAGAAGTTGCCGGCTCCTTGTGGAAGGGTAAGTTAGTACTGGTTATAATTCAGTCCAGGAAAAACTGGTTAGGTGAACCGGCCGCCGTATATAACTGAAATATCGTTGAGAATCGGCGTTAAATGAAACAAACAAACCACCTGACATACACTAGAGGATGTCCGTAGAGTAACGAAGTGGTACGGAAATATCCGAGAGCTGTCGAGAATGGGTGCATGATGTTATTGTTAGATCTTAGTCAAGACTTAAAGCAATAAAAAACTTTTGACATTTAAATTTACAAATTGTTCAGCTTGGTCTGATTGTTTTATTTTTTCTAAAGAAAATGAAACTACTACAGCCAAAATTGAAATTTATTTTTGCCAAAACTAAGATAAATTATAGCCCACTACCTATAAAATAAAAATAGCAAGTAGACCCTACCCTCCAATGCATATTTTCCTGGATGTTTACTTACTGTATAAAGAATATTGCAGTCATAAGCCGTCATGTTAATATGTTAGGAATTTAAATGGAAGTCCTACAAACAATAGTCATATTCTTGTACATACACTGAACAAATTTTCTAAACGTCCATGTAATAAAATACAAATTTAAGAAAAAGGATTCATATGTCGAATTAAAATTTGGCATTCTAATATTATACATAGTACAATATCGACGCTCACAAAGAAAATACCTGATATCGTCATGCCGGTTGACCATGAGTGACAGTGAGTACGGTTATCAACCTTTGGCACGAGGATCACGTGCGCTGTGTAGTAAGCGGTAAATTTCATTTCAATGCAATCCACGTTGCATTTCCAACACGAAAAACAGAAAAGATAGCGAGAATGACCACTGAAGAACGCGCCAGGGCCGTCGGTATGATTGATGCCGGTACTCCGATTCGACAGGTATGGCTAACTTTATAAATTCAAATAGAATTTTGAAAATAATTATAAAAATATACAATATTTGAAATTTTGACCACTTTTTATTAACATATTTTGGTTAGATACATCTACACTGATCAAATAAACAAAGTTGAAAGGAAAACTGCGTTAGAAAAAATGGCGTTATTGTAGAATATGCCTTTAATGAAAGATGCACCACTTGAGGTACCGTGAAGTTCAACGTCAGAGTTATAGGTTCCGTGAAGTTCAAGTTCACAGTTATATGTTATATAAAAGCATGTAATGCTGGCAATTAGCTATATTAAAAATTTTTTTTTTTGTACTTTCAGGGTATAAACTTGTGAGCCACGTAAGCCTGTGAACTGCGGAATTCTATGAACTGTGTAATGTTATGTTACATATGAACCAGTAAACGTAATTCTATGAACATTGTTATTCTATGAATCGTGTCACATATTATGTAAATAAGTGTGAGAATATTGGGGTCAGATTTGTACTGTGTGGACTAACATGGTCGTTCTACGTGGATCTATACATATACAAAGATCTTTTGAGGATCGAACCTACTGCTCCTACATACATGGCCAGTTGGAGAACGAGAGAAAGTTTCAGATGAAGAGGTGAGGAATTCTTTTTTGAAGTTGAGGACATTTGTGTACATGTGTGTAGTGTTTGAAGATTAGGACATTTGTGTAAATACGTGCAATCTTTGAATATTAGGACAGTTTTCGAGTAAAATTTGGAAAACATTGTGACTGTAATTATTTATTTTGAATTATGTGATTTCATTGGTGCTAACAGATGGTCAGACAGATTGACATTCTCATACAGTCAACAGACACGTGAGTACACATATATTGATAGATAAACATAAACTCCAGTTACAATTTATACATAATACTTGTACATGTATATGTTTTAGTGCAACTGTAGCAATTGTAATGTTATTTTGTTATAATTGCTTACAGTAACTGCAGTTTGTGTTAATTATAATATAACATGTATTTCATTGTATATTCAGTCGGACCTCGTTTATTCGACAACCTTCTATCCGAAAACTTGGTATTATCCTAAATAAATATAAGTTCCGATGTATCTTATTATATTCGTCGAGTGGAAATGGGTTATTCGAAACCATGTATTATTCCGGATTATTTCCGGACCTGATTAATTCGAATGAACGAGGTTCGACTGTATATTGTTAGAATATAAGAGAGTTCAGTTTTGCATAATCATACTAACATCACATTTAGTTGGTGGCGGTATTCTGTTACCTATGTCCCATCTTTCCTGTCTGTAAACTTATCTTATAAAATACAGTTCTTCCATTTAAATTTTTAAAATTGGAAAATGTCGAACTGAAAGTCACTTTTGAGGTAGTTTTATGAAAAAAGAGCCAATTATCTTTTGTCCTTATAAATGTTCGCTGCTTTGTCATTCGAGATCTTATTTGATCCTCATATTTTAAGTTATAATCTGAGTAATATTCGGGTTTGCAATACAGTCTGACTCTGAAACGATATGTTTATCTGCGTGCAGATTTGCTGGAGGCGTAAATCTTAAGACATACCTTTAACCGCATACACATTGACGCTCATTGGTAGTATAAACGTATATATTGTCCGTTTTTTACTTACTTAATAACGGTTGTTAACAAATTTTGAGGTGCCTAATGAAAACTTGTTTTGGAAAAGATTGGCCAATAAACATTGTGTGCACAATTATGGTATTTCTCAAGTAATTTTGAATCGACTTTTTATATACTGACGAGAAAAAGAAATGCCTCATTCTAACTCATTGTACACTATTTTGTTAACTGTGATTCAAAATTAGAAAAGAACTATTCCATTCGCAAATTTGATCTTTTAAGAGGATTTATTATTAATTAGACAGCATTTCATGATCACATTATGCTTCAAATCTTAAATTTAAATTGCCTGATCAGAACAATTTCACTGACACAATCCGTAGCGCGTGTGGCCACCTCTACTGGCACCGTCCCATTAAACCGCGCAAGTTACGTAGCAGATACCAGGGGATTCTGGCCCACTCCTGGTGCAGCGCTGCTGTCAGTTCATGGACGTTGGCAGGCTGCCGTTGACGTAACCGCCGTCCAAGGTAATCCCAGGCGTGTTCAATCGGATTGCAGTCCGTTGAACACGCCGGCCAAGGCAAGACGTCAATATTGCTGGTCTGTAAAAAGTTCCTGGTGACACGTGCTACGTGCGGTCGCGCGTTGTCATACTGGAAGACCAGGCCTTGACGTTGGTGGAACATAGGGACAACCACAGGACGTAATATCTGGTTGATGTAACGCCTGGCTGTGAGATCATCTTGTCACAAGTCGAGTTGGGACTTAAAACCTATGGTTGATGGCTGCCCAGACCATAACTCCACCAAACCGTAACGGTTGTGTTGCAGAACGCAATTGTTAGCGTAGCGTTCATGACGTCGTCTGTATACATGGATACGTCCGTCGGCGTTCGACAAGTTGACACGTGACTCGTCACTAAACACTACGTTCTGCCAACGCTGACTGCGATGGTTGCGTGCCCAAGTAAGACGTTGGTGACGATGACGTCGCGTAAGAACTAGACCGAGGTAGGGCCTGCGACAGCTAATTCCCCGTTCTCTAAGCCGATCTCTGACTCTAAGTCCACTTACAGGGCGTCCACGGTTACCTACCACTAAAAGTGACATTGATTCAGCCGTCACAAATCTGTCACGCAGATGGTGTTGACGTAATTATCCTGCCGTACTGACGTTACACGCGGTCTACCTGAACGTGGCCTATGACACGTCGATTGAGACGTAATATTGTAGAACGAGATACGTAAAAACGTCTAGCGACTTGTTCTTGCGTTCGCCCAAATTCAAGCATGGCCAAAACTCGGGCCCTCTCTTCAAAATTTAGCCTCGGCATTATCAGAAACTGGATAATTGTCAGAAAAACTCTGAACATATGGTTGTATGTCGACTAACACATGTGCCTGTGTAAAATTCACTCGATAAAACCACATGGATGACACACACGGATTGCACGAGTAAATAGTGAGCAGGTACATGAATTTAACAATGGGCTGAATAAAATGGTACGTGTTTCCGTTGGTTGGATTTGTCGGTCAGAGTACATGTATATTGCTGACGTTTCCCCCCAAAGTTAAACTTTGTAACGAAATTAACGCCAATTTTCGATGAGGCGTTTCTTGTTCTCGTCAGTGTATTTTCCAGAAAACGGTTACAAAAATGAATTATGAAGTGGTCATATTGGGCAAATATTGACCAGTATAGTCCTTTTATATTTATATTTACCTTCGAACAGTTATAAACAAAGTTTTAGGTAATCAGCCCATAAACAAACGATTAAAGATTAAAACATTCTTGTATGTCCGTGCAATGTTTGTGTATTTGCCTGCAATGTTTGAAGATTAGGACATTTGTGTACATCCGTGCAATGCTTGACAATTAGGACATTTGTGTACATTCGAGCAATGTTTGGAGATTATGACATTTGTATACATTCGAGCAATGTTTGGAGATTATGACATTTGTGTTCATTCGAGCAATGTTTGGAGATTATGACATTTGTATACATTCGAGCAATGTTTGGAGATTAGGACATTTGTGTACATTCGAGGAATGTTTGGAGATTAAGACATTTGTGTACATTCGAGCAATGTTTAGAGATTAGGACATGTGTGTACATTGGAGCAATGTTTGGAGATTATGACATGTGTGTACATTGGAGCAATGTTTGGAGATTATGACATGTGTGTACATTGGAGCAATGTTTGGAGATTATGACATGTGTGTACATTGGAGCAATGTTTGGAGATTAGGACATTTGTGTACATTCGAGCAATCTTTGGAGATTAGGACATTTGTGTACATTCGAGCAATGTTTGGAGATTAGGACATTTGTGTACATTCGAGCAATGTTTGGAGATTAGGACATTTGTGTACATTCGAGCAATGTTTGGAGATTAGGACAGTTGACGAGTGAATTTGGTAAACATTGTGGCAGTTATTATCTATTTTGAATTTGGTGACTTCATTGGTGCTAATGGTCAAACAGATTGATTTTGGCATACAGTCAACAGACACGTGAGTACACATAATTTGATAGATAAACATAAATTGCAGTTACAATTCATGTATAATACATGTATATCTTTTCAGTGCAATTTTAGCAATTTGTATGCTATTTTGTTATAACGGTTTACAGTAACTGCAGTTTGTGTTATTTTAAAATAGATAACATGTATTTCATTGTAAATATACTCAGTACATTTACAACGCACATTTTGAGACCTACGAACTATTTGTAAAGCGTTATATTATTGCATTTTGAAACTTATTTCATATGAAATACCCAATATTTGCAATGAATATATCGTATATGTGGGATATAAACATGAAATAATACAATGTATAGTTTTTTTCTAGTTTCTCTATGTAAGTCCACATATGTACTGAATATAGATATTGTTTGAATATTAAAGATTTCACTTTTGCATGATTTAACCACATAACATTTAGTTGGTGATTTATATTAAGAGAGATTTGTATATATATGTGCTATGTTTGAAGATTATGCTATGTTTGAAGATTATGCTATGTTTGAAGATTATGCTATGTTTGAAGATTATGCTATGTTTGAAGATTATGCTATGTTTGAAGATTATGCTATGTTTGAAGATTATGCTATGTTTGAAGATATGTGCTATGTTTGAAGATTAGGACACACAATAATATAAATATAATATAATATTGGATGCACATAACGTAATAATATGGTATAAAGATGTATCGATATAAAACACAATTGAGAGATCACCCTTTATTATGGATAGTTTTTAATGAATGATATAAAATGGAGATTAAAAAAGTTGAACATGACGGTTTGTGTAGTTTCATTTTTTGAACGCCAACGAAACGACGCAATTTCTCGAAAAAGACGTTTGCCGCATTTGACCCAATTTCTGTAGGCTCCGTGTTCACAAAGGATCAGTTTTCAGGATCAGGAACTAGATCAAATGGTACTAGCTTCTATCTTTCAAACTTTGTAAAATAGTGTTATTCAACGCTTAATCTTTTAACATAATGTGACAGTTATAAACATCATGCAAACTTTTGAGTCACTAAATTCAAATGTCACGCTTAGGCTATAAAGAAAAAGATCGAAATTAATAAGTTGTGTCCGATTTTTGAAAATTGATCATGCTTTGATCTAGATCAGTTTCAGTCATTCTAAATTTAATCAATTTAAGTATTTTAATCTTTTTTTCAACATTACAATGTTTTGACAATGTTAATAAGAAGAATTGTAGGTATTTTTGTGTTTGTTTGTAAAAAGTAGGGCCTACTGGAAACAACTATTTTATGGATCAACTTGATCGAGATCAGCTAATCCTTTGAGAACATGGGGCCAGACGACGTAACATATTTATCTCTGCTCTTATAGTTTATGTATTGAATTAAACCTTTAGTATGTTCCAGTCAATCATTAACTATTATTCTGTCATTGTGATTACCTTGTTACATGTATCTTTGGAATTAATTGTTAACCTCATTATGTCATGTATTACATGAAATGACTGAAATGAACTGAATTGAAATAAACTGAATTGAAAAAATAACGAAACAAATAATTATACATTTCTTTATTGTCTGTTATTCAGACCGGTCAAGGTGTGCCACAAATATATCAATTATATAGTTCAAGGTACCGGTCCGGGGTCACTTGGCGGAACAGTGTCTGTCTAATGATTGTCTACAAATCCAATCGCAATTCTATCATTTGTCATAGCTTGATATAGTTTTACTTGTCGTATGGAATATAACGGCACAATCGTTATATTGTCTTTATAAGTATAGTGTATGCTTAGCACAAAATTAAGGGATCGATTTGAATCACTAACCGTTTTGCCGACTGAGCTACCCGGGCGTCTGATGTATCAGCAACATACAAATGTAATCGCATACATACTCGGTAAACTGACTATAGTTTCATCTTCATTTTTATATTTAGATCAAAGTCGTATTCAGTGAAGTATGTGCGTACGTGAGAATATATCTTACTATGACGTGGTATATCTAATGAATAATTCCGACATTTACAATAGTTACGCCCCTTGTTCTGAATAGTCAGCCATATTGAAAGGCAATAGTTTATAGAGAATATAATGAATAAACGATGATAAAATAATCAGATATATAAAATAACTTATTCATTATGCTCATTCGGGCAGATGGCTCAGAAAGTTGAAGAAAAAGTGGTTGTGACATGGGAATTCTCTAGGTATTTTCACAATTATCACATATTTGGGAATTACTCCTAAAAGCGCTTTTATCAGTCTTGTGTTTCAAATGATTAATGACAAGGGAGGGAACTTGTGTAGGTGCTGGAACTATCTATTGAAAAAAACGTCGTTGAAGGATGCACGAAAATGCATGAGATAGAACGGTAATTACCGTACGAGAAATATAACAATTAAACTTTCTTTCAATGCTACTAGAGTAATGTCGTGCTGTGTAGGAAGGTCTTCAATATTCGCTACATGTGACACAATAAGGTTAATTTTCTGAAATTAAGACAAACGTTGAAATATTATATGACATATAGAGAAAGCAATACTATCTTTATATTCCGTAGAAGTTGATTTATGATGGAGATTTTAACACAATTATACCATTATGACCTTCTAATCTTGTAGAAATACTAGGAACATCTAAAAAATGAGAACCAAATCCATGAAAGTAAACATTCTATAAGGCCTGGCAATTTTTTGAGACAGCATTATTTTTGTTTGTGAAGTAGAATTGATCACAAACGTCCGTCTTTCTTTGATTACACTTTCTTTCATACACATGAACAACATTGTAATGAAAGAGAGAGAATAAGTTGCTAAGTTGTTAAGCCACATACAAAAGACAGTGCCTCCCCACACAGACCTTCGGGAAAACAACAATCCATAAAACATAAGGCACATAACCCTTTGGTCCACCATGGCCGAGAAGTTATTGTAACTGATTTCATATCCCTTGGCCCTATCCGAGTTGGATTCGAATCCCAGCCAGGATGCAGTTCATGTATGAGAGGAAGTTATGGCTGGCTTACGGAAGGACCGTGGTCATAAACAGATGTCCTCATTCTCGTCAGATCTCGGATATTTCCGTATCACTTCGTTATTCTAATAACACACTCTAGTGTATGTAAGGCGGAGCACTATGTGGCAAAACTCATTTTGTGCGGTCAAGAAATAGTTCTCGTAAAACGGATTTATAATTTCAATAACTTGAATTGATGGATTGTCGTTGTCATTTCTAGTTAAAAACTCACATATCTCAGTCTTCATATAGCTTAAATATTAGATTCATCAGCACTCCAGCGTTCACGCCGCCATAATGTTTTCATGAGATTCGAATGTTATCTTCGAAAGTAGTGCCTAACGAACATCCAAGGTACTTTACGTAGTTGGCCAAGGTTTTCCGAATGAGATGTCCTCTTAAGCCCAAAATCTTGGGTCTTCCTCCATTATAATAGCTGGAAAAGCCTTAGCACGACCGTGACTGCGCATGTATCTTAAAGCCCCATTACAAAGAAGAACTGAATACGTTGAGTTTTTATTAATATTGTTCTATACCATGACTCTAACATTACTTACCATTAACAAAGTACAACACAAGAAGTTTTGGGCAACCACAGTCGAAACTGTCCAGTTCTGGAACAAGTTTCGCATGTTCTCATTTATTTGGGTGCAATTTGGCTGTGTTTCCATTTCTGTACTAAAAGACTTGTTGATCGGACTCTTTCAATTAACGCTCACAAACAAACACAATCACACGTAATCGACTTCAGTCGTATAAACATTTTCATTGTGCCTTCAGAAGTCTCTATAAGACATTATTAGGTGATAACAAGGTTCGACAACTTTCGTTAAATTCCGTTTTAAATTGGTCTTTGTATATGTTCCATAGGCAACTGTTCTAACAGGAAGGAGCAGACACGTCGTACAACAAAACATCAATTAAAGACCACCTCAAAATTAAGACCTACTTAGTAATAAGGCTGTATTTTCATGAACCATTTCTCCATAATTCTTCCTGATTTTAACTTAATAATCAGACAACCTCACAACTAAGACATACTTTTCTCAGAACCACTGGTAGTCTTATTACTGTGGTTGGACTATCATTCAGGCACATACAAAGACATCGATTTTAAGGGTATATTTCATATAGACAAAGTACGATGCCATATCTTAGATCCTGCGAGTTTTACTCAGGCTATCCCGCGCAATCATGGGACAAAAAATGCCAAAATGTCGGTTACTTCCCTAGCGAGATACTGCATGATATATAGTTAACCTTTAGAAATTTCATAATTTATCGAAAGCATGGACGGAAGAGCAGAGAAATTTGATCTATCACATCTATTACAATCAAATACTAGTCTTACATCATAACATTTTCTCTGATGCGCAGTGTAATAGTCTACGAACATAGCCTTTTGATAATTGTAAGTAATGTGCCGCGCGTGCTTGAATCATTGGAAGGAAGACGGTCACATTGTGGTGGAACACTCATTAAAATGTGATCTCGTGAATGTATTGCGCATTTATTACAAAATGCACAGTTTGAACACGTTTTATTTAGAAATAAATTTGACTATACGTTTCTACTGTTTGTCAAAGCGGTTTGAAGCAAAATAGTTGTTTCCGTCTTAGGTAATTGAACGGCATTTCATGGATATGAAAAAATCAATTACACCAATGACAACTTTTAATATTATAAATGATATATGTTCTTGTTACTAGCTATTGGTATCTTCGAACTGTAATAAACTTCTATATGCGAGACTCAAACCCTACACCGACGTATAGGTAATTCTTTCGTGATGGGTGACACAGCCCGATCAATTATTGTTTCATACAGTCGGACCTCGTTCATTCGACTTCATTGGGTCCGAAATTTTATTTCGAATAATAAATGGTTTCGAATAGCCCATTTCAATTTGACGTGCCTAAGAAGATACATCGTGACCTGATATATATTTCGGATGATACCAAGTATTCAGAAAGAAGGTTGGCGCTTAACCGAAGCCCGACTGTACTCAGTTCCTAAAAAGGCGAGCTTATTTGCAATGAAAAAAACCCCACTGTGTCTTATTACTCACTAGGGGTCTCCCTCTAGAGATTGTCACGAGGTCATTCATTATATCTCATCTAGAGTTATCTCCCTTTATCTCTTATATAGCATAGGTGTATATATACCGCGTAAAGAGGTCAGGAGTGTATATATATAGTATAAGGAGTCTAACGCTTTTCACACCTGACCTCTTTCCGCGGTATATAAACATATACTTTAAGAGAGTTAAAGGGACATAACTCTAGATGGAATGAACGGAGAGAATTTTTAACAAATTCCTATCGGGTCACCTGTGTCTATATTCTTGTTCTTGTCGGCCATGTGTGTGTATTTCGCTGTCATCCTTTTTAATGTGGCGTGTTAAACTGTAGGACAGTATGCGCTTTGTGTGAATATTTCTAAATGGGTTATTTCTTTTCATGCATCACAAGTCATGTACGTATGTTTGCTTTAACATCTACTTGTTTAATCAAAAGAAAGACCGAAAAAAGTCTTGCACACAACCGGCTTTGAAGTTCTTAAAAGTAAAGAACAGTAACTCAGGGAAGGCCACTTGAAACAAATATAAACTGCCCTTTATATTCGTTAGGAATACAAAAACACACATCGCAGCATATCTGAGACTCTCTCTAATGAAGTAAAGAAGACTGTAAATGTTAACAGCTCTTGCAGCAGCTGATATATGTCTGATGTCATGTGTGCAAACAAAGGAAATACTTTTGTAAGACACTTAATATTGTTTAGGAACGCTACACCTATTGAAGATACAGTGCAACCTCTCTAGAGCACTAGCCTTTGGGATATTCTGACAGCTGTTATTCAGCTGTTATTTGGGTAACAGTCAAAACTATTGTCACTTGGTGTCTAGGATAACGTCCTGAAATAAGACCCTCTGCCTACTGCCCTCGGGCAACTGTTCAGATGTCACTTGATGTCTGTGATAACATTCTCATATGAGACCCCGGCCTACTGGCCTCGAGCATCTGTTCAGATGGCATCCCCTCCACACCAATACATTATTTGTGAATGTTACCTGAATAACCAATATATAAAAATATACTATTAAACAGATATTGTCTTGCAAGAGAATGCCGCTCTGGAGAGATTGCACTGTATATATCATACATCATAACTAACATGTATATACATATTGTTTCAAACATGTGTCCGCCCGATAAGCTCATCTGAACTACTCTAATGGTCGTAGATTCGAAACTCTGATGGGGCGTACGTTCTTCTGTGATAGTTGACTGAAGATTATACACTCAAAGTCATTTGTTCTCCACTTCTGAACTCAGATTTATTGGGCGAAGTCGCAAGTTGCTTGCAAAGGAACATGTTAATTCTGGTTGTTAACCCAGGAGCACTGGTAAGATCAACTGGCCACCGTAAACAACTGAAATACTGTTGAGTAACGGCGCAAAACCATCGACATTCAACTTAAGGCTATCAAGAGTGAACTCTTTCTAAATTTGTAATTTATGGTGGCGATAGACCCATTAAATACAGTTTTTTTGTAACTAGAACTATGTCATAAGTATTGTCTCTAAAATATATAAGCTAAGAAAACGTCTCCGATTTCTGCTGTAAGACACGACAGCTGAAGTTTTTAAAGCATATAACTGACAAAAAACAAGACTTTAACTGCGTGCTTCATCGTCAGGAAATTGTGACAGAAATTGGCAAAACGCGTCCAATGATTGTTTTGCGTTATTGGTAACTTTCATCTGGAAAAACTGGAAGACGTGAAACTTCTAAATTCGTCTTCAACGGAAATGGGAACGTTTTGTTATCCAAAATTGTTCATGACAATACAATCAATATCAGTCAGATTCAATGAAGATGGATATAAATTCGGTCATCAAATCTCCATCCGTTTGTCGTCCGTACTGTCTTTAAAATTCAAAATTCAAATTCGGTGCAATAAGAGGAGAGATAGAGAGCAACACAGGGTCACAAACCAGGGTCTCACCACACATATCCGTATAGGGTGCAAAATGAAATAAACTGTTCCACAACAAGGCCAGTATTAGTGTCAAAAATCCAGTGTCAGGTTTTCTAACAGATATATTTTGCGACCTTCATTTAATACCAAAAGTATTACAAGAGGGCCATGGTGGTCCATATATTGTTCACCTGAGTACAGTCTGCTATTGTAGCTGAAGATTAAGATTAAGACATTTGTGTATATCTGTGCTATGTTTCGAGATTATGCTACATTTGAAGATTATGCTATGTTTGAAGATTATGCTATGTTTGAAGATTAGGACACACAATAATATAAACATAATATAATATTGGATGCACATAACGTAATAATATGGTATAAAGATGTATCTATATAAAACACAATTGAGAGATCACCCTTTATTATGGATAGTTTTTAATGAATGATATAAAATGGAGATTAAAAAAGTTGAACATGACGGTTTGTGTAGTTTCATTTTTTGAACGCTAATAAAACGACACAATTTCTCGAAAAAGACGTTTGCCGCATTTGACACCATTTTTCTAGTCTCAGTGTTCACAAAGGATCAGTTTTTAGGATCAGGAGCTAGATCAAATGGTAGTAGCTTCTATCTTTCAAACTTTGTAAAATAGTGTTATTCAACGCTTAATCTTTTTACATAATGTGACAGTTATAAACATCCTGCAATCTTTTGAGACATTAAATTCAAATGTCACGCTAAGGCTATTAAGAAAAAGATCGAAATTAATAAGTTATGTCCGATTTTTGAAAATTGATCATGCTTTGATCTAGATCAGTTTCAGTCATTCTTAATTGAATCAATTTAAGTATTTTAATCTATTTTTCAACATTACAATGTTTTGACAATGTTAATTAGAAGAATTTTAGGTATTTTTGTGTTTGTTTGTAAAAAGTAGGGCCTACTGGAAAAAGTGTTAAATTGCTTCATGAAAATGCCAAATATTTTATGGATCAACTTGATCCAGATCAGCTAATCCTTCCAGAACATGGGGCCAGACGACGTAACATATTATTCTCTGCTCATATAATTTATGTATTGAATTAAACCTTTAGTATGTTCCAGTCAATCATTTAACTATACTACTCAAAACTTGCTAAGGACCACCTGTTATTATTTTGGTTCAAATATATAAAGCTGTTAAAAGAAATTAAACTGCTTATCATTGTCATGAGTATGTGGCCAGGCATTGTGAGACAATATTAGCATTTTGTCAGAAAAATTAACATCACATAATCTGACGTCAAAATGGCGTCAATATAAAGATCAACATTTCTTGATAGCACATATCAAAAAGAAACAGTTCAATTATATATTCCTTAGTCAGACATAAATGTGACTGGAAATCAAGCTAAATACTGGAGTTTCATACTTCTCATTGGAAGTTGTTCTTGAGTTATATGCAAGGAAAACCACATTAAAGTAATTTTCTGGTACAATCCTAGTCAACTTGTATAATTGATTTTTGAAATGGACAATTTAGCCTTGTATCATTATAGCCAGTGTACAATTTCGCCGAATTTGAAGACATATTAGTAATAGCCTTAGGTGACCCTTAGCACATTTTGAGTAGTATATTATTATGTCATTGTGATAACCTGGTTATATGTATCTTTGGAATTAATCGTTTACCTCATTATGTCAAGTATTACATGAAATGACTGAAATAAACTGAATTGAAATAAACTGAATTGAAATAAACTGAATTGAAATAAACTGAATTGAAATAAACTGAATTGAAATAAACTGAATTGAAAAAATAACGAAACAAATAATTATACATTTCTTTATTGTCTCTTATTCAGACCGGTCAAGGTGTGCCACAAATATATCAATTATATAATTCAAGGTACTGGTCCGGGGTCATTTGGCGGAACAGTGTCTGTCTAATGACTGTCTACAAATCAAATCTCAATACTATCATTTGTCATAGCTTGATATAGTTTTACTTGTCGTATGGAATATAATGTGCACAATCGTTCTATTGTCTTTATAAGTATAGTGTATGCTTAGCACAAAATTAAGGGATCGATTTGAATCACTAACCGTTTTGCCGACTGAGCTACCCGGGCGTCTGGTGTATCAGCAACATACAAATGTAAAGTATACATACTCGGTAAACTGACTATAGTTTCATCTTCATTTTTATATTTAGATCAAAGTCAAAATAT
This sequence comes from Mactromeris polynyma, assembly GCA_032209605.1. Lineage (NCBI taxonomy): Eukaryota > Metazoa > Mollusca > Bivalvia > Venerida > Mactridae > Mactromeris > Mactromeris polynyma. The sequence continues at coordinate 11,151,822 of JASFXZ010000023.1, forward strand.
TCAGTGAAGTCTGTGCGTACGTGAGAATATATCTTACTATGACGTGGTATATCTAATGAATAATTCCGACATTTACAATATTTACCCTCCTTGTTCTGAATAGTCAGCCATATTGAAAGGCAATAGTTTATATCGAATATAATGTATAAACGGTGATAAAATAATCAGATATATAAAATAACTTATTCATTATGCTCATTCGGGCAGATGGCTCAGAAAGTTGAAGAAAAAGTAGTTGTGACATGGGAATTCTCTAGGTATTTGCACAATTATCACATATTTGGGAATTACTCCTAGAAATGCTTTTATCAGTCTTGTGTTTCAAATGATTAATGACAAGGGGGGGGGGGAACGTGTGTAGGTGCTGGAACTATCTATTGAAAAAACGTCGTTGAAGGATGCACGAACATGTATGAGATAAAACGGTAATTACCGTACGAGAAATATAACAATTAACATTTCTATAAATGCTACTAGAGCAATGTCGTGCTGTGTATGATGGTCTTCAATATTCGCTACATGTGACACAATAAGGTTAATTTTCTGAAATTAAGACAAAGTTGAAATATTATCTGACATATAGAGAAAGCAATATTTTCTCCGTATTCACTCCGTAGATGTTGATTTATGATGGAGATTTTAACACAATTATACCATTATGACCTTCTAATCTTGTAGAAATACTAGGAAAATCTAAACAATGAGACATAAATTATGTATAACATCTGATTTACGATGATTTTTATTGTAATAAAAGCGTTTCTTTGTATGGAGTATATAACATGGTGTCATCAGAGTAAATGTTAATTTGTTTTCCTCACATCATAACTATGTTATCAGTAATTGTAACAGAAATTTGATCTGTAGCGTACGTGCGTGTGTGTGTGCGTGTTGTATTCTTGTTGGCTGCTATGTTTAATAGTCTGCAATTACCATATATTGCATATATACTGTACTATCGTGTATATATGTTTACTTCAGGGGGTTCGTTTTATGAGCATGACAAGTTATTAGCTGGACAAGCTTTAAAGGCGATTTTTAAAATGAATAAATATCTGTATAAGTTCACTGATCTGTCACCTAAACATACATTAGAACTATTTGATAAATTAATCATGCCAATTTTAACCTACTCTTCAGAAGTTTGGGGCTTCCATAAGGCTCTTCAAACAGAACGGACTTATTTAAGTTTTTGTAAGAGACTATTGGGCGTTAAAGCAACCACTCAAAATGATTTTGTATATGGTGAACTAGGGAAACAAAGTATTGATTCACTCAAAATTTTTAATATAATAAATTACTGGTTAAAAATCTGTACATGTGTAGAATCAAAATATATTAAACATGCATACTTAATGCTGCAAAACGACATTGTAAGTAGACCATCTAAAATTAACTGGGTAGCAAATGTTAAAACACTTCTGACTAAACTAGGTTTCGAACACGTGTGGCTAAATCAAGATGTTGAAAACAAGGAATATTTTCTTTTACTTTTAAAGCAAAGAATAAGAGATATATGGTTGATCGATTATAACAATAGGTTAGAAGATTCCATGAGAGCTTTATTCTTTAGAACAATAGTTAGTACAAATTTTAGCAAATATCTAGATGTTATCACAATCCGTAAATACAGAATAGCATTATCACGCTTGAGAATGTCATCACATAGATTAGCCGTTGAATCTGGTAGATGGAGAAAACCTTTAAGTGTCCCGTTAAATGAACGTATATGTCCATTCTGTAACATCCTAGAGGATGAATACTATTTTGTTCTTGTATGTAACATTTTGAGAGAATTGCGTATAAAATACATAAAATCATATTATTGGAACCGTCCCAGTACTTTTAAGTTCATCGCATTAATGACGACAAAAAATGCATCAGAAATACGAAATTTAAGTGTATTTGCACATCATGGATTTAATAAGCGCCAACAACTTCATTACGAGTTGTAATAGTATTAGTAATTTGGTTTAAGAATGTTTAAATGGTTACTACAAAATTGCCGATATTGAATTAACTAATGTCTGTTATATTTAAAATTGTATAATTATTATAATATAAGAAATGTATTTATATATGTGAATGTATGTAAATGTGTATGTATAATTCTTTGTTTCATATAAGTGATAACGTCGATGGAAACTACTAATATGTACATTATATGTATATTTAATGATTGTTTCATGTACATGATCACCGTGCGATGCTTTACAATTTCGTTTCGGTAGAGCACACATGCAATTGGTGACTGTACATTTTAAAATTGCTCGATCATTATAGGTTATGCGCTCTTTGTAAGGGCCATTTCCTTGATGATCAATTTAGATGTTCTAGGAGTTACCATTGACGTTAAATTAGTTTATATGATTATGTAATTGTGGACATGAAGCTTGGTACATGAATTGGATGCTTTGTTTTTAACATGTATTTATCAGTTAAATTATTCTGCCTCCCCCAACAGAGATGAATCTCATATTTAACAACTATTGTATGCAATGTCCGATCACGGATCAAATCATATACGTCTCATTATACAAAAATAACATCCTATTATTATATATAACAGTATGTAAATAACTACGCATTTATTTACCATTTCATTGTATCTTCTTGTCACGTATTGCTATGTATTATTTTCTATGTTATATTGATGTTTTGTCAATAACCTTTTATGGGTTTTAGTACAAATAAAAGTTCTTCTTCTTCTTATGTTATACTCTCCGTGTATGTGGAGGTCACAAAGTCATATAAATGTTTAGATAGGGAAAATATATGTCAATAAATACCATTCTCTAATCCATTTCGATGCCAACATTCCGCATATCGGGATTAATAAAGTGACCGAGATAAAATCCTATTAAAACAGGGTAAATGGTCTATAATAATTTAACCTTGGATCTAACACGATATGTTGTTTAATAAAACATTTTATGTATGCTTTGAGTGTGGTGTTAAAAAGATGTTAACATATTTTAGGCGTAAACTGCCTTAGGTGTATTTGCAATTTTGCGGTCTTTGTTTAAATGTGTTGGTGATAATTTTGTCCAAGAATTATATAACCGATACGCAGCTCCTTTCTCTCAGCACTCAGATTTCAAAACGTACTCTGCTGAGTATGAGTTAAATATTTGAGTGGGTAAAATGCTTATAATCAATGTTCACCCTCAAATCTCTGATTCACACTTAAAACATAAACGAGTAATCATCGCTTAGTGAGCATAGTTTTACATATCGGACACTAAAATATCTGCACTCATACTAAGTCGGGCAATTATTCCGGGCCTATGTATTTTGTTTATAAAATAGATTAACAGGAACTTTCACGTATCAAAAAAACCAAGTCGACCAAAGTATAATATTTTCGGATTTCAAAATACTTATTTTCGTATCCGTTCATCATATCGATTGATATCATTCATACTATGTAATCAAAGCAGTTTAAAAATAAATTGTTATCGTTTTAATGAGAATACCATGATATCACATGACATGCGCTTGATGTAAAAGGAATAAAACACAACTAGCAATTATTTCCTAAACATTCGAAAATCACTTCATTAGACAACAGTTATTTGCCGGATCAGAACAAAATTAGTTGCGTGCAAAGACCCTGCCAGTGTAAATGAAAGTTATCAATATGAAGAAAAAAGAACCAAATCCATGAAAGTTAACATTCTATAAGGCCTGGCAATTTTTTGAGACAGCGTTCTTTTTGTTTGTGAAGTAGAATTGATCACACGTTCTTTCATACACAGGAACAACATTGTAATGAAAGAGAGAGAATAAGTTGCTACAGGGTTAACGCCACATACAAAAGACAGTGCCTCCCCGCACAGACCCCCGGGAAAACAACACTCAATAAAACATAAGGCACATAACCCATTGGTCCACCATGGCCGAGAAGTTATTGTAATTGATTTCATATCCTTTGGCCCTACCCGAGTCGGATTCGAATCCCAGCCAGGATGCAGTGTATGTATGAGAGGAAGTTATGGCTGGCTTACAGAAGGACCATGGTCATACACAGATGTCCTCATTCTCGTCAGCTCTCGAATATTTCCATACCACTTCGTTATTGTAATAACACCCTCTAGTGTATGTAAGGCGGAGCACTATGTGGCAAAACTCATTTTGTGCGGTCAAGAAATAGTTCTCGTAAAACAGATTTATAATTTCAATAACTTGAATTGATGGATTGTCGTTGTTATTTCTAGTTAAAAACTCACATATCTCAGTCTTCATATAGCCTAAATATTAGGTTCATCAGCACTCTTGTTTTCATGATATTCGAATGGTATCTTCGAAAGTAGTGCCTAACGTTTTCCGAGGTTTTCCGAATGGAGATGTCCTCTTAAACCCAAAACAATGCTCGAACAAGGCATATTGGGTCTTCCTCCATTATAATAGCTGGAAAAGCCAAAGCACGACCGTGACTGCGTATGTATCTTAAAGCCCCATTACAAAAAAGAACTGAAGACGTGGAGTTTTTATTAATATTATTCTATACCATGACTCTAACATGACTTACCATTAACAAAGTAACCTTTAGATATTTAATAATTTATCGAAAGCAAGGACGGAAGAGCAGAGAAAGTTGATCTATCACATCTATTACAATCAAATACTAGTCTTACATCATACAATTTTCTCTGATAAATGTCCTATGCACAGTATAATAGTCTGCGAAACATAGCCTTTTGATAATTGTAAGTAATGTGCCGCGTGTTTGAAGCATTGGAAGGGAGAACTGTGGTGGAACGCTCATTAAAATTTAAATGTCACAATGTGATCTCGTGAATGTATTGCGCATTACAAAATGCACAGTTTGAACACGTTTTATTTCAGAAATAAATTTGACTATACGTTTCTACTGTTTGTCAAAGCGGTTTGAAGCAAAATAGTTTTTTCCGTCTTAGGTAATTGAACGGCATTTCATGGATATGAAAAAATCAATTACACCAATGACAACTTTTAATATTATAAATGCTATATGTACTTGTTACAAGCTACGGTATCTTCGAACTGTAATAAACTTCTATATGCGAGACTCAAACCCAACACTGACGTATAGGTAATTCTATCGTGATGGGTGACAATGCCCGATCAATTATAGTTTTATACTGTAGGATCTCGTTCATTCGACTTCATCAGGTCCGAAATTTTATTTCGAATAATAAATGGTTTCGAATAGCCCATTTCAATTTGACATGCATCACAAGCCCTAGTCATGTACGTATGTTTGCATAACATCTACTTGTTTAATCAAAAGAAAAACCGAAAAAAGTCTTGCACACAACTAGCTTTGAAGTTCTTAAAAGTAAAGAACAGTAACTCAGGGAAGGCCACTTGAAACAAATATAAACTGCCTTTAATATTCGTTAGGATGACAAAAACACACAACGAAGCATATCTGAGACTCTCTTTAAAGAAGTAAAGAAGACTGATAAATGATAACAGCTCTTGCAGCAGCTGATATATGTCTGATGTCATGTGTGCAAACAAAGGAAATACTTTAGTAAGGCACTTAATATTGTTAAGGAACTCTGCAACTATTGAATATACAGTGCAACCTCTCTAGAGCACTAGCCGTTGGGATATTCTATCAGCTGTTATTCAGCTGGTATTTGGGTAACAGTCAAATCTGCTGTCACTTAGTGCCTGGGTTAACATTGTGAAATGAGTCCCTCGGCCTATTGGCATCGGGCAACAGTTCAGATGTCACTTGGTGTCTGGGAGTACATTCTGATATGAGACCCTCGGCCTAATGGCATCGGGCAACAGTTCAGATGTCACTTGGTGTCTGGGACTACATTCTGAAATGTGGCCCTATTGGCATCGGGCAACTGTTCAGATGGCATCTCCTCCACCCCGAGACATTATTCGTGATTGTTAAACGCATAAATAAAAGAATACTGCTAAAGAGATATTGTCTTGCAAGAGAAGGCCGCTCTGGAGAGATTACACTGTATATATCATACATCATAACTAACATGTATATACACAAAAAATAGTTAGATGCCTTCGAATGTTTGGAAGCGCGCAATTCTTTATCCTACGACAGAGATCTATTGTTTTAAACATGTGTCCGCCCGATTGGCTCATCTGAACTACTCTAATGGTCGTAGATTCGAAACTCTGGTGGGGCGTACGTTCTTCCGTGATAGTTTGACTGAAGATTATACACTCAAAGTCATTTGTCCTCCACTTCTGAACTCAGTCGTAAGTTGCTTGCATAGGAACATGTTAGTTCTGGTTGTTAACCCAGGAGCACTGGTAAGGTCAACTGGCCACCGTAAACAACTGAAATACTGTTGAGTAACGGCGCAAAACCATCGACATTCAACTTAAGGCTATCAAGAGTGAACTCATTCTAAGTTTGTAATTTATGGTGGCGATATACCCATTAAATACAGTTTTTTATAACTAGAACTATATCATAAGTATTGTCTCTAAAATATATAAGCTAAGAAAACGTCTCCGATTTCTGCTGTAAGACAGCTGAAGTTTTTAAAGCATATAACTGACAAAAAAACAAGACTTTAACTGCGTGCTTCATCGTCAGGAAATTGTGACAGAAATTGGCAAAACGCGTCCAATGATTTTTTTGCGTTATTGGTAACTTTCATCTGGAAAAACTGGAAGACGTGAAACTTCTAAATTCGTCTTCAACGGAAATGGGAACGTTTTGTTATCCAAAATTGTTCATGACAATACAATCAATATCAGTCAGATTCAATGAAGATGGATATAAATTCGGTCATCAAATCTCCATCCGTTTGTCGTCCGTACTGTCTTTAAAATTCAAAATTCAAATTCGGTGCAATGAGAGAGAGAGATAGAGAGCAACACAGGGCGGGCCACGGTCACAAACCAGGGTCTCACCACACATATCTGTATAGGGTGCAAAATGAAATAAACTGTTCCACAACAAGGCTAATATAAGTGTCAAAAATCCAGTGTCAGGTTTTCTAACATATATATTTTCCGACCTCCATTTAATACCAAAAGTATTACAAGAGGGCCATGATGGTCCTATATTGTTCACCTGAGTACAGTATGCTATTATAGCTGAATAAGGAGTATCAAGTTCAAATACACGCAGAAGTTTAAGGAGAATATGTCGTTTATAGTTTCCACTATACGCATATAAGGAAGAAGGCCCCCGCCCCCGGGCAGCCAGGTTTTTATGGAACTTAATAGTTTGTACAATCTTGTAAGAAGACCTGTATACAAAGCTACAGTCAAAATATCAAAGCTAAAGGCCGTATAGTTTTGGTCAAGAAGAGTTTCACTTGTTTTACTTTTAAAATATATGATTAGCTTCTGTCACCAGAACAAACCATTCGGCAGTTTATGAGGAAATGTTACCGTACGACGGATAGCCAACGATTCTAATAGCTCACCCATGGACACTTCTTGCTAAAAATCGGTCGTCTACTTGTCGTTTATAGCGATTCAAATATTCAAAGACAATGTCTCCCCACACATACTCGATATAAATTACAGCCAACGAAACACCAAATAAATGGTATCACTTCTTTAAGGCGGCTCTCTTATTTACACTGGCTAGACCAACGTATAACACAAAGTCCCCCAATTCTGATATATGGGGTAGTTGTATGGACTGGCAACCAGTACATAACTTAAATTAACCAATAGTTATATATAATATATCCTCGATAAAAACGGTGTAGAACGCAACTATGTATAAAACTAAACGGGGTTCAAGTCTCGTTGGTTTATCTTTTTTATGACACAACGTAATCTTTTCATCAAAAAGTCGATATCGCAGGTAACTCGGTGTACATCAATTAATATCGAAAAGCGGGTCGAAAGATTAATGAGATTTATAGACGGCTGAATCGCGGATAATGTATAGCATACAAGAATCACGAAGCATATGATGTTTCTTGTGAAGGTTTTATTGATGAACTCAAAGCGGACAGTTATACCATTCTTATGGAGATGAAACATATTATAATACATCACTCACGCAGGATAATGCATTGTTTTGTATTAGTGATCGGTACATTTGGCTGCATTAAAGAACATGTTGCTGACAAATTGAAAGTTCTTGTGACAGGATATGTATTAACTTCAGTAAAGTGGGACATGACATTTACAAGATCTTATCAGTGCTTTGTAAACTACTCTTGAGTGATAGTAGTAATATAAAACAAAGGGGTTTGTAAAATCTCTAGTAGTTTTTCTGTAAATCGTATCTACATCGATTTCACAATTATTCAGGCTACATAAATATGATATCAATAGTGTTTGTGATATTTTATTTGAAAATAAATCCTTAAAAGCCTTGTAATTTGTACCCATCACCGGTTCATATGAGAAAGTTGAATGTTGCTTGCGGAAGTTCAAGTTAATTCCGGTTGGGATACCACAAACACGTGTTGGTCAATGATATATTTGCATAACTGTAATCACTGTTGAAACTCTACACAAAACACCAATTAACTGCGTTTATTTAAAATTATGCGTAAATCACGTATAGTGCTGTTAGATTGACAGCGATCAGGTATATGAACTTTCAGAACCGACCCATCTCAATGTAGGTGAGAAATGCTCTCGTGCGAACAATTATAACTTTAGGTCGGTTCACTTTTCTATCACAACACAGCCACGGCATTTTCTCCGACAAGTTTACGGAAAGCTCAAACTTTCAAAACACCTATATCTAAATAAAGATTAAATATTCATTCGTTTGCCGTTAATAAAACAGCACTGTACATAGAACAACCAAATGAATAAATAACAACACCATACATGTATCTAGCAACAAAGTGACTGTAACACAGCATCATAATACTTATGAACGCAGTCACGCCCGGTTAGTTAGGATTAAGTTGTATTATAAGGAGTTAATGAGATGTAACGGCAAACACTTGTATGAATGGGAAAGCAAGGAATTGTCTAGCTGATTATCATAATCAATCCTGGATATTGAGAGTGTGAAGTAAGGGGAGAGAGAAGGTGTGGGATGGAGTGAATATGTTACAGGACAAGCTAAGAAAGCAGGTTGGCCAAGTAGACAAATGTTTAAATCACGAGGTCCACTTTGCATTAGGACATATTGATTTGAAACGATTGACGTGATTGTGATATATTTACATAGACGTTTTTCGATATATTTCATTTAAAACATGCTGTAGCTTACTGTAATCAAAACGGACAGAAATGGCTTTCATGAAGTTTTAGAAACTGTGTGAAATAGTACTTGCGGGTGAAACATTTTGACCCATATACAATAAAGAGATAATTGTAGTCCCTTTGTTGAACTCTTTTTGTCAGATTTATTCACGAAAGATCTAATTATCGCCATTATTTTTATGATGACAAAATTACCACCTTAAGTTATTTATGACCTATAATTACACTGTTCAAATAAACTATGTCATATTTTATGTGTTTGATTGGTTTCCTGTCAGACGGCTCTGTTTAAGCAATAATAATCAACTACGAATTAAGAAGTGCATAGTTAGTACTATAATGAACGTAGTGATAGATCTGATCAAGTGCTTAACTCGGATACTTATTTTACAGAGCTTTTCGTAACAATGATCCATTTTCTTTTTAGTCTTATACATTGGTTCGCTTCGATGAGAGCCAGTGATTTAGTCACACTGCGTAAACTGTTAACCAAACAAATGTTTTTGAGATTTGGAAACTGCACCTCCTCAATCCCTTATGCTTCGTTGGCTGTTGTTTACCTGGGCTCTGTGTGGAGCGGGATTGTCTTGAGTATGTGTCGTTTCCTGTTACAAGTTAATCTATCTTTGAAACAAACTAATGTTTCAAAGTTTGATTGGTTAAAATAAGAAACTAGTCATGAAAGGTTAAGTTGATGTATTAAAATATGTCTGAAAGTGAATTCCTGCTCTAATCGAAAACATATACCATAGTTGAAATATTTCCTAAAGAAAATTACTATGCTGTCGCTTTAATAAATAGGTACATACATTTGAAATGAAAATGCTTATACTTAACATACATAATTCAATAATAATACATAATCTATTTTACTGATGGGATTGACGTTATATGTATTTTTGTGCCTCATGTTGGTATTAAGCAAAATAAACAATTATCACTTCTAGACTTGCTAAATGAAAATGATTCACAATGATGATTATTATAGTCTTCAGTTCCCTATTATCTGTGAATTGATTTGGTACGATTTGATATAAAGTTGATATTATCGTTAAAAGAGTTTACAATTTTAGGCCATTTTCCAGGCACAGATCGGACACTCCAGACGAAAAAGCAAACTTACCAAAGCGCTTCTCTTGTACACAAATACATCATTGATTTAGTTTATTATTGTACATCGATTGTGAAACAAGCTCCTACAACTAGTCGCTAACGAGGACTGCTTCTTGTGTTACTAATCAATGTTCGCGCCTAAAATAGGAACTGTGAAGTTTCTGACTAAACTCCGCCCAGCAGGGCTCAAACTTACGATCTTTCGGATGAGGATTCAGGCGTTCTACCTTCTACCACTACGCTTCTATCTTTATTTCTCTCGTCTTACTTCATTGCACTCCGTTATTTGCTTAACTATTGCTTCATTAGGTTTGTGGCATAATCAATAGAAAAACGTGAAAAACAGAGTAGAAAATTGTCAATTTACCGTTCATACCGGTTGTGATTGTTTTGCTAATTAGGCTCTTCTCTTCTCTGTCGCAATTTATAATTTGAATGATGTAGTCAAGCTGCTTAAGTCTCCTGTTTTAACCTCTTTGATCTGAAGTTTCTAATCTGCAGGATGATGATTTAATAAGTTCGTCTGAAAGGAACTGTGTTAGTGTGAAGGTCAAATAGACACGTTTTTGAACTGAACAGAAATATGAACTGAAATTATCTGTCAATAAATGTAAATTAAATTTTATTCACGTGCCAGCCATTACGTGTACGTACCTTATTTACGGGTATGGAAATGCCACATGCATCATATGTTAAGGACATAATAACTAAACTCATATTAACCGGATTTGATATTAAACATTTTGGAAAGTAGACGATTGGAGACAAATATTTATACATTATACTTCGTTTATTCAAGTTTTGCTGTGTATCTAATTATATCCGTATATCGGCATTACATACTAGTACATGTATTTAGATAACATTTCAACTGCATCTTGCATCTCAACAAATACTTATTAGTACCTTTAAACAGGTAGTACTTTGTTGTTAGGAAACATATATTGTTTTTGGCTTGTCCTGTACTTCCTTCTATTCCATCCTGTTTTCCACGTTGTTGGTCCTCCCAAGTATCAATGGTTGTTTTTGACAGTCATACAGAGAATTCGTTAGTTCCCCTTCCCGATAGATGTTTACCCTTACATTTCCTCTACTCATAATGCTTCGTGTGCTGATGTTAACCTGGGGTCTGTGTGGAGAGGCATTGTTTTAATGTTGCGTTGTTCCCTGTTACAACTTATTCCTTCATTTTTACTGTATTTCTGTTTCATGATTATCACTAAAGGTGTACTCGGTCAGACATTACTTGAATATGAGAAATGAAGTCTATTCTCACCACTTGCTCTGTGTTGTGATTTGAACTGTATATGTCAATAACTTGTCGTAGAATAGATTAGGTACAATAATGATTGATTTGAATTTGGCCATTACACAGAATAATAAACGTTACTATTTGATGAAACATTTTCTATAATCATTTCCACCATTTCTACTTCAGGTTATTTGTATTGTATATCTGTCCATTAATTCGTTCAACATACCCTCTACGTCAGCTTCCTACAGAAGACAACATACCCATAGCTTTCCAATTAATAGACCGCTACCCTTTGTATTGCGAGATATCACGTTAGCTCGATTCAATGTATCACTCGATCAACCTTGATTATAATTAATGTTTATGTTTAATTGAGTAATCATGTAATCGCATACCCCGAGCAGTGAACTATTATGTAATTACTATTGGTCACAAATGTTTGTTCATCCGTAGCGTATTCAATATTAATCCCAGTTGCTGTTTCATCTCTTATGGCGGCTTTACTGAAGCATGATATTGCTTCTGTATCGTGGGTACAAGTTATTGAAAAGATTTGCATCTGACACTGGTTTTACGATTGATTGATTTTAACGCTTATAACGCCTGGTAGCTTTGCTCCTAGATCATTCATGTCACATTTCTTGTAGAGTGTGTATTGCATAGAATATTAATTAGACATAGCAATAAATGTTTAGCTACAACAACTACACATATTTTAAAGCACTATTATCAATAGAAAGATAATTAAATCTAAAAATGTTGCAAACATAATAATGCGAAAACATGACACGCAAGTACATTTATCATTAAAAAAAATAACTTGAAAAACATCTATTTTTTTCAACTAAAATAAAAAAGATGATTTCGTAAAACATACTTTCTATATTGAAGCTCAATTTTACAAAATTATAAATTTAATTTCGCGATATATGTACTCTAGGATTAATTTTGTAAAAGATGTATAAAATATTTCATCAACAATGTCTTGATGCAACTAATTTGTGTTCAATTTGGAAAGGAACCTTACGGTAACTGAGTAAAGTTAGTTGAGCGTTCGACAGATAATCTCAAGGAAGTGGATTCAAAACTCCGTTTGGGCGAATGCCCACCAATTGAATCTGACAGAATCTTATACATCGAAGATCATTTGATCTCTACCGCTGATTCCTGATCGCGATTCAGCAGTCAAAAGTCATAGAAATGATTAGTTCAAGATGAAATAAGTCGTTCCGCAATCCAACTAACATGAATAAATCTGTCCCAAAATAATATCTGTGGTTGCTTGAGGTCAGGAGCACCTGTCACGTTTTGACATTTAATTAAGAGCATTGCGGATGCCAGTTGTTTTGATGCATTTGCTATGTTGCGTGGTGCGCTCAACTTCAATTTACGTTCACGAACAAATAAAATCAAACATAATCTGATAAGGTTACACGACGATCTGAGTAGCCTTCACAAGCCCTATCAGAATAATATTTCAGGAATAACGAATTATATTTACAAATATGTCACAACCTCAATACTTAAAATCAGTACGTTGTCTACACGCACTGATACAGACAGAGAGAGTACCGTTGATCAAATAGTGTAATTCATTGAGACAAAGAAACAACTAGTAGTGATAAATTACTAGTCCATGTTTGTTTTCCGATGCATTAGTGTACATAGATTCACTTATGAGTGTAATTAAAAGCATATTTAGTTTGATAAATGGATTTCCTGTTTGTTGTCAACAATGCTTAAACAACCAAATATTGTTTCAAAGGTCATGCTTGACGTTAACTACGTGAAACTAATGCACATTGTTTTGAAGGTATTCACCATGATTGATGTGATTTCAAGTAGGTGTCCATTGTTGAATACATGCTTTCTTAAATGTTGACTTTTAATCATACGTGTATGCAATGCTGTGAGTTGTATTGCAAGCCCTAAAACGTCCATTTTGGCTGATAATTTATCATGTTTTAAAGAAATTGGATAGAAATAATATTGGGACATTGTCATCGTTCCAATGTCGTTATAGGAAAGTACCATTAATATCGTCTCTCTCTCTCCATATAAAATTACTAGGCTTTGACATTGTAACAAAGAAGCTTTGTCATACACATTACCAAAACGTTGAAGAGGAAACTATAAATTCACACTCTTCAGTTAAACTCCTTGTAAATTGTCTCATCATAGTCCAATTGCCAGATGCGAAGTGAGCGATGGAAACTACTTGCCAGATATCAGATAAAGACTGAGCTGTGTTCCTGTTATATATTTCTCTTGTCAAAAAAAACATACTGATGATTATCACTGTCACCTCCTAGCATTAGATGTTAGTTAATTCTCCTTGATCACATTTCTTCGGGCTCAGCCATGTAAATTGCTTGACTGAAAAGGGCACACATGACATTTTGACCTATTGAAAAATGGCACATTGTGTTTTAGTGCAGAAGATAGACATGTTGACTCTGTTCAAATTTCAACGGCGCCCATTATTTTATTTTAAATGTGTAAAAACGAACGAGGTGACCAATGCGTTCTTTTAAGCTTGGCATTCATTTGTACTTTTGAGTTATAACTTTCGAATGATAAAAAGAAAGACGATTTATTAATACTAAAGTGACTAAGAGAAGGCTATCTCATAAATTCATAAATGTCTTATTCACTAGACAATGTCTATCATTCTCCACACATAAATATAGTTCACACAGTAATAATTATAATCATAAATTGAGTGTAAAAGGATTAATTTGTTACAATTAACGTCATACAGATCCCAGGGAAACATCAGCACACGAACCATAAGGAGTTTAGGAAGTGTAAGAGAAAACTATATTAATGAGGAAGTACGGAATTGTCTGGCTGATTAGCAAAAACAACCTTGGATAATCCGACGGGACACTAGGGCTAACGAAGGGGCGAAATGGAGGAAATACATTGCTTGTCAAGCTAAGAAAGGAAGTTGGTCATGGCATGAACGGTAGAAAAGAAAGCGAATATTATATCAGGGAAATGAATTGTACATGGGGAAAGGGGAATTTAATATGCATCTAAAATGTAAAGGATTATAGATCATATAGCGATTTACATCCTTGGAACTGTCAGTAAAACTACTGGGACTCTTCAAAGAATCAAAATAAAATATTATCACTAATAAAACTTTATAAATCATTCCAGTGAAGTAATTGTTACCTCCGAGGCAGCTCAAGGGAATTAAATGGAGAAGTTATTTGGCTAATTAAAATGCAATCCATATTTAGAAATTGTTAAAGTTAGGCATATTATTTAACTGATTTAAATTATTTTAGTTCCGGCCTGTATCATTCCGACGGCTCGGGCGCGTTCTTCTTCAGTCATTCTCACCATGTTTTGTGTTTTTCAAAAAGGATTCGCTGCATTACCTGTTCAAATATCGGTATGTGAAATTTTGTGTGAATACATGCATTATTAGAAAAATAATAATACAATATAAACTGACCGATTAGGAATTTTGTTGAGTGTACTCTTTTGCTGCTGATAGAACTAAGCTAAATTGGGTAATTGTCAATTATACAAACTCGTAACGCTTTAGATGTTATTAATATTCAAAGAGATATATATAGTTGTTACAGGGAATGCCACATACATAATACAGTGCCTCTCCACACAGTCCTCCGGGAAAACAACAGTCCGTAAAACAGAAGGCATTTGAGGAGGCTCAAGGGTATATACGTAATGGAACAAGGGCGCAAGGAATGGCCTGGCTGACCATAAGGGATAACTAAGAGAATCAAAGAAGACAAACACAACTTCAAATGTGATTTTCTCAAAATTACAAATAATTGATGTACGTGTTCCTAGAATCAGGGTGACAAACGTTTAAGTTTTCTCGGTAACTGCACATTAATCAAGTGAATAGACGTAATGGAAATTGAAGAAGCTGTTTAATAACCTTTAACGTTGTTGGTTGTAAACGCTTTTTCAACGATTGCATCGTCTTGCAATTTGTTTGTGTTACAAAATTCTTAATGCAATCTTCATTAACATGACCTTTAAGTGATTCTGACGAAAGAATAGTGTATGTGTTAGCCCTAAGTGTGACGTTTGTTCAGAAATATATTTCGCGTCTGCATTAATTATGCTTAGTCGAATCTGTCGAGAGACTAGTCTTCTTTACGAAATACACCTATTTTACAGAAATACCTAAGCACCTATACATTCCAACTTCGTACTCATACATAATGTCGAAGGGCACACGCGGAAACTAGTCTTTTTTCTTTATTTTTATGCAGTTAGACTTGTTTAAATGGCACCTTTCGATATAACAGACTATTTATATGTATTAATTGACACTAGACACCAGGTGAACCTTAAAAGTACTATATGACGTACGTATGGCTATAAAATACACTGTTCTCTTGTCGTGTACTTGTCTATAGCCCTGCTATTCCGTTCGCCCAACTTTAAACAACACATTTACACCAGTGAATAAATTACAATTGGTTTGAACCAACATCAATACCAGTATAGTGTTAACTGTTATTGATGTTGTCGATCACGTGCGATTCATCAGCGACAATGACAAATTTGATGTCTCGTTCTCATGCACAAATTTACATCCATGTGCAAATTTACTGCGCAAATTTAGTGTTGATGCACATTTACAAGCAAAAGACAAATAATAATTCCGTGCATAATACAAATTTTGTGTACGCGTTCTAATGACTTTGTCACATTGTAGATGCACGCACAACTAATTCTATCAAACAACCTCGTGCATTACCGGACGTAGACCGGAAGAGACGTAGCTGACTTTTTCACCGATTGGAAGTTCAGTGGCATCTTTTCATGTTCATGTTCATATTCAAGTAGTAACTGAACATTTATATCACAGTTAGCGTGTCTCCATAAAGTGGTAAAATCCCACGCATTCTAAACGGTAGTACCTTGCTCATTATATTTTAGATGTAGTTAATTAAGTATGTATTACTAACTTAAATATTTGCGGATGTGACCAGCGATAAACTCCTATGTTCAATAACCCACGAGTGTACAGTTAATGTTCAGCATTTAACTAAGTAAATATCCTATATCACAGTTGGTGAGTTTGCATAAACTGGCAGCCATCTTCAGGGACTGTACACTACTCTATGTCTATACAAGAACATTATCATTGCTGATGTCAATACATCATTTGTAGTAATACAGTGTTAATAGTTGATACTGGAGAGACAGACGAATCACTCCTTGTTGTTTACATGTCTTAATGATTCCTTTTCAAATCATTCCGTCACTGTGCTTCGGATGTCTTAGATCTAAGATGTTACACATATAAGGACATTTGTATTGCGGAACTACATACTAAGCTAGAGAATTATGTGGTCATCAAGCTAAAGAAACCAGTGAACAACATAAAGTCGTGTGGTGGTTATGACTTGCTTCAAGTTCTGTAAGCAACATTTTAATCTGAATTAGAAATATTATTTTTACCCATGTAGTGTTCAATTATTACACGCATGCTACGTCCGTTGAGTCCAAATGGTCTTGGAAACTGTTGCTTCCTATCCTGTTGGAATTCCTCGCTCATTTCTTTTCATTATCCTTTGATGATTAATAAGAGATTACTTAAATACTTTAAAGTCCGTAATACATTGACTTTCTACATCTTGCAGAAAATATTTGTTGATCTTTAATGCCCTACACATATGGTGATATGTGTGTCTTTTACATATTTCATGAAATCAACAGTAAGAAGTATTTGAGAATACGAAACAATAAATACTTCCGGCTTACTGTGTACTGTGGTAGCCAAAAATACAATTCACTGATATCCCCAACGCTTCATACCAATATCGAACGACGTGCACCAAATGAAGCTGAATACGAGGAACCAAAATACAGCTAAAAGTCTCGTAAAGTAAACATAACTCACAGTGCACATCGCGGCTGGTAACTTTTTCTTTTCTCTTTTTAAACAACCATTATTTGTTTTAAGTAATACAGTACACGACTATGTCAATATAATGCGATAAATAATGTCTGAAACCATTTGGAATTATTGTGTAGATATATATCTATTGTGGTCAAAGATAATCCCATGTATCAAATAATATACGATAAAAAGGAATGTATAATACTTTATGTGCCATCATTAATGTAAGTTTCAATTGCAAATACACATTCAAAATGGTAAATGTTCAATATAAGTACAGTGAACTAGCCTTATCACCGCCACACCCATCACCGCCATCATCACCTTCTATAATAGCAACTGTAGCATCATGACCACAACCATAAGTGTATACAGGTTCGTTTTCTCCTCTTGTAGCAGCAGCATCAGCAACAGCAGCAGCAGCGACATCATCATCGGCACTACAACATACACCTTCATCGTTATCATCACCAGTATTATCATAATCACCAAAACTACAATCATCATCATCATCATCATTTACAACATCGTTATTATTGTTCACTGAAGCAGTTTTAGTTTATTTTGTATTATTTTAGAGTTTGTTATCAACTATATTTTGCTGTTTATATAAAAATCTAGTATAAAACTGTATTTTGAAAAGCGATGATTTAATGTTATAGCCTGTCATAGACTAAATGCTCCAGACATGTGTTAATATAAAAACCGTAAATACGTTCTCGGAGCTAAGTAGGAAGTATGGTTCGCGCGCGATTAATTGAAGTTTTATTGTTCGTAAGTGATGCTTACGTCTGATGATAAGCATTTATCACCGTTTTCCATTAGTGCAGATATACTTAAGAGCAATTCTTGGACATTATATGATATATTTACAATAAACTTAACAGCATCTACTCTGCTGTAAAAGATGTTTCAATTTAGATTATTGCACATTATGCGACTGTCGATAATGATTCCATTCACGTATTCTCTCCTCTTAGAATGTAGAAACACAATTTGCCTCTTTTATATAATGTATACTTTCATTTTGCTAACCATGTATTGTAGCACAAGGGGTATTTCTTATTTAAGATCACAGTGACCAACCTATACTGGTATATACAAATGATTCTAGTTCCCACATACGCTGCTGTAAGATTGCTCGTTGATAGCTTACAACAGCATATTACATGTAGTAAGAATGTGATGTCCAGTAATCGAACGGAATTCTGGGGTAACTCATATTTAAAAAATTTTTGCTTAAATAAGGCGCTAATCAATGTTTTGTCCTGGGGGGGGGGGGGGCTGGGGTGACGGGGTCGGGATAGGCGGGTCCTTGCACCTTTATTCCCATAAATGTTTCCCTTGCACCTATATTCCCACACATGTTTACCCTTGCACCCATATTCCGATACATGTTTACCCTTGCACCCATATTCCCACACATGTTTCCCTTGCACCCATATTCCGATACATGTTTGCCCTTGCACTTATATTCCGATACATGCTTACCCTTGCACCAATATTCCCATAAATGTTTCCCTTGCACCCATATTCCCACCCATGTTTACCCTTGCACCCATATTCCCATAAATGTTTCCCTTGCACCCATATTCCCACACATGTTTACCCTTGCACCTATATTCCGATACATGTTTACCCTTGCACCCATATTCCCATAAATGTTTCCCTTGCACCCATATTCCCACACATGTTTACCCTTGCACCCATATTCCCATAAATGTTTCCCTTGCACCCATATTCCCACACATGTTTACCCTTGCACCCATATTCCCACACATGTTTACCCTTGCACCCATATTCCCATAAATGTTTCCCTTGCACCCATATTCCCACACATGTTTACCCTTGCACCCATATTCCGATGCATGTTTATCCTTGCACCCAATTTCTCATACATGTTTCCCTTGCACCCATATTCCCACACATGTTTACCCTTGCACTCATATTCCGATACATGTTTACCCTTGCACCCATATTCCCACACATGTTTCCCTTGCACCCATATTCCCATACATGTTTACCCTTGCACCCATATTCCCATACATGTTTATCCTTGCACCCATATTCCCATACATGTTTCCCTTGCACCCATATTCCCACACATGTTTACCCTTGCACCCATATTCCCACACATGTTTCCCTTGCACCCATATTCCCACACATGTTTCCCTTGCACCCATATTCCCACACATGATTACCCATGCACTCATATTCCCACACATGTTTCCCTTGCACCCATATTCCCACACATGTTTACCCTTGCACTCATATTCCGATACATGTTTACCCTTGCACCCATATTCCCACACATGTTTCTTTGCACCCATATTCCCACACATGTTTACCCTTGCACCCCTATTCCCATACATGTTTATCCTTGCACCCATATTCCCATACATGTTTACCCTTGCACCTTCGCAATGCATTATGCGTTTTAGACTGTTGTTTTCTTTTTGGTCTGTGAGAGGCATTGTCTTGTGCGTGTGCATGTGGCGTTCATAAGAACAATTAAGATGATTTTTAGACAGAAGACGATTCCCAACAGGTGGGAATTTTAAGCCCCAATAATTCTGCGTCACGGAAAATATACTTTGGTCGGACTTATTTACCAGATCCCGATTGTGGGAATTAGCATCTCCCATTGTGGTGATTAAGACAGAATGCTTGGCTCTAGGGTGGGACATAACATCCCCAAAACACACAAATTGTATTGTTCCCATATAAAATATTAATAGGTGCATAATGCCAAAATATAGAATGATGTTATCAACTACTGGACGGGTGTGTATCTTGATGAAAAGTCATATGGTAAAATGTTTACAGGAGGATATACAGAAACAATTTACAGTATTTGAGTTTTGAAAGTCTGTATCATGGAATCTGTTGTTTTGTATTGTACGATATTTGGGTTTTATTTTGTATCCAAAGGATCTGTGGGGAGGTCCAGCTTGGTGAATTTCTGAGCAGTTTTTGTGCTGCGCTTTCTTCCTTTTGTAAACTGTTCCTGGTAAATATTTTCCGAGATGTCTGAACGCAGATGTTATGTGACTGTGTACTTTGTGCCAGTTATTTTGTTTTTAAAAATATGAAAAATAGTAAAGGACATCTAAACAGAACTTATGTCAACTATGTACGACTCAAAGCCTGACTGGTAACACTTTGGTTGAAATAGCTGATGCAAAAGTCACAACGGCCCAAACTTTGAGATTCTCGGCGAAATGCCCATTTTTCAATAAACATGACATTTCTTCATAAATCTATTTAGCATACAATATTATATTGCCGAATAATGAAAGTTTCATTGTATATCGCCGTTAACAGCAAATATGATATATATTTATTTTATTTCGTTTACTCTAAGCACTTTCTGTGAAAGGGGTGTGGCTTTCTGTTATGAACTTTCTGCAATAAGTAACAGCATAAAGTAATAAATAGTCTTATTCTTTTACAGTCTTTTATTCAAAATGACAAAAATATTGAGAACATCACAGTTGAAATGGAATAAACAAATCATAATACAACAAAAGTACATAAAATGCGACAAAATCGAAAATATTACAAAATAATCAGTATTGACTGACACCAGTGTGTTGAAATCTATTGACGAATAAATAACGTCATGGAAGAAGAAATAGAACATGACAAAGATTAGAATGAAACGTTTGGAGCACGACAGAAAATTAGGTCCATTTTTTTACATCGGTTAACCTATTTGCATCAGGAAAAACAAAACAGATTTGAACTTATCCAAAAAGAGTCTTTCCCCGTCTTCTTCCAGTGAAGAGCCGCCCGAATCTTTTGTCAATTTGGGCAAATTTTGGTCGCATACTATATCTATTTCGACTTTTATATAATTGTCCAAAACGTTTTTCTAGATCATCTGTCTCCTGTGGATAGTCTAGTTGAAAATCTCTTTCTACGTCTCGCTTACCGAACAGGCCTTTGCCACCCATGAAGATTCTCCCATAGCGTTTGTCGTACACACCACCGTCAAGGTCACGTTTTCCAAAGAGCCTATTATAGCGATTACCACCCATGTACACACGACCATATCGCTTATCTACGTCCATGTCATCCATATAAGCATTGTCTAAATCTTCCATGTCGCCTCCTCTTTTACCGAACAAACCGTTCGAATTCATGTACAATCGGCCGTAGCGTTTGTCCATCGTGTCTCTTTTCCCGAAATATGACCCAGAACCCATGTACAGTCGACCGTAACGTTTATCAATATCTTCAAAACCGTCATCGCTTCTCTTCCCGAAGAATATACTACCATATCGCTTTGGGCTGGAAACAAAGAGTTTGCCATAGCGTTTATCAACACTACCAACACCCGATGGAAGCAACGGCAAAGGTCTTTGAAGCTTGTCATCAACATAGTCCTGATATTCATTGTAGAAATCATCAACTCCGGTGTCTTGCTCATCAGAGAATGAGTTGACTTCTTCAATTTCATCCATTAGCGTTTTGCAAGATGTCTGATCTTTGACACACGCTTCACAAAAGAGAAATGCATTCTTTTCAGAGCAACACGTAGTTAAAGGTGTGAATACATCAAACGGAAGTGATGAGCATTGGAGACATACTTTAGCAACTTCTTCATTGTTGTCGCATTGATTGACGCTTGACGGTTCGTTCAAAGTTACGGGAGAGTCTTCAGCAAGGCACGATCCTAGGAGGGTTAGGAAAAACACTACCGGGAACTCGTTCATGTTGGTTGGTTTCAATCTGTAATTAAAATAAAAAACTATTTAAGGAGGAGATCGGCCACTTACATGAAGAACATGACCAAACTTCAAAAAGTGGAAGAAATGCATCAAATAAAGACACTTGAGAGGTACGTGTCACACTTAAAAACGTTGAGAGATTAAACACAATAACTGCATGTTTCTGTCCAATTGAGGGAACAAGTGTATGCAGTACAATTCCATGGTACTGTGATCACTTATGAAGTCAATCGTATTGTTTTATTTTGATGGGATCCACTGTTGCGGACTTTGTTCAGTAAATTCTTTTTATGCTTAAACATGAACTGAGTGTGATTGCACTTCATTTTGTGTTCGTTGTTGTAATGAAATTAATATTTAACCGCGAACCTCACAATCCCTGAACTAGGTGAATGGCCTGGTTTGTAACATTAGAAGACTTCACCGAGAGAAATTGATAATATTTTCAAGATATTTATAACCTTACAATTATGTATTTACAAATGTGTCTACTAAGTCACATTTAACGTCATTGTGCAGAATATTCAATATTCATGCACTAATTAATAATACCTTTTTGGAACAAGGACATCGATATCTGATCACATCAATAGAGAAGTAACTTCTTATAGAATAAATCCTTTACTCAAGTATGTTTAAGCTTTATGTTAAAATCTATAAAGCACTAAAATCACGTCCTCTTTTGCTGGAAGTGAAATCTGATGTGAAGCTTATACACAAATCGAACTTTCGTGTTTACAGAAACATACTGGCGTGCTCATGCCATTAGGTAGTGTGTATATGCCAATAAATAATCTTTGTTCTATGTTAACACACTTAGGCATTTCTAAATGGCCGTCTGACGTGATATTAACCTACATTTAACCTAGCAGATTGATATACAACCTTCCGTTACTAATATGTCACTGGAACCTTTTTGGCAGATAATTTGAGATCTTTTCCCGGAGAGCATATATTTATTTATTTTTTGTCTTATTGAATGAAGTAATACAACATCATCGTGTTTGGCTTTGGTGTTGTGTAGATGTACATTTAGTGTCATATATCGAGCTTACTTATATAGTACTACTAGTAATTGCAGGACAACGAATAATGTTTTCTCGTACAATGCTGTATATTCTGTCTTTGAAGTGACTAGTTTGTCTCTTAGCATACAAATTCGATTAAATACGAACAGCCAGAGACGAAAGGAACCCTCGGAATATATTGGCTATTTTCTCAGGTTGGACGTTAAATTTATATACAATAAATCAACTTTAAGACCACATCAAAATTAGGAACTCAAATTAATTTTCACTGTTTTGCTCTTTATTTAACATCAATATAAAGACCACCTCAATATTAAGAGTTTTCAAGGGTTCGAATAGAGGTCGTATTATTGTGGTTTTACTGTATATTACATATCTTGTACAAGTGAAGAACACTTAATGCATTTCTAATTGGTCGCTTCATATATTGTCATAATTTTCATAATAAATACAGTTAAATATACACTAAATAAATGGTTTGCTTTGATCTTTCCCATACTCCAGTATTTTGATACCCCAAAGTCACTCATCATCATACAAATCAAAGCACTGAAGGCACTCATGTATTCAGTATTGCGAGCGGCTGAACTTTTGGAGGGGTTAGGTGAATACAATTTTAGTATCTTAACTTCATATTTTGCTTCGATTTATGCCCCTTTATTATAATAATGTATAGCTTGTCTTTAAAACAGAAAATGAACGAGGTTTTTAATCGAAATGAGTAAGCATATGCAAAAACCTTTCTTAAAACAGTTCGTGTTGCAAGGTTTGAGATGAATATGAGAATACATTTTATCACTGCTAACTCGATAAATGCAAACACTGCTTACAAAGATTTCTATCTGAAATACAAAACAGTAAACATGTCTTGTGAACAACCTGAAAATGGGTTTTGGGTTATATCACTAATTAGTAGAGAAAGTGTTTAAGCATTATTAAATGGTAATCCTAATTGCCAACCGGATCATGTTATTTCCCGTGCGTGTGAACTTGCTCTATCATGATGCCCAGATTTATATCGAGATTCCCAGCATGCATTGCACGTTTAATTGCGTATCTGCGTTTAATGCTTATTTGTTATTTGATTTTTACTGACTATGATGGCCATTAAAGTCTTACTTTTAAACCCTGTCACATGTGAAGCCTAATTAGATATCGATACACGAGAGCATGTCATGACTTTTTTGTAATCAGGCGAATAAACACCATACAATACAATTAAGCTTTTCCTCCATTTGCACTATGTTACGTAGGAGTTGATTTGCTGACGAGCAATGATAAAGTATGCATCAAACTTGTGTTAATTGCTGGGAAATATGTCAAAAAAGTCAGCAGTGTCATTTGATATTTCGGAAAGGGAAGGAATAAGTTTCTACAGGGAACGCCACATACACAAGAGAATACCTCCCCGCACAGACCTCTGGGAAAACAACACTCCATAAAACATAAGGCACTTGAGGAAGTTAAAGGGTACATAAGTTAAGGAACAGAGGCGCAAGGAATGACATGGCAGACCATAAGGAATAACTAGGAGAATCAAATATGACCAGTGAAGGGGGGAAATTGATGGATGGAAAATATCACAGGACAAGTCAAGACAGCCGGCAATATAGGCCGAAACTGAGCATAAAATAACCTGAACACTATATAAAGTGAAATAAATTCACAAGGGAAAGGGAAATATAACATACATTCAAAACACAAGAAGAAATAACAACCATACAGCGAATTACAGCCATGGAACTGTCAGTAAAAATACTGGAGTTACACGCCATTTTTCAAACTTATTTAAGTTATGTACGGTTGTCAGTTTGCCCAAACTGCTTTCCTAGGTTACCAAATAGTAATATTAACCTACTCCTTCACAAGCAACCGGCAACCCCCAACATGAATAAGAGGAGGTGAAGAAATAGTATTGGATATGTACTCCAAACCATTAAAAATGCAACTAAAGAAATAATTATATTTTAATTATCATGGTATACATAATTTCTTAAACTTAATTAATTATGAAATATGAATACTATGGCTACAGTTTGATTTCTTTTTGATGAATGATTTTCACATTTGTAACAATAAAACGCGTTTAACACGTGATACAAAATAATGGCTAAGTGAAATGGTTTCGTTATTCATGGTGTTAAGTATACTGTCTTCAATCAAATTGTTATGCAAATTACACGCCTCACTCGGGGTTTTCACCTTCTACCTCCAAGTTGGCAGTATAGTGTTCTACCGACTGAGTTATTTGGGCAGGCTAAAGCTTTTTCATTGTCCCCGTCATAAAAGAAACATAATCTTGGTGACAACGGAAGTAGGCAACTGTGCATAAAAGAATACTTGACGGAAGTTATCCGAATGGATAATAACATTTGTAGCGTTTCGGTGACAATCGTCAAACAGATTGATCTGCTCAAGTAGATATCACTTTTATCTCAGAAACGGATCGATAACAAATAACAGCCTGTATGTATTAGGCTTTAGGCTATGTGTCATTCGTCGCATTTTTGCTTCCTCATTTAGTTTGTTTGGATGTTTCGTGAGTGAGTACATTTAAATAATTTTGAACATATGTTATGAATAAGGTCTCTGTAGTCTGCGCACAAATAAACGGGATGTTCAGGCTTTCTCTTCTATGTTCTACGTTCGTTCCACGTGATGTTTATCATACTGTGCGCATGCGCATTGGACAGGAAGCCAGTTATATTGTTAGCAAACTAATACTATTTATTTCGGTAGTGGAGTACATGATACATGGATAATTAAAACATGCAATAAATTACAATGATAGTAATGACATGTGCATTATATCCATGCCATGCACTCCAACATCTATGATAGCACATAAAAGAGGAGACTTTATTTCCACGTGCTGATGGCATGACATAGAGAGGCATAATTATTTAATTAATTGATAATACAGAAAATTAAAAGTATCACAAGAAAATAAATATATCACAAATTGCCACAATACTAATAACATTATCACAAGATAACATACACTGAAAGACATTAGAACGAGATTGAGTCACGGTTCCACTAGACACAAATATACGCACGTAATCTCGACGCAAAACGTCTTTGAAAAATAGCAGAAAGAATGCGATTATTCTTCAAATCGTTAGCAGACTATATAACAAGAGCACAATCAGACAACGGGTTGACCAGTTCGTCTGTAAGAAGAATGTATCGCCGATGTATCGCCATTATGCGTCTCATCAGTGAGTATTGTATTCCTAGTCATTGGGAACGCTAGAACGGCAGAATTAATTCAAACGAGAAATAACATCATCCGTAAATCTACTTCTTCATGATCGTTTGAAAGAAAATCGTCGTCATTTGATCATCAGTATTCTCGTTGTGTCCAATATAACATAACGACTGGCGACTCTAAGGCGACTCAAACTTTTCTTTTTTAATGCGCAGATCTGCATTACTAACGAAGTGAAAGATTTTGTGTCTGCATGCTCAAATATGTGCTATATATGATATATAGGTTGTTGACAGGGTAGATATGGGAATATAAAGTGCACGTAAGTCATATAAACTACTTAAGGCGATTTAAGTTTTTCCTCGGTGAACATAAGAAGAAAATATTATCAAAGCATGCTGGTTGTATTTGTCTATTGAATTTATCTCAACATTTAATTTGCTTTCGCCAGTAGAGGCAAGAGGCCATTTTCAAATTTCACTTTAATGCTGATATTATGCGTCTATTAGATATTATATAAATACACATGAGGCTGTATAGAGATTATGCGCAGTAAATTTCAACTCATTTGATTTACATTAATTGTGGAGCAAGTTCATATTACCCAGAGTTATCATTTTCGGTAACAGCTTCATGGGTTACTAACCAGTACTCGCGCCAAATTAAGGAATTGTGAAGTTCGCGATCAAACCTTGCTCAATGCGTGCTTCGAACTCAGGAGTTAGGCATCTCTACCCTTATGCCACCACGACTACTAATTGATGCTATTTTAAGAGCAAACTAATTCAGCATAATGTAACAATAAATTAGTTTTAATGCCATCCATATACATAATCTATTGACTGTGATAAAGGTAGAGAAGTCGTGCAAATATACTATGAGGTGGATTGCAGTAGAAATATTGAATTAATTTGCTCTTAAAATAGCATCAAGTAGGAGCTCCTGTGAGCAAGGATGGCAGTAGAAGAAATGTATTGTTGTATATGCTGATTAATTTTGCTCTTAAAATAAAATCAGTTTGGGACTCTACTACATTAATAATTTGAATTCGTAAAATCGAAATAGTGAATTTTATGAAGATGAAATCGTGAATTCATGCAGTTGAACTCGTGAAAATCTTTGAAGCCGAAATGTCACCACCAGGCTTTCGTATTTTTGCGAAATTTCCCTGGTATTGTTCAAACGTATTCAGTCTTGACGCATTTGGACTATATGAGGACAATCGTTTCAGAACACAAATATATCTTAGAGATGATTAGTATATGATTTGAAATGCGCAACACCTTATACTTTTCATACAATATATATACTATATTAAGCTCATACTGTCTTGTATGTTTTGAGACTAGTTTGGTTTCGAAATAAAGTAACTGTCGAATATTAAAATATTGCTGTTTCTTTCCACAATAAAACGATACAAAATAATTTAACTCTGCCTTCATTAATTCTCAATAAGCACCTGCGTCTCTTCGTCCATTCAACGTACAGATGTATCAATTTATGTTGTTGTACCATATATACATCGTTTTAAATAGGGTATTTACAAAAGTTATATGAACGATCCGTCTAAGCATTACCTCGTTTCTGTGACAACGACATTTTTAGAGTACTAGTAATTTCAACCAGATTGTGTTGCTGTCTCTCCGTAGAGTCTAAGACTTTATGCACATATACTTAACGCCATTAATGTAACTATTTCACATAACCTTCATTTTATTCCAAGTTTTATATGTGTAAATTATTCATCAAAAAGAAATCAAAATATGGCAATTAGTATTCATATTTCATAATTGACTAAGTTTAGGAAATTATGTTTGAGAATTAAAGTATAATTATTTCTTTATAATGTCACCATGTTGAAGCGGATAATGTTTAGTTGCGTTTTTAATGGCGTGGAGTATAATAGCTATTTCATAAAATTATCAATGTTTTTTTAGAGGTTATGCGGAGAAAGTCCTATTATTTCTGGATGACCCATCGTAATAGCATGTATTTCATCAACTACGTATTCAAAATGTTACCAGTTATTTCAAATCAAGTAACAAGCATTGCAAACAAACGCGAATGTAGTATCTAAACCCTTCATGCCACCCATAGAATATGGTAGTCACTTTAAGTATATATTCGAAAATTTTAAGCGCCTGATTTTCGCTGACATTTGTAAAACACACATTTTTAAACTGAAGAAATATATGATGTTAAGTTCCAGAAATGACAAAAAAGACGAACTAATGGTATACGTCTTTTGAACATTAAGAATAATTATTTTAGATTAAATATAATTTAATATTACATTTATGTTTCAATGATGAAATGTGTTTTATTTTTTTTGTCAATTCCAATATTCTTTTATAATTAAAATAACACACAGCAATGCCCATTACTTACTCATATTTTTATCATCTTATTTTCGTAAACTATATAAAATTCAGTCTTTGGAAGTTTTAAAATTCTTACAATGAAATAAATAATTACCTGCAATTATAAATCACTATCCAGTGGTATAAAAAGTTTTTAGTTAAAGTTCTGGTAACAGTCCAAGTCAATTAAAAGAATGGTGCGTATGTTGGCTTCAAATCATTTTATATAATGTAGGGAAAACTTGTAAATCGATCTTTCATAAACAGCAGCCGATATTCAAAGACTAGCAGATAACGCTTTGAAGATTCCTATTGCGTGGAGCCAATCATTTCATCCCTTTTGGCAGTGAAATGTGTGGCATCTATTTGGGCTTGGACTTTTCAATGTGAACAAGCGATGGGAGTGTGTGTACATAGACAAACATTGCGTGAAACATTCTATTGCGTTAATGGCATTTACATTTGCTTTCCTTAATGTCAATACAAGACAATTAGAGATGTCTAGAGTACGATATTGACACATTGACGAATTTATACCGCTGTTAATATAGCAAGAATAACTATAGGTATGAAATATTATACTTCCGTAGTGGAATTCAATATAGTTAGAATGATTCTGACGATCTGAACAATGAATTTAATACGGAAAAGCTATGCGGGTGTCTGGTTATGTTATTTTGACATTTCCGGTAAACTGAATCCACCTTTTGTTTCGAAATACACCCACTTAAATGTTTGCGAAATTTAATTGATAAGTTGTACGTACGATTTTAGGGTAGAGTGGAGTACATAGGTGTCACAGAAGTGTTGGAAATTCCATTTGGAGTTCAGGAAATTTCAAAATGTTTGACTTCCTACGTATGACCTTTGGAAAACAATAGTCACAACATGACTTTCAAATACCAACGCTTTCTGTTTGGCAAACAAAGCAAAAGGTCGAGAAGTGTATTGCTTATGTCGATCATTTACGAATGCTTCTATTTCGAAATTGCAAAATAATGACATTTTTAAGCTCAGCTTTTGTTTCGAAAACAAATACATTTGTTTGCCCAGCAATCACGAAATGCAAATTCTTCTGACGTCAATGTCTGGTAATATATTATTAATAAATACAGTATAACCTCACTTAAAGACCATCTCAAAATTAAGAACACAATTTCATGTCCTTTTTCACTGTTTCAACCCCAATGTTAAGAAAAACTTAATGATAAAACCAGTTGTTAAGGGTCCCGATGGTGGTCGTATTATTGAGGTTTTACTGCATTGACTGAGTTGATTTGCCAATTGTTTTCTTTATATATAGTAGTTTACTGGCCACTGGATATATATATTGTTTGTGATTGCAGTAAATTTTATGATTCAAAGTAAATGAACTCGCGAATAAAATCCACGTAAACCTGCAACAAATCAAGTATTTCGATTTAGATCGCTTTGTCAATATGAAACCACGATTATCAAAATCCAATATGGCTGATAATCGTTTAACCCGTATGTTTTCTTGCATTTTACTGATATTGAATTCATAATTGAGACACAATTTGAAAACATTGTTCAGATGGAGACTTACCATGCGTTTGTTTATAATTAACTTGCTTTCTGAATTCTCTCTACGACATGTGCCATTGGTCAAATTGAGGTTATGCTCAAGTTGAATATTTAGTCTCGTGTATAACGAAAATTGAGCTATGCTTGACATAGATATTGGTGCTAGTTTGTCTTAATCTAGTCTGCACGTGGGGTCTTTTGATTTCCTCTGTGTTTTTAAAGATATATTATGCTCATTTTGTGTTCCTTTGTTTACCCAAACAAACATGAACAATGTACTTTATCTAGTTAAAACTATAAAAAGGTGTTATCACAGAATAAATATAATATATTTCTCTGTATTTGTCGACAAAATACGTTTGTTTTATCCAAAAAAAACAAAACCTTCCAGTTTTTTTACAAGCGGGTGTTTTTTACTAGTTTTGTCTGATAGTAATATGAGTAAACAAGATGGTTTTAAACGATTTTACATGGCAATGGTTCTTATTAATGATGTTTTAGACTATGTAACAACAATACTTGATGGAGCACTTTAACAATTTTTAGGTTCAGATGAGCCAGATACATCTTTAAGTCTTGATATTTGCCCTTGAAACAGAATTCACAAGAGATGTTTTCTAAAAAAGGGGCCAGAGGGCGGTATCTGATTTTGTGATAATAATTCGAGAAACACATAAAGCGCTACTGATTTAAATGTATAAATAAAATAATTATTAAGTGTATAGTAATTGTTCATTTTAAATTACACGGTAAAGTGTTAATGTATTTACAATGTAGATGTACATTTGGAAATAACAAAATATGAGAATTTCAGTTTTCTACATTATTGAAAGACATTGGCCGTAATACCACGCACTTCCACTGAGCACATAAATAGACATTAACGCCATTTCAACACTACTACTACTATTTCACATTACTAGAGTCAGCATTATTTTGTTTACGGTTTCAGTTGCACATTAGGCCTAATGTCGGTGTTTCATTCGCACCATTGACGGGTTTACGGACACCAAAATCAATTTCCACAACACCACTTAGAATGACGTTAACCATTCCGCAAAAAATGTTAACTAAAAGCAACTTCATCACTGGTGCCATGTTTATTTATCACGTGACTAAATGGATAATTGACGTGACCGGAAGTTTTAGACAGTACTAATGACGGTATTGTCATAAAGTCAATGTTAATGTAATATAATAAAGTCCACATTGTATGCGTATTGGACAGTATCAAAATATGCTGCAGGTATTTTAGGTTGACAGTAGAAAGCCGGGATATATTTTAATCAAGTCAATCCGATAGCTAAACACTTAGTTACGTAGCAAAGTCGATTTGTCAATTATGTTCTAAGCATTTGGACAAGAAAATGTAACGCAGAGTTTGTTTTTTTAGTTGATGAAAATATCTCCTTTTATATTAACTTAAAATCCCCAGTATGTTTTCTGACAGTTCCAATCACTGTATGGTTATTATTGCTAGTTATGTTCTAGATATATGATAGGTTTCTCTTACCACAATGTGCATTTCTTTAGTTTGATATAATATTCATGATTATTTATCACCCTTTCAGTCTGTTGTAGCTTGTTTTTTTGGGTTGATCCGTGATGTCCCCCATTGTCCCCCTCAATTCTCCTTATCTGCTTTTATGGTCGGTCAGACCTTTCCTTGTACCCCTTGTACCTCCTCAGTGTCTGATGTTGTGTGGACTGTTGTTTTTCCCGAGCGTCTGTGTGAATGTGGCGTTCCCTGTAACAACTTAATCTCTCTTTTATGTACCTCCATACGTGCGTGTATGTTGAAGATGATAGACGGGGAATATATTCAGAATGCACCCCTAATAATTCCAAAGAGCAATCGTTATGACAGATATTAATGCTAATTTGAATCACACTGGAGTCCGATATACAGTATTGACCGAGAGGTTCCGAACACAAAATCCCGATGTAAAGAAAGATAACTACCAAATGATCTACTCAACATTTGAACATAAGTTTTCTCCCTTTAGTAAATGACGAATATGACTTTACAACGGTCATATCAAGATAGTTTTTAGTTGCTCGTTTTCAATACAAGAACAATACTTACCAACTGCCTGTTCTCTAAATTTTCTTTTTTACAGTGAATTTGAAATATGTTTACAACTTTTGATAATTATTGCAACACAAATTTTCTCCCTTTAGTAAATGAAGACTTTACAACAGTCAGTCAGATCAAGATAGTTTTCAGTTGCTCTTTTTCAATACAAGAACAACAATTCCAAACTGCATGTTGTCCAAACTTTCTTATTTAACAGTGCTTGTCAAACAAGTTTACAACTTTTGATAATCGCTCCCGATGTCTGCTTTCTGGGATACTATCCAGTGTCCATGCCTTATTCAGGAATTATGGAATTCTTGATTCAACCTTGCCCACGGAAGGATTCGATCTCACAACCTTCGAAGCAGGAGGATTTACCCCTTGGCCACTGTTCCTCCCTTATTTAGAGGATGCCAAGTGCTTCTTTCTATAAGACTAAGTATAATGCACGGAATGTGTAACCCTCCTTTAAGTATTTACCCAATTGTTTGCTGTAATCTACGCCTTCATTTATGTTGTCAATCCATGCGCCCATGTTCCCTTGCGTATTTACCCTTGCACCTCCTCAAATGCCTAATTTTTCATGGACTGTTGTTTTCCCGCGGATCTGTGTGGGGAGGCATTGTCTTATGTATATTTCGTTCCCTGTAGCAAATTATTCTCTTTTTTATTACAGCTATATTTGATGAAATTCTCTAATGGATATTAAACCTCATACATGTCAGCGTTCTGGTTATTGTTGTTTAGTACGGAGGCGTTATTATTGAGTAGTCACCGATTCCGTTTATCCACTGCACCTGGAGTCTACATATTCGAACGTATTATAAAAACAAATATACCATGATTAGTAGCGCCCTCTTGTGATATAATCGTCCTTCGACTGAACCCAAATAGCAAAATGCATTCTCTACTCCTACTACTTCTAATCCAGAGATTATACTTTTGAATCAGTAATTAGATTTCCTTAATCACATACCACGCTTCAGATTCACAATGAAGGGCTACATTTTGTCAATATTAAGTCTGATAGAGCTTTGTCTGTGAGTAATGGTATTATGCATTTTGATTGTTATTGATCAATCAGTTTGATTAAAGAAGAAATTGTGCATTAAGTTTAACCTTTATTGTGTACTGACGGCCAACTATAATACAAGTTCATGGCATTAAAGACGGTATTCAATATCCGTTCATAATGTAAACAGTCAAGTAGATTATATCAAATTTAATATTAATCTTAAACGATAATCTCATTAGATGTTTATAGTTATTTTGGTTTAATTGTCTTTAAATTGAATTTTGATCAGTAAACATTTGACGACCCTGTGTACTAAGGTGTATCGGTTTAATGAATAAACAATTAATGTATTGTTTGTTTTAATCCCAATAAATAGTAATTTATTCCCCTAAATGATACAATATCTGGGAGTTAGAATACATATTTAACCTTACTTAATATTTAAATCGACATTTCATGACTAGTTTTGTATTCATATACTGTATTAACTCTGTTTGATCTAGATCGATCCTAGGTTTGAGAAAGATGTATATTTTTTTCAAACATTGAATCAAGTTTTTAGATTTCATGTGAGAAATACGTATTCAAATTGAAACAAGTGTATGGTTACAATATGTGATGTGATGCTGATACTGCCTGGACTATTTTTGAATCTACATTTTGGGATCGAAACTAACATTCAGTGATTCAAGATGATGTCTACAGAGCGACTGAAGATCTTATATAGACAGGAACAGAATAAGAGGAAATTTGTTTGTGTAATGAATGACGTCGCTAAAACCAGACAAGACTTATATAAAGGTTATATTGAAAAGGAAAAACAGGAAGTAGAGCAGAAATGCAACAAGTCTATTGTTGTTACGCGACGGAATATAGTGCGTCAGCGGGTTCTGAAACAATGTATGAACAACAAACGAGAAGAAGTGGAGAAAGTCAAAGCTAAGAAAATATTTGGAAAATATAATGGAGTTCCAGTGGAACAGATTGCTGAAGAAATCGATCCATTCATACAAAAGAACCACCCTAAAAACAGACGACAACAGAAAATAAACACTTTATTCCGCGAAGGCTTTTCAAAAGGTGCGATTTTAGACAATGATACTATGCACAATAAAGTTCTAGACTATTTTGAAAAACCGCTTGTTGCAGTGCATCAATTTGACGAACATGAGAACATTGCAACGAGAGACAATCTATTGCCTCCTATACAAAAGGCGTTTTATACTGGTGACGTCCAGAAAGCTGGTAAATCTCATATGCGAGAACTTTTAAACAGAAAACCTCGTGAAGAAGACGTAAGTGACATATCTGACGACGAAGAAGACGCAAAAGGAAAACTATTCGTAAAGCGAAAAGTCAGCAAATTTTTAAACGAAGACGTGCCTGACGATCTGTCAGTGCTAAGTGAAGCGCCACCTAGTGACAGGGTTGCTTATAAACGTGGTTTAAGACCGGTTACTCTACCGCCAATAAAGATCGGAACTGACATGGAGGACGGCGCTCAGTATTATAAGAGACCTAAAGAAAAGAAAGACTGTATTGCCGATCTGATATCTCGTATACACGAAGCAAAGGATAACCGAGAAAGAGATATGAAGATTAAGAAAGAGAGAAGAGCTAAACGACTACAGCATGAACGAGTATTTGGAGTTGGAAGCCATACAACTAGTGACAGCCCCAGGGGAGATGTGTATACGTCGCAAACTGAAAGACCCTTCAGAGAATTTGTTACAACGACACCACTGAATACCGGGCATATTGAGAAGCACTTTGGTTACAAGAGATTGGAAACTTCTGATCAGAAACCGTCAAACAATGGTCTACGTCTTCCGCCTATTCAACGATGAATATTATGTTAATATTTAGCGGTTACCATAGTTGTTAAATTAAGTTATGATTATGAATGGAGAATACTTTTCTATTATAACTACGGTTTTGTAGAGAAAAGAAAACACACATGTGAACAGTTTTTCACGATGTACACATCTTGTTTTACATAGAACTGATTGCAATTTATTCATTTCATATTCAACGTATATTCCGTTATTAAGTTTTAAGATTTATAATGTCTAAAACCCACATTTATTTTGTATTTTTGTCATCTCTATATGCAATGTTTTAAAGATGTATCTGGCTCACCTGAACCTAATTTTTTTAATTTGCTTCATCCAGTATTGTTGTTACATAGTCTAAACCATCATGTATAAGAACCGTTGCCATGTATAACCGTTTAAAATAATCTTGTTTAATCATATTAATAAGAGTCAAAACTAGTAAGAAACACCCACTTGTTAAAAAGTGTTTTTAATTTGATGATAATAAAAATGGCTTTTTTCAACAAATACAGAGAAATACATTAAAAATGAATTCTGTGATAATGCATATTTATTAAAGTTTTAACTAGATAAAGTATAGTTTTCATAATTGTTTAGATAAACAAATGAACAAAAAATGAGCATAATATATCTTTAAGTAGTGTTGTTTACGAACGCCTTGTACTACGCAAATATTAGAACAAATATTCCATTGTTGTCGCTTTTTTTGTGAGTTTAAATTGATATTCAGTTAAATTAGTTGTTATTTGTTTCTCAATTTCGATTTAACCCCTTTATGTGCCATCAATATTTAAACTTGTTTATTTTACATTGATTGTGAAACAAGTTCGAACCCCCTCCTTCACTGTCCACTTTGATTCTCCTAGTTATTCCTTATGGTCTGCCGGGCCATTCCTTGTGCCTCGTGTTTCATAACGTATGTATTCTTTAATCTCCTCAAGTGCCTTATGTTGTATGGATAGTTGTTTTCCCGGAGGTCTGTGAGGGGAGGTACTGTCGTATGTATGTGGCGGTCCCTGTTGCTACTTCTTTTACACCAATCACACTCGATGACTGCTTCATGTATTACTAAACAGGACCCGACATTATAAGCAATGCTAGCCACTCAGCACTCAGTTATCGAAATTTACGCTGCTGGGTTTAAGTTTTGGATATCTGAGTGAGTAAAATAAATTACCAAGCTTTCTGAGTACTGAGCATTCGTTTTGACACACGTTTGTTGAGAATTGAGTTGGAACCTTATTTTTAGTATAAATTCTTAATGTAGAATTTGACACAATCGTCTTTGGCAATTTATAAATATGAAGTCATTTTTCGATGTCTTCCTCTGGTTTTCTAACCGACAGTTCCCAGGCTGTAAATTGTTTTGTGGTTATTATTAGATGATTGTTAAGTTCCCCGCTCCTCATGTGCAGTTCTTTTACTTGATATATATGCATGTTCTTATCTTCCACTTTCGGCCTATTATTTACTGACTTTCTTGACTTGATTCGTGATGCATTTCATCTATTGAACTTTTCCCACTTGCTGTCTCCCTAAAATCTCTTTGGTTCTTTTTATGATCGGCCAGACGGTTACTTGCATCCCTATTACCATGCATGTTTACCCTAGCACCTATTCAGTGCCTATTGTTTTGTAGACGGTTGTTGTCCCGGTGGTCTGTGTGGGGAGGCATTGTATAATGTATGTGGCGTTCCGTGTGACAACTTATTCTCTCTTTCAGCAGTGTTTCAATCCAGGGCATCAGCGTCAGTCGCATCATTTCAGCAATACAAATATTTAAAGTGCTACCTTTCTAGAGCGACATCCTTTGGGAGATGAACATGTTAGCTGTTGTTAGAGTTTGTTCTATGGACATAAGAGAGTTGATATTGTTGTTGGTGTTTTTGTTCAAGAGCGGGCTGTTAAAGATAGGAAACAGTACAAAACATTTAGAGTTTATTGTATAATAGGCAACAGTGATTTCTCATGATTGAATTTTAAACATACGAATATAATCATTCCTTATAGTTTCTTCAGTTTCCTTCTTGTTTCATATATTAATCGTTCTTGAATATACCTACATAAACAAAATATGGTACAATGTACACTTATTAAATATGTTTTATTTCATTGTAATACATTCTTTTTAAACCCCACCATTCACTTGTTATTGTGCAAAATAGTCTGCCTACAAGAATTTCTATCACACTTAGTAAACAGCAACAACGTAGGCTGACACATTAGAAAAAACAGTTCAGAGTATGTGCGGTTAAAAGGAATATAACGTTGATACAGGTAATGTCACATACATAAGACAATGCCTCACAGAGCAACAACAATCCACAAAACATTAGGTACTGCTGAGGTACATGGGTACACATGTAGGGGATTCTAGCCGACCTTGAAACAATCAAAGTAGGGGACAACAAAGGGGAAGAAATTTAATAGATGGAATAAATCACGAAACAATTCAAGATATTCAGTAATATTAGGTCAAAAGGGGGAGAAAAGAACATGAATAGTATATCAAGTAAAATATCTGAACATGGGGGAGAGGAACTTAATATAGATCTAGACATAAATTGAAATAATAACAAAACAGCGTTTTACAGCCTCAGAACTGTCAGGAAAGCTACTGTTTTACCGATTTAACATCTAGCTAACATATACAGTGACGAAATATATCATGGAAATACTGGCACTTTTCAAAAATATTAGAGACATGCAGCTCATGCATCAGAAGATATTGTTAAAACAAGATGTCACAAAAATGTCAACATTTTTGTTGTGTTTCTACGTATATTAAAACATGCTCTATTATATAATACATTGTAATTTCAAATATGAAAGGTATCATTACTAAAGTTACATACTCGTTTGAATAAAACCAATAATGCGGATTTCCATTGGAACTTACATGTAAAAGGGACGTAACTTTCACGACATTGGTAACTCAAAAACCATTGTTTACCTCCCTTTGATCTGTAAATACTCGACCGCCATGAGAACCGTATTCAACACTTTTACTTTTCGTCGCAACCGAATTTATTATAAATGACAAGGTTGTATGAAACCCAGATGAACGTAAATGTGTTATTTTGTCTTAACATCTGCGCATGAAAGTAGTTATATAGTATATTTCTAGATTTATCTAGTGAGTAGAGTTGTTAGTCAACCCCAAGGGAAATTGCCCAATGTCGGATTAAAGAAGACTTTCTTCGTTTATTCATTCTGTTTTAATGAGATAACTCGATATTTAATTAGTTAATTGACATAAAAATGTGATTTCACGACTGATACAATGAGTACTGTTGAACTATTAATAGACCGCACGAAAAACAAAATGTACCAAAATCCGTAAAAATCTAAGTCCAAGTATGGTTAAATAATTGTTTACAAGCCTGCAATTATTTGAGTTGCTTTAATTGAATATATAGAGTCTTAGCATGATTTCATTTTATTTGTAATATTTTTTGTGAAATCTACCACAGTCTCAAATGTACATACAATGTATAAAATCACTACCCACAACGTTGTTACACAAGTTACGTACAATATTAGCGTAGATCTCTATCAATGGTACTAAATCCTTCTCTCGCTCTATAAAATCTCCTTCTCTCCTTCTCTCCTTCTCTCCTTCTCTCCTTCTCTCCTTCTCTCCTTCTCTCCTTCTCTCCTTCTCTCCTTCTCTCCTTCTCTCCTTCTCTCCTTCTCTCCTTCTTTCAATTGCCAAAGTATGATTTGTAATACTAATAATCTCTGTCATTAGATCTGTGACATTACCGAGTTCGGTTGATTATGATTAGATTTAACACTTGAATTCTACCGTTTGTCCTCATTAATTCTTCTTAGTTGTCCTTTATGGTCGACCAGGCCATACCTTGCGCCCCTGTTCCCTTGCGTATCAACCCTTGTACCTCCTCAAATATCTGATGTTTTGTTTCAGCACAGCCGTACTAACATGGTTTTGCATTTTGCATATCAGTGTGGTGTAAACCAATCAAATCTTACGTTAACCACCAAGGCAATTTCTCTTCAACCGAATAATGTTTGTAACCTTGACGCAGATTGGTTTACTTTTTGATAAATGGTACATTACCTTACCGAAATCTACTGTATTTCTATGAACTTACAGAAATCCATTTTAGAGTGAACAGCAATCGTAATATCTCGACATTTTTTAATGTTACACAACGAATATTAACCTTCAAATAGCTCCGGCCTTCTTTTTTCAAGATATTTCTTGTGTGAACTGTGCTTTATCGGAGATCTGTGAGGGGAGGCATTGTCGTATGTATAAGGTGTTCCATGTAGCAACTTATTCTCTCAGATATTAGTTTTTCATTCCACCCATCTATGTAACTTACCTACTAGTCAGGAAAAAAAAGTCGATAAATATAATAAATAAATGTCGTCAACTTTCTATCTGTATCTTTATTCCCACAAACAAAGACATACAATACAAACTACTAGTAAACAAAACAACAACAGTACCAAATAAACGACTAAATAAATAGATTTAATGATTTATCAACGGTGGCATAGAGGCGACATGTGTGGAATTATTTGTATCCAGTTCTCACGAGATAACTTGTTATGGGAACGAGATAGTTAAGATGTGGTCACGAGATACTAAGTCGTAGGAACGAGTAAGTAAGTCGTGGGAACGCGATAAAAATAATTTCACACATGTCACCTCCACGCTACCGTACTTATTACATTTTTGAACATGGTGATTGGCTTCCTAACACATTTGGGCTAATGTCGTTCTGTTTTAACATCATGACCGGGGATTTTTGACATTTTCAAATTTGTTTTTTTCGGTCAGATTGTCGAAAACCTACCCGCCTGAGGACGCTTAACATAGCTCCATATTGGTATGACCTTTATTAATGAATATACGGTCCTGATAATTATGCAGACACAATTCTAGATTTAAAATCCTACCTAATTACACTGATCGTTTTGCATGACAGAGTTACGCAGTGATGTTCTCTTTTTCCAGAATAGATCTGAGGAATATAGACCGAACGACAAACCGTGTCCATCTACAGTTTTAAATTGTCAATTTTGCTAATTATCCGACAATAATGAAAAAATCAACACGTTGTATTTATATTCTTCACAGTCTGTTTGCTCGTTTTGATCTTCCTCACCTTTCTTATTTTATGACGATATCGCGGTTAACAAATAACGATATATAGCAATAACTAATGAAAGGAAAAAGAGTATTATATCAATGTATCATAGATTTCCAAATATTTTGCATTTTGAATCTGTAATTAATACTCATAGCAATATCGTAGAATATAGAAAGTTTTGTATCTTTGTTAAATCTATTATCAAAAGATTTACATAGATTTTGTTGATAAAATCGTATCGAACAGGTTGAACAATTTGTTTTTGTATTACTCAAGAATATAATACACGTTATATGACAACATAACTGTAACTCTCCCGCCTACATCATTATTCTTTATATTCTCCTCTCTCTCTCTCTCTCTCTCTCATATATGTATTGAATTGAACCTTTAGTATTAGAAATGTTACAGTAAATACTTAACTAACATTCTGTCATTATGGTTATATTATTAGTTATACAGGTTGTTGACAGGGTATATGGGGGAATATAACCAGTTTGTGTGCCATATAACCCGAGGCGTTAGCCGAGGGTTATATGAATCGCAGACTGGTTATATTCCCCCATATACCCTGTCAACAACCTGTATAACGAATTTATAATACTGCAATTCCATGTTTTCATACGAATTTAGTTAAACAAGCAATGTTTCGATGCCTAGCTCTCTAGATCTAATAATTAGATCTGTGTATTTTTAGTGTTTTGGGCTCATAATATTGTTTAGAGTGTTTTAGTTTTGTAAAATATCAGTTATTAAAACGTATTCCTTTAAAAATATATCGGGAATTACTTGTTGTAGATCAAATTTTCTTTTATTTCACTCACACGTTATAATGCCTGAAAATTAATTGCATTACCCCGTAAGGTACCTCAATACACATGGTTAAGCGCGCGCTTGCACTCTAATTTTTATTTTCAAGCGTCTGATCTCATGGACTTTATCGAACTGAATTTGGCTCAAACCTTAAAAAATCTATCGTTTTGAATATTAATACTAGCACACATGTACTCTGTTCAATATTTATTGAATCATGTGTGAAAATCAATTGTCAATTTCTAGTAACTTGCGGATATCAAGAGATAAAAGTTTTCGAGTCGAGCCGTCAGCGAAAATTGTCACGAGGCGCATGAAGGGAAAAACGTCATATACCCTGTCAGCGCCGTGTATATAGAATCCTATACGCGAGCCTTTAACCAATGAAATTACTGGATTTTTCTTTGCAGTATTATAAGTATCTTTGTAATTAATTGTTTACCTCATTATGTCATGTATTGCATGGAAACAGTAAATAAACTGAATTGAATTGAATTGAGTTAACTAGACATTCATAAATAATGTTAGTTATATAAGGGTGTGACAAGTATTGCGCGTTAATACATAGCTACGAATCGTTTGCATAATATGCTTCGGAGGTGCTAATGCTTGTTGTATATAGAATATTTACTACAGGGAGGTAAAATACAAACGTAGCTGTGATATTATTTCTTGTATCTATTTCAGTATACGGCCAGTTGGAACGAAACTTTGAAAATATGTTGTTAAATTCACGCTTGAGCTTTCCAATGATATACACTACTAAATTGAAATTTCTGAATCGAAATTTCATTGATGTATTTCACAAGTTATTTTGCAGTTGTATATAAAGTGTCAGTGTTGTTTCATAAACTGCCAGTATAGTCCAGCATAGAACACAGTCTGCTTGGTCATTGGCTTGATCGGCGTTTTTTCCCCTATATCCCGTCTTCCCTCCTAGATAAGAAGGGATAGCCGTAGACCTTGTCAGGGGATTTGTGGAGTCGTCTTTACGCATTTGTTTCTCTGTGTTTCTTGTAAGAGACGAACAGACTGTAACTGTTGGTAGCTCCAAAACATACTAGACCATTATCATTCTGTATATCAACTTTTTCAATTATTCGAAACGCATATTTCGTTAAATCAAAGTTCGTTTTCTTTACTAAAACATGTTCAGCTGTTTTTGCGACTTCATAGAAAACGTGCGTTTTTATGTTCAAAAATACATACTAAGAAAAGGAAACACACCACCTTATTGTCTATCCCTAATTTTACTTTTAGACCAGGTAGTAAGTTTTTGTAACTATACCAAATTATATATTATTAGCGACAGGTCATGTTTCGAATTCATCCTACCAGTAAGGAAAACATAAAGCTTTGATTTCCTTTTTTCTTAAGCTTCTCATTAACATTACCCTTAGTCTCAATTAATTATCATGTCTTATTCACTACATCTGTTTACCTGTATATCATTTTGTATTTATGTAGGCTAGAAGCATGTTTTATTGCTTAATGTTGAATAAAAGTTGTTGTTGTTGTTGTTGATTAAAAAACAAAATTTATCTTTTGTATCTACAATATATTTCGTTCACAAACAAAGCCAGTATACATCAATACTTAACATACAAACTACTAGTTAACAAGAACAACAAAAAGTACTAAGTAAAGGACTAGATGTATTGACATTGTTCACCTTTTGGACATGGTCATTGGTCTGATCACACTGTTATCAGCTAACTAAGTCAATGTCGTATTTTCTTGAATACACATTTTTAACAAAATTAGAATAAAATACCTTCTCCCGCAATATTTGTTTATCATATTTGTATTGTACACGTGCATTTCTTGTGCATGATGCATTGATTTTTTAATTGTAATTCCCCACTTTACCGTTATACAATGTATAACTATTTTGTATATAATGTACTCAATATGTAATGTTTTCCATGGACTGAGATATGTAAATAAACTATAAACTGTAAACTGTTATGTTTTAACATTAACTTCAGGGATTTGAACATATTTTGGATTTGTTTTTTTATTTAGACTGCCGAGACCTAACCGCCCGTCAGGACGCTACACATACAGTCAAACCTGTGTTTAAGACCACCTGCGAAC
This sequence comes from Mactromeris polynyma, assembly GCA_032209605.1. Lineage (NCBI taxonomy): Eukaryota > Metazoa > Mollusca > Bivalvia > Venerida > Mactridae > Mactromeris > Mactromeris polynyma. The sequence continues at coordinate 11,195,091 of JASFXZ010000023.1, forward strand.
AAAGACCACTATTGTTAAACCTGTTTGCAAAGACCACCAATTTGATCTCCCATCAGACCAATTTCGATGATATTTAATCTGTTAATAGAGACCACCTGTAAACAAAGACCACATTTTGCTGTTCCCATGGGTGGTCTTTACAAACAGGTTTGACTGTAGATTGATATAACCACATGAAGATTGTTTCTTTGAACATCTTCTGCTCTCATTACTTCGCCAGTTTATTAGTATGATCAACATATATCTACTTTATATCTGGAATAAACTATTAAGAATACATTTCTAGAATGCTTTACATAACAAATGTATTTGTATCAATATTAATAAAAATATTTTCAACAAATTCAACCTTCATTTGCAACACGTTATCCAGTAACTTTCTACAAAATCCTTAACTTTTTACATTTCTTTTAAAACTGTCAGTTTGACATTTTCAGACATGTTAATTCAGTTAGATAAAACGAATAAACAAAAAGTGATCATTGTGTGTTGTGTTGTCTTTGTTTTGCTTTGTCTTCATTTATGTTGCGTAATAAAGCTTCACCTTCAGATTGCAACACTTTTGATTGATTCAGATAACGCCGATAAGGTATTTCTTGTTTTCTATTATGATTGCTATGTTTGTCATGACATTGAACTTTCGGTAATACCGTATTTGAAGAAATACAGAAAAGTGTGCATATAATGTTATAGTTTTCGAAGGTATTCGGTTCCAATCTGTGATGCCTGATCATGCGATACACGCATACATTCCGTCGTGATTCATTTGTTTCTATCAATAACTAAAGAATATTGTGCCAAAATATCGAACGTTGCACTTAGCAGCTAGCGTCTATGGTAGCATAAAGCGTCTATCGATACGTCAAGCATCTATCGATACGTCAAGCATCTATTGATACAGCAAGCGTCTATTCCAAAAAAATCATGAAATTAGCTATTTTCTATTGATACAAGAAGCGTCTTTGCAATCGCATATTGCTAAAGTAAGTGTCGGTCAATACGGCAAGCGCTTAATATATATTTATCGAGCGCCTTTCAAGCGCCTATTAATACAGCAAGCGTCTACGGATCCAGCAAGCGTCTACGGATACAGCAAGCGTCTATTGATACAGCAGTAAACATACACCCATATGTCTTATGAAACGAATAACGATGGTCATGGCGTATCATGTCGGTCATGGTTCTTATCGTATACTCGATCGAATATCAAATATACATGGAGTCATATATGCTAATAAAGATACTACTTCCACTATTCTCCAAAGTTTGTTAAGATACATTTGTATATTTGAATGGGTAAATACATATACATATATATGTATATAGTTTAATACTGAGGTCTAATTCCCCATCCTGGAGCCAAACATGTTGTCTTATTTCCCACATTGGGAGAAGCTTATTCCCAGGAATCATTCGTCTTGTCAAATACCAAACCGTTGAAAGTCGACATCATATCCCTGCTGCCTCTTTGGGCGAATCACTGACTTTCAGTTTTCGATGAACAGTAAGAAGTTAGACGTCGGACAGGTATCCTGTAGTATATTCTTATAAACTTGTATCTATAATATTTTCAAACGTTAGGTTTAAATTCTAAGGCCACTTGTGAAAGTATTATAAGTTATTTCCTCTTTTTGTCTTATTATATAGCCTTTGTTATTTTTAGTCCGTCGAAACACTGAACTGGAGCAAGTCTCGGTTTATCTGTCGGGTTACTAGAAAGCTTCGTTAAATCGTTGAATCGTTTGTAATGTTTAAACAATCAAATCAGCCATTATTGCAACATTCTCATAGATGGTTGCCCTTACACCTGCTAAACTCCTAATGTTTCGTATTCTGATGTTTCCCTGGGATATCTGTGGTGAGGCATAGTCTTGTGAACGTGGCGGTCCCTATAACAACTTTATCCTTAATCCAGAATGTTTCTATTCAGAGTTGAAGTACATACACTGTATCGAGCGGCCCTCTGTTGTTCAACAACCTACCTTGAGCAATATTTTCAATTTTCGCATTTTTAAAACATAGTACCAATTTAACCTTCTTAGAACAAAAACCTCTAATTACAGCCGAAATTCCCATCTTCCATAGGATGCTGATCTGTATGTCAAGGAGTTTACATTCAAATAAATCTTATCGCTGGTAAATGTACATTTGACGATCAAGGGAGGTAATACTGTCAGTTGATTAGTAATCGCCTAAACATTTGCCTCCCTTACTATATCTACACATTTTTACGTACATAATAAAACATTTATTAAATGAATGTGAATGATTATCTGGAAGTATATAGGTTAATGTTATAAACGTGCCCCGAGTAATTTCAGCGACAAAGCAATAAATCTTTAAGTTTCAGTAAATTATTAACATGAACCATGTGCACATAAAGGGAAGTAACAAAGAAAAGTTATCAAAATAATTAACAGTTACGTCCCTTTCCCCAGTGTTGAAAGGGTATTGCGATTTCTTGTTTAAAAAAATATGAAACCAGAAGGAAATGATAAATCACTTCAGCGACGCCGTAAATATTGTAAAGCGATGTTGTAGGAGGATGAAATGCAATGATGGTGTTCACTGACGGACACTTGTCTGAAATTGAAGAGACGCCGAACAAGTGAATCGGTTAAAGGTCAGTGTGACCTTAACGTCAAGAGCAAACATCATCAATCAGTCATTATCATTATGCATACTCAATTTTGGCGAATACCTAAAGCTATAGTTTCGATTCTGATATTGTTTCTAACATTTATCTCCTGACTTGCTAAATGTGTTTTTTATCATTAATATGTATACATTGTTTGAAATAAAATGTTTGATTCATGATTATGTATTTGCAAAGAAACTACATTTTACATCATTCTTTTGGAACGGTGCTAACTATATTCGGCCTATTCATGTGCTCTGATAATGTTTAAGATATATTAGAGAGCAAAATCGGTGATACAAATTATGATTAGATAACTGACCTTGGCATATAATTGAATAAGTAATGAAAACACTGTAATCAAACAATTTCAAGAGTCAAATCCCATCCATTACGAGTAAAAGGTAACTGTAGCCTTTTTTATTAAAATAACCGACGCTATCCGCTCAAATTTATATTTGGAAACTAGGAAAACTTTGAATTTCACGAGTAACATGTTCGTACATGTATTTAAAGCAAATATTTTACTGCAGTCATGGGCTCATGAAATGGCGGCCATCTTGGCCACCATATTTGTTGCCATGTGAACGTCTACTGTATACACCCATAAAAATGGAACAACGTACACCCCTCTACACTAATAGATTGTGCCTGAATTTCAATACGTTATTTGACTTAACATGCTATTATATGTATTGAATAGCTATGATTTTGTTATAGGCGATTTAGATTTTGTATCGGTTTAAATCAACACATGTTGCAGATGAAGTCTCATTTTCTCACACTATGTATGCATGCGGTAACCATTCTTTAACTAGCTGGTTGCTCACCAACGGGCCATATCGGAACGTACACCACCGGGAATATCATCTACGACCTCTAAAGGCGGATGCCTTAACCACTCGGCATCGAGAGACAGTATATGTATTGTATATTTGTGCGATTCTCACTAATAGCCTTTAATTTTTGTCTGTTCCACTTTTTGTGTTAAAATTCGATGTTACAATGAATTTATTTATATGTATCGAAAACAAAGTGTGTTTGTGTACTATATACTTTGATTTATATAAACGGTACAAACCTTATTTGCTGTCTCTGACTGTTTTTGTCATGGCATCCATGCTTAAGTCCATTTATTGCCTTTTTGTACTTTTTGTATAAAAACTCATAATAAAAAGTCCCAATTGGAACGAAAATGCACATGGTGACGGTGTCTTAAACGTGTGTTCAATTGCAGCTACTAGAAAAGACCAAGCCTGTCAGAATTGTTGTCCACACTTTGCGAATATGCGAGTTTGAAGCACTGAATTTGCAGTTTAGGACAAATCTGCTATTTTGGCAATACTTAAATCGATTTACACCACCAGTATTTTTACTGATTGTTCCAAGGCTGTGGTTCTTATTTATATGTATGTTCCCCTTTCCCCGTGTGAAGTTCCTTGTCGCGTTATTCCCCCTTTCGGCCGTGGCCAACTGCTTTCTTAGCTCGTCTTGATAAATATGCCATCCATTTTAACCCATTCCCCTTGCTGTCCACTTATATTACCCATGGTTGTTTTTGGTAGTCAGTCAGACAATACCTAACATCCCATTCTTATAGTTGTTTGCCATTACACCTTATTAATCCTTAATGTTTTGAGTGCTGATGTTTCCCTAGGATTTGTTTAGGGGGAGGCATTGTTTTGTGCCATTCCTGTAACAACTTAATGTTCCATTGCCCATACAGGAGCATACGTCTTGCTGTTTGTTTAAAATATATATCAAAAGAAAATGTTCAATATTAATTCACAGTGCAAAATCTCCTTATCAACACAAAGACAAATGTGGTTGTTGTTCAGATTATAAATTTATTGCAAATACTTAGTAAATTAAAATTGGAAACATGCTGTTACACATAGGTTATTGCTAAAGAATTTACCGCTGTGGGGAGATGTTGTGCTGTAGTGGAAACTGCAAATTCAATATAAAACTGTCATATTTGTTTCGATTGCACATCCATATACTATACTATCACTGCCGAGGCAGTTTGATTTATTACCTCATATATCAAAATATCTGGTTTGAGACAAACTTTCGTATAACACATTTGATGAAACTAAAGCATACCATGTGCTCATGTCCACATCTTTTTATGTCAAAATCCGTCTACATTGTTTGTTTCATCGGATTTAACGCCGTTTCTCAACGATATTTCAGTTATATACGGCGGACGGTTCACCTAACCAGTTTTTCCTGGACTGAAATCTAACCAGTACTAACTTACCCTTCCACAAGGAGCCGGTAACTTCTCCACATGAGGAGGAAAATCGAAATTTTTATCAAATTTTCATGGAAGGGTATGACCTGCCACGACCGGGAATAGAAAATCCGTCTACACATGAACATTTTATTCATAGATTTGTAATATAAAAATCCACACGGCACTTCTTGTTTCTTTTGTCTCATTGTTTACTTCTAAATATGTTCTGTTTAGAAATGAATCGACATGAAATGTTTATATAATGATAACATGTTCTATATTAAAAGAATGTTGCAGCATACCTGCATATCCAGCTTCGTTCGTGCAGTTATAACAAAGTACAGTTCCTTCTTTAAATATAACATCAAAGATACCATGTTGTTTTACATCATACATACAGGAAGTTCCTACACAAATGAGTGTTTCTTCAGATGAGATCATTTTCTCGTATATTCAACCAATGTTGTGGTATTGCATTGCTCAACAATTGTCATGCTGCTACATAACTGAGCGTTCCTTCTGATGAAATTAGAAATCCTGTTCTTACATATTTTACAAGAATAGTCCTGTTGTTATATTCTATAAGAATCATATTGATGCATATTTTATTAACATTATAGAAGATCTGTCTTCATATAGTGTACCAACATTTTCCTGTTCAATCCAGTGTCACATTGCTATGTATATTGTTTCAGCTGACGCAATGCTAGCGTCATGTCCTCATATGTTTTACCAGAGTAGTCCTCTTGCTATTCTCCATAATTATCATGTTTATATACTAGTATATAATGTTTAAGCTGATGAAGTGATAGCATCCAGTCCTGATATAGTATAGCAGAATTGTTCAATCCGATATACTGGTGCCACATATTTAATCGTCCTGTCCTCATATGTTGAATCAAAATAGTCCTGTTGTTGAACCACCCGGTATATTGTTGCCACAATTAAATATTTCAGCTGATGTTATAACGGAAGTCCTATCCTCATATGTTGAATCAAAATAGTCCTGTTGATATACTCGATAATTATCATGTTGTTATATATATCTTAGTATTTCTGATGTCGTATGTCCTACTGTTGTTATTCTCTGTATCCTGTTGCTATATATTTGGGCACTGATGTCCATACACAGTTCTTGATAAATATTGGACAAGAATTGCGTTTGGACAATCAAGGCCAATCGATGGTGAAGTAATGCCAATCTCTTGCTCCTTCCGATCCATCCAAACTGAGTGTGCGTACTTTGCTTGGACGATATACTTCATATCACATAACACAAATTCCTTCTGTTGAAAACAAAATGTGGCACTTCCAGTAAGAAAATACAATTTTAATAAGTACCTTTCATCGCCCATTTTGCTTTGTAGATTTGGTAGACGTGTTGCTAAAAATAGAAACAGTTTTAATGAGTACATTTCATTTCCCATTTTGCGTTTTAGATTTGGTAGACGTGTTGCTAAAAATAGAAACAGTTTTAATGAGTACATTTCTTTTCCCAATTTGCGTTTTAGATTTGGTAGACGTGTTGCAAAAAATAGAAACAGTTTAATTAGTAACTTTCATCACCGATTTATCTTGGTATGTAAATTGCGATATTTCCTTTTGCAAGAATTGTAAATAAATAGAAAATATACTTATTCTTGTAAGATTTACCTAATGTTTCGATTCCTAAATACTCAATTGTAATATTAGATAAGAAAACAGTTTCTCGAAATTCTTTCAGACTTAAAAAGCAGCTTGATTTGGTTTGCGCGAAACATTTTGAACCATGTTAAATCTTCTTCTTCGTTAAATTCACGTTGACATAAATCATATGACTAGAGGGAGATCTAAAACTGCCACTTTGACACCAACGTATACATTTAACAACAATGAAGTGTACAATTAGGGACGAGGACGGCAAAGATGGGAGGTACAAGGGTCCGGGGGACGGCTCCTGATTCCAAGGTCGTGTGTTTGACATCATAACAATTCCTGAATTAGGTGCGAGCACAGGTTAGTAACCCATCAATCATCGAGAATGATTAATATAAGTTGTAAATTTGTTTCACAAATGATGTGAAATATAAGAGATTAAACTGACAGCTAAGCAAACTATTTTAAGCTTACACTACGACTACATTCATATTTCACCAGGTAGACAGCTTAGACACGGTTGGTTTGACACATTAAACATCGATCAATGTGCATCGCAAATGAACTTAAATATGATTTATGGAGACACAGTCAATTGAAAACAGTAAAAGGTACTTTAAAGTATAGTTATTAAAATTTATAAAAATGTATTGACAATTACAATTCTACATCAGAGGAAGTTGAAATCCCAGAGGTCATTAACATTTTATGATTATTGCTGATATTCTGAAATAATGAACATCAATATTTAAAAAATGATATTAAACTTAACAAATAATAATTAAGTGAAAGTCATATTAATCAAATATTCAATACCATGCAATTGAGAAAATATTGTGTTACATTACGATTGATAATAGGTGCTTAAATTAAGTCATACAAATGATTAATGACAGAATTGAGAAAATGCTCCCAACAGGTAGCACGCTTAAGGCTGGTTTTATCAAATTGCTCAGACTGATATTTTTCCAAGTTAAATATTATATTTCTTGTATAATGAAAACTACGCTCGACTTTTGATTGATATCTTTTTTGCAATGGGGCTTCAAGTCAGATGAACAGCCATGGTAGTGACTATTCCAGCTATACGGGTGATGGAACACCCTAGGTGGACACATGGGGTGTACCATCGACCTTCAGTAATCCAGCTGAATTGATTACCCACTTACCCAATCTATACCCTGGGTAGGATTTGAACCAACAGCAAGTGCGGGTGATTTGATTTCAGCAACCATAACCACTCTAGCACGGAGGTCCTCCTTGTCATTCACAGTAGTGATAGTATGTCTAACTCTTGTTTTCATATCACCGATCTGTAATTAAGAACATAAATGTATGTTGATGAAATCAATGCGTTTGAGACAGATATAAAAAGAGAGATTAAATTGTTTCAGGGAACGCCACATGCAAAAGACAATGCCACCCCACACAGAATCACTAGAACATAACAGTCTACAAAATAGCAGGCGCTTAGGATGTGCACGGATTTTGGGCATTTATGGGAATATGGGTGCAAGGGTAAACATGTATTGGAATAGGGGCTCAAGGAATGGTCTGGCCGACCATAAGGAACAGCTAAGGAACATTTAGGGGAACAACAGTTGGGATTATTTAATGGATATAAATAAATTGAGATCGATTGTAAAATATGGGTCGCAACAGTTAGAAAAGGGGATGGTAGAATCACCACAAACATGTTCCATAGTACGTGAACTAACACAGTATAAGCGACATGTGTACCCATTGTTTCAAAGATGAAACTATAAGTATAGTCATTCACCATACATTTTAATATAGACTGAAATAAGACTTCTTGAACTTGTGATGTATAAAACAAAGCTTACATTTAAACTAACAAAATCCATGAGAAAATATGCGAATAATATACATTTGATATTTAGAAAAGTGCAAAACAGAAAATGTCATACAAAAAGCGCACAGCCAACATAAAAAGCACCAAAGAGACGCGATGAAGTATATATATGTACAGGTAAACCATTACAAAGGGAGATGTGGACACAAGCCATACACTGAAAGTTCGATCTCGTTCCTTTGTGACTTACTGTGCTTCGGTACTTTCCCATTTTAATATGAACAATACGCAAAGATTTAGACCACCCTTTGGACTCTTGAAAACAGTGAAAATTGCCTTAAAATATGTGGTCTTAATTTTGAATATTGATTATAGAGATGGTATTTACGTGAGGTTTACTGTATTAAGATAGGCTTTATTAGTTTCTGCACCAGTTGGTAAGCATGCAAATCTTGATTTAAACATTTCGAGGGGTTAGCGCCAGAATCTACCATCTTACTAATACATTTATATGGAGATAGCCGGTTATGGCACCGACACCTCCATTTATTAATAAATTCTAAATCCTAAAACCTTTTGATGAATCGCTTCCCTGATTACATAGCTGTAAAAATAGGATGAGTTCAGATATGAATCGCTATTGCACCATAAACTGAAATCTTTTGATTCAGTCGTAGCGTCTGTAAAAGCTTAAAGATGTAAAAAAAATCAATTTTACCAACAAACGATAAAAAGGTTATATCAAGGACGTCCTATGAAGATCAAAAAGACCGTGTGTTAATTTTGAAACGATCGTTTATAGTGACTTTATTCAGACTCCCAGGACGACACATATTTGCTATAAATAGCGAAGACATCTAGACTCAACCTGACGAATCAATAAAAGATTACAACATTTGATAATATTTCCCCCTCTCGTGTGCAACCATGCACGGCCAATATAAATCTTCATTTTCTCGAAGGCGTTCAATATTAGCTTTGTATCAATATTGTTTTATATCCTACAAACTATAGTGAAACTCCCCCCTAGGGTGGGAATGCATCACGATCTTCCAACAAATCCGTACAGCAAACTATTAAATGTGAACACCTTTCTTTTTCACCATCTTGAAACGGAGACCATTTTGAATTGCTCACCCTTTTGAAAATATGAGTAGTGTTTAGGTTTCACAACCGTTGGAAAAAAGAGCATTGATATTATTAATTCTTTAGAAATTATAAGAGTTTTTATGTTAGCCACCAATTCAAAAATTACAGTATTTGGTGTTTTCAACCTTTTAAAAACTGGAGTATTTTAATGTTTCCCACCTTTTGAGAACTTGAGTATTTTAATGTTTCCCACCTTTTAAAAACTGGAGTATTTTGATGTTTCCCACCTTTTAAAAACTGGAGTATTTTAATGTTTCCCACCTTTTAAAAACTGGAGTATTTTGATGTTTCCCACCTTTTAAAAACTGGAGTATTTTAATGTTTCCCGCCTTTTAAAAACTTGAGTATTTTGATGTTTCCCACCTTTTGAGAACTGGAGTATTTTGATGTTTCCCACCTTTTAAAAACTTGAGTATTTTGATGTTTCCCACCTGAAACTTAGGGTAATTTGTGCGATCCACCTTTATGAAAACGATGAAACTGTTATGTGGCCAACCTTATTTACCAAAGAGTAATTTGATGTTTTCATCCTATTCACCGTAAGATATTTTTTGTTTTCAGATGTTTTGAACATAAGCGCATTTGGCGCTTTCCAGCCCCTTTTTACGATAAGGGCGTTTTTATGTTTCATACCGTTTTGAAAACAAGAGTAACCCACTTTAACAAGATATCCACCCATAAACTGGTATAACAAGTCCTCCCTGGTCGTGCCCTCTACAGTGATCTATCCTCATTTCCAAATGTTATTTCATGAGGATTCAAACACGTTTATGTGTCCATTATCATCTATGTTGTGATTCAAAGACTTATTTGGAAAGGTATAACATAATTATATACCAAGTAACATTTAGTAGATATAATTATGATATCTTGAGTGATTTTAATCTTTACAGAAGGCGCGGAGAACTAGATTCTGACCAGATCCACACTCCAGACAAACTTTTCTAGATAATAACTCAATAGCATAAGTATTCTAAGTTAATTTAGATGTTCGAGTTAAAAAATATGACAGTTTATATATCACCGTTGGTTTATTAAAAATTGACATAGTTTACAATAGACATACACTTCATGCATTCACTACTGCGAGTATATAACGCATGTGTCTATGCATTGGAAATATATAAAACCGTCTAGATACGATCTGCATATTCAGAGTCTGATAATATGTATTGAACGTGAGACAATATTCGGAACATTGCTTGAACTGACATTGTCGTGAATATTCAATACATTGAACAGATCACTGGAGATCTAAGAATAGCGATAAAGCAACGAAATACACAAACGTTTGGATTTCAATCGAATAGAAGCAGTTCTAAATAAAGTGTGCACGTATCTATATGCGCCTCATGCTGGCTTAGTAATCTGATATACTCGTATATATAGATAAACTACTTGACTGCAAAAAAGTACAAATGAATATTTCAATATCCAACCGACACGATTGAAATAAAAAAGAAGAGTTTACCTGGTGAACATATCGCATCACAGCTGCTAACGTTCTATGAAATCCGATCTTCTACTTTGTATCCGAAATTTTGCATTAATCGAAATCTGTTTCATTTTGCATTACCCTACTTACGCCTACCTTCATAATGAGTCAACTTTCATTCATCGCCCAGCGGTATCCTATTGAACAGTATGTAAAAAAGCCTAAGCTAAATTATTCAATACATGTTAGCTACCCACGTTTGATCAAAATGCTAGCCTACACAGTATTCTGTACAAACCTATTAGCCACAGTATTTTGTGACTGATACAACGCGTCTCGACTTCAATCAGACATAGACCTAACTTTACTGAAGTATGTTGATGAAAATGATAAAACACACTATACACTTCACTCTCAGCTTGATTACAAATTCATGAAACTTGCAAAAATAATTAAACAGGTAAAGTCCCCGTAGATATATATCTACCTGTGTCGCATTCTTAACTATCCCGCCAACAGCCACATGTATCAAATAAAAAAAAACCGATGAGACCTGTATATATACATACATGCAGGAATACGGCGAATATTAAGCGTGCATTTCTTCATCCGGGATACACAATATGCAAATGAGATCGGGGATTTTTATCGCCTGAAAGCCTGTATTTATTTTATGCCTGATCAGGAACATGCTAATTTCAGGACGTGTCACAATTGGAAACTCTTCTCTCGGGAGATACATGAAGTATACTTTGAGCTAGAATTTTCCCACAATTCATTGTAACTCCCAGAGTAACCAAGCTATTGTCATCGGAATTCAAGTGACAATAAACCTCAGAATCCATAGATTAAAACATGTCTCTAAATTTATGGCAGACATAAAATAACTATAATCGAGCTTTATGACGATCTATCAGGGATTGTTCGGAGTAACGGAGGGAACTATTCGAGTATAGTTTCATGGTTATCCGGTGAACGTATATACAACTATTGTGTGTGATTTTATATGGTGATAATTAAAAATGATTTCTTGTATACACGTATACAGATATCACGCACCAGAAAAATAACAGACTTAAAGACCGAATCACGTGAAGGATCATTCGGAAATCCTCGGTCAACTACGTCTAGTGCCTGGGATGTTCGTAAGGCACTACTTTCGGAAATACCATTCAAATATCATGTTAATAATATGGCGGCGTGAACGCTGGGGTGCTGATGAAACGGGATTAGATTCTAATATTTAAGCTATATGAAGACTGAAATATGTGAGTTTTTAACTAGAAATGACAACGATAATCCATTTCGTATGTGAATTTATCGAAGTTGTTGAAGTTATAAATCCGTTTAAGGAGAACTATGTTTTCACCGCACAAAATGTTGAGCGCTCCGCCTGACATGCACTAAAGGATGTTCGTAGAGTAACGAAGTGGTACGGAAATATCCGAGAGCTGTCGAGAATGATGTTGGATAAGTCAGCATTAAAATGATTTAAGCAAATTCAGGACCGCAGTGAATGGAATCTCATAAGATCACGTGACATTCAACCGGAAATTAGAAATTCTTCTTCCGCTTGAATAAGAACAAATTTTCAAATGCTTAACAATTAAACTCTCGCATAGGTTAAACAAGAGACCAAAGTCCGGGAAAAAATGTTGAACTAAGTAAAATTGAGGAATATGTTCACTAATTTATGTATGAACGTTGAAAATGTGACATCTGTCGTTAATACTTGATACTCAAAAAAGAAGTATTTTGAACTCGAGCTTAAATTACCAAGAACTGTCAGTTTGAGTCTATCAAAAGAGTTGAATGTAAATTAGATTTGGACATATTAGCTCCACTAGGCTGTGACACTTTCAATATAAAACAAAACTTAAGAAATAACCACATTTATGAATTTTGTAATTTTGGGAACTGAACTGCTAATGATTTGCACAGCATTTATTTATATCGTTTCAATCTTGTTCCGAGAAAATAGCAGAGGATGTTCTAAGAAAATAATTGCTTTTTGGTCGTGTCAAGTTATGCAAAGAAACGCTCGTGCACACTTTCAAGCACAGCAATAATGCCACCATCGCATATGGAGTCAATCTCGTTTCTTTCGAGACGCCCCAGAATCGGGTACTCTTCTAAATCCGTTTTCATCTATGTATTTTGTCTAAAACACCAGTCTGTATTATAGATAGACATATTTCTTTTTCACATTATGATATTTGTAAATGACTCATTCCAATTCATTTATTTACAAACTAAATGTGTAACACATAATATTATAACCTCGTAAAATGATTTAAATGTGTTCTATTATTTTACAAATTTCACGAATCATTAATATTTTACTAAACGAAAACAAAATAATTAAAAATCCATTAAAATGTCATTAGACATCGCAATTTGTGTGTTTATTTGATATTTTATTTGAAGCTTATACACAGAAGAATTTGTTAGTCCATTATAGGAATAATTTACGGACAATTACTGCTTTTTAAAACAGTTTACATAAAACATTAAAAAGACATAAACATTATTATAAGTCCAAGTTTGAGATTTCAAGTACATTTCGTGAGTTATTTTCAACGTATTTCGCCGTTTGACCAGCGCATTCATTAAATGTGTTGGTCCTTAAAATAACGAAACATTGCAGCCTTTCAAGGGCATTGCTCTGTTGTGCAACAACCTCTATTCAACAACAAGTATGAATTTTGTTTTTGTTATAATGTACAATTAATTAAACCTTTCTAAAGCAACAACCTCTGTTCAACCAAATTCATCATTTTTCTAAGGTAAGAATTTGCAATTAATATTACCGAAATGCATTTTCCATTACCGAAATCCTCTTCTAATACAATATCTGCACTACATATTGCTAATTTCTTGTTTTCTTTAACTTTGTACTTTCTACAAGTGTAAAGTGGATTGTTGCTGTAAGAATGCAATAAATTTAAAGTCATAAAAAGAATAGCATTGTCTTTTAGTAATACAGTAAAACCTCAATAATAAGACCACCTTTGGGACTCTTGAAAACTGTTCTTTTTATTGAGGTGAGGTGGTATTAATACTGAGGTTGAATAAAGAGCAAAATAGTGAAAATGGACTTCAAAATTGTGTTCTTAATTTTAAGGTGGTCTTATTATTGATGTGGTCTTAAAGTGAGTTTTTCTGTATTTTAAAGTTGAAGCAGATGCATGATTCCTTATATATCGTCAGTGACTATATCGGAGTAGATAACATATAAAAACAGTTGATGAATTGTCGCCAAAGGGTATCAGTGTGAAACCTTCTATTGTTTAATGTACTGCGATCTATTTCAGTTCGATGTGATTTGAATCAGTCTTGTATTTGGTTTCTATGACAACCAGGCTCACAAAAGAACTTAAATGTTTGCTAAAACTCAACTTCAAATCATTTATTCCAATTTCGAAAGAGTTGTTGGGATTTTCTTTGTATTCGATGTAGAACACATACATTGTATGTATTTATATTTGTATTTTAATAGTTTTCTAGAAAAAGGAAAGTTGCCCATTTCTTAAATGCTATATGCATAATTGTAAAAAAACAACATCGTTTTTCTTGAATTTCTAGTAGCTGTTTCCTACATTACTTTATTCTAAATGTCCTAAACAAGAAATATTACAAAATGAGAAGTGAAATGTTAATTTTCCATTAACTGGTCATTTTTGTACGGCTAACGTTTTTCACGGAGGAAATGTACATAGAAAAAAGGTCATAGCCTTTTTTTAGAACGGTAAAAAAATTATTATTTTTTAAATTTTTATCCGCATTATAGTACAGATTGAATCAATACAAGTTTCATTTGTCTTTGGATAAATGTCCATTATGGGTGGAATACCTTAAGTACAGAAAAATACAGAGCTGAGTTCAATCTTAGTTACCTGAGATCCACCATAATATTAAGCTGTCAATAGTTACAAGAACGAAACACTTTAACGGTATTATTTCATCATTGTATTTATAAGATCATCCATATTTTGTCAATGCGGTAAACTGTTTCGAAGGTTATAATTCAACAAAAAGGTGAACTAAAATTCTCGAGTATAAACTTAAGTTCTATAGACTATGGCCAGTACTGTTACATAATGAGAAGACTCTTTGGTGGCATTGTTGAGGTTTGAGCACACGAGCACCGTGTCGAGCGGCTTTACACATTGTTCGTAATGCAACCAGTCTCATAGTAGCTTTCGTGAAATTAGCTAGAAGTTATATAGGAACTACACAACTGGTCGAAATATAGTCTCAAAATGACCAAGTGGAATAAAAGTTTTCATACAAATGTCCAATGTACAGTACATGTACATAGTAGATGATATTATTCACAAGCTTTCACATATGACCCTGTACATCATTCAGATGACTTTATGAGGAAAGTGGTAAACGAACGTTTGCAACTTGTATTGCCTATATGCATATTTGTCTTCTTTTTGGAATAAAAGCTCATATAATTAACAATAACCATAACATAAAGGCTGCCAGCACCACACAGAGACATATATCACAAAGTACATGTCTATCAAAACAGCCGTGTAATACAGTCGCACTTCGTTTATTCGACAACTCTCTATCCGAATACTTGGTATCATCCGAAATAAGATCCGGTCCCGATGTATTTTCTTAGTAATATCAAACTGAAATATGCTATTCGAAAGCATGTATTATAAGAAATAAAATTTCGGAACCGATCAAATTCTAATGAGCGAGTTCCGACTGAATATACTAATAGTAGGCTACATTTAATTCAACTAAATTCGTACATTTTACCCATTTCGTAAATTACATAACATAATGTGGTACACACATATACATGCATATTATCGACAATTATAAATAGTTTAAGGCTCTCTAACACGTTTGTGTATATATCATTATTTATGTGAATTCGGGACAGTTTCAATTTTTAAACAAACAATATGATGCATATACACATTTTTCGAAGGTGCCGCGTTTTTCACAAAATTTTACGATATTAAAAATCGAAATCGGTAAATCGATCATAAAAAAACACATTTTTCGAAGATATTCCAATCAATGTTAGCAAATTCAGTGCATTTTTATGGATAGATACGTTTATTTCCTCCAAGTTGGAGAGCAGAACAGTATATAAAGTTTTAACAAAACCAAACAAACAGTATTTACAAATATCTACGGAACAAATTTAAATGTTATATGATGAATGTAGACATAGTATATATTCCTGAGACTAGTGATTAATTATTTCAAACATCAATACATGCATCGATTATAAAAAAAGAATGGTTCAAAGAATAGGCACATACTGCCCAATGTTCTAAATCATGTAAAGGCTAGACATTTTTCGAACTAAGAATAACCAATTGTCTTGAAAAAACCAAAATGACTGTAAACACGTTTGTCTTTCCGAAAACGAAACAAAGACAGCAGTGTGACGTACAACGTGATTAAATGTAAGCTTAAATAAATAATTTAAATTAAGCAATAATATAACATTCTGTATAAACACCTGATTAATATTGTGACAAAGTTGCAGAAGTATCTATATAATATTTATTTTACAGCAGGTATAAACGGTGTCTATAATACGATCATTTCTGCTAATTTCACATTTCGCCATGTTTTGAAACTCGTAAATCTGAAGTATTTGTTTCGTGGCGTCTTTTGTTTAAATGTTATGTAATACATGCATTTTTTGTAAACTTAAGATTTTGTGGGTGGACTAACACAATGCGCTTTTACAACAACATGAATGATTAGTGTAATTAATAAAATGTCATTAATTACTCACATTCATTACACTACTGTCACTTTTAAATGCAACTTAAATTAAATAAATCCCCATTGTTTAGTTTTGTTAGTGCAGATTCATACGAGCCAAATGTTTTTGAAAGTTACTAACACCAGACAAATAAGAGACTTAAGCGGAACAGAACAGAGCAGATCAGATCAGATAACAACATAGCAAAGCAGTCAGATTAGATCACAACAGAGCAGATCAGATCAGATCACAACATAGCAAAGCATATCATATTAGATCACAACACAGCAGATCAGATCAGATTACAATATAGCAAAGCAGATCATATTAGATCACAACAGAGCAGAGCAGATCAGATCACAACAGAGACAAACAGATCAGATCACAACAGATCAGATCAGATCAGATCATAACATAACAGAGCAGAGGCAGATCACAACATATCACAACAGAGCAGATCAGATTAGATCACAACATAACAGAGCAGAGCAGATCACAACAGATCAAAGGCAGATCAGAGCACAACATAACAGAGCAGAGCAGATCACAATAGATCAGAGGCAGATCAGATCAGATCACAACATAACAGAGTAGAGCAGATCACAACAGATCAGAGGCAGATCAGATCAGATCACAACATAACATAGCAGAGCAGATCACAACAGATCAGAGGCAGATCAGATCAGATCACAACATAACAGAGCAGAGCAGATCACAACAGATCAGAGGCAGATCAGATCAGATCACAACATAACAGAGCAGATCACAACAGATCAGAGGCAGATCAGAGCACAACATAACAGAGCAGAGCAGATCACAACAGATCAGAGGCAGATCAGATCAGATCACAACATAACAGAGCAGAGCAGATCACAACAGATCAGATCAGATAACCACATAACAGAGCAGAGCAGATCACAACAGAGCAGAGCAGATCACAACAGAGCAGAGCAGATCACAACAGAGCAGAGCAGAGCAGAACAGATCAGATCAGATCAGATCAGATCAGATCAGATCACTGCAGAGCAGAGCAGAACTGAACAGAATATAATTGATACATATAGATACGTATACCGTCTTGTCTACGTACAATACATATAATAATCATAATGTGAATATGTACAGAGGAAATGAACAACATAACAGGTAAGCACAAACACAACAAAAACACAACAAAAACACAACAAAAACACCTACATTCTGCAAGTTATGAAGATGAACAAAAACATTTTTAATGGGAATTCAAAACTACGTTTCTATATAACGGAAAGAGTCTCGCTGTCATATGTAAGGTTTGCATATCAGACCAAACTGGACATAAACACAAGACAAATTATACGTAAGTAACACGCTTGTGCATTGACCTTAAACTCAACCTACCTATCTACCTAAATTTGGCTGGGTTACGCCAAACAAACACCTTTTTATGGCGTACGATTAGGGTCTTTAATGCACGACCCAGCATCATGCTAAAACTTTCAGCATCATGCTAAATGTTTCAGCATCATGCTAAAAACTGAGTTTAGACCCTTCCGTACGTAGATGATCATTCAGCATCATGTTGAAACATTTAGCATCATGCTGAAAAATGATTTTGCACGACCCTGCATCATGCTAAAACTTTCAGCATGATACTGGGTCGTGCATTAAAGACCCTAATCGTACGCCATACTTTTTTAAGGATTGCCCTATATTTACATTGCAGAAGCGATTTTGTGAATATGCAACTGAATAATTTGACAAAATGACAGTTTGATACAAATGTTTTACTTAAGTTATGTTCAGTGATTCAATTCAAAACAGAAAAAAAACACAATTAGTTAGTATTGCCTATAGTTTCCCTTGGGAGACTCTGGCGAAGTGACATAGTAGCCAATGTATTGCTTGAAGCTAAAACAGTTATAATCAATTAAAATGAGAAACAATTTGCCCTGAGTCAATGATTTATCAATGGAATCAGGAATATTTATGAATCTAACTTAACATAGTCGACATTTATATGGAAACCATATCTAGTTTAATTGGCTCATAGTACAAACAGGTAAATGAGAAAATATGAGCCTAGCAACCACTTATCTCAATATAAAGATGAACATACTGATAAGTTGATAACTCAATCACAAAATGTTGCTTTTTCATGAGTTTCGATTTCTGTTTTGCAACAGTGATTTTTGTCTGCAAGATTGATCTATTTTAACTAGTGGGGTCTAAAATATACAAAAATAACGTAATGATGATGTTTCACTTATTTTAAAAACCATCCCCGCAATAAAACAGATTCTGGATGCTGATATTTCATTTCAAAGTTAAATTAGAAAAGTAAATTTAATTGTAGTAACCAACGTCACCTTTACATCGTTTATATCTGGGAATAGAATGAAAGAAGAATAGGTATCAGTATTTTAAATGACTGTTCCAAGACTGTAAACCACTATGACATTGTGATTATCCTTTTTATTTATGTTTTTGATGTATGTTAATTCTCCTTCCCCCATATGCGGTGCTTAACTTGAGAAAATATTCGTTTTCTTTTCTCCCCCATTTTGGCCAATCCCTACTGGATTTTGTAGCTTGTCATGTGGTGTATTCCATCCATTGAATCCCTTTCCCCTTAAAATATCCATAGTTGTTTGCCGTAATCCCAGTATGTAGACTAGCTATATGCAAGCACTATAGACTAGCTGTTGAATTATGAAATTTGAAAAAAGACAAGTTATACATTAAGTGGTTCAATTTTGAGATAAATATATCGAATATGATCAACTATGCTTGCGGCAAAAACAATGGCTAAATAAAACGGGCTAAACCATACGACATGTTGTTGAGTGTCAGTTAGACAATTCCTTACTTCCCCATTCCAATAGATACTGACCCTCACACCTCCTGACCCTTACACCACCTGACCCTTACACCCCCTGACCCTTACACCTCCTGACCCTTACACCACCTGACCCTTACACCCCCTGACCCTTACACCACCTGACCCTTACACCTCCTGACCCTTACACCACCTGACCCTTACACCCCCTGATCCTTACACCACCTGATCCTTACACCACCTGACCCTTACACCTCCTGACCCTTACACCACCTGACCCTTACACCTCCTGACCCTTACACCTCCTGACCCTTACACCACCTGATCCTTACACCTCCTGACCCTTACACCACCTGACCCTTACACCTCCTGACCCTTACACCTCCTGACCCTTACACCTCCTGACCCTTACACCACCTGACCCTTACACCCCCTGACCCTTACACCACCTGACGCTTACACCTCCTGACCCTTACACCACCTGACCCTTACACCACCTGACCCTTACACCTCCTGACCCTTACACCTCCTGACCCTTACACCACCTGACCCTTACACCTCCTGACCCTTACACCTCCTGACCCTTACACCCCCTGACCCTTACACCCCCTGACCCTTACACCTCCTGACCCTTACACCTCCTGACCCTTACACCCCCTGACCCTTACACCTCATCAATCCCTAATGTTTCGTCGACTGTTGCTACCCTGGGATCTTTGAAAACTGGCATTATACTCGAAGTGGTCTTAATATTGAGGTTGAATAAAGAGCAAAACAGTAAAAATGGACTTGAAAATCGTGTTCTTAATTTCAAGGTGGTCTTATTATTGAGGTGGTCTTTAAATGAAGTTTTACTGTACCACTTTTGCCCTCTTTATGTGATAAAGTCATACCAACATGTATCTATGTATCGCGTGCAGAGGCGGGTAGGTTTTTGGTGGCAGTCTTATCGAAATATTATGAAAATATCATAAATCCTCAACAATGCTATTAAAACATAACGACATTGGCCCATTTAGCAGATAACAATGTGTCAGCTAGCCAATGACCAAGTTCAAACGCTGAAAAATCATTCAACCAAATCATGTACTTGGTACTTTGCGTTGTATTGTTCGCAATTAATTTTGTAATTTAAGTAATGGGGAGAAAAATGTTGTTGATACAAAAGATAAATTTGTTTTTTATCGACACTTATTTTGTAATTTCCTGCCTCAGGTAGGTAGGTTTCGAAAACTGAGCCTGACGCTAAATATAGATAGAATTTGGTACGACTTTTGTCATATAAACACATATAATTCCTTTAAACGATTTTCAGACGGTCCTAAAGGCTGTCCTAACGAATTTTACTGTAACATGATAAAAAATCATAAATACGTTAAACATTCAGACTCAACAGTAACCATTATGGTAGTTGTGATTTTTATAAAACACGTACTACATGGAGTTAATCATAATGAACAGTTTCAGATCGATTGCCGTAAAGTACCACATACAGTAAAACAGCGATACTACGGCCACCATTGGGACCCTTGAAAACTGGTCTTATTTTTGAGTTGGTCTTAAACTGTTGAGGTTGAATGAAAAGCAAAACAGAGAAAATGGACTTGGAAATTGTGTTATTCATTTCGAGGTGGTCTTATTATTGAGGTGGTCTTTCAGTGGAGTTTTACTGTAATTCAAACGAGACGCATTCCTCAAAAACTGTTTTGTTTCACACTGGTCCATCAGAAAATCTACTTCAGCTGAATAATATCTGGAAAGCCAAAGTAGCGACTGTTTAACACCGTAGAATGTAGACAGAAAATTAATTTTATCGATCGACGCTGACAGGAATGTTTAATATTTGACGAAATCCTGGGCGCATGTACCATTTTCATCAAGTAAACTTTATTCATTCAATTTCCACACAACTTAAAATAGACACAATCTGCAACGATTTCAATAAAACTAATTACAAGCACGCAAGATTGTACCAGGCAGACACATTTAGTACACAAACCAGGCCGCCATGCAACCAGGCGATACGGAACAAAATTCTCCCATTGAGCGCCCCACCTCGTTTGCGCTTGATTGATGCGTCTCTTCCTTTCATCGATTAATAAATGCACAATTTTCAAAAGCACGGCGTTTTGATAATTCAATTCAGCCATTATCCTCACCGTACGGCTAAGTACCCAATTTAAATTAACTTTTCGCCCCTTTGTCACTGATACTGTATAATTTTATTTCAGGCAAACGCCGAATAAATTTGCTATAATATCGTAAAGAAACAGCGTTGATAACGATGAAGGATTTATGAAGAAGCTAAAACTGATGTTACGTTAATTCACGCCTCTATATTTCTCACAGTTGGACAATTTGAACACTAGTATGCACATGCAGAAACGTGTTTTATTCAATGTTTTAGACTAAATATTGCATCAGACATTTTTGTAGCGTACACTCACATTCATAGCACACACCCTCAGACGAGCCTGTTTTCCAGACAGCCAATATTTATCTGAAATGCTTAAAGATGCAGTTTCTCATATCAAATACAAAACATGACGGGACTATTTACACATAAATAACACGTGTGTTATAATTTTATCCATTAAGTGCTTATTAAAAGAATTTGTCCTAACTATGCATGAACTATAATATACAACATAACAACCCTTACCTATTTATATATTGGATGATGTTATATATAATATCGTAGACTAATATTTATATTCGATGAATTCGCACTTCTAGGAAATACAAAAGGAATTTAAGCTTTCTATGTCCGCCTCAAAATCTATAATACGCCAAGATCCATTGTCGCAAAAACGTATAAAGAATGAGAATTTTCTCCGGTCATGTAATAGTTCTTGTAAAACGAACATTATTGAACAAAGCATCTTACCGTTGACAGTAGAGCTTGAATATACTTTACACTGAATGTATTTTGAGGGCTGATCTTTATGTTCGTGGACAACCTTGATAAAACATTCAAAACAATGTATATTTTCGAAATAATTTGTTACCATGTAAATTAAGATATAAGAAATCACCATGCAAAGTGTTTTTCTGAATATTTCGTTCATAAGCGTGTGAAATCGATCACCATAGCAACAGTGTGCGAAAAAACACCGCAGCTCAACATTATGATAACTATTCCTCAGTCTTTACATATATCTTAAACTACCGAAATGACGTCAACGTCATAACATAACGTCGAAATGGGCGGAAGGTAAACAAACGTCATACTTTTTATTGGATCCTGATAAGAATGCCAAGGGATACAGGGCCGTCTGCATAGGAGTTTGAAACTTTGAGTTTGGGAGACATCTTAATTGAGATGTTTTATGAGATAGAGACAGCCCTCTCTATCACTGTACAGACATTTAAACGAACATATTTTAACGACTTACACCAAAACCAAATACGTGTCTTAGTCGGATCCCTCGACCCTACTTTCCACCCAAGTCCCACCACACCACAACACACCCTAAATTAAAGTGGTGAATGGACAGTTTCGACAAAAGTGCCTTACTAATATCTTCCAAATTTACAGAACCGTCTTCCTTGGCCGAGTGGTTAAGGCAACCGCCTTGGGAGTGGGAGGTCGAAGGTTCGAATCCCAGTAGGGGTCCGTTCTGATGTGGCCTGTTGATGAGCCACCAGCTAGTTAGATAATGGTTACCGTGGGCCTATCTGCCTGGTGCCTGAATAGGAATCGGGAAGTAGACATGCTCAGAAAGACATAAATGGCTGGCCCTGTAAATTGGATTGACTCTATAATAAATGAACACTTCACGTTTACTTTAATATCAACTGTGTCTGCAATTGAGACTTAACAGTTGGTATACGTAGAATCATTTTATTCCCATCTATCATATTGCTGTCATTTGTTCTATATCGCACGATCTCAGGTTGAAAAGAATACAAATATCACATATCGACCACACACAGCTGTGAGACAAGATAGGCTTGTAAACCATCATGCAGAAATATTAAACAAGAAATATCCTTAAAAAAGATGGTCGGCGCAATTTGTAGGTTAAGATTTGTTGTGCAGCATAAAACCTTGCCGAGATGTTATGATTGCTGGTCACTTGGTAAACATTGAGACGGCCCCTTTTAACTAAATGTTTATATCTTTCCCCCATATCACATTGTATCTGAAAACATAGTTGATGTATTAAACTTGTGAAACTAAGAAATTTGGTCGTTTTGATGACCGTATTAAAAGTGATGGAATTCCCTGAATAGTGACCTACATTATATCCCTGCATTCAGAAATGTTAATAATTCAAATTTCTCACAGATATGTCATTTGGGCCAAAACTCTCAGAGAATGACACATATGTGCACACTATTTTAATTTAAAATTCGTACCGGGTTTTAATCAGACCCTGTAATGGAAGACACGTGACATAACAATGATATAAAACACCAACCAAATATGATATTTCAATGTATACTTATTACTGAATACACCAACTGCATTTATGTGCTACTACAGTGTAACTGTCAAACACTTCGTAATAAGAAGCTGTCGAGTCTTCAGACACCTACATGTATAGATACGTAAGTTTGATATCATTTTCCGTAAGGTTAGAACACATTTCATTCTAAATTGTATTACAGAGTTGACGTTAAAACTCAGTATGTAATGATTTGTTCACAAAACGGTTAGATTCAATTCGTTCGACATTAGTTTTAGTTATATACCGAAGCCAGTTGACCAAACCCAGTTTTCCTCGAATAAAACAACAACGTTTGCTTTTTTTGTTTCACTGTTTTGGGCTGTACACCGTTTCTCAACAGTGTTTAACAAGACTGCAGAATAGAAAATAATATCTTGGTAGTTCGAATATTATTGTACGGTGTGTTGCAAAATGAAGAATATTGATACATTGATTAATATCAGTAAATGGTGCTCTAGACTAAGTTATTATAATTATGTATCCACTATATGAGGTGCATACAATGTAATACAGTAAAACCCCACTAAAACGACCACCCGAATAACAAGACCACATCAAAATTAAGAATAAAATTATTATCAAGTCAATTTTCCTTATATTGCTCTTTATTCAACCTCAATACTAAGACCACCTCAATAAAAAGACCAGTCTTAAAGGCTCGCAAGGATGGTCGCATTATTGAGGTTTTACTGTATATAAATTATTTTACAAACTGACAATCATGTTACTTACTACATACACCCACGAGGCAATTTTAATGTAAACGCTCCACACACACACACACACGTTGCGAAGTATATAATCATGAAAAATATACGGTATTTTATTCAACGCCATAGTACCTACCTTGACAAATTTGTCCTTTCTTGTCCATAAACCATATTGTTGTAACATCTGGCTGGTAGAAACGTGTACTTAGTACCTGAAACGATAAATATCGAATTACTTCTATAGCAAAGATAGCAAAGTGTGAAAACTTAATTAATCTGGTTCAAAAAATACCTCTAACAAACACATAAAGTATTTGATTAGCAGCCAAGCATTTCGAATCAAATCGTATGCCCATGTTTCCTTGACCATTCTCTGTTTGAGTTTAAGCATATAACCCCATGGTCATGAAATTATAAAATTTACTTGTGTACGAATTGTTTAGACTTTACTTCAAGAACAATGTAACCCATTAAGTCACTGATAATGTGCTTTTTAATTTCACTAAGGACCACATTGTCAGTGACCATCTGGAGTTTGATATATATTTTGAACAGCATTAATCTTTGTTAGTTATAGCACGTCATTGTCTTCTGTGAACATCTAAATATTTCTGGTCAGGGTAGCTTGTAAGATCACCATCTTTAATACTGTTTCTTTCTAACAATGTATTTTGATGGTGTGAGTAGTTAATATTGGAACATATGCATGTTGTCGCTTTCCTGTTTGTTTTCTTTTCATCACTGCACTGTTTATAATAATATTTTGTTCTGCTCTTCATATATGGAGGAAACAAATGTATCTAATTATAATACATTGCTACATTTAAGATAATTAACAGGGATTACAACTATTACTGGTACATGTCTTAGCAATTTCTCTTCATCCGAACAACGTTTGTAACCTTAACGCGGATTGGTTAATCTTTCGATAAAGGGTACGTTACCTTACCGAAATCCACTGAATTTCGGTGAATTTACCGAAATTCATTTCGGATCTGAAGTGACCAGCAATCGTTATATCTGTGGATTTCTTAATGTTGCACAACAAATCTTAACCTTCAAATTGCACAGACCATCTTTTTTCAAGATATTTCTTGCTTATATTTGTATTAAACATTCGGTTACCGAGTCCTCTAGGAACGAATAATAACTTTACTTGTCCTTCAACTAAGTGTATCAGTATCATTAAAACTTGACGTGCCTCTGGGGTAGAATTGTCAATCTAACACAAACAGTATTGTCGTCAGGTCATGTCTTACACACCGAACTGAACTTAATACCCCACTCTATATCTTAAGGTCAATTAAGTGTTATTGGATTCACGCAAAATTGTCCGGGCACAATTGCCGTTAAGGTTATGAATATGACAATCGTCGGCACAATGGGTTTATTATAACCAGCAGATTATGCTTCAACTTTATCAGCAGATGAAACCCAAACATCACGAACGTTGTTCCCTGTCGCCGAATACTTAATTTAAAAATATAGGCCAATAAACACACTATAAATTACATTTAGCCGTAACACATTTCGTCTGATTCACGTTTTAATTAAATTCTGTCACTTGTGAATCTCGATACTTGTGTCTGGCTTGAAAACTAGTAAAGTGATGCTTAGTAAACCTTGTTGTGTTTGCTTGTATAACAAACTGTGCGCCATATGTTATAGCGCATATTGTATAAAATTTAATCATAAATTTGATTCCTGCTTGCAATATGAATAGTTTTTTAATTTACTCTTCGTCATGTTAATGTATATCATATTTATATATACGAAAAGTGTTTAGTTTACTGTTTATGCATACACGGCAGGAATGTAGGGAGACAAGAGGACATCTTTTACGAACATTGAATAATCTTTTTTGCATGTCATTAATTAAAATGAGAAAATCGTTTTTTAAAATGTATTATAGTTTAAATTTTTGTTTAACCATACATACATATAGGAGATAAGTCCTATACATGTACATATGAATGCATAATATACGTGGCAGTTATTTCAATATATACTATTTGTTTCTATATATATTATAGTGCTAGCTGTTAATATATACAAACACAGTCAAACGTGAGTCGTGACAATATGAAAAATAGGTTTGTATGTAAATAGACAATGAGAAAGTGGTATGTGAATATTATTGAGTACGCGTTCAGATAAATGAATGTGTACAGTTATAAAAATACAGAAATATCTTGAAAAAAGATGGTCGGCGCAATTTGAAGGTTAAGATTTGTTGTGCAACATAAAATAATGCCGAGATGTTACGATTGCTGGTCACTTTATATTCAAAATGGATTTCGGTAAGGTAACGTACCATTTATCGAAAGGTTAACCAATCCGCGTCAAGGTTACATACGTTGTTTGACTGAAGAGAAATTGCCATGGTGGTTAACGTAAAATATGATTGGTTTACACAACACTCATATACAAATAGCAAAACCAGGTTAGTACGGCTGCGCCTCAAAATGATATGATTCCGTCTCTGGAATGTGTTTATCCGTGGTAACCTTAAACATTGTTGGCTCATTCCCGCAGTATTTTATTGGTGCCTGAAGTTTAAAACTTAAATAAATCTAAAATCAATCAGTCTACCGACTTACCGTAATTTTTGTGGACACGGTTTCCGTAAACCATTATTTCATGGATGGTACTATGGCAAAGACTTATTTATTTTAAGAATAGTTTTACATAATCCACCGGATGCATATTTTTATTGTTTTGTTTGCGAGGTATTTATGTAAGTGTTTTCAAATTGAAGCATTTGATATTAAATGTAATTTCATTGAAAGTCCTGCAAAAATATATTTTGAGATAGTGACTGGTAACTAAGTTACGTAAAATAAACATGGTTGCCATGGAAACCTAAGGAGATGATTCTATTACAACGACTTTTCTATTTTTATAAAACAGTTTGACATAACTCGCTGGGGTAGATTCTTACTGTACGCTTTGCAAGTTATTCCATTGAAAATCCTTACAAAATATCTCTTTGTGATAGCGATTGGTAACTAAGTTATGTAAAATAAACATGGTTGCCATGGAAACCTAAGGAGATGATTCTATTGCAACGACTTTTCTATTTTTATAAAACAGTTTAACATAACTCAAGGGGTAGATTCTTACTGTACGCTTTGCAAGTTATTCCATTGAAAATCCTTACAAAAGATCTCTTTGTGATAGCGATTGGTAACTAAGTTATGTAAAATAAACATGGTTGCCATGGAAACAAATAAAAGCTTGTCTACATAGGAACAACGTGATTATTCAAGTACGAAACATAAAACAATAAAGAACAAAAATGAAATGTTAATTAATTTATACGCATACAGTAAATCACGAATGATATTTAGCTTGTCTTGTCAAAGTTCTCTGTATGCATCGAGACAAAAATATATGCAAGCAATTAATATGAAAAACTGTTATTTAATAAAGACAGATTTGTTTAAGTAAACGGCAAAAACGCAGTGTATTGTCATACACTAAAACATTATAAAGAACCATTAACGTCCACGGTAGTTGCATTAGCATATACTTGTTTGCATCACTGTCAGATTCTATTAAATGTATTCAAATTGTTTTTACCAAGTCCATACAAAGTGAATACCTCTGAGTATAACACTGTGCAGCACTTAATGACATTTTATCTGTTGAATTAATCCTCCGTAATGTATATTACAAGACAACGCACGGAACGAGACAAGTTGCAAAATATAAGGCTTTTTCAGCTTCAGCTAGACCGTATGGGCCAATTGGCTAGTTTATTGAGGCGCGTTAGCGTCTCATTGCTATCATCGTCAACCGGACGGTCTACTCGAAGTACCGCCATATTCATCGTCTCAAGAAAATAGTACATGTAAAGTCCTCTGATTTTGTTATAGAGTCGATGAGTATAATGGCTGATTTGTCAGGGATATATTAATTGTGGAATGGCGGGAGTCTCGATACAAACGACTTTTCTGGATTATTTGTGTCAATTTTGCCGAATGAGTTTACCCGAATAATTTCTAATACGATAATATGGAAAACGTGCAGTCTTGCATTGAAAACGCCCCACAGAACAATCAGTCCTTTGATTATTTGTTATCACCAAGACAATGCCATAACTCCAAGTAGCAAAAGCAACTTTAGATTCAAACAAGTTGTTCACGAATATCATGTGTTCAACTGATGGTTAACATTTTCTCAATACTTCTATGCCATTTTAGTCCGCAAGATGGCGTGATAGCAACTTCAAGCGTGAATATAAAAAAGCTTTAGATGCATCAGCAGTTATCTGCATCTCTATCTCCATGTTGGGATCCACTTCCTTGAAAGTTTGCAATGAAAAAGAGAAGAAAAAAACCAGTACAGACTCTGATCAATACGACATGTTTAAACTGCATCTAGACAGCGGCCAACCAACGAAGAATATATTCATCATATTTCTAACAGGACAAGGTATTGATCGAATTATGTCTGCATTGATTGACAAGTCGAACCCCGATGATGGTAAATTCATTAAATCTAGCTGTTCCAAATCCGTGATTGGTCAATTATGAAAAGTGTTTGCATCCAGCGGCAATGGCTACAATTAATTACGAACATGGGTGCCTACCTGAGTTTGCAGCCCAGCGCATTTCAAAACGCATGCATAGCTTTACTTTATCACAAAGTTCAAACGATGGATCAGTGAATTTATATAAAATAGTTTTTTCATGTCATTTTGCCAAGTTTTCTCCACCGTTTGCAATGTCAGTCGATATTTTTGCTGATAGCTTTATCGTCATACGGCGGCGGCAGACGCGTACTAACAATAAGTCGACGAACTGAATGTTTTATTAAGGTCTTGTTCGCAAGTTGTCATGTTTTATGCAACATACAATTACCCAGGAAAACCTAGGTTTCAACTATTAATAGTCACACTGATTTAATCTTTTTCTACCATTGAGACTAGTATGCATAATATAGCATATTCTGTAAGGAAATAAGATGTGGTATTAACCCTTAGTCCATTAGCGTTTCAGTGAGAAGATGCGTCTGTCAGGCGGCTAGACAACATAGAATCTCTTGTATGGATATATCAAGTCAACATGGATTTTACACTGACACACATTTCTCCTCGTAGTTCACCATATGTTGTTATTGATCATAAATCTCCATCTCTCATAAAACCCAACAACCGTTTGATGCATTTTGCAGTCGTTAAGAACGTTTACATTTTTGAATATTGCTTGGTTTCATAAAATATTCAGTTTAAATTACAAATTTGACATAGAAGAAGAAATGTCATTAACCATTAGAAAACCGATTGATTGTATGTTGTATGTAAACCATTAAAATGGAAAGTATGTTGTGAAAAAAACACTAAAATATGCATAAACTTAACATCCGTCAAGAATTTAGTAATTTATTAAGCAATAACGCAAACACATGTTCAACTGCACGAAACATTCCATAGACACGAGTTAATCTGGTCTAGAATTACATCTATTTTAAAATGTAAATTTACACGACACTTACTACAATGTCATGTTATAAATAAAGTATGTAGGGTGTCAGAATCTTTGCACATTAAGTAAGAACCCTAAGATATGACTGAACCCTTCAAAACATTCCTCCTCTCTAAATGACAAGTATGATACATACTAAATAATTCCTGTCTTGGTCCTAGTTCAAAGGAACTGTATCTGATGTAAATTATCAATTCATGACTACAGAAGCAAACTTGTTAGAAAAAAACGAGACATATCAGACGTCAGACTAGGAGCAGTGCAGTTAGGTCCTTGTTCTGCATAAATCTGATTCTGATCAACTGATCATCTTTGTAAAAGCCATTAATAAGTGTTCGAAGCTTGCCATGTCACCTAATCTGTTGATTGAAATGGATGGTGCCATAAATTAGAAAGTGTTTCCACATCTGAGTAAAGAAAATAATTTCTTAGGAACGTAAAACAAATGGAACAGCAACTATTCAATCAGCTCTTGTAACACGTTTGGCAACTGACATAGCATGTATCGTGTATACCTTGATGTCCATCATAACTTCATCACTTTGGTCATTGAAAGCAGTTGTGAGAATAAACTGCACTAGGATGGCCACATTCACAAATAAAAGAGAGATTAAGGTGTTACAGGGAACGCCACATACACAAGACAGTGCCTCCCCCACACAGACCTCCAGGAAAACAACAGTCCATAAAACATGAGACACTGAGGAAGCACAGATGAACAAAGTTTAACGAAGCCTTCACAACAACTGTAGATTGTATTGAAGGACTGCAAAAACGACCTCATATGGTATTTCGACGCTACAAATAAATATCACACCATGTTGCAACATGTTGAATGAAACGAATAACAGAGGCGTATTCAGATTTAACCACTGTAAACTGTATATGAAGTGGTCGAACATCATATCAATGACTGCATGTGTTATCATTGAAATATTTGAACATTTTGAGAGGACTTGAAAAATTGACTTGAGTGGGAAGTGTATTTTGTAATATGTATGTGGTTAGGGTTTGCGGTTTGTGGTTTGTGGTGCCTTCCCACACGACCACGAGCATGTTAAAGATGTTTATGATATAATTACACTATAAACATTACTTTATTAAATAAGATTGAAGTCATACGTATAATAAAATGTGTGGGTTATTTGTCGCAGGTTTTGTACATTTATTTTATTGTTTTTAAGCAAATTTCGAAACATTCGAAGGGTTATTTATTTTTTATTTCACAAAGGTAAAGTACCTTAATGTATCAAACGTTATCAATCTGAAACACGTCGTGTTAACAAGACAGTGTGTCCTTGTACATAGTATTGTACGTACTGTCTAAATAGGTTTGTGAATATGTTCCCTTTGTAAGCACATTGGAAACCACTTTATCAGTTATGTATGGTATGAATAAACGACAAGTAACTTTACCATAGTATTATATAAATAAACAATCAACACTGTTTTAAAATATTTTTGTCTGTATAACATTTATACATCAGACAATCATACTTGTCCACATTATAGACACTCTCGCAGTGTTGAGTTTATGTGGAGTTTTACACCGTGTTTAAACATTATTATATATGTATATGTACGGCGGGTGATGGACCTAGCCACTCATTCTAAGGTGGTACCAACTAGTACTAACATGTTCTTCTGCAAGCAACTGATACTGGCTTTGCTGTTGTCGTATCCTTAACATTGTCAATAGACAAAATAATAGGGAAGAGACACACATGGAGGAGGAAATACAAGCGATCGCAAACGGTCCAGGAGGTGCACACCGTGAGGACACCAAACCAAACCAATGCCGATGTCATCAGAATATTGAAATTAAAAGAACCATACACCATCAACGGACTCACAACAACACACAACAGCACAACGCGGACTTGCAATATACGTTTGAATATGGAATCTAGGGGAACAACTATTTCGTGATAGAAGGTGTCATTTGACGACAACATAATGCCAGCTGACCTCATGTCCATATACGATCTTTAATAAGACCATATAATGAATAGTCTATATCTGTGACACATGAACTCGGTTAAAAAAGACCTTTGAATTCAAATCGACATAGAATTTCAATTATGTAGTAAGGTACAAAAAAGATCGTTGACTTATATTGAATGGTAGTCAATGAAGTCCGATGCATACTATAATAACGGTAAGAGTAAGCTATCATGATTCATTTAAGTCGCCGACGTTTACCATGGCATTCCCGTAGTCTGGCTTGAGGATCATTGTGTCATTCAAACAGAAATGGCTTATTGGTCAGTACACTATTCAGAAATAAACTTTCTTTAGAAGATGAACATAAATGAACCGTTTGCACTGAAACTGGATAATTGCCTGAACGTTCAGTTCTAAGAATCGCGTGTCAAGGCGACGGAGAAAGGAATGATAGCCCTTATCTTGGCAGCTGATACAGCATCATGACGCTTTGATTTTTTCTGACAATGTTGAACTTTGTTCTTCCACTCATAAGTCTATCTATTACATTTACTTGTTGCAATTAATGGTGTTTGGTGGCCTACTGACTGTCTTGTGTCAGCATCTTAATAAGGTTTCACTTAGACAATGGCTACCAATAAGTTCAGCTTGCGAACTACTTGGGTCATGGGTTCAGTGTTTGTCAGTGTGTAAGATAAGCACATGTTGTGCGATTTCTACATTTGTCTAGCGCGTTCACATTTAACAGTGTCTTATTTAAATTCTAAGGTAGGTGACAATTTAATAAATATGAATATTTTGCGATAAACATATTTGTTTATGCTAATAAACCGTTGACTTTGACCTCTGTTTCCTTTTTTAACATGACAACATAAGGTGTAAGCCACTTTCGCAATTAAAAGTCATTCAAATGAACCATTAGTGGCAATAAATGACCGTACCAAGTCTAAGATATTGCGCACAATGATAGCATGTTGGTACTTGTTAAGTTTTTTATCCTAAACAATTGCATCTAGACGCATTCGGAATGGTTTATTTGACACTCTTTCGAAAGAAAGAATTTTTTTTCGGCACAAACGATTTTTTTTTCAAATATAAAAATATTAATTCCATCCGATTTTGTAGGAACTTGATCACACTAATACCATTAACTGGTTTTAATTCGGTAATGCTTCGTAGGCAGTTGGTGCCACATGGTTGTTTAAAGGCGTTCGTTTACTTTGGAATAAGAATGTTACCATTTTCACCAAATATTCATAAAATGGCGGACATCATTGTTAAATACCCAAACTACACGTAACCTCGTACTAAGTGTTGCACGTATGTAGCAAGTACATCATCATGTTTAACGTACAATGTAATTCTTTTTAATCATATGGGAACAACTTCAAACAACACCAATGAGATAGAAGAGGAAGTTTGACTAGACAATTGTTCCAAGCCGACACGCATGTTATACATCTCATCTACACTTGTTAATACCATGTGATATAAAACATATGGTGAATTTTAACAGTATATACATCTAACATCTAATTTACATGTCATTTTCATTAGAAACGTTTTACGGTTTTGTTTAAACTGACTTACAATAATAAATTATTTCGTCTCGCAGTGCATATTGTCACCATATAAATCATGCAAGCCTTCTGCTCCGTATCAACCCACTTTAAAACATATGTCTACTGAGCAATCAAATATACTGGATTCAGTGAACCAGTCTTATGCCTAAGTAGATCAAGCTCCTGAGCAGTTTAAGGGCTCTGCACGGGCCATAACCCTGGGAGCTCAATGGCAATCGCTCTGCGTGTCATACGGGCCTAAATAATTGTTAGGACCCGTAGGGGCGCTGTGAAACCCGTGGCTGAAAGTTGAGCAACCCGGGAGTTTCATGTGCATCAGCATTATAGAATATTAGTCTGTTTAGACAAGTGATGGGTATAATTGAAGTAATATGTCATAGTCAAGGAATTTATACGTTTAACTTCTCCTTTAAGTTATATAATAATTCAGAATTCATAAAGATGCCGTATTTGCAAATCTATGCAAAAGTTGCACCAACGTCGAGACAATACATTTAAATACACATTTTATTTTTAAAGTTAACTTTTTTTAAAACTATTTTACACAGCAGCGAAGTTAACAATAATACATAATACAATTGTACATATCAAAGTTGATAACATGAAATGATATTAGGGTGTTTTGTAAACAACCATTCAGCCTTAAGAGAAGAGAACATTGGCATCCCGCTTTAATGTTCACGAGTAAACTTCATCTACGTGATGGAACGCGTCTCTGTTGAGATACCAACACGAGGATTTGGGTGGTTTTTGTCCTACAAAGTCTAAGTATGGTTACCGGGGACACGAACAAAGGCAAGAGGTCAACAAACAATTAGTTATATGAGTTATATACACCAGTTTAATGTTATTACATGTCTGAAGTTCGACTTTTATTACCTAAATGTTTAACATTGTCACGTGACATTAATATGCGTTATTTAAAAAGAACTCAAATAAAGTATGTAGCTCTTCATACACAGGAAATGCCTATGTACATTTTTTTCTAAAACATTTACATTTACCTGTTATGCAATGTCTTTGCTAGTTGCACAAGGAATGTCCGTTAACTCAAATGAACCAATATTTTTTGTTTCAAAATTGTATTAAGTATTTCATCTCATATATTAAACCTTTACTTAAAAACCACTTCAAAAACGAAATCGAAATTAAGAACGCAATGTTCAAGTCCATTTTCACTGTTTTGCTCTTTAATGAACCTCAATATTATGACCACTTCAATAAGAAGACCAGTTTTCAGGGTCCCAAACGTGGTCGTATTATTGAGGTTTTACTGAATATCTTATCTTAGTGATGAGAAGATGGGTATTGCCCTTGACAGACTTTGGTTCACTGGATAAATCCCCAGGAAGAAAACAGTGAGAGTATTTAATATAAGTTATAACAACTTGTTTTACAATCAATGTAAAATAGAAAATTTTGAAAACGTGCCTTTTACTTTTGATACAATGCCAATGTTTGATAGGTTGTGGAAAAAAAACACCGTATTTCGTTTCTCATATTTCCCCGGACGTGATAGGACGCCCGGCGATGCATCTTACAAATTCAATAAATGTTGCAAACGCCGAAGCTTCTCTTATCGACCTCCACCATACCTTATCCGAGTTAATGTCTTTTTGATGAAATACGTCATGAGATATTCCTGATGTATAGTTTTCCAATGACCACAGGAGATGAGTTGTATTACTTGCCTCGTTTTGGATTATAATGAACGCTTGGTGTGAACTTCATTCGGATCGCCTCGATTTGTACCGCTTGACAATGTTGGTTCATATGATGGCTCTGACTGCTATATCGTTGCTGTGTCATTCGCCCTTTGCAATAGGCTTAATGTCAATAGTTTTGACGCGAAAGTTAAATTTAGATTGACCTCAAACGCTTCATTAAGATGAAAAGACACGCCATAACTCTAAAGTTTTAATCATATCAAACGAATTCAGACTAAAGAAGCTATTATCGTAACATTTTACACAGCAATATTGAAACTATTTACATGTATTTAAAATCTATTCAAAGATGATAATTTTATAATTAATATCTGCTTGAATACAGTGAGCTTTCACGTGACAATGTCAATGATAAAACAATAAAATAAAACAGGACGTAGAACGGGGTCAATGACTGCGGTAAATGTGTAAGGACGATGCTAGAAAATCATGTTGGTTAAGTTCTACTTAA
Organism: Mactromeris polynyma; assembly: GCA_032209605.1. Lineage (NCBI taxonomy): Eukaryota > Metazoa > Mollusca > Bivalvia > Venerida > Mactridae > Mactromeris > Mactromeris polynyma. Next base: position 11,230,925 of record JASFXZ010000023.1, read on the forward strand.
ATGGATATTCGTATAAAACCTATTAAACTAGTTGAAAAAACAGCTAACATATGTAGCATACATGTCTTGATCATGTCACGATATCTGTAGGCATTATGTTTGAATTCGAATCATCCGTCGCTATTGGCGATGTATAAATGACTACATTTTGAAGTGTATTATCTGACATAAACTATCACAGTCTTCATACATTTCACATTAAGACGACAAAACAATATTCTTGCCCCAGTTTACGAAAATACGTACTAAGTATAATATGCTTAAGACAATTATTTGCAGTATGCTTCAGTCTGTCATCGTGCTTATCTGAACACTGGTAAACACTTTATGTTCTTTCTTTACCTTACTCACCAACTCTTCGAAGCGAAGTAGTTAGCAAGATATTTTGTAGTGAAATACGCTTAGGTCAACATACGCAACTTAAGCATGGTTAGCAAATCACCAAGTATTTTCGTGAAATCGGGTCTTGACATATATTTCGTATCTTTTTTTGTTCAGAGCTCGAACATACTCATGGATTAATGCTTCTCAGGGAATAGACGTTCTCGTTTCTCATGCGATTTATATCCTACATCATCTGTCAAATGCAACATTACGAATATGCGTTTCAAAAGCCTAGATCAAACATTACCCTAAATGTTTTACATAATGTTACCACCACACAATCAGAAACATCAGATATATCACGTGACCCACAAACGACAGATATATCTAGACTTCTTGAATATCCCAGACACTCAATCTCAGAAAAGCCGCTTGATAAAGAATTCACAAATATTCATAAACCACAAGATAGTTTCGGCGATGTTTCATTTTGTCGCAAATATCAGAAGCATTCCGATTGGAATCCATCGATTGGCAAAATTGTTATGCAGCCATCCGGGCACTTTGTGACGATAATTGTTTCGACTACAGCAGAAAATGGCGACACTTACATTCGCTTGCTTCATTGGCTTTCTATCTTAAACGTCGCGCGGAGCAAATGTTATTTCTTTCTACTGTACATGTAGACTATTGACAAAATAAATAAATATATTTTCATAGAAACACAATACTTAGAATAAAGGACATTGACATGTAGTTCCGTTTCCAGCTAATCTGAATAGAGCATTTTAATTAAACAACAAATCACTGAACGTATTGCTGTTAGCATACAAACAACGAATATGTTGTATAGTTGACCACAGCCTTGTTATTATCAATACATCGAATACAATTACCATCTGCGTCATTTGTTTTCTACGTAAAGTTAAAATATCAGACAGATTTGTCATGTCTTCTTGAAGCGCACTCATGTTTCAACGCTGAAACTCTAGCCTTTGCACCCACACCATTAAATGCAACATGACCCAAATACAAAGTATATCTATTAGCCTTTATGAACTATGACAAGAAAATATACAATATCATTAGTAATTATTTCATCTCTTCCATAAATATCGCAACTATGTTACAAACTCGAAACTTTTTCTTCATTTATAAGCCCAATAGCCGAAAGCTTGACATATGTCTATAAAACATCTGGTCTATAAGGCTTAATTATTTTACATGCTATTGTCACATTTAGACCTATGCAAAATACATAATAAACTGTTTAAACTGGGATTGATGATTCAAGAAAGATGTACATTTTCAAACAATAACTCTAGAAAATGATATATACCCGACATTTCGTCCATTTCAAGAAGAGCTTAACGGCAGTGCACTTTCATTATGTTCCTTGAATCATTTGTATCTCTGTATTCTGTAAGCCTTTGGTACGTCAACACTGGGTTTTATTTTAAATACTGAAACGTTTGACAGATTTCCTTTCAGGTTGTTCGAGCAACGTCCAGTCCAAAATGACTTCCGCATCCGTGAAAAAAATCATTCGACGTGATATACCACACTGATACGAAGCGGATATGAGCGCAACTCAATTGAACTGAAATGGGTTTTCACCCATACGGATTCGGTTACGGATGGATGACACAGGTACGATGACGGGTACAGATAAGGGTCCGGATACGGATGCGGTAACAGGGGAAATTCATTGAATAGTGGAATAATGTCCAATTAGGATATATACCAAAATATATCAACTAGGATATGGGTAAGACCAATGCAAAACCAATGTTCGAGTACTCAATAAAACATGATACATGTAATCTATTAAACCACAATGTATTTGAGTTGTTTACTGACCAAAACGATTGATTGGCTACAGTTTCTCAGCATAGGATTTCCGCTTACAAGATAAACAAACTTGATCGCATATCACTAAATTAGCAATACTTTGAAACATCTCCAAAGCAATCCTCTATAGAGTAACACTCTCGCTCCTCCAAGAGAACAGTGTAATGTTTTGCCTGTAGTATCAAGCAACACGCTCTCTACCATAAACAATAGTTGCTTCCCCCAAAGGAAGAATATATAGCAATGCAGGGTACTTTAAACATGAAAATATGCATATAGATACAATTCTTGTGCTAAGTAAACGACTTTAAGCCGTAGAACTGCCATTATGACGTCCTCGAGTCTATGGAAACATGTATAGGAATGATCTAATCAAAGTGCTGAAAAGGCGTTCAAAGACTTTTCTTGAATGCACCAACTCGAGAAACGTAATTGAGTGTTACATGAAATGAAGTCATTCTATTATCATACATTTGAGTTCGCTGGTGATGCTGTGTTGTGTCGTTCACTTGTCCCTTATATGTCGATCTTGAATTTGTGTCCCTTCCCTGTTTGTTACTCGTAGTTAGTTTGTATTGTTTTTGTTTCCCTCCCTAGGCGGGCCTCTTTTTCTTTTGTCTAGATCTACCTCGGTAATTTGTGTGACTGTGTGCTTTGCTGCTCCATATTCTTTCACTTTTAATTGCTATTATGTCTTATAAAGCCCATTGCTTTTAAATATACAGCTGGAGATGTGTTGAGAAATGAGTTTCGAATTGAACTTAATATGTAACATTAATGAACAGCTTGCAGTTTCATTTAAGTATGGTGTTTTATTTGTTGAACGAAAACTCAAGTAACAAGGTCGAACCTTTTTATATCACTTGTGTGTTGAAAGCATAAATGTTTTGAAGACGAACACATATCACGGGATAGTTAAGGCAAGTAAAACCATATAACGGATTTTAGATACTCATCGGCGTTGTAACAATAAATATCTCACAAATGCTGCCATCCCGGAGACTTGAGACCGATCAATTTCCGATAGATATCCACTGCTTATATAAAGTAGCTCTTCAAGTTGGTGGTAAAAAATGGAGAAATGTGTTGCATGGAGTGATAACGTGATATCCTTATATGGGAGCAAGCGTATAGATTCGGTGTTTTTCTGACTACGAATTAAGCGTCCGTGTTTTCGTATCGGTGAAAGCAAACAATTCGTGGTTGACGCTTAAAGACAGATATGTACGTTTTTTGTCTGGCTATTATTCGCAGTGCGCCATGTTCCGGCAAATATGCATGCAGTTATATTACTGTTGAAAAATGTTTAGCTCGTGTAACTTCGGCTTACCTCGTCACCAATCGTGATGTTCCGTTCGATTACGGAATCAATCGTAGCATAAATGCAAGTCAAATATAAATCTCTTTTTCATGTAACCAAATATCTCGAAGTATCATGGATGTTTGTGTTGCTTGACTTCGGTCGACAATTATGATTTTATTATGCATCGAAAATAATACTTGGGTCAGTTGTAGATAACTGTACTGTGATTTTGAACACATATACATGTACCTCATTAAATCACAAACTCCTCTACATTTTAACTATAAGTATGCAGTCGGTCATTGTCAACATTTATTCTTATACAATATAGTTTTTGTGTAATTAAGACAGAACATGGCCTAATAATGATTGATAGAAAATTTCATTACCTGAGAAGGGACTACTTTCGTCAAGGCCTTTATATATAGAACGAGTTTATACAAATAGTTTAAATATTTGCATTCTTTTTCAACGTATGTACTTTTCTTTTGTGACCTGTTCCTGAATGTGTTTGTTATATTCACTTCACCTGTATTCAAACATATCATATGAAATGTATAAACAGAAATACAATCACAATTTTATAAAAAAAAACACTCGTTTCGGAAAGTTCTAATGTGTCGTGAAAAGGAAGATCGTGTGACAATTACACGAAATGGCATGTACTTAGAATTTCATTATGTCTCAGATAACATGCTGTGACCTCGCATAAATCATTCACGTCCGATCGTAGAGAAATGGATGATCTCAATTTAACGCTACAAGTCTAATGGTGCAAATTTCGCACATTTCGCGAAACGAGCGTCAATGATTGAAACGGGCGACAGTATGATACGTATCAATAATTCTTGTGGCAAGTTCGCTAAAATATATGGCATATTGCACTTGAATGATTTATTGAGTACAGTATTTCCTCTTAGGCGATTTTAATCTAGCGGTCTTTTCGAACAGCGATACGTACATAACTTTGAGTCGGAAAGCGAGACCAGTCTATCTGTTTTTTTTATTCGTACGCATGCAGACATGTTTCGCTGACACCCCTTTATAACTAAAAGCTATAACTTCTCTTGCAGGCAGACAGGTTTCGCTGACAGCCCTTATTTAACTAAAAGTAAACACGTCTCTTGCAGGCAGACAGGTTTCGCTGACAGCCCTTATTTAACTAAAAGTTATTACTTCTCTTGGTTTCAAACCGAATTTATACAGTTTTTCAATTACACACGATGGTCACCTGTCCGATGACGACTCGTTTTCCATAAGTTCTGCCGTGCTTTTTTCTGCAAGCAACCGACAACTTTCCCGTATGAATCAAACATAGACGATTCTATATGATGAATCGTCTTCAATCAGAGCATAAAGGAAAACATTAGTATTGACGTTTACATCCATGCTTAGAACTTAATTTCACATATGAGCGCTGCTGTGGGATTTCAAACCTCTTCTTTAAGTGACGTCATTTCCAGAAAACGTCACATTTGACGTCACTTCTTATTGACAGTAAGCAATATTTGACCCATATGTCAATATGGAAACGAAGTGACCATATGTAATAAATATAGAAGTACACAGCCATCCATAAAGCTTAATATGTACGTACAAGTATATAAAGTCGTACATCGTTCATTTGAATTCATCGGGTCCGAAATTTTATTTCGAATAAATCATAGTTTCGAATTGAACATTTCAATTCGACGTGACTAAGAAGATCCATCGGAACCTGGTATTTATTTCGGACGATACCAAGTATTCGGATAAAAGGTTGTCGGAATAAACGAGGTTTCAGTGTCATAACCAAAGGCAAATGGAATCCCAAGAGACAAACATGAATGAATTTAAGCCAGTCATGGTATTAAATATTTGAGAAAGTATTTCAGTATTTGTTTAGAAACAGACCAACGCTGTGGTCGAGGGGTCTAATGTCCGACTCCTGATCAACAGGTCGTGAGTTCGAGCCCCGCGATGAACGGGGTTTGATCTTGACTTCACAATCCCTTAATTTGGCGCAAGCACTTGTTGTCGGAAGCCATAAGGCAGTCATCGAGGGTAATTAATATAATTTGTAAAAACTTGTTTCACAATCAATGTATAAAAATAAGTTTAAATTTTAGACCAACTAAATATTCGTGAAAGACAAACATACGGGCCTCTCAATCGCGAGGGGTTTCGATTCAGCACTAGCTCATCATCACCTAGATGTGACAGTGTATGTAAGCATGTCATCAGCTGTAGGAATCAGACCTGATTGAATTAGCTAATGGCCTACTTTTCCACCGACACACATTAAATTACCATAAACCAGCGAAGACAACCGAGAGGAATTAATCCAGTTGAAATGTTTGAACATCTCTCTCGTATCATAAAGTTATCTGAAAAATGTAGACCTTCCGCGAAATGTGATAAAAATATAAAAACATTCGTAATCATAGTTTTATTATCCGAAAAAATATTTATCCGAAATGCGAAAACTTGTTACGAACTACTTAATTGCATCCGAACGTGTTTTACAAGTCGCTTTAACATCGCATGCCTCGTGTTAACATGCGTACTGTAACCACATTATGTTGCTACTAGCAACGTGTCAACAACTTCCGGTCGTCATGTTCGTGAGTACACATACAAGAAGATAAGTATAACATGAAAAAGTAACATTCCCTGAAGTTTTCTGCCCACGATGGTTGGCCTACACTTTGAACAGTTATCTCAAAGTTATGTTAAAAAGAATTTTGAGTCCTCGGTCAACAGTAAAAAACATTACGATATGCTCTAGTTAGAAATATCAAACCAGTTTCTGCATGTTGAAAAGAATTCTGCAAAGAATCGCAAGTACATAGTAAAATAGAAAAAAATCAATACTTAATCATATAACATATACTCTGGTCTAGTAAACACATTTTGTCTTTTGCTATTAGTGTATATAATAAAGTATGAACGGACTTTGATTAATATTGAATTGTACGAAAATACGATTAATGTAATCGAATTATGATGTACACTGAAACCTCTCTTGAGCAACAACCTCTCTTCAACAACATTTTCAATGCTCCTTTAACAAAATATCACAACCTTTCTGTAGCAACATATATCAACAACAGGCGGAATGTACGTTATGCAAAGTGTGTTGCTATGGTGACATTACGCTTTGTAACTAAATGTGTATTTTTACGATGCCACTTTTAAACTATACTGTGGAACCAAGTGTCACCATGCATGAATACTTTGACAGTTTGAATTGTACAGAAATTTTAGGACAAATTCTATGATAATCTTAGTTAATAATACGTCCATGAAACGCATTTTCGTAGCTACGTTTACGTAAGACAGATCGTCTAACGGGTCCCCGGTCTGTGAGTAGATTAATTTCTTACTTGATAGATTTTAAGGTAACATGTTACTTATAACATATTCCATAACTACTTTAGAGAAGATTAAAACACGGTCATGATTTTATATTTAATGCACCATACTTCATTGCGGGAGAAGTCCCTTATTAGCCATATAACTTTCTTCAATTTTGATATTTTTTCTTACATGTACATTAGCATTTTGGATGTTTTTTGTAAATAACAATTATGCATAACGAAACTAATACATGAATGCGAACACAGTCCTGTCACAAAATGTTACTAATTAAACCAACATTAAAACAAAATAAAAATAACTACGTAATTTACCGAATATAAATTATGCATGACGGAAAATCCCGAAACTTGTATATAGCTAAATATTTCTATATATGTACGTAGCTTACTAAATATCACACGAGAAAAGACGAAAAAAAAACAAGACAGTGTTTTATTGTACAAGAAAAACGCCTTTGTCAAATGTGGGAAGTTGTTGTTTTTTTGTTGTAAAACTTGCCCGACAGGAAGTGTCATTCGGAGGTCTAGGTTTGTAAACTAAGGTCACGAAATTTATAAGTTCTTACAAAATTTATCATTTCATAATGTTCGTACAACACATCGTATAGTGTGCATACAATTACAGTCAAACACTTTTCTAATTGGTCATCCTACATTTCGGCATTTTATAACGTTGATAGAAATCTTTACAGTTCGACTTTTTATACAATCATATGTGAATTTGGCTTTCAAAGCATAATGCATGGGTAAGAATGAAGTAAAACAATGTTAGACAATTTATATATTCTCTTTTTTATTTTGAAAAAGTAAGATAATATAAAAAGTGACCAATTAGAAAAGCAGTTGAGTATATTTCAATTTCTAAAACACACAAGTATAATGCGCTAAAATAAGTTTTCACCTTTCGTTCAAGCATGACATTTAAAGAAAACTACAAACAGACGAAGGGCAATTTTCAAGCAAGATAAGATACGTCATACAAGAACACACATGAAGTATTAATGTGTTATTTTAGCGATCTACTAAGTGATTTGTCATCATTTACAAAAGTCGATTTTGTCTTCTAGCTATAAATTTTAGTTCTGACATATTCCATCGCATTAATCAACACGTTCGTACGTACGAACAACTTTCATAGTTTATATATTTGCATGTCACATGTGAATTATGATACTGATATACTTCATGGCATATTTAAGTTATATATCTTTTAAATGTATTTATGTTTTCCGTTAATATATGTTTACGAACGTTTATAAATATTTACGTGCGTTCGCATTAATTTAAATGTTGTAATATATTCTCTTTTATTTACTTAAACATTAAATTTGTCATTTTTTAAACAAAATGTCAAACACATGTTCAAAAGTATGAATTAAACAACAGTTCATGAAATATTAAAATTCTTATAAAAAAAAAGCGTTTGAAAAATAGCCAGAAAATCAGAGGTCATCCGACATGGTTTTCCTATTTGCATATCAGAGTTGTGTAAACCAATCAAATCTTACGTTAACCACCACGGCAATTTCTCTTCAACATTTGTAACCTTGACGCGGATTGGTTAATATTTCGATAAAGGGTACGTTACGTTACCGAAATCCAATTTTGGATCTGGAGTGACCAGCAATCATAACATCTCGGCATTTTTTATGTTGCACAACAAATCTTAACCTTCAAATTGCGCCGACCAATTCTTTTTCAATATATTTCTTGTTAAAATCTGATTTTAATAAACTTTATGTGAATCGCCAAATATTTAATAATAATAAAAAATATAATAATAAAAAATATAATAATAATAGTACAGCCCTTATCTAACTTGGGGTCATCTATAAAGTACATGTATATATATTATAAATATAGTCACAGAATAATAAAGAAAATAAAAAAACATCAACACTACAATAAAAGAAATGACTCAAACTTAAAAAGGTACAAAATAGAGGTAACCATATCTGTTAACATCAGTAATAATATTTGATTTGAATCAAAATATGTATGTATTAATACATTATGCAGCTTATAAGTAGGTAATAAAATTTGAAAAATTATTTTGTGATCTTATTTTATTACGATTGCTGTATGAAGTTTATGAGTTTTCGGTTATAAGATACAACAACATGTCGGAAAATCTTGTCTGATTTGAATAAGTTTTCCTTTAAACATCTCGACTACACGCCTTAAAACTGCAGGCATTTATATTATTTTTTTATATTATGTAAAGGTCACTCGTAAATTAATTTAATGAGAAAGACGCAAATGAAAGAATGTTTTATTCATTTCCACAAAGGGCATAATTAACAAACGCTGATGTTTTAAATCAAATTCTTTCCACGAAAATAAAACAGGCCAACAATGAGTGTATTATATATGTGTACATAACATTCATATTACAGGCAGACATAGATCAGAAAATGCATTTAATTATTTTACATACAGTGTGGGTTATAATTTGATTGTATTGCACTATTATTATTCCCTTCCCAAATGAAAAGTGGGTTTATTTACCAAAAACTCGGTTAAAAGCGAGTTTGTTCTGGGTTTTTATTTAAAAGTGATTTTTCCTGTTTTTTTGGACAACAAAGTGAGTTTTAAGCGAGTCTTTTTGGAAATAAGTGAGTTAGAAAAACCCACTTAAACCGACTTATCAAGAAGTGGGTTTTAAGTGGGCTTTTTTAACTCGCATTACTGGAAAAAGTGTTTTTTTTATGCCTTAAAACTCGCTTTTGCCCACTTTAAGTCCATAACAAACTTCAGGAGAAGTTTGTTAAAAAACCCACAATTAACACAGAAAAAAACTCACTAAGTTGGTTAAAACTGTTTTTTTTTGTAGTTTTTTTCTCTCTAGAAAACCCATATTTTGCCTAGAAAAAACCCACCTTTAACCCGGTGCCAATACCACTGCGTTTAACCTGGATTAAACCCAGTTTAAAACCGGATTTTGTTCACTTAATTGGGAATATAGTAAAATAAGATGTATTGTCAACGCTCAGTTAAACAAATTAAATCCATTTGTTATCTCCTCTCTGGGAATTAAATTATTTAGATTTACATTGCATATGCAATTCATTAAAGTACGGATCATCAATCGATTTAAGTTGTGGGGGAAAAAAAGCTCAAAAACAGATGCATTTAATTGTATAGAGTATAATTTATATACATTCTGTGATATAATCTATCGTTAATGAGAAAAATCTTACCACGCATTTTATGATGAATTCTAAACTAATTTGTTGAATCGGTGAACGAATATTAAACATCTTGTCTGTGGGTGTTAGTTTTCCACACAACCCATATTTACTAATTTGTTGAATCGGTGAACGAATATTAAACATCTTGTCTGTGGGTGTTAGTTTTCCTCACAACCCATAATCCAGCACCAACACTATGTATGAGACTGTGTGACGTATATTACATGAATTATATGATTAAGCGCGTAAAGAAATCATTGATAAATGAATATTATAAAACTGACATCCACTCAGTAACACTCGCTTTGGTCAGCTTAAAGATGTATCTGTCCCATCTGAACCCTAAATTTTTAAATGGACTTCATCCAGTATTGCTGCTACATAGGCTTAAACATTCATTATAAGAATCATTGCCATGTATAACCGATTAAAATGATCTTGTTTTATTTAATTACTAACAGACAACACCTGTAGAAGACCCGCTTGTATAAAAAAAAGGAATTTTATGATAATACAAACTTCTTGTTTCGACAAATACAGAGGAATACATTATAAGTGTATCCTTGGTTAATGCATATTTACTGATTTTTTAACTATATACAGTATATTTTTCATACTTATTTTAGGTAAAAGAGTAAACAAAAAATTAGCATAATATACTTTTAAGACGGTGGGAGTTTACTGTGATCGTTCACTTACACATTTTGACCAGTTTATATATTTGTCATCCAAGAAGGTCTGGGGTCCATGTGGAGATTATAACAATATATACTTAAAGCCATTAACAACGCAACCTAAAAGTGTCTGCTTCAAAACATGACATAAAGAAGAAATAATGCTATATTAATTCACTATCATATTTTCCTAAACTCATTCAATCATGAATTGTGAATTATTGGTCTATAGTTTCAATATGTTTTGAACAATAACAATAATTAACATTGGTAACAGTTGGTAGCTTTTCACACCATGTACAAAATGAAGTCTAATTGGAACTGTTGCGTTTTTTATGGTGTTAAGTATATATTAGAAAACTGATTGTCGTATTTAACCTGTTTTAAAAATATCTGTTTGTAAAAGTGTTATATTGTGTTATGATATAAAGATTTATTTTTTATTGAGAGTGTGTCAACAGCTATTTTAAAATTTGCATAATATTATAAGTTCAACTTTGAACCTGATTATTTTTCACAAATGACGTGTTCACTGCGAACAGACAACACCCACCAACAAGTGAATCCAGCCAACACCTTTCAGTAATATACTAGATGGTAAAACAGTATATCCTATGTGTTTTGGAATTTACGAGTAATACATAATAAATATATATACTACAATATAGTGATAAGATGAACGCAGAAGTGACCACAACTGTGGCTCCCAGTTGTCCATTCTCGACAGCTCTCGGATATTTCCGTACCACTTCGTTACTCTACGAACATCCTCTAGTGTATGTCAGGCGGAGCACTATGTGGCAAAATTCATTTTGTGCGGTCAAAAAAATAGTTCTCACAAAACGGATTTATAACTTCAATAACTTCGATAAATTCACATAAGAAATGTATTATCGTTGTCATTCCTAGATAAAAACTCACATATTTCAGTCTTCATATATCTTAAATATTAGATTCTAATCCCGTTTCATCAGCGCTCCAAAGTTCACGCCGCCATATTGTTTACATGATATTCGAATGCTATTTCCGAAAGTAGTGCCTTACGAACATTCGAGGCACTGGACGTAGTTGGCCGAGGTTTTCCGAACACCCCTCGTATTATGTTCGCTTACTATACAAGAGAGATTAAGTTGCTACAGGGTACAAGACAATGCCTCCCCCATACAGACCCCCGGGAAAACCACAGTTTATAATGACGCATATTTTTGAGTAGCGTTACGCCAAAGTCCGCAAAAGACCACCAGCTATTTGGCGCAATGTACACCAGACTATACGCCTACGCTTTATACTCACTAGATTCACAATCTTCCGTTAACGCATACATTTAACAACACGTACACAAAATAAGGAAAAATAAGAAAATAGCATTTAAGATTTTTCGACAGATTGGAAACAGTCTATCAATACAAATGAATCATACACGATTGATAGAAGGGGAAGTCAAACTACGTGATTGTTCACGTTTTTTCAGCTACTTGGACGGCAGTTACTCTATATCCGCATATTTCATTAAATTTGGTTAAAGTTTACCACATTTTTCACATCTATTTACAGACACCATGGTAACACATTAATAACTATCCTGATCAGTGAATTAGATTTCTAAAATGAAAACCGGTTTTTTTTGTAGTTGCGGTAGAAAAAAGAAGATTTGTGATTAGAACACACGGATTGATATAATTATCAAGAACGCTGATCAATCGATGTCTGCCAAGTTTAATACGGCACATTCAATTCGAAGATCTTATTTGTATCTTCGAACACTGGACATTTTGGGAGAAATAATTGAATGTTATTTAAAATAATTTATTATTTCTTCTTGAACAGATTGGCTTTCATTGTATCGCGTAATAACCACACTATACCAATATATATATTTATCTGTATTAACATACTTGGCACGTACGTTCCTTTGGTTGATCAACACAAAACAGCACAAAGACAGTCATAAATCCTAAGCTATGAATGTGACTAATACTAAACTACTTGTTTTATGACTTACATATTGGAAAGGAAATTTACGTTACTTATTAAGTTATATTATGTTATTTGAATGTTATATGTATGACTTAGATATTTTCACGCTACGACACACACATACAAACAAACATACATTCATACTAAACAAAGTCATGAAACGCATTACCTACTTAGAATACAAGTATAATGGTAGGAAATTGAACATAATATTATAAGGGACTACGAACATGAAAAGAAACAAAGGAACTGCGTGATTTTTCAAAAAATAATTTCTAATGGAAAAAGCGTCCCTTAAGTAAAGAGTAGTTTTAAACTAATACCGGAAGTTACGAACAAACCGGAAGTCTTATTTCCAAACGGGAAGTCTTATTTCCCAAACCGGAAGTCTCATCTATTGGCGGATACACCGACCAACAGGATTTCAATATGATAATGTTTATTTAACTTTACTCAACGTCAAAACTGTCGCGGTTTCCACAGTAACACTTTCGCTTAATTCTCAATTAAGTTAACAAAAGATGACCTGTGTCAATTTCACTCAAGCAGTCAATGAAAATAGAGGTAAAATGAAGTATAAAAGTTGGGAATTCGAAACTTGTTGTAGCTCATGTGAATGTTGGATACTGTGCAGATTCTGCAAAATAAACTTTTGAAAATATTACAGTTTTATATAATTTCAGATTTAATTTCATTTTTTTTTCGTAAATAATAAATGATTTCCATTATAAAAATCTTAATTATTAAATATTACATTAAAAGTTACAACAACTCTTTAATTCAGACAGCTGCATTACGATGAGATATACAGGGTTGTGTCAAACGCCTATACATTTTGTTTTACTACTCATCTTTTCTTGATTCGATAAATTCATTTCCAACTTTGACAAACTATTCAGGTAAGGCTCAGACAAATGTAAAGATGTATCTAGCTCATCTGAACCGTTTTCTTAACGGGCATCACCCAGTATTGTTGTTACATTGTCTAAAACTTCATTAATAAGAACCATTGCCATGTATAACCGTTTAAAACAATCTTGTTTAATCATATTACTAGGAAACAAAACTAGTCAAAACATCCGTGTGTTAAAAAATGGAAGTTTGTTCAATTTTAGGATAATACAAATGTCATTTTTCGTCATATACAGAGAAATTCATTATCAATGTATTCTGTGATAATGCATATTTATTGAAGTATATAAATAAAGTATATTTTTCATGATTGTGTTAATCTAAACAGTCATGAAAAATATACTTTATTTATATAATATATCTTTAAAATATGTAGCATATGATGTTAGATATCAAATTGCTCAACATTTTCTTTTAAGTCTAGCTGAAATATGTTATATTCACCGTGAAGCAATGAATTATAATATTAAATATGTATCTGGCTCATCTGAACATAACATGTTTGAATTGGCTTCATCCAGTATTGTTGTTACATTGGCTAAAACATCTCTGATAAGAACTATTGCAATGTATAACCGATTGAAAATATATTTTTTTACCATATTACTAACAGACAAAACGTGTAAAATAGCCTGATTGTTAAAAAAATTGGACGTTCTTTAATTTTATGACTTACTAACATCTTTCTTCTACAAATAAGTATCAATACATTATAAGTTCATTCTTTGTTAAAGCATGTTTATTGATGTTTTAACTATAGGAATTATATATTTTCACGTTTGTTTATGTAAACAAATGAACAAAAATGAGTATAATATTACTTTAATTAAAAGAATTTGTGTGATTTCGGAATGCAAATATGTCACGTGTTTTGGGAGATATTCGATATACTTTTATACACTATGGTCTATAAATAAATGAACTAATTACACAGAATTTATTGATGTTATGTAGTGACGTGACAATAAGCATGTTGCATATATGTGATCACGTGACAATTAAAACATGTGCATACATAAAGTTGAACATTTTGAAATGTACGCAACATATATTTCAAAATACGTTTTAAGCATTTTGTTTTCGCGAATTTGATTTTATTTTTTAAATTATTACACGTCATGTTTAACATAAACACGATTTTGTCAACCGGATTTGTTTATCTCAGCAATATTCCTGGGTTTACCAACCATGTCTTAACTCATTAACAACAAGTAACTTACAACTTCCCCGCAGCAACCATAGATGAAGGACACGTGACATAGACGTATTATCTGTGTCAAATTATCACGCCGAAAATAGGACAATTCTAAGAAAGTCTGTCATTTTCAAAAGTAACTTAAACAAGATACGAATTTTCAATTAACATATGTACTGGTCGAACATGCTACTATGTCACTCATACCTAGATTGGCTTGACCTTAGTCTGCAAAATATTCTGAAACAGCGAACATGACTTGGACGGATTTGAATCACTCTAACTCGACGTTCTACCAAATTGTTGTCGCTTATATCATTGTTCACAGCCAAAAAAACTGTATTAAAGAAACAACCATAAATATTTCGAAAACTCAGTGAAATTGTTGTTTTGACCAGAATAGTATATCAAATGTGAACACTATGGAATATATACATGCATTCTTTCAGATATTACGGTGTCCGGTATGTGCCAAATTATCACAAAAATAGGTTATATAATAAAAATGAAAATAATTTGAAGAGACGCTCAGTCTAATTTATGTTAACTTATGTCCGACTGTTGTAGTGTCGTGCATTGACTGGGAGTAGTGAATATGAAAACAACGAAGTACACAGTTTAACAATAGCAACTTTGTCTGAACATTTATAATTTTTTACCGCGTGATAAAATATTCACTGTAGTGGAAAATGAACGTACAAAAGGCGTGGTCGGGACAATTGTGTTATGAATTCATAATATAACGCACGATAACGCATCATATCTCTTGATTCGCAACTTGACATTAACGTTGAGGTAAACCCCACACATACAGTTTACTATTTGCTTAAAATAGGCTTGTCTTATTAATTGGTTCAAAGGCAAAACGGTACGAGGTATAAAATACATGCTAATTTATGCGTATTTAATTAAATTTACGACGCATGCAATATGACGCTCATGTCAAACATTCTGATTCGTTTTATTCACTTACTCATTATTCTATTTATACGTAATAATTTTATAGAAATTCTCACGACGATTTTACTATGGTTTGTCCTTTGTTAACGGGGAAAATAACGAGATAATTTAAAACCGCGTATTATGGTTTTCCACTTCTTATTAAATCGTATTTATTATAATTACAAATTGCTTAAATTCAAAATGTTATAAACTGCCATTAAGTTGGTTTATTATGGAAATAAGGACAGTGGCAAATAATATTAACATCAATTTTCCAAAAATTCAAAATGGCCGACTAAGTTGTGGTGAATTGAATATATAATCATCGCTATAGATGAATAAAAGTCATTTTCTGTATCTCCAGTGGTTTATCAAACAAAGTGTGTTTTCATTAAAAGTTTTGAAGCCCTAGTCGTTTATGCAACAGGTTTACTGACACCATGTGCCGGGTGTTGAAGGAAAATGTGAATAATTAATGCAGGACAGAATTCCCAGACAAGACACTGTAATTGTGAGTAGTACTCAAAACATGCGTCAGAAAACCAGCACAAACACGTACTTTAATCAAAACAACACGATATAAACACACAGTAATACACATTTTCTACGTTAAGTACACTTAAGTTATTCACAAAAATTAAAAATTATCGTAAAAATCCGTAAAACCCAAAATGGTTCACATTGTCATGTTTTTTATGCACATAATACGATTTAACATCGTACATAGAGAAACTATCAACAAAACATGTTTCAATTCATACGATATCAGCAATAAATCAGACATGATGACAATAAAAAGCTTATTTACCTGTTGTTAAGTATCGAGTTACGACCGAATCTTTCAACATGGCATACAAATTGTTAGCTATAAATTATGCCCCGTCTTCACAAAGTCGTGCTTTCGTCACATCACGAGAAGGCAAACAAATCAAGTCTCAGCTCACGATTTTGGCGGGAAAACGCTACACCCGGCACATATGAGTCGCTAAAAATACCTACATCCATGCTTTAATGAACAACAGTGTTGTTAATTGTTTAGTAAGTAAATTTAATGACTTCAAACACGAACATTTCCGAAGTATTTTTATCCCACTTCGATACGCAATCAGTACACCGTACACACCAACAAGCGTAGGCATGTCCTCATTAAAATATTCATATATAAAACGATTTAATCCTATAAAACGATGCAAACTCAAATATTTTAGGTGTATACTTGCTAGTTATCCATCAATTTCTGACCACACGGGGGAATATTTTACACACGTACGTGAACTGCCTCAATCGTTGACGCGTTTTATGTGTCCGGCGGCCGCAACAATCCATTGGACCGTTAAGGTTAACCGAGGCAAACGCATCGCAGTGAGAAAGTTCTTTGTACAATTAAACCACTTTAGAATAAGGTATTAAAAGTTTATATACATTAAAATAACCAGCCACATTAAATTATCTGTCATTTAGCGAGAGCATGACATCTTCATTGTTGCCTCCAGTGAGGTGAGACCACATAACTCCGCCCACTGCGCGTAGTCATTTCTCTGCATTTTGTAATGAAGAATGAGGCTACTTAAGGGAAAGTATTGTAAGGATGAATATAAATAAACCTCGACTGAATATTCGTGTAACTCATTAACGAAATATCATGCAACAAAATAATTAGAGTTCAAAGACAAACTCATCAGTGAAAACTTAATGGGTGTTCAAAAAAAACCTATTCATTAATCAGTTAAAATAATTTACATACATAACTTAAGTATGGTTTAATGTGTAGGCCCTAGGATCGTTTTCAAAGTATTTTTGTTATAGATGGCAGAAAAAAGTGCTTGACAACTTTATATCCGGTGTTTCCATTTGTTACTTAATTGGTGATCCACAAGCAAATGACATATTTCCACATGAAACAGAAGAGGACTATGTTGAAGATGTATTGTTTGAGGGGCATCTAAACTTTATAAGCTCATTGAAATATCCGTCTGAATTTCCGAAGAGGAACCTTGCGTTTCTAGATCAGCACGTTTGTTGTATATTTACTGACAGTCCCAAACAATGATGTAAATGGCTATATGATTATCATTTCCCTTTTAAGTTTATGATAAATACCATTTTCCCTTTCCCCTTGAACAATCCCATGATCTGATTATATTCGTGATCTTTTCCCCTTTCTTTCCGTAAAAACTTAATTTCTTAGCCTTTCCTGTAATGTGTTTCCTTCATTCTATTCCTTCTTCCCCATCCCCTTGTTGTTTCCTCTAACTCTCCAAAGCTGTTCGTGATCATCAGTCAGCCAATGCCAGTCTGATGTTTCCCTGTGATCTGTGAGGGGAGGCTGTCTTGTAAATGTGGCGTTACCTGAGTCAACTTAATCCTTTCTTAATAGTTTTTGTAATGGTTCATAATAAGATACAGCACCGCTTAGTACTCTTAGTTCATTTATATAGCATGTCCACTAACCCTTCAGATAAACAATGTTTGACCCTACAACATATGTACACATTCTGGTCCTTTGCCTACTCCTTCTGGTAGTGTAACAGGGATTAGGCTGTTACAGAGAATGTCACATACATAAGACAATGCCTCCCTACACAGACCCATGAGAAACAACAATCTACAAAGCATTAGAGACTGAGGAGGTGCAATAGGTAACCTGTATAGGGATATGGGAGTAATGCATGGTCTGGCCGACAATCACAAACAACCATGGATAAGTAAGGGGGATACGGGCTGGAAGGTTGAAAGGATGGAACACACAACGGAACAAGCCAAGATATCCAGTAATCATAGACCGAAAGGATTCTCCTAATATATATTCTCTGGTATAAATGAAGTAATTCCTGGTTACATGTACTCTTCCTAATTTTAATGCCCTATGATTGTAATAGTTATGTAACAAAAGAAAAATACTAGTCGAAGAAAACCCGACAATGTCATGAGCACATTTTTGAGCTAGCTTCATGTCTGCGGGAAGATGTTTTTAAAACACATTCGTTATGAGTACTACATTCAAATGCTACCTTCTCATTTTATTATGACTAAGTTTGCCTTTGTTGTTTCTTCCACAAAATACAAATTTTATAACCTGCGAAACATGTATACACGTGTAATGTTGCATTGTCAAAGGAAGCGCCTCCATAAGTTGATAGCTCCATTCGACTCATTACATTACTCTAACCATGCCTCAAGTGAACTGTTTGATACTGTTGTTGTCTCCTTCTCACTTATTAATATTTAATTCCGAAATAAATGTATAGTATTGTATTTTATTGTATTGTATTGTATTATCTTTTGTTGTACTGTACTGTGCTTATGTATATCAAATGTGATACAATTACAGTGCAACATCTGATGAGCTACATCCTTTGTGAGATACGAGTTTCGGCTTTTGTTGAGAAGTTGATGCCATAGTGGCTAAATCGGCAGTTAATTGTTACTGGACAAATATGGATTATGTTTTTTGAAGACAGGTTGTCGCTTAAACTATAGCCGCTCTGGAGTGGATGCACTGTATTTTATATGTGGAAATACATCATGTTCACATATTAAATATATGTCAAAACACAAAGAGACCGATATATAATTAAAAGCTCATGTATCAGGCATGAAACCCGGTTATGATAAATTGGGATTTATTTTAACTTTGATATTTTTATACTAATTTATAAAACGTATGTTTTGTGTTAAGTGTAGGTGTTTATCAGTCATTGTCGTTTCTTTATCAGAGGCCCAAAAATAGAGGTCCATTTTTCTTCTTTTCGTTTTTTCATTACCAAAGAAAATAATATAAATTTACAGAAGTGATATAATTTCCATAAACAGATTATAAATCAATACTGTATTCAATACTGTATTGATTTTGATTTTAAAGAGATGTGAATTTGTTCGCGATATCAATTCAAAATTATTCGAATGAAACGTAAGCTTTCACATTTTTTCTGCAATGAGCTATTTCTTTGTACGTATTCAAATTAACCGTTGATCTGTCTTGTTTTTTGCTATTATTTTGATGCATATTTTATGCAATAAATTTGAAATTCAACTCACATGTGAGTGTCTGCATTTTGCAACTTTTCAATGCAACTAATATTACTGTGTAGGCGTTGTGACACATCGAGTGACCGACCGGCAAGGAAGATTTAGCATGAATTTTAAACATTAGTAATCGTAATTTTGCAAAATATGCAATAAATCATTGAATGTATACACAGAGGAAGAGTCATATAGTTGATAGTTGGTGAGGAACTACATAATTATGTGCATGAATCATTCAGTATTTGTACTGACATGTCCAAGACTGTAGGCTGTTGTTATATCTTAATTATCTTGTTGTATCGTCGTGTTGTCCTATACCGTTATATAATTTTTTTTTATTTCATTTTGTTTAGTTTCCATGTCCGTATTTGTTCGCTCTTGTTTTCTGTGGTCCTATCCTGCATATGTGTACGATCTGGTGAGTTTGGTATTGTTTTATGTCCAATCCCTGTGTGTGCCTCCTGCTGAGTTGGTATTGCTTTGTGTACCCTCAATGTGTGTGCCTCCTGCTGGTTGGTATTGCTTTGTGTACCCTCAATGCGTGTGCCTCTTGTTGAGTTGGTATTGCTTTGTGTACCCTCAATGTGTATGCCTCCTGCTGAGTATGGTATTGCTTTGTGTCCCTCAATGTGTGTGTCTCCTGCTGAGTATGCTATTGCTTTGTGTACCCTCAATGTATGTGCCTCCTGCTGAGTTGGTATTGCTTTGTGTCCCTCAATGTGTGTGCCTCCTGCTGAGTTGGTATTGCTTTATGTACCCTCAATGCGTGTGCCTCCTGCTGAGTTGGTATTGCTTTGTGTACCCTCAATGTGTGTGCCTCCTGCTGAGTTGGTATTGCTTTGTGTACCCTCAATGCGTGTGCCTCCTGTTGAGTTGGTATTGCTTTGTGTACCCTCAATGTGTGTGCCTCCTGCTGGTTGGTATCGCTTTGTGTACCCTCAATGCGTGTGCCGCTTGTTGAGTTGGTATTGCTTTGTGTACCCTCAATGTGTGTGCCTCCTGCTGAGTTGGTATTGCTTTGTGTACCCTTAAAGTGTTTGCCTCCTGCTGAGTTGGTATTGCTTTGTGTACCCTCAATGCGTGTGCCTCTTGTTGAGTTGGTATTGCTTTGTGTGCCCTCAATGTGTGTGCCTCCTGCTGAGTATGATATTGCTTTGTGTACCCTCAATGTGTGTGCCTCCTGCTGAGTATGGTATTGCTTTGTGTCCCTCAATGTGTGTGCCTCCTGCTGAGTATGATATTGCTTTGTGTACCCTCAATGTGTGTGCATCCTGCTGAGTATGATATTGCTATGTGTACCCTCAATGTGTGTGCCTCCTGCTGAGTTGGTATTGCTTTGTGTACCCTCAATGTGTGTGCCTCCTGTTGAGTTGGTATTGCTTTGTGTACCCTCAATGTGTATACCTCCTGCTGAGTTGGTATTGCTTTGTGTACCCTCAATGTGTATGCCTCCTGCTGAGTTGGTATTGCTTTGTGTACCCTTAATGTGTGTGCCTCCTGCTGAGTTGGTATTGTTTTGTGTACCCTTAATGTGTGTGCCTCCTGCTGAGTTGGTATTGCTTTGCGTACCCTCAATGTGTGTGCCTCCTGCTGAGTTGGTATTGCTTTGTATACCCTCAATGTGTGTGCCTCCTGCTGAGTTGGTATTGCTTTGTGTACCCTCAATGTGTGTGCCTCCTGTTGAGTTGGTATTGCTTTGTGTACCCTTAATGTGTGTGCCTCCTGCTGAGTTGGTATTGCTTTGTGTATCCTTAATGTGTTTGCATTCTGCTGAGTTTGGTATTATGGTATGTACCCTCAATGTGTGTGCCTTCTGCTGAGTTTGATATTGTGGTATGTCCCCTCAATGTGTTTGCCTTCTGCTGCGTTTGGTATTGTGGTATGTCCCCTCAATGTGTTTGCCTTCTGCTGAGTTTGGTATTATGGTATGTCCCCTTAATGTGTTTGCCTTCTGCTGAGTTTGGTATTGTGGTATGTCCCATCAATGTGTTTGCCTCCTGCTGAGTTTGGTATTGTGGTATGTCCCCTCAATGTGTTTGCATCCTGCTGAGTTTGATATTGTGGTATGTCCCCTCAATGTGTTTGCCTCCTGCTGAGTTTGATATTGTGGTATGTCCCCTCAATGTGTTTGCATTCTGCTTAGTTTGATATTGTGGTATGTCCCCTCAATGTGTGTGCCTCCTGCTGAGTTTGGTATTGCTTTGTGTACCATAATGTGTTTGCATTCTGCTGAGTTTGGTATTATGGTATGTACCCTCAATGTGTGTGCCGTCTGCTGAGTTTGATATTGTGGTATGTCCCCTCAATGTGTTTGCCTTCTGCTGAGTTTGGTATTGTGGTATGTCCCCTCAATGTGTGTGCCTCCTGCTGAGTTTGGAATTGTGGTATGTCCCCTCAATGGGTTTGCCTCCTGCTGAGTTTGATATTGTGGTATGTCCCCTCAATGTGTTTGCCTCCTGCTGAGTTTGATATTGTGGTATGTCCCCTCAATGTGTTTGCCTCCTGCTGAGTTTGATATTGTGGTATGTCCCCTCAATGTGTTTGCTTCCTGCTGAGTTTGATATTGTGGTATGTTCCCTCAATGTGTTTGCTTCCTGCTGAGTTTGATATTGTGGTATGTCCCCTCAATGTGTTTGCCTCCTGCTGAGTTTGATATTGTGGTATGTCCCCTCAATGTGTTTGCCTCCTGCTGAGTTTGATATTGTGGTATGTCCCCTCAATGTGTTTGCCTCCTGCTGAGTTTGATATTGTGGTATGTCCCCTCAATGTGTTTGCTTCCTGCTGAGTTTGATATTGTGGTATGTTCCCTCAATGTGTTTGCTTCCTGCTGAGTTTGATATTGTGGTATGTCCCCTCAATGTGTTTGCCTCCTGCTGAGTTTGATATTGTGGTATGTCCCCTCAATGTGTTTGCCTCCTGCTGAGTTTGATATTGTGGTATGTCCCCTCAATGTGTTTGCATCCTGCTGAGTTTGATATTGTGGTATGTCCCCTCAATGTGTTTGCATTCTGCTTAGTTTGATATTGTGGTATGTCCCCTCAATGTGTGTGCCTCCTGCTGAGTTTGGTATTGCTTTGTGTACCCTTAATGTGTTTGCATTCTGCTGAGTTTGGTATTATGGTATGTACCCTCAATGTGTGTGCCGTCTGCTGAGTTTGATATTGTGGTATGTCCCCTCAATGTGTTTGCCTTCTGCTGAGTTTGGTATTGTGGTATGTCCCCTCAATGGTTTTGACTCCTGCTGAGTTTGATATTGTGGCATGTCCCCTCAATGTGTTTGCCTCCTGCTGAGTTTGATATTGTGGTATGTCCCCTCAATGTGTTTGCCTCCTGCTGAGTTTGATATTGTGGTATTTCCCCTTATGTGTTTGCATTCTGCTTAGTTTGATATTGTGGTATGTCCCCTCAATGTGTTTGCTTCCTGCTGAGTTTGATATTGTGGTATGTCCCCTCAATGTGTTTGCTTCCTGCTGAGTTTGATATTGTGGTATGTCCCCTTAATGTGTTTGCCTCCTGCTGATTTTGATATTGTGGTATGTCCCCTCAATGTGTTTGCATTCTGCTTAGTTTGATATTGTGGTATGTCCCCTCAATGTGTTTGCATTCTGCTTAGTTTGATTTTGTGGTATGTCCCCTCAATGTGTTTGCCTCCTGCTGAGTTTGGTATTGTGGTATGTCCCCTCAATGTGTTTGCATCCTGCTGAGTTTGATATTGTGGTATGTCCCCTCAATGTGTTTGCCTCCTGCTGAGTTTGATATTGTGGTATGTCCCCTCAATGTGTTTGCATTCTGCTTAGTTTGATATTGTGGTATGTCCCCTCAATGTGTGTGCCTCCTGCTGAGTTTGGTATTGCTTTGTGTACCATAATGTGTTTGCATTCTGCTGAGTTTGGTATTATGGTATGTACCCTCAATGTGTGTGCCGTCTGCTGAGTTTGATATTGTGGTATGTCCCCTCAATGTGTTTGCCTTCTGCTGAGTTTGGTATTGTGGTATGTCCCCTCAATGTGTGTGCCTCCTGCTGAGTTTGGAATTGTGGTATGTCCCCTCAATGGGTTTGCCTCCTGCTGAGTTTGATATTGTGGTATGTCCCCTCAATGTGTTTGCCTCCTGCTGAGTTTGATATTGTGGTATGTCCCCTCAATGTGTTTGCCTCCTGCTGAGTTTGATATTGTGGTATGTCCCCTTAATGTGTTTGCATTCTGCTGAGTTTGATATTGTGGTATGTCCCCTCAATGTGTTTGCTTCCTGCTGAGTTTGATATTGTGGTATGTTCCCTCAATGTGTTTGCTTCCTGCTGAGTTTGATATTGTGGTATGTCCCCTCAATGTGTTTGCCTCCTGCTGAGTTTGATATTGTGGTATGTCCCCTCAATGTGTTTGCCTCCTGCTGAGTTTGATATTGTGGTATGTCCCCTCAATGTGTTTGCATCCTGCTGAGTTTGATATTGTGGTATGTCCCCTCAATGTGTTTGCATTCTGCTTAGTTTGATATTGTGGTATGTCCCCTCAATGTGTGTGCCTCCTGCTGAGTTTGGTATTGCTTTGTGTACCCTTAATGTGTTTGCATTCTGCTGAGTTTGGTATTATGGTATGTACCCTCAATGTGTGTGCCGTCTGCTGAGTTTGATATTGTGGTATGTCCCCTCAATGTGTTTGCCTTCTGCTGAGTTTGGTATTGTGGTATGTCCCCTCAATGGTTTTGACTCCTGCTGAGTTTGATATTGTGGCATGTCCCCTCAATGTGTTTGCCTCCTGCTGAGTTTGATATTGTGGTATGTCCCCTCAATGTGTTTGCCTCCTGCTGAGTTTGATATTGTGGTATTTCCCCTTATGTGTTTGCATTCTGCTTAGTTTGATATTGTGGTATGTCCCCTCAATGTGTTTGCTTCCTGCTGAGTTTGATATTGTGGTATGTCCCCTCAATGTGTTTGCTTCCTGCTGAGTTTGATATTGTGGTATGTCCCCTTAATGTGTTTGCCTCCTGCTGATTTTGATATTGTGGTATTTCCCCTCAATGTGTTTGCATTCTGCTTAGTTTGATATTGTGGTATGTCCCCTCAATGTGTTTGCATTCTGCTTAGTTTGATTTTGTGGTATGTCCCCTCAATGTGTTTGCCTCCTGCTGAGTTTGGTATTGTGGTATGTCCCCTCAATGTGTTTGCATCCTGCTGAGTTTGGTATTGTGGTATGTCCCCTCAATGTGTTTGCCTCCTGCTGAGTTTGATATTGTGGTATGTCCCCTCAATGTGTTTGCATTCTGCTTAGTTTGATATTGTGGTATGTCCCCTCAATGTGTGTGCCTCCTGCTGAGTTTGGTATTGCTTTGTGTACCATAATGTGTTTGCATTCTGCTGAGTTTGGTATTATGGTATGTACCCTCAATGTGTGTGCCGTCTGCTGAGTTTGATATTGTGGTATGTCCCCTCAATGTGTTTGCCTTCTGCTGAGTTTGGTATTGTGGTATGTCCCCTCAATGTGTGTGCCTCCTGCTGAGTTTGGAATTGTGGTATGTCCCCTCAATGGGTTTGCCTCCTGCTGAGTTTGATATTGTGGTATGTCCCCTCAATGTGTTTGCATCCTGCTGAGTTTGATATTGTGGTATGTCCCCTCAATGTGTTTGCATTCTGCTTAGTTCGATATTGTGGTATGTCCCCTCAATGTGTGTGCCTCCTGCTGAGTTTGGTATTGCTTTGTGTACCCTTAATGTGTTTGCATTCTGCTGAGTTTGGTATTATGGTATGTACCCTCAATGTGTGTGCCGTCTGCTGAGTTTGATATTGTGGTATGTCCCCTCAATGTGTTTGCCTTCTGCTGAGTTTGGTATTGTGGTATGTCCCCTCAATGGTTTTGACTCCTGCTGAGTTTGATATTGTGGCATGTCCCCTCAATGTGTTTGCCTCCTGCTGAGTTTGATATTGTGGTATGTCCCCTCAATGTGTTTGCCTCCTGCTGAGTTTGATATTGTGGTATTTCCCCTTATGTGTTTGCATTCTGCTTAGTTTGATATTGTGGTATGTCCCCTCAATGTGTTTGCTTCCTGCTGAGTTTGATATTGTGGTATGTCCCCTCAATGTGTTTGCTTCCTGCTGAGTTTGATATTGTGGTATGTCCCCTTAATGTGTTTGCCTCCTGCTGATTTTGATATTGTGGTATGTCCCCTCAATGTGTTTGCATTCTGCTTAGTTTGATATTGTGGTATGTCCCCTCAATGTGTTTGCATTCTGCTTAGTTTGATTTTGTGGTATGTCCCCTCAATGTGTTTGCCTCCTGCTGAGTTTGGTATTGTGGTATGTCCCCTCAATGTGTTTGCATCCTGCTGAGTTTGGTATTGTGGTATGTCCCCTCAATGTGTTTGCCTCCTGCTGAGTTTGATATTGTGGTATGTCCCCTCAATGTGTTTGCATTCTGCTTAGTTTGATATTGTGGTATGTCCCCTCAATGTGTGTGCCTCCTGCTGAGTTTGGTATTGCTTTGTGTACCATAATGTGTTTGCATTCTGCTGAGTTTGGTATTATGGTATGTACCCTCAATGTGTGTGCCGTCTGCTGAGTTTGATATTGTGGTATGTCCCCTCAATGTGTTTGCCTTCTGCTGAGTTTGGTATTGTGGTATGTCCCCTCAATGTGTGTGCCTCCTGCTGAGTTTGGAATTGTGGTATGTCCCCTCAATGGGTTTGCCTCCTGCTGAGTTTGATATTGTGGTATGTCCCCTCAATGTGTTTGCCTCCTGCTGAGTTTGATATTGTGGTATGTCCCCTCAATGTGTTTGCCTCCTGCTGAGTTTGATATTGTGGTATGTCCCCTTAATGTGTTTGCATTCTGCTGAGTTTGATATTGTGGTATGTCCCCTCAATGTGTTTGCTTCCTGCTGAGTTTGATATTGTGGTATGTTCCCTCAATGTGTTTGCTTCCTGCTGAGTTTGATATTGTGGTATGTCCCCTCAATGTGTTTGCCTCCTGCTGAGTTTGATATTGTGGTATGTCCCCTCAATGTGTTTGCCTCCTGCTGAGTTTGATATTGTGGTATGTCCCCTCAATGTGTTTGCATCCTGCTGAGTTTGATATTGTGGTATGTCCCCTCAATGTGTTTGCATTCTGCTTAGTTTGATATTGTGGTATGTCCCCTCAATGTGTGTGCCTCCTGCTGAGTTTGGTATTGCTTTGTGTACCCTTAATGTGTTTGCATTCTGCTGAGTTTGGTATTATGGTATGTACCCTCAATGTGTGTGCCGTCTGCTGAGTTTGATATTGTGGTATGTCCCCTCAATGTGTTTGCCTTCTGCTGAGTTTGGTATTGTGGTATGTCCCCTCAATGGTTTTGACTCCTGCTGAGTTTGATATTGTGGCATGTCCCCTCAATGTGTTTGCCTCCTGCTGAGTTTGATATTGTGGTATGTCCCCTCAATGTGTTTGCCTCCTGCTGAGTTTGATATTGTGGTATTTCCCCTTATGTGTTTGCATTCTGCTTAGTTTGATATTGTGGTATGTCCCCTCAATGTGTTTGCTTCCTGCTGAGTTTGATATTGTGGTATGTCCCCTCAATGTGTTTGCTTCCTGCTGAGTTTGATATTGTGGTATGTCCCCTTAATGTGTTTGCCTCCTGCTGATTTTGATATTGTGGTATGTCCCCTCAATGTGTTTGCATTCTGCTTAGTTTGATATTGTGGTATGTCCCCTCAATGTGTTTGCATTCTGCTTAGTTTGATTTTGTGGTATGTCCCCTCAATGTGTGTGCCTCCTGCTGAGTTTGGTATTGTGGTATGTCCCCTCAATGTGTTTGCATTCTGCTGAGTTTGGTATTGTGGTATGTCCCCTCAATGTGTTTGCCCCCTGCTGAGTTTGATATTGTGGTATGTCCCCTCAATGTGTTTGCATTCTGCTTAGTTTGATATTGTGGTATGTCCCCTCAATGTGTTTACATTTTGCTTAGTTTGATATTGTGGTATGTCCCCTCAATGTGTTTGCATTCTGCTGAGTTCGATATTGTGGTATGTCCCCTCAATGTGTTTGCATTCTGCTTAGTTTGATATTGTGGTATGTCCCCTCAATGTGTTTGCATTCTGCTGAGTTTGATATTGTGGTATGTCCCATCAATGTGTTTGCATTCTGCTGAGTTTGATATTGTGGTATGTCCCCTCAATGTGTTTGCCTCCTGCTGAGTTTGATATTGTGGTATGTCCCCTCAATGTGTTTGCCTCCTGCTTAGTTTGATATTGTGGTATGTCCCCTCAATGTGTTTGCATTCTGCTGAGTTTGATATTGTGGTATGTCCCCTCAATGTGTTTGCCTCCTGCTGAGTTTGATATTGTGGTATGTCCCCTCAATGTGTTTGCATTCTGCTGAGTTTGGTATTGTGGTATGTCCCCTCAATGTGTTTGCATTCTGCTTAGTTTGATATTGTGGTATGTCCCCTCAATGTGTTTGCATTCTGCTGAGTTTGATATTGTGGTATGTCCCCTCAATGTGTTTGCATTCTGCTGAGTTTGGTATTGTGGTATGTCCCCTCAATGTGTTTGCATTCTGCTTAGTTTGGTATTGTTGTATGTCTCCTCAATGTGTTTGCATTCTGCTTAGTTTGATATTGTTGTATGTCTCCTCAATGTGTTTGCATTCTGCTTAGTTTGGTATTGTGGTATGTCCCCTCAATGTGTTTGCATTCTGCTGAGTTTGATATTGTGGTATGTCCCCTCAATGTGTTTGCATTCTGCTGAGTTTGGTATTGTGGTATGTCCCCTCAATGTGTTAGACTTCTTTAGTGTTTGACATTGTATCATGTCCCCTCTCTGCGTGTACCTCTGTCCTATTATTATCAGCTCACTTACGTCCCTTAGAAACATGTTCGATTTTGCTACTTCTGAGTTTCAAATATAATGTCCTTAAATTATGATGATGTGATTGAGTACGAATCAATAATTTATGAAAAAACCAGATTTGTGCCAGGCACGTTTCTCATTCAAATATTATGATATGTAACGAACAAGGACACCTCCCTAGAGCACCGCCCTTTAGGGGACACTCAGTTTGGTTAGTTTTGAGAGGTTATTGCTCTAAAACGTGTAAGTATAGTTTTCTTCAGAAACAAATGATATTACTGTTGAAGAGAAGTTCTTGTTCTAAGAGATGTTAACTTGTATTTTTTTCTTCAGAAAAAATAATGATACTGATGTTGAAAAAGGTTGTTGGTCCAATGGACGGTCGTTTTGTCGAGGTTTTACTGTATTGTATCATAAAGTATTCTAGTGTCATATAAAGTCAGGTGAACTATGTGTTGTTCATCGAGGCATATTATCTAAGTACAAATCGACATCTTTACCGCAGGCAATATTTTATTTATCCTAAACATTTTATCCATTAACTGGGGTATAACACTTAATATATTACTTTGTTAACCTTGAAAACGTACGCTATATTGAGCTCAATCAAATCCATTACTTTATTAACGCATCGACTTTGCTTTCAAAATCGAAATTAAAATTCAGTTTCAAATTTATTGGCATGGAAATGTTTACATTGTTAAGAAATTGGTAATACGGTAGCAGGCATTCAGTTATGAAAATAGGGGCGCAAACAAATCCCTAAAACAAAATTATATATATCAAAAAATATATTAAATACATATATAATTCATAGTTAAATATATCAAATTTATTTATTATATATACATTTCTGCATTAAATATTTTTGTTTAAAACTGCCTGTGTCCCCAGGTCTGTCTGACTATATAGTATATATATGATAAACATTTTCCCCAGATACATCAAATTACATTAATTTATTTTATATCATATTACAATGAAATAAAGATTTCTAAGAAAAATTAAATCACAATAAATATGTTCTGTTTGTCTAAGAATACTAACACTGTTCAACCAAGCTTGTCCAGGATACCGATTTGTTTTCAATTGTGTCAGTCATGTTTGTTATAGCCCCATGTTGAATGTATTCTTATTCACTGAAATTAATGTACAGTAAAACCTCAATAATAAGACCTCATTTGGGAACTTTGAAAACTAGTCTTCTTATTGAGGTTGTCTTAATACTGAGGTGGTCTTTAGGTGAGGTTTTACTATACAATTATATGGCTCATGTGAAGGTAAATTTTTGGAATCCAGTTTTGTTGTTACATTGTCTAAAACATCTTTAGTAAGAACACTAGCAATATCAATCTTGACTATTCATATTAATAACGGATAAAACGTGTAAAAAACCCGCTTGTTAACAAAAGGTTTTTACTTTATGATAGTACAAACTATCTTGAGTGTATGCTTTCAAGTATGAGTTTAACTATGTGAAATATATTATTCATGATTGATTAGGTAAAAAACTGTACAAACAATGGGCATAAGGTCACGTATACACATTTATTTATTAAGAATAAAATGCAATAGTTAAAAGGAGGTAATATACATACACAGACATGGGGTAGTAAACTGCCTTGAGTCCATTTAGGGCCCGGCATTACAACGGAGACTCGCACTCGGCACTAAAATCTCAAACCACAGAATTTACTCGTATGAGTCTCAAAGTAACTCATATCAAATGTGAAAAATGTATGACAATGGTAAATTAGTGCTGAATATTTGTGTGGCCCATAATGATTGTATAAGTAATTTGAGTGAAATGTTTGATCAGGGCCTGTTTTACTGAAGCAACTTAAGTGAATCTTAAATATTTTCACTTAAGTTCAGAACTTCAAATGAAGGAAATCCAACAACACATTAAAACGGCTAGGGTTTTTAATGATAATGACAACAACATATTAATACTATTCATTTACCACTCTCGATTTGGCCATATAAAAGCCTGTATGTTAAATAAACCAGTTAAGGAAAATGTAAATTTAAGGATAAGGATACGATTTTTCTTAAGATGTTTTCTGTAATATTGCCCCTGGAATGAAATATCAAGTATGGGTGTGAAGTGGGGCACTACAAGCCAATAATTACTCCCATATCTCATAATCGAGCTATTTCATTTATTTATTTATCAATTTGATTCATTTGAAGTATTTGATTTGATTGTTGAATGTATACTACATATTAGCAAGTAGCATAGATGTTGTATTAACAACTAAGACAAGTGACCGAAATAGGTTAATAAGATAAAATCATATGCATACGACTACTAAAAATAAGTGTATTTTAAAGGATGAAAAAATAATAGTCACAGGACATCATTGATACATCTAAAATAAAAATTTGTATCGTGTATTTTGTATAATCATGCTAAAATATCAACGAAAATGCACCAACATAGAATATTCAGCACTCACTTGATAGTATCATACATGTACATCTACACTAGAATGTCCCATATCAGACTAATAACGGTAAATTGTGTGACTTGAGATTTGAGTGCTGAGTGGGAGTATCCTTTATAATACCGGGCCCAGAAAGTCATTCGGAAATCCTCGGCCAATTACGTCAAGTGCCTCGGATGTACGTTAAGCACTACTTTCGGAAATGCCATTCGAATATCAGGAAAACAAGATGGCGGCGTGAACGCTGGAGTGCTGATGAATCTAATATTTAAGGATATGAAGACTGAAATATGTGAGTTTTTAACTAGAAATGACAACGATAATCCATCTCTTACGTGAATTTATCGAAGTTATTGAAATCATAAATCCGTTTTACGAGAACTATTTCTTGACGCACAAAATGATGAGTTTTGCTACATAGTGCTCCGCCTTACATACACTAGAGGGTGTTATCCGAGTAACGAAGTGGTACGGAAATACCCGACAGCTGTCGAGAATGCCCAGAAAGTATGTTGTTTGGGGGTTCCCCTACCCAACATTTTTGGAATGGGTAGGTAGGTGAGCTTTAGATTTTTTAAAAGTTTGGAGTTTAAGGCACGAAAATATCCTGTACGGAAAAGTAAAAACAAATGATTCGAGACGATTTATAGGTTGACTGGGATATTGCAGCCTAATTTCGCATTTCTGTCTCGTATAAACTTGAAACATCACGTGATGTAAGTAGATTTGTGAGAAAAAACTTTAAGGTGAACGTTTTATATGAAATGAGGATCGAGATACAAGGCTTGGTATTCCAGCACAAAAGCTGGTTTAACTATACACACAGACAATCTGTTTCCGACGTCGTCTCAATTCGTGTACTTCAAATCAAATGCTGAGTCAAAAATGAACTTGTGCATGGGAGAATACGGACATGTTTCGGTACCATTATGGGTGGGGGAGGCTAAACATGGACATATTGGTACCAACTGAAAAATAATATTTATCTGCTGATGTATCATTGTTCACTTTATTGCATCTTGATGGGTAAATATTTAGATATTCAGCTGTTTACCAAATGGTATCGACAAATGTCCATATTATCCCATGCATATTTTCTTTCTTGACTCAGCATATATACAATAAATCACCTCATCAATAGCATAAAGGCTATGAAGGTTCATGCTGGTATACAATGCAAGTGTTTTGGTTGCCCCTAGCAACCTTAATCTGTGATCAAAAAATACAATCTGAATTATTTGATGTCATGGCGATACTTAGTCGCGAACCGAGGGCCAACAATGCAACATCGATCGTTCGTGTCAGTTTTAATGACGAATGAAATGAAGCTTGGAGGATACCTATTTGTATGGGCATGGCATCGTTTCATTCGGGACATCTTTGCTTTATTCGCAAAAATGAAGAGCATCACATTCGGAACATCTTTGTATTATTCGAAGAAATGAAGATCATCACATTCGGAACATCTTTGTATTATTCGAAGAAATGAAGATCCAGTTCCGAATCTGAATTCGGAAAATCTTTGGTTTATTCAGAAGATCGAGTTTCTAGTGTAAACAGTTTTTGTATCACATTCAGTTTGGCAGTTTCTACAAAAAACTAAAAGTTATGTCCTATGTATTTTTACCGAAATGTCCCTGGGTTTGACTTTGTTGATGTATAAATACATAAAGTTAGCGCTAGCATAGGACATGCCTGTATCAAAATCACTCGTGTTTTGCAGTTCCATGAATCTTTAAAACAAAGTTATAATGCAGTGTTAGTGTCTGTATGAAGGCATTTACATGCCATATTCTCAAAATTATTACATATGCCTAATGCAATCTACCTTTAAACTTCATACTCATGATTCATTCGGTTTGATGTTTATGTCCCTAATTGTACCTCCTAATCCTTCTGTAATTGTTTTGTGTCCATTAAATGTTACTGCCACTTACCCTTTTGTCCGCAACTGACTTTTCGATTTGTGAATGTGGCATTCCCTGTTCTGCATCTTACCAGTTTTGAAATAAATATTAGGCATGTTCACATGGTAAAATTCTTCTTCATTTGATATAATATTCATGTTCTTCTCTTCCCCTTTCGGCCTATTGTTACTGACTCTTGATTCGTTCCGTGGTGTTTTCATCACACATTTTCCGCTTGTATTTGTCACTCTAAATTCTCTGAAGCTGAGTTCTATGGTCGGCAAGATCATTCCTTTCACCCGTATTCCCAAACATGTTTACCCTTGCACCCATATACCCAAACATGTTTACCCTTGCATCCATATACCCAAACATGTATACCCTTGCACCTCCTCTGTCCGTTATGTTTGGTAGACTTCCGGGCTTCTCAGTGGGAAGGCATTGTGTTCCCTGTAACAATTTTATCTCTCTTTCTTTAACTAATGAGTTGAAAGATATATTGTCTTATTCTTTACAAAATATGAGTAGTCATGAATATGAGAAAAACGATGGTAATTGTCTTCATACATACATACTTTACAACACTTCATTGTCACGTTTCTTGGATGTCCGATGTTTTCTATCTTGACCTACGCGCCGAGTTAGCGCTAGCATAAAAAGTACCTTAAAAATTTATCGGACTCGTGGTTTTTGCAGTTCCAGGAAACTTTTAAGAAACGTTACAATGCAATGTGTAGGGTAGGTGATCACGTGATTTATTTGTTTACTACGCGGCACGATCACAAAACGGTACGTATATTGGCAGTTTTTGTTTGTTAGAAAAAAGTTTTGAATAGCCTAAAACCTGGTCATCCAAAATCCGGTTGCATCGATGCCCATACTGACACATACGATCGTAGATCTCTGTAGATTTGCCGGAATGCGTGCCACAAATAAATCGGAGATCATTTCGCCTCGCTTAAATTTTGTGGCACGCATTCCGGCAAATCTGTTCACCCACCCTGAATGTTTCAATGTATGTCTGTATGAAGGCAATAACATACAATTTTGTCAAAACTATTACTTAGAATACAGAAGGTAATACTATGTACATTTGAGACCGTTTTACATAGAGATAAATACCAGTATGTCCAGTACTGCTCATTTGAACGACATTGTGCTTGGGAAAAAATCATTGTCTACATATTTTACAAGTATTCAGATTATCCGACCAATAAGTTACTCAAATAACTAAAACTATTTCATGTTTAATGACTTTTGGGGGTATTTACGATATTAAGCAATCCATTAGACATAATATAAAAACTTATACGAAGCTGGAAAGTGTTCACATGCAGTTATCCATGTATTAATATGAATGCAAAATCAAGATTTTAAATCAGTAGAGCGGTTGACCTTTCTCTATACAAGAATACGTGCGTGAATACACGTACAACGGACACGCCCCAGTGACTAATACCAAACACTTGTATCAGAAATGTTCTCAAATCATAATTGCATACATTAAAGTTACGTGCAAACTATTAAATATTTAAAACCTTTTTATGTTTTAACACAATCCGGTGATCTTTTCCTTCAAATCATATCACAGCCCTCGCTTATCTCAAGGAATCGATTTAGTCCCCCGTATTATTTATTTAAGTTCGGCCATGCTTTGGTTGAGGGGTGTTCAGCAAGTATACAATGAATGAAACCCTCTTGTCTTAGAAACGTAAATTAATATCACATATTCACAAACATTTTAAGACTGAAACTCAGACTTAGACTGATCATTTTTACAGACAGTTCCAAGGCTGTAAATCGCTCTATTTATGTTTAAGACTGGTTTACATCGACACTTCATGGTTTCTCGCATAAGAAATCACGATTACAAGATTTCTGCTTGCGAATTCCTGAATTCACGATTTCAATTTCTCGAATTCACGATTTCATCTGTACAAATTCATAATTGTGAGTATTTTTAATATTGAATTCAGGATGTTTAAATCATGATTTCTTGAAGTTAAAATCGTGATAACGTGACTTTCTTAGGAGAGAAATGATGGAGAGTGAATGTCATCACTGCTCTTTCATAAGTTTGTCTGAAGTATACATATCTTGGTACTTTGATAACAAACATGGAATGACATTAGATTTATAAGATTAAAACATTTTTCATACGTGTTTTCAAGTAAACAATCATCACGTTTAACAGTTCATGACCAGAGTCCTTCAGTGACAGTGAAGTTTCTTAAAAGAAAGTCAGGAGTTAAATGGCTTATTTATTGCAAAGTAATGACAAATTTAGCGAACAAAAATGCTTCGGCAAGAACGCCATTCTTTATCCAATATTAACAAGTGATATCTTGAAATAAAGATGGTCGGCGTAATTTGAAGGTTAATATTTGTTGTGCAATCTATATTTATTCAAAATGGATTTCGGTAATTTCAACGAAATTCATTGGATTTCGGTAAGGTTATGTATCCCTTATCGAAAGGTTAACCAATCCGCGTCCAGGTTAAACGCGCTGTTCGGTTAAGATTTGATTGGTTTACGCAACATTGATATGCAAACATCTTATACGTTTATTTGTACAATCTTTGACCATTAACAAAATAAGCATAAATACGAGATGGTCAAGACAATAAATATACATGTTACAAATACAATATCAAACATGTAATATAAGCAAACACAGAACAGAACAAAGATATGAGTGTATGTGATTAAATATTAAATATAAGCAGCAATGGGGTAGTATTTTAGTGTCTTAATGTTACACAATAATAACTATATATAACTATAACTATACGTGAACAGGAAAGCCATGTTAGTACGACTGCGCCGAAAAATATGCATTTAAAAAATATGTAATGTCGCGCTGAGCATGTTGGTTGGCTGAACTCATTCATCAGAACTTACTGACCGACCCTCAACGAAGAGTTGAAGATTAAATCCTGTTCTGGCTAACGATCTATGAAGATCGAGGTGAATTTTAATCAAATCGGTGGGAGTTTTCAGCATTAATACTATTCACACTGAATATAAAGGCTTGAAGCAGAATCAATTGAGCTGTATCGACGATTGGTTTGAAAATCCTCTTTTTATGACAAACAATCTTACAATATGGCGGCGTATGATGCATATTTCTGTCTTGTATCCTCGGTTACCTAGCAACCCGCCATGTACAACCGCGTCTTTTCATTCGAAAATGCACTAGAAGGACATTTAGTTTTTAATAGCACATTTTTTATGTACTTTATGTTGGTATTATGTCTGTGCTATGCGTTTTAGCGTAATTTATATCTGAATACGACGCAGACATCCACCCGCAGTAAAGTTGTATGGCTGAAAGTCGTTCACCTCGTTTCTATGCGAATGAACATAATATTATCAAATATCCAATTAGGATTTAATATCATCTGAATATTTGCCAAGACGTAATATCTTCACATAAATATATTACAATCTTCATCTGCGAAACGCCTGTCGATTCTATATCAATTTATTGTAGGATTCATAATTCTGAATGTCCATATATGAACATGTATTTCAGTAATGGACACAAGACTGACTAGAATTGCATTTGTGGGGACAAAAACTTGCCGAACCTTCATATAAACAATAACTTTGTTTTACATCTTTTTTTTAATTTGCTCTTTAATTGCCCCCCCCCCCCTCCATAATCTCATTATCTGGACAAAGTTCACTGTTTAGTAAATTTTGTATGATTTCGGCGACATTGATACAATATAGCAATTGGTAATACAACTGTCAAGTTAGCAATGTTTCGGTGAATTGGACTGGATACTGTGCATTGAAAGGAGGTATTCCAAATGTTGTATTCTTAATGACCTCTTGGCGCGGAATAAGACATCACATAGGACTAGCATGTGGTGTTTGGTGATAGGCACAATAGTTTCTAATAAATACGAGTTCATATAACTAGGAAATGAGAAGGAAATGAGAAGACAATGTAACATTGTTTCGTTGTAGAATAAAACATCAGTTTGAAAGTGGTTAAACGTTATTTCATTTGCGAACGGACGTTTATTGTAGAACAGTTTGTATGCTAGAGTGTAGATTGTGAATCTAACACAGTATGACAATGACCCGTACCATACCATTCCGTCCCGTTATACGTAAATCACGTTTGACAGTTGTAGACGGTGACATATTTGCACTGTCTGAAGGTTATGCATAGTGAAATGTTAAGCACCCATATAGCGCACGTATGCACATTGGAACAGTTGCGCTTCATACTGCGCGGATGCATACAGTCGGATATTACAGCGTAATTCCTATGATTGATTATGGTAGTTCAATGATTGATTGATTGATGTCTGGGTTTCTGGAAAATTCTGCTAGCATCAGCAATCTTTATAATAGGATTAAAATGATGTGTCTGTTGTAAATATCGACATATTAAGTTCAATAAAGTCTGATAGACTACCCTGTATAGACGAGGCCAAAGAAACATAAATTACTCATAATGACTAACAGGTAGCTAGTGTTGAAGATTCCAGTCTGTGTATCAGACAAGTGTTCAAGAAAAATGCCTCGGAATTGAAGTCAACCATTCAACATATATAGATTGTTAAAATACATATGAACATGGTGTTCTTTTCTATCTGAATATATTCATCACTTTACAAAACTCCGGGTAAAATGGTTGGATAGCATATGCTAAGTCAAAAAAGAAAGTATGCATGGATAATATGAACATTTATGATACCATGGGGTAAACACCTAAAATATATCCAACCAGGTGCAATACAGATAACAAAAATATGTCACCAGATAGCAATTAAAATTATCTTTCAGTTGGTACCAATATGTCCTTGTTTATCCCCCATGGTATCGAAAAATCTATACTCTCCCATGCACACGTTCATTTTGAATCGGCATATTTGT
Source organism: Mactromeris polynyma (assembly GCA_032209605.1). NCBI lineage: Eukaryota > Metazoa > Mollusca > Bivalvia > Venerida > Mactridae > Mactromeris > Mactromeris polynyma. The sequence continues at coordinate 11,268,741 of JASFXZ010000023.1, forward strand.
TGTTCAAATGTTCACAGTTTAAAAACAGACCTAGAAATCGAAGCGAATGAATTATACAATTATAGTTATCGTCCCATTTCAATAAACAAATCGAATTCCTTCGATATATACAATAAAAAAAGCGTAACAACGTTTAGTGTCTAGTCTTTCTATATCAGATGCTTTCTCAAGAAAATGTATACCCTTATTCAAGAATTGAAATACATATTTTTTACATGAAGGCATGCATGTTAAAGGTATTTATTTAACATTGATGAAGGCTGTCGTGGATTTGTTACATAGCAATCTGAACCAGAGCATAACTTTAAGTTTCAGTTGGCCATACATACTCGTAGTGTGTCATATCTACAATCTATTTTCAAGTTTGCAATCAATGCAGTAGACATGTCCCCTTTGTTGTCTCTTCAAATATCTATGGTTGTTTCTGATAATCAGTCAGACAATTCCATGTAGAGGATGCACTAACACCTCCTCATGTCGTATACTGATTCCTATACTGATGTTTCCCTGTGATATATGTGGGGAGGCACTGTCTTGTGAATGTGGCATTCCTTGTAACAACAACTACCTTAGAGTTTATAGTAAAGTAAAGTGTTTATTTATTTAGTGTCACCCCTATTTAAAGGGCCAGCCAGTTCTGACTTATGAGACACCTATTTTCTGAGCACATTTACTTCCCGATTCCTATCCCTCAATGCCAGGCACCAGGCAGGTAGGTGCACGGTAACCATTATTTAACTAGCTGGCGGTTCACCAACCGGCCATATCAGAACGGACCCCTGCCGGGATTTCTTAGCCTTAGACCTTCAACTCCTAAAGAGGAATGCCTCAACAATATGTAAAACATGTCACCTCCTCCATGCCACATCTTTCCAGTAGCACATGCTCCGATGAACCAAAGACTTTTGTATGGATTTGCATTTGATATGCCTCCAAAGACGGTCCCTGTCTGAACACTATAATCTAGACGGAGTTAAGAAAAACAACAATATATTGCACAATAAAAGTATAGACAAGCTTGAACATGGTAATATTAGGTTTAAGTTCACAGGGATTGAAAGTGGCAAAGTAGTGCGTGCCTACTGACTAAATGTATGAAGAACTTAGAAAGAATAAATTGTTCCAGGGAACGCCACATGCACATGACAATGCCTCTCAATACAGACCCCAAGAATACATCAGTTTGCAAACCAATAGGCACTGAGGAGGTGCAAGGGTTAACATGTGTGGGGAAATGGGTGCAAGAGTAAACATGCATAGGAATAGGGATAAAAGGAATACACTGGCTGACCATAAAGAACAACTAACATTTTGAAGGGACAACAAGGGGAAATTTATTTAATGGATGGAATACATCACGGTTTACGTCAAGAAAGTCAGCCGCGAGGGGCAGGAGAAGACATTTCGAAAACAATTGAATTGCTTTTTTATATATTCTATATCTGTACTTAATCTATATTTGAATACCGGTCGGGATATCAGACTATCACGGTTTTATAAAGTTTTGAAACATGGCTGTAATATGTTTGCAATAGTTAATATCCTTTCATTCTGCTGTCAATTATATCAGCTAATGTTTTAAAGTGTCTGGAATTGTTTGTGTATGCTTCATCACATTTTAGACACTTGGTTACTTCAATTTTTGGTACGAAACCTGCTTTACAAGTTAAAGTTCAAAATCATGTAACTGCAGAATCAGCATTTGACGAATTGAAATCTTCGTTTGTATTACCTTATCGCTACTAAGATGTATCATACCTTTCAGAAATGTTATCTATATATCATTTCCATTTATCCGGGGAGACAACTGTGGTACAATGTTGTGTATGTTGGTGTATTACTTACCTCCCTTCGTTGCGAATTTTCAATACGAATCGGGTACAGTAAACTACGATAACTATTTCAATGTGGTAGTGATTCCTTAACGTAATACACAATTCTATAATTTGACGACCACCATCTTGTTTGTCACGTGATTAACACAGTGCTCCACGTGATACAAAGCATGTTTCACAAGCACAAGACGATGGTCCGTAACATTCTTCTTTATTGTCCGATCATTATTAAAATACATCGGTCGGTTTATATGTTATAATGAAAATTATAATTATTAAATTAGTTAAAATTGAAGGTTGAAGCCTTCATACTGATTTATTCTAAAACACTGCATTGTCACATTTCCCCCCAAACTACCAAAAACAAGGGTCCAATACGGGTATTTTCTATTCTGACCTACGCGCCGAGTTAGCATTAGCATAGGAAATACCCGTATCGAACTTGTGTGCTGAAGTTACAGAAAATGCTTAAGAAAAAGATTTTATAGAATGTCTGATTGAAGGCATATTTTGATAATAATAAGATTCTGCGTTTTAAAATATATTCTTCGAAAACAATTGGATAAGATATTTGATGAGGATTCAATTTACATTTTCTGACAATATAACATGTGATTGCACGCACGAGAATATGTAAGCCATTTTATGAGGCGTGTATTCTGTCTAAGGGACATAACCAGAACAAACATCGCTGCCAAAGCAGCTTTGAATTGTCTCCCTTTAAACTTAATTCTCGCCGTTGTATCAAATGCATATTTGAAATTCTTTATCCTCGGATATTTTGGACTTTAGAGACGAAAGATAGGTGGTTTTATGGAACCCAAGAACATGGGTTAGTATAAATAGGCGCATCACATAACTTACATATACATGGCGCTCCTCAACTATGACTTTGAGAAATCCATGTAAGACATTTCTATAACCAAACATTGCAGGTATTAGTTTTGATCTTAAACATTTGTATATAAATATAAATTCGATGAGCTGACCAGTTTATACGTGTACATATGTAATATACATGTTAGTTTCATTACCGTTATATGAAGAGTTAACAACACTGTCAATATATTGAAATGACAAGACACATGCAATTAACCATCACTTAAGTGAAACCAAAATTTGAACAATTATTTTAACCTCATGCTTGGAATTTCAAACGAGTTCTATGAAATGCATTCTTTGGACAAAGTGAGGTAAGGGGGGGGGGGGCGCCTTGGCTATATCTTACTACACTTACAGCAACTGCCACCAGCTTGCTCATTTTGAAAATCACATAATAACTAACAATTAATGCGTATGACTGATTAGATTTAAAACTTATGGATAAACTTTCTTCCGAGCAAAGATCACGAGCGTACAAGTATCTTCATTTCCACTTCAGTGCATTACCATGGCGATGGATTTCTGTCCTAAACATTTGTAAACCAGATTCACATTCTTTGATGTAGCATGTGGTTTTCAGAGAAATTTCGTTTTCTGTACAGAGCAGATATTTTACAGTGATTGCATTATTTTTAGCACGTGTTACGTAATTACAATTAATACACTTGGTTTACTGTCTTCATGTCGCTTTCTGTATTTTTTTATATAAGAACAGCTGCCGCAAAGTGAAATCTTGGTGCATCAGTTGTTTCCCTTTAATTGACACCTTTTGTCTTATCCCAACTTCTTGTAACAAAATGCATGCCTCCTAAGGAGCGTATAGTTATGTTTGACTTTGAAGCGATGCAGTGTCCCGTGTGTGCTGTGAAAACGTATCTTTTTTATATCCACACAAGCATGTTGAAATGCGATTAAGTAATTTAACTGTTCCATAGTTTTGCAATGTGTTACAATTCAACTTCAGAACAAAACGCACCCGGGTTCCAGTCTGAAGTAAACGAGTTTGTCTCATCGCAGCTTCATGTAACATAATACTGAACTATTAAGCGCGTATAGTTATGTTGGACTTTGAAGCGATATTTGTAATAGCTATATAAGCATGTTTAAATGCGATTAAGTTATTTAACTGTTCCATATTGTTGCAATATGTTGCAATTCAATAGAAGAATAAGAACACGCACAGGTCCGTCTGAAGTAAACGAATGTGCTCAATGACATACACGTTATAAAATCAATGCTTAATCATTAAATATATAACCATTAAGATAATAGACGAAACATATGTGTGCTTAATAAACGATCATTCAATTTTTTTTCAAATAAAATAAGTGTTTGAATATACATGCAAAATAAAATATGTGTTTTCTATATACATGTATATATATATATATAGAAAACCTAATTTTTTCTAACATAGATATAATATATTATTTCACCTCCCAGCTGTTTCTGGCCTTTTCATTGGATAAGAGAAGTCACGTGGTGGCCCACTATTGGCACACAAGAACAAAATGGCTTAGAAATCATAAAAAATGCACAAAAATGCATCTCCTTTACCATAACAATGAAAACAAATTCATTTTAATGTTGACAAATATGATGTACATGAATATTCTTACTTAGAAATCTGGATTTATAAAAAAAGGTTATTATTGATTTTTTTACACCACCCACCTCATCTCGGTCAAGATAAGTGATGGAAGTTGGTCGATGAAATAAATCAATTATTGGGCTTGTTACTGACCCACTACGGAAATATAGGGGGTATGTTGGATGGATAGGGGGACTCGGCTATCGCCTCGCCCCCTCTTAATCCTACATACCCCTATATGTCCGTAGTGGGTCAGTAACAAACCCAATAACTAATAATATATAATTATATTCAAAATAAAATACCCTCATCAATTTCTGTTCAAAATAAAATTTGTGTTTTATTCAAAATAAAACAAGTGTTGTGACACATAGTCAAAATAAGAATTAGTAAAATATAAATGTTCCCCGGAAGACAAATATTTAACACATTCAAATTGTTTATAAAGGTTCATGCAAAAACAGATCAAGACATATGAATATTTTTTATTTTTTGTTGTTGAAATAAAAACCGAAGGAGAGAGTTCTTTTTAAAATTTGAAAAAGAAACTGAGCAATATAAATAACTAATATAAATGGATAACTTTATTTCAGACTACAGTCAAACCTGTCTGTAAAGACCACCCATGGGAACAGCAAAATGTGGTCTTTGTTTACAGGTGGTCTCTATTAACAGATTAAATATCATTGAAAATGGTCTGATGGGAGATAAAATTGGTGGTCTTTGCAGACAGGTTTTGCAATAGTGGTCTTTGTTCGCAGGTGGTCTTTAACACAGGTTTGACTGTATATGTTATATTTGCTCAAGTATATATTACTTCCTAACAACCAGTTCATACTAACTGTTTCATTGTACGGTATGTAGTGGGATGCCCTCGACCCTCTCATACCTATGGACGAGGAAAATAAATTATCTCTCCCAAAAAAAGAAAAAAAAAAAAGAAGAAGATATATGAATGAAAAGTATGTAGCTTAAGCGGTTTGCAGTATAGAATAAATGTCTCAATGGGCACAAAATAAGTGTTTCAATATGTATACAATGCAAAAATGCGTCACATGCAATCTACAAAAAAGTGTATGGAACATCACGTCATACAAAATGTTTTCAGTGTAAGTTTTCAAAGATATATATAATTTAAGTTAACTGAAACATACCATTTTTGTTTTTTCGTGGTATCGAGGAAAATACATTGAGCTTTTCTGTGTCTGATAGGGATTAGCATCAGAGTATTATCGCACTAGCACCGGTCACTGTCAAAATGGGGATGTGAACTACATGTCGTCTTCAATTTTTACAATTACTTCAATCAAAAGAGAAAAAAAACTTTACATAACTTGGCCTTATGTACTAAATACACACTTTATCAGAGAAATATCATACTTAATGTTATAATTAATTGAGTTTATTCCCTTTATTCCTATTTCTTTTGTTTCATTATTATCAAATATTCTATAATATACAGTCACTTGTAATATTCAACTTTATGTATGACATATGTAACTTTTAATAACAATATATTACTATGTAATTGATGTTATTCGTTAACATATGTATTGATTTTTTCCACATCACATGATGATGTAATTGTGTATATATTTGCTTATGACGATGAGCTTTAATCGCTCAAGTCGATTAATAAACTTTATGTTCTGTTCTGTTCTTAAATAATAAATAGCAATTATATGACTACTTTAACTGATGAGAGGCAGAATACCATTGTACGTAGATCATATCTGTGTCCCTGTATATGAGCATTTGTCGGTTGGCATTTAGGAATGACATAGCTATTCCAAATAAACTGCTCCAAAACTAGATTTTTTCATCGTCATGTGTTATGTCGCCAGTCCCCTTTAACTTCGGAAAGTTGAAATATTTTCCACTCAATACATCAAGTACAACAAACGACGAATGTCAATCACCATTTAAAGCCACTTGGCAGCACGCGGGCTTAATTATATAGCTTGTTAATTAGATGTATAATTTTGGTAGTGAGACGATGTAGACATGATGTTTATCAGCAGGTTGAGAACAATACAATGTCATCAAAACGCTGATTCTAAAACTACTACTTTCAATCTAATAATTGCAAACGGCACAAACTGAAGGTCCAATTGTTGTCAAACATACCTATTGTTCCGTAAATGATTCGTCGGTCGCTGTGAACAAAACTAAAAGCTTTCTGTCACTTCTAGACCGAATAACCCTGTGATTAAAATTTGTCATAATTATTTGAGTCAGGGGTGCCCCTAATGAAACGTCTCGTGGATTCTTGTTTAATTACGTGAACAAAAAACCGCGTCGCTACATACTTCCTCTCAACTCCAAAACATTTACTCCTCTTAAGAAGACGGTATTGTGTGAACCGGATTTGTAAAACAATTGGCTAGACTTTCATTTTCTTTTGTACACATTGTACTGAGATACACATTTTGCGTTTAAAATACACAATGTTTTGTTTAACTTGTTTGACAGACATTGATAAAAGGGAAAGTCGGCGTGGGTGTTGTACGCTGATGAGTGTAGGTGACAATTCAGTTGCCGTTGTATTAGATGGTGACATGAAACAATACCTAGGAAATTGGTTAGCCAAATGATTGTAAAAAGGACGCCGGCTATATTGGCATGAGTCAATGTTTTGATAACAAACTGTTTTGATGTTAATAGTTTGTGTAATTAGGTAAACGGAAATCGGGTACAAAGTTTGTCTAAGATTTCGACACCCATTCTTTCTTTAAAGTTCAAAGCCGATCTATATTGTTCTTTTAATTATTAATAATTGGTACATAAATGACAAAATCACTCTTACTGTTGTCGCCAAACCCTTTGTTGAACTTGTCACAAGTCAGGAAACGGTTGGTGACTTTTAAGTGCCATGAATCATAATATGTTAGCGCCATATTCTGCAACCATAATTCATTACCACAGTTCACTCCAACTATCGAATGTCCTGAGCCAAAAACAAAAAAGGTGTAAAATAAAAAAAAAATTATTTCAAGATATACATTCCAACAGCATGAATTAGTGCATTGTTATAACCTTTGAAATTTAACTACATATAAAGGCTATTCTATATTCGTTTTGGACTCTATTATCCATATATAATTATTTGAAAAAAAAATGTAATTTTTTAAAACAAGTATCCGGTTAAACCTCACACAAAGACCGCCTCAATAATAAGACCACCTAAATAATAAGACCACCTACAAAATAAGACCACCTCAAAATTAAGAACTCATTTTCAAGTCCATTTTCTCTATTTTGCTCTTTATTCAACCTCAATTTTCAAGGGCCCTATTTTTAATTCTATATGGTATTCTTAAATAACTTTAAATTTAACCAATGGGAAATCGTTTACCCAGTGTCACAGTCACCGTTAAATTGCTGTAGTAAAATTGCCTGTATGATATATACAAGGCGGTGCAAAATTACATACATCGACGCCTTAATCCTACACTGATGTAAGTAACATTTTATTAGTTTTGAGAAATAAACGTTTAAAGATTGAATAGTCAATAACTTTTTTAACTTACGTCTTTGTGGAATTGGAGTTAAGTCTATTTAGAACAGTTCTACAGGGTAACAAATCTCACCATCATTTAGAGCTCAAAGAGACGAAAAACGATACCGAACACTCAATATTGCCAAAAAAGGACCTACGTCCCTCGGGAAATAAGCCGACGACATGAAGAATAAAATTAAACTGATTTTGATTCGTCATAAGCATGTTAACAGATGTGTCCTCGTATATTTAGTTCAGTACTACTAGGCTAAACAAGCGAGAAACCTTTTGGAAGGAACGTGCTAAAACAGAATAACCACAGATATGTCAACTGTTGTAGAGACATTTACATAATAACATTCAAACAAGAGCGATTAAGGCAAACTAAAATATATAGTCATAAGTACTCATATAAGTCTTTAAATAATTTTCACAGGCTTTCATTATACCTTAAAGTTAGGATAGGAAATTGGAGCAAATATTGGGAACATATCTTGCCCTCTACGGAACACTTTAATACTTTAAATTTGTGATATTGTCTAGGCAGCCAAACGGGTCTGTTATAAATAAAAGATAAATGTTCCACAGTCTCCAGATTGAAGCATACACTTTGTACCATTATATTGTGTGATCAAAATGTGATTAATATTGTTTAAATCTGAGATATTGTTATAGATGATAAAACTAGTTACGTTTTTTTCAGATCTTGTATAATAATCATGTTTTCGGAGCAGCTATTTGCATATCAGTGTTGTGTAAACCAATCAAATATTGCGTTAACCACCAAGGCAATTTCTCTTCGACCGAACAACGTTTGTCACATAGACGCGGACTGGTTAATCTTTCGATAAAGGGTACGTTATACTTACAGAAATCCACTGAATTCCTCTGAATTTCGGTGAACTACCGTAGCGCCATTGACCGATTTTTTGTGTTTCTCAAACTTGACTTTATTTTACCGAAATCCAGTATGAATCTAAAGTGACCAGCAATTGTAACATATCGACTTTTTATGTTGCACAACAAATCTTTACCTTCAAATTGCGCCGACCATCTTTTTCAAGATATTTCTTGTTTTCTATGACCTTCCGCGTTCTCATATTCCATGACTTCATGTCCTTTTCCCACCTCAAACATGTACGACCAAGTATTGTTTCACATACAAACAGGCGCAACTTCGGTTGTATACACATGTATGGTACGAGAAAATAGTATCTTACTTGCTTATCGGAGGGATTTATATCATCGTAGATCGCTTAGTAAACAAATAGAATAACCGCAAACTTGTAAATGGTCTGAAATACTTAACACAAGACAATGTAATGTTAAAATGATGATAACTCATTGAAGCATTAAGGTGCTAATATACATCTTTTAGTGGGTATTAAGCAATGAATACACATTGATTATCTTGATAATGTGTGATAATTTCTGCTGATTACAATCAAATCTTGGAAATTTGACCCCAACACAGATACACAAATCTTGTTCAAGCAGATATAAATTTATTGTTACAGTTTAAGCATACATTCTGCCCCAATACGTTACCCTTTGTAGCGGTAACAACGCAAATTGTATTGTCGCAAAAATGTTGCGCAAACATTAGGCTGGGAAAATGTTTTCGTTTCATATTTTCAACACCCGCAAATAATCAAACTGCTCTGAATCCATAAACACAATGCAGTCATACCTCGTTCATTCGAAATAGTTATTTCGGATAATACATTGTTTCGAATAGCCCATTTCCATTCGACGTGCATAAGAATATTTTTTTTCGGATCATACCAAGTATTCCCATAGAATGTTGTGGAATTTACGAGGTCCGACTTCTAAATCGACTTTTGAGCTTGGTACCAACAAGAAGCAAGGAAACCAAGGGGACATAATGTATACATTTTAGTATCAAGACAAGTCTGTTTGAAAATGACTATAGGGGTAGGAATCAATTTGTATTGGTCAGTATTGGGCTTATCATCGCTTTCCATTACATTTTGTTCATGTAGTTATATACAAGTACATATATCGCACACCAGTCAGTTGTCCTAATTTGTGTCTCTGGGTTTTAAACCAATCAACTTGTTGTTTCATAAGCCGCCGACAATATTAAGATAAAGAAGCTTTATTTAAATTTCAAATAGTCAACAAGTAACATGAGCTACAAAGCTCTTATGCGACCAACAAGGTATCCACTAACAGATACTTACCTGGGTGTATTTATCTCTTGAATCTGCCCTTTATACAGCGAGTGTCTAGCAAGGGAGCTACCAGTAACATTATTCACGTCTTCGGTTGTAGCGACCAGGGATCGAACCGACGACCTCCTGCACTCAAAGCGGACGTGCTAACAATTGAGCTCATACCCCACAAACCATTCGTGCAGTTACTTTGACGTGTGTTGATGCTACCTTAGTATAACAATTAAAAATTCGTTCAAGTTGATATTTTCGAACAATATAATTCTGTTTGATTTCAAATATAGAAATTGAAAAGAAGATCCCATGATTCTAATAGTCAGCAATGAAGGATAGGGATACATTTAGAATAACATATACAGTCAGACCTCGATAGTAAGACCACCATTTGAAACCCTTGAACACTGGTCTTAAATATTGAGGTGGTCTTAATATTGAGGTTAAATAAAAGATTAAAACAGTGAAAATGGACTTCAAATTTAATTTTAAGGTGGTCTTATTATTGATGTGGTCTTTAAGTGAGGCTTTACTGTAATTGTAAATATTAATTAATAAATTTGTATGAATGTATGTATAATTATATAACGTGTTGAAATATATGATGACAATGAAAACATGTGTTAAATGTGGGCATGTGATGATTGTTCCAGTCAATATAGTAGGGAAGTTGCTTACGAAAGAAAATGTTGGTTACCTAGCAACAGTGGTTCAGGTCAACTGACCACCAAACAAGAAATATTTTGAAACAAGATGGTCGGCGCAATCTGAAGCAATTGAATTCGGCAACTCTACGGTAATTCCGTGGATTTCGGTAATGTAACGTACCCCGTATCGAACGATTAACGAATCCGCGTCAATGTTACAAACTTTGTTCGGTTGCAGAGAAGTTGGCTTAGTGGTAAACGTAAGATGTGATTGGTTTACACAACACTGATATACAAATAGCAAAGCCATGTTTGTACGACTGCATCGAAAAAAGCGGTGTAAAAGTCCAACACATTGACAAGAGAGGGACTACATCTTTGCTGTTGCTAGGCAAGCTAAACAGCTTCTATATTGTGTTCGAGGTCAATAGATTTATACTCATACTGTTATAATGAACAAATTGAACACCACATTACTATTTCACATTCAATGCCATTGAACCATTTTGTAATAGGTTGTTGTTGGTGTTGTTTTATTGCAATTTATAGTATCTATGGTAATGTTGTGCACGACTACGAAATTAATCGTTGTCATCTCTCTATGTACATCTCACTCTGTGCTTGTATGAGTATGAAAAAAATAAATTAAGTGTATTGAGGTGTGGTGTATCATTCCGATATGACAGCTCCACACGTCCATATGAAACAAAGCCAACACACATTGTAGATACGCCAAGATATAACTTCTTTTAATTTTTACCAACTGCCACAATACACAGGCGACTATCATGATACTTGGTTGTATAGTTAACCCGAATTAATTGTCCATAGAAAATATGGTCCAAATAAGATTTAATCCACAAACAAACGTTTAAAAACTGGCAAACAATGCAGATTTTTGAAATACGAATTGTCGATGATCACACTGTGCTGTTTGATTAATCTAACACATGATAAAATAATCATTATATCTTGACGGGGCGATGATTTCAATGAATTTTATTGATAGACCAAACGAGGCTTACTAGACAGCATAAATCCGTCAAGTTGACGACGTAGATAACATTAGTGCGTCGTACAATAGACGCGTTTACTGTCTATAGATGTTTATGTCGCGGAAACAATGAAATGAAGTCATACATGAATATATTTATTCACGTTTAATGATAGATACTGAATTTGTTTCATGGAAATCTAAAACAAAATGTTCTATACAAATGTGTAAACAAACGTTTTCTGAATGTACACGTATGTTTAAATCTGTGAACGGTACAACCACTAAAGTCCGGCACCCTCTGTATGTCTCGCAAATGCTAAAGGATCAACTCGGCCCACTTACCAACTCGGCCCGGTCCAACTCGGCCAGATCCAACTCGGCCCGGTCCAACTCGGCATGAACCAACTCGGCCTGGTCCAACTCGGCCTGAACCAACTCGGCCCGGTCCAACTCGGCCTGAACCAACTCGGCCCGGTCCAACTCGGCCCGGTCCAACTCGGCCAGATCCAACTCGGCCCGGTCCAACTCGGCCTGATCCAACTCGGCCTGAACCAACACGGCCCAGTCCAACTCGACCTGATTCAACTCGGCCTGGTCCAACTCGACCCACTTTTTAAGCGCAATGAAAAGGCGAATATGTTCACACTCGCAAATCAACAAAAGATACCGCAACAACAGGATACTGCATGATTAAATAGATATAATAACAAACCGATAACTTATGAGAAGCCAGAACATATAAAAGAGAAATGATAAGGACACTGCAAGATAGGCACAATACGTCAGACGCATTCCTTCCGTTTTCGGGAGGCAAAGGGAGACAACTCTACATGTGATAAAGGGAAAGAACTCGTGACAATCTCCTGTTGTTTGTAATGTATATTTTTTTGGTTTAGTTTTGGATTTTACGCCATTTCTCAACAGTATTTCAGTTATACACGGCTTCGCCCGGGATTCGAACCCACGTCCACTATATTTGTAGAACAGAAAAGTCGAGCGATCTTCTGACTGAGCTAAGCGGACGGGCTGTAGATTCTCCTAGTTATTCCTTATGGTCTGCCAGGCCATTCCTTGCGCCTCTGTTCCTAAACATATGTACCCTCTAACCTCCTTAAGTGCCTTGTGTTTTGTGGATTGTTGTTTTCCCGGAGGTCTGTGTGGGGAGGCACTGTCTTATGTATGTGGCGTTCCCTGTAGCTACGTATTCTCTCCCTTTTAGAAGTATATCAATATCAAACAAATATATTATTTTGTAAATTGAAATGTAATTTGGTGCTTTGAAACTACCATATAGTCATCTGAGAAGAGAGGGAAAAAATGAAATGTCGCTTTAAATGTGTTTTAAATCGGTTTATGATGCAATGATAATTACTTGATAATTATGTGCGTGGTTAAACCAACGGCGCCGAGGCACTTGCTGTAGAGCATATGTTAAAAGCGCAACATATGTGCTTAATGCTACCATGTTGTTAATTTGCCACAAACCAAACAGACTTTACTGATGTTATGTACGTGACGATTTGAATTGTGTTTAAAAGCGAATGATCATTCATTGTTAATTAGATTTTGTAAAACGTTTCCATTATTTCAAAGCGTTATTGTTTTGATATCGATTTTTATCCTAATACAATTGATGTTTTAATATTACCTCAATTAAAAGCAATTAAATTACAGAATGAATAATGGAGTTAACTCATAGTGAAAGCTTTATGTGCGCCAATGTTGCAAATTAATCAAGCCCCATAACCAATTAAAATTGATAAAATATTTAATATTATCGGCTAACCGTTAACAGCCCCTTTGTTGCGGGCTTGTTCAGGTAACTTTTCATTTTAATGCGTGAATTGAATATATTTGTTCGTGTTCGAAATTAACCGGTACCGATCGGAATTTAATACGAACTGATTGGTCGATGACCATCAAAAATTCATGTCGCTTAGGCGCGAAATCGTAACAATCTCTTTTATCATGGATAAATCCAGTCTCACATAGATAAACAAAGCCAAATTTCTATACGCCAATGAATGTTGATATGAATATTTCACATTGCGTAATAATATTATGTTGTCATTTAAAACCATATGCATTTCCAGACAACCTGATATTGTGAAATGTTAATTGCGGCTGTCGTGGAGATGTTTATTGCGCAGGAGATGTTGAATCAGTAGTAAAAAGCCGTATACATATGGTCGTCATGTACAACTGACTGCCGAGATATAGTGGCCGCCATGTATAACTGACTGCCGAGAGATAGTGGCCACCATGTATAACTGACTGCCGAGAGATAGTGGCCGCCATGTATAACTGACTGCCGAGAGATAGTGACCGCCATGTATAACTGACTGCCGAGAGATAGTGACCGCCATGTATAACTGACTGCCGAGAGATAGTGGCCGCCATGTATAACTGACTGCCGAGATATAGTGGCCACCATGTATAACTGACTGCCGAGATATAGTGGCCGCCATGTATAACTGACTGCCGAGATATAGTGACCGCCATGTATAACTGACTGCCGAGAGATAGTGACCGCCATGTATAACTGACTGCCGAGACATAGTGGCCGCCATGTATAACTGACTGCCGAGAGATAGTGACCGCCATGTATAACTGACTGCCGAGAGATAGTGGTCGTCATGTACAACTGACTGCCGAGAGATAGTGGTCGTCATGTACAACTGACTGCCGAGATATAGTGACCGCCATGTATAACTGACTGCCGAGAGATAGTGGTCGTCATGTACAACTGACTGCCGAGAGATAGTGGTCGTCATGTACAACTGACTGCCGAGAGATAGTGGTCGTCATGTACAACTGACTGCCGAGAGATAGTGGCCGCCATGTACAACTGACTGCCGAGATATAGTGGTCGTCATGTACAACTGACTGCCGAGATATAGTGGTCGTCATGTACAACTGACTGCCGAGATATAGTGACCGCCATGTATAACTGACTGCCGAGATATAGTGACCGCCATGTACAACTGACTGCCGAGAGATAGTGACCGCCATGCACAACTGACTGCCGAGAGATAGTGGTCGTCATGTACAACTGACTGCCGAGATATAGTGACCGCCATGTATAACTGACTGCCGAGATATAGTGACCGCCATGTACAACTGACTGCCGAGATATAGTGACCGCCATGTATAACTGACTGCCGACATATAGTGACCGCCATGTATAACTGACTGCCGAGAGATAGTGACCGCCATGTACAACTGACTGCCGAGATATAGTGACCGCCATGTATAACTGACTGCCGAGAGATAGTGACCGCCATGTATAACTGACTGCCGAGATATAGTGACCGCCATGCACAACTGACTGCCGAGAGATAGTGACCGCCATGTATAACTGACTGCCGAGAGATAGTGACCGCCATATACAACTGACTGCTGAGAGATAGTGACCGCCATGTATAACTGACTGCCGAGAGATAGTGACCGCCATGTATAACTGACTGCCGAGAGATAGTGACCGCCATGTATAACTGACTGCCGAGAGATAGTGACCGCCATGTACAACTGACTGCCGAGAGATAGTGACCGCCATGCACAACTGACTGCCGAGAGATAGTGACCGCCATGTATATATGGCTGCCGAGAGATAGTGACCGCCATGTATAACTGACTGCCGAGAGATAGTGACCGCCATGTATAACTGACTGCCGAGAGATAATGGCCGCCATGTATAACTGACTGCCGAGAGATAGTGACCGCCATGTATAACCGACCGCCGAGAGATAGTGACCGCCATGTATAACCGACCGCCGAGAGATAGTGACCGCCATGTATAACTGGCCGCCGAGAGATAGCGCTCGCCATGTACAACTGGCCACCGAGAGATAGTGACCGCCATGCACAACTGACTGCCGAGAGATAGTGGTCGTCATGTACAACTGACTGCCGAGATATAGTGACCGCCATGTATAACTGACTGCCGAGATATAGTGACCGCCATGTACAACTGACTGCCGAGATATAGTGACCGCCATGTATAACTGACTGCCGAGATATAGTGACCGCCATGTATAACTGACTGCCGAGAGATAGTGACCGCCATGTACAACTGACTGCCGAGATATAGTGACCGCCATGTATAACTGACTGCCGAGAGATAGTGACCGCCATGTATAACTGACTGCCGAGATATAGTGACCGCCATGCACAACTGACTGCCGAGAGATAGTGACCGCCATGTATAACTGACTGCCGAGAGATAGTGACCGCCATATACAACTGACTGCTGAGAGATAGTGACCGCCATGTATAACTGACTGCCGAGAGATAGTGACCGCCATGTATAACTGACTGCCGAGAGATAGTGACCGCCATGTATAACTGACTGCCGAGAGATAGTGACCGCCA
The DNA here is from genome assembly GCA_032209605.1 of Mactromeris polynyma. Taxonomy (NCBI): domain Eukaryota; kingdom Metazoa; phylum Mollusca; class Bivalvia; order Venerida; family Mactridae; genus Mactromeris; species Mactromeris polynyma. The sequence goes on from JASFXZ010000023.1 coordinate 11,284,752, forward strand.
TGTACAACTGACTGCCGAGAGATAGTGACCACCATGTATAACTGACTGCCGAGAGATAGTGACCGCCATGTATATATGGCTGCCGAGAGATAGTGACCGCCATGTATAACTGACTGCCGAGAGATAGTGACCGCCATGTATAACTGACTGCCGAGAGATAGTGGCCGCCATGTATAACTGACTGCCGAGAGATAGTGACCGCCATGTATAACCGACCGCCGAGAGATAGTGACCGCCATGTATAACCGACCGCCGAGAGATAGTGACCGCCATGTATAACTGGCCGCCGAGAGATAGCGCTCGCCATGTACAACTGGCCACCGAGATATAGTGACCGCCATGTATAACTGGCCACCGAGAGATTATGCTCGCCATGTATAGCTGGCCAGCGAGAGATAGTGCTCGCCATGTATAACTGGCCAGCGAGAGATAGTGACCGCCATGTATAACTGGCCAGCAAGAGATAGTGACCGACATGTATAACTGACGGTTTAGCGTATACAACTGGCCACCGTATATGACGGTTTAGCGTATACAACTGGCCACCGTATATGACGGTTTAGCGTATACAACTGGCCACCGTATATGACGGTTTAGCGTATACAACTGGCCACCGTATATGACGGTTTAGCGTATACAACTGGCCACCGTATATGACGGTTTAGCGTATACAACTGGCCACCGTATATGACGGTTCAGCGTATACAACTGGTCACCGTATATGACGGTTCAGCGTATACAACTGGTCACCGTATATGACGGTTCAGCGTATACAACTGGCCACCGTATATGACGGTTTAGCGTATACAACTGGCCACCGTATATGACGGTTTAGCGTATACAACTGGCCACCGTATATGACGGTTTAGCGTATACAACTGGCCACCGTATATGACGGTTTAGCGTATACAACTGGCCACCGTATATGACGGTTCAGCGTATACAACTGGTCACCGTATATGACGGTTCAGCGTATACAACTGGTCACCGTATATGACGGTTCAGCGTATACAACTGGTCACCGTATATGACGGTTCAGCGTATACAACTGGCCACCGTATATGACGGTTTAGCGTATACAACTGGTCACCGTATATGACGGTTTAGTGTATACAACTGGTCACCGTATACAACTGCACATCGTATACAACTGGTCACCGTATATGACGGTTCAGCGTTTACAATTGGTCACCGTATACAACTGCACACCGTATACAACTGCACACAGTATACAACTGATCACCGTATATGACGGTTCAGCGTTTACAACTGGTCAGCGTTTACATCTGCACACCGTATACATCTGGTCACCGTATACAACTGCATACCGTATACAACTGGTCACTGTATACAACTGGTCACCGTTTACAACTGCACACCATATACAACTGGTCACCGTATACAACTGCACACCGTATACAACTGGTCACCGTATACAACTGCACACCGTATACAACTGGTCACCGTATACAACTGGTCACCGTATACAACTGCACACCGTATACAACTGGTCACCGTATACAACTGGTCCCAATTTGTAACTTTCCGCAATAATTCTATAAATCAAAGACTATAACACAGAATAGTTTGTAGGCACAGAATTGTTGTTGTAAATATTAATCGTATAATTAATGGCTGCAAAATTAATACATCGATATTAATGTTGGTAATGTAATATCATTAGGCTGTAAAACATTATTCATAGTTGAGGCATTACCACACTCTTTATATGATGTTCGTGCGACTGTTGATGTTGTCATAAACGTGTGTTAACAATACGAGCTATTCAATCTAAATGACAAAGTGCGATTAACGTTTCGTTTAAGCTTAAACAGATAATGATTATATATGGACACAAAGTATGCTGTTTAAACTGTTGAAATATCAGTATAAAGGCAAATTTATTAATGATTTGTGAATTTATTTAAATGATGTTTTTAATGCAATGTGGTTGATGCTCATTTCAAGTTATTTAAGCAATTGTGTGTATGCTCAGTCATTTCCTTTTATTAAAGGTATTTGTAATGAATAAATGATATTCGGTTTAAATTACCTCGCTAGTTCATTATTTTTTACTTTAAATCGAAAACAATTGATGGCCTCGTGATTTATAGCGCCTATTGTATAGGTCTGGTATCAAGGGAGCTTTACATGGCAAGCCATATGAATGATGTATATTGATATTGTGGTCATGTTGACTTTGTAAAAGGGTTCACACACTGTGCCAATTGTTTTACTGGGATGTAAAATACTGAGGTATAAAGTGATAAAGTTTATCCATGCGGTATCGTTGTAAAAGTGGTTGCATCTTCTTTAATCCAGCTTAATCATTCGCGGATCCAGAGGTGAGACCGGGGAGTGTCCGGATCCCGTCCTCCGAGAAATTGGCAAAATATTGTTGCCCATTATTCATCGTATATGTAGAGGGGGTCCCAAGTGTATGGGACTCATTGTTTTATCCAAAATTAGCGAATTACATTACAAGAAGACACATTGCACTGCCGAATCCAGCGACTCCAAAGGCTGACTTAGGTCCACTGCCTTTCTAGGAGGTGGTCTCCCTGACCCCCGGGCGTAACTTGTTTCATCCGCGAGTGTTAAAAGCGGGTATTTATTAACCATGTACATCAAAACGGCCATTTTATTTTATTCGCATTCAATTCAATTGCTACCGGGACCTACATTATATGAGGGGTGTTTCAGAATTACGCCGAATTTTGCTCTATCCAGTAAACTGTCATAGAGAAAACTAAAACAAAACTTCTATGTTATTCTGGATCAGCCCTCGTCGATGTGGGCTAAATGAAAACATTTATATTATGAGGCATACATATAACGTATAAAGATTTATATTTAATTCAAAATCATCCCTGCTTCAATTCAATTAGCAACGGATAAGAAATTTGTAATTTGACTCATTTTTCTATGAAGTATTTCACACTTACTCCACACCCTGCATACTTATCTACAGCGATTCAGTGGCGTGGTTAAAGCAGCTTATATGGAAGATGTTAATTCCCGCAGGCAACGGACAATACCTTCCAATGAAAAGCATTTACCTTTGAAAGAATCAGTCAAACGCTAGCTATTTTATCGCATAGGAAACATCTGTGAGGATCGTGTTCTTGATGCGTTTTAATCAGTAATTAAAATGCACTATCAGGCTTAGATGTTGGAGCACACAGAACGTCTCCGCGTTATGTTTTTGTGAATTTGATTATTATGATGACACGCTCCGGCGACTTCATCAAATTATAATTTGTCAAAATGATTGAAATGTGTGTGAAACGCTATGATTGAGTTGATGAGGCTGAACATTGACGCTTGTCATTCTTGGTGATGTAAAACTAAAAAAAATAATGTTTTATCCTTAAGAGATTAAATAAAAAACAAGTAACACACGCTGAATGTTGTTAACTGTGAAACGTTGTTTAACGTATCAAGTTTCATTATCATTTAAATGTTTAAATTTAGGATACGTTCTTCACTGTTTATGATATGAAAATGGCGCAATATTTAAATTGTTAAGATTTGTAAAACACTTTGCTATATCTTTGAAGTCTGCGATTTACTGAAAAGTTCCAGTCTTCGTTTCTTTGATACCTTTAAACATAAGAAAATCAAAATAAATATAAATAGTAAATAATCAATACAGTCGGCCCTCGTTCATTCGAACTCATCGGCTCCGAAATTTTATTTCTAATAATACATGGTCTCGAATAGGCCATTTCTATTCGACTTGCCTAAGAAGATACATCGGGACCTGATATTTATTTCGGATGATACCAGGTATTCGGATAGAATGTTGTCGAATAAACGAGGTCCAACTGCATTTATAAATTTAATAATAATTAAACCTCAATTATAAGACCGCTCTTGGGACTTTTAAAAACTTCCTCATGAGGTGGTCTTAATATTGAGGTTGAATATAGAGCAAAATAAGGAAAATTTACTTTTGAGGTGGTCTTATTTTTGAGGTGGTCTTAAGTGCGGATTTACTGTACATGATAAAAGGGCTAAAAGATTAGAAAAGACAGCTAAGATATACCATATACTATGAGGTGTACTCATTGCTGTAAAACACTTACTAATTAAACATTGTTATGTAGACTAAAGTAATGAGAGTGTTTATCTACCTTATTTGTTCACCCACATTACCCCACCTCGTAAATGCAAACAAAGAAACGCGATGAAGAAGGAACCTTAAGCACGTTAACAAATTTATGACCTTACAAACGTTAGTAACAACATACTGCGAATTTGTAAAAATATTAACTGTATTAATTTGGTAGAAGTAGCAGGGAAAGCAGCTATATCTCTACCCCTGTCAGCAGTAACAGCAGTAGTATAGCTGTATAGTAGTCATTGCATCAGTACCTCTACTACATCCAATAATGCTGTTACTGTTGACAGTTGAAGCTGTAATACCTCTACCCCTGACAGCGGTACCAACAGTTTTACTATTACACATGATGTTACTGTTGGCAGTAAAAGCCGTAATACCTTTACTCTTACCAGCGACAACAACAGCATTATGTTCAATGCTACTAATCATACTACTGCTGGTAGTAACAGCCACACCACCTCTACGCATAGCTACTAATAAATAGCTACTAATGCTACTCTCACCCAAGGCCATTCATGCTTCAAACGCTGTTACTGCTGACAGTAACGACCGTAACACGTGTACCCTTGCCAGCAGTAAGACCACTATTACTGCTACTAATGTTGCTTCTGGTGGCAGTATCTCCTACATGTAGTGCTGTTACTGCTGACAGTAACGACCGTAAAACGTGTACCCTTGCCAGCAGTAAGACCACTATTACTGCTACTAATGTTGCTTCTGGTGGCAGTATCTCCTACATGTAGTGCTGTTACTGCTGACAGTAACGACCGTAAAACGTGTACCCTTGCCAGCAGTAAGACCACTATTACTGCTAATAATGTTGCTTCTGGTGGCAGTATCTCCTACATGTAGTGCTGTTACTGCTGACAGTAACGACCGTAAAACGTGTACCCTTGCCAGCAGTAAGACCACTATTACTGCTACTAATGTTGTTTCTGGTGGCAGTATCTCCTACATGTACATGCTAGTAGTGCTACTTCTACCAGCAGTCATATCAGTCCTGATTCATGTAATACATTGTAGTTATATGGAATCAAAAATGCATAGCAAATGCCTTACACTATCACTACCATCATGTGTAACAAATAATTCATTCTAAAGCCATAACCTAGAATATTTTACTACTATTTGGATAATCTTGATTTTAAGATCTCTGATAAGAGATACAAGTCTTCAGGGTGTTAACAAAGTTTGTTCACAAATGTTGAATTTCGATAAAATGCAAACAATGCTGTGTACACTGGCTTTATTTCATATAATGAAAACTGCTGTTTTTCATGAATATCTGTTTTATATGGAACTCTCACACAGAAGTAAACTAGTGGTATAAAAGCGACATAGATGGAACGAGCAATTAAAAAATACTGAAATTAAAACTTTGTTAACGCACTTTTTTAACACCCTGTTTATGTCTACGTGAACCTGCAATACATATTTCTGGATCTGGGGAGTTACAATGTAAATAACATCAATTATATTGTCGCCATATTTACTGATACAACAATATAATGATGTAATTGCCACTTGGATCAGATACCTGTTGTATGAAAAATGAATAAACGTGTCAGAATCATCAAATGTATCATGTATTTATATGCATACTTGTTCGATGGAGCAATTATAATGGAAAAGTATTTTTTCGCAGACTGAACATCTTTGGGAAACAGGGCGCAGTCAATCGTGTAAAAAGATTACTGACATCATTACACAATGACTCCTTTATTGGGTTTATCTTCGTCATTCATGTGGAAAGAAATATTCCTTAAAAATCCAAAATGTCTTTAAGTATTTCGGTTCATATGTTGTTAACACTGAGCTGTAAATCTTTATTTATGTAAACGTTGCTTATACAATTATTTTACAGTAATACCTCACTTAAAGACCACTCTTTGCATGACCATTTTGACTGTTCCGCTCTTTATTCAACCTCAATATTAAGACCACCTCAATATTAGGCCCAGTCTTCAAGGGTCCGAAGGGTGGTCTTATTATTGAGGTTTTACTTTAATTCTATTCAAAAATACAGTTATATATCAAACGCGAAAAACTGACCATTCTAAAATTTTCTTTTTCTTTTATATTTGCAATTTATGTAACCATAGCAACCAAAACAACCACTTTAATTCAGCATTCAAAATATTAACTTAAAGATATATAATATCTGATAAGATTAGCCTAGTATATATATTTGGCCAAATTAGTGGCAACACCTTTTGATATTACAGTCATAATAATAGAGAATTTCAGTTTCGTGCGCCATTTGTGATAGCACTTTTTAATATATTTTGATCTAAGATGAAAGAATTTGAGAAAATGAATAGAAACTTATTTAATTTATTTTCCACCATTATTGTATTACATTTTTTACAAAGTCGGTCATTTCTATGTACATTAAATGATCGTCCACGTTCTACTGCTAATAATTAAGCATGCGTTCTTGGAAGAACACGGACAGGAATAGAAACACCGATATATAAAATAAACCAAGTCCAAAAAGACATGCTAGAGATAAGTAAGTATTTCATAATTTTCTACAAATCTCAATTTCCGTGTACTTTTACTATCATGATTAATTTCTCGTAATAAAAAAATGTAAACTATGAGTAATGGCAAACGAATGACCGTTTAAAAACGAATTATCCTTTAAAATGTAAAATATGCAGACCCCAGGCGATCTTTGTACAGAACAAATATTTATAGAATCTTGTTATGTTTTTGTCTGTACAATGATCAAGCATTTCGTTTATAATGAAACCTTTTTAAACAGTAGTTAGAAAAGAAGCGGCGTCAACGGCCATATTTTATTATAGTTTCATAAATGTTCTAACTAAAATTACTGTAATTTTGCTGTATATTTACGCATTGTCCGTTAAACCGTTTAAGCGACAAAATGGAGTAATTACTTAATTTAGTAATTTTAAGTTTCCCCCCGTATTGTCTGAATCGACTGAAGATAACTGACTTCGAGTCACGCAAATTATTTCCACTTTACACTCCGTCTTTTTAACGGATTGTTTACATTTAACAAGTCCGGGATTTTTTCATTTCTCAACTTCTTTTCAAAATAACGACAGGATTGGGCGCTACCCAATACCGAGCCCATACTAGTCTCTTATTGGTTGAACATGTCAAAGGGGGGCGGAGTTTAACTAAATCGATGACAGCTGAATAGAATGCGAAGTAGAATTTCAATAGGCGAAAAACTGTCATGTAACATGAAAATCAATACCACGCTGAACGCATTTTGTATCCATTTCAGGCAATTATTGTAGCCTCGTTTATTAGCTCTTGTCTCATTTTATGGTGATAATTCGGCACGGCATGACTGATATTTGTGGCTTCAACTTACCTTAGTTAAAGTGTACATTTATTTGTTTGAGTAACTGAATTTAAATCGGTTATTTTTTCAGCATTTATCGAGAGAAAATCTGACAAAGTTTAACAATATTTAGCTGACGTGATAAATGTGCTATCGAATATAGACAGTGCTAGTTGAAACATTTTGCAGGTCTTAAGGAGATCTTAGCGACGACAAATTAGGAATCTACGAGCTTTGAGAACAAGTTAATCGTCTTAAGGAGGCAGCTAAAGTCGAGGAAGGGGAAAACAACAGCTTGACTGTGAAATATAGATTTATAGCGTAATGATACAACGGAAAATGAGGATGAATTCAACGAACGTGTCCGAGGATTCCGATGCTTATTCTGAAGTCGACGACCATGTAGATGTGGAAACGGAAGACAAGAATACTTCACAAAACACAAGAGAGTTGGGTCTACAAGAAAGACTGTTTGGTGATAATCATAAATGCAGTTTAGAAAAAGACAGAAGTTGTAACAAGTGTGTTAAACAATCTGACAGAACCACCACTGTAGTGACCGCGATAAGACCAGCAGTCAGACCATCGTTTCTCATTACTGACATTTTATCAGACAGTAAACGTGATAATATTAATTCAGACAATTCTGTAGTGAACACACCGTACACACCAATAACACCAATCACACACTCTCTTGACGTCCAGAGAACATCGGATCTCCTGTTGTCACCGAGAAATTCTACACCATCTTCTTTAGTTCTTACATCACCTTCACAGAGATGTGTTACACCAGAATCAGACGACGGTAAGAGAAATTTTTAGTTTTCTATCACTTTGGGGATCAGTTTTAAAATTTAAACTTAAACAATTTCACATTCTTGATTTATGTCACTTGGGGATCAGTTTTAAATTTCAAACTTAAAAAAGTTCACATACTTGTTTTCTGTCACTTGGGGGATCAGCTTTAAATTTCAAACTTAAAAAAGTTCACATTCTTGATTTATGTCATTTGGGGATCAGTTTTAAAATTTAAACTTAAAATAGTTCACATTCTTGTTTTCTGTCACTTGGGGGATCAGTTTTAAAATTTCAAACTTAAAACAGTTTACAAACTTAAAATTGCAGAACCAATTATTTACAGATGGTTAAAATGCGTTATATTACATTCAAAGGCATATTATTACTTTACAACCAACAGTATGGTTTACTTATATCACATCATGTTTACTATCTATATTTTTGCAGCTGAGTTCATGACCATTGTTTTATTTGAATTGGAGTTTTACGTCGTCTTTCATCTTTGTGTCAGTTATTACTGCGGTCAGTTGACCTAACTTGGGTTGCTGGCTTGCACTCAAATACTTACTTTTTTTTCTCCGCTAGCAACTGACACCTCCCCCATTTCCACCATCTCACACTTCATTAGCAAACCTTTGGCAAATGCATGATATTTTGTGTATATTAGTTGTGCTAACTTTTGTATGTGATTTGTATTGTTATACATTTTGTACAATGAACTTGATCATTTTATTTTTATTACTTATTCCTAATACACGACTATGAATATTCTTGGGCGCTGTAACTCTATATTCCATTTTCCGTGAGCTGTGACTACGGTATCGAACGTTCGTTGCTCATACCTTAAATCTCTTTTACGTATTTCCAATTTTAAATAAAGCATTTTAGATTCCTTCTATTCTTTCATCCGATTCATTGTAATCGTTTACAACATTAGCAAATCATAAATTTCCTAACAGCCACAGCCATACAATCTGTTTCCTCGTCTCTTGGGACTGTTGTATACCATATCATTGCGCACTAGACGACATTGTTCTATTCCCAGTTGATGAACCAGGGTATTTATATGCTTAAAACAATTAAGTAAACTTCTAAGAAGTTCCTTATGATCCAGTGTCGGAACATCGCTTTGGAAACATGTTAAATGATTTGGAAATGATTATACATTCTAAAGTCGTCATCTGCGTCCCAGTCCATATCATTAAATATACATATTGCCATTTTTGCAAGTACTAAGTATGAAATCACAATTATGAAGCGATTGCATTTATTGCATTGGAGCAACAACATTTTGTATGCATTGATTAATTATATAGGGTAATTAATCATTACAACTGTTTATAAATATATCAGCAAATATCCTCGTACACACTATAAAACACTTTCTAGAAGGCCATCTTTATCGTTATGTAGTGTTACTCAGGTTAAATGGAGAAAACTAAACACTTACAGAAATTCTAGCATTTTTTTTCTACTTCGTTTAGTCGCTCTTGTATATATGATTCGAGTTCAAGCTAACCGCTGGATCATAAATATTCTCTTTTTGTGTTCATAAATATTCAATTTTAAACAAAAGTTATTTTGTCTAGTGCTTACTTTTATTAATCAGCCGTGCAAAATAATTAAATATTTATTGTAAAATTAGCTGACGGCGAGAGTAGAAGCCTCTCACACCTAGATTGTTTTTAAAATTTTGATATAACATTAACATTTAAATATTGACCTAAGACTTAGTACCGTGAAATTAATGAATGCAGCCATGCAAACTACTGTTTGGTCACATTTGAATAAATGTCTGATTTTTCCATAAGATGCTAGAAATACAATCATTATTATGAGTATTAGGAATTCAAGAAACGACCACCAAGATTAAATCTGTGCGATTATTCAAAGAGAACGGCTTATGTAATTATGTTATACTTAATATGTATAGTGCAATTAGTGCATTTTAAGTAGTGTTTAGTCAGAACATTTGCACACGTTCATTAGGAAATGTAAACTACTTATACAGGAATATAATAATGTTCAATTTTATCCTTGCACACGTCTTAGTCTCGCATCAATTTATCATTTTATGCTATCGAATTCGTTAATATTATTATTGATCATAATTGTTCAAAAATAATCATACAGTGCAGGTCAACCGTTTCTAGGTCCGGATGTAGGTACCGATCCCAAACTTCAATACTATGCTTTTAACTTGCATTTCATTCCCCTTACAAAATCCGACATTCTTGATTAAAAACAGTTTAGAACTGTCAAAAAATGATCATATCAGTGTGGCCCAATTTTCCCTTGTGATGTTTTAAAGACAAAACATTCCCACATCAGTCTCTAAATGCTGTCCAGTCTCCTGCAGTGTGGCGTTATCAAAGGTCATTCATATGTTGCTGTATGTGGGTTTTTTTCAAGTCCTCTTCTTGGCGGTGGCTATGGTCTATGTATGTGTGACAAATTATTCTCGACTTCACTATCCTTTTTGATGTCTAAGTTGTCACCTCTTAATGACATAGCTGAAGTTGGAAATAAAGATATAGAAAGACTACAAAAACAAATAAGCTTCAATAACAAAAGTAGAGATAGATATTTTGGAATAAATCAAAGATATGTATTTCATATGTTATCAGGTAATTAATAACCATCAGACAACACTGCTTAGACATCCCTAGCTCATCACTGATCTCGTACAGAATTGCCTTTTATATTTTGGGTGATGTTAAATTTATAAATACTTTCACAGACATTTAAGATTTATTTCAAGGTGTTATTTGTTTTTACAAGGATATGTTCCTTTTTGAAAAAATGTTTCGCATTAAATTAGAGTGGAGTTCGTTAGGATGAAAAAATCCCTTCAAATTTGCAGTTTATTAAGTGTGTGATTTTCAGCCACGGTTGCATTGTTATTTTACTTCCAGATAATTGTGTTTGGATTATATCTCTTTTCTTTAAAATTAGCTGTGAATGTATGAACATCAAGATAAAGTTTAGTGTAACTGATAAATAGTTTGCAATGATACAAATGTAACGAATTCAATCCTAGATTAGAATAAAGACAAAGCCGCAGATAAGATTTGTGAATTGTCAGAGATACTAAAAACAACTTAACAATATTACAGCATTGTAATATAACCCCAGACAATTAAGCTGAATAGGAGACCTTAATTAGGAAAGCAATAATCAGAATTAACCACCGTGACCTTCATGTGTTAACATTCAAAGTTTAAGGTTTTATTAATAGGCGCCGAGGCGCATCCCAAATTGGCGGCACACTATCAAACCAGTCGGGGTGTTTTTCCGACTGCCTGCATCTCAATAGTGTAACCAAGCTACATGAATTAATCCTTCTGTAACAGATAATTTATTACAAGACCGTTATTTTATAATTATGTTTGTACTTAAACAACTAAATGTGTTAACCTAGTTGGTGGAGAACGACTTCCCACGTTGTATGGTTTTCCTAATTCACTAAATATCATTTAAAGTGATGATGCACATGCAATAGATAGTAAACTTGGTAGAAGTGATACATATCTCTATACGATTTAGTACAAGCACAATATTAACTGCAACACATCTTTATAATGAGTTGTCACCCTATGTTAGTATTGTTAATGAATTTATAGTCTTAATGAAAAACGTTACTAGTCGATAATTGTTATGCATTTTTTTAATGTTTGAGAGTATGATTTTTGTCTTTATGATGTGCAGCCAATTTGGTTGAGTTTTATAACTCATACTGACATTTAGTTACATTTCTTTTACTTTTCTTTTGAATAGTTTATCCGCAGATCTACATGGTTTAAAGTAGGAAGGTAGAACATATGCTTCTTCTCTTTGTTTCACTTTTTTCCACCTTGATCTAAAATCTAGTCCTCCACATAGTGCAGGACAATTAACGATGCAAACTTACTTTTCTTAATCAACGTAATCTTCGTTTGTAGAAAATATGAAACTCACTGAAGTATTTAGTTTATCAGAAAACAAAATACATAAAAATCTTGTACATTCTTTGGGCAAAGATCGCCCACATATCAGTGGCAATCGTTGTAAGCATCTCGGGGTAAAATTGTGCTACATAATACGATGGGCCGAGAGATCGGAGATATGGTAAACAACGTATTGTTCGTTAACAGAAATTTAATTCATTTTTAAACCATCAAGAATTTCCATCTTCAAACTTCTTTCTTCCTTTCATGGAAAGTTATTGTTTTAAGCAATGCAACTCGCAAGATCTTTTCACGGACAAAAATGTTAAAACAGATATGACAACATTTTAGGTATTTTTTTTCGAATTTTGATACACATTGACGCAAAAGACGCGCGACCCGTGTTAAAGTCTTTGTCCCTGGTTCAGACAGGGTTTAATGACTATCTAAAGTGATTGTAACAAAACTTGAAGATTCTTTCAAGGGTTTGTAATTCACGAGATAACACTAATTGTTAATGTGAAACACGGTATTACCGGTTAATAAGCAAACTATTTAACCAATTGTTTTAACTGAAACAGTATCTAAATTGTAATCATATTTAACTGTTTGTTCTGCGTTTTGTATACCTTGTATTGTTTACGAATGAACGTCATTGTATATTTTTTGAATAAACAAGTTGGGAGATGCTCTCCTAGCACGAAGAACAATAAATAAACAACTAGTTTAAGGGCACCAACAGGAAATTTTTAATTTAGGTTAATAGATGGGTGACGTTAAAACTGTGTGTTAGTTATGGAGATAAAATAAACTTGTAGACTGTTAAAATCGAAGCCTAGGTGTTCATATATTTTATATTTAATTAGATAAACCATAATTTGCAGTAAACACATATTTCTAGACATTCGTCCCCTATCAAACAAAGGTTAAATTCGGCTTTCACAATTTAGCTAAGTTTCCTACAAATGGCATTTAGTCTTAAAACACGAATGCTGATTCTTCTCTTGAAATGAATCTTTCATGTAAAAAGAACAGTCTGTAAATTGTCAACTATTAAAGAAATCTTTATTGCTTGTGTATGTGTTTTGATAATGTGTTGTTGTTGAATTTGTATGCCCTGATCCGGTGATGTTGTGTGTCCCCTCCTTGTGTGAACCTTCTCGTTTTCAATTTGTCTTGACTTCTTTAGAGTACTGCACTATATCTTGTCACTTTTCCTATAAAATATATATTTATCAAAGCTTGTCAGTGAGGGACACGTTATGGTTATTTTGCCACTCCCTAGTCTTCTTCCTTGGGGGAAAAGTAACAGTGGCTTTACGAGGAGGCGTGGTCATGACCTTTGTAAGATTATCATACTATTTGGAATTTATAATTACCATTACAGATTCAAGAGACGGAAATCCTAGTCCACACTCCGACAGCGGATCCTTGAAATCCAGCAAGAAGGCTAGAAAAGCTAGAACTGCATTTACAGACCACCAGTTAAATTCATTAGAGAAAAGTTTTGAACGACAGAAATATCTCAGTGTACAAGACCGTATGGAGCTTGCATCGAAACTCGGCTTAACAGATACTCAAGTGAAAACCTGGTACCAAAACAGAAGGTATGTATCTATTTTATGACATTACAATGTTAGATAGACTGGACCCGTGTCGCAAATTTCTCTAATTGATTTTTTTCTATCGAATCCAATACTTCCTTCCCCGTAAGATGAAAATCTCGTTTCTAGTTTGTCTTTTTTGTCTCTATTTGAGATACCAATCATGTCGATTGGATATATATTGTACAATTCTTCGAAATCTGAATATTGGACAGATTTCTTTTGGGTAACTAACCATCAATACATAGTACAACACTTAAGTTATTATGTAAACATGTGCCATGTCCATTTTGAGAGATATCAAAGTTATTCAGAAAGTTGTTCAGCAATACATCACATACTGCTTGGTTTTGATTCTCGAATGTTTTTCTTGTCTCGCAACTACTGTTATAATCTTGTCAAGTTCATGACAAAGACCAGCTCTGATTAGGGTAACCACAGCAACTTGTTTATGGTGATTTCTCAATTACCACACAACCAATCAATTTAAAACAAGATAATTGTATTCATGATATTGACGAATCTTTGAGCTCAAATACTAGAACACATGGTAGTAGTTACTTTATTGCATGTTGATCGACACTTTCTCTCATTTTTTCAAAAAGATATTTCATATATGGTCGATCATTATCTGCAATTGGTCATTATTTCTGACAGAAGGTTCGTGCTCCTCTCACGCACATTTTAATCGCTTAAACACATTTGATTAATGTGTTGTGCGCGGGTCAATTGCCGAAAGCGGCAAGTTTCATTTGATACCGATTTTATCACCCGACATCCCCTTGATAAGACGTTATAAAACTCAGTTTAACTGTCACCACACATATTGTTAGCATATGGCACCGTTTACCTGCAAAAATTAACTTCATTTATTACTGAATGTGAATTTCCATCCGTTTCATGTGATCTTTTTTGTGTTAGAAAGCATGGGTTCATAATTAATTAACAACTATAAACACACAAACCTAATGTAGTCTGTTGAATGTTCTCGTATTTTCACGTCTGATATTCGAGAAGACAATGCTCATTTTATGACGTCACGTATCGTGATATTGTCTCCATTGTCAGCCTGTGGATATAGCAGTTTGATAGTGTGCATCTCTTGAATATTAAAGATATAACACCATTTGTTTTGACTGGGTTTATATGTTTAGAACAGAACAGAACAATACCTTTATTTGGCTTTTCAAAGATTACAAACAAATTTAATAGCATGTGAACATAAAATTACATAATGGTATGGGTAACGACGTTGCAATGTTGTTTAAAGTATGGTGATTAATTTTTAAAACATGTTTTTTACTTGATGGGGTTTGCGATTCAACAATTATGAACGGTAATAAATGCTTTACATGATATTTTAAGAATTCCAAAAGTTAATAAATAAATAATTTTCCGACAGAAACAAACCAATACAGTTTAACAATGTGAATGTCAAAGCTATGGATGGGTATTAAAATGACATAAAACAAAAATATTATAGCAGTCATGTTTGGTAAAGAGATATGTGTTGTTGTTTTTTTCAATGCTTCATCTATAATAATGGAAAAATGGAAATGAAAAAAAAATCTGCGGTTACTCTAAAAGTGAACTCTGACACAAGTGTATATCTACGTGCAAATTCTATATAAATCCCATTCTTTTTTAATTAAGCACAATTCATGTTTTGTCTATTTTGTAAGTTGGGGAAGGCATTTATAGATTGTTTCTGCCTCTGATTGGCCGGTTCTGAGCGCAGTTTTAAAGTTGACCAATGGCAAGGCTGCGTTCTAAGACTGGTGCGCAGAGTTTTATAACTTAAGCCAAGCTACATTTATTTATATATTTATTCTTACATTCATTTTTACTATTACATATATACAGTAAAACCTCAATAATAAGACCACCATTTGAACCCTTGAAAATTGGACTTCTTATTGAGGTGGTCTGAATATTGATGTTGAAAAAAGAGCACAACTAAGTGAAAATGGACTTGGAAACGTGTTCTTTATTTCGATAAGGTCTTTATTACTGATGTGGTCTTTAAGTGAGGTTTGACTGTACATACAGATTTATTTATATTTTATGAAATTTAGATAATATTTTATGAAATTTAGGTATTTTTTTATGAAATTTAGATAATATTTTATGAAATTTAAATAATATTCATATTATTGTTCATGTATATTTCTAGGACCAAATGGAAGCGGCAAACAGCTGTAGGCCTTGAGTTACTTGCCGAAGCCGGAAGTTACGCAAATATACAGCGAATGATCCATTCAAGTCCCTATTGGTCAGCGTATCCGGCGTCACACACCCACAACGCTAATGTATTATCAGGAATTGACTCGCTATATTATAGACAAGGTGTGCCATCCGTCTCCCCTCACAGACAATTAGTTTCAAGAATGTATCTACAGGGCATGAGCCACATTCCTTGAAAAAACATGCAATATTCATATATTCTTATATATTAATGACGTAATAGTGTCCTATTTATAGAACACTAATATCAAACTGCTCAGCGATTGGAGGACTAGAATCTATTTATAGATAGATATTCAATACGTGGAGTTTCTTCGATGAACGTTTTGTTCGGATAGAAAATGGTGACTCTGTCACAGGATGTGACGTCAGCTATGACATTTCTAGTATTGCTGATGGTAGAATCTTGGTATTTGAAGATTTCTAATTTATATTCTACTTCATATACGATGTACAATCGAAAATTCATGTCATTATTCACAGATATTCAATTCACTGTTTGAATTTTGTGCAATCTTTTACCAAGCTAATATTTTACATTTTTTGACGAAGTTTTGTTCTGCGCCGCCATCTGTTCATGTTCAGCTTCATTTAAATATTCATGAAATTTTATTGTGTTCACATATCAGGGTTGTTACAGAAAGCAGATTATTTATTACGTGTATCATAAGTTTTTGCAATATATCGTCATAGTATTTGATAATAGAGGGATGGTTCAAAAAGTAACTAGATAGCGATAACATTTATGCTTGATACGATATGCTTTTAACATGGGCGTTTCTGTTACGTTTTACTTTACTGTAGGTTCAGGACGAAAGAATCGTGATACGATCTAGATGAATGTAGACTTAGCGTTCAATTTCTGGTGAGGGCTGTTCAAAATGTTTTCACTAACATGAGTTTAGTAATGTCGACGTCTTAATCAATACAAACGCAACCGACATTGATATTTAGATACATTTCTGAATGATTTATGCTAAGGAATTGAATATTTTATGTATGTTTAACTATTGTGATTTATAGTAAAAATACTTTCTTTGAATATTTTATTACATGTACATACAATTGACAATGTCATGTTTATTTGTTTCATTTTGTTGTTTTAAATGTCTTAATATGGGCGAAGGATAAATAAAATTATGACTGAAAAATGATATGTATCGTTCTTACTTTATATTATTATTACACACTTATGAACTTTTCAACTGTTGTATATGATGTGCTACGCACCAAAAAATGATTGCTTTGCGAATGTCAACAATGTTGTCATTTCTACCTGAACAAATATAGCAAGATATTTAACCAATGAGCAGAATATTTTAATCAGACAAATGGGCAAACCAAAGTTTGTCCATTTTACTCCAGTCCCTGAGGACGTCCACGTGTGCACAAATGGTCCTCGGATAATTTTTATATCAATGTAAAACTAAATGCTTGAAGTTTCCAAAATATTTTGGATAGACACTTGACATCGTGGTACGATTTGAGAAATCAAGATGGCCGCCAAATATTTGGAAAACCGATTTGTAGCGTAGTGTAGTTGGTAAAAAGAGTAGGTTTTTTGAATTCGTTCTTCCTAAATGGTAATTAAATATCGCAGGGAGATATAGCAAATATAGAAATAAACAAATTTATGAACGTATTCTGTTTTCTACTGTTAAATTGATTATGTCTGTCATTTGGTACTGACATGATTTGATCTCTGTAACTGAACCGCTTGAATGCACTAATCATGATCATCCGAAACGCGCTTCGGCAATTTCCGTAGCATTCGTAAGAAACCGACTGCCATATAAGGAAAGCATATTGGTGATTCCCTTGTTGCTACTAATAAACCAGTAAATATCACTGAAAATTGGTGAATATCGCATATTATGGACGCGAAAAAACTTACTTCTGCACCAATCAGAAAATGTCTATTTATAGATTATAATTTTAATTCATAATAATAGAATATATGCATTTAATTGAATAGTTACCTGTTCGGGACATATAACTGTCTTCAATGTGCAAAAATAGTTTGCATCAAAATGGTAGCTGTTTACTTTTGTTTAGCATATAATATATTGCACAATACTGTGTTTCTGCTACAATCATTCATACTGCAGTCCTGTTTCATTTGGAGTAGATGATGGTTTTTGGAGAAAAAATTATTGGTTGTTAAAGTCTTATTATGCTCATTTTTTGTTAATTTGTTTACCTCAGCAAAAATGAAAAATATACTCCCTATAGTTAAAACATCAATAAATATGCATTAACAAAGAATGAACTAGTAATATATTGATCCGTATTTGTTGAACAACGATGTTTGTAGATCATAAAATTTAAAAAATCTAGTTTTTTAACAATCGGGATATTTTACAAGTTTTGTCTGTTAGTTATATGGTAAAAAAGATATTTTCAATCGGTTATACATTGCAATGGTTCTTATTAGTTATGTTTTAACCAATGTTACTACTGCATGAAGCCAATTCAAACATTTTATGTTCAGATGAGCCAGATACATCTTTAACACGGGGATATTAGTTATACATGTATCAAACTCACCGTCACTCGTTCATAAACCGCGTAACATTGAGCAAAGCATCAACACCTATAACATATTGGGCTAAGCAGATCATATACATAGCAATTTCTCCAGGGTGGCCTTCATTTGAACAACTCCTCTCTACAACCACATTATACATTTCTTCTTGGTAAAAAATGCCACCAATTTAGCATATGTATAGCAACAACTTCTCAACAAAAGCCAGAATTTGCATCCTCCAAACGGTGTTTATCTGGGCCTGTGACATTCTCGACAGCTCTCGGGTATTTCCGTACCACTTCGTTATTCTGATAACACTTGACGTTGTTGGCCGAGGTTTTCCGAATGGGCCTGGGATTACGGATGCTTACACTCAGCATCTCGATGATCACAAAATATACCCTAAGGGATGCCAACAGTGTAGTGTGAAAAAAGAGGAAAGTTTTGCCGGGGGTCAAGGGGGCCGCGTTTGTGGGGGACCAGGGGCGTAGTCCCCTGAAGAAATACATTTTGGGCATTTTCATTATCTTGGAAGGGTTTCCTTGAAGCTTTTGCTGTAACACACAGTTGCTTCCGATGTAAAAAACAGACAACTTTCTTCCAACTTTCATAAGTTAATCCATGCCCTTATCATTCTTATTGTACAATCATGTTACAATGTGGGAATATTAATCAGATAAATCTCTCATTTTGCTTCCTTTATGTTATAGATCTACTACATTCTTATAAATTAGAGTTAAAATAAAATGAACAGTCCAGAATCAAAAGTCAAGCATCCATTCCCTAAAGCTATATTATCCGAAGTGGGGATACATATTAGGTGTAGAAGCTTGACGAGTTTTTAGTTTTTAATGTTAATTACTCCTGTATAGGACAGAGGAAGTGAAAGCAACGTGTAGAGCCAGTTTGGTAACCAGTTTTCGCGACCCGGACAATTATCAAATTTCGAGTTAGATGCGAAGATAGTTATTTATGTTTTGTCGACAAATAGAACATTGTCTAGAATTTCGACGATTTTTTGTAATGAAAACATCGTAAGAGGGTTATGTTATGCTTTTAAATGCCATTGCCGAATCTTCATCCAAGACTAAAATCAAAAACGTTCGGGCCGTTGTTTTGATTATGCTTTTACCATATACCGATAATTCATCACTTCCTCAATTCAGTAACAGTCTCTAACCAACGTGCAGCATGCATATGCCCAGATCAGTGCATCGCTTTTGTTGTGTGACCTATGTCTGGTGCGATAAACGGACAGTTTGTCATTTCAAGAAAAGAACAACAACAACCGCACGGTTTTGTTTAAAGCCCCGTCATCCGTACTTGGTAATGTTTAAAATCGCTTCGACCGTATTACGCCCGGAATTTTTCGTACCCTACCCCCACCTGCAAATTTTCTCCTCGGATTTATGTGTTTCACGAGATCGACCCCTTGGCGACCGAAATCCGCGGAATTAAACAATATAAACAAAACGAGAACAACTTCAGAAATCTGAAAAAAATCAACGGAAAAGTTAATGGTCATGTCATAACTTTGAAAAAGACATTGACACGAAACTAATAAAACTACCTGCGAATATTACGCCTGATAAATTTGTTACAATTGCATTATTGGTTTTAGTTTTTGATCATAGATTATTTGTCTGTGTTACAAAGACACGATAGGTCGACCGTACATAAAAGATCATGGAAACAATTCCGTTATATTTAAATCATATCATTCGGTCAGCGTTTTAGTGCAACCGGAAGTTAATATTACGACATCATCTCAGCATTTATTACGGTAGATGTAACAAAGTAGTCGCCAGATTATGCAAACATAAGAAACATCCCTGAATAGTGTTCAACCTAGTGCGTCGTTTATAATTATAGAATCTTACAGCAAACCGACATAACGTGTCTCTTTGAATGTTACACCCACCGACCTTAGGGTATATAAAGAGTAGCAATTAATCATTCAGTTATACTCACTGACAAAAGATATGCAATGAATCAATCAAAAGGTCAGACGGTAGAATTCTAATATTCAATCTAGCGACAATAATACCATTTTATGGGGATCATTTTGTGGTATTCTGATAGTCAATATAACGGCGATAACACCATTTTATGCGGATCGCTTTTTCTGTATACTTATTCTTTATCTGAAAATCTACACTAATCGAATTCATTCAATGTACTCAATAGAAACAATACCGTCACTTTCGCGCTTTCTGACTACGTCTGTCTATCTGTTCTTCAAATCTGTAAAAATTAAACACTCAACAAAGGTTATGGTGCCTAATATTTCACAAACCATTTAACACATGGGTGTAGTTACTTTGTGAGTTAATAAAAACAAAGGGTGCTATTATTATCTGCTTAATTAGACATTTATACATAAGAAAATGTCTCAGATTTAACATCGTCATAATACGGTCATACATGTACTGTGCTTACTAAGTAAGCATTGAGAGGTTTCAGTACAGAGTACAGAGTGAAACACTGAAATGGTTTCCAAACCAAAACCATGGGCCGTATTCACAATCATTTGAGTGCTGCTATGGGATTTACAACCTCTTCTGTTAGCGACGTCATTTCTAGAAAAAGCAACATGTGATGTCACTACTTGCAAGTAGGAAACACTATATACCCCATTTGTCACTTCGTTTTCAATTTGCAATATGAGACAAATATTGCTTACTGTCAGTACATGGTGACGTTTTCTGGAAATGACGTCACAAATCAAGAGGTTGGAAATCGTACAGTGGCGCTCATTTTAAGAATAAAACTCAGAATTAGGCATGAAAATTACAAATATTTTTTGCTATAACAGCAAATATTTTAATACAAAATGACAAACGTGTACAATGGGTAACAACAATTATTCAGATAAAATTCCATACGTTTATATTTAATGAAATTCGAAAGGCTGGTAGATATATCTTTTGCAATTTTAAGTCTAAGTCTGAGTTTCAGTCTTAAAATGTTTGTGAATATAGCCCCCGAGCCCGGGATTATTACAAATACCATCACTCAAATCACAATTAGTCTAATAGTGTGGGGTGTAAGTGCTTAAAGAGCTTGGAAATGTGAAATCATTGCTGAATTTTTCTTTTGATCCATTTTTTAAAAGGTTTTAGTGTGACTATGATATATAGGAGTCATTATTGGGTTGGAGTGCCACACTCCACACTCACGTTTATCAATATAACGAAGTATAAATCATTATACCAACATCAGTACAACTCATTTAGTCATCGACGAATTAATAGTCTGTTATTCGAAATAATAACTTGGTTATAATGAAAGCATACTTCGTCATAACTAACAGATGTTAAGGAGATCATTCTGGGATTCCGTAAATTCGATTTTCCGTGTTTTCGAGAACTGTATTACTACCTGCAATAAAACCATACCCGTTTTATTAAAAAAAATCTGCATTAAACACTATTGTATTTCAGGAGTGCTTGTCAAGTTTACCTTTGAAAAAAAACGAAAAAAAAACGAAATAATTTCAGAAATTTCATAAATCGTTTCACGCATAATTTCAAATCACTTATACTTATGTTAAATAGTGTGTATAAAGTCCTTCGTCATTTAACAATCCATTTAAGATAACTATCAAATTATAACATATTAAATGAAATCATTCAAAATTTCAGTAATTAACTGTCGGTATGGTTAAGCAGCTGTAATAGGTGGGATCACATAGTCTTAATAAATGTGAGTATGTGTATTGTAAATGGTAGAAACTACTCAAATAACGACTTTACATCTGTATCAGTTAAAGGTCTATCTGTAGTTGACTATTGTGTAACTAGTTATGAAAATTTGTCACTTTTTACAGAGTTCTCAGTCGTTACAACAGCTGATCTTATAAATCAATGCGGACAGATAAACAGTTTATTGTCAGGCAACTTACCAGATCACTCTTTGTTAAGATGGAATATTAACCTTGAGTCTTTAAGGTCTGCAAGCAATTCTGATAAAGTGTCTGATGAGTCTGGCCAATTTGAATCTTTCGATAAATTTGACTGTTCTAAAATGCCGGATTATTTTATGCTTAGTGCGGAGGTTCTTGCTAAAGTTAATAATACCATTGACGATATAGAACAGGGTTTTAGAACGCAAAATGATATTGACTCAGCATACAATTCTTGGTGCACTATTTTAAAGGATAATATGTATAGATCGCTTCCATATAAAACCATTAATCCTGGTTCGAATAAGAAAGGTTTTCGACCCGGCAAGCCATGGTGGAATGATGGGCTTGGAACATTATGGAATGATGTAAGCAATGCTGAGCGGAAATGGCTTAATTGTTATAATATTACTGTTAAAAAGAAATTGAAATGTGATTATATTTCTGTTCGTAAGCGCTTTGATCGTGAAGTACAACGTTCTAAACGTTTATACTGGTACTCATTTCAAGATGATTTGATGAAAGAGTGTAATGTTGATCAGACGAAGTTCTGGAAATCTATCGGGAAGGTAGGCGTTGGTAATGCCAGTCGCAAACTTATCCCCATGGAAATTCAGTTACCAGATGGCTCTACCTCTCAGTGTGTCACAAGTGTACTTGACAAATGGAAATCTGATTTTAGTTCTTTATTAAATAAAACGCACGTAAACAATCATACCAGTCAGAATGATGAAAATTTTGTTGAACCTAATCATGAATCTTTTAATGATAATATATCTTTATTAGAAGTTAAAAAGGCTTTGGATAATGCTAAGAGAGGTAAAGCTTGCGGTATTGATGGTATTCCTAGTGAAGTGTTAAAAACTGATACCTCAGTCCTATTCTTACATTCATTGTTTAATGTTTGTTTTACTACTGGGGTTGTTCCTTCAAGTTGGGGAAAATCTATCATTAATCCAATACCTAAATCGTCTTCGGCTGATCCTAGAGACCCACTCTCATATAGAGGCATATCATTAGCATCATCAATGTATAAGATTTACTGTAGTGTTCTCAATTCTAGGCTTAGTAAATGGGCTGAATCTAATGAGAAAATTGTCGATGAACAAAACGGTTTCCGTAAACATCGCAGTACAACTGACCATATTTTGTCTTTAACAAGCATTATAGATTGTAGAAAGAAGAAGAAATTATCAACATTTTGCGCTTTTATTGATTTTAGTAAAGCTTACGATTTTATTAACAGGCAAAAATTGTGGATAAAGATCAAGGCTGCAGGTATCTCAGGAAACATGTTCTGTGCAATCAAAAGTCTATATTCATCTGTAGCATCATGTATTAGAGTCAATCATTATAAAACGGAGTGGTTTGATATCCATTGTGGATTGAGACAAGGTTGTATATTGTCTCCAATATTGTTTAATTTATATATCAATGATTTGGCCATTTACTTAAAGTCTTTTAATATTGGTATAGATTTAGATGATAGTCGTATTTGTATACTTTTATATGCAGATGACATAGTATTGTTGGCGGAAACTAGTACTGACCTACAACGTTTGCTTAATGCTTTAAATGACTGGTGTAATATGAATGATATGTCTATCAATTGCAAGAAAAGTAATGTTGTACATTTTCGCCCAAAGTCTTGTTTAAAAACTGATGTCATTTTTACATGTGGAAATAATTTGTTAAGTGTTGTTGAGAAGTACACGTATCTTGGTATAGTTCTTAATGAACATTTAAACTTTGATATTACTGCTAGAGTTGTTGCTCAGAGTGCACATCGGGCTCTAGGCTTGGTTATTGCTAAATGTAAGTTTTTGGGTGGAGTCCCTTATAATGTTTTTACCAAATTGTATGATTCAATTGTTTGGCCTGTTATAGCGTATGGTGCAGCTATTTGGGGACAAAAAGCGTTTTCGTGTATTGAAGCTATTCAAAATAAAGCTATGCGCTACTTCTTAGGAGTAGGCAAGTATACTCCGAATTCGGCCGTTATTGGTGAAATGGCATGGAAGCCACCTATAGTTCGGCAGTGGAACTGTATTACAACCTGTTGGACGAGGTTAAATTCATTACATGCTTCTCGTCTCACTAAACACATAGCACTCTGGGCAAACTCTCTAGCAAATAATTCTTGTAAAAACTGGTATTACAATGTTAAAAGAAAATTATTTGAACTTGATCTACATCAATATTGTGATATTAATAGTGTTATACCGAAACATAGCTTTAAACGCTATGTAGAAGAACGTATGCTAGATATTTATAAAATAGAATGGCTTAATTCAGTGCAACAGGTTTCTAGCCGTAACGGTAGAGGTGGAAATAAATTACGCACCTATGCTTCATTTAAACATCACTTTACTGCTGAAAATTATTGTAAAATGATCATACCTTTTAATCATCGATCTGCTTTTTGTAAATTCAGATGTGGAGTTGCGCCCATTAGGCTTGAAACCGGTAGATATGAAAGGCTACCTATACATGAAAGAACTTGTCCTTTTTGTAATGTCTTTGTTGAAGATGAATGCCATACAATACTTAACTGCAGTTTATATGATGACATACGTTTTAATTTGTTACAACGAGCTACAGAAGTGTGTGATGTTTTTCATAATTTGTCAGATAACGATAAACTGGGTGTGTTATTTACTCACCCAGATTTGATTCGTATAAGTGCCAAAACCTGCTATAATATTTTAAATCGTAGAAGTTCTTATTTATGTAGATAAGATTTTTTATATGTAATTAAAATAATATATTAATTTTATCTGTATATAATACTGGGCATTATTTATTATCATATATGTGTGTTTTACTTCCTTCTAAGAGGCTGTTGTTAATCAGTTCATCTACGGTCTGACCGGGGTGATAATTGGTATTTTAAGATGTTTTTTAATCAACGCAGTAGTGCCTTCTTTACAAATGTCAGTGTCTTATAATAATTATTACTTAACAACCTTTTAAAACAACGTATTAACAGCAGTCTCTTAGTTTTATGTATGTAAATATTGCTTATATGTATTGATGTGATATTGTATTTAAGATTTTAGAAAGTGTCAATTGTCTCTTATAATTCAAAGTTGAATGGTTATGTACATTTTATTGGTTTTGATATTTGTAAATGTTTTATGCATGTACATAAATGAGACTGAAATAAAGAATATACATAGTTTCTTTTCGGTAAATAATGACCAAATCCATATAAGGTCACAGTAATGATAATTCCATAATGACCGTTTATATACGGTTGATATCACTTGATATCTTAATGGTGCAATTTAATGCAGTATTTATTCACTTGCTTAACTTTAATGGCCGTGGAAATAATACCGTATATACAAACAGTATAGTTATTTTACAAGTATCGAGTCCTCCCATTTTTGTATATTACAATATAATTAATATCTTAACGTTTGGATGTCATTAATTTAATGAGATCACGCATGGGGAAAGGGGACATTTACCCTTGTTTAGGGGACATTACCTATTAATGAAAATTATCGAGTTATCGAATTTCCTTTTGTATCAGGTTTCCATGAGAAAGTTTCTTTCCGTTTTGTTATTTGTAGACTGGGTTAATGTACAGATATATATTCATGCGCGGATCCAGCAAGGGGGGTTCAAGGGTCCAGCTTCTGGCAAGGCAGTATTTGAAGTACCCAGAAGTTTGCAATGGAATGCGTTTTCTTGTAATTTAACGCGCTAATTTTAGACAAAAAACAGTGAGGCCCTTGAATTTGGGACCCCCTCTCTTGATATACGATTAGATACGGACAACCCTATTTTGCCAACCTTTCGGTCGGGGTCCGGCCCAGCGATCCCACCACTGGATCCGCGCATGTATATTGATGACAATTTGAATGTCACATGGAGAAACAAGAAATGTTTTTTAAAAAGATGGTCAGCGCAATCTGAATCAAGCAAATTTGTTGAAATCTGAAGGTTTAGATTCGATGTGCAACATAAATGAAATTAAAACGAACTATCATAGTTGGAAAATAATAACCTTCCAAAAGTAAAACTAGGGGAATACATGACGTCATCAGTGCACATTTAACCATTGTCTTGTCCCTCAGGCTTGTCCGTCCGTCAGGCTTATTGCGGTAAAAGAGAACATCACGGAGTGACTTTGTCAAGCTGAGCGATCACCGTATAAGATACAATTTTGAGTAAAAAATCTAAAAAATCTGGAATTGTGTCTGCATAATTGTTATGACCGTATGTTCATTAATTAAGATCAAACCAATACGGAGCTATGTGTAGCGTCCCCAGTCGTGTAAGTTTTCGGCAGTCTGACAGATAATGAAGCGGATCTGAAAAAATACAAAAAAGATCCGGGTAATGATTTTAAAATATAACGACATTTCGCCTATTTAGCCAATACCAATGTGTCAGGTAGCCAATGACCAAGTTCAAAAGCTGAACAAATCATTAAATCTAGTCGTTACTTGGTACTTTGTGTTGTTGTTAACTTGTAGTTTTTATTTTATGTCTTGATGTATATATTATTGTCTTTGTTAGTGGGAAGAATAATTTTTATCGACACTTTGGGTTTTTTCCTGACCGGTAAGCAGGTTTCGGAAAATATACCCGACGCTAAACTTCGTCATATTCAACAGTTCATGTCTATAATTCTTCAGTGGCAGCGAAATTCCATGGCAGAAAGTGAAGAGTTCAACGTCTTATTTATTGCAAATTATGTCAAATTCAGTGAAATAAAATATATATTCACCAACAAGAATGCAATACATAACAAATAAAACCAATCAGTTATGTCGTGTTTTTGTTCTAGTGATTTCTAATGGAATTACAT
This sequence comes from Mactromeris polynyma, assembly GCA_032209605.1. Taxonomy (NCBI): domain Eukaryota; kingdom Metazoa; phylum Mollusca; class Bivalvia; order Venerida; family Mactridae; genus Mactromeris; species Mactromeris polynyma. Next base: position 11,312,022 of record JASFXZ010000023.1, read on the forward strand.
CAAAAGCACGATATTCATTACCGTATTTACTGCGTATAATATTATCTATAGATACTACGAATTAAAACGATTTTTTCACTATCAATATCCAAAAGCCTATTAAAATGCTATGATTGTTTTATCTTTCAAAACATTTCCTAATACTAAAAAAAACATCCGTTACAATTTTTCGAAAACTATATTGAGTCTCATTTTATTTGACATAAATGTCAAAAAGGAGACATTTATTCACAAATAAATGAGATTTACAACCGCAAACTATCGCGAGAATCTCGTCTCCTATGGTATCATGGTTACCGCATCACGTCATAAAATCGTAATTACCGAACAGAACACAATAAAAAATATAAGCGTCTATTACGGTCTTAAAAGTTTAATTTATTATCGATTTTCCGAAAAGAGCGGCACAATTTTTGCTTAAAAAATATTCCCACGAATGAGGAGTGCAGATGTTTTGCGAGTCACTCTATCAACCAACCAGCCGGCGTGTTTTTCTCACTATGACATCATATGTTTAATTGATATACCACGCTGGACAAATCGTCGTCTGTGATAAATCTTTAATATTCACCATTACAAATAATTCCGTCCACGGAAAAGTACGGTATTTACGGCATTTAACTTTTGAAAAATAATATTGAAGTGTATTAGGTTACTCCGTGAAATTGTACGTATCTAAAGTAGCGATGTACCGAGAACGAGCGCCAGATAATTGAGTTCCCTACTAGTAATGAGCTATTGTCCGGTAATATAAAATAAACGGAGTTCCTAACGACACTTTGTTAAAATTGACTTATTCTAAATGCCGTACTTTTCAGTAGTTCTAAGGTGTTATTGGATTTAAAAAAATATTTGACTGTTAGATTTCTAACCTCTTCTATAAGTGACGTCATTTCCAGAAAACGCAAGATGTGATGTCACTGAAACAATATTTACTCCATATGGTCACTTCGTTTTCATATTACCATATGGGGCAAATATTGCTTACTGTCAGTACACGGTGACGTCACATGTGACGTTTTAAAGTCCTTATTCACTGTTTTACTCAACATCAATATTAAGACCACCACAATATTAAGACCAGTTTGTTAGGTTCCAAGGGTGATCTTGTTATTGAGGTTTTACTGTACATATTTAAGGCATGCGGTTCTTGAAACTGAATAAACATTTATCTGAGAAAAAAACTGACTATTTCATTTAATAAAATATGCAGTGAACTATTGAAATAAAATTATGCTTGATGGTCTCAGAGGAATAGTTAAAATTATATATGAGTACGTATGTTAGAGCTGTCATCGATAGAAGCGATATCGATGTATCAATGATATATTTTTCGTCGATCGATTATCGATACATATTTTAAAATCGATACTTATGAATAATATACACATGTCTGAAAACGGCAAGATAATTCACCCAAAACAAAAATGGAACCTGTGCGTTGTAAAACGACAGAGTCTGAAACTTCGCCATATCAAATGTGTTCAAGGAAAAATAAATTACTAAATTATTATAATTTATTTTGCAAAAACAGACATAATTCTTAATAATGAGGACATAACTAGAAGTGAAAATATATGAAATCATGAACTGCAAGTCTTTAAATGGCATTTTAGTAAACGATACTTGATATATCGATATATCGTCGATATGTCTAATCCGATATATCGATATTGTCGATATGCATTTCGCCGAATCAATGACAGCTCGAGCCGCTGTAAATACGTAGTTAATGGTTCACCAGATGGTGAAATCAAATAACATCTAAATTATGATCTCTGACCTCGATTCCCATATTTTCCCCTCCTGTCACGAGGTGATTTTCGTTGAAAAATATCATAAAAAAGTATGAATTTAGTATAAGCGTACGATTTTATTTTCATCTAATCGTAAAAGTTACGATTACATGGGCTGGACATTTTTTGACATGTCATGAGAGAGTAGAGAAAATTTGTATGAAAAGTGAAAAACAGTTAACGAGCCGTATAAAATAAACAGGTGGTGCGATTTCAAATTAATTAAGAGAAGAATAGATGGTGGTTACATTGTTGATTATGGCAAATATCTTCAATTGTTACCTAATTTATCGTTTTTATAGTTAATTTTATAGCAAATCATGAACTATCATACATCACAAAGTCACCTGACAAACTACCATTTATTCGCTTTCGGATGCAGACGAGCGTAAAATCGCTTACAGGTGATAGGCCGGTTAAGACGTTGTACGGTGTCGTAAAATGAGGAACATCGTGAAACTTAGTAACAAACATGGCGGCTAATAAACATATCCGCGAGATAAATGGATGTGGTTTGAGATGGGTAATGATAGTATCGTTGTTACCGGAATAACAACTTGAATAGCGTAATGAATATATCAAAAGGGGCCAAATAGGGATCATGTTTGGGCCTTGATTTATATTGATTTGTTATGAGACTTTCATCTTCTCTCGAATTCATTTGCGTTGATTCTTCAAAACCCACAAATTAGGGGTTTCAGATAGCAATGGTGAAAACTTGAGGAATTGGAGAGCGGTTTGCTTCATTGCATTATCTGATACTTTAAATCCTTTGTTGTGGAAAGAATGACAACGTTTCCCATGCTGTTCTATATCATAATTTCATCATCGTTTCTACACAATAGATACTGAAATATGACCCGGGACGCAAAGACGAAGAAAAGGTGGTCCGAATGAAAATTGCTACCAGTATTAAGAATCGCTTAACTGCACTTGGTAGTCAATTTAAGTGTCATATTGACTTTTTCAAATACAAAAAAAAGAAGCGTCAACTGTTCACAAGTGTTTGTCGATCTCTTGTCATCAGTCTCCGTGTGTGATTGTCTAGGCTAGGAAATACGGGACAGGAGAAGTTGGCCGCAGTGGATTTCATCTTACAACATTTCAGGAATTAAGTTTAAACGATAGGATTTTATTCAACGCCAAAATATAAGAATACATTACGTTTGCTGTAGAACTTTCAAGTTTTAACAGTTTATTTTCATTTCTCAGTTCAGGAAAAACATGACAACATGAGTACACACTATACAAAATACTAATACAATGGTATTCACCTAAACCAATCTCGTACCTGTTGGAAATGTACAATATTCAGGAGAAGACCTATATAAGTCTTTGGCTTTCGGTCCCATCCTTTTCACATTACTACTGAACAAACTTGTTTAATGTAAAATTTTATATATTGTATTGTATTATTATGATGTAAATAAAATATGTTTAAACTAATACAATGGTAATTAGGCAGTTAAAATAAGAAAATGAAATGCATCATGCACAAGAAATTCAATTGTAGAATGCATGATAAACAAATATTCCGGGAGAAGGTATTTTTATTCTAATCTTGTTTAAAATATGTATACAAGACAAAATATGTTATTTTCGGATGTTTTAAGTCTGGTATTTATTTAAATTTACAAATAATTTCTTTAATGAACACACAAAGTTTACTAGTTTTCAATATGTTACTAAAGTCTTGGTCCATGAGTAATTGTAATTTTGATATGTTAGGGTGGCGATAAAAGGTTTTGGGGATGTATTTTATTCTTAAATCGTTGAAGTGATCATATTCAAGTAAATAGTGAAATTCGTCACCAATACAATTTTTTCACATAAACGACATTTCCTCAAATTCGACTCCTTCCCAGCTTAATTTTTCTACCGGGCGTATTCAGTTAAAGACCACTTCCATATACGGTCCCCTGCACAAAGAACCTTTAGATAACTCATTACCTTAAAGCCAGTGTATAGGACGTCGTTCAACGCTTTAACACCCAGTCCGCATTTAACTTTACGTTTTCTATAATGAATGAACACTTATTTATTGATTAACTTACATGCTTGTTTAATTCGACTAATATTATTTGTGAATACAGTGATAAATGTATTTATCTTTTTTATTTAGCCACACACCAAACGGAAGAATGAACATACATTTATACATATGTCTCAACAAACGTTACGGTGTACGATTAACTCCGTAGCTCAAAATCGCCCAATCTGCTGAAACATTATAGGCCGCTCGAAATAGATATATAGATAGATTTATTTTGCCACAAGCTCACTTACAATAGTCTACACAGTACATACAATGCACTTTAAAACACAATGATTATAATTATTAATATAACAAAGCTTAGGTAAAATAAAAAGGAAATAATACTAAATAATGACAATAGTTAATAGTTAAATCTAATACAAACGCAACACAAGTTTAAGAAATTGATACAACAAGGTAACATTAAGAAACTTTGCAACACCATAGCTATTTTAAGAATACAATATATTGATCTAATACCAAGGGTAACCCATTAAAGTTGCTGAACAGTACTTATTTCCAATGGGGTCATTTAAAACTTTATGACCAAACAAGAATGAATATATATTTTTAAGTTGTATCTTTACAATTACGGTGTAAAATGACCGTCGTAGTCATACCTTCAATTCGGGCATAATGTAGAGACTGATGCGAGTGGGGAGTTGATTACTCGGGTATTAACTGTTTAACTCTATGATCATCTGTGATCGCTTGTAAAACTAGAAATACAGTGGATAACAAGACTTATACTCAAGAAGAGTAGAAATGTCTCATACAATTCAACGCATTTAATCACGTTTAGTGAGTGAAGCGTTTTTATAGTCCTCGATTATAGTTACATGTATTCCCATAATTATAAACACATATACTTGTACAGACGGATCTGCTTTTGGCAAAACAATATAGGAAAGGATAATCTCCCGATATGTAAAAGAGAGAGAATAAGTAGCTACAAGGAACGCCACATACATAAGACAGTGCCTCCCCACACACTAGACCTCCGGGAAAACAACAATCCATTAAACATAAGACCCCTGATTTCAGATATATTTCATACACCCATTGTTAAGCAGTGTGTATTAGTACCCGTTTACAAATTTCAGTGTTTTATCATTGTCTTAAGGTAACTTTTTAAGTCAAGCTTAGCAATTAAATTTCAGCTTTTGAAAGTGGGTGTGATTTTGTACATACATGTATTTGTATACATTGATTGCTGCATGTATAGTCTCTTGTAACTCCAGTATTGAGTGGCAATGCACTTTTATTGTCATAATATGTATTGTTTACAGTAAAACCCGAATAATAAGACCACCTTTGGAACCCTTAAAATCTGGTCTTCTTATTGAGGTGATCTTAATATTGGGGTCGAATAAAGAGCAAAACAGTGGAAAAAGACTTTGTGAAAATTGTGTTCTTAACTTTGACGTGGTCTCATTATTGGAGCGGTCTTTAAGTGAGATGTTATTGCATATTTTATACTAGTACATTGATGAGACTTGAATAAATAATAATATATATATAAGAGTACGTATTTCCCCATTCTGTGGTTGTACGTCCCGCAATGTGTCGCCTTGCGGTGAGAATAGATAACGTTTAGCTTAAGGTGACGACACGATTGTTGCAAAAAAATCTCTATTTTCTTCACATACCCAAGGTTGTCAATTATCGTTTTTTGTGATCTTTACAGTGTGGTTAACACATAATTATGGTCAATTATTTTAAACGTGATAATTTTCATTCCTATTGCGATAATAGGCGACCTTCGACACGAAAACGAGCCTCTCGAATGTTGGTACAAAATCATCGGTCGATTATATGAAACAATGCGGCATAATTGTGGCCAATTTACTTATTAGGGTATTAACAAACACAGCGTGGGTCCAGAATGTTTCTAAACACACTGTTATCTTTAGCCCCTCGATTTTCTGAGCAAATATGACACTACAGCTTGTTTATAGGCCTTGGTTTAATTAACAAAACCCAATTAGTTACACCGATTGTGATAAGCTGTTGATATGTCTCTTTGTTGCGTGACTCGGGACCTCTTAATGTCTTAACAGTTTCAATTCTCACGTTTTACAAGTCTATTTTACAACACTGATTTCCGTCAGGATGTGACAATGGCAATTTAAGCAGGTGAAATAACCGTTTCTTTACATGGAATCCCTGTTAATGTGTGGCCTACTGGGCTTTCTTTGTAAGTATTTTGTCAAATTTATTAAAACATATTCATTTTACATCAACTGTGAAACTAGTTCTTACAACTTATACTAATCACTCTCGATGACTGCTTTCTGGCTACCAACTAGCATTTGTGCCGAATTTAGGAATTGTGAAGTTCGTGACCAAACTCCGCTCATCGCGCGGCTCGAACTCACGACCTTCGGACCAGGAGTCTAACGCATTGACTCTCCACATTGACCACCGCTCTTCCCTAATCAAATATATGATCAATTAACAAAAGGTTCCAAAACACACCTCTGCCATTCAGTTTGGTGCTATTAATGGTAGATAGTTTCATTTTCTTGAAAATATGTTAAGTGATATTTTTTAGAAAGTGGTATATTAATGCCTTCCATTATAACGTTTCTGAAAAGTTTCATGGAACTGCAAAACACGAGTCCGATGCAGATTTCTCTTATGCAAGCGCAAACGTGGTGCGTAGGTCAAGATAGAAAGTACTTGTATAGGCCGTCTGTATTTGTGGTTTTGGTAGACATGTAAGAAAAGTGACAATGCAGTATTGTAGAGTACATCTGTATGAAGGCAATTACCACCGATGTTCTCTTATTTATGACTTAGGATAGTTTGTCCAAAAAAAGTTCTTTAAGGCAAATAGTAACACATAATGAAAATCGTTCAGTGATAGTTATATTATAATGAATGATTAGATGTGTGGACACAACGTGTAAATAGTTGACAAGGGGTCATTGAAAAGCCTTATTACTTTTAATTAGATCCCCCTCGAAATTTCATACTAACTAACATGTGATTGTATAAAACATACGAAACAAAAACGAATATTATTCTGTCTTTAGTAAGATGAAAATATAAACTCGGACAATATATAACTCGAATTCATCGGCATTGATCATTGTCTTACTAAAATAATATTCAAAGTTTAGAAGCGCATTTGCGCCCGTTTTGTATTTAAATATCGTATTGTGTTTTGTTATATTACATTTTTAATATACAATTGGCGACTGATCCTCAGTTTTTCCTTGTAAATATTGTTGAATCGAATGTGATAGTCATTGTACTATGATAAAGGTATCTTATAATTCAATTCAGAAAGGCTATGTACTTTTGCGTAGTTATTAATATATTGTTTTTATATGTTCTACTGTGGAGAGATGGGACTGAAATAAAGAATATATACGATACACAAATGCGTATTATCTCAAATAGATCTTCTCTGCATCCCGACTATAAGGTCGAACTTTTGTCGGGAGAGCGAATAAAGGACAGAAGTTTCCTCGGAATCTAATTTGTTTTCTCGGGCCAATAATCGCTCAGCCTTAGCGTCGTTTGAAAGGCTTTTAGATTTCAACGGCCATTTATGTTAAATGCAATTTGTTTCAGAGAATAATCCTCCTCTCTCTCGGTCTTTGTTTTCGTTAGAAGGAAGACAAATATGTCCTTATATGAGCCTTATTTAACATGGCGAATTTCCCGTAATGCCTTTTAAAATATTTCTACAGCTAGCTGACGATACAGGCTTTCTGATTAATTCTATTTGTTTCGGAGAACGCATCGTGTCCATTATTGCTACAAGATCTTTATAATCCATTTATTGAAATGTTTTGTTGGCTAAATTCATTCCCAATTTAGTTTCAATTATAACAGCACGTGGTATTTTGGACGCCATTTTGAGACGTGGAGTTCCCGGATGTTAGAAGCTTGTTACAGTAATGGCGTGGCGACATCCGACGTGATCTTGCATTAATGAGCTGATGTCAGCTCCGCAGCAAATAATATTGATCTTGGGAGAATAAAACGATACAGTTTTTATATCACAGTTAGTTTTTACAAATTCTCTTTAAGTTTAAATTAACTCTGCGTGCAACTGAACATGCAAAGCTTAATGAAAAATCGTCGCCAGAAGACGCTTGCAGAAAGATGTTGCATATTTGAAGCGACATTGATCATAGATTAATGAAAAGTGATTAAAAAGTCAAGGACGAATATTATTTTTAAGGAGAATTTAATCGTTAGCTTGATAGATACACGAAAGCTGTCGATTAAAACTATCAGCATAACATGATATATAGATGCAACACTTTTCAAAGAAAGTCTGAAAATTATACTTTTTTTTAGAAATTGAAGCCTAAATCAAATTGATACGATAAACTCCTATGTAAGTTAATGCATGGGAAACTAAACATATCTGGTAGATAAAATATTGCTTTGATCAAAACACATTTTGATTTTGTTTAATTTCTTGTTTTGACTCATGTATTTATAAACTCAATTTAATTCTTCCTTCCATTTTCATAAATATCATTGACATATTTGTTCTTTCTCCTTTTTGTTTCTTGCCTATCTTATTATAATGAATCGTGTGGAAATTGATAGTACAAATACAGTAAAACCTCTCTTAAAGACCACCCCAATGATAAGACCACCTCAACATTAAGAACACAATTTTCAAGTCCATGCATTGTCACTGTTTTTGCTCTGTATTCAACCTCAATATTAAGACCACCTAAATATTAGTATTATTTTTCAAGGGTCTCACTGTATCTTGTAAAATTCCGTTGTTTAGTCTCCATATCTTGTACCGATACTTAGTATGCAGAAGGGAGAATTTCAATAAGCTTGTGGTTCCAATTCTACCCACTTTTCTATTGACCTCAGGTCTCAGATTTGTTTGTAACGGATTCGATATCTGCAGTAAAATATAAGATTAAGGTATTTTATACATGCAATGCCATAATTTAAATATTTCAGATATGCAACTTGTGATTGGATAGCTGTGAATTATAATATTCCAATTATTAATCAATCACATATTCTCAAGTCAGTCAGTGATCCGGCAATGAGTTTAGCGATACGATTCTGTAGACGCTACTTAAACGGCTGTGAGCTTTCCATTGACCATGCTTAATGTTTGTGATGAGCTACTATGAAGAAAACACAACGGTTGACTTCATTTGATGTACATTTATTGATATCATGGACATTCAAAACGTGATATGTATATACGTACGTTACTTTGCTGAATTTCAATTGAATGCTTGATTGATTTATTGGTTGAATGATTGAATGATTGAATGATTGAATGATTGAATGATTGAATGATTGAATGATTGAATGATTGAATGATTGAATGATTGAATGATTGAATGATTGAATGATTGAATGATTGAATGATTGAATGATTGAATGATTGAATGATTGAATGATTGAATGATTGAATGATTGAATGATTGAATGATTGAATGATTGAATGATTGAATGATTGAATGATTGAATGATTGAATGATTGAATGATTGAATGATTGAATGATTGAATGATTGAATGATTGAATGATTGAATGATTGAATGATTGAATGATTGAATGATTGTATGATTGAAATATTGAATTATTGAATTATTGAATTATTGAATTATCGAATGGATGAATGATTGAATGATTCATTGATCGATCAATTGATTGATTGAGTAAGTGAATGATTGATTAAATTGATGATTGAATTGATGATTGATTGATTGATTGAGTAAGTGAATGATTGAGTAAGTGAATGATTGAGTAAGTGAATGATTGATTGATAATGTCAATAATTTCATGAGATGCGATGACACACTTATGCACTTCTCATAAAAACGATATTATAACAGAAGACTAGTATGCTCATTTATAATTCTTTAACAAGGAAACTTTTTTACACAGAATGTCATATTTTTTATGAAAGAAAAACTCTCTAAGGACGCTCCTTTTTTGCATTAAGTTATGCAAAAATAAATTTATATAGGAGTTGGAAGCAATACTGATCTATCTGCAGATACAACACGAGGCAGATAGACTTATTTACCTCCACCCGTCGAAATAAGATATTTATATCAACGAGTGAGTCATAAGTTTTATGTTATGATTTATGGTACTAAACAGAATATAAAACGATTAAATAATTATACTCGGAATGTCGGGGTCACATGACACTACGTCATCATCGTCAGATCAACTTGTTTTATCCGCTAGTATAATTCACAAAGTGTATCAAAGTCATCGATAAACGCTGTACAATTATTTTCATATCTGAACCATTTGAATAGCATGAAAACTATCAAAGTTATTTCAAATCTTTCCGCACAATATGTTGTTAAAACTGATAAGCCAGAAATCGCCTTTCAATATATCATCATAGTGATCCGATACCCGGTTGATTGACATCATATTAACTTTACGTTATTATAAGTATACAAAAACTTTTCTGGGTGGTAACGTGGTTATCACTGAAAGGAATCATATAATAGGAGAAATCGGTTATTAAAATGTTTCTTTTATTTAACAATGGTAGATTTCAAATTTTTGAAATATTGGAATGCTCACACGTCAAACATATGATCCGTTGCGCTATTTTCCCGATAGGTCAGATGCAAATCATGTATTTTCTCTTTTCCATGTAGACATAATGGCTGAAATTTGGCTTCAAATATGCAAAAAGAAACACAAAATTGAAATGGTTTAGATGTAACGATTATGTTATTGAATACCATTCTTAAAATTATAAATTTCAGAAAATTTCGCTAGATTGCAATCTGCTAAACACCCCGGTTATCAAACCGATCCAGATATATCTTAGACGAAAACTTGTCAATTTTACCGAAAACAATATTTATCGAAATCTATAGAAATGTGTTATTGCTTTATAAACGTTGTCAGTTTAACTGATAATTAAGTTAACGCGGAGAAAATAATACAATGCCTCTTCAAGACATATCCGCAAGTTGTTAAAAATGACTCATATCTCTTATAATAAGGCGGCCCAATTATTATAATTGTTCTCATTATTTGTGTCATCGTTTTTACACGACGCTTTCAGGTCTCAAAATTCATATAAAAAGTTTGACACAAAATTAACATGAAGAAAACGGTGCTTAACTGGTTTAATTTAAAACGCATTAGTCGACAGAAAGGGAACAAACGAAGGAATTTGGAGGTGTATAATTATGTTAAGAAGGTATATTTGTCGAATTATGATGAGTTGCGATAGTTTTACTTTAGTTTTTAAGAAATTCCAGTGAATCTGTATTATATTTAGTTGAACCGTAAAACAATGTATACATAACTATGTTTTCTTTGTCAGAAAACTATCATTAGCTCGTCTTGTCTGTATCTGTGGGTCGAGGGTATCCAACGATATTTTCCCCCAGAAACAATGAATAATACAATTACAAATAAATTATATTATGTCTTCATTATTACCGAGTCAGGATTATAATTACAGTAAAACCTCAATAACAAGACCACCCTTGGGACGCTTGAAAATTGGTCTTAATATTGAGGTGGTCTTAATATTGAGGTTGTATAAAGAGCAAAACAGTGAACATTGACTTCAAAAGTGTGTTCCTAATTTTGAGGTGGTCTTATTATTGAGGTGGTCTTATTATTGAGGTGGTCTTATTATTGAGGTGGTCTTATTATTGAGGTGGTCTTATTATTGAGGTGGTCTTATTATTGAGGTGGTCTTATTATTGAAGTGGTCTTATTATTGAGGTGGTATTTAAGATACTGTATATCAAACATATCGAATTTAATGGTTGATATGAGTATTCCATTATGCAATAAATGTAAACGAAATGCGCTCCACATAATTATTTTTATTTTATAATATGAATAAATATTAGTAAAATAAAATACATTCCAAATATACATAACTATAGATAATATATTTAACTCCATAAACAATAGATGATGCGGCATCATTATTCCAGAAATTGAGAGTGTGAAGTTTAAGGCCGGTTCGAACCCATGACCCTCGGATCCGGAGTCAGGGGCTCTGTCCATCGACCACTATGCCTGCTTTTAGTTTAAATTAACCCCTTTTTGCCAGAATTTCAGTTATATTCGACTGAATCAGCATTCAACATGTTTTACATGTTACCACATCTGGGTTCATGCATATAGATGAACTTTACATCGGCTTTATATATGTACAGTAAAACTTCAATAATAAGACCACCTTTGAAACACTTAAAAACTGCTCTTCGTATTGAGTTGGTCTTAAAAAAGAGGTTGAATAAAGAACAAAACAGTAAAAAATGGACTTGATAATTGTCTTCTTAATTTTGAGGTGGTCTTATTATTGATATGGTCTTTAAAAGTGGTTTTACTGTAGACTGTAAACACTTCTACCGAAATATTACGACCAAATTTGAACATTTACTAATTTTTGCAATTCTGCGCGGTATTTACTTTATACGGGACAATAGGAAGCTCCATACTCGAGATCGGCTTTAAATCAATTAGTCAGTACGATTTGTCTCCCTTCGTACAAAATATATATTTAAGTGTCCGCTTGATGTAAAGAAACAATGTATTTTGTGCTCTTGTTCTCTTAAAGGTACTGTCTTTTAAAATCATATGATTTTTTCGTCCCCAAATATATTCGACCTAAGTACTTCGGACCCGTATAAAATCGCTCCATGTTATTTCGCAACAGGTATTAAATTTGTAAGATTTTACAGACGCTACAAACAAATAGCTAAAGTAAAACACGTTCTCCCTCACCTGCGGAAGTGACGTCACGACTTAAGATGCTCTGTTTATTATTTCACCATCGCCAAGACCACCCCAAAGCTAGAAATAGCGCGGTATGAGTAAACGTAATCATGTATGAAAGTTTTCGAAAGTCATCCAGTAAATTTATTCAAGTTATTTGTCGAAACAGAGTTCATTAGGTAAAAGACTTCACAACAAATTTCTATACCTCACAATATGTACAAAATACAACATCATTGAACATAACGTCTAAAGAATGTTAAAACGCTTAATTGAATTTTTCTCAGGCTGAATGAATGAGTATTAGCCGGCGTGTTAGTAAGCAATACGGGCATTTATCGTTTCCTTCTATAACAAAATTGATCTAGCTAGGGGTAAGGACCGCACTGAAGGTTTTCCCATACAACATGTTACAGTGCGGTATGGCTTTTTGATGTCTTATTTCTATATCTCACGTATTTTCTAATATTTTCACCACGCCATGGATACAACAGGAGGGGAACAGCACATACTTTCGTTTTGTGTTGATTTAATTAATTTATGATTACAAAATAACAACAAGAAAGAAAAGAAATTATTTGGTTCAAAATAGCAAGTCATTTTTTTATGTATACACAAGGAATGCCTTTCACCATTTGCAATAAGAATATATTATCAAGACGTATAACTATACGGACAAATATAAATCTATTCGGATTCAAGAGAGAGAATAAGTTGCTACAGGGAACGCCACATATACAGGACAGTGCCTCCCCACTAAGACCTCCGGGAAACAACGATCCATAACACATAACGCACTTAAAGGTTAAGGGTATATACGTTAGGGAACAGAGACACAAGGAATGGCCTGGCCACATAATTAAAAACATATATTCATCTAAAGCAATTTACAGTCGGACCTGGTTCATTAGAATTCATAGGGTCCGAAAGTATATTTCGAATAATACATGGTTTCAAATAGCTCATTTCAATTCGATGTGCCTAAGAAGATACATCTGTACCTGATATTTATTTCGGATTATACAAAGTATTCGGATAGACGGTGGTCGATTAAACGAGGTCCGACTGTATTGTAGTCGTGTTGTGTTGTAATTGCGTTGCTAAATTATGAAGATTTCGATCTCATCGGATTTTATGTATGTTATATACTAGATCGGTAAACTTTGATAAGTTTCTATTTGTTTCAAGGAGAAGTATATAGGATATAAAGGAGTGACAATCGCATATCATTATTTCCTAGTAAAGTCTCGATTTCAAGATTTCCACTTTACGAGGACATGAATTCACGATTTTGACTTCCCGAATTCACGATTTAAATTTCATGAATTCAAGTTTGAATGTCACCACCTGTCTTCCGTATTAAACAGTTAAAAATATATCTGATGTAATACTTGATTTTTGTTTTAAAAATTGTCTCAAAACTACTTATTAGTGTTAGTTATGATGTTCATATCTTATACAGCTTTTTTTCTCTTGTAGTTGTTTTTTTTAGGATATTAATATTTAGTAATACTTATTAGTCGAGAATATTTCCAGCCTCTCAACTTTTAATTTATCTATTCGCGGTATAGTAATGTTATTATATTCAGATTGTAAATAGAATGTCTATAATTACTGTGCCATAGTCTTATAATTCTTATAGAATGGTCTTGCATGTGTTAGTATGTATTGTTTTAATGAAATTTTGTGTTATATGCAAGAATGAGACGTTAATAAAAGATATATATTCGTATGAGTATCTACTATTCACGTCACCCGAACTGAACAAGAGCACATCGATTATAGAGCTAAATAAAGTTATAGACCAACTCATAAAACTGATAAGCCTCGCAATTGATATTTCTTTTATTTGGTATTTGAACTTACAATCAAATGTCATCAGAGACCTTTTTCACAACCATTTTAAGACTGAATCTCAGACACACTTTAAACTGTTAAATGTTCCTTTCGCTCTTACGTTAATTATTACAATATAGATTTTAATAAAAAATAGCAAACGTGTAGAATGGGTTACAACAATCATCAGGATTTTTTTTTTAGATTTAATGAAAACGAAACGCTACTTAGTTATTACTTTCGCAATATTCAAAGTCGAAGTCTGAGTTTCAGTCATAAACATTTTGTGAATATGGTCCCAGAACTACTTGATAATATTGTCCAATATATCCCAACAAAAACATATTTTTCTCTAAAATAATGTTGTATTTTATTAGTTAAAGTAATATTATGCTCATTTTTTTTCATTTGTTTACCTAAACAAACATGAAAAAATGAAGTTCCTATTGTTAAAACATTAATTAACATGCATTATCAAAGAATGAACTCATAATGTATTGATCCGTATTTGTTGAAGATAGATGTTTGTACATCATAACATTTAAAACAAACTTCCAGTTTTGTTAACGTCAAGCTATTTTACAAGTTGTGTCTGTTAGTAAATCGGTTATACATTGCAATGGTTCTTATTCGAGATGTCTAGCCAATGTAACAACAATACTGGGTGAGGGCTATCGAAACATGTTATGTTCAGATGAGCCAGATACATCTTCAAGGTAAATCAGTGTAAATATGTGAACTCAATAAGAAATGATATTGGAACTTCTCCATTAATCTGAGAGACTCTTGAAAATTTGCATTCAATGCGTCATTATGACTGATTATTTTATTGTTTCCTAAAGAAGGTAAAAACTCCCTTCGCAATTATTTTAACAGTTCCAGTTATGATAATTATTTTCCATGCCTCATTGCGGCTTATAAGTTACGCATATTTATCTTAATTATACCACAAGGCAAGCGTCATGCATGATTTACCGCCCCTTGTTTTCTGATGAGAGCATTTGCATGACGTTCAGTATCGAAATTAACCCCAAGAGACAATAAAAAGAAACAAGCGATGAAAATCGACCCCAAGAGACAATAAATAGAAAAAAGGTTTTCAACGTCATGAAGAGACGAAAATTTTGACATCTGCGATCAAATGATTGGGTTCGAACGGCACATAGATTTGTGTTCGACAGTGGCCAATCTAAATTAATTACTTGAACACTACAGTTTGAAATGAGCAAGTTTTTCCATCCTGGGAATTAGCAAATGTGATCGGCCATATGCACACTGTCTATTTAAACCATTAACGTGATAATGTTTGATGACAAAACAAAAAGACAAACTTTCCGTCACAGAGTTGTTCGACTCATTATTTTTGCCGTTTAATTAACTGTTGGTGTATGGCGTGTTTAATTGAACGAATTCATTATGATTGGAAGACTGTCTAATATAACTTTAACTAATAATAAACAAGAGTAATTAGGCTAATGTGTGGAAACAACTCAACTTTCATGAGTAAAAAAGCGATTCGTCACACTAGAATGTATTCTCTGCGCAGTGAGTGGTCGATGTCATTCTGTCAGACCAGAATCAACGCTGAATTCACAAAGAGTGAACAGTTCGTACCGTTAAATCGTTGATTGCATAGAAAGGTTGGATATAAACGAAGCATATTTCAGTTCGAAAACAATGGCTCTGTCCAATCTGTCATATAATTAAATGTTAAACGCTGAAATACGTTTCTAATTAGTTAACCTAAATTTTTGCTGTTTGTAAAATATGATAGACATCTTTATCAGCTAACTTTTCAGTACAATCATGTGGCAATTTTGGGTTTCAAAACTTGAGAAATGGGTAAGAATGTGGGTTTCTAAAATTTGAGAAATGGGTAAGAATGTGGGCCTCCAAAATTTCTAAAATGGGTAAGAATGTGGGTTTCTAAATATTTGAGAAATGGCTAAGAATGTGGGCTTCCAAAATTTCTAAAATGGGTAAGAATGTGGGTTTCTAAAAATTGAGGAATGGGTAAGAATATGCGGTTCTAAAATTTGAGGACTCACTGGGTAAGAATGAAGCGAAAGAAATTTAATTATTGACATTTAACTGTGTTTCTTTTAAAACTATGACAGCATAAAATAAATGTATACGCAAATAACTGGAACTGGAATTGCCAATTGTTGGTCATTTAGAAAATAAGAAAAACTGGCGTTTATACGAACAAGACACTACGTTCAAAGCAACAGTTACGTCAAAACAACATATTTATATCTTCACAGAACGACCGGTTCATATTTATTCTTGTGTACGATATTTGAAATATTTAATCAATTTGTGTCGGGACTTCCTTCCCAAATAAGTGAGCAAAATCCGGTTTTAAACTGGGTTTAATCCAGGTTAAACGTAGTGGTATTGGCACCTGGTTGAAGTCGGTTTTTTTCTAGGCAAAATCTGGGTTTTCTAGAGAGAAAAAACCTACAAAAAACACAGTTTTAACCAACTTAGTGTTTTTTTTCTGATTTAATTGTGGGTTTTTTAACACACTTCTCCAGAAGTTGGTTTTTATGGACTTAAAGTGAGCAAAAGCGAGTTTTTAGGCATAAGAACCCCACCTTTTCCAGTGAAGCAAATTAAAAAACCCACTTAAAACCCACTTCTTGATAAGTTGGTTTAAGTAGGCTTTTAAACTCACTTATTTCCAAAAAGACTGGCTTAAAAAATTTAGCTTCATGTTATGTAAACATGTCCTGATTTTTGCTTTTTAGAACTTCAAATCAAGTATTTCCAATTACAGTAAAGCCTCACTTTAAGATCACCTCAATAATAAGACCAACTCGAAATTAAGAACACAATTTTGAAGCCAATATTCACTTTTTTGCTCTTTATTCAACCTTAATATTAAGACTACCTCGATAAGAAGACCAGTTTCCAAGAATCACAAAGGTGGTCTTATTATGGAGGTTTTACTGTACATTTCGGGATTCTGTGGTCGTAAAACACTAAATATTTTGTTCAACAATCGTGTGTACATAGTTTACCAGATCTAAACAGATCATTTTACGCTCTTAATATACTTCAAAGCAACTGTCTACTTTCATCTGAAAATGTATTATAAGTAATCATTGCCAGTAAGAAAAATATATCGAGTATTTGAGAATTTGTTGCAGTAGCTTGACATAAATATGGTGGCTGGTTTCTGCCATCTCATTCTGGCGTGGTGGTGCATCTAAACGGCGCCAAGACGCCATCACGACAAATAAAAGGCCCCAATACGCCACATGAGATATGTGCCGTTCTAGCCTGTGCGCCAACAAGCCAAGTCAACAATTTGTCATGGCAGATATCACCCACCATACATAAAATGACTAAAAAAATCCCAAATACGGCACATAACATATGTGTCGGTCTGGTCTGGGCACCAACAAACCAAGTCAACAATTTGTCATGGCAGATATTAGCCACCATACATAAAGGATTGATCTACATCAATTCTATTGTGGTATAAGAAAGCGCACCATTTGACTTTTCCATGATCAATCCGGTTCACGTTTTGGTCATCAAGTGCAAATATTAAATCAATTATTGTTTTCTGCAATATTCATTCCGACCTAACCACGAAAAGTGCTTTCTTCCAACCGTTCATGTTTTTTACATTTTATCATAAAATTAACAATTAACCAAGATTTGACAAGCGTGTATAAGGAGCAAGATCGTTGAAGTCGATAAAAATAAAACAATCCCTTGTGGACAATAGTTTAATTTCAAGTGCCATGTTTGGTCACGTGGCCTAAGAAGCGATGAAAAATAATAAAAGAGGCGCCACGTGTCATGGTCTCCGCATTTGATTAGCCCACTTCCTTTGCTATGGTAACTTTAATGTAGTGTTTCGACAACACTCCTAATATTACGGCGTGACTCTAATTAATCCGAGCATTTAATGGCTAGCGTTGTTTGTTACAAATTTATCCGAATTTGGGATCAATTGAAACCATATGCAGATTATCTCGTTTAAGACGTCGTTCTGAAATAGGAATTAGACATACAGAACCGGAAACGAGGCGAATTACCGGCGCAATAATTCGCTTATTTACAGCGTTGCAGCCAATCAGTGGCGATTACACTAAGACGCTTGAAAACAGGAAGTAGTAATTGTTCCGAAACGAGGCTGATAAGCAATAAACGACAAGATTTGAATGTCGCGACAATTCTATCTGGTTCTTAAGTCTTGTAAACATCACTCGATTTATATCATTAGTCGTTAATTAGGTTGTTTAACGACAGTTTAACAAGAGGAGATTCAAGTACAGTTACGGTGATAATGTGCAATTGTCATCGACGAATTGTAATTAACCGGAAGTACATTACCGCTTCTCCCGGGCGCTTTAGTTGGTTTAGATACTTTCTCGAGAAAGCGTCTGAAAATAAACGAAGATTTAACATGTTGCCAGGAAGCATCTTACACATTAAGTTTGATTCGATATATATACCGTATTACTAAGCGTGACCGTGTCACTAACGTCTGTTTGACAAGTTTAAATGCAGAAAAATAGTGCACACAACTTGGCGATTATTCATGTTCGTGCAAACGCTTGATTTCTATTACAGCGTCCATTAACATGACTGTAGATTTCAATTGTTTGTCCTCAGGAAACTAGCCTTAATACAATGATTTATTTAGGCCATATTGTAATAGATGACCATATTTCATGCTATGTCCTTAAACATCACTTTGGGTTTTATCTACGGGACATTTTATCTTCTAGGAAATTCAAATACTGGAACGTCACGGGTCTCAGAAAGTTTGAAAGACCGTCGAACTTAACAGCCGCAAAGAAGTAAAATGAAATATGTTTTAAGAAGTTTGTGCTTACAATGAGACCAGGGATGTCAGTTGACAAGCCACACGTATATATTCCATAATGTTGGTACAAAACCAAAATGTGAAATATATAAAGGCATAAGGAGGGGTCGTTTATTTCTTTATCTATATGCTTACATAGCTATTTCTTTCTTCTTTCGTAATGGGGCTTTACGACAGACAAACAGCCAATGACATGCAGTGACTATTCCAGCTTTGTGGGCACAGTAGGACCCTAAGCGGACACCTTAGTAGATCCACTGGCCTTTCCGATTCATTCCTAACCAAGAAATGCTACATCCCGGCTGGAATTCGAACCCTAGCGAGCTAGGATCAAGGAATTTGAAGTCAGCAACCATTACCACTCAACCTAAGAGTTTCCCGATAAGTGTCTACAGTAAAACCTCACTTAAAGACCACCTCGATAATACGACGACCTCAAAATGAAGAACACCATTTTCAGGCTCATTTTCACTGTTTGACTCTTTATTGAACATCAATATTAAGACCACCTCGATATTAAGGCCAGTTTTAAGGGTCCCAATGATGGTCTTCCTATGGAGGGTTTACGGCAGTCTGGATTTCATTTCTCTAAAACAAAATCCCAAAACAGTTTAGACCACCAAGAATGATGTTTATAATTTAAACATTTTTTTCTAATACCCATCTTCATGAAAATGTCTGCGTCTGCTTTCATAAACAACTCTTGTCAAAGCTTCAACAGAATCCATTCAGTAAACTTTGTCTAATAACAATTTCAAATAAAACATGTCTGGTTAAAAACGGATACCTACTTATATGTTTATAGCACTTAAACTGCCATGAATATAAATATTTGGGTAAAATTCTCGTAAAAAATCATAAAATCTTTCTGTCGCAATTATGCCGAATGGTTTTGGTCAGACACGAAGTAAAACCCACTTAATTTCATAACCGCACTGATTTCGTGTTAACATTTTTGTTTTTAGTGAAATAAACATCAAGCAATTCGTCTTGAAACAATTAATGATCCCATGAAATGGTTGAAAGACAGTGGCATTACGTTTCATTGTCGTTTCCAGGGAACTTTTGCTGTCGCTCTTTAATTGACACTAAAATCTCACTGCCACTAAAGTTAGCCCGTGTTAATGTAGGCAACATATTAGAATAACCGAGCCATATTTAATGGAAAGAATCACTTTAAGTGGCTGTGCCTCGGCAAAATTTCCTGCTTCCTGAACGCCTGATATTTGATATGGGAACGCCGTGACGCTTAGACTCACAATTTCCGAAACAACTTGTGCAAATCGAGAGAAATCGTGGAAAAACGTCTTTAACATTCAACGAAATCATGCAAAAAGCCCGAAATTATTCAAGGCGTCGAATATTCCTGTCTGTGGAACAATAGATAATGTTTAATATAGCAATTACTGGGCTGTAAATGAGTAATGTAAAACCAGAGAGACACAGTGGGATGATAATTAGAATTTATTGCCCGTTTGTTTGTGTAAGAGTCGTGTTCCTATAAAGCACCCGGCAAACAATGAACATCATATGTATGAAAGCGATTTCGGTATCAATATTTGTAAATGGTAATTGATAGTTAATTGTGTGTGATGCTTTCTGATATGTTATTCTACGGGTAATAGGGGATGGATATATATGTTTTGAAAGTAATGCTAGACATGATATACTTCAACATGTCACTGAATTGGAGTAAAGAGCGCAAAAAAGATTGAATTGAAATTAAAATGGCCTCTCACAAGCAGTCAGCATTTTAATATACATTGTATTTGAGCTGACTATATCTGCGTTAGTGATGTTATGCATGGCGTCGAGTATTTCCCTAAAATAAAAAAATTATGACGTCACAAATTAGATGAACGTGTAAGTGTTCTTAAATTTGTGTTTACAATTATATTAGATTTACAATTTGCTCTTAATACAGTCTACACTGTTTCAAGATACCTTCATTGGGAATCAGTCTATAAGGTCACACATGACATGGAGCCTCTACATCTGTATTTGAATATCCATAAAAAGAAAAACAGGTGTCTGATTTTAATAATTGAATCACAAATATATTAGAAAATGAAAAACTCTGGTCACTTATACAGGATTTGTTGTATAGCAGCTCATTTAAGGTCCTGTAGAAAGAATTCAGAGCAATTAAAGTTTACTTTACTCCCCTTAGCTGCACTGCCTGGTACTACCATTGCTAATGTTATGACGGCGATTGCTATTGGCCTACGACATAAATGTTCAACATATATCTCTTTGCCACCCCATACTTCCCTTTGATACTGACAATGATGAACACACATTTAACAGCTTGCTCCTCATTGTTGCAGATTAGCTCGGGGTCCTCCGTAGTCTACAAGTTATGTGTGTTGCCTTTAAGTCACTTTCTCCTCATTGCTGCAGGTTAGAGTCCCATGCGAGTTGTACAATTTGTAGTGAGAAAGGAGGTGCACCCTGGGGCCTTCCTCCATCATGATAGAGAGGGTAAGTTGTTGCGTAGTACGCCGCATACACAATACATTGCCTCTCTACACCCGGGGAAAAAATGTCTACAAAACATTAAGCACTGAGGAGGTGCAATGGTAAAAATGAAAAGGAATAGCTGTACAAGGAATGATCTGGCCGACCATTGAAACATTTAAAGGCAATTTAGGGGACAACAAGAGGGAATAGGTTAAAGGATGGAATACATCACGGAACAATTAAAACAAGTCAGTCGGTTGAAAAGAGAACAAAATACTACATTATCCTGGTAGTTTTTGTGTCTCGAAGCCGCAGTATAAAAAATAGTATTAATTTTATAAGATTAACAAATAACGAGTAATAAATTAGAAAATAATAACATATTTATATATATTAATATGTTTACAACGTGTTCTTGGTAATCTCATACTAGAATACACCAAACCAGGAACATATATGTGTGCTTCATTTGTAAGTGGTAATATCCTGGAATTGCCTTCTTTAACTTATGTTAAGCGTTTACAAACAATTTGTTTTAAATCTTACAAAAAATTGTGTTGTGGCAGAGCAAGCGTAATGCAATATGTTTGATATGTGACTGTATTAAAAGACAAGATTGTTTGGTGTCTTTAAGGCAATATCTGAAGCACAATTAAATTACAATTAAGCCGAAGAAAGAATACATGAAGCAATCTGCTCCTACTGTAAGGCATTGCTAAATGCAAATTTGATTGCAATCGCTTTGCAATAACCTATTTCTAAGCTCTCAAGTCTTATTGCCGTGGACAGCAATTAATTTGACTTAACAACATAATTCACGTCTTGTTACGCGCAAACATTGAGTTTCTCTTGTGATAACAATTATTAAAGTCAATGAATTCTCATCAATTATGTGTATAGAAAGACTTTAACATCTTCAAAACAGACATCATATGATTCAATAACCAGTTTCACCGCTTGATTTACAAAGAAGAATAGTACCTTACGGTCTCTCCAGAAACCGCACTATTTCTTCTAATATTCTTCCGCAGGATTTGTCATGAAAGAAGTTCTTAATGCATAACAATCAAAGACATTTCTATGGTGTTTTGAATCTAATTTTCCAACAGAAAGCCGAGCTGCGCGATTGAGTTTCCCATTCATTGTTTTCCGAATGGAAGTGTCTAGAATTGTCGTATCCATTATGTGTTGAAAATATCTTTTATTGAAGTAATGAGGTGCTGATGGTGATTTGAACGCTATTCGAGGAAAATATTAGCGTATTATCGCATGGCCGAATAGCGAAATAATTGAGTCACGAAATTTCGTACTCTGGGTTTAACGGTCCCGCAGAATGGGGCAATTATTCAAATTTACGGTTCCTTGTCAGTTTTACTTAGCGTTAGCGATAAAATTTCATTTTCAGGCGACATAAGCAATGTTGTCATGATTACGAATGTTTATTCGATTTGCATCTTCTCTAAATGGCTTTTCTGGACAACTAAAAGGGTGCTGAGTGGAGATGTCTTGTTTTGAAACCAACTCCAGTAATATGACCTTTCTTGTTAATTGAGGCACCTAGAATTATGGAAATACTGTTATGAAATAGCTTTCTTTAAGTGCTACGAATTTCAAAGTACCCACATCACATAGATTTTTTTCGTCTTTTCATAAATTTCTTTGTCTTAATCTTTTGTTGTTTTTTTTACATTTTATTTCAATCACTTACAAGTACTACTCCCATGGAACCAGCACTCGAGCATAAATCAGCGACGGTACAGACCGCAGCAAAAGAAACGCGTCTCAGATTAGTTCTCCCGGTCGGTAGAGGTCGTACGGTTGTAGTGTCAGATACCCTGTACTAGGAACAACTCTCATGACGAACTTTGTGATTGGTAGTACAGTCGGACCTCGTTGATGCGACAACCTTCTATCCGAATACCTGGTATCATCCGAAATAAATAATAGGTCCCGATGTTTCTTCTTAGGGGCGTCGAATTGTAATGGGCTAATCGAAACCACGTATTATTCGAAATGAAATTTGAACCTGATAGATTTGAATGAAAGAGGTCCTAAAGTATTTGAGAATACTTATTAACACCTTACTAAGGATTGCGGTCGATGGCATTAAATTTAATAACATGGTCATTGGCAATCTTCTACGCAGTGATCTCCCTTATATTTATCGGAAGTCTCTGTCATCACAAACTTTTCGTCAAGAATGTTGACAAAATATATTTTTCATTTATTTAATTTTAGTTGACAACTTTATATATCTATATATCTTAATTTCAAACATATAAGATGTTTGGTGGTATGCAAAGTTAAACAATAAATATTCAAAAAATATTTAAAAATAACAAACCATCATCAGGTGAGTTTCTTCTTCGGATCCGCCATTTTGTCCAACCAACCATTATCACGTGACTTTTATGATGGCAGTGGTTATTGCTGTGCTGCAAGGGAAGATAACCGCTGCGTGGAGTTTAGGTCATTGGGTGTTAATTGGACTTTACAGTCAAACTGATTTTCTTGCTTGACTTAAAACCCACACTAAAATATATGAACGTTTACTTTTATTGACGCAATGATAATGTTGCTGGTGCTGTAACATCATGTATTAAAAATGAAAACAATAAATAAACTTCATACTCAACGTAATCTCAAGATATTACTTTTGAATCAACCTTTTTTATAATTGGGCGACGTAACGAGGAGCCAGAGACGAATAAATGAAATTATAATTTCAGAAGTTTTCATACATGTATTATAATATTCTTGAAAATAATCTACAACAAAAATGATTTTTTCACTTGAAAATATCATTTTTGTCAATTGCTCTGTAAAATATAAAAATAATATCAATACTTCCAAACTGTATACTTTGACCAAAGTCTTTAAATCAGGCTGAGTGTTACTCGCAGTAGAATATTGTTAACCAATCAATATCATCAACGTATACACCTTGTTTGTATGATAAGTGCATGTTTATGAACTAGTATTATAAATGTTACATCTTCAATCAGAGTTCTTTACTAACAAAATAACAATAAATTACCAGTTTTTTTGTCATTTGTCTGTTTCCTGAGAATGTGATTTGTTGACAATAGTTCTGAGGTAGATCTACAGGCATAATGCAGGGTCAATATTTCAGAAACGTCTTAAGTAAAAGCTTATCCTTAAAATTACACTTTCCTTAACTGGTTTATTTAACATACAGGCTATTACACGGTCAAATAATGAGTGATAAATGAATATTATTAACATGCTGTTGTCATTATCATTAAAAAGACTAACAGTTTTAATATGGTTTTGGAATTACATTCATTTGAATTTCACAACTTAAGTGAAAATATTTAAGGTTCACTTAAGACGCTTTTGTAATACGGGCCCAGGTTTGTAAGATTCCATTTTGCACTGAGATTCTTAATTTTAATTGCAAATTCGGGGAAAAGGGCAAGTGAAATGACTGGTAATATAGTGTGTGTTTCTACGTGTAGGATTCCATTGGGTGCTAAATCTCAAGGGTCAATTTGATAATTGTTTACCGGACTTTACCATTTTATAGCCAAATTATTTATAATTTAAGGAAAATTGACCATTCAGCCAGAGGGTCAAATTATGGCTTTTTGGAAATTTCAGGAGTCAAAGGGTCAACTACAGGGCCAAATGGAACCCCTGTACGTGTATCTCAATATATCGTGTATCATTGTAACTATTGCATATTTGATCTCATTTTAAGAGGTCAATTGTTTTTTATTTAGCCTAATCCGTGTTGTATATTTTATACTATTCATAATTGTTTGTGATATTAACTACATTGTCCACAACCATTATGAAGCATCACATCATGTTATTTTCGTATTATTTACGTCTGTTTCTGTTTAAAACAAACATACAACGTTTGTATCTGTCATGACATATTTTCTTGCAGTTGCATTGAATGTGTCAATGTTCTTGGAGAGGGCTTCAATAATGTTGTGATAATTGGTGCCCAATCCCTTTGTACAAAAATAATTGCAATAAAATATTATCACACTGAAATTAGCATGCAGTATGAATACCACCTGCACTTTGTGTGAATAAGTTGTTAGTTGCTCGAGGAAGAACAGCATGTAGTGTTAGTATTGGTTTGGAACACAGAAATGCTGAACTATTGTTGAAATAATTGCAACATTACCCCCAAAGCAACAATTATTCAGTGTAAACTGATAACACACTGTTTAATGTTGATTTAGTGCGATAATTTAGCCGCAAACAACAACAACATCATAGTCACAATTGTTGTTGTATCACACATTCTGATGTATTGGTGATGGCGTCCATATTTCTTCTCAACGGCAAAAATCGACAGAAGCGAAACACACAGATCTTATAAATATGCATGATGATGTCTGGTCGTAGAAAACGGGACTTTAATTGCAATAACGCGTGAATGATTCGATGTAATTATATGAATAACTTTAACAAGGCTACTTTGGCCCCCACTCTATTCAATTGTCAGATTTTAACACATCAGGCTCGCATCATTGACCATTGCCTCCATTTCGGTGTGAAGAAAATCCGCCAAACATAATCAAATGGAGATTGAAATCTCGTCAAGTGTGAGATTTCTCGAGACCTCATCAAATTTATTGGTAAATATGAGTTTACGAGGCGTGAGCATTATTCCCAAGTCGCTCATCGCCCGAACTTGGCATACGTTTGAAATATCTCAAAAACGAGACCCCAGGGAGGCCTTCAAAGACTATAGAGACTCACCGGGTATAATTAGGCGATAATGTTATTTAATATTTATTAATCTTGCTATTAACTACGCGAATGTACCCAGTTACAGTCAAAATCTACTTTTCTCATCGTAAATAGCTGTCTAACGTTTCATACCATTTGTTATATAAACAATGACGTGTGGCTTATCTACGTATATAGAACCACGGCATGCACATACCGCAATTAAGATGGAATTATTTTTTCAATTTCACTTGGCTAATGTTGCATGACAGAAGTATATATCGTTTCTATTTTTCTGAAGATACATTATATTTTAATGTTTAATGACTAAGCTTACCGCATATATCCAAATGAAAATGTGAGAGATAAAACATATCTATTTTGCAAGTGAAACAGCGGTAGATGGTCGTAAGGCAGGAAAAAATCGTTCTCTCCAGGGACTTTCGAAATATAATGACTCTGTAGATAAACCAATCGGGTGACTTTACATGCAATTACAATGTTAACAGTGACCCTTTCATCACCATTGAACGAAGTATCATGCCATTACGTGGTGTGTTTTATTTACTAAATTAAGTATTTTACAAATAGAACAGAACAAAACATATCTTTTATTTTTTAAACACATACTGCAAAACATTATATTTTGCAATAACATATAAAGAGATAATATTGATAAATGTATGTGACGTCGCGTCGCGTCCACATCGACAGTCTATAACTATACATTTTTTAAAATAAATACAAAGATTTAAAGTAGAAAAATGACGAATATTGTTAACACAAGGATTTGGAGGTGGGGATGGGGATGGTGATCACACTTAATTATAGTCAGTCATATCGAACAAATTAACCTGATCTTGACCTTTTTTTAAATGAGCATATTATTTAAATCATCAACAACACCAGTCCATTTAAATTCTCCTACTTAAGATGATGTACTATGTACAAGTCTGAATAAAATTTCTGTTCTGTTCTGATCTGTTCTTAATGTACAACACGAAAATAATAAAATAAAATTAAAAAAATGTTTTTATAATATCGTACACTTTTGAATCTCCGTTTTCTATCTTTTTAATTATGGCAGTGTGTGTTTTTTGTCGAGACATGTGAATTTCACTTATTACACCGTTGAATATATAGTATATTTATTATCTAAGAAGGAGGAACACAAATATTGTATACTTTTTTTTCTATTTATTTTAGTCTCATTTATAAAATTGTACATATTACTAACTACATGTACAATAATTATAATGTAAAACATGTGTTGTATGTTCATATGCTTGCTGTTTTGTATATAACAACAATCATAAGTTGGTTGTAGTCAATTTATTTATCAATTCTTTTAGGGACTGAAAACAAATATAAACTAGTAAATATATGCATAAAACATCATACATGACATAGAAAACAGTAACATATATTATTGAGCTGCACAAATTGATATCATATACAAAATACAAATACTAATAACAGTGTAAACTTAATATAATACGGTTACCTAAAGTTTGGCTCTAATGCCTGAATATGCGGTCTGGTTGTTGTGATAAGAAACTTGTAAATGACTGCTAGGTTATATTAAATTATATCGGGAATGTTAGCTATTTTAGTTATTTAACATGTGATTTGGTGTTCACTACTTATATCAACACTAGATATTTAATTGATAGGGATTAACGATAGGAACTTGAGAACATGAGTGAAACTTATCTGAAAACATGATTTTTACTTGATGATTATTATTTAATAAAGACCTGACAAACATGTCAATACTACACATGTATATCACCACTCAAATTGTATTAATTAAATACTTTACTGTGTATGTTTCGATTAAAATCAAGAATTTTCCAAGTCAAAGACAAAGTTCTATACTGTTTTCCACAAATGTAATTACAGTTATGGTTTATTGCCTGTCAACGCACCACGCACGCGCATGCGCAATGAGACATACAGAAGCAGAAACACAACGAGGAATGACCATGTGCCCGACACGCCCAAAATTTCCACATTCAAGGGTCATTTGTGGAATTACACCACAACTATTAATTACCATTAGTGTTCTACTTAAAGATATTGCTTTGTTGCCCGCACATAAACTTGGAAGATTGGGGGACGATAATTAACAAGCACATCGAATTGAAAAGACTATCTTTTCGCTTGATCATTTTTTCATTCACAACGGATTTGAACGATTCACATCACAATATAAATGCATTGTCCGTCTTTTGCCTTACAAAGTTAATTTATAAAGTTGATGAATATCTTGTCATATTTCGCGAATTATTTCTTGATAAAAGAATCCCAACTGGGACTACTTTATTCCGCGAACTCTCCATTTCATTAGCTGTGATTAGCCAGTAATGAATAATTGATATTCATACACGCTTGTTCGTATCTTTTGATTGCAAAATGCAAAGCAACTTACTAATTATACGATTTAACATCACCATTACATCACAGAATGACAGGCACTGTATGAAGCAACGTATGTCTACTAGTGATGGTGCGATTATCGAAAATAATCGAAAAATCGTCGCTGGACAATCGATTATGAACTGTAATCGGAAATTTTGACTGAACTGTTATTTCAATAAGATGATATTATACATGTACGAGGTATTCAAATTTTAGAGTTATGAACTCGGATATACATTCAAATTTTACAATTTTATAGAATTGTTTTCAAATACATATAGTATATAATATATACAAAATAAACATACAAAAATAATATTTATTGAATGATAAGTTGCAATGAAAGTACCATTTATTTACTCTAACTATAAATATTCGCTCATTAGACTATTGCACATGGGACCAAAATGGGCCCACGTGAAAATATTACAGTGAAAATGATTTTGATTTAAATTTAAGAAAATAACATTTTATGCTAAATCACTTAAACTGTTGCCGTGACAACATAATTGCAGTGAATTAAAACATACTATACGGCAACAAGTTATTGTTTTAGACTGAATACATTAATAGTGAACATCAAATAACAAGACTACAATTGTTTCCGCTGAATGTCGATCTTATCTAATAATCGAATTAAAAAATATGCAAGAAAAAACATGCAACAAATGATAGTCAATTAACAGTATTATTAATGAGGTGGTTTTAATTTAGAAATGTTATTTAAGTGTGGTTTTATTGACTTGTGTAATATTTTATTTCTTAAACTTGTCATTGTTTCAAACTGATATTGTTTCAATCACACTAGTAACATTCAATGTATAAATATAACAAAAAACGTGAAATTTACTACACGAACGTCAATATTGTTGTGCACTAACGAATAAACATTGGTAAAAAACTTGCGTCGGAAATTTTGGCTTTCTTTCATTTCTATTTTAATTAAGCATTTTAACTGTTGATAGTTTATTACCATTTCCACTGGCAGGACATTTCAATTCATTTAAAAACACTTTAATCAAGTGCATAAGGCCAATTCACTTCAGGCATATTAATATATTCATTAAGCCGCGTTTTATTATTAGTAAAAGTGTGAAAAAGCTCCTTATAATTCATCACCGGACGTGTTTACGCCATGGTAGGAATAAATAACTCGTTATCACTAAAATACAACCCCTTGTTGTAATCTTGCCGTACCATATGCTTCTAGTATCTTATTCTACCTGACGAAACACCTCGTGCACGGAACACGTGTCACGTCGCCAGAGTCACGTGTCAGTTATTCAGTAACAAGATGATACGTGATATGATTAGGCCTACTGTGGTACGGTTTCACCTTGTATTTGATAATTTATTTCTGGGAATTAACTCTTTGTGTATCTGATTGTGACCGAAAACACCATAAAATAGAACATGCTTCCTAAGACATGTGATCGTCGCATGGCAACACGCTCCAAGATTAATTTCTTTCTTGTTCATATAATCAAAGATTCATTTAATTTAGCCGTACCGTTTTCAGAATATTTAGTACTATAGCAATGCATTTTTATGAGCACACGTTCTTGCCGTTTGTTGTTGAATAGATTAGAAAATGGTCTCATGAAGCGACACACAACCACATGAAACGAATCTTTCATAAACTCATTCATTTCCGCTTGTTGCGCAATACAGCGGAAATTCAAACGACCGGAAACACCGTGTAGCGAGCCCGGCTTCAACCGGAAGTGTCATGGATGTGACAAATCCGACTATGAAAGTTTGCCATTTACCGAAAACTCACCCAGAAGAATACTTTTCACAGACATTACCGTGTATTTATCTCCGTGGTGAAACGGGTTCCATTCCGAAATTCATGTTATCGCTGCTAATTCTCAGCATCTAGTAGAATTGACTACTGAAATGTGTCCGTACCTTCTTAGAAAGAAATGTCAAAGAAACTACAAAGTCATATATAAAAGGATGTGCCACATCTTCCTAAAGTATTCAGATCTTTGACGACACTTGTATTTCATGATAATTTCATGACAAATTTAAATGCGAAATACTATAAAAATGTCGGTACATGATGCGTTCGTGTCAGACATTTTTCTCCCAACAAAGTCACTTGAAATACCAATAATATACGTTTCTAAAAGTCACAACTTTTTGATAAACAGATATAAAATGACATACAGTAAAACCTCACTTATAGACCACCTCTTTATTAAGACCACCTCAAAAAAGTTCAAGTCCGTTTTCACTGTTTTGCTCTTTATTTAACCTCAATATTAAGACCACCTCAATAAGAACACCGTTTTCCTAGGGTCCTTAGCGTGATCGTAATATTGAGGTGTTACAGTACATTTCTGGTACGTATAATTCATGTGAGTTAACGTATAGCTGAACACGGAAGTAGTTTTACTAATGATCATTATATAAATGAAATATCAATACTAATAGAAACGGTGTAGGGCTCATTATATCAATCAGAAAAACGAATACACAGCGAAAAATCATAATACGACAAAACTTTTGAAGTTTGAAATCATATTTCGTAAGTTTCATTACGGTTCAAAATTTATAAAAAAATATGGCCGCACATCTTGCAAAAAAAAACTACATTAATATTAAAAAAATACTGTCTAACATATGTCTGCTAGGAAAAATGAAAATCTATTTGCAACATTACCAAATAAAAGTAAACAATTAAAAGGAAATGTAGTCTCTTTTTTTATCAAACTTTCATAGAATGCCGTATGTTGTAAGACAGTACATAAAGCCTTCTACAGTGCTACATAATTTGGTCATCAAATAACACCGTTTTGATTCTGTGTAGATGTAGATTGCATTAACGTAGATTAAAGTATCCTATATACATAGAGGATCTTACATGAGTGCTTATTTGATATTGTTTTTATGAAACGAGTCGACTGAATATGACGCGAGGCTCTGCCGAGCCTCATATTCGTTTCAGTCGACGAATTTCATAAAAACAATATCAAATAAGCACGAATGTAAGATTCTATTGATCACATAACACCATAAATAGATTGTTTTCAATCTTTAAAAGACTTTAAATAGACTTTAAATAGTGCTGTGATTCGGCTATTTATGTAACTAGTTACATATGCTATTTATGTCACTGCTTTATGCCCACTACTGGTGTGCAGGTTATGTGATAAATGTAGTTATTTTTACCTGTAATTTCATTACAATATTTCCCCTAATTTTACAAAACTCACGAAGTCATAATTAAAGAATTTCATCCAACAGAAAAAAGATCTCAAAGGTCAAGAGGCCTAGAAATAGCTCCATTTTCATTACTATTTGGAAAAAAAATCTCACAGTTGGCAGGGGATACCCCTACCATACCCTCCCCTTCGCCGCCCGATTGTTCTTGACCGCGCGACGCCATGTGATAACTTTGAGGTAATGCCATGTGAATGCCTTCACACAGACACAGACATACTCAAAGGTTTCATGTATCAGCAAAAGCTTATTCAGGTATTTCCTTTGCTAGCCCCTATACTCGGCACGTAGGTAAGGATAGGAAGACACGTGTCGGACACTTATTTGTAGCTTTGGGTAATATGTAAGAAAAGTGACAATGCATCGCTGTAGAGTACATCAGATCAGATGAAGTTGTTCACTACCAATTTATATCTTTTTTACGATTAAGCATAGTTAGACAAAATACTTGACTACGTACCTTTAAGTTGAAACCGTCAAGTATTTCAAAATAACTGACTGTTCAATACCACTATTACATATATATATATATAATTATATATATACAGTCAAACCTGTCTGCAAAGACCACCCATGGGAACAGCAAAATGTGGTATTTGTTTACAGGTGGTCTCTATTAACAGATTAAATATCATTGAAAATAGTCTGATGGGAGATAAAATTGGTGGTCTTTGCAGACAGGTTTTGCAATAGTGGTCTTTGTTCGCAGGTGGTCTTTAACACAGGTTTGACTGTACAGTGTAGGGAATACGAGTTGTTCATGTTTATCGGTGGATAACGTTGTTTATTCATTTGCTGCGAAATTGATCTCAGCTTTCAAAATGATCATGGTGATTTTGAATACCGGTAGAAAGAGTCTTTTTAATTTTCAGAACAGAATCTTTTCATCTGGGATAGAGCATATTAAAATCAGTTTCGGAGAAATCTCTACATATAGATCGACAGCGATTTGAATATACAGTCGGACCTCGTTTACTCGACAACGTTCTATCCGAATACTTGGTATCATCCGAAATAAATATCAGGTTTACGTTGTATCCTCCTAGGCACATCGATTTGAAATGGGTTATTCGAAATATAAAATTTCAGTCCCGACGAATTCGAATGAACGCGGTCCGACTGTACAAGTAGTTTCAAACTTGCAACGTTCAATACAAAAATACATTGTACATATCGTTGTGTTGGTGCTTAAACCAGCTATCTCCATATACATTTATTAACGAGATGGTAGATTATGGCGCTAACCCCTCGATATGGCTATTTGAAATTTTACACGCTCGATGAAATAAGAAAAAAACGTATCAAAGTTGCAAGGAAATATTTCTTGGTTTTCTAACCGGCCTGAATCCTTTCACCTGATATGATTGATTAAACTTGATCAACCTGTAGCTATTCCCCAGGGGAAAGATACAAAACAAACGCACCTCATGCGTATTTTCCTGAAATCCATGGTGTGTATAATATTTTTAATTAGGAAACCAACAGACGACTATTATTTCATCATACCGGTTTTGTTCATGATTAACGAACGTTCAAATAAGGTAGAATTAAATGTGAGAAAAATGTAATGGAACGGTGCAATAGATTCTATACACCGTGAAATGAGGTATACTGATCAAATGGAAGCTTAGGAGAAAGGTTTGCCGTCCCTGGACTTTGTTGCTAATCGTGTTTGTTAGTTGTAATCATGCAAATAACTGATCAATCAGTTTCTTGCACATTTGTTATTCTTCCTCATGATCGATAGGCGCTTTAATGCCCAGTGTCTTGTAAAATATTAAATACTTTGATCTTACGACTACTAACATCTCGCAGAACGGAGGTGGTAAAGTGAATATCTAGGAAATTAAACTCAATAGTTTGGTTTTGATCTTTGAATTTAGCTTAAAATCTGTATTATGAGTTAGGAAAATATATGCACAGTCGGACCACGTTCGTTCGAATTGATCGGGGCCGAAATTTCGTTTCGAATGATACATTTCGAATAGCCAAATTCAATTAGACGTGCGTAAAAAGAAACATCTGTACCTGATATTTGTTTCGAATGATACCAAGTATTCGGATAGAAGGTTGTCGAACAAACGAGGTCAGCGACACCGTGCTATATACTTCACCCCATTTAAAACGCAACTGCTTTAATTAGTCTCACTTTGTACATGGTATTAAAAGCTACCAACTGTTACCATTGTTTAAAATATTATTCAAATAGTATTGAACTATGGACCGAACATTCATATTTCATGACTGAATAAGTTTAGGGAATTATATGTTAATGAATTAATACAAAATTATTTCTTGTTTATGTCCTGTTTTGAAACAGACAATTTTCGGTTGCGTTTTTAATGGCTTTAAGTATATAAACCATTCTCAAATTATATCATATTTGTCACTTCTTACGGCGTCATTTAAAACAGTGCAATATAAATTAACTTAGGCTATTAAAACTTTATTGTAGGTTATTAAACTTTATTCTAACTCAAACTTTAATATTTTGAAACCCAACGTTTACGCCTCATTGAACAAAAATAGGCTTATATAGATTTCTATCAATATTAATAAACATCAGACACGTATGGTGTTCCATTAGAAAAGTGTTTTGAACAGTGCATATGTTTAGAATCTATTGAGTTATGTTTGAGGTACAATAACCTTCCAGGCATTGATTTTAAATGATCGATATCGAGTTATGTCTATGTCACATGACACTCCCGGTCAGTTTACGAACCCCGCAAAGGGCTCAAACATTGAGCGCTCGTGGGCAATCTTACGTCGTGCCATGCAGGGTCGCACGTATTTTCGAAGATATCTAGATCCGTAGAGACACCATATAGTCCGTTATTGAAAGTTGAGTATGCACCCCGGTCGGATGAGACTTACGGGCTAGTAAGACTTGGGGAACCGTAAGGGTATATGTCATGTGGGAAGTCCACCCTCCGGGACCTCAATATGATAGTACAACATCTCTAGAGCAACACATGTTGGGGCACACACTTATTGGTTGCTGTTGAGAGAATATTTGCTTCAGAGAGTTTAAAATGGTCATAAATTCTTGCTAAAAATGTGTCGTTGTTGCAGTATACGTGTTGCTGAAGAGAGGGCTGCTCTGAAGAAGTTGCATTGTAATGGTTTTAAGAATACTCTCACTGGTAAATCTAGTGTGCATTCGTGAACAGCATTGAAGTCAGTATATTCTATCAAACGTACTTATTCCCAGACCCTATCTAATTATCTCCATTTCCGTATAAATATGCAGTATAATTTGACATATGCACGCACATACATCGTTTTCTTTGTTATTCAATTTATATAATGTTAAATGTTTCGCTAAGCCTAGAGGAAGATTGGTTGTGGAATGCGTTACCTTTAATTATTTAACATTGTCTACCGCGGTCCAAACAACAGTTTATAATATTAAATCGATAGTGCTATATACATTGTTAACTGAGTAACCTCTGTTGAGCAACATGCTGCTGTAGACGCACATTCTGGTTCTTGTTGAGAGGCTGTTGCTCTAGAGAGGTTAAATTGATTATAAATTCTTTATTGAGAAAAAACGAAGACTGGAGATATGTTAGATAGATCATCGCTCAAGAGAGGGCTGCTTTTGGATAGGTTGCACTTGTGATCAATGGTTCATTGTATGTTTGGCTTCCCCCTAGATATCCTACAAGGTACATAGTACATAGTCTTATTTTTTGACAAAATATCCTTTTTTATAAAATAGTGAAAATCGGCGATAGTTCCCTTCAGACTGATGTACTCTACATCACTGCATTGTCGTTTTTCTTTAAATGTTTCCCAAAACCACAAATACAAGTGTCTGATACCTGTATTTTCTATCCTGACCTACTCGCCGAGTTAGTGCTAGCATAGGAAATGTCTGCACCGGACAGACTGTACCAGGACACTTTTAAGAAAAGTTACAATGCAATTTTATAGAGTACATCTGTATGAAGGCATCAATATGCCATTTTCTCAAAAATTATTACCTAGCACATTTTAATAGAAAATAAGGCTACGTATCTTAAAAATGGTCGTATAAACTTGAATTCCGAGGTGTGAATAAATGAACAATACACAACTTGTCAATAATGAAAATGATATTTATTTCCTGAAATTATGTAATATAATAATCGAAAAAAAGGAGAAGGGGATAAACAGGAAGAATTCTTCCCGAGTGAACATAATACAGTCGGACCCCGTTCATTCGAATTCATCGGGTTCGAACTTTCATTTCGAATAATACATAATTTCGAAAAAAACATTTCAATTCGACGTGCCTAAGACTAAACATCGAGAACTGAATTTATTTCGGATAATACAAAGTATTCGGATTAAAGGTTGTCGAATAAGCGAAGCCCGACCGTATTATCAACATTAAGTCATTCTCTCTAAACGTCATCACATATGACATAGCTTACAGTCACACATATAATACAAAGTAAATATAGAATAATAATTTAACTTAGAATACACACACCAGTATCTAAGCTTGTATTCTCATCTGTGAACCCAAATGAGTTTGGCATCAATGCGCTAATGCCCAGCTCAAAGACCAGATGTACAAAGTACCTTGTTATGTAAATTTAAAAACAAACATGTTTTAGTAGGTTATAGAAATTCATTTAATTTGGGCTCTAGAAATCCACTAGCCCGACGTGACTAATGCTGAATCGGGCTACCAACAGTTGAGTTGAAGTTAGTCCCAGACAAGTCTGTTGTTAAAGCTAACCAACACCAGCGATAGTTCAGTTGTACGTCAAACCTTAGAAAACCACAAACACATACATTTGATAATTAATTTTAGATTGTGAAGCTATCATTGTGTATGTTTATTTGTTACTAAATTGACCGATATTCTCGGACAACTACCTTCCTATGTCGGACAAGTCAAATTTTACATTTCCATAAGTCCGTGACAAGTGTCTTTGGAATGTTTTCTAGAGCCCTGTATTTGCTATACAATATAATTCTGAATGAACGCTGGCCACGTTTCATATATAAAATGGAATTTTTGACTCACTATAACAAAAAACAACATGTTTAACATAATGGTATTCATATCGCTTTTACAATTTTAAAACACACTACATACTCGCATATCATCACGTAATAAAACAATGACGGATTCAGAGAAGAAATAGTCATTCCTCTAGAAATACATGTATCAAGGAATAAACACTTTGTTTGAGTTTGTAAGTAAGTCTTCTATGTAGAATACGCTCTCTACATAATACCGACTTAAAATGGTATAAAAACCATAATACTTTCTTTATATAGTTTGCTCCAAGATAGAACACAATGTCAGACCTATTTTGCCATCGAGTGTTGCTTTACCTTCAAGTCCCATCAAGCAGAAATAAACAATACGTGTTGCTTCATGCACCGTCGTATGCAAATATGAAAACAATAAGTGTAAATGTCATTGCAACAAATCAATTAACAACCATCTATCGCAATGTTATGAATGTCATTCAAACCTTAAACAGAAGCACGCAATCACTTTACATGTACATCGCATGTCCGTCAAAGAAAACAGACAAGCCCTCAGGAACGCTGGAAATAGCCATCAACATACATCCGATTTCTGCGCAATCCTAAACATGCGCAGTGGAACATTGCGCAGACACGTGATTTATATACCGGGTTATATAATATTTTCAGTTTCTATTTTCTCCAAACATGCTAGGACTAGGCAGATGGTTAACATGTTGTTGTAAGCCATGAATGAACATCCGAGGAAGTGTCGGCCGCTGAGGAGACTGACTCAAGGAGTTTTCAGTCTGTGGGCGATAATATAGTGCGTCTAGATTGGAGATTATACCCGCGGCCTGTGGATGGTAGGTAAACCAGTACGGATTGGTTTGCAGCAACCTTTGTACTGCGGCGTAGTTACCAGCCTCTGCTAGCAGTTCCAGTCCCACGGCTGTCTGTCGTTTCCATTTGGTTCTGAAAATAAAATTATATATATGTTGAAACCTATCTACAGTTGTTTATTCGACAACCCTTTGTCAGAATACTTGATATCATTCGAAATAAATGTATCGTCTTAGACAATGGGCTATTTGAAACCATCTATCACTCCAAATAAAATTTATTTTATTTATTCACATATAAATGATTGACACTTAGAGAAATAATTATATACATACAGAACACAATATAAGAAGCAAGCGTCCATGAATCTTGATGTGATAAAACAAAGAACAAGAATCAAGCGTTCGTGAATCTTGATGAGATAAAACAAAGAACAAGAAGCAAGCGTCTATGAATCTTGATGTGATAAAACAAAGAACAAGAAGCAAGCGTCCATGAATCTTGATGTGTTAAAACAAAGAACAAGAAGGAAGCGTCCATGAATCTTGATGTGATAAAACAAAGAACAAGAAGCAAGCGTCCATGAATCTTGATGCGATAAAACAAAGAACAAGAAGCAAACGTCCATGAATCTTGATGTGATCAAACAAAGAACAAGAAGCAAGCGTCCATGAGTCTTGATGTGATAAAATAAAGAACAAGAAGCAAGCGTCCATGAATCTTGATAAAACAAAGAACAAGAAGCATCGATGTCAACAAATGCATACACAATGTCAAGACGTATACGCAATTGAAGTTCCTTTAATCATTGTTTACATATTAAAGCACATATTTATCCAAGTATGAATAAAAGCACCGAATCAAAAATCACATCATTTCATTCGCAAACTCAATACAAACATTGAGATTAGAAAGATTTCGAAATAATAAATAGCATGCAAGATCGCAAGTTGGTATTCCAAACAGCTAAATATTATCAGGTCTATAGAAAACAACCATCCTGACGTCACAGACTAGACTAATGCCAACAGTTGAGTTGAAGTTATTCCCTGACAAGTCTGTGTTTTCAAGCTAACCAACATCAGTAATTGTGCATATGTAAGTGAAATCTTAGAACCCCACGAACTCATACGTGTGATTATTAAATTAAGACAAGTCAAAGTTTACATTTCAATTAGTCATTAAGTCTTTGAAGTATATTTCTAGAGCCCATATTATGTGTTATCACTATTGAAAATGATACATATGACAAAAGTGCGGTAAAATGAAGGCCACATTCAAAAGTCAGAAATTAAGTTCATTGCACCGGTATCAATACTATTAGATACATAGGCCATTTGTTTGTATCTCTGGTGGGTGTTAAAAACAATGATTTTCACATGTGCTTCGTGACGACAGCGATAAAGATGCCGAAAGGCAATAGATAAACCGATGGAATGGATTGCATGTTGATTAAGTATTTAGATGTTGTTGCTTTTTGCTATTTGCATATCAGTGTTGTGTAAACCAACCAAAGCTTACGTTAACAACCATGGCAATTTTCTCTTCAGCCGAACAACGTTTGTAACTTTAACGCGGATTGGTTAACCTTTCGATAAAGATGACCGTTTCCTTACCGAACTCGATTTTTTTATCTGGAGTGACAAGCAATCGTAACATGTGGTCATGTTTTTATGTTGCACAACAAATCTTAACCTTCAAATTACGCCGACCATCTCTTTACACGATATTTCTTGTTTCTTTGTAGTTGCACAGTACAGAGCTGCAACATTGGTGAATATAGAAAGAAATGTTGCAATTCTGTTGTATTTGTGTGTTGTACAAAATAATATGTAACAGCTGATGGCAAATGAAAAAATGCTACATAATTGTGGCGCAGATTTTGAAACAACACATGACGCAACATGGTGTCCTTGGTGTTTTTAGAATCATATTTTTTTTACATATTAACCACTAATTTCTATAGTTGAATGATTAAGGGACATGCGGGGAAATACGATACATGTTTTACTGTGTAATAATGTCTTGAAGCGGACATTTCCCTTAGTTGCGCCCCCTGGTGACATTACGGCCGACCACCTGCGTAGAGGGCGTAAAATCCAATAAGAAATCCACCCCGTATTTACTAAACAAGCACCCATTTTGCCGGATTATGACAAACTCGATTCATAGCGATGAATATTTCAGTTTAGAACACTCTTAATCGATGAAAAACACGATGTTCTTGGATTAGGATAGCTATGTGCGCCAGATGGAAGGTCACAGAGTACGAACTAGCAATGTACCTGAAAACCGGAATCGGTCTAATTTCTTCATAATATGCAGCAATTTCCCAATGAATACAAGCCCTTAAACAGCTGTTTATACCGAATATAGAGATTTCAATATACAAACAAGGCTTATTAAAAGCGGTTTGGGATTTTTCAATTAAATACAAGAGTGCAATTTGGTTCAAATGAACGTTACAATGTTCTATGTGTTCGTTCCCATGTAAAGCGAGGTTTTGGCCTATTCAGAAATCATGAACCATTCAAATTTGCATATGTTTCATACAAAAAGAGAAATCGTTGGTC
Organism: Mactromeris polynyma; assembly: GCA_032209605.1. Lineage (NCBI taxonomy): Eukaryota > Metazoa > Mollusca > Bivalvia > Venerida > Mactridae > Mactromeris > Mactromeris polynyma. Next base: position 11,352,470 of record JASFXZ010000023.1, read on the forward strand.
ATTTTTATGAAGGCCTAAATTAATCGGGTATCAAAAGCTACAAAAGAGGGACAATGGCGCATGGCTCAGATGTTATTAATTTGTATTTTCTGCTTGTAATTCATGTGGTAAGATAATACCAACTAATTCAGCATTTTTTTCACTTTAGTATTAATCATTTTGTTAATGATATCCACATTAACAAGTAGATTTAATACACTTCAAGTGTTATACATGTACACAATATTTTCTGTTATTACTCAGTCAAAGGTAAGGCAGGGAGGCGTGGTTGTCGAGGGGTAGAGCGCCTGACACCTGAACCGGAATTCATGAGTTCGAACCAGGACGAATACTTACACTCAGCACTCAAATATCAAATCTCAAAAAATACACAATGAGTCTGATTGTGACTTAAATTGAGTTTGAAAAAAATGTATAATAATGTAAATTGAGTGTTGAATGTTCTTTGTGGACATATTTACTTAGATATATGCGTACTATTTGAGATCTAGGAATAAATATTAAGTGTGAGTGTGTTGTGTGGCACTAAACACCAAATAAGTACTCCCATATCTCATAATTACCAACAAAACTCACTGGTGTGACATTGTTATGCATTTTCCATGCTCCAATGATCAATATCAGACTAATAACAGTAAATTGAGTGGTGTCCTCTAATTAGGCTAACCGGACATTCTGACTAATTACAGTAGAACTTCACATAAAGATCACCCCATAATAAGACCACCTCAATAATAAGACTACCTCAATAATAAAGACCACCTCAATAATAAGACCTCAAGATTCAGGACACAATTTTCAAGTCCATTGTCACTGTTTTGCTCTTCATTCAACCTCAATAGTAAGACCACCTCAATAATAAAGACCACCTCAATAATAAGACCACCTCAAGATTCAGAACACAGTTTTCAAGTCCATTGTCACTGTTTGTACTCTTTATATTCAACCTAAATATTAACACCACCTCAATAAGAAGACCAGATTTCAAGGGTCCAAAGGGTGGTCTTATTATTGAGATCTTACTGTGATAAAGAAATATAAATTAATGCTCTCATTACCTTCTGTTCTGATACCAGGTCTTCACTTGTGTATCGGTCAGGTTGAGTTTAGCCGCCAGCTCCATCCGGTCTTGTACGCTCAGGTATTTTTGTCGTTCAAACGTTTTCTCGAGCGAATTCAGTTGGTGGTCAGTAAAGGCCGTTCTAGCTTTGCGTGGCTTTTTTGGTTTCAGAAGGTGTGGCGGACTATCCCCATCTTCGTGGCTTTCAGATTTGTCTGAAATCAATTGGAAATATTTATAAACGTTGTTCCTTTGTAGTTCCTTAACGGAAGAAAATCACAGTATATATCGTGGAAACCAATTAAACGGTTTCTTAATTGCTCTCTCTCTCTCTCTCCTCACCACGCATTGGTTCTTCTATGCTTATGGATTACTCTATTCGACGAATGAAATACATGCTACTTGTCACTGTTTTGCCCCGGGGACGAGAATACACGGGACTTTAGAAAGAAGATGAATACCGACAGGTGGGAAAAGATAGACTTTGGCCGGATTTTTTAATAGATCCTGGATGTGGGGAATTATCTTTGGGATTTAGACAAAATGATTGGCTCTATCGTAGGGAATCAGACCCTAAAAAAGACAAATTGTCTAATTCCCCTGGGTCATCCCATTACCCTCCGGGGGGAAATATTGATAGGTGCAATACGTTTATAATGTACAGTGGCATTTCTCCGGAGCAACACCCGTCTTAGGAGATTCAAATTCAGGCTGTTGTTGATAAGTTGTTGCAACACACAGTGTCATTGGGTAGTTTATTATTACTAAGGGAATATTGACAATGTTGTTGAAGAGAGGTCGTGTCCTGTTACCATACCAACGCCTGTACAAAAACGTCGCTTACACCCACATTGTTCTATTTTCAAAACATGAGGAAGATTTGACCCTATTTCCGCTGAGAAAGAATCCCTAATTGTTCTGCCCCTTGAACAACAATTTGCATCCAATAAAGTCCCTTAAACTCAAAGTCCTTACTATCAACGCACGCCTTTTCATAAGAAAAAACATAAGTGCATTAATAAAGTATGCATATAGTGTATTGTTGTTGAAGAAATAATGACTATTTATAATAAGAAAAGTCTCCCCAATCAACCAATCCCCTCTCAGCCCTCCTAAACGAACATTTGAAGTTTAATGCCTTTTTGCTTTCGTTTACCGCCCGATACTGCACACCAGTGAATTTACCTTTTTATAAAGTTAATTAAACGCAATTTCAATAATTACTTGTCAGTTTAACTTTAACGTTTACTTTTCCTCACCATAACCTATATGCAGAAACAATTACGCTTAATTTTAAACAATTGGTTACGTTAGTTGGCCGCGAATAGCGCACATGTTTGTTCAATTGCCCAAAAACACTAGAACTAGAAATTGCCTCTAAACGCGTATGAATATCCAAGGCGCCATGGATGAAAGTGCTGTATTAATAAAAGTAGTTCCGGCACGCAAGCTACAACACGAGCTACGTTTCTGCCGCTTAATTGCCGACTTTTTTACCAGAGAAACGATACATTTTGCTGAAAGGTTCTTTTTTGTTGATGCCCAAGTGAATTAGGATGTGTCTGGCAGCCGACAGTTTTACTTAACTGATAACTCGTTGTATAACGTCACTATAAGAACGCGGCCCTGTAATTGTCAAATGTCGTGCGTCGCCATTTTTTTCTTGATGTACTATTTGCTAGTTTCGCCTGACGTTTCAATGGATCTAATTTTCTGCAAATGGCTGTGTATTCATTATTTATGAATGACGTAACGTAAATGATGGTTTATTGTTCGGCGCAATTGCTTTTACGCGGCGCTTTTGTGAGCTTGTGGCATTTAGGTAGGCAACAGAGAGTAAAGTCAATGATGAACCCGCTGACTCATGAGCGAATTGTGCGTTAACAGGAATATACCGGACATTTTCTTCAAGGATACGATTCATGGCAAATATGAAACATGCAATAAAAAAGTTCTGTTTCGTCATGCATTGCAAGACACGTTTATTCAGCAAAAAGATTCGATGCTCAAACATTAAAAACCCGTCTTTGAGTGTTTCAAGAAAAAGATCAGCTATTCGCAACATTATTGTTTAGTGATTTTATTTATCCCTCAATTGACCATATAGGAGTTGCTATAGAAACATTCGTTCCAATAGTTACTTCATAGAAATTAAGTACAGTCGGACTTCGTTCTTTTGAATTCATCGGGTCCGAAATTTCACTTTGAATAAAACATATTTTCGAATAGCCATTTGAAATCGCAGTGCCTAAGGGATTCAACGGAACCTGTTAACTGTTTCGGATGATACCAATGATTCGGACAGAAGGTTGTCGAATAAACGAGGTCGGGCAGTATTTTGTACATTTAATTGTTTATGCTATATAAGAACTACATATCAATCACCTTTATCACACAGATATATTGTTAAGCAGCTCAGACGATTTTATATGAATCGAGTTATAGTATCAAAGATTTTAAGACTGAATCTCAGACTTAAGACTTTAATATGGTAAATGTTCATTTTGTTCCAACGTTATTGTAACACAATATATTTTGATAAAACATGGCGCAAGTGTAGAGTGAGTAACAAGAAATATTCGGGCACAATATTATCCGTTTAAATTTAATGAAAACGAAATGCTTGTAAATTTATAAATTTTTGCAATTTTAAAGTCTAAGTCTGAGATTCAGTCTTAAAACGTTTGTGAATACTGGATGTTTCACTTGTATATTACATTGTATACGTTTATTGGTACAATATGCATATACAATGTCTTTGACCACTAACAAAATAAACACAACTATGAGATGACCAAGACCATAAGTACATAGCAGTTACAATTAAAATACGAAACAAGAAATGCAAGCATATACATAACAGAATAAGGAATAGGCCTAATCTTTTAGTTTCTTACATTCACTCAATACTGAATACAGTCGGACCACGTTTATTCGACAGTCTTCTATCCGAATACACGTCCCGATGTATCTTCTTACGCACCTCGAATTGAAATGGGCTATTCGAAACTATGTATTATTCGAAATGAAATTTTGGACCCGATGAATTCAAATGTTTAAAGTATATTATATTCAGTGTCACGTGATCAATGTATGCAACAGAGTGTGTGCCTAAATAATCATTCTCTACTATAATGTATTTAACCAATTGCGTATGGGAATGTTTTTATATCAGTCTGAAATGTCACAAAGTTTCAATTTGTATTTTATCAAAAGCAACGAAAATAAGCTTTTTATACATGTGTATATATTAGTTTTATGCTTTAACCATAGAAATTTATTATTATTATTCATAGTATTATTATTATATTTACTGATATGTTATTTATGTAAATATCTATCATTGATGTATATATCTATATTCATGTTGATATACACATATTCATACTGTAGCATGATTTCTATCGACTCATATTGACTGTCTCATGAACGTTAGTTGGCGTTTGTCATTAGAACAAAGTCGCTTAAACAGCTATATAGTGGTCAAACCCGTTATAATGTGTCCGAAAATAGTCATGATCCGAATACGTATGACAAATTTTCCCCCCATTTTTTACGTTAACTTAAGGTTACAAGATAGCTGCATTCACATTTGAGGATTTAAATCTATTTCAAGATGTGGGCAATATATAAGGTTTCAGAGTAAACGGTTTTTTTTTATTTATGAAAATGATATCATGATAGCGTAATATATTCATCATCTCAAACATATCGCACAAGTAAAGATTATGAAAACGATTTGCAACTAGCTGAGTCTTTGAAAAGACCCAACGGTGTGCAAACTAATAGCATTTATGGATTTCTGTTTAGGCAATAACATGCTTATTTCATATATACAAAAGCGTCAAACGTGTACACTGGGTGGCCTTGTAGATAGAGTACGTTTTGGTTTACTCAGTATTTGAGCAAAGATGAAAAGGAAAAGGCGTTTGCAATTTTCTAAACGCTGTGGGAAAATCACGGAATGTATGATACAGATGGAAAGTGAGAATAAAAGCGTATGTCTATACTGATATTTCAAGTTTTACAGTCATGGTATAGGGATTTTTTCTGGACAGTTGTTTTTAAGAGTAGACATACATAGTACTAATGCAGTCATTTTATATACAATTCCACCTTTAACACTGTTATATACACAGATTTTGATTAGTTCCAAATTGTGAGAATATAATTAAAACATAATTTTATGTTGTGCAATTTTGAGTTTAATTTACCTGATTCCTCGTCATTTTGGAATCGTTTGTGTCATTTTGTTTCAAATTTTAATTTTATTCATCTACATATCAGGATTAACATTTTCAACGCCTGGATACATTAAAACCCCAAACCTTATACCGTCAAGGCTCTTACCTTGCGCCAATGTCACGTGACATGGGGACCAGTCATTTTGAGACTTGAAAAATAAGATCTCCCTAATATGTTGGAATAAGTAAATATGAGTTATGTTCTATTAATAAGTGTTTGTACAAAATAACGGAGGTGATATTGTTCACTATGTATGTATAGAAAATACCGTGGATATCATCAGTTTAGCCTTGTGTAAATAACGTATAATTTGCATGTAGTGAACTTCACATTTCGTGTCGTTGACACTCACAAGATCGTGACATAAAATCATTAGAACTTAAAGCTACAATTTGTCTTGAAGTAAACTATAAGAAAACGACAGATTTCGCATATTCTATCGCATTTAGTGACAAAAAACTAACCGCCCTATACGCACATGTCATTTGATAATACGTTTACATTCAAGAGTACTTTGAAACAAAAAAGAACTCGCTAGAATAATGTTTTGAAGAACATGCTTATTCCAAACCTTGCCTCGCATTCACAGAAGCGCTCAACTAGAGACATTTTAAGCAGTTCTTTATATTCCGTGTATAATTCAGAGTATGCAAGTACTGTTCTCATCTGCGGTAATTGTTCTTGGGCCTTTATTCACGAATATTTTAGGACTGAGACTCAGACATAGACTTTAAATTTGCAAAAAAATATATTTATCAGCCTTTTGTTTTTCTTTGATTCTAAACAACTGATTTTTTTCTCAATAATCCTTATTACCCACTATACAGATTTGCCAGTTTCTATCAAACAGAACAGAACAGAACAGAACGTAGAGTCTGTTACTGATTTGAGCAATTACAGCTCATCGTAATTAACACATATTTACACAAATAAATCATCATGTGATGTGGAAAAATAACATATATACAAATATTGAATAACATCAATTACAGAGTAATATGTGTAGAGTTGAATATAACATGTGATCGTATAAACAGATGATAACAAAACAAAATAAATATGTATTGTTATAACTAAGTAAGAGAAAAATAAACACTTAACACTTTTAAGTCAAAGTCTGAGTCAAGTTCAGTCATATAATGTTATTGAATAAGCCCCCGAATATGTCTTGTTTACATACCATCTCTTCTAGTTTTACAACTCAAAATGATATAATTTGTGGAATTTTTTTTTTTGAGATAGATCAATTTTAATATATATTGTGGAATCCGGGCATCAGGTATGTAAGATTCACTGTCATTTCGTGCATTACTCGACTATAGAGCATAATCTTGTATTGGCACGAACGTAGATAATTCCTAAGTCAAGGAATAGCAAGCAAAAACTCTTATCGCGATTGTACAGTGAAATACCTAAGTTGCTGATGTGCCTACCCCCAATGCAGGGCTCTAGAAATTATCTTTATATACAGTTGTCCCGGACTAGTGTACGTGTTAATTTTGACGTGTCCGACATGGGAGACTAGTTGTACAAGCATAGAGTAGGGTATGGATTGACAGTTAAATAGGCGTGCATAACAGACTTGTCCCTGACTAAGTCCAACTCAACTGTTGGTAGCCCGAATCGGCAATTAGACTTGTCCAGATAGTCGGGCTTGTGGATTTCTACAACCCTGCCCGAATATTTAAATAAGCGCCTTAAGTTGTTTTTTAGCGTATCCCGACCAGCGATAAGGTAATCGTTTTTTAAGTCGGGTGTAATATAAAATATAGTATCATTCTCTTAAGCCACTTATTACGAAATAGTTATGTTTTATTCAACGTATTATAACAACGCAAAAAGTTATCATTCTGAATTTATTAGACAAAATGGGAAATGTCAAACTGCCATGAATAGCAAGTCTTTGTTAACAAACTTTGTCGTGAATTATTTTACAGTTGTGTCATGTTTATCGTATTAACATCTATAATCGCGATACTACGCACTCATAATTAATCTTACATTAACAATGAGATTTTCATATCATTTTTTATACTTTTAGATGGAAACTGGACACCTATCTCGACAGCCATTTTGTTTTATTGGTTGGATTATGCCCCTAAAAATAAAATTTAGTAAATTTTACAGAGGCTGAACAGTGGTTTATGAAGGATGGTCGGATACAGTGCTGTAAACTTCGTTAATGTTGCGAGGATATTATATTTGCGATTGTACATTCTTGTTCATGTACTTGTACTATTTCTATAAGACGGAGACTTAGCTATAAAAACGCGTACCCAGTTTTCAATGCATTTTAGCAGGCGGTTCGCAATGGATTGTCCCCCTTGAAAATGACCCGAAAAATCGATATCTAGTTTTTCAGCTCTACCAGTTTTGATCAATAGATCATACAGGGAAACTATTTTCAAAAGTAAATAAAAACGTTTTATCTTATTACTATAATACTTTAATAGTTATGACAATATTCTGCAATTTCATCTCTTTTATTTAGTGTAAAAAATATTTATTCTAACTAAACATCTTCTTGCTTCCAATTTAGTATTGTATTTTTTTCATAATCCTAAAATGGCGAAGAGCTTTCCGAACATGGATCTTACCTCTATATGATAATGAATTATATGTGTTAAATCCGATATTAATATCGACAATACGTGATTCAAGGTTACATGAACATAATTTTGGTCTGTACTTTTCTCAATGTGTACATTATGTTTGTTACATCAAACTATTCTGGTCGGAATAGTTTCCCTATCACTCGGTTGTTTGTTTATTTATATATATAAAGTTTCTAAAAATATCACCTTCGCACCCTTTATAGATAGTTCCCATAGTTACAATATTTATCTCCCTTGTTCTGCCGAATTGTCGGCCATTTTGATAGGCAAACTTTAACGTTTATGGGTAATATAATGAAAACGATGATAAACTAATCCGATATATGAAAATTAACTTATTCATGATGCTCATGTAGCATTTGGCTCAGTAAGTTGAAGAAAAAGTGGTTGTCACATGCAAATGTTCTTTGTATTTTCTCAATTATCGCATATTTGGAAATTTCTCCTATAAGGGCTTATCAGTTTTGCCTATCAAAATGGCCGACAGTTAAGAACAAGGGAGGTGACTATTGTAGATGTGGGAACTATGTATTCATGGATTTTTATCAACTTTAATTTACATTATTGTAAAACAAGTTCTTGCAAATAAAAATCACTCTCGATGACTGCTTGGAACACAGTTACTAACGAGTACTCGCGCTAAAATCAGGGACTGTTAAGTTCGTGATGAACTCCGGCTCTGCTCTGCTCAAAACGCTACTCGAACTCATGACCTTTGGATCACGATTTCAGGCGCTATTTTTTCTCAAACTACTACGTCATTACTGTTGTCCCGTTCTACATGTACCTAACACTTTTTTTTGATCATATGTTCATACTCATAAACGATATTTAAAACAGTAATATTAGTCTAGTTAAATAAAAAGTTCACTTTCAGACGGTATCTATCAAAGTAGAATATTTAGAAAAAGTAACAGTCAAAAGTTTCGTTGCACCAATGAAATACAAGCGCGACGAAGGAAACCGGTGCGACGGTAAATAAACACGCTCGTTATATTCGCTTCTCGCATTTGACACCTTAGAAATTTTTTGACAAATTTAACACAATTAGACTGGTATCTTTCGGTTATCTGAGATTGAAAGATGATTCGTATTTTGCTCGCTAATCATTATCTGACGGCAGAAGTGAAGAATTTCGGAATCTCCGTTTGACAGGAGAATCTTTCAAAATTGAGAAAGAATGTGAAACATACTACTTACACATATGACTCCTAAGTGGTATATAATGTGTTAACATCCACATTTTCATGTTATATAGGCATTTACGGACTCGTATTAAAATGTTTTAATAAGTCAAGTAATATTTGGATAATAAAGAAGAATGATTTTAATTTTTGGTCATACTTTGTGCAATATTTTAATAACTACATTACATTCTACAAGATTATACGAACACAACAGCTAAGGGTAAATATGAAAAATAGTGCACTGCTGTATCCGATATCACCCCCTCCTTCCCGCTCTTACGTTTCCACAATCAGTGAATATGAAAATCTCTATTTTGTAAAAACATACAACGAATTTTTGGAAACATACGATGTATGTATCATTTATTCAATTCTATAATTATGATTTGTGGAAGTATATAAATATTTATTTCATTCTCACCCGTGTACATATTTACTAGAACTGTTACTACTATATAAATATGCTCTGATATTATTAATGTTGCAATTGACCATGTCTAACTAGTGTACATAATAGTTTCTAGTGTATATTCATAGACTGTTAAGTTGAAAGTATTGAGAAATAAAACGTATGTACATACCACATACAAGTACAATACAAAATGAACGCATACCCTATAAATGTACACTGTCACTCATATTATGTTGTTCGAAGTTTATTATCCAAACAACAACAACAACAACAACATGTCCGATATTGTTGAGAGCCATTTTGGCATTTTATGCGAAAAAATGAATATCAATATACACTGTATATATTGAATAATATTGAAACATTACAAAACCGTTTGCATTTATTTGATATCTTTAACGGATAAAAAGTTATACTAATTTAAAGCTAAAATCCTTCATAGTTCTATATAGGTATTTTTGCGCAGTATCGATTATCGGATGATAAGAATTCTCCCACATGTTATATTTTGACTAAAATTTAATTCTGCGAATTTTGCAGTCAAATATAAGACAACAAAAATAAAGACCATGAACTTTAACTTCAAAGTTAACCTTATCAAATCATTCTGAATTCTGAATCATTCAGACAAGCTTGCCCATTGTCAACAGACCACAATTATTGCCGGTCGAGCAATCATTTAACATGTGTAAATTAATTACAAATTGATATTGTTAGTTAGATTCGCAAATTTACATAAAGTGCAATTAATATACGATATAAATTTTCGTTTAAGCGATTATAAATTGAAATAAAACAATGTTTATTAAGCTTGTATCCTGAATAATTTCTTCATTTCCGTTATTTAATATTCAACTTATATAATATCACCGCTTTGGACGGGTAACCACATACTAGGCACGCCAGTTGCAAAGATTTTGTATTTAAATAAGAATACCAGTCTGCCTCGCGACACTTCCGGTAAAAGTGGTGTGAATAATGTTCTTTGGTAGAATGACAAAATCCCTGGCATTGAATTTCTGTTTTCTTTGACATTTTGTCACGCAGAGTTAGAACCGTGGTGCAACGGATTATATTTACCGTTCTTAGACAATATTTCAATTCAGAAAGAATCGGGAATTAATGTTGCACCATCATAATAGCGGGCTCATCCGATTCAAGGAAATTGCAGTAAATGAATCAGTATGAACATTTTGATGAAAACATTAACTCCGAAGTGGGTTATTTACATATTTGTTGTGTTCGAAGTGAGGTAGAGACTTAATATGTTTTATTCGAGGCGTAAAAACAAGCGTACACGAAGCATTCCTTTGAAATACAGATCAAAGCTTCCTTGGAAATCGAAAAATATTTTTCTAAGTTCAATAGCCACCATTGATATAAACCTGATTCGAGTTCAAGTAAATGTTGTTTATGATATTTTTTATATTTCTATTATTTACTTTTGTCATTTATGTTAAAAAGAATATGTTTGTTATAATGTTCAAACACCAGCAAATTAAACACCATGTTACTTTGGATGTTAGTTTGGCTTTGGATCGTCTAAAATTCTCACAACAAACTATTTCTAAATAATTTTACAACTCATATATAAGCAATTATTTCCAATTTCTAAATGAACAAATCTTTTCGAAATCAGACAGAATTTCATTCATTCAGAGTTGATGAAAACACAATTCTGGTAAATATAAATTGTGCAAATGTACAGTCTACGTATGAGTTTCAGACTTCAAGTGTTTGTGAATAATGTCCTAGCTATCTATGAATCTCTGATATGTTCGTGGACTGAATATTTCATCAATTAACTTTGTATTGCGATGATTATATATCCTATGTTGTTTAAGCAGGAAACTTTAAGTACGTACAGTCGTACGAATGGGATAGACAGACAAGGCATACAATGGTGCAAATACTTAGATAAACACACAGTTGCCCGAATAAATGGCCATCTTCCCTTTTGTACAAAAGCGGGCTATACACTGGACGGATATAATTGTCTTAAGAAATAGAGGCATTTTTGTCATTTACAAGAATTACCTAAAATCAAATCCAGCTGACATTTTGTTACACGACATTTATACATAGTACCTGTAGTTCAATTTGATAAACATGGCCACACCCTTGTATCTTGTCGTATTCACGGCAGGCATACGTTGCGGCTATACCTCAAATTGTATTTCTTTACATTTGGTGTATAACTGTTATACTGTTATTGTCCATTTTGCAAGTGTCAACACACTAAGCTCTTTCATTGTGGAGGTAATAAAGTGTATGTAGACATTTTTATTTGTGTTATTCTAATCGTAAAAAAGGCGTATATTAAGCTCCATTATATAGTAATTAATCACTTTCAAAAGCAAATATATTATGTTCCTAATTTGCCCTTCGTTATTTGTATACGAGTGAGAACGTATTACGCTTACTTCATTGGAAATAAAAAAACATGACTGTTTGTGGCAATTTGAACACAACATCGCCTTTATGCCGCCAAAACTACTAAAACAATAGGGAAACACATTTTACTTAATTAGAAAAAAAATACTTGAAAAAAAGTAAATTCAAAATCATCCTGTAAAAAACAGCAGTGACAGGGTGGTCTTTTCGTTGATCGCAGTAAACACGGGTAATTAAAAATTGCCTCGTTCTAAATAGTGTTTATTTATTATAGTGTCACCCCTATTTAAAAGGGCCAGCCAATTCTGACACATTTATTTCCCGATTCCTATCCTTTAAAGCTATGCACCAGGCAGGTAGGCATATCGTAACCATTATTTAACTAGCTGGCGACTCATCAACCAGCCATATCGGAACGGACCCTTATCGGGATTCGAACACTCGACCTCCCGCTCCCAAGGCGGAGGCCTTAACCACTAGCCACGGGATACGGTTATAAGAGCAGCATTCTCTATGTTGTTCTCGGTAAAGGTATCTACGATCACACTTCTTGATTCATGGGTCTTATTTAATGAATACATTTACAAGCATAATACATGTATCTACAAAAAATCATTACTCATTCTAGAAAAACTGCACGATAAAACTGTCAAGCATCGCTCCTTCGCAAAACTGGAACTATCGTACTTTGATATAATACAATGCATTTGTATATGACATTGAATAAGTTTAATGATATACATATAATTGTTTTTTATATGTACTTGTCTGATATTGATTAAACATTGCATGGCTAGTTTCCCCTATTTCACCCGTCTGTCCATCCGTCCGCACTGTATTGAACTATCACTAATGCTGATGCAAAGAATTGATTAATTTGACTCATATTATCTATTCATATGGGATAGAACGTTTTTGAATAGATAATTTCTCGAAAATGAAAATCATTCCTTTAGTCATTTTTAGTAAATTCAAACAGTGTTATAAGTGAATGAATTGAACCAATCAACACACGTGCAGGGATGGGCATAAAAACGTACTCATGAAGATGCGAACAGCACTATAGTATATCTATTTTAATTAATCAATTCTTTATCTACATCGAAAATTTCATACAATTTTAGTCTCCTCTTTAATCTATTTATATCGGCATTATGTTGAAATAAATCATTAATCGTAAATCAACGACCGTTATCATCGATCATTAAAGGCTTTTGGTACAGATTAAATGAATGGAACTGCGCTTATAGTAACGTTGAATCTGAATGAAGTTACGTTAAAAACATATGGTTGCTATAGTTGCAAGCCCTGGTTGCAGAATTTCTAAAACAAAACTCTGACGTACAGATTCTTGTTGAGAATGATAAAACGATCACTTATCCTTATATACAAACATGATATTGTTTCTTATTTAAATATAATTAAAAACAGAAAATATATTCAAAATGCGGACACATGTATATACGCTCAAACACTTCTAAATGGTCACACCCCTGTTAATAGTGTTATAGAATTTCGGTCTGTCATCAAAAACGTTACAAGTTGATTTTAATGTTGTCGGACATTTGGACAGTTAAATTGTAAAAAGTGTGGTATGTTCCTGCGCGAATTTTAACAAATATGAGTTTTATCTCCCATTTTGACGAATATTGCTACAAAAGAATGACCAATTAGATACACATTTAGATGTACATGAACACTTTGAGTGACTTAAAAATACGTAATACAACATGAAAAATTCAAATTTAATTCCATGAAAATCAAATTAGTATAAACACGTATGTCTTAATCAGTTTATTAAGTCAAAATATATTTGAAGAAAAATAACGAATATTAATAATAACCATATAATTGATTGTTAATTTATATTAATTAGCTATCTATTATGATAAACAGGGCTTCGTTTTAAATTCATTCAGTAAAATCGAAACAAAATGAATCCGCATTTTTATAACAAAAATGTTAGATAATGCTGTCAACAGTGTTTTGCCAGTCTTTTATCTATCCAGTTAATTTGAATATGTAATTAGCTAATTAATTTATTCGTGAGTTAAGGTCATTATCAGTTACAAGTTGTGTAAATTAATAATTTATTCATTAATTAAGGGCCATTTTAGGGCTTCATCCAAACAACAGAAGGTAACTTAGGAAAGTAATGTTTATACAAAGGCATATTGCATAGTTTAATTGAACGTACATTTTTTTTATAATAATGTGGTTTTCGCTAACAGTTTCCCCAACACTTTTGTATGACCCGATTTGATGTCGCTTGAACCGTTAAAGACCCCACGGGTTGGATATTCTACGTGCAAATTAATTATATTCAAAAATCTGTTCTGATATTTGAAACTTGCACACAGATAGGAAAGACTCTAAATTAGTTTTGCATGCATATTTCAGAAGTTGTTTACACTGCATTTCATGCCGCGTGTGAAAAAAACCTACAATGATGATATTACAAAAACAACAATATGAATATAATTTGCCCTGAACTTTATTGCCGAGATATAGTCATGTATACATGATTTTATAAGTGCAATGTAAAATGTTATTTCGTTTGTTTGATCTTTTTCGATTATCGATTGATATTACATCAAAATATTTAAAGAATATTTATATTTATGTATGAGAAGGTGTGTAGCACTATGTATGTATATACGGTCTCCAATGATGTTTAACTCTCAGCAAAATACAGAAACCAGAAGCAATAGACGGTAGCGGAGATGACATTGTTCAGTAGCACTATATTTAATATATCACATCTCAAAAAACAAGCTTAAATTTCTTGGTCTGTAATAAAAAAAAATGCGTTGTAAGCGACCGTTCACCCTTATATAAATCTTCTAAACCTTGCGTGGTCGAATCTTTCCTGACGGTGGGGAACAGTTATTATTCTGAATTAATAGATTACATGTACACTAGAAAGGTCCATGCTTTCTGATCTCTCCAGGTTCAACCTGTAGAAAGTTTGTGAGGTACGGAAACTAAATATATATTAAATACATCTGAAAATGAATAAGAAAAAAAGGAAAACATAGAAACTTGAAATATGTGAAAAATCAATTAACATTAATTACACGAAGGCAATATTTTTTCTTTGACAATCGTGTTATAGAACGTATGTTACCTTCATTATCTGAATTGTCATCCTCACAATCACTGTCGTCGGTAAATCTATTGGCGTTTCCGCTGCCATGGTCCGAGCCGGCGGAGCTCGCCGTTAGTGGGCGGTCTGTAAAGTGACGATGGGGTAATGACAATAATCTTGGGTCCGTAAAAACGTTCTGACAGACCTCTCTTTCCCGTCGGCTATTATCCGACGACAAAATGTCGGTTATAAGAAATGACGGTCTATGCAAGGGTATCTTAGGTTCTTCATTTGCTTCGCTAACAAGTTTACTAGAATGCGCTTTTGTTGGCGTACATGATCGATTGTTGTTGTTGTTGGCGAGTTCTAATGATGATGTTGATGATGACGACGACGTAGATTTTAACCGTTCGTCAAATAATGAGCTGATGGTCGAATTTGAATTCATGTTCATAATGATATTATTAAGATGCCCAGAAGTATGCGCCGCGGACAATGTTTTTAATGAAGCGTCCATTGGATATAATTGTTCACTTTTGAAGCCGCCCGGTGACACTTCCCCATTCCGAGCACGCATGCTGTCTTTGATAATGTGTGACGATGGTATGTCATTTCCATCAATTTCCGAGTATTTTCTCTTTAAATAATTTTCAGTTAATCTATGGTGCACAGGCATGAAACCAGTCCGATCACTTTTACGCGAAAACGAATCGAGTTTGTCTTCTGTAATGTCTGTTTTACGCTTACTAGAAGTTTCAGCAATATCAGTTTTTTCATTTTTTTCTTCACACTTATCATCAACCTCTGTCTTTTCAGATTCACCTACATCAATTTCTTCATCAACCTCCGTATCCAGTTTTGTTTCCTTGTCTTTATCCATCTTTGTTGACATCGTTAACTCAGTTCAAACTATTTTGTCTTTATATAAATCTATAATTCTAATGATTCTATCAGAAACAAAATATCTATAACTCAATTAACACATTCACAATTTTGTCCAGATAGTTTGTATGATATTTCTTCCTTCCTTTAAATATATCAAATTCAGTATGTCTTTCAGAGAAATATCTGTATTTAAATAAGAAATATGTTGTGAATGTATTTGAATGAAAACACAATATTTATTCAAATGCGATTCAAAAGATTTTCAGAAAAGTTAATACATTGTCACATTTACATCCTACCCAACCCTTGTTGGCAACAATTTAGATGTTAATATAATTTACTTTTCTTTAAGTATTCACTGAACGAGGTATAAAATAAGAAAAATTAATAGTCAAGTATTTCTATTATATTGTAGCTGTTCATAAACTACTCGCCTCATTGACAGTTATAGTTTGAACAATATACCTAAATATGTGCTTTTATTCTCTAAATCTACATTCATTTGTCAAACTGATGCTATCTTGACTTCTGTCTCATCCCTGTAAATGATACCCCAACCAAGGGGCCAAAACATATACTATATCCCTTTGTTATTAAATAGTAGCATTTAGCGAAAAGCCTCAATGACATTCGTTCAGTTTCATTGCGCTAAATAGCATGTCAAAAGTTGGCAATTGTGTCCATTTATTTTAGATAGGCAGTCCAATAGAGCGGCCTGTATTACTCCTCAAACTACGCTCGTTTGATGTAAATAAATCTAACGATGAAATATAATAGTCTGTTTAAATCACTCAACGTAGTTTCAGCTCGGATTTCCCCCGGTTTATAATTGCAACAGTAGCATTTATCATTGCATTAAACACTTCATTCAGAGGGTAATAATTTTCAATAACTCATTAATAACGATACTGAAATGACACCTGTAATCAAATACACCAATAATTCGAACTCAATTCAGCGAATATTTTCAACTTTAGCAATATCGAAGAGCATCACCTTACGTTATTTTTATGTCCACTTTTTTAATAATATTTGCTAAATATTTTGTAGCTATTTTATTTATACTTTTTAGTAATTTTTCGACATTTTGCTTTCACATTTGACATCTCCCGTATTCTGAATTGTTACATAAATTGGTCCGTTTACTTCCGGTCAGCTGTTCGATGTATTTACGTCTTTTTTCGATTGCAGGTTTCGCTGACTTCTGAACTTCTTCAAAGTTTTGAAATATAATTACAACGTTTATGTATCACATGAATATTTTCAAATATACCTAAACTGTGTCCACGATGAGTTAGTTCACTTGTTACAGTATTCAGTTTACTTTCGTTCAGTCTCACAGTGCTTAGCGTCCATAATATGTAATTTCCTGCCACACAAAGTCATGCAACATTAAAAAGAATACATATCAACATCTTAATATAAAACACAGTTCACAAGATATGGTATTTTTCTTTCTGTTTAACCATGTCGTGTAGAGCGCTTAGACCTCACACACGTTGCCAGATTCCTCAGGATCAGCGGCCCAAACACGTATCGGATTAGCTGGTCAATCAGGGCAGTTGTCAATTCTCCTATTGCTAGCCTTGCACATTGGCCAATAGCGAGCGCGACTGCTGTAATTGGAAATTACCGTCATTTACATAAACACAAAAACGGAGACAGAAAGTAATGATGGTGATATGCCGGTACATGCGAATATTGAACATCGACAAAAACGCCCCAATAGAAAGAAACGCTGCTATAAAGGATTTTAATACATCTCATCAATATTCATAGGTTTGCTGAGCGGTGTAACTGTACGATGCTGTGTTTAGAAATATTCACGCAAAATTACGGTATACATAGATGTTATTGCCCGCATATAGGACCCAAAATGTGCGGGTGTTAAGAGAACGCATTTCATTTAAAATAATACTTGCATAAATCATTCGCGTTGCAAACTTAAGGAAATCATTTTATTAAAAATACTTAATGAATTACGTATTCTGTTGCATAATTCATTTTAATCATTTTTTTCTCCCCCATTAACTTTTTTTGCGATTTGTTTTATCATTTTCAGCATGATTGCGCAATGAGTTCGATAAACGGGTTTGTTATTTTTTCAAGTTCAACATAAACGTTCGTTCAGTAATTTGTTTCGCTCCAATGTTTGAAAGGAATATAATTTAAAGTCATAGTAAATACACCAATTAACTGTGTTCTGGTAAATGTAATGTATTGTGACTCACAGGTCGAGGGAGGGATTATTTTTATACTTATATTACAAAACGCACTAATTATGTTGTAGTGGTCAATATCTGCCGGTACCCGTAGCACACTTCAGTGTTGTGTTTTATCATATTACTTTTTCTTCTTCTGCTCCTTCACTTATTAAGATTCCCGCAGTGTGCGCATGCGCAGGATTATTTTTTGGAAATTATAAATACTAGAAGTATTGTTTAATAAAAAATGAGAATCCGACTCTCGAATGATATTTCTATATCATTTTTTCATGTATTTCTTTAAACAAAAAAATGGTGTCTAATTTACGTTAACATATTATTACAACTTATTGTTCACTCTAGTCGATGACGATGTCGATTCTTCCTTGGTTACTAACCAGTATTCGCTAATATATTAGGGATTTAGAAGGATCTCCCCCAGTGCAGAATTTTTACCCAAGACTTCACACTCAATGGGTCCTGCACTAGATTAGTTTGTCTCCCAAAACCTAACTGGCCATTTACAACGGACAGGAAAGGACTGTACAGTAAAACGTCCATAATAAGACCACTCTTTGGACCCTTGAACATTGGTCTTACTATTGAGGTGATCTTAATATTGAGGTTAAATAAAGAGCAGGAATTTAAAAATGTGCTCTTAATTTTAAGGCACATGTTTTATTATTGAAAATGTCTTAAAGTGAGGTTTGACTGTATTAACACTATTCCAATTAATTTTTTTGTAAATATTAACCGAATGGCATTTAACTATTTTCGTGTAAAATAATATATTAAATATCACTTCATAGCGAAACATAGGGTGATTTATGAACATACCGATTTATTATGTACGTTTGTAAAGAAAGAAAGAATGCGATATCGGGGAAATTTACAAGACATAAGCGGACGTACGGACGGATGGACTTAATTCCGTAGATCATATTGATTGTATGATAATTACTTTGAATCTTTTATATATGTTTTGCGTGCGCAATGTTTACAATTTAGACTCGAGTATTACTGCAGAATTACTTTCGAATGTTAAAAATCTTTCAGTTAATTCTTTGCGTATAAAACACATTCCGGATGTATTTGAAGGGCTGTGGTCACGTGATAATGAATAGCCAATTGCTGGTACCGATGTAATTAAGGGCTTTAGTATTCATTTACTAATTACAAAAACTATTTAAAAGCAAAACGTAATGATCGGTTAAAACTGGAATCAAGACATAAAACGACTTATAACGATTTTGAAATATTTTTTCCAAGCTTTGACTGATTGGGCTTTACCACACTGACAAGAACTATCAAGAATTTATCACAGACTTCATTCCAATTAACTGTTTTTACATTAACAGAAAATATGTCAAAAACGAAATTTCCAAAACCATCTGTTTCACCCGGGTGGGGAATGAGTTGCATGCAAGCACCAAGCAGCAAATACTCTTCATTAATGAAGATAGAAAATATGTTTAACAGTTCGACCATATGCTCAGGTGAAAATAACGGCATCGGGAATCCAGTGTGAATGTTTAATTAAAGTGATTGTTCCACGGGTTAATACATTATTCAGAAAGTAATGTCATCGCCAAATGTCCCGTTATCTTTTAACTATTGCTTTTCTTTGACTTTAATTGACTAAGATAAAATGTAAACAAACGTTAATTACTAATTAAAGTTTGATGTTGCCGCCAAATTGGTTTCTTTGAGACTCCGTTCTCATCTGTTTGTTCACATTTGGTTTATTTCTCTGTTTAATGTAGATAAACTCACTGTATCATGTCGCCGAGGTATGTTTTAGTTTAAGGTTTCCGGACACCGTTTCTGTAATCAGTATTCAGACGCATTGCTACGAAATACCGGTGGTGACATTACACTTTATTATTTCTCTCCTATGAAATATTGAATGCGTGAAAGTTGCGTGAATTCGTAAAGTTGACATCGAATTCAAGATTTCAACTTCACGAATTAATAATCTTGAATTCGTAAATTCGCGAATTCATTATTTCAACTTCACGAATTCATAATCTTGAATTCGTTAATTCGCGAATTCGTTATTTTAACTTCACGAATTCATAATCTTGAATACGCTAATTCACGAATTCACAATTTCAGCTTCACGACTTCGAGTTTCCTACGAGTTTTATAATGAAGTGTGAATGTCGCCACCGGGTTTTCGTATATTGCAGATTCGAATGCTTGTTTTGCGACGGTTTCAGTATGATGACTCATTAAGATGCAAACCAATATATCTAAGAATAGGTTTAGTTTATTTGTTTTTCATTTCTCATTGTCCTTTCGAGATTTTCAGGTTAACAGACAAAATTAATCAAAAATGATATTAAAAATATTCAGTCAAACTGCACTTAAATAAACTCGGCTAATTCAATCAGTTAAGCTTTCTGAAGATCGTAGTTTCGAGAATCGGTTGAGTCGTTTATTCATCCTCTTCATCCTCCTCATCATCAGCATCACCATCCTCCTCGTCATCCTCCCCATCCTCATCTTCCCAATCCTCCCCATCCTCCTCCTAGTCGCCATTCTCCTACTCATCATCAACATCATCCTCCTCAACAACATCCTCCTCCTCATCAACATCCTCCTCCTTGTCATCATCATTCTCATCGCCGTCAACATCCTCCTCATTATCACCATCATCCCAATCCTCGTCATCATCCCCATCCTCCTCCTAGTCATCATCCTTATCCTCCTCATCCTCCTCCTCATTAACATCCTCCTCATCGTCAACATCATCCTCGTCTCCATCAGCCTCATCAACAACATCCTCCTAATCAAAACAACCTCCTCCTCATCCTCCTCCTCCTCATCATCCACATCAACAACATCTTCCTCCCCATCAACACCATCCTCTTCATCACCAAAATCATCCTTCTCCTCCTCCTCATTATCACTCTTAGAAAGGTATATTCGCGATGTAACCTTATACTCTCCGTGACTTGTTAACTGAACAAAAATGCTTAAGACAACCGACCGCCACACCTTATTGAATACTGTTGTAACACACACAACTCTAACCATGTCCCCAAACCTTAAGTGCAATAAAGATGCTCGCTATTTATTGCCCAAACGTAATAAACAGCCTATTGCTCCCATAAACTTATACAGAAGCCTTAAAGCAATCATGGTCGATCTTTGTTTTATGCCAAATTGCTATGAAACGTATAGCTCTCGTACACTACCCGACAATTTACGTATTACATGATCGACTATCATGAGAAGTTGGGGTGAAAGAATTACTAATCATATCGTTTGCATTATTAAAAGCTACCCACACGCAAGCACGCATCTGATCAACAACAAAACATTCCGTGATAAGGTGCGGACCACGTTCTGGTTATGATGTTGGTGTTTCTTGTTGTTGCTGTTGTTGTTGTTGTTGTTGTTGTTGTTGTTTTCGATGATCTTTATAATTTTGTTTTCCAAAAAAAAGGGGGTTGATACATCTGTGTCCATTTTGGATCGTTTGTGTTTTTAATACTTACGAAAAAAGTTATCTCAGATATTTGTTGGACAACCCTTTTGTTTTCAAAATATTTAGGGTTGATACATCTTTGGCTGTTACAAACGAAAAATGTATGTTAAAATAGTTAAAAATTGAATTTATTCTACGGTATGCGGAGACAACCCTCGAATATACATTACATGTATACAAAAATATTGCTTAAGAAAAAATAATTACATTTTTATTCCTACGACTGCTAATAAGATGTTTTGTTCATTAAAATGTTATAATTTTATAGTCATCATAATTGGCTGCATTTTTAATTGTGTTTTTCTTTGTACTATTCAGTTTTTATCGCTTAAACGTTCGAAACAGTTCTTAGATTTTATTGTTTTTCAATGTCAGTAATCAGCATCGGTATCTACAAATGCTTAATGTTATACAGTAAAATCTCACTTAAAGACCACCTCAATGATAAGACCACCTCAATGATAAGACCACCTCAATAATAAGACCATCTCAATGATAAGACCACCTCAATAATAAGACCACCTCAATAATAAGACCACCTCAATGATAAGACCATCTCAATGATAAGACCACCTCAATAATAAGACCACCTCAATAATAAGACCACCTCAATTATAAGACCACAATAAAGTTAAGAGCACAATTGTCAAGTCTATTTTCACTGTTTTGCTCTTTATTCAACCTCAATATTAAGACCATCTCAAAAAGAAGACCAATTTTCAAGGGTCCCAAAGGTGGTCTTATTATTGAGATTTTACTGTACTGTAAAGTGTGTTCATATATGTATGTACAGTTAAACCTCGACAGAACAGTTCCCTCTGGGATAAGCAAAGCGCGGCTGTTTTTGAGAGGTGGCTGCTATAGGGAGGTTAACTTATAAGCGATGTTTACAACGACAAAATCAATGTTGTTGAAGAGAGGTTTTTGCTCAACAGAGGTCCACTCTTGAGGGGTTGTGCTGTAATGTATAATTGAAGATGACGTTTGTTTAATATAATGTCATATATACAGTCAAACCTGTGTTAAAGACCACCTGCGAACAAAGACCATTATTGCAAAACCTGTCTGCAAAGACCACCATTTTATCTCCCATCAGACCATTTTCAATGATATTTAAACTGTTAATAGAGACCACCTGTAAACAAAGACCACATTTTGCTGTTCCCATGGGTGGTCTTTACAGACAGGTTTGACTGTATACTAGACTCCATTAAAAACGCAACTCTTTGAACTAGTCATTACGTTGTACCGAACTGTCAAATGCGTGTTAATTCTTGTTCAGAACTTTATTAAATTCTACACCGATTATATTTTATTTCGTTATTTATCAATTTTATGAAGTTACGTTTGAGAAATAAAGAATATTTTTGCCTTTGTTATGACACTCAATATCTATGTGCACAATTTTTGGTGTCAAGTATATTTTTATAATTCAAATTGGTAATTTTATAACAATTTTTAACAATACAACTGTGTTATATGATTATATATACGAAATTTATTTCTGTTCCTTCCGCAAAAAATGATACAATTTATTAATAAAATACACAGACAATTTTCTCTTGTATTTTTTATACAAGCGGGCAATACAACCTTACCCATAATTCGTATACTGCAATTTTACAGACAAGATTATAATATTGAAATAGTTGAAGTGAAATTAATCGCTGCGTAAAAAGGGCTTTAAAAACGAGTAAATATCGGATTTAACAACCGAACATATGGGTGGAGAGTAGGTGATACCTTCACCTGGACGTACAAGTTCAGGCCGGGCGATGATCTTCAATATTTGAACACATGTATTGTCAATGACAAGTTTAATTAAACTTTCATCAACTGATCGTTTTATTAACTCTGTCGTGAAAACAGCGCTAGATCTCATCGCCTATTGTGATGCATTCAGGCTCTTTAAGTATTTAATTTAATTTACCTCACCGGACATATGGAATTATTGACTTTTACTACTAACTTTCGGTGGGTTTAACCCCAAAACCTGCAAAAATCGACACGATTCCCTTAATTCGATACGGATTTAACGTTGTTATTTGACTATCTATTTCAATGCAAGTTTAATTATTTGTTTGCCGAGGCATTGTAGGGTAAAATACGACGGTTTGAAAATGTTAAAGATGTCGAAATGTCACCACAATAATATGATAGTAGTTAATTCTCAACCACTTGAAATATAATGAGTACCATTCGGGAGTCTGATAACAGATTTTTATGGCGTGAAATGAGCTCAACGTGATGTTCACAAGTTAATTTTACGAGTTAAAAGTTGACAGGCAACGTCTTGGTATAAAAGGATCACATTTACTGGGATTATCTGTAACATGATGCCATTTAAACGAGCTCAATGCGATCAGTGGATAAGGATTTGACACGTGTTAAGTTAAATTCTTCACTGTTTGCAAAAAACCACAGCATTTGTTATTGAAATCAATCCGCATTTTTGCTCTCGCCGCATGCATATTTGTACGTAGTTTAAAATTCATTTTGTCGTATAATAACATTTAAAATAAATCTGTTAAATGTTCAGAGTGGGTGTATGACTACATCTGGGCAACGAACGAAATTTTGCTTCAAATAAACTGTATCTATTTTCATTATCTGTGTATGTCGCATTGCAAAACATTCAAACATTTGTGTGGTTGCATTTTAAAATAAATTGCGGATCCCCTTACTAATACTTCTCCCTCCCATCTATAATATATCATAAATCACAGAAAAGAAAATTCGGTAGAAATTTCGGGAGATCTTAACCACTGACGGTGTAAGTCATACAATGCACTAGGTCGTGAAAATTGCTATATATGTTATATAAATAAACTTAGTGCATGCATTGTTTCTTTATGTTATTTAGCAAATATACATAACTTTCAGATAATACGAGACTTATTCGCACCCTCTGGTTACCCTATGACACTAGTTAAGTTATTTTGTTATTTTGCTTTGTACTATGACAAAAGGCTGTACATATGTTGTATGGGGGAGGAGTCTTGTTCAAATCCAAAATAAAATTGCTGTTCTGTTCCGTTCTGTTAAGTCACGTGAACATTACATTATTAGTTTACTGTTGGAACACTGCATCGCATTTTATCAACCAAATGCTTGCAACGTGTTTTACAGAAAGAGAAATGTCCGTAGCTTTTTTGTAATCATTTCATATCAGAGACCATAAAATTAAAGGAGTTGATCAAATATTCCTAAAACTGGATTTCTTTCTGAAAAATAAGATAGTTTTCTCTTATGAAAAGATATAAAAAGTATGTAAACAATATCTTACTAACTGAAGCCTAATTAATTCCTGCATTCACTTTGTAGTAACCATTAGTTTCAAAACCGTCACGATCCGATACTACATCTATATTTTTGAGTTGGGACTTTATAAGTCACATGAACAGCCAGGGCCATGACGTGAAGTACAGTCAAACGTGTGTTAAAGACCTCCTGCGAACAAAGACCACTATTGCAAAACCTGTCTGCAAAGACCAACAATTTTATCTCCCATCAGACCATTTTCAATGATATTTAATATGTTAATAGAGACCACCTGTAAACAAAGACCACATTTTGCTGTTCCCATGGGTGGTCTTTACAGACAGGTTTGACTGTAATTACGTCGGAACCACTCTCCTTCCGCAAACCTTGATAGCTTCCTTACATACACATTCTAGATGCCACGGAGGGATTCAAACCCAGAGCGATGAGGGGCAAGTGATTTGAAGTCAACAACCATGTCCACCCAACCACAGCTAAAACAGCAATTGAGCGCCGCTGTACGATTTCCAACCTCTTCTTTAAGAGACCTCATCTCCAGAATACGCCACATGTGACGTCACCATCTACTGACAGTAAGCAATATCTGCCCCATATAGCAATATGAAAACGAAGTGACCATATGGAGCAAATATCGTTTCCTGCTTGCAAATAGTGACATCACATGTTGCGTTTTCTTGAAATGACGTCACTCACAGAAGAGGTTGTATATCCCATACCAGCGCTCAATTGGTGTATTTTGGAAATTAAGAGTCTCTTAGTAATACCAGGAAAAATTGAATGGAATTTGACATCAATTATAGCCACCCTGTGTTTTCGATTTGAAACGCTGCCAATGCACACCATCTAAAATTTCAAAACAACGACTGGCATTTATCCGATACGTGTTGCATGCGAATTCCGTCGAGTCATTGGAGAAAAATGCAAAAAAAAAACTTTAATCAAAATCAATATGTATTTTTGCAATTAATTTGTGGTAAATGAACTTTAATTGCCAAGATCAAAGCGTCTGTCGATCCGACATCCATTGCATTTCGCTGCTGAGTGTTGTAATGTATTTAAATGGTATGTTTTGAATGTAAATTACATTGTTGTAGAAAATGATCTACCAGCGACACAATCGTAGCCTTTCATCCACTATAGTTTATTGTACAGATCTATTAGCTTCAAAAGGACTATTTTGCCAGATGCCTCTGTTTGACGTTGTTCGCGTGTCGGCAGCAACCCGTTGACGCCAATCAAACGCTTATGCCTGCATTGTTATGCATAGTTTATAAACTTCTCAATGTGCCGTGAAATCTTGATATAATTGAACACGTTCCCGGACAATTTTATTCCGTAATTTCTTAATGTACATCCATTTTACGATGCCCCAATCGCGAAACACAGCGATAATTAGGAATATGGCGGCACAGCGCCTTTATTTTCTCTTGTTTGCAATTTAATATCTTTACCATCAGACAGTATTCAATTAATTACAAGTGATAGGTCGTAAGTGATGATTTTGGGCTGGAATTACATCTATTAAGGCAATTGTATGCTCTCCCAAAGGGAGTTAAGAAAAGTAATTACAATATTATATCGGACCAGCACGTTATCGCATAAAACAGCGAATTCCCGGCAATTAGTACACAGGCAATTCTCACGTTAACGACTCCGCGTAGGAAAAAAGTAGTCCGCTATGTTAGCGCTATCAGGGAAAAATGGTGCGAATTAATCGTAGACTGAAAAGGGAAAGTGATGCAAAAAGAACAACAGTGAACGCTGAATGAAGTAATGAATTTGATAATGGCTAAGCGATGAATGTAAAAGAGTAATGGCAGGCAATTGTACAATAATCCGCGGTCCCAGGGTTACTGCTAGAAAGAAGTTTGTCCCGGGGGACGTATTGCTGTTAGTTAAAGGTCTGGTACATCTTAAATAAAATATTACAACAGTCGTTAAGTAATTTCCCAAGTCGCCTTGTAAAGTCAAAATGGCCAATGTTCAAAGAAACGGAGACATAATTGATTATAAAGATATCCCGACTTACTTTTAATTAACCGGTAGTGTTCACATGTAATTCGGCAATTTGTGTCATTCAAAATAGAAATACTCACGGGTTAGTGCAATCAATGAATCTAGAATCACATTCCCTGGTTTTTGCCTTTTGATTTCACAATGTAGTGCGCCAACTCTCTCTACATGATTGCTATGAAACAGAATTTTCAGGGATTTGTATCGTAAAATTACGTGCACGAAGGTTTGAATTAATTTTCAGCACGTATGTCGGCATTTTATTGACTTTAAAGATTCAAATCACGATCGAATTAGGTTTATTTTGTCAATTTAGAATCATATTAGCGAAAGTATAGTTCACGATATCGAGGGGAAAGGGGCAGAATCTACCATCTCCTTTATAAATGTATATGTAGATAGCTGGTTCTTGTACCCACCTCGATATGTGCAAGTGTTTCGTGGTATGCATGTATCGAAATGTTTCGACTAACGACCGTTTGGAAGATGCTATTCACGCCTCGTTCTGAGATTATCCAAAACGAGGCTCATAACGCAAACAAAATGGCGAAAGTGCGAGACAACCCGGTTCCATGTGCACTTTCATGAACAGATTAAAAGTAGTCTAATTGTCTATCAAATTCTTCTAAGTAATAGTTTTGAGAAAATGGCATGTTAATGCCATCACAGAGACATTCTCTAAACATTGGATTGTAACTTTTCTTCAAAGTTTCCTGGAACTGCAAAACACGAGTCCTATGCAGGAATTTCCTATGCTAGTGCTAACTCGGCGCGTAGGTCAGGGTAGAAAATACGGGTATCGCACTCATGTATTTGTGGTTTTGGTAAACATGATAGCAAGGTGACAATGTGGTGTTGTAGAGTACATCTGAATAAAGTAAACTACCACCAAGTTTCTTATATGTATCATTAAGGATATTTTGTCCAAACATAAGACCATGTACCTTTAAAAATAAATCATATGAGTTGTTCCTAGCAGAATTGAAGCCTTAGTATACAATGCGCCGCTCCCTCTTCAGATACTCACTGTAAGTTACACATTTCGGCTGGAGTTGTGAGGTCGCTGCTTAAGAGAGATTAAAATGGCAGAATAGTTTAGATCGGCGAAATTGATAATGCTGTTGAAGAGATGTTGTTGCTCTGAAGAGGTTGTTATTCTAAAGATGTTGTAATGTACGATACCGCGCTAGAAATTTGAGTTCTACTTATTTATGTGATTTAGTGCAAAATTTCGATGAATTGGAATAAATTATATGGATATTTAGGATAGGAAGTGAGTAACCTACACACCATAGTATTTGAATTGAAATTTGACTAATCAGTAACGAGATATTGACAAATCTACAAATGTTCTTTGTCTAACTGTTGAAACTTTAAATGTGCAATTATAGTTCTTGACAAGTGCTCACCAAACTTCTGACCAAAAAATCGTCACGCATGATTATACTTTCGACTGCTGTCGAATTTGTCTAAATACGCACATTCCTTATCAACATTATAACGGACCATAATTACAACAGATTAACGGACCAATATCATGATGTCACAGTTATTGGATAATGACCAGACGGATCCTAAAACGATTGTTAACGCGAGCTTGCTACGGATTAAGCGAGAAAGGCGTGATTCGTCTGTTAACTCATACTGTGAAAGTGAAGTAGACGAATATGACGACGATGATTATTCTCAACCATTTCCACCACAGCGTCACATAAAAGAGTTAGATGACAACTTAAGTGTCTTACCGCGGAACGATTACATCAAAGAAATTCTACGCCTGTGCAACAATGACTATCGTCAAGTTGATGTGTACCGGAAGCGATTAGCAGAGAGGGCTCGTGCTTTACCAGGCTGTCCTCAGACGAGACTTATGAATCGAAAAAGTTCAACCGTAGCATCTCGTGCACGCAAGTGCGCAATAGATTGCTTTGCAATGCATGCATTCATCACCGGCGAACAATCGAAAGATATTAACGATGTGTTTGCGAGTAGTGCTAGCAACCCGATTGTCATAGACACAGAGAAAACTCGTGAGGAAATCACTAAACCAGACGTGCTTGCTGCGATAACGAATATACAAGCAGATATCACCAAAATATTAATTAAACAAACAAGTGATTCATTATTGATAAAAAACATTCAAACAGACGTGTCCAATATGCTGAATAGTTACAGGGTAATGAACGGAACTCTAAACAGTATTCTCGCTAGACTGCCTGCTAACACGGCAGAATCTCATTTAAATAAACTACAGTGCTATGTACAGCATCTTGGTTCGGCTATCGCAACAATTAACCAAAGACTAGTTGACTGTGAGAGCACATCCAACGTTCGAAAATCCTACGCGGAAGTTCTCAAAGAGAACAAAGACATTCGTTCAAATGACACCTCGACACTTTACCCAAGTGATCAACCAGATAACAACACCCATACGACCAGATCGCTACACATTGATGATGAGACAATAAATGTAACAGTTGAAGTCGATCCTCCTACGATAAGTTCGCCCCGTAACGACAGTGTATACACCGCGACAGATTCAGAATCACGAACCAAGGCGAAGGTTTCTACCAACACATTCACCTCAATACACGAATCCAAGATAACTGAAGACAACCATAGACGATCGTCAACAACAAAGGATAACAATATAGAATTTGTAGCTGCAAAACGACGAAGAAACGTTTCCTATTTCATAGGAAATATTGACGCCAACGTGACAGATAATGACATTTTCAACTACTTCAAGACAAATGATGCATACGTGTCATTCATTCGCATATTTCATGGTCGATACGGCTCGTCGGCTAAAATCAATATTCCAGAAGAAATGGAGCCAATTGTCGATGATCCGATGTTTTGGCCAGACGGTATTACATTCAGGAAATGGAAACCTAGAGAGGAACACGACCGTGAACGGAAATCACACCGACGACCACGCTACCGTGCTCACTTTCAGCGAAATAGTGATTCATTTGAGGATCAGCGATCTGAACCCTTCGACCAATTCAGATCCGTGAACAATAATCGTGAAGCTAAACGATACGGATATCGCAACTCATTAGACGATACCCCGTATAACAACACCTACCAGAACGAAAGGGACACGACCGAACGAACACGTGCGCATGACTCCTGGGGAATTAGACGTGACAGTGATAGTGCTTACTATTAACTGATAGTGTATTGTATATGTGATATATATTGTAAAACATTGCACGAATCATGTTAAGTAATCAAATATTGTTCTATTCTCTATGCATAATGTCATTAACACTACTATGTTGGAATTGCAGGGGTATTATGTCGTCTGCATACCCTTTAGCAAATATGTTAGATAAATATGAAGTTGACATTGCTGTAATAAGCGAACATAAACTGCTACCCAGGTCGGCTTTGTTTTTTCAAAGCATTAGTCCAGCTTATGACAGTATTGTAAATGTTGACAACAATGTTGATAATTTCGGATCCATTAAGTGTGGTAAGGCAGGAGTCGCAATTATGTATAAGAAATCATTATCATTTTGTATTAATGAACTACCATTTAATGATAATCACCGTATTCTTGGTATTGAATTTAAATGTATTGATAAAATGCCATTGTATATACTATGTGTATATATGCCTGCAAACAATGATGTTAATTATTATAAATCTGTATTGAGTGAAGTGCAGTCATTAGCATCGCATTATAGCCGGTTAGGCAATGTAGTGATAGCAGGGGATATGAATGGGCAATTTATAACAGAAACACATAACGCAAATGTGAAATCACAATTACTCACCAATTTTATGAAGGAAAACAACCTAGTCTCTGTGCAATATGAAATGGGATGTGAACATATGTGTACATTCATTCCTACAGGAAAGAGCATTGACCATATTCTAGTGGAATCAACATTCATCAATATGATCAATAGCTTCACGATCGAAGACAGCTCAAGTATCTTCACATCGGATCACCTGCCACTTATCTTAAATATGTGCGCCTCGCCCCTGAAAAGATCGAACCAACCTATTCGCACCAACATAGCTTGGAACAAATGTTCCAGTGAGCATCTGACTCTCTATAATCATGTTCTTCACGAGGAGTTGAAATGTATTCTTGATACTGACTGCAGTAAGTGTTGCCCAGACTTTATAAACAGTGTTATGATAAATGTCGTCCATAGAGCTAGTGCCGTGCTCCCTATAAGCCGCTTCAACCAAAAAGCGAAACCATACTGGTGTTCAGATGTAAAAGTAGCTTATACTAAAGCTCGACAACTTCGACGCATTTGGATTAATGAAGGCCGCCCACGGGGGCATGAAACCGATAGCTATCACGCATATAAAGAAGCAAAGCGACTATTTCGACTTATACAGCGCACAAAGCAACGAGAATACGAAGAAAAGACCATGGACGACATAGCCAAAGCAGCCGAAGTCGATTATCGACTATTTTGGAAATTACTTCGTAGACATAATGGAAAATCCTCAACAGTGTGCAACGAACTTGTCGTGAATAACAGTTCGTACAGTAATAACAATGTAATTCATGGCTTCGAAGCATATTTCTCTGAAGTGTTTAGTGACAACCAGATCACCAATGAAACGTCAGTCAGAATAGAACTTGAACACTTTCTATGTGAAAAAAATAATTATTCCGACGAATTATCACAAACCATATTGACAGAAGAAATCGAACGTGTCGTAAAATGTTTAAAAGCGAATAAAAGTCCTGGAGTTGACAACATATTCAACGAACATGTAAAACATGGCAGCACTACTATATACAACGCGCTCACCGTGTTATTCAACGCTATTCTGTTCAACGAAAGAACACCAAACCAATGGGGAACTAGCTTGTTAATCCCGATTTATAAAGGAAAAGGAAAATCAAAGGCGGACCCTAGCAGCTACAGACCTATTTCTCTCAGCCCAACGTTCAGCAAAATTTTTGAAAAAGTGTTACTCAATAGAATAAATAACTTGATTGAAACAAAGGACATCGACTTTCCTTCTCATCAACAACAAGGATTTCGTAAACGACTAAGTTGTATTACCACTGTGTTTAATCTACAAGAAACGATATTTCAACAAGTTGAAAGTAACAACAACGTCTATGTTGCCATGTTAGACCAAAAGGCTGCGTTCGATTCCGTCTGGCACGACGGCCTGTTCTTGAAGCTTGGACGATTCGGTATTGTCGGGAAAATGTTAAGAACGATCAGGTCGTCATACACATCTTTAAACTGCATAGTGAAACATAACGGTGAACTATCGAAACCTATCTCCATAAAGAAGTCGGTCCGGCAGGGTGGAGTTCTTTCTACTTTCTTTTACCAACTTTATGTAGACCAGTTATTAAGAAACCTCGAAGAAAGTAATAAAGGATGCACAGTACTTACTACCAAGACTGGAAATCCTACGTACGCGGATGACATCAGTCTCATTGCGCTGTCTCCCTTGAATCTCCAAAGAATGATAGACATCGTCTATCGATATTGTAAACATTGGAACATTGACATTAATGTGCAAAAATCAGAAATCATCGTTTTTACAAGAAAAAAGGAAATACCAAACACCGGAATAATGTACGGGGAAAGTTTCCTTAAACAGACAAATAGTGCAAACCATCTAGGCGTACGACAAGATTCGAATATGAAATGTAAACGTAGAATTGAAGAGCGGTGTCAGAAAGGGAAAAATGCGTTTTTTGCAATGACTGCACAGGGGGTTCACCCATTTGGTCTTAATCCATTAATTTCTTGTCAACTTTATATAAATATTATTATGCCCATTATATTGTACGGCAGTGAATTGTGGAACAATTTAACTCACACTGATATCTATACTGTCAACAAAATGCAACATTTTATTGTTAAAAAAATACAAGGTCTCAACGTTCGGACCAGGTCAGACATGTGTGAATCAATGTTAGGGTTGAATAAATTGTTCTCCTCTGTTATTATCAGAAAATTACTATTTTTACATCAAATACTTAGTCTTGATACAAAATGCGTGACTAGAAACATATTTTTACGTCGATACTTTCAATTTATACAAGATAGAAATGTTGTACTCGGATTTATTCCTGATATATGTAAAATACTATGTACGTTAGATCTACGAAACTTCATCAACGACTCTTTAATGCACCCCGAATCATTACCAGCTAGAAATCATTGGAAAACTACAGTGAAACAACTTGTAACGGATAAAGAAACAACTTCATGGACACAACGAATAATTACCGACGAAGACTATAGACATTTTAGAGTGATACATCCGTCTATCTCAAAGGCAGTGATATATCAAGTGCTCGCTAAAAACTCGTACAAGCATATGAGAATACTCATATCAAAATTGTGGTGCAACATACCGGACAATAACGAACATGTGTGTGTCAAATGTGCCTTACCTACCATAAACATTAACATACATGCTGTATGTGACTGTAGCGTAAATGAATTCGAGCGCTGGAATTTTGTGTCGGATGTAACCGAAATAAGTATTAGACTTACCAACGATCTACTGAATATGACCCCGGACAAATTCTATCTGACTCTTCTCGGAGCTAAATTATATTTGTCAGAAGAACATGACTGTGTAAGAGACATATTTCTGAAACGTGCTTACGAATATGTCTATAACTGTCTGAAATAACCCTGTAGAAATATTCTGCATTTTCATACTAGTATCTCTGTATTGATAAATTAATCATCCTAAGGATGATCTACTGGTACATTGTCTATTGTATATCATTATGTTGTATATAGCATTGTTAGTAACATGTAAATAATTGTACATACATGCATAGTATATCATCTCTTGAGGTGGAAATAAAGATATTGATTGATTGATTGATTGTATACGTCACCTTCAGAAAATAATAATTATTATTATTATTATTATCATCCTCATCATCATTATAGATTGCCATTATAATCATTATTATAAGTATCATCATCATCAGCATTATCATCATTATCATCATTATCATTATATCATTATATCATCATAATCATCATTATCATCATTATCAGTATTATCATTATTATTATTATAATCATACTTATCATTATTATCAATATTTCTTCATTATCATCATTATCATTATTATCATTATATCATTATATCATCATAATCATCATTATCATCATTATCATCATTATCATCATTATCATCATTATCATTATAATCATTATTATCATTATTATCATTATTATCATCATTATCATTATTATCATTATTATCATTATTATCATCATTATCATCATTATCATTATAATCATTATTATCATTATTATCATTATTATCATCATTATCATTATTATCATCATTATCATTATTATCATTATTATCATTATTATCATTATTATCATTATTATCATCATTATCATCATTATCATCATTATCATCATTATTATCATTATTCTTATTACTGTTGTTGTTATTATCATTATTATCATTATTATCATCAGTATCATTTTTTTTATTATTATTATAAAAAATGATACTCACAAATTATTTTCTATTCTTTTATTAATTACAATGCCATAATATTAAAAAAGCATAGTTATCGTCGGATTGGTTCATCCATCAATGTTTTCACAGAGCTATAAATAATTTCAATGTTTCTAATGGTATTATGTTCATGTAGAAGACAAAGTAGAGCCACGTGTCACGTAAACTCTCAATAAATGATTGGTGCCATAAAATACAACAGTGACAAATTGATGTTGTTTTGTTTTAATGTTTATACGCATGATGTCAAATCTATAAACACAACTATCTCAATTTATTGAACCAATTTATACGTAACAAGGGGCCAATTTGTAGGATATTTATGTAACCAAATTTGCTAGAAAATGTGAATTATGTTAGTTCATTTGGCTGAAATAATCATAATAAAATAATGCTCATCAGTATCTTTAACCAATGTATACTCAAGCGGGTTTAAAATAGCAAATGTACGATTCTAATTAATACATTCATCTTCCATTTATCAGACACGCATGCCAATTTAGTTGCCACTGCTGTGTTGGCAGAAAGTGCAATGCTAAAGACATACATCTCTCTCATTTCTTCCAATGCACTTTTAGTAGCACCGCCTGACATATAAACACTTGAACATGGCTAACAAAATACAGTACAGTCGGACCTCGTTTATTCGACAACTTTCTATCCGATTACCTGGTATTATCCGAATAAATGCCAGATCCCGTGTATCTTCTTAGGCACATCGAATTTAAATGGGCTACTCGAAACCATGAATTACTCGAAATAAAATTTTGGACCCGATGAATTCGAAAAAACGAAGTCCGACTATACATACTTTTGTGTTAAAGATATATTATGCTCATTTTTTGTGTCAATTTTTTTACCTAAACAAACATGAAAATTATACTTTATCTAGTTAAAACTTCAACAAATATGCATTATCACAGAAGACATTTACAACGTACTTCTCTGTATTTGTCCAAGAAAGACGTTTGTATTATCATAAAAGTTTTGTCTGTTTGTAACATGATTAAACAAGATTGTTATAAATGGTTATACATGACAATGGTTCTTATTAATGATGTTTTAGACTATGTAACATCAATACTGGATAAAGCCAGTTAAAAACATTAGGTTTAGATGAGCCAGATACATCTTTTAAAGTTACTACGGTAGTCAGATAATATATTAATCTCTAAGGGAATGGCCCGCAAAGAATCTTCAGCACTATTAAATATTACCATACAATTTTTCACACTCAAAATGCGTCACTATCAGAATTATTATAGTAAATTTTGTGATTTGAGATTTGAATGCTGAGTGTAAATATCCGTTATAATCTCCGGGCCCTGATTTTGACAGTAAATCATTTAATGGAAAACTATGACCAGTCTACCTTTTACGCAAACTAAGAAGAAAGGGAAATGTACTGAGTTAAAACGAATGTGTGCAAGGGATAATATGGGTATATTTCGATACCATGGGGGCTAAACATGGACATATTGATACCAACTGAAAGATAATTTTAATTTCTATCTGATGACATATGTTTCTTATCTGTATTGCATCTTGATGGGTATATTTTAGGTGTTTACCCCATGGTGTCGAAAAATATCCATATTATCCCACGCAAACTTTCGTTTTTGACTCGGCATGTTATACACTTAAAGCAAATTGTTGTATCATTATCATATCTTAAATCAGGTTTAATTATAAAATTATCGTGCATTATCACGTTTCTTTATCAATATTTGACCACACGTTCATATCACACCTTTACATGTTTAGGTAACCCACACCCAAAGTTTTTAATACAGGATTGCGTGTCAGGCAAAAAGGACAAAGCGGTGTGCGTGTACATAATTTGTGACTGCGTGTTAGTAACGATCATAATCGATGAAAACACCTGTCCTTGTATAGGGCGCTCCTGAAGAATTATAACACTTTCAGTTTAATTGTATCACTTAAATTGATGGTTCTATTATTCGGCCGCCGTTATATAGTGTCTTCTTGACTTCTGTCACACGTTTTCGCGACAATGTCTAGTAATTTCGTAATATTCGAAAATTTCGTCTGAATAATATATCCAGCATTTAAATAATTCATTTTTAATGAGGTAATATACAATTGTATCGATATTTGATCAGGAACAAAAATATGACAATTTACAATGAATGAAGCCCCGAATATATATACATGTAATTACGTCCAGTCTTTAAATAATTGACAAAACTGTTTCAAATAACAGTAAGCCTCACTTAGTGAACACCTCTATAATTAGACCACCTTAAAATTAAGAACATAATTTTCAAGTCCATTTTGACTGTTATCTCAAAAAGGAGATCAAGTGTTCCCAGGGGGTCGTATTATTGAGGTTTACTCAAGTTGTGATAAATATGTTTAAATAATTTTCGTAAGTCCCCGTAGCGCAGTGGATAGCGCGCTGGACTTCTAATCCAGAGGTCGCGGGTTCGAATCCCGCCGGGGATGCATTTTTTTTATTTTTTTTAAAATTACACACATGGAAAATATGTGTATTTTATCAATTTAAATAAATAAAGACGTTTGGTATATCTTGGCCTGTTTCATTATGTCTAACCCAGTCCTTAACCAATTCCTGTAAATCACTATATGCCATGCACCTGGAAACATTTAAATCATAGTGTATTAAAGGCGTATCCTACAAATAAGTCAGTTTTTTTTCTAATGCAGAGATTTCCTTCAAACTTTCTATATTTGATCAATGTAATGTATCTAACCGAAATATAAAATAAAGATGAAAGATCACCTTGCTCGAATTTATGATAATGAAGATTAAAACGTGATTATTTCATATGAATATAGAGTAAAATCGATACAAGTTTACTATATTTTTTCTAGCGTAGAGATTTTCTTACAACTTGGTATACTATATGAGAGTCACTGTCTGAATGAAAATATGAAATACAAATTATAGGTAACCTTGCTTGATTTTAAGATAAAGATTGTTTTATTGTGTGACAAATGGAATATATATGGAAAGTGAAAGTTCCTTAATATATGGAAAGAAAAAAATCCCTTAATACACTTGGTAACCCATTATCGTTTTACATTTTCATAAAAGTGTTTGTTTTAAATATTTATTGAAGATCATTTTATAATTTCAAGAGTAGACTTTTAAATATCAATGACTTTCTTTTTTTTTAAATAAAGTATATGGAAAAAGTTCAAAACTATAATGAAATCCTTCAATTAAACATAATGATATCATTATTTGTATTGTGCCTAGGTGATTATAAAGTTCAGTAAAAATCTTTGCATCGTTAAAGAAAATATACGTTTTTAACCCAACGCAAAAACTACAATAATCGAAAAGAACATGCGCATTAAAGTTGCGCAATGGCAACTCCCGGATACGTCTTTAAATCGTGGAAGGGAGACAATCTAATTAGGAGGAAATTGCTTTAACAAAGTCGCTAATCAAGGGAGATCATTCTTGATATTTATCCAGGAAAGCTGAATATGAGTAGAAAAAAATAGGAGCATACGCATCTAAGCGCATTCACTTTTTTCAATTAAATTGTTTTTAATCCTCATTGTAAGTAATAAATAAATGTGCGTTCAAACATTTGGTTATAGTAGTGTTAGATTTTTGATACATAACAAGTTGGATTTATGTTTCTAAAACCTGCGAATCATCAAAAGAGGGATGTGTCAAAAGTGACAATTAAAACTACAAAAAAGCCAGCTTCTTTCTGATTAATTTTGTTTTAGTTACCTAAGGCCATATTTTTAGTTACCTAAGGCCATAGTTTTAGTTACCTAAAGACATAGTTTTAGTTACCTAAGGACATAGTTTTAGTTACCTAATGCCATAGTTTTAGTTACCTAAAGACATAGTTTTAGTTACCTAAGGACATAGTTTTAGTTACCTAAGGCCATAGTTTTAGTAACCTAAGGCCATAGTTATAGTTACCTAAGGCCATAGTTATAGTTACCTAAGGCCATAGTTTTAGTTACCTAATGCCATAGTTTTAGTTACCTAATGCCATAGTTTTAGTTACATAAGGACATAGTTTTAGTTACCTAATGCCATAGTTTTAGTAACCTAATGCCATAGTTTTAGTAACCTAAGGCCATAGTTATAGTTACCTAAGGCCATAGTTTTACTAACCTAAGGCCATAGTTTTAGTAACCTAAGGCCATAGTTATAGTTACCTAAGGCCATAGTTTTACTTACCTAAGGACATAGTTTTACTTACCTAAGGCCATAGTTTTAGTAACCTAAGGCCATAGTTATAGTTACCTAAGGCCATAGTTTTACTTACCTAAGGACATAGTTTTACTTACCTAAGGCCATAGTTTTAGTAACCTAAGGACATAGTTTTAGTAACCTAATGCCATAGTTTTAGTAACCTAAGGCCATAGTTATAGTTACCTAAGGCCATAGTTTTACTTACCTAAGGCCATAGTTTTAGTAACCTAAGGCCATAGTTATAGTTACCTAAGGCCATAGTTTTACTTACCTAAGGACATAGTTTTACTTACCTAAGGCCATAGTTTTAGTAACCTAAGGCCATAGTTATAGTTACCTAAGGCCATAGTTTTACTTACCTAAGGACATAGTTTTACTTACCTAAGGCCATAGTTTTAGTAACCTAAGGCCATAGTTATAGTTACCTAAGGCCATAGTTTTACTTACCTAAGGACATAGTTTTACTTACCTAATGCCATAGTTTTAGTAACCTAATGCCATAGTTTTAGTAACCTGATGACATAGTTTTAGTAACCTAAGGCCATAGTTATAGTTACCTAAGGCCATAGTTTTACTTACCTAAGGCCATAGTTTTAGTTACTTAAGGCCATAGTTTTAGTAACCTAAGGCCATAGTTATAGTTACCTAAAGCCATAGTTTTACTTACCTAAGGCCATAGTTTTAGTTACTTAAGGCCATAAGATACTTATAACTATAACACGTAAAACGACTCGACAGAATAACTAAACAGAGTTTTTAAACCCGGTCGATCAAATCGAATAGCATAATGTCAAGGATACTTTTTGTTCTTAGTTTTGAAAATAGGTTGCGTGTTACGATAGCCTGCCTTCTTGATTTTCTCGAGCACTCCTCACGACATCTGGCATCCAAAGAAAAAAACATTCGACTGGTCACTTATTTCCTGGACACGATTTTGGCACACTTCACGCAAACAATCATATGCCCTTTTATGATCAAATGCGGTGAAATACTTGCCACTTGATCTATTACAAAGCTCTCTGTTTAAGAGGGGAGATAATCAGCAAACCGGAAATAGTAAAATGACAGCTTATTGAAATAGTATCTCATGTTTTGCTAGCGTAACGATCACGTGACTACGATTAATACGCCAGATATTGTAATCTGTAATTGGCCGGAAATGTAGTCCTTCAGATTTATAACAAACGGGCGCTGATGCGTGGCGAGATTTGGCTTCTCATTTCCCTTGCGATAAATACCGAGGTCCTACGAATGAGAACACACTGGTATTGCAATGACCATTGTCCAGCAAAGAATATCAATGGTCAGTTTGTTTTATTTTGCGTCTAATGCTTGACAAGTCATGAGGAAACTGGCTATCTATATCAACAATATTTTATTGATGTATAAATCTCCAAATACTACTGAGACACTGTCATGGACACGTATACACAAAGCTTGTTCTATATCAAAACCAGTGTACACGTCAACGAACTGAGCCTATATTGCCAAAGTTGAGGAATTATTTTTCGAAATTTTATCGAACATACCATTTAAACTTAAGGAGTGCTTGCAAAATCGTCTTACTTAAGTAATACTTCGTGACTGGTAACTCGATTCTTCCTATGTTTAACTGTAAGTGATTGTTAAATGTTATTGGTTTAAATTTGAAATTTAGGCTCTTGGCCAATAATGCATGTCTCTTCAACATAGTGTGCGCTTGTAGGACAATACACAAAGCAAGTATATTCTGTAAAGTTACATCTTGAAGAACCTCAGTAAACATTATGAATAATCAAGGAATTATTACGAAACTTGTTTTAATGATTTGTATGTAGAACCCCTTACGGACCTCATATGATTTTGATTCTTAAGTAACAAAATATTGAGACGAAAGCGGAAATTTTCCATACATTTAATCATCGGAGGTCGAAAGGTCGGCGGTGTCGATCTATCAATGACGCCATAAACATGATCCGTATCGTTCAAACGCTCTTAAAACAATATGCTTTAATAGTAATCGGTGTAAATTAGGCGGATTCATATCGAGATACTGTCATGTATGTTCGGATTGGTTGGTTTTCAAAATTGGGTGCTTTGAATTACAGAATTATATCGTGACTGGAGTGTAAAGGTTCGGAGAAATATGATTAAATAATTGCGTATGAAGATTTATTAAATGAGAAATGTACTGAGGGAAATATAGCGTAATATTTGCATCATTGAGTTTCCAAATTGAAAAGCTTATGTTTCATATTACTTGCGTGTTTACTAAATGAAACTTTCAAGATTTCTTAACTCCTTGATTTGGAACCGACGGGCAGTAATTGCAAATGTCGTCATATATCAGACGCCAATTTCTTGGAGGGTGTTAGATAATTGAATATTACCTTAGCGAAATATTAATCCGCCTAGAAGATGACGTCATGTTTCTTGTAAGAAAAAGACGAGTTGGGACGAAAGCGTTTTTAAATCTGTTTCTATTTGTGGCGGTTCCGCTCAAGTTAATAGTTTAATATAAAGAGCCAACATCTCCAAAGAACCCCTCTCTTGTGCAACAACATCTCTTAAAAACCTCTCATGCTGTAAAAATGTACTTGATGTAGTGATGGATAATCGGACAAATTTCATAATCGATTATTGGATTGGTTTGAAAACTCATAATCGATAATCGAATCGGAAATCATCGAAATATTTAGTTTTATTAGTAAAAGTGTAATGCTGACAGTAAAGTTCATTTATACAAGTTCATTTTTCTTTGGTAGCGACATGTATCATCTATGTTTATTTCGTATATTTGTATTTGATAAATAGCTTGAAGAAATAGATAGACACAATTTACAGATGTCAAAAAAGTCAAAACTTGATTTCCGATTATAATCGATTATTGTAGTTCATAATCGATTGTCGCCGATGTCGGATGTCTAGCGACGATTTTTCGATTATTTTCGATAATCACGCCATCACTTTTATCAATTTACCCACTCCAGAGCAACAACCTCTCAACGTCAGTCAAAGTTTACGTCTCCAAAAAGTCGTTGTTCAGGATGGAATACAATGTATACATAAATCTTTGGAGCAATTATTTAACTACGATATTCTTTAAATATACAACACAACCTCACTTAAAGACCAGCACGATAATAAGACCACATCAAAATTAAGAACACAAGTCCATTAGCACTGTTTTGCTCTTTATTCAACCTCAATATTAAGACCACCTCAATGAGAAGACCAGTTTTCAAGGTCTTATTATCGAAGTTTTTATTGTACATATAAAGAGTATGTTGTTTGTTGAAACATGCATAACATATTAGAGGTTAAGCATATACATGTATATGCACATATAAATGTACGTTATGCGTAGCTCAGTCTTTCCAGTAAATACTTGTAATACATCATACATCTACAGTGTGCTTCATTATTTAACAGCATAATACAATATTTTCCAGTTTGTGGAATTAAATACAGTCAGACATCAGTTAAAGACCACCTAAATAATTAGAACACCTCAAAATTGAAAACACAATTTTCAAGTCCATTTTTACTGTTTTGCTCTTTATTCAACATCAATAAGAAGACGAGTTGTCAAGGGTCCCAAAGGTGGTCTTATTATTGAGGTTTTATTGTATTTTGAAAATATTTCAAACAGATAACCTAGGTTGGTTTTCATGCATGCCGCTTTAATTAAAGTGAAATAACGATCCATTATATTTTGACGTCATAGCAAGTTTACTGAGACAAATGTCTGCCAGCAGCTATAGGAATCACAGATGTTTAACAGGTTGCACATAGCAGGCGAGGGGCCAACCCTCATCCCTTACTGGCCCTATCAGCAAGTTACCTCTTAAGATGAATTTATTAAAATTTGCTTAACAATTCTGCACAATATTTGCATTATTTGATAATTTACGCTCCTCACACTGGTCTTAAAGCAGCATGCCAATTTTTCTTTTCTTCCCTGATAGGTATATGATATTGTAAAACCGCCAGAATTGCATTTCATGTCACAAAACGACCTGATATTTAATTGATATCGACAAGTTGCTGAACTAAAAGTAGGCTATTTTTGGAAATCAAAACGACGTTATGAATTTTCTGTGACCTTAATCAGAAATTCTGACAAATCTGAGAGGATTATCTACTAGAAGGTAGCGACATAATTAGGTGTCATTTAACATACATGTGCATGAAAAACGCTTTCCATACGCGTTACACTTCAGAAAATGTCACATTCAGTAATATATGCCTACAGGAAAATGTATTCCGGAAGAAAATTCTTGGTTAAATATCTTACTTCTTGCAAAATGCAACGCTTTAGGTGATATCAAACTGTTTTCGTCGCAAATGATGTCACTTCTTATCAAATATGCAAAAGAGGATTTTAGATAATAAAAATGATAAAATTGTAATGCCGCTTTAAATCCTTTTACAATGTTTTGAAGCTGGACTATTCTAGACATCGACTCGAACATTTCTCAATGTCAATGGGTTAATTGTCATTTTCCTCAGGCGAATAAGTCTTATCATTGTCAACTTAATATGTGTAATAACGGTAAAAATAAGGGCATATCAAAGTCACGTGACCGAGTTGTAATGCTCAACTATTCGATTTTTCACCGGTTGAAGATAAGAGTGCATTATTATTTGAAGTTAATAGGTCATGGACTGTTTTCATACTTGAACGCCCGAGACAATATTTTTCATTATTTTTACACCAAACGACACAGATATCGTTAAAGTACTATCATTTATACGGTTCTGTTTCATTTGATATCATGGCCGCAATTTCCGTAGTATCTAATGCGATTTGTTTTGAAAATCATTATAAACATTTCATTGGATCGCCACACGTCATCTGGTAGACTGGAACGGGGCTAACTCTCTAAACGATCTCTTTATTCAACACAATGTCGAAGACCAGTCTAGCTAATATGGCGGCTTATAAAACCGGAAATTGTCACATTTCCATGCAATTTTAGGTGACACTCGGATATTACATTCAGTGAACACCGTTCATACTATACTATATTGAGATATATAGCACGGCCCTCTGTTGAGATGGCACGCGTACGTATTGTGTTGTGACAATGTTTAAATGTTCGGTTAGCTGCGGGGTCCCCGCAGTATTGAAATGAATATAATTGCTTACAACACATTTCAATTTGTTTCTGTGATATAATTTCGTCATAAAATGGCAAGCAAGGGTGATTTATGAATTCCTGATGTACGCATTTACATAATATTGTGAAGATAGTTTAAGCGACACATTTTCTAGCTCTGTTTGGTGTTAGATAGTACTGTCATATTTTGTAATTAAATGTGACACTGCTATGTTAACAAAATCGGAAAAAATAACACTGCAAAAATCATTAAGTGTGGTTGCTTCGGCATTTTGAAACATATTTCGAAAATGTGTATAAATTGACAAAATTGACAAATAATTGGCTAAGGAATATGTGCATGCAAATACATGTACAGTCGGACCTCGTTCATTCGAATTCATTGGGTCCGAAATTTTATTTCGAATAACACATGGTTTTGAATAACACTTTTCAATCAGTGTATAAGAAGATACAAATGTATTTCGGGACTTGATATATATTTCGGATGATGCCGTGTATTCGGATAAAATGTTTTCGAATGAACGAGGTCTGACTGTATATATTTATTTATGTATTCAACCCATTTACCCCATAGTTTGTATTCAGGCAGGTTATACGGACAATTTTGAATTGTGTTTTGAATTGTGTATAAGTCGGACAAATTTACCTGATCCACGTGGCCTGAATTATCATAATTTCACAGAAGAGTGATTATCTGTATTTGTCTTCGTGTCATATCCGATTAACTTCGGCTCTCGTCGTTTGGTT
This sequence comes from Mactromeris polynyma, assembly GCA_032209605.1. Classification (NCBI taxonomy): domain Eukaryota; kingdom Metazoa; phylum Mollusca; class Bivalvia; order Venerida; family Mactridae; genus Mactromeris; species Mactromeris polynyma. The sequence continues at coordinate 11,396,919 of JASFXZ010000023.1, forward strand.
ATTTGAATATATATATTAAAGGAAATCTACAAATGCAATGATTTCCGTAACAGCAACGAAAACTACCGATGATGCACGAATCTCTCACGGAAAATTATATAGTCAGCGTAATCGATTTATAATATATTCATGCATGTATGTCAGGTTCGGGTTAATGTGTTCGGACTAAAATGGTATTTATAAAAAAATGTTTTCTGTTTGCGTTTATTTATCGTCGCCACCGGTTTCCCACATGTGCGACGCCTCCGGAAGATTGTTTGTCATTTTAGATTTTTGGAGGGTAGTGCATGATACAGGAGATACCCCAGTTCAAGAAGCACCCCCTGGTTCTTTTACGTGCTTGATGTTAAGCATCATACACGGGACCTCGGTTTTTCAAAGTCTCGTCCGAACGACTGTTAGTACTATCATTGATGGAGCGGGGAATTGAACCTGCCATCCCTGGATTACTAAGTCCAGTGCGTTACCACACTACGGATACACCGCGTTAAGAATTAACATAAACAGACCCTTCATGTTGTTGCGGTCAAGGAACCGGAAGCCCAGTCTAGCATTTTTTGGACACAGGCTGGCACCTTGGTAGAACCACCAACCTTCAGTAGAACAGCTTGTACAGACATATATTCGTCACCCCAGGTGGTATTGGAACCCCGCAGCGGAGAGGGGCACTGAATGCTTTGGAGTCAGCGACCATAATCTCTATTTTAAACCAAGCTGTAGGTCTCAACAGAGGACCATCTTAATAGGCTGAAATGCATGGTTTTAAATGATATATACGTCATATATTGAACCAGGGAGCATACATCATTATGCACGAACAAATGTATATCCAAAATTGTTGATATTGAATGACGTTTATTAATGGTTAGTTTGGTAATCAATATTGATATGACGGAAAATACCGACGTTGTCCGTCACAAAGTTAGCATAGCACGTACAACCGTTGGCCAGATGAATCTTTTGAGATTTAATTTTTCAAATGAAGACGGCTTTATACGTGATAAAATTGACAATCAAAATTAAATACGTCCATTTAACCGCTATGAAATTAGCAGTAATAACATCAATAGCAGTAATAGCACTAACAGCAGTAATAGCAGTAATAGCAGTAACAGCAGTAATATCAGTAACAACAGTAATAACAGTAACAGCAGTAATAGCAGTAACAGCAGTAATAGCAGTAATAGCAGTAACAGCTGTAATAACAGTAACAGCAGTAATATCAGTAACAGCAGTAATAGCAGTAACATCAGTAATAACAGTAACAGCAGTAATGACAGTAATAGCAGTAATAGCAGTAACAACAGTAATAGCAGTAATAGCAGTAATATCAGTAACAGCAGTAATAACAGTAACAGCAGTAATATCAGTAACAGCAGTAATAACAGTAACAGCAGTAATAACAGTAACAGCAGTAATAGCAGTAACATCAGTAATAACAGTAACAGCAGTAATAGCAGTAACATCAGTAATAGCAGTAACAGCAGTAATAGCAGTAACAGCAGTTATAGCAGTAACAGCAGTAATAACAGTAACAGCAGTAATAGCAGTAACATCAGTAATAACAGTAACAGCAGTAATAACAGTAACAGCAGTAATAACAGTAATAGCAGTAATAGCAGTAGCAGCAGTAATAGCAGTAATAGCAGTAATAGCAGTAACAGCAGTAATAGCAGTAACAGCAATAACAGCAGTAATAGCAGTAACAGCAGTAATAGCAGTAACAGCAGTAATATCAGTAACAGCAGTAATAGCAGTAATAGCAGTAACAGCAGTAATAGCAGTAACAGCAGTAATAGCAGTAACAGCAGTAATAGCAGTAATAGCAGTAACATCAGTAATAGCAATAACAGCAGTAATAGCAGTAACAGCAGTAATAGCAGTAACAGCAGTAATAACAGTAACAGCAGTAATAGCAGTAACATCAGTAATAACAGTAACAGCAGTAATAACAGTAACAGCAGTAATAGCAGTAATAGCAGTAATAACAGTAACAGCAGTAATAACAGTAACAGCAGTAATAGCAGTAACATCAGTAATAACAGTAACAGCAGTAATAACAGTAACAGCAGTAATAGCAGTAATAGCAGTAATAACAGTAACAGCAGTAATAACAGTAACAGCAGTAATAGCAGTAACAGCAGTAATAACAGTAACAGCAGTAATAGCAGTAATAGCAGTAATAGCAGTAATAGCAGTAATACTGTTGGTACTGCTGGAAGAGGTAGCAGTATTCCTGCTATTGCTGCTGTAAATCAATGATACTGGTTATCGTTAATTTGAAGTTATAATTATGCCTATACTGTAATGTAGTAAGCTCCAATACACCCCTCTCACTCATATCCCTCGTATTGCTTGTAGTATGAATAGTTACTCTCAATCTGACAATGCTCAAGATTACTGCGAGCAATATCATCTGCATTGATGCTTATTACTGCTAGTATCATTGATTTACAGAGGTAATAACAGTAAAAGTGCTACCTCTTCCAGCAGCTGTTACTGCTAGTACTACTTAATTCACACCGGTGTTCATTTAAGCATCGTCATTTTGGCTCGGTATGTAATATAAGCATCTGGCGTGCGACCTCTGGTCAATGCAATATTTAGCCCCAGCCAAATAACATTGCCAGTATGAATTCAGTTTATAATTAACATAAAATTTCACTCGTTTCATATCCATGTCGAGAAAAAACTGCCTTTTGAACATATTAAATTTGCCTCAACTTCAAAAAGAATTAAAATTCTCAAATTTAACATGACACATACTGCATACAGTCACACACATATTTAAAGTTTGTAAGAATATGTAAATCCTAACAAAAAAATCATGTTTTAAATCGGGCAGACGAACTCTTTGAACATGAAACTTTCACTTGAAACAAATTACCATGCGACAGGTGTGCTCACGTGAAACAACTTTGTCATTTCACGCTCTTTGATTTACAGTCAGAACTTTGTCATCACATATATCAAACCCCGTTGCTACCGGTAATCGACAAATTTGAAAACGTTAACCATATCCCGCGCTTGATTACCTCCCCTGCGAATTGTTCAATGCCCGCTAGGTGACGCTGCGGGAGTTCCAAACAAACGGTTCGCCGTGTGTTAAACCGACAAATGAAGAAGACTTTCATGCTAAATAGTGAGTGTATTTCATGCGGAATGAATGAGTACAGAAATATATAAACATGCGTGAAATGATACTATATTGCCATCCATAGAAACGCACGTCCATATAAGTAGATCGATTCAAACCAAAATACCAGCACGTTTACAGTCCGGCGATCGCGCGGAATGATTAATTATCCTAACCATCGTTTGCCATCTAAAGTCCGAGTATTCAATCAATGAACGTTTTCAATTTCCTACGCCAGAATGTCCATAAAGCACGCCATTTATATTTTGATCACCAACCTGGGATATGAGCATGCTAAAAGGATGACTTAAAATAAGTTCGTGTCTATGCTTAAATGACAGTTATTGAAAAAACATAGTATGTACCAATTGTTATTAATTAGTGTTTATCCTTGCTGACATAAACACAATAATTCCTATTGTAACATACATTTGTGTATACAGACCTAATCGATCTTACGCAAACAAAACAGTGGACAACGCAAGATCAATACCACGGAAGTGTGTCACGAATTATTTCCCTTTATCAAACCTAGAGAGTTCTCTCCCTTTGCCCATTATATAGTAATTGTATATATACTACATATATCCTTCGCCCCTTCTAAAGAAATTTAGCATAGTTACATATTCTATAGATAATATCACGCATCATTTCCCTTTATCCCATCTAGAGTTCTCTCCCTCTTTCCCTTTTATAGTATATGTATACATGTATATACTACATATACCCTTTGCCCATTCTGTAGATATAAATATACATGTATATACATATTTTGTAGAGATTATCACGAGTTCTATCCTTTTATTTTATCAAGAGTTCTCTCCCTTTGTCCCTTCTATCGAATATGTATATATTATACACATGCCCTTTGCCCGTTAAATAGAATACACATATTCTATAGAAGGGTCAACGGGAGAGAACTCTAGATGCGATAAAGGGAAAGAACTCGTGACAATCATCTTTTGACCAATACTTATCAAATTCGACTATAGTTTGAGGTTGGTATCCTTCAAACGAATTTAAGTCCCACGTTGTTGTACTGAAGATGTTTTACACGGTGCTAGTTGTTGTAATACCCTGCTCCGTCCCGTGACGTTCCGTGTTCATGTTCTTTAAGCTAGTTTATGATGCGGTGCTGTTTAGCTGCCATGTCCTTATCATTTCCGTCTTGTTGTTGTGTCCGATCCCTGCGTGTAACTGCCGGTCCATTCGATCTCAACTTCATGTCCCCTCCCTTTGTATACCACCCTGAAAATCTTCATGACGCACTAGCATATGAAATACATGTACCTTCATCTGACTTGTGTTTTCCAGTTTTACAATGCGGTGTTTTATAGTATGTCTGTATGAAGGCATTTACATGCCACTTTCTAAAATTTATCTCTAGGAATATTTTGATATAAAATAAGACTAACTATCTTTAAATCTATTTGATTTTTTTATCGTAAATGTAAGGAAAACGATACGTCTTTTCCGTAATAAATTAAATGTACTGATAGAAAAATAACAAACAATAATTAACTTGCAGTATACTATGTTGTATATCACTTTTATTACAAACTAACAATATAATGTCCAATAAAAACGATATCACAAGAAACAGTAAATATTAAAGCACTTGGTGTAGATAAGTGTATGCCACTAATCGATCTTACGCAAACAAAAGAGTGGACAACGCATGATCTGAAAACCTCAGGAGATTGTCGCGAGTTCTTTCCCTTTAGTTCCATCTGGAGTTCTCTACATATGGGGAAAATGGAAGGCCTTACCTATAATAAATAAACACTATACTTTCTACTGATTTAAACGACATGTCCAATGTGAATGGATACTGATGCATCAGAACACATTGACTTTCTTACAAAAGAAAACGGCGAATATCTGCGAGTTGTTCACGTATTATATAAATGTATTACACCGTATATACACGAGACACGACAACGAATGCGTAACCTTAGAAACAATTATTCTTTGCTCGAACTGGTCGAGATCAGAATGTGAAAGTATTCCGAAATAGGAGATTAATGACATATAATTGAACAAGATACAGACAGACTCCAGTCTGCAGCCAATGTCCGCTATTGCTTGTTTCAGCACTTTGACTATCATCAATACTTTGCAAATTTGACTGGTTCATAAGACAGGAATCCATGGCAGCGTAGAACAGGTACCAGTCGACTGTCTCTGTGGTGTTATCATACGTCCCACCGACTTTATCACGTTGCCAGTCCCACATATCACCATGGTAACACGGCATCTTTGTTATTTCCATGACAACCTCACGACAATCTTCGTAACATGCGCCAAACGGTCTACAATGCTTCATCACTTTGTCATAGACTCTCTTGGTAGCTAGATTAGACATATTTCGCACATTTTTAAAATCACATCCGTTGACTGTATCATCTGAAATACAAACGAAATTCATTCATACAATGAGCGCTGCTATGGGAGTAACAACCTCTTCTGTAAGTGACGTCATTTCAAGAAAACGCAACATGTGATGTCACTATTTGCAAGCAGGAAACATTGTATAAACTCCATATGGTCACTTCGTTTTCATTTTGTCATATGACGCAAATATTGCTTACTCTCAGTACATGGTGACGTAACATGTGACGTTTTCTGGAAATTACGTCACTTAAAGAACAGCTCGTACAGTGGCGCTCAAATAGAGATGAAGCGGTCACCGGAAACGCCTCACACTCAAGACAACCCCCCTACACACACCGACCCGGGACAAAACAACAGTTTGTACATAATGAAACATACACGGTTGGTTATAATTATATTAACAATTGAAGTATTGACAGGGACCCTTTGTTTGTTTGTTTTCGTTGGATGTCGTTGGACAGTTGACCATACCAGTTTTTCGGAATTGATTATCAATCAGTAATTCTTCCGCAAGCACTTGACAACTTCTCAACATGTGGAGGGTATGACTGTAGCCAATGTCACTGCCTAACCCGAGAATCGAACCCGGATCTACTGAGCAAGCCGGGCGGACTGATAAGGACAAATGTCAACCGATTGACATCGTGATTTGGAGTTTGCGTTAGTTGCCTGTGTACAATTTAATCCACCATTTAGCAGACTTTTACATTTATTAGGAACACCTATATGATTGTACTGACCTAATTCAAACCTGCAGTACGGGAGTTCCTTCCATGACGTACATGACGTAGCGCCATTACTGACCGCTTGCTTTGGATAAAATGTGAGGAATCCGAAACACATTTCTTCCATGTAACCAGCGCCAGCACGTGTTGTGACGTCACGATTAGTGGAATCGTAAATACACGTGGTACGTAACTCATCTCCGGGTGTTAGTACAACTGGGTTGTTAAAACTGAAAAGAACAAATCATAGATGTATTAAGAATTGTTGAAATGGCTAACTTTGAGTATTTATCTACATGTTTCGTACACTTTGCAGTACACTGGTACACCGTCATAGATAATGAAAGAAAAACATGCATTGGTTATGTAATACCCCTGTGATGCAACCAGGAAATATAGAAAATGCAGGCTGTCAAAAAGAAGGGATAAAGTGGGATTACTCCTATTTTTCAAGTAGGGCAAAAGTAGGGATTTATTGCCTAACAGTACGGATAGTAGGGACGACTCCTTCCCTTCAGAATATCAGAAACAATTTCACTGCACTGTACACTCTCCACTAGACCACTGTGCTTCATAGTGAAAACAATATTTTGAGTTAATGCCTCAAAGTTGAACAGATTAGAGATAGCCTGGCTCTTTCAAGCAAAAGCAGGGAAAAGGTAGGGAGCAAGTAAAAAAGAAGGGACAAGTAGGAAAAGTAGGGCCTTCTGACAGTCTGTAAATGTATGACAGAAAATGTTTGACAAAAAAAACTTACAATGATGGTCGTGGTCGTTTGGTTTTGGACGTTGATTTCATGTCCCAGCCGGAATTAAGACATTGTGAGGTAGCTATCCAAAAGGTATGTGGTTATACCCGCTAGAGGTCCACTTTCACAATAATACCTGAACTAGTCACTAAATGACCCGGACTGCTAATGTGACTAATCCCTTACAAAAACATTCCAATACTTACGTATGCATTATTGGACTATCAAAGTTATAGTTTCGTTCATCAGTAATCACATTAATGATGTCACCATTTCTAATATGCTCTATCTTCATACTATGGCCTGAAATACAGCGACTTAAAATTAAGATTTCACGGGGATAGAAAACTTGCATGTGAAACTTAATGGGAAAAACATGGCATCAAATTGAACAAGAACAACCTTCAAGACACGAAGAACTTTACTATAATCATTGAACGATATATGCTTAATTCGTTTCCAAACATATCCCAATAAAAGTGTTATCAGGAAGCATAACTTCCAATAAAATAATTCAAATGTACAACTCGTCATCTCCAGAGCAACACCTTTGGGAAGGTGCATACTTTGACTGTTGTTGAGAGGTTGTCGCTACAGAGATGTAAAATTGATGGTAACAGAGAGAGAATAAGTTGCTACAGGGAACGCCACATACATTAGACAGGGCCTCCCCGCACAGACCTCAGATGTGAGTGGGAAGGGCAAAGTATTAAGAATGTATAAGTGCTCTCCCTGATGGATGATATGATAACAGCATGTAATGCAAGTGCGGTGTGACTTGTTACGGCCACCACTCTGCACAGGCAAAACAACTGTGAGAAACAGTTGCTACATGCATAAGACAGTGCCTCTTACTACAGGTACAGGTACGAATGATACTCTTGATGGTAGTTGCTCATAAGAAGGGTCCTATGGAGAGGATGTACTGTATTGTAATTGACTAAGTTATCATGACCCTGAAAGCAATGCATTAGCATTCTGCAAGAAAACAAGGTTGGTAACAGCTCAGTTTTGGTTTTAACACCGCTTTCAACATTTTTTTTCAGGTAAAAACAGCAAATTAACGTAAACAAATCTGACATACCCAGATAATGCATGTGGTTTACAGCAAATGTTACATGTAAATCCTCACTCCATTTCCGGTTTGTGCATTCTGGATAACAATGGCCTACTTCCGCGTGATGTTTCTTACGCGGAGGGATATTCATGTATTGTTGTCCTATGAAAAGTACTCCGGCATCGTACATGCGCAGTTGGTCTGTGTAGAAAATAGTTACTCCAGATCCGTCCATTTCATTGTCCAAAAGCTGCTGATTTTCCCAATGTACCTAAGAAAAATAACAGAAGCAAACATGAACAAAATGTGTAAACAGCCGGGAAAGTGTCGTTATTTTGGCTATTTATGAAAAAATGTGTAAACAGCCGTGAAAGTGTCGTTCTTTTGGCAAAAACCAGGAAAATGTCGTTCTTTTGGCAAAAACATGAACAAAATGTGTAAACAGCCGGGAAAATGTCGTTATTTTGGCTAAAATATGAAAAAATGTGTTAGCAGCCGGGAAAGTGTCGTTCTTTTGGCAAAAACCAGGAAAGTGTCGTTCTTTTGGCAAAAAACAGGAAAGTGTCGTTCTTTTGGCAAAAATATGAAAAAAAGTGTAAACAGCCGGGAAAATGTCGTTAGTTTGGCTAAAATATGAAAAAATGTGTAAACAGCCGGGAAAGTGTCGTTCTTTTGGCAAAAAACAGGAAAGTGTCGTTCTTTTGGCAAAAAAAGAACAAAATGTGTAAATTGCCAGGAAAGTGTCGTTATTTTGGCAAATCTGATAAAATCAATCCGGCCTGGTAAGATAGTTCGATACTTTAAGCAAAACTTAACTCACATTGTTTCATTGTCCTAAGGGGGAGTGCTTGATCCGTTAGTGCTAGCCAAAGAAGTACAATAAAATTGCAAAAAGTACCTGAATTCCACCACGTTTGTATCCATGGTTACCGATTCGGAAACCAGTATTCTCGTGCATACATTCTCCATCCATACCGATCAGCCATACGGACAGAAGATCATGGCATGCAGGATCGAACGCAAATCCACATTCATAAACCTCACCCACGTTGTATTTTGGTTGCTCTTAAAGATAATAAATAGACCGGCATCTCAACAAAACCAGAAATAATTTATCTTAAACCGTGATTTTAATATATATTTTTTACTTATATACCTTATAAGGAAAAAAGATTACCGATCGTTCAAGATTGAACAGATTCATCGTTAGCTCTTTGTTTACATGGGCACGAAATATTGTTTTAATCGTGATTTTAGATTATATTCTTTAAGTACATACCTACTTAGGAAGAAAACGTATCTCAAAAGATGTATGGATCGTTCTCTATTGAACTTATCCATCGTTCGTTGTTTGTTTACATGGACACGAAATATTCAGTTTAATTACATGTAAAGCTGTTTGTTTATGCTTCACGCACCAGTAACCCTTCTTAGTATATGTGGTCCGTTGATGGACGCCTACTGATGTATTACTGTCGTCAAATATGTTTTACAAAAGTTGAAGAACCTGACAAAGCCAACCCAATCCATTGGTGTTCCTTATACTTGGTATCGTCCGAAATAAATATCAGGTCCCGATGTATCTTCGAATTGAAACTGGCTATTCAAAACCATGTATTTTTCGAAATGTCTGACCCGATGAATGCTAATGAACTAGGTCAATGCTATTTAGATATGGAAAAGGTTTTATATATTTTTATTACATGAATAAGCTCTGCAACTTCATTAGCTACCACATGTAAATGAATGTTATTTATACGTACTGCCGGACCTCGTGTATTCGACAACCATCTATCCGAATAGGCCTACTCGGTATCATCCGAAAAAATATCAGTTCCCGATGTATCTAGTTACGCACATCGAATTGACAAGGACTGTTTGAAACCAAGTATTATTCAATATAAAGTTTCGGACCCGATGAATTCGAATGAACGAAGTGCAACTGTATTTGCATACTATCATTTCATGCTTCGACAAATCACTCATTACTTACTATCGTTCTCACAACCGAATACAGTAATATGGTGCAACACTTTCTTGTTGTCAATAAAAGGTTTTGTCGCAACCATATGGAAATCGCCATCTTGTGGGAATTCAAAAACCATACATTTATGAGTTGTTTCTTGAAGAGGTACTTTGTGTTTAGGAATTAATACTGTAAAGTTCTTAGTCTCTGAAAATACAACAGAAAGCCGTATGCTTATATATAATAAGAACAAAATATCGACAAAACTGCATTAGTGACGTTGGTTATGACGTCAAATTATTTCCCAATCAAGGTTTTGACGTCACAAACTAAGCGATTACCCAGAATATGTTTTTAGGCTTAATTGTGATTTATGGTATTAAACGAATGATTGGGAAATATTAATAAAGTGTGCATACTTTATTTTCATTTCAGTAGTCAAAGATCTTTTTAAGAAGTATGTCCATTCGGACGCGTCGTCATTATTTTGTAGCTTACTTTTGCATCTTGTTCTTAATACTGGAATTTCAATACTGAAAAATGAAAAGCAGACGCCCGATTTTAATACATTAAATGAAAGTTGAAATATATTATCTAGTAAATGTAAAAACCTGAAAATTGACTTTTTGGTGACTGATACAAGTTTTGGGATAGCTAAGCTTATTTATTTTAAATGTGTACTTCTCTCTAGAATCAACAACAGCAACAATGTGCGTCTACCGATTGGTGTTGCTGTGGAGAGGTTGTGCTGTACATGTCATTCGGAAAACCTCAGCCAACTACGTCAAGTGGTGTTATTAGAATAACGAAATGGTACGGAAATATCCGAGAGCTGACGAGAGTGCTGTACATGTCATTCGGAAAACCTCGGTCAACTACGTCAAGTGGTGTTATTAGAATAACGAAGTGGTACGGAAATATTCGAGAGCTGACGAGAGTGCTGTACATGCATTTAAGAAAATTGTTTTAGTCTGCAGTAATAGTAACTCAAAAAAGTTAAAAAAGACAATTACCCGGACTTTCCATAGTGTCACATTTCATCTTTGTTTCATTACAAGCGAACCAATAATTTTTTGTCTTGCATATCTTTGAGTCCAAAGGCTCACATATACCTGAAATTGAAAACAAATATGTATAACTATGTGTTCAGCAAATATGACTGTATTCAGTTAAGCATTTAATAAATATTTTGCCGGTAAAAATAAAATCGACCATCATTTTTTCATCAATCAAAAGGGCATACTCAGAGCTGTTACGTAAATGGTATTCATAAGGATTTTAAAGTATGTTGATATAATCTAACATCTATTTGTTTATATAATTTAACAACTATTTGCATGTTTTGTTAACTCAAGGGAAGTAATCAAAATGTGTAAAGCTTTTTAACATGTTGCTCCCGCATTTGTCTCCCTTGGATTAAATGGTCAACGCTTTTATTTTCAGTTCGTGACCTATTCACCGCTGTACTGTTACTGTCAATGTAAAAACGTCAAAATAAAACATAAACATTTTGCCACACAGACAGGGGAAGGTCACAAACGTTACATTTTACACAACCGAATTAATACAAGTTCATGGCCTTATTGTATACACGTCAACTGTGCCAATACAGCAAACACAAACGCGTTTGGCACATGCTATTTATAGACTGCATTACCGGTACATTACTCATGCATGTAGGTAATAACTTACTCAGGGGAGTTTTTATTAATTAAGCTCTATATTAATGCTGAACCTTTTTACAGTTGCTTTAAATGCGGTTGGAAATCGTACAGCGACGCTCAAATGTACTTTTTAAATAATTTTCACTCGAAAATTTCACTGATCTTCTTTACTACCATCGTATAAGTTTTATACCAACATGTAATGTCAAACTTTATTTGAAACCGGATTCAACGTCCCATTTCGTCACTTTTTGTCGGATTTTTGGTATGTTTTCATAAACGTCTTGTCAATATAGTCCAAGTCACGACAATTCCCGGATACAAAGTAAATTCTCGGTTTGAAAATGTACAGGGGAAATGCCAACTTTACAAGACAGGGTCTCCCACACAAGGATTAAGTGTATGAAATGTGAGCCAATTGTGATCGGGTTTTGATTCACTTAACTAATCCGTCATGTATTGACCTTTCCAGCTATTGTGTTGGAGGAAGACCCAATGTACCCCTACTATAATTACGTAGTACACAGTCGACAACTCAGTAGGAACACCGACCTTCCGAAAGCCGGCTTAATAGTTTTAACACATATAAATTCTACATTCGGGGATAGGATTTGAGCCCATATCGGTGAGGAAAAAGTGATTAGAAGTTAAACTCATAACCACTCGGCCACAGAAACGGTCGAACTTGAGTGTAAATATAAATAAAGGCAACAAAACGGGGAGGGAATAAAAAGAGTAAGATTGGGTATAAGTGACACTGAAACGAGGGGAATTGTGTTATCCTTTCCGCCCATTTCGCCACTTCCAGTAAGAATCTCTAAACTAAAATAGAGATACGGGGATCTACAAAAAACGTACAAAGGATAAGGGGGAATAAGAACATTAAACATAACAATCTTAGCATGTGACTAATGTACCTGGGTGGGATATATTCACAGGATCGGAGATAGGTACAGTTCCTTGTGTCCATGTACAATCAGGATCACCAAGTTCTTGCCCATTGGTTCGTCCATCTCCGTCTGAGTCTATCATACACAATTCCTGGGTCCATATCTGATCAAATAAAGGAAAAGTGTTAAAACTGCATCTTTTATGATTGAAATTGTTGATTCACTTGTAATCACAATACTTTAGAAAGACATTAATACAATCTAAGCGGCTTAATATAGAGTATTTACATCCCCTTTTTCAACATTGAATAGCACAAACTAACTGGACACGTACATGATATATATACGGACATTGGCACAAACGAACAAAAGCATGCAGTACTTTTTCTCTACAACTCATTTGCCTGTATATACGGGTGATTTTTTTATATCAACAGGACAAATGCCTATTTTTTTCGCGCGGAAGTAAACACTTCCAAACCTTTCTATTGCACATGCTGAAACAATTTATGAATATATTTAAGACAGTTACTGACTACATACTCAAGCAAAATCGAGACCAGTCTTTAACTTACATAAACATGTATATATAAACGTTCCTTAGAACTCAATAGTCAAAACTCAAAGTGGGAGTGTGAAGGTTTGAGAGTGCGAAGTGGATTTAAATGCTGACATCGTACGTACTACTAGTATTCTTTGTAGTTAACTCTGTTTGAGGTTCAAGTGTAAATCTATTATTCGTATTGAATATTGAACACTTATAGTTGGTCATCAGCGCTGAACACTCAATCTCAAATTCTTTCAAATCTCAAATAAAACGGATCATAGAGAATAGTAAGCACGTATACAAAGATATTCCACTTTGCTCTCACAAATATCCATCAGACCCAGCATAGCTCAGTGCTGAGTTATTGTTTTAATCACAGTCCCTGTACATGAGATTGAAGTCCAATCAGAAAGTACTATGTGCATAGAAAACTTTGTTATAGAAGATAATTGTTTTAATTCAAGATGGAAAACTTTTAAGATGATACATGTGAATTCAATAAGACGATATTGCAACAGAGAGCGCCACATACATAAGACAATGCATCCCCAAACATACCCCAGGGAAACAACAGTATACACAACATTAATGACTGAGGAGGTACAAGGATAACAATGTATGGGATTGCAGGATCAAGAAATAGTTTGGCCGACTATTCAAAACAACTACACCATGGAACAAGACAAGAAAGTCAGAAATCATAGACCGAAAATCATACAGCGATTAGCATTACTAAGATATTGCTGAATTGGAATTGAATGAGCATTATGATTAAATGAACATAATTATATGGCACTTTGACATCGAATCTTGTTTTAGAACAATTACAGCTCGATGTGATATGGAGATACAAACCTTGCCATGTTGGTTAAAATCTACTCCAAACTGATTTCTTCTGCCATAACCTTCTGGTTTTAAATGTCCTACTCCTTCCCAAGCCTCGTTCTGGTTGCACGGATTAGTCACGTGATTCGCATTCGGAATCCTATCCATCAATGACTTCCAACCGGAAGTGACACCCACTTGCGTCAATGACAATAACCTTTAAAATCAAACACAGTTTTTGTCACACAAATTACTGACAAAATGTAAGATTGATGAGTTTCGTTATGTTTATTCAACTTAATTAGGCGGGATTACAGGCGAATTTTGTTTGTTTAAAATGAATGCACCACCATCTAAAAACCGTCAACATAACTTATTTTGATCATAATTGTAAGAAGATCCAATACAGGCAGGGAACGCCACATACATAAGACAGCGCCTCCCCACACAGACCTCCGGAAAACAACAATCCATAAAACATACTTGGCATTTGAGGCGACTCAAGGGTGCATACGCAAGGGAACTGGAGCGCATGTATGGTTATCCCGGGTGACAGTCCGATGCTCTAGCCACGAAGACAACTGTGCGGCTTTTAGTGTAATACTCCTATAGGTAGCACAGTGGCCTAGTGGTTAATGCTGCTGACTACGAATCCAAAGGTCGTGGGTTCGATCCCTTGTTCAGCCGGGTAAAACAGAAATGCTTTTCATCAGTGTTTCCTGCCTAACATATTATTGGAGTGTAACAAGAAAATACGGGTTTGAATCCGAGAAAATTGTTACTGTACGATGCGTCTCACTGGCACTGTGCAGGGACCGCTTGAGGGTTCAAAATTGTCTGCTTGGCCAATATTGTTCTACTGGCAGTACATTTCACACTTCGGCTTCAAAACGTATCTTTATGGTGTGCGGGGGACATACCGGGTCGACCGAAATACGTTGGTGTATACTAGGACGCGGCGTGTGTCGACCTCATAAAAAGTAATTAGCGTAGTCCCAAAATGTTCATACATTCATAACGTGTGATAAAGAAATCATATAACCGGAATATATCTATAAAGTGTGCATGCAGGACAATTAAAAGCATCGACAATGCATGGTAAGGTAAAAAACCACACTAATTTGAAGTCAGAATACTTTTAATACGAGTATCGCTTAATAACGCTCATTATTGGTAGGCGTGACCAAATAATGCACATTTAGTGGCTTGTACTTACACATGGTATAATTAACTTAGAATTAACTTTAAAATACACTTTTCCCGGACATGTGATTATGTTAGTTTTGACTTGTACAACATGGTAGGTTAGTTGTCCGATAAAATATTGTTGACAGTTTGAATTGTCATCAATTTCTAAGCATCAGTAATGCATGTTTTTCGTCCGGTATTCAATGTTAATTTGCTTTAAAAACAGGCTTGTCCAGGACTGAATTCAATTCAATTGTTGGTAGTCCGAATCAGCAATTAGATTTGTCCGGGACGTCGGGCTTGTGGATTTCTAGAGCCCTGTAGATATTAATTATTTAACACTCACAACTATGAAACAGACTTTGTACACTAATCTAATGTAATAATTTCATTATTTATGAACCTGTAGTTTGTACGTAAGGACGATGAAATGTTTATTTATTTACATATAAATAATAATAATACTACTATTGTAAGATAAAGTAGAAAATGATTAAGTACAAAAATATTGAGAAAATATCACACTTACAAAATAAATAATAACTGGTCCATTTCACATCAGGCAACTGTCAAATACACGGACATTATAACCTTATGTAAGGGAAAAATGAACGCATATGAATTAATTGTTGACAAGTGTAAGAGGACAGCTCAGCCAGGGGCAAAAATAAACACGTTGTTGCATGGTGTAAACATTGTTACCTCCCTTTGATGTCGGTGAAACAGATGACACACGAATACAATATTAAAGGAGCATTCGCAATATTATCATAGATCTACCCTAACTACGTTTCTGATTGGTCATCATAATTTAAACAAGAAATATCTTGAAAAAAGATGGTCGGCGCAATTTGAAGGTTCAGATTTGTTGTGCAACATAAAACAATGACGAGGTCCGAAACGGATTTCGGTAAATTCTCCAAAATTCAGTGGATTTCGGTAAGGTAACGTACCCCTTATCGAAATGTTAACAAATCCGCGTCAAGATTACAAACGTTGTTCGTTTGAAGAGAAATTGCCAAGGAGGTTAACGTAAGATTTGATTGGTTTACACAACACTGATATTCAAATAGCAAAACCATGTTAGTACGGCTGCGCCGAAAAATGTAGGGTGACGAATACGAAAGTGTTCCAGTAAAATAAACTTCAAATGTGAATAGATTTCAAACTGGCATATCATTACTGTATATAGGAATGTTTGTGAAAGTCAAACCGATACCTCTACCAATGTATATCACATTAAGATGTATCTGTGCCACCTGAACATAAACTATTGGCGTGGGCTTCATCCTGTGGTGTTGCTACATTGGCTTAAACATCTCGAATACGAACTATTGCAATCTCATACCCATTAGAAAATCTTGTTTTAGAATGTTCCGCATGGACAAAATTTAAAAGTAAAAACACCCTTTCTTAAATCTTAATTTAAAGATACAGTAAAACTTTACTTAAAGACCATCTCAATAATAAGAACACAATTTTCAAGTCCATTTTCACTGTTTTGCTCTTTATTCAACCTCAATATTTAGACCACCTCAATAAGAAGACCAGTTTTCAAGGGTTCCAAGGGTGGCATTATTGTTGAGGTTTTACTGTATTACAAACTTCCTTTTTCGACAAATACAGGGGAGTACATTATCAGTGTATTCCTTGAATCTGTATACGTGTATTTATTGATGTTTTAACTACATGAAATAAACAAATGAGCCAACTAATACAGTTAAACCTCACTTAAAGACCATCTCAGTAATAAGACCACCTTAAAATTATTAACACAATTTTCAAGTCCATTTTCACTGTTTTGCTCTTTATTCAACCTCAGTATTAAGACCATTTCAATAAGAAGACCAGTTTTCAAGTGTTCAAAAAGGTACTTATCATTTTGGTTTCGATATAATTTAAAATTTCATTGATAAGATTTTTATTTTATTTATACGAGGGTCATGCAAAAAGTTCTGTCATTGGGTTCGGATTTCTTAAGTGCTACGTTTTATCAAAATTGTTTTTATTACAAACCTTCAAAGTATTCCCCCTTTACCGAAACACATTTGTGTAACCTTTTTACCCAATCGCGAAAAGCAGATAAATAGTCTTCTTTTGGTATCTGTTGGAGACACTGATAAATGGCGCTGCCAAGAGAACTTCTGGACTTATATTTCTTTCCAGAAAGCATTTTCTTAAGCCTAATGGAAATAAAAAAAGTCACAGGGACTCAGGTCAGGTGAATAAGGCGGATGGTTTACAACTTCCACCTTTTCAGAAGCCAAAAAAGACTTAACAACCTCGCACTTGTGAGAGGAGGCGTTGTCGTGTATAAGATGGATTTCTGACCACCCTTTGCTTGGACGTTTCTTATTGTAAAACTCTTTCACTTTCTTCAGTACAGAGTTCTTATAGAATCGTCCAGTGACTGTATGACCAGATGGGCAAGGCTATATCTTTCACCGACATTCGCGCATCCTGTTCGACCACAACTTTTACAGCAGCGATGTTTGCCTTGGAAACAGAGGTTTTAGGCCTACTAGAACGGGTATCATCTTCGACAGATAATTTCCCAGCTTTAAAAGCTTTAACCCACCTAAAAACTGTGCGCATTGAAATGGCCTGAGGTCCATATATACCTAACAATTCATCAAATATCTATATCAAGCCTAATGCGGCGTTTAATATAGCTACGAATTTCAGTCTTTTCGTCCATTTTACAATGTGAAAAGTAAATTGGTCAGTGTATATGACTGCATGTATTTCAATTTGAAATAACTCGGTCATTTGAAAAGCAATTTGCACAAAATAAACGGATATCGTTAGATATTGGACACACCATTCAAGTGCAATGAAGCTTTTTAAAAAATACCTGGGATAAAACTACGGAAGCCCATTAGTGACAGAACTTTTTGCATGACCCTCGTATGAAGTGCTGATGTCACTGTTTCATCACAAAACTCAAAATTACACGATTGGCAATTTGTACGACTTATTTTATAATATGTTATACGAAAACGTATATTACTCCAAACAATTAAGATTCCGTTCCCCTTTTTGATATTTGACCAAGGTTTCAAAGCTCTGGAAAACTATACCCGATTTTGATAGCCCATTCCTTTTAAGCGAATGCATTTATCAAATATAATTTACCACAGGAGCGTGTCACTAGTTCTTTCCCTTAATACATTCCAGAGTTATCTCCCTTTATCTCTTCTTTAGTATACGTGTGTATAGTACAAGTGAACTATTCTCTAAAGTGTACTATTATTTGCATATACCATAGAAGAGATAAAGGGAGAGAACTCTAGCAGGGATGAAGGGAAATAACACGTGACACTCTCCTGTGTAATTTACATAAAACCAATATACTAATTTGTATATGCCTCCAAAGCGACCCTCTTTTGAGAAACAACCTCTCTTCAACAACAATATATTCGTCTCCCGTAGTCAGAATTTTCTGTCAATTTAACTTCTCCAGAACTACAACCTCTTAACAACAGTCACAATGTTCGCCTTTCCAAGGGTACCGCTCTAGAGGGATTACACTGTATAATACATAAATCTGAACTATTGAGCTCTCATTGATTCGGCAAAATATCGATATATCGGATGAGAAATATCGTCGATACATCGATATATCTTTCAAATATTGTTCACTAAAATGCCATTTACATGCTTGTAGTTTATGATTTCATATATTTTCACATGTTTGCAAAATAAATAAGAAAATGGCGGAGTTTTTCACCAAAGTAACGTTTATTTCATCAAATATTAACTAGCCAGAGGAAGCAAAACAAATATCTAATGTATTACGGCATTGAGACAAATTAGGAGTCGCACGTGTCATGTTCATTAATTTGTGATTAAAGAGATAAAAAATGTAAGCATTTAAATCTAAATGTATTTGGTTCAAATATACCACGATAAATGAAATTGTTAAATAAAGGGAAATAACTCGTACACATATTTTGATGATATTTCAATGATTTACCTCCCTTGTCCTAAACAAAAAGCTGAACTGACTTCTTTCTGTCCTTCGAAACATTTGCTTGAAAGTGGGGCACGGAAAGATAAGCATATAGCAATTACCAATCTTATACAGAATTATCTCCCTTTGTATAGTACGGAGTCCTCTAGCTGCCATCACAAACATTTCAACAATCTTCCCTAATTTCCTTATGTATCCTTTTTATTTGATATATGATATTGTTCTAGTTATATTTCAGTTTATTTAACAGCAGTTGAAACAATAAGTTCGCCCTCCAATTATAATAGTATTTACAATATACACGCTCCGAGTTGAAATGAGGACATTCCACATCCAAGACTTATCTCGGTAAACACACCACCTCACGACTGAGGTCCTACTATTGAGGTTTCACTATATTTTAAACATGCTCGACTTTCCATGTTCCATACAGTGTTCATGTGTGACAGAAGGGGGACAACTGGTGAGGGATTATTCAATTATCTTAGTGAAAATAGCATCACAAATAGACTTTAGTGTACAAAACCCACGCATTGTCGGTAGACAACATTGTAGAGCAATTGCCGGCGAAACTACAAGTACAAGTGATTGATGTCGTTTATTCCGTTGATAATGTTGCTCAAAATGACATATTTGAATAATTCCATATTTCAGTAAATCCCTACATTCTGATTGGCTAATCCAAGGCGTTCACACACATGCATGAACACCCAAATTTCATTGATCCATCAATTGATTATATGCGACCTAAATCTAAGGTAAATAATATGATGAACAAGTTGGGTACTAGTCTACAAATCTTGGCGTCGAATACCCCGCTAAAATTTTAATTACAGTATATTCTCTCATAAAGACCATCTCGAAATGAGGACCACTTCCTTAATACGACTCTAGATAATCACACATACTTCGCAACTCAGTTCGCCGTTCTTCAGAATAAATGATGGTCCTGTTATCGAGGTTTCACTGTATTAGACAGAATGGAGACCACTCGTGAGGGCGTATCCAATTATCATAGTTCTGTTGACAGCGATTGTCCAATCAACGTCAAGACATACCGTGGGAAATAATTCCATTCCTATGAGTCAATACAAAGTAAATCAAAGCACTGAAAGAACTTTTGCAGATGATTTTTTCGAAGGTTTCCTTTGGTTCCGCTTTGAACAGATCGCGGCAACCAACATTTTTACATTGAAAGTGATATCCCTTAACGCTCAGTTTAGAAACGAAGATCGACGTGCATGTTCATTCGATCACCAAAAGTAGGCGTTCATTAAAAAACGCGATGACAACCTTTATTATCACATATTTTCGCGACAGCACACATGTTTTATTTGTATGAAAATGGAAGCTGTTGCAAAATTATACGGACTATTACTAAACTGGAAACAACTGGAGAAAGTTAAAATGATTCCTATTTATAACACTTTCTCTAGTGTTTACCAAAAACATTTTACTTTCTGAATAAACAAAGTTCTTATTTGTTTGTATTAGTTTGTGTTTGCTTCGTTCGTGTTACATCGCCATTACAGGATGTTTGTTTTGTAGTATGTAAGTAATTTTTATCAGAAGCTCTGTGAGTTGCAATCTGTTTGATTATATAAGCTTTAAGGCATGGTTTTGCATGTCTATGTTCACTGATGTTGCGACGTTCGGTCAAATGTTTCCTCGTTTCGTTTGTTCGTTTGTTTTCATCAGGTTTTTGCACCGGTTTTCAACAATTGTCCAGTGATATATACGGCGGCGAGTATCGTTTTCAGTGTGTTTCAGTTAAATACGGCGGTCAATAATTAAGTGTTGGTGGGTTTCAAATTCATTCGAACGCATCATTCAGCCAACAACTGACAATTTTTCACAAGCTAAGTTTGATACCAGAAAGTGAGGTTCGCATTCACTTTCATATAAAATATACATTTTTTGAAACAATGATGTTTTTAAATGTGAAATTGAAAACAAATTAGGCGGGGGAATTAATACTTTTGTCAAACCACCTGTAATTATTTTATATGTTCGGTTTAGTCCGTTAAACAGTAGCGGAAACTAACGGAAACTAACGAAGTTAATCGGGTTTGCGGTCCGTTTATGTTTTTATAGCACGGCAATAAAACTCCCTTCAGTGCGGATTATAGAAATCTTGACAATGAATGATTAAAGTTATAGAGCCTTTCGAACAGGTTCAGGGTAATAATAGAAATACTGTTGAATTATATTATAAATTGTTAATAATCTGAATTACATGTTATCTTAAAAGGTCTTGAAATTGAAACACTTGGTAATAATTACTAATTTGTGTATTAGTCATTTGTATCAGCTAAAGAATGTATATGTATGAAATTTATTTTATTGCAAAAAGGGGTTTCTTCTTACTTTGTCAAGTTTTGAAATTTCACACCAAAATGAGTATTGTCACACCTGTACCTTAATAAAAGTAGAACAAATGTAAGTATTAATTTAAGACAGTCATTATCAAAAGCTTTAAGTATATTTAGCGAAAGTGGTCATATGCACATTTTACTAGAAGTAATATTTTATATGTACATTTGTATTTATTCAGGAAAAGTTCGTATATACTTTATATGACTCTCTAATGCACTTAGTAAAATATGAAAGTGTCGGGAATAGTTACTCGAAGTTACTTTTTTACGGTATGCTGTTATGTAATTGTACCATATATAGTCATCTATATGCGTGACTATGCAGTCCGAGATTCGATGCTATCAAGGAATATAATGATTACGTTCTATAGTTTCAGCATTTTATACACATACCATTAACTATTATACATGTATAAACGTGATACTTTTTAGAGCTATATGATGTTTTCATGTTTCTCTATAGTATTATTTATTAATTTTTAACGATGATAAATGTTGAAATACAATTACGTTTATAATTATGTACTTTAAAAATGACAAGGTTGTTAATACGTATACTATTCGGCTTAAACCCATGCACAGTCTATTTGGCACATATATTGCCGCAATTTCATAGACGACAATAATTAAAGGTATTAAAGTTAATCCGTAATTATCAATGCCTCGGGCTTATCAGAACGATGGTCAAAGTTTCAAGGGTCATTAGCGCATAGTACTGTAGTAAGATGAATGGAAATGTTAAAATAATAAAATGTTTGTATCCAGACTAGGTAGTTTAATCCAGTTTTCTGGACAAGGTGTCGAGAAAACTAATGATATATTGAAGCAAATTCATCAAATGAAATCGAACAAGCATGATTGAACGACAAAAAAAGAACATATAATAAAGACAATAGTGACTATTGGGAAAGTAGAATTTACATGTCAAGATCGGCCAAAAAACTTAGGATAAATAGGGAAATTGAATTCGGGCATGAACATCACCAACAAGAAATATATGTTCTAGTGTGAACTTCGACGACATGACCGAACAGGAAATTAAGATTTTATTGAAAAAGAAGGGAGCCAGCACAAAATTAAGAAAGAAAGAAAAATTAATTGATTTACTGAAGAGCGTTATGAAATAAAATTAAAAGTGGAATAAACTTAAATATGCAGGAGTAGGGAAGTTAAATATATAACGTCACACTTTAAAATGAATTTGTGTGGGCCGTTAAATATAAATGTATATTGATAGTCATTAAAATATGTGTACAAGCGTTTGCTATATATTAAATAATAGAGACATATATTATGTTTGAAATCTGAGATATAAGATAGGTATATATATAGTCTCTGTTGAAATGTATAAAAATAACGACAATTATAAAACATAAAAATACACTTCTGTTTTCTTATGTATAAATATCCCGCTAAAACCACTGTAACTTAAAACACGGTAGGCCTAATACTATTGCTAATCCGGTGTTTATGACTCTGGGGTTTTATGACCCTCATTAATGACTTACGATTTGCGTCGGTGATTTTCCGGAAATTGCCGAAAGATACGGAACAGTAGCGATCGATTGCTTCCATTATCGATTAAATTTATCGGGTATTATGTGAGAAGACAGATTGTTGGATATGATTTACACAAGAACTCCCAAAGAGCTGACCAGGACCTAAAAAAGTATTTCACTAAAAGCGGGTTTTCACTGTAAGCGAGTTCACTCATAGTGGGATTAGTTGTATACAGATTAGGCTGTATAATTCCATTAACAAGTTTGCCTAATTAAAAAGAGAGAATAAGTTGCTGCAGGGAACACCACGTACATAAGACAGTGCCTCCCCACACAGACCTCCGGGAAAACAACAATCCATAATACATAAAGCACTTGAGCAGGTTAAAGGGTACATACGTTATTAGGAACAGAGATGCAAGAAATAGACTGGCAGGCCATAAGGAATAACTAGGAGAATCAAATGGGACAGTGAAGGAGGGGGGGGGGGATTAATGGATGGAAAAGATCAAAGGACAGCTGGCAACAATAGGCCTAAATTGGACTGAACACTATATAAAATGAAATTGACCCGGGTACGAATGACACGAGTACGAAACGACCTGGGTACGAATGACACGAGTATGTATTGACCTGGGTACGAAGTGACCAAGGTACAAAATGACACGAGTACGAAGTGACTTAGATACGAAATGACACGAGTACGAATTGACCTGGGTACGAATGAAACGAGTAAGAATTGACCTGGGTACGAAGTGACACGAGTACGAAGTGACCCCGGTACGAAATGACACGAGTACGAAGCGACCTGGGTACGAATGACACGAGTATGTATTGATCTGGGTACGAAGTGACCTAGGTACAAAATGACACGAGTACGAAGTGACCTGGGTACGAAATGATACGAGTACGAATTGACCTGGGTACGAATGAAACGAGTACGAAGTGACTTGGGTACGAATGACACGAGTACGAAGTGACTTGTGTACGAATGGCACGAGTACGAATTGACCTGGGTATGAATGACTCCGGTACGAATTGACCTGGGTACGAATGACTCCAGTACGAAGTGACTTGGGTACGAATTGATTTGGGTACGAATGACATGAGTACGAAGTGACCATGATACGAATTAAACGAGTACGAAGTGACCCCGGTACGAAATGCCACGAGTACGAAGCGACCTGGGTACGAATGACATGAGTACGAATTGACAAGGGTACGAATGAAACGAGTACGAATTTGCTTGGGTACGAATACAACGAGTACGAATTGACCTGGGTACGAATGACTCCGGTACGAAGTGACTTGTGTACGAATGGCACGAGTACGAATTGACCTGGGTACGAATGACTCCAGTACGAATTGACCTGGGTACGAATGACTCCAGTACGAAGTGACTTGGGTACGAATGACCCGGGTACGAATTGATCTGGGTACGAATGACATGAGTACGAAGTGACCAGGGTACGAATGAAACGAGTACGAATTTGCTTGGGTACGAATACAACGAGTACGAATTGACCTGGGTACGAATGACGCGAGTACGAAGTGACTTGTGTACGAATGGCACGAGTACGAATTAACCTTGGTACGAATGACTCCGGTACGAAGTGACTCGTGTACGAATGGCACGAGTACGAATTGACCTGGGTACGAATGACTCCGGTACGAATTGACCTGGGTACGAATGACTCCAGTACGAAGTGACTTGTGTACGAATGGCACGAGTACGAATTGACCTGGGTACGAATGACTCCAGTACGAATTGACCTGGGTACGAATGACTCCAGTACGAAGTGACTTGGGTACGAATGACCCGGGTACGAATTGATCTGGGTACGAATGACATGAGTACGAAGTGACCAGGGTACGAATGAAACGAGTACGAATTTGCTTGGGTACGAATACAACGAGTACGAATTGACCTGGGTACGAATGACGCGAGTACGAAGTGACTTGTGTACGAATGGCACGAGTACGAATTAACCTTGGTACGAATGACTCCGGTACGAAGTGACTTGTGTACGAATGGCACGAGTACGAATTGACCTGGGTACGAATGACTCCGGTACGAATTGACCTGGGTACGAATGACTCCAGTACGAAGTGACTTGGGTACGAATGACCCGGGTACGAATTGATCTGGGTACGAATGACAGGAGTACGAAGTGACCAGGGTACGAATTAAACGAGTACGAAGTGACCCCGGTACGAAATGACACGAGTACGAAGCGACCTGGGTACGAATGACATGAGTTTAATTCGTACCCTCGTCACTTCGTACTCATGTCATTCGTACCCAGATCAATTCGTACCCGGGTCATTCGTACCCAAGTCACTTCGTACTGGAGTCATTCGTACCCAGGTCAATTCGTTCTCGTGCCATTCGTACACAAGTCACTTCGTACTCGTGTCATTCGTACCCAAGTCACTTCGTACTCGTTTCATTCGTAACCAGGTCAATTCGTACTCGTGTCATTTCGTACCCAAGTCACTTCGTACTCGTGTCATTTTGTACCTAGGTCACTTCGTACCCTGATCAATACATACTCGTGTCATTCGTACCCAGGTCGCTTCGTACTCGTGTCATTTCGTACCGGGTCACTTCGTACTCGTGTCACTTCGTACCCAGGTCAATTCTTACTCGTTTCATTAGTACCCAGTTCAATTCGTACTCGTACCTAAGTCACTTCGTACTCGTGTCATTTTGTACCTTGGTCACTTTGTACCCAGGTCAATACATACTCGTGTCATTCGTACCCAAGTCGCTTCGTACTCGTGTCATTTCGTACCGGGGTCACTTCGTACTCGTGTCACTTCGTACCCAGGTCAATTCTTACTCGTGTCATTCGTACCCGGGTCAATTTCATTTTATATAGTGTTCAGCCCAGTTTAGGCCTATTGTTGCCAGCTGTCCTTTGATCTTTTCCATCCATTAATCCCGCCCCCTCCTTCACTGTCCCATTTGATTCTCCTAGTTATTCCTTATGGCCTGCCAGTCTATTTCTTGCACCTCTGTTCCTAATGACGTATGTACCCTTTAACCTGCTCAAGTGCTTTATGTATTATGGATTGTTGTTTTCCCGAAGGTCTGTGTGGGGAGGCACTGTCTTATGTACGTGGTGTTCCCTGCAGCAACTTATTCTCTCTTTTTAATTAGGCAAACTTGTTAATGGAATTATACAGCCTAATCTGTATACAACTAATCCCACTATGAGTGAACTCGCTTACAGTGAAAACCCGCTTTTAGTGAAATACTTTTTTAGGTCCTGGTCAGCTCTTTGTGAGTTCTTGTGTAAATCATATCCAACAATCTGTCTTCTCACATAATACCCGATAAATTTAATCGACAATGGAAGCAATCGATCGCTACTGTTCCGTATCTTTCGGCAATTTCCGGAAGATCACCGACGCAAATCGTAAGTCATTAATGAGGGTCATAAAACCCCAGAGTCATAAACACCGGATTAGCAATAGTATTAGGCCTACCGTGTTTTAAGTTACAGTGGTTTTAGCGGGATATTTATACATAAGAAAACAGAAGTGTATTTTTATGTTTTATAATTGTCGTTATTTTTATACATTTCAACAGAGACTATATATATACCTATCTTATATCTCAGATTTCAAACATAATATATGTCTCTATTATTTAATATATAGCAAACGCTTGTACACTTATTTTAATGACTATCAATATACATTTATATTTAACGGCCCACACAAACTCATTTTAAAGTGTGACGTTATATATTTAACTTCCCTACTCCTGCATATTTAAGTTTATTCCACTTTTAATTTTATTTCATAACGCTCTTCAGTAAATCAATTAATTTTTCTTTCTTTCTTAATTTTGTGCTGGCTCCCTTCTTTTTCAATAATATCTTAATTTCCTGTTCGGTCATGTCGTCGAAGTTAACACTAGAACATATATTTCTTGTTGGTGATTTTCATGCCCGAATTCAATTTCCCTATTTTAAATTTTTTGGCCGATCTTGACATGTAAATTCTACTTTCCCAATAGTCACTATTGTCTTTATTATATGTTCTTTTTTTGTCGTTCAATCATGCTTGTTCGATTTCATTTGATGAATTTGCTTCAATATATCATTAGTTTTCTCGACACCTTGTCCAGAAAACTGGATTAAACTACCTAGTCTGGATACAAACATTTTATTATTTTAACATTTCCATTCATCTTACTGCAGTACTATGCGCTAATTATCCTTGTTTAATGACCCTTGAAACTTTGACCATCGTTCTGATAAGCCCGAGGCATTGATAATTACGGATTAACTTTAATACCTTTAATTATTGTCGTCTATGAAATTGCGGCAATATATGTGCCAAATAGACTGTGCATGGGTTTAAGCCGAATAGTATACGTATTAACAACCTTGTCATTTTTAAAGTACATAATTATAAACGTAATTGTATTTCAACATTTATCATCGTTAAAAATTAATAAATAATACGATAGAGGAACCATGAAAACATCATATAGCTTTAAAAAGTATCACGTTTATACATGTATAATAGTTAATGGTATGTGTATAAAATGCTGAAACTATAGAACGTAATCATTATATTCCTTGATAGCATCGAATCTCGGACTGCATAGTCACGCATATAGATGACTATATATGGTACAATTACATAACAGCATACCGTAAAAAAGTAACTTCGAGTAACTATTCCCGACACTTTCATATTTTACTAAGTGCATTAGAGAGTCATATAAAGTATATACGAACTTTTCCTGAATAAATACAAATGTACATATAAAATATTACTTCTAGTAAAATGTGCATATGACCACTTTCGCTAAATATACTTAAAGCTTTTGATAATGACTGTCTTAAATTAATACTTACATTTGTTCTTCTTTTATTAAGGTACAGGTGTGACAATACTCATTTTGGTGTGAAATTTCAAAACTTGACAAAGTAAGAAGAAACCCCTTTTTGCAATAAAATAAATTTCATACATATACATTCTTTAGCTGATACAAATGACTAATACACAAATTAGTAATTATTACCAAGTGTTTCAATTTCAAGACCTTTTAAGATAACATGTAATTCAGATTATTAACAATTTATAATATAATTCAACAGTATTTCTATTATTACCCTGAACCTGTTCGAAAGGCTCTATAACTTTAATCATTCATTGTCAAGATTTCTATAATCCGCACTGAAGGGAGTTTTATTACCGTGCTATAAAAACATAAACGGACCGCAAACCCGATTAACTTCGTTAGTTTCCGTTAGTTTCCGCTACTGTTTAACGGACTAAACCGAACATATAAAATAATTACAGGTGGTTTGACAAAAGTATTAATTCCCCCGCCTAATTTGTTTTCAATTTCACATTTAAAAACATCATTGTTTCAAAAAATGTATATTTTATATGAAAGTGAATGCGAACCTCAAAAAAGTTTTAAAGGGAAAAAGTTATAGCTAATTAAACAACAAAAATTGATGGATTTTTCATTGAAATTACCGACTTTGTATGTAATTCAATAGGAATATAGGGTCACTCTATGTTTGTATGAATCCCCCCACCTAAATTCTGTCTCTTATTATTTATTTTTATATATTTGAAATCCTAAGATTTTGATCTTTCCAAATCTGAATGCGAACTTATGCGAAATATGTTAATAAATAAGAAAGTTATTCCCTGATTTGTTAAACGTCCCTTCTTATTTCTATATAGCCGATTATCGATTTTTAGACTGTCGGCCGCAGGCCGGCAGTCTTTAGTACCGCAAATCCAAAGCAAGCATCGTAAGATCTACTTTTTTTCTAGTCCGATTTCACCGCGTATGAATTATAAAGCCAACCGTACACGCGGTTAGAATTGCGGTGATCACTAATTTGGACGGGAAGTCAAACCGGCCTTTTAATCGTAAACACTTGACGATATTTAGTCCGTTATATATTGTTTATCTTATTTGTACAGTTTTGGAACTGAAACACCTATTTCATGGTTACAACAATGCCCATAATACATTTGAGTACAGTACCTCGCATTACATGAGGAACCTACGGTGCATCAACGACAGAGTGTGCCCTGGTAGCTGCGTAAGTATAAACGACACTGAGTGTGCCCTGGTAGCTGCATAAGTATAATGATATGTAAATTGAGTAGTTATGCGGTAAAAAAATAGTGCCTGTTGAACTCAAACATGTAAAGCAAACGATTTGCAAATGATTTGAAAATTTCTGTAGGAACGCGTCTAAAATGTGTACGTGAAAAGAATTGAAAGAATCTTAAATTAAACATGGAGATAAAGCAGGGTCATTCAGATTGAAAACTGTCACGTGATCCACGATACACAATTTTCACTAACAGTGGGTCGCCATCTTTGTTTTGAACTGCGTAACGGTTGCAAGAACTGTAAGTATTTTTTCTGAATTTTTATTATAAATGTTGTTATTTTGATGTTCTCAAGTCGCCAGTATAATCGCTATATTTATTAAGTACACCTATCTAGTTTTTAATCTGCATGACATATCCTCTCTTGACCCAATTGTTTGGTTGAGTAACTTGTAAGTTGCTGACCTAGTTAGCAATATTAGACAGACCGGAACAGTACGCGGACAATACCACTACCAGTGCGCGGACACTTCCATATTTTGCGTTTCGTAAACGATTTAAACTTTCTTGACTAACTTCAAAATTACTCACAATTATTCGCACTGTACTTGTTCTTCTTCCGGTATCTGTTATCGAACGCGTATTTGTACTATTCCTGGTTTTTAACTCAGGTTGAGAAACGTAAACAAACATTGTTTTTGCAGTCAACAAGTACATTTTGGCTAAAGAGAAAGAATATTGACTGGCTTTAATAATTAAAAGGCCATTTTTACAAAGTCTCGCCAAAATATTCAACAAGAAGCTAGAAATGTTTCGTTACAATTCCTGAACTATCAATCACTTAGGCGTTTGCATATGATATGATGTGTACAGTTATGCACCAAATGTTTTACTTATTTTTGCCACACAGAGCATAGTCCCATTTAATGAAAAATAAAAAATAATTGGCAATTTTAAAGTTCTTTTTAGTATCCATTTAGTGTTCTCTGTAATGCACGCCTATTTACACTCTCTGTTTATACATATGGCTTTTTATCTGTAGAACCGGGTTTGATTCCCGGTAGCGCCATTGACAGATTTTTAGTGTTTCTCAAAACATGACTTTATTTTTAAACCATTATTCCAGGTTTTAAAATCTTGAAATTAAACCATCAAAGGAACTTCTCTGAAAATGATTCCTCATTAGGGAGTTATTTTTTAAGTGTATGAGTACATGGTTAAATAGCACGAATTCTTTTGTTCGTGACTGTAGCGGTGCCAAACTGTGCATGTGAAGTGGGCTGTTTACAATCACGATTTCTCATAACTTTTAGAGCAAGGATTTATCTGAAAAGTAACAAAGACCAGATGGTTTGAAACACAGCTGAGTTTACACAGTTTATTAAAATGCTGTAAAAAGTGTCCGCGTACTGTTCCGGTCTGTCTATGTAAACAATGGGTATTGCGCTGTAGCCCCAGGCCTTTTTCTGTAGTTCCCACAGGTCCGACTATCTGACCCATTCCCAATGGGTTTTTCCTAATCAGAAAAATAATCCCAATCAAAAGCGCCTGCGAAAAATCATCTACCGGAGTGACCTGGTATATCTTGAAGCTTTTTGAATAACTGTGGCTATTATTGTCCCTTCTGTCATAAATGTTTTTTTGAAGCGGTTAAAGTTTTCTCAAATTGGCAAATTTAACGACGTAAATTTTCCCAATTTATCAAGGGTCTTTTTCCCAAAATGGACAGAAAAAGGCCCGAGCCCTTTCGTATTTTCTCTTTAACTCTTTGCTCTCAAAGTAATTGTTTGACTGCTGTGAAAGATATGAATGCAATTAAAATAGAACTACATAACAATTTCTGTCTGCTAATCAGTGCTATCATCTTTGATATGGCAAATAACCTGTACAACAAGTTCAATTACTCACGTGAAGTGTTGTGGGGGCACTTGGTAAGCTCATTTGGTAAAGCACTGTACCAGTGTTTAGGGGGTTGTGGGTTCGAGCCCCACATCTTGCACACTGCCTCGATTTACTGTGGAAGCAGTGTTTAACAGCCCATGGTGGTAGAGCCTCTAATGCCTGAAGGAGGACAAGTGTAGTGTTGTGGGGTTAGACATCTGCCCTGTTGGTTGGTAGAGCACTGTTCTAGCATTTAGGGGGTCCTAGGTTCGAACCCCACATCGGGCGCACTTTCCCCTTGATTTGCTTCAACTGGTACAAATTTATGATCAACCAATATTTTGATATACAGAGCTCATGAGGAATCACCAGGAATTGAATATCCACAATGTGATACTTGTCACAGCTTATTTATCTCCTGTTTTATCCTTTACATGTAAATATATGCTGATTGCCTAGTAAGAGAGTTATACATACCATTTAAACATCTTGGGCATGACTCGGACAGGGATTCAATCCATGACTTCCAGCACTCAAACCAGACAACCACCTTATGAGTGATTGTGTTCTAACACATTGAGGTGTGTTCATTTGGAGTTTTCACTGTAGTACTCGGATGACATATTTAGGATATTGTAACTTGTAAGTATGAATATATATCAAACAAAAATTTAACACACAGAAAGACCAATATGTCGGTAATGTTTCTTCTAATGTTCAGCACAAAATACAGTCATTTGATTGAAAGCAAAAGTCACAGATTAATTGAATTGGTCATTACCGATTGTGACCGGCGTTTGCCTAGATAATGGCTTGGCATCTTCTTTTCATTTACATAATGAATTTACAAATACAATTCTGGGAAATATTTCACACTTCCGTAAATATCATTTGGGGCCTGTTCTGCAGTTCTGGCAAACATTACACAGTCAAACAGACTTGAACTTTCTGTGTCTTAAATTTCTATGTGATATATTCATATTTAATTGTCAGGGGCGGATCCAGTATTAGGTCTTAGGGGGTGGGGGGTTGTAACTTTTTGGTCATCTTTTGATTTTGCTCAAGCCTTATAAAACGGTAATTACTGTGTTTTATTCTTTGTTTTTAAGATGTCGAACATTAAAACCAATTCAGAAGGACTTAATTGAATACAATGCATAAGTAGCAGTGGAGCCATCTTATACTTTTGTTTGTTAAGTGTTGTTCTTATTAGTTCTATATTCATATGTAGCTTCAAAGTTCTTAATAATTGTCATTCTTTTTGCAGCCATGATTGACAGACCATGTTCTTCAGTCCAGATGAAATATGATCTACATTATATGAGATCCCAGAAGTGCACGTTGTAAGTGCTTGGAATGGTGTAATGGAACTACTGCTACTGTTTGAAACTACTATTCGTAGTAGAAACAGCCATGTTGGCAGCAATTGGAGTATTTCAGGATGACAATCAGGGTAAGTTTTGAACATAAATGTTAACGAATATGATTTGAAGAAATTCAATAATGCATAAGGCCAATAATAAAATATTGTTTGTTTCCCCTCGCACGACCGACCGTTGAAAATTACCCCTACCGTAAATATTTTATTGAGGTTAAAATTGCCGGGTACAAATATTCCCGCGCTACAATAGCTATTGGGTACGAAAAACTGGAATCGCTGGTACCAGTCAGTTGAGTAGTCACATTATCAATAAATCTATGAAGCAAGGATAAATAGATTTTAGCTACAAGTATCATATTTTTACTTACCCTAATGAAAATAAATCTATTAAGATGTTAAATCTTTACAGAACACATTTTAAGCTTGTGCAAACAAATTATGAAACAAAATATCTGCCCTACCTACCTACCCTACTCTGGTGGGCTAGGGTCGCGGGAGGGGAAACAAACATATTTTTAATGTATATAGGATAATGTACATGTATCGGTATGTGTTTTGATGTAATGCTACCTGTAGGTACGGAATAGTACGACTCGGGACGGGTCTTATATATCACATTTTGTAAGCAGTTACTTCCCTTAGTATAATTACTCCATTGTTCAGTAGCGTCTCCAATACGACGGAAACATGCATAAATTCTAGGTAATCATTTTGTTTGATACATCTATAATTGCTTATGTCTATCCCATACTATGTTCGTGTATTGATATACATTGATGCTAAATCCGTATCTACACTAGTCATTTGTTAATTGTATTACACCTTTGTGTACTTTCAGACCGTGTTCATTGTTGCTAAATAAATTATCTACAAATAGACCACGTTCTTATTTATGAACACGGTCTACGTGCATACGTCACACGATGCCAGCTGTACCATGCCCGTTCCCTGGATGTGATTACAAAACTGATGACCTGGATGCCTCAATCGTAGCTGCACTGATAACAGCACACTCAATGAGCCATGCATCACCGGCTACACCTTCCAGAATGGTTGAGAAGGTAAAAAGACCATCAATCCACGCTGCCGGAACAACAGAAGATTGGCAGTATTTTAAATCAAGATGGAATGATTACGTGAACGCCACCAAAATAGATGGCCGGGACAAGGTCATTCAGTTACTGGAATGCTGCGATGAACAGCTTAGAAAGGACCTCACAAGGGCAGCAGGCTGCAGCTTATCAGATAAAACAGAAGCATACGTCTTAGACTCTATTAAAATGTTAGCAGTGAGAGACGAGAACATTATGGTTGCTCGTGTTACATTACACAACATGCGCCAGGATCGCGATGAAACAATCAGAAGCTTTGGCGCTAGACTTCGAGGTCAAGCAGACATATGTAAATTCTCCATCAAGTGCCCGGGATGTGATATCGATGTCAGTTTCACAGAAGAGATCATGCGGGATGTGCTAGCTAGGGGCATAGCAGACCCAGACATACAGATGAATCTTCTGAGTGACAAGAAGCAAGACATGTCCTTAGAAGAAGTCTTCCAATTTGTAGAGGCGCAGGAAGCCGGCAAACGGTCAGCATCACGACTCCTAGACAGCCATGCAGTGGAGGCTGCCAGTTCTTACATGAGAAACAAGAATAACAAGTCGGATACGTGCGGTTATTGTGGGAAGACAGGTCATGGGAAAAGTGCACCAGCTCGAATACGTCGCAACGAATGTCCAGCATATGGTAATATCTGTGAACTATGTAATAGAAATCATCACCTGGCCAACATGTGTAGGAGCAAAGACAAACCAAAAGTCAACAAAAACAAGTCGTCTGAAAGTGCTGCAACTTTTGATACATTATGCTCGATATCAGATGTGGTTAACTTGTTAGATGACTCTTGTGCCATTAATGAATCTAGTTATGACAGATCTTTATGCATAGATCATCATGTGTATGACAAACTATCTGATACATGGGTAAAGCAGAGATCTAAATCTCAACCTATAGTTAATGTTGTAGCCAGTGTAGTTAAGGAAGATTATGCAGCCCTAGGTTTTGCATTAAACTCATTACACAATATTTCAGGGATACTACCTGCTATGGCTGATACTGGGTGTCAGAGCTGCCTTGCAGGACTCAGGGTGATTCACCGTTTGGGCCTTAGGGAATCGGACCTTATCCCAGTCACCATGAATATGCGCACAGTCACAAGTAATGACATCAAGATCCTTGGTGCGACCATACTACGCCTACGTGCTCAGGGTCACACAGGCGCCAGGTCCATTGAAACCAGATAAATGACCTATGTCACAGACAATTCTGACAAATTCTACCTCAGTAGAGAGGCGTGCGTTGAACTAGGTATTATTTCTGATACATTCCCCACTATTGGGTCTGCACAAACTATACCCCATGACCAATGTTCACCCATACTGGAGCCTCAAAGCACCTGCAATTGTCCCAGACGTCAAATACCACATCCTCCCCCGATAAAAACCCCATTTCCTGGGACAGAGGCAAACCTTCATCGCTTGAAGGCTTTCTTACTTGACCATTACAAATCAAGCACCTTTAATACTTGTGAGCACCAGTCATTACCTTTAATGGAGGGACCACCCATGAAATTGATAGTTGACCCAAATGCTGAACCTGTGGCCCACCACACACCCATCCCTGTACCTATTCACTGGAGGGATGCTGTAAAGACTGGGCTTGACCAAGATGTACGCTTAGGTGTAATCGAACCAGTTCCAGTAGGGGAACCAGTCACATGGTGTCATAGAATGGTTATCTGTGCAAAGAAAAATGGCGAGCCTAGGCGTACAGTTGATTTTCAACGTCTCAATGCCCATGCCACTCGTGAGACACACCATACACCCTCCCCATTCCACCAAGCCCGCTCTGTACCCCAAGGTAAGAAGAAAACTGTCTTTGATGCCTGGAATGGCTACCATAGTGTACCCATAAGACAGGAAGATAGACATCTTACAACCTTCATCACACCTTGGGGGCGATACCGCTACAAAACAGCCCCACAGGGATACATAGCCTCAGGTGATGGGTACACGAGGCGTTATGATGAGCTCGTTTCAGACATTCCGAACAAAACCAAGTGTGTGGATGACGTGCTGCTATGGTCCCATTCTATTGAAGAAAGCTTCTTTCAGGCAGTGAAATGGCTAGACCTCTGTGGTCGCAATGGCATAACTTTGAATCCGCAAAAGTTTGTCTTTGCGGAAGACAAGGTAGAATTTGCAGGCTTTGAGATAACTTCTAACACTGTTCGCCCTTGTCGCAAATATCTTCAGGCTATTCTGGATTTCCCAACACCAAAGAACATCACCGATGTTCGCTCATGGTTTGGTCTTGTCAACCAGGTCGCATATGCATTCAGTATGACTGACAATATGCTTCCTTTCCGCTGTCTATTAAAACACAAGGTGCAGTTCCAATGGACCAATGACCTTGACACATTATTCGAAGAGTCAAAACAGGTCATTGCACGTGACATAGAGGAAGGTGTGCGAATCTTTGACCCAAATAGACCCACATGCCTGGCAACAGATTGGTCTAAGGATGGCATCGGGTTCTGGCTACTGCAAAAGCACTGTTCCTGTCCAAAAACTGGACCGTTTTGTTGCAAGAGTGGATGGAAGGTCACTCTTGTGGGTAGCCGTTTCACCCATGCTGCAGAGACCCGGTATGCCCCTATTGAGGGCGAAGCATTAGCTGTAGCGGATGCCCTAGATAAGACTAGATATTTTGTCCTTGGTTGCTCTGATCTGATTATCGCAGTCGATCACAAACCACTTATTAAGATTTTTGGTGACCGCTCATTCGAGAACATCTCAAACTCACGACTGCGGAACCTTAAAGAGAAAACGCTGAGGTACAGATTCCGAATGGTCCACATCCCTGGTGTTAGGCATCGAGCCACAGACAGCATCTCTCGTCACCCCACGGGTAACCCAGAAAAACTGCTACTGACAGACGACGTAGCCCAAGTTCGTTCCTCCCCCGCCTCGACTATACACGGTCCCTCGCCTTTGGACGGACTCCGTTCCCGTACAACAGAACCATTACTTGAAGATACTGTTTTTGTTTCAGCTGTGAGTTCATTGAATTCCCTTAACGCTCGAACTGTAACCTGGGACATGATTAGGACAGCTACATCCAGTGATGACAATATGCAAACCCTCTTGAACCTCATTGAGTCTAGCATGCCCGACACTCGTAATGGGCTCCCAAAGGAACTGCAAGAATTCTTCCCATTTAGGGAAAACTTGCATACTGTTGATGGGGTAATCTTATACAAGGACCGCATAATAGTTCCGCCATCACTCAGACAGGAGGTTCTATCTTCCTTACACTCCGCACACCAAGGGGTCACAGCAATGACCTCAAGAGCAGAATCATATGTCTTCTGGCCAGGAATAACCAATACTATATGTGCCTTGCGCGCATCCTGTCAATACTGCAATCGCATTGCCCCCTCCAACCCCAGTGCACCACCTACACCACTTGCAAACCCAGAATACCCATTCCAATGTATATGTGCGGACTTCTTTCACTACAAAGGATGCACTTATTTAGTCGTAGTTGACCGTTACTCCAATTGGCCAATTATTGAAAGGTCCCATGGTGGTTCTCAGAGTCTAATAGATTGCTTGCGCCGCATTTTTGTGACTTTCGGTATTCCTGATGAACTATCCTCTGACGGTGGTCCCGAATTCACATCGGTCGCCACACGCACCTTTCTCAAACAATGGGGAATCCATCATCGCCTATCTTCTGTTGCTTTCCCTCACAGCAACTGTCGTGCAGAAGTTGGTGTAAAGACAGCCAAACGTCTACTTATGGACAACACAAACCCAGATGGCAGCTTAGACACGGACTCATTCCAACGTGCTATTTTGCAATATAGGAATACCCCTGATAGAGATACTAAGCTTTCGCCAGCCATGTGTGTTTTCGGTAGACCGATACGCGACTTTATTCCCATACAGCCTGGTAGGTATCAACCACACAACACCTGGCGTGAAACGCTGTCAGCAAGAGAAGAAGCTCTGAGAAAACGCCATATGGTGTCCGCTGAAAGACTTACAGAGCACACCAAAAGACTCCCACCACTCTCAGTAGGAGACCACGTCCGCATTCAAAACCAAATTGGGCCACATCCTCTTAAATGGGATAAAACTGGGGTGGTAATAGAAGTTCGTCAATTTGATCAATATGTAGTTAAAGTAGATGGTTCAGGTCGGGTTTCTCTCAGGAACAGGAAATTTCTTCGACAATTCGTCCCAGTACAACCATCTCACACACGTTATACAATTGATGAAGACATGTTACACAAACAATGCGTCCGAACTCATTCAGCCTCACCCATACCCCAACCACCTCCCACAGATGATCCTAATGCAGACCAGAGAGGGCCACTAGACACTCCAAACCTACCAGTATGTACCCCTCACGCAGAACGAACACTCAGCAATAGAGACACATTGTACACACCACATCCCACGAGCGACTCTGACCGACACCTGCCAATGCAATCACCTAGAATACCGCCCCACCCCCATCTCAACCAAACCATGATTCGCCCATGCGTCGTTCAGGTCGTGCAACCATTAAGCCAACATGGCATAATGACTATGAGATGTAATCATGACAGTATTATTTAGTATTGATAATGTTATACCATTTATATGCTATATGCTTGATGTAGTATTATTTAGTATTGATAATGTTATACCATTTATATGCTATATGCTTGATGTTTTGTACCTGATAAATGTTTTTCTTGTGTTTTTCAGTTACTGTTTCATTGTTCCATTAGATAACATTCGTTTGTTTTTTCTTATTGATTCTCTGTTCTTATTTTAGGACTGTATCATTTTTGAGTTAAGTCTTTGTGAAAAAAGTATACCAAAAACTTGGGGGAGATATAGGATAATGTACATGTATCGGTATGTGTTTTGATGTAATGCTACCTGTAGGTACGGAATAGTACGACTCGGGACGGGTCTTATATATCACATTTTGTAAGCAGTTACTTCCCTTAGTATAATTACTTCATTGTTCAGTAGCGTCTCCAATACGACGGAAACATGCATAAATTCTAGGTAATCATTTTGTTTGATACATCTATAATTGCTTATGTCTATCCCATACTATGTTCGTGTATTGATATACATTGATGCTAAATCCGTATCTACACTAGTCATTTGTTAATTGTATTACACCTTTGTGTACTTTCAGACCGTGTTCATTGTTGCTAAATAAATTATCTACAAATAGACCACGTTCTTATTTAATGTAGGCATAATTCATTTGGTTTTCGCCATGCTAAAAGTGCTTAACTACTGAGCCTATGTTTTCCATTTACAATTTTGTAAGAAACTGAGAAATGTGATAAAAATCATGGTGAATAAAGTATACTAAGTATATTAATTAAGGTACATTTAAAACGCAAAATGTAAGATTTCTCAAATGTCACGAACTAACTAGCGATGCAAGATATGAACTTAACATGAAATTGTTTAAAGATATATCCGGCTCATCTGAACATAAAATTTTTGTATTAGCTTTATCCAGTATAGTTGTTACATTGGCTAAAACATCTTTAATAAGAACCATTGCAATGTAAAACCGATTGAAAAAATCATTTTTTTGCCATATTACTTGCAGTCAAAACCTGTAAAATTGCCTGATTGTTAAAAAAACTTGGATTTTTGTATTTAATTTTATGATGTTCAAACATTTTCTTCAACAAATTAATACATTATGAGTTCATTCTTTATAAATTCATGTTTAGTGATGTTTTAACCATAGGAAATATATTTTTATACCCCCACTCTGAAGGGGGGGGGGGGGGGGCGTATACATTTGTCCGTCTGTCCTTCCTTCCGTCCATCACAAAATCTTGTGTCACTCATATCTCCAAAAGTATAATATGAGCCAGAGTCATTAAACTTTACAGGAATGTTCACCAGCATATGAAGTTGTGCACCTGGGGTTTCATGTTTGGCTGTACCCAGTAAGTGCAAAGTTATGGCCCTTGACTTAGTTAAAATATTGCCTACTGAGGATGCAATCTTGTGTCACTCATATCTCCAAAGTATATGAGCCAGTCATTACACTTTGCAGGAATGTTCACCAGCATGTGTAGTTGTGCACCTGGGGTTCATGTTTGGCTATACCAAGTAAGTGCAAAGTAATGGCCCTTGACTTAGTGAAAATATAACCTATTGTGTGGCACATATCTCCAAAGTATATGAGCCAGAGTTATAAGACTTTACAGAAATGTTCACAAGCATTTGTTATATTGCACCTGGGGATTCATAATTCAGTGAGCCCAGTAAGTGCAAAGTTATGACCCTTGATTTAGTGAAAAAATTGCATACAGAGCTTGCAATTTTGTGTTGCGTATATCTCCAACAGTATATCAGCTATACTCACCAAACTGTACAGGAATGCTCACCAACCTGTATAGTTGTGCACCTGGGGTTTCATGTTTGCCTGTGTCCTGTAAGTGCAAAGTTATGGCCCTTGACTTATCACCATAATCAGTACAGTTGTTCACTTGGTAATTTGGATACCCATTCATAAACTGTGAGCAGAACAATAGCATTTGCTTTGTGACAAAGGCTGCAAGTGGGGGCATCTGTGTCCTAATGGACACATTTCTAGTTTTATGTTTGGTTAATTAAACAAGTGAACAAACAATGAGCATATTATAACTTAAATCTTACACAATGGTGAACGCTAACTTGGTTTTCAATCAACAGGTATTTTCATATCAAAAGTGATTTTTTAAACGGGCTAAAATGACCTTTTAAAGACATATCACATGTACATAATGTGTGTTTTTACATGTACTGAGTGTAAATATGCATGTATTTGCGAAAATTACTTTAAAGTTTTTTGGTTTCCTTTTTATTTAGTGACACTGACGACGAAAGATTATTCGATGCTGAGAAGAGTTCCATTGGAGTGTTGACCATCTTTGTATAGTGTGGTGTCAAGAAGGCAAGGACAGTTTGATCAGAAGTCACAGTGAAAACATCCTGGTGTTACTTATGTAAAACTGTTGTTAAAAATATTTTTTCCATTGCGCAGATGGAGTTTTTAAAACTGAAACAACAGTGTGGACACATTTTTGGCAATTGTGATTGAATTATTGATGTCTTGTTTTTTTGCCAGACAATATTTTGTTCATGAATATAATTCTGGCAAACCCTTGAGATTGTCTATTAGTATGTGTCACTGCTACCTGACAGTTGAACATTTTGATATGTGTTGTAAATCAAAAACGTGTGGCAGAAATCTTTAAATATTTCTAGTTATAATTACACTTGAATAACTATAACAGAATGTTAAGCTTTTCTGTTTCTAAAACACATTTTTGGTGAGCTATTGGGATCGCCCTGTGTCCTATGTCCGTTGCGTCTTCTGTCGTCAACAATTTAGACTGTTAACACTCTAGAGGTAACATCTCTACCTGATCTGCATGATCTTGGTCAGCATGTTTGTCGCAATGAAATCTTGGCGAAGTTCGAATCTGGGTCATCTCGGGTAATACTAGGTCACTTGTTCAAATTATAGTAAAACCTTGTTAACACTCTATATGTCATATTTTTTACTTGATCTATGTGAGACATGTTTGCCTCAATGAAATTTAGATCAAGTTTGAAACTGGGTTATGTTGGGTCAAAAGACCTTCCAGTGGTCACATTTTTTATTTTATCTACATGAGATTGGTCAAAATATTTGCCTTAATAAGATCTAGCTCAATATTGAAACTGTGTCATCTGAGGTCAAAAACTAGGTCACAGGATCAAATGATTGAAAATCCTTGTGGATTCTCGGAGGCTGCATTTGCCACATGACACTTGATCAGAATATTTGTCTTAAAAATGTAAGTCCAGTGTGGTACTGGGTCCTGTTGGGTCAAAAGGTATATCACAATGTCAAATGATTGAAAATCCACTTGGACTCTCTTGAAGCCAACATGGCAATGAACTCAGCTGAGAGATATAGGGCCACTATGGCCCTCTTGTTTTTATATTGCCTTCATTGAAATGAATACAATTTATGATAATAATTATGTAACTACCATTGTTGTAAGGAGAAATTTAAAGATATTAAAAACATTGAACAACATGATTTTAAACATTTAACCAAAAAACCTAGAACAACAAGATTTTCAAGATGTAACCAAACTTTCTTGACATCATATGTTTGGTCATGTACTGATATTACAATGTAGATCTATGCAGTTTTCTGCAAATTGCTGTTCGGTCTGGTTGACCAGTACATTTTCTCATAAAATTGTGTATGAAAGCATGGATGTAATGATCTGTTAAAAGTATGGAACTTTTGTAATTTATGTCATAAATGTATTATTTGTGCAATAAGCATTGTCAAGTTAACATCTATTTATTAACATGGATAAAAATACAGTAGTATAGATGAAGGTGACTGTCCTAGAAATGACCAGTGTATTGACAAATATATTTTGTTGCAACATTTTAAATCGAAGTGCTATTTTTTCTTCTTAATGAAACATAAAAAAATGAAGTATTATAATTACAAATGCAATGAAATGTAGCTCTGGTTTTATCAAGAATATGAATTATTTTGTCAGTTCCCAATATTTATCCAAAGTTTTCAAAGACTAATACCTCTAGTCCACATGAAATTTAATACATTTGTCACTTAAAATTTCATATTATGAAATTGATGATGATAATACGAAACATAAAGTTTTGCAGGTTTTGCATGGTAAAACTTCCTCAATTTCAGCTTGGCCAGAGAGATTATGTCATGGCGAATTGTCTATTGCGTGTGCGTGTGTCTGTTAACTTTTAACTCTTGATCACTGCTTTCTAGACAGCATTACTAAATAGATAGAAGTTGAATTAAATAATTTTTACAAAATAATGGTGTTAGTAGTACTTGATGCCTTGTATTTAAACTCCCTCAAACAATGTTTATCAAGGTGAAGACTAGAATCACCCTGTCATTGGTTTGTCTGTCCAATATATAACATATGTAGTTTGTGTGGATAACAACTTCATCAGTGTCAAGGGCTTGCAATGAAATGTGGTAATACAAGTACCATGATACACGCTTTGTGGATGTGCAAGACATAAACATCAGTGCATCCATCAAAATGTTTTAGTATTTTGTCCCCTTGAACCTACGTCTCCGTCTATGTAACTTGGAGATAACCACTGTTAATTATAACAAAAATTCTCTGATATATATATAAGGTATTGGGAGTATATATGTAGCCCGGGAATAGCAACAGTAAGTTATAACAAAAACGAGTCGAGCCACATATTCAGAGATGATCAATCCGACAGTCTTCCAACGCTTTCAGCGCTTTGATTTAGTTATCGGCAGAAGACAAATTGTTGCATATGCGTGTGGATACATTAAACCCGTTTTCTATTAATAAAATTGTTGGGCTCAATTGCATTGTAATTTGGATCACCGGAAGTCATAAATGTCAGAATAGTCGCCTTAATTGCCGGAACGATCCCTGTAATTAGCTCTCTGCAAACATCGGATATGATTGGTCAGTCAGATAATTTGTTTTCAGAGATCATAAATATTAGAACGGCAGTAATTACTTGATCATCCTTACCATCAAACATAGTTCGAGCTTTTTTGTGTTTATTCAGAACGCAATGCAAAAAAATATTTTTTGAGATATTTTTATTAAATTGGTCACATCTCAAAAAATATGTTTAAACAAATTTTTTATCTTGATTTTCATGTTATTCATTTGAAACTATATTCGTATGTAGTAAGTTATTGTATGTGTTTAGCCTATTGTTCTGTGACATTGCATGTTTGTACTTTTATCCCACTGTATTCTAGGGCTGCATACCGGAATTCGATATTTATCATATTCCAATATCTAAGATTCGATCAGTGTGTCATATGAACGTTTCCATATTAGACAAATATCAAAATGCAAATATGTCTGAACTTTCTTCATAAAACGTTTAGTCAGCAATAAGTACCATAGGTACATATAACTTACTAATACTTGCTTTGTACCTGATTCTGGATTGAGTATGAACAGAAATAAAGATTCATGTGCTAGCGAAGACTGGTAATTTTAGATATGACTTCACTGTGAATGTTTGCACTAGAGAATACCTTTTTGGACGGTACCGCTCAGGTACCGTCTATAGTAGTGGCAATTTTGAGAGGCATACAACAATTGGTTCCCGTTTTTCAAAACGCAAAACAGACTGAAAGCCGGTAATAAGTCAATTTTTATACACATTGACCCAATTACTTAGCGAAAAGTAGTTCCAAAGTTTACCGACCCTGATATATCATAAACGTTTCAATAAAATGAAATATTGAAAAGGTGACCTGCTAAAGTGGATTGTGAACTAATTAGCTGTTTCTGTGGAGATCTGATGGGTTTTAAGCAATGTTTTAATACACACTAGTTTGTTTATAGTTTTGGATTTATCGTAGATATGGTGTCATCTTTCTACGTACACCTCACTCTGTGCTTGGAAAATACCCCACTTAAGGCGATACCAAATTGATCTCACGTTCGTCGGATTTTCCACACCAAATTATCAGGATTTGATAAACAAATATTTTAATTTGCGCTGGGTCGAAATTTCCCGGTACGAAAATAAGTTGAATTGCGTATTAATTGGTCGGGGTTTTGTTTGTTCATTAACATCCGCAAATGGAAGAACATGTTCCCGGCGACTAGCGCTTTATCGTGTCGGTAGACTGTCTTGCAGAACTGTAGCAACAGTTTGTTCGGTTAAAATTTTGTAATATTCGTTCGCATTTAAAATCAAACAAAGTTCAAGATGGCAGCGCCCTAGCTTGGATATCGTTCAAATACTGAAACATTCATGCAGTAGCGAAAACGGATAATAGGAAATGAATCAAATTCGGATAGAAAAAAGCGAGCATGGAGCTGTATAATATGTGTTTAGTCTGTCTATAATTCTGATCAACACATACGTGTACGATTCGATGCTTCGTTATAAACGTCTTGATTGGGAAAATGCATTAATCTAGGATAGCATGGAAGAATAGCTACACAACTAGAATTTAGAATACACAATGATTTTACTCTTAAATTAGTGCTGATATAATTTAATATGTCATTTTTTAATTAAATATTCACGGACGTTACATAAAGGGTCTGATATCTTTATATTTAATTTATTTTCAATTGTGACAAACATTTCACTTGTTTTACAATTATAAGGTTCTACCATTATTACTGACCATTTTTCTTTATTTCGGTTTGAAAATCTAGCATTTCTAGGACAAGTCAATTTGAAGATCTCTTGGAAAAAA
Source organism: Mactromeris polynyma (assembly GCA_032209605.1). Taxonomy (NCBI): domain Eukaryota; kingdom Metazoa; phylum Mollusca; class Bivalvia; order Venerida; family Mactridae; genus Mactromeris; species Mactromeris polynyma. Next base: position 11,441,633 of record JASFXZ010000023.1, read on the forward strand.
TGTTTACTATTTTTCAATAATTTTTATTTTTTTCGCATTTCTGTCTTATGTTTTAGTTTTGTTTCATATTCCATGCAAACCATCTTACCTATATACACATACTTTGATATTATAAAACTGTCTAGTTACAAAACGGAAACTTGTATGCAACGAGTTGCCAGCTTGGCTACAGAGACGAGTGGTACCGTCCCACAGCACTTTTGTGCTTTGATTATTCTTTACTTTTCTTATTTGAAAAAAGTATGATGTATTGAATATCTTCGTATGATACGAATATTGTATTGATAGATATATTATGACTGATATGCAACCCTACTGTTTGCTTTCATCATTTTATTTTTTTGTGCAAAATGTTGTTTCTTTAGTTGGTATTTCTCTTTAACGTACTTTAACCAGATACCTGACTGAATTTTTTAAATGTTGTGATGAGATTTTGGAAAGAATTTTCTGTGCAATCTAAGAAAAAACTTGACATCTGTAAAAAGCGTTTGTTTTATTTCGGTATTTTGAATGTTTAGTCCTTTTTTATTGTTTATATTTTGTGATAGTATGTCAATACCTATGACAAATAAATACGGCGAAAGTGGACAGCCTTGTCTTACACCCTTTTCTATTTAACTTTTTTACATAGATGTCTATTGATATTAATGCAACTTTTTGCGTCTCTGTAGGAGAGTTTTATCCAATTTATTCACATATCCCCAAAATCAAAGTATTCTAAACATTTAAAGATAAAGTCATGATCTACACTACCAAAGCTGTTTGGAAGTCCGCGAAAAAAATCAATCCTTCATCGTTATCGTTATTTATTTTTTCTATTACATCGTACAAGATTCTTATGATTTCACCAATATATCTTTCTTTGATGAATCCAGTTTGGTCTTTGTTTATTATATTATCAAGTACTTTTTTCATTCTATTAGCTATTGATTTGGATGCTATTTTATAATTTATATTAAGGAGAGATATGTGTCGCCAGTTGTGAATTTCAGTTATTATTTATTTCGGAAGAAGAGTAATGACGCTTTGTTTTTTGAAGTTCAGTTAGGTCTTTATTTTCAAATGAGTAATTGAGGGAATCCGTAAGGTATTGTTTTATGTCATTCCAGAGTTTCCTATTCTTCATTTCTTTTAAAGCCAGACCACATTCATATTCTCTCAAGAGGTCTTCACATGTTTGTTTTGGTTCATTATTCAGCTTTTTATGTACATCTGGAAAAAGATCTGCGTTGTTTATAATTTGGTTATCTTTTTTATACAAATTGCTATTGAAGGAATGTATTTCATTTATAATTTATTTTTGTTTTCGTTTCGACTTTGCCATTATGTTCAATTTTGTTTATAATCTTTTCTTTTGAAAGATTTTTCTCGAGATCTGCAAAGTATTTTGTATTTTTCTCGGCTCCCTCAATCCATTCAGCTTTTGTTCTTAAAATGCCTTTGATTGTTTCATCCAAGAAGAAGTTTTTCTCTTATTGTGTATTTATTCTTGTAAAAGTGTATATTTGTCCAGGGGATCTATTTATTTCATTTTAAATCCTTTTGGTCTTGTTTTCTATTTGAGTGTGTTCTCTTTTTTCCTACTGTGCATTCTATAGATTCATTTCTTATAGTGCTCTTCCCAAAGGGTATTTGGATTCGCTTCATTATTAATTTGTACAATTTCATTAATAGAGTTTCGTATAATATTTTGATACTCAGGATTAAGGAGTATGCTAATATTTAGTTTAAAGTTCCCGGACCTTTCAAATTTACAATTGAGTGATCTGATCTATAGCCTGGCGCAATAGTGCATTTTGAAATGACATTGGTTGACGCTTGAATTTTGACGCTGAGGTTAAGAAGGCGAAGCGTCGTCATTGGTATAACATGCAGAAGAAATTGTTAAATGACTGTAACATTGATCAGTCAAAAATTTGGAAATCGATAGGTAAAATTGGTATCGGTCATAGTTTTAACACGTCGTTTTTACGGTGTTTTTGCTGTTGGTGCGTGTTGGTCGATAATACCCCGATATCGCAGATTCCTGAGAATAAGGAAATATATATTAGAACTCCAATTTTGTTTTAAACTACAGTTTTATTAAATTCTATAAGCTCACAGTACAAACTATTCAAACCGCAGACTTATACATACTGATATTGTCAAAGAAACACAATTACTAAAGAGAATAATTAAAAAGACATATTTCTAAACTTGATCTGTAATTAATAAAGTCATATAATCTAACTTCCCAAAAATCTTTATAAGTGAATGCTGATTATTGAGTCATACAAGAAGAAATAAAATAACTACAGTTTTCACAAACTTCAATCCAAGTGGATGTGATTCGGATAAAGCATTTATATAAATCGTGAAATACATAAACATTTCTTAGAAAATGATTTCTTAATCGACTCAACTCACTTTTTATTTCTGTTTCGAAACAAATCAAGATTACTTCTTGGATAGTTCTTCAAACTTTCTGATAGCAATTATAAAATGCAAAATTGCGATATGTTCATGTAAATAAAAACCGCTACCTCCACTTAGGAGTGTACTGTATCAAGGGTACTAGCCCCGCATAAAAATTGACGAGATCCAAAACGGATTTCGGTAAATTCTCCAAAATTCAGTGGTTTTCGGTAAGGTTACGTAAAAGCTCAGGAAAACTATACCCGATTTTTTATAACCCATTCATTTTAAGCGATTGCAAGTACAATTTACCACATGATAGTGTCATGAGTTATTTCCCTTTATCCATTCCATAGTTATCTCCTTTTATCCCTTCTGTAAGTATACGTATATATAATAATGTGAAATATTCTGATGAAGGGAGAGAACTCTAGCAGGGATGAAGGGAAATAACTCGTGACACTCTCATGTGTAATTTACATAAAACAAATGTACTAATTTGTATATGAAAGAACATATGTAGTACAACCACTCCAAAGCGACCCTCTTTTGAGAAACAACCTCTCTTCAACAACCGTGTATTCGTCTCCCGTAGTTAGAATTTTCTGTCAATTTAACCTCTCTAGAACAACAACCACTTAACAACAGTCACACTTTTCGCCTTTCCAAGGGTACCGCTCTGGAGGGATAACGCTGTATAACACATACATCTGAATTACTGAACTGTTTAAAGCTGTCATTGATTCGGCAAAATGCATATCGACGATATCGATATATCGGATGAGAAATATCGTCGATACATCGATAAATCTATCAAGTATTCTTCACTAAAATGTCTGCTGTTGCAAAGTTATACGGACTATTTACTAGACTGGAAAAAACTCGAGAAAGTTAAAATGATTCCTATTGATGATACTTTCTCTAGTGTTTTCCAAAAACATTTTACTTTCTGAATAAACAAAGTTCTTATTTGTTTTTATTAGTTTGTGTTTGCTTCGTTCGTGTTACATCGCCATTACATGATGGATGTTTTGTGGTATGTTAGTAATTGTTATCAGAAGCTCTGTGAGTTGCAATCTGTTTGATTATATAAGCTTTAAGGCATGGTTTTGCATGTCTATGTTCACTGATGTTGCGACGTTCGGTCAAATGTTTCCTCGTTTCGTTTGTTCATTTGTTTTCATCAGGTTTTACACCGGTTTTCAACAATTGTCCAGTGATATATACGGCGGCGAGTATCGTTTTCAGTTAAATACGGCGGTCAATGAATAAGTGTTGGTGGGTATCAAATTCATTCGAACGCATCATTCAGCCAACAACTGACAATTTTTCACAAGCTAAGTTTGATACCAGAAACTGAGGTTCGCATTCACTTTCATATAAAATATACATTTTTTGAAACAATGATGTTTTTAAATGTGAAATTGAAAACAAATTAGGCGGGGGAATTAATACTTTTGTCAAACCACCTGTAATTATTTTATATGTTCGGTTTAGTCCGTTAAACAGTAGCGGAAACTAACGGAAACTAACGAAGTTAATCGGGTTTGCGGTTCGTTTATGTTTTTATAGCACGGCAATAAAACTCCCTTCAGTGCGGATTATAGAAATCTTGACAATGAATGATTAAAGTTATAGAGCCTTTCGAACAGGTTCAGGGTAATAATAGAAATACTGTTGAATTATATTATAAATTGTTAATAATCTGAATTACATGTTATCTTAAAAGGTCTTGAAATTGAAACACTTGGTAATAATTACTAATTTGTGTATTAGTCATTTGTATCAGCTAAAGAATGTATATGTATGAAATTTATTTTATTGCAAAAAGGGGTTTCTTCTTACTTTGTCAAGTTTTGAAATTTCACACCAAAATGAGTATTGTCACACCTGTACCTTAATAAAAGAAGAACAAATGTAAGTATTAATTTAAGACAGTCATTATCAAAAGCTTTAAGTATATTTAGCGAAAGTGGTCATATGCACATTTTACTAGAAGTAATATTTTATATGTACATTTGTATTTATTCAGGAAAAGTTCGTATATACTTTATATGACTCTCTAATGCACTTAGTAAAATATGAAAGTGTCGGGAATAGTTACTCGAAGTTACTTTTTTACGGTATGCTGTTATGTAATTGTACCATATATAGTCATCTATATGCGTGACTATGCAGTCCGAGATTCGATGCTATCAAGGAATATAATGATTACGTTCTATAGTTTCAGCATTTTATACACATACCATTAACTATTATACATGTATAAACGTGATACTTTTTAAAGCTATATGATGTTTTCATGTTTCTCTATAGTATTATTTATTAATTTTTAACGATGATAAATGTTGAAATACAATTACGTTTATAATTATGTACTTTAAAAATGACAAGGTTGTTAATACGTATACTATTCGGCTTAAACCCATGCACAGTCTATTTGGCACATATATTGCCGCAATTTCATAGACGACAATAATTAAAGGTATTAAAGTTAATCCGTAATTATCAATGCCTCGGGCTTATCAGAACGATGGTCAAAGTTTCAAGGGTCATTAAACAAGGATAATTAGCGCATAGTACTGTAGTAAGATGTATGGAAATGTTAAAATAATAAAATGTCTGTATCCAGACTAGGTAGTTTAATCCAGTTTTCTGGACAAGGTGTCGAGAAAACTAATGATATATTGAAGCAAATTCATCAAATGAAATCGAACAAGCATGATTGAACGACAAAAAAAGAACATATAATAAAGACAATAGTGACTATTGGGAAAGTAGAATTTACATGTCAAGATCGGCCAAAAAACTTAGGATAAATAGGGAAATTGAATTCGGGCATGAAAATCACCAACAAGAAATATATGTTCTAGTGTTAACTTCGACGACATGACCGAACAGGAAATTAAGATTTTATTGAAAAAGAAGGGAGCCAGCACAAAATTAAGAAAGAAAGAAAAATTAATTGATTTACTGAAGAGCGTTATGAAATAAAATTAAAAGTGGAATAAACTTAAATATGCAGGAGTAGGGAAGTTAAATATATAACGTCACACTTTAAAATGAGTTTGTGTGGGCCGTTAAATATAAATGTATATTGATAGTCATTAAAATATGTGTACAAGCGTTTGCTATATATTAAATAATAGAGACATATATTATGTTTGAAATCTGAGATTTAAGATAGGTATATATATAGTCTCTGTTGAAATGTATAAAAATAACGACAATTATAAAACATAAAAATACACTTCTGTTTTCTTATGTATAAATATCCCGCTAAAACCACTGTAACTTAAAACACGGTAGGCCTAATACTATTGCTAATCCGGTGTTTATGACTCTGGGGTTTTATGACCCTCATTAATGACTTACGATTTGCGTCGGTGATCTTCCGGAAATTGCCGAAAGATACGGAACAGTAGCGATCGATTGCTTCCATTATCGATTAAATTTATCGGGTATTATGTGAGAAGACAGATTGTTGGATATGATTTACACAAGAACTCCCAAAGAGCTGACCAGGACCTAAAAAAGTATTTCACTAAAAGCGGGTTTTCACTGTAAGCGAGTTCACTCATAGTGGGATTAGTTGTATAGAGATTAGACTGTATAATTCCATTAACAAGTTTGCCTAATTAAAAAGAGAGAATAAGTTGCTGCAGGGAACACCACGTACATAAGACAGTGCCTCCCCACACAGACCTCCGGGAAAACAACAATCCATAATACATAAAGCACTTGAGCAGGTTATTAGGAACAGAGATGCAAGAAATAGACTGGCAGGCCATAAGGAATAACTAGGAGAATCAAATGGGACAGTGAAGGAGGGGGGGGGGATTAATGGATGGAAAAGATCAAAGGACAGCTGGCAACAATAGGCCTAAACTGGGCTGAACACTATATAAAATGAAATTGACCCGGGTACGAATGACACGAGTAAGAATTGACCTGGGTACGAAGTGACACGAGTACGAAGTGACCCCGGTACGAAATGACACGAGTACGAAGCGACCTGGGTACGAATGACACGAGTATGTATTGACCTGGGTACGAAGTGAACAAGGTACAAAATGACACGAGTACGAAGTGACTTAGGTACGAAATGACACTAGTACGAATTGACCTGGGTACGAATGAAACGAGTAAGAATTGACCTGGGTACGAAGTGACACGAGTACGAAGTGACCCCGGTACGAAATGACACGAGTACGAATCGACCTGGGTACGAATGACACGAGTATGTATTGATCTGGGTACGAAGTGACCTAGGTACAAAATGACACGAGTACGAAGTGACTTGGGTACGAAATGACACGAGTACGAATTGACCTGGGTACGAATGAAACGAGTACGAAGTGACTTGGGTACGAATGACACGAGTACGAAGTGACTTGTGTACGAATGGCACGAGTACGAATTGTCCTGGGTACGAATGACTCCGGTACGAATTGACCTGGGTATGAATGACTCCAGTACGAAGTGACTTGGGTACGAATGACACTAGTACGAATTGACCTGGGTACGAATGAAACGAGTACGAAGTGACTTGGGTACGAATGACACGAGTACGAAGTGACTTGTGTACGAATGGCACGAGTACGAATTGTCCTGGGTACGAATGACTCCGGTACGAATTGACCTGGGTATGAATGACTCCAGTACGAAGTGACTTGGGTACGAATGACAGTAGTACGAATTGACCTGGGTACGAATGAAACGAGTAAGAATTGACCTGGGTACGAAGTGACACGAGTACGAAGTGACCCCGGTACGAAATGACATGAGTACGAATCGACCTGGGTACGAATGACACGAGTATGTATTGATCTGGGTACGAAGTGACCTAGGTACAAAATGACACGAGTACGAAGTGACTTGGGTACGAAATGACACGAGTACGAATTGTCCTGGGTACGAATGACTCCGGTACGAATTGACCTGGGTACGAATGACTCCAGTACGAAGTGACTTGGTACGAATGACCCGGGTACGAATTGATCTGGGTACGAATGACATGAGTACGAAGTGACCAGGGTACGAATTAAACGAGTACGAATTGACCTGGGTACGAATGAAATGAGTACGAAGTGACCTGGGTACGAATGACCCTGGTACGAATTGACCTGGGTACGAATGACACGAGTACGAATTGACCTGGGTACGAATGACTCCGGTACGAATTGACCTGGGTACGAATGACCCGGGTACGAATTGATCTGGGTACGAATGACATGAGTACGAAGTGACCAGGGTACGAATTAAACGAGTACGAATTGACCTGGGTACGAATGACCCGGGTACGAATAGATCTGGGTACGAATGACATGAGTACGAAGTGACCAGGGTACGAATTAAACGAGTACGAATTGACCTGGGTACGAATGACCCTGGTACGAATTGACCTGGGTACGAATGACACGAGTACGAATTGACCTGGGTACGAATGACTCCAGTACGAAGTGACCTGGGTACGAATGGCCCTGGTACGAATTGACCTGGGTGCGAATGACACGAGTACGAATTGACCCGGGTGCGAATGACTCGAGTACGAATTGACCTGGGTGCGAATGACACGAGTTCGAATTGACCCGGGTGCGAATGACTCGAGTACGAATTGACCTGGGTACGAATGAAACGAGTACGAAGTGACTTGGGTGCGAATGTCATTCGTCGAGTCATTCGCACCCGGGTCAATTCGAACTCGTGTCATTCGCACCCAGGTCAATTCGTACTCGAGTCATTCGCACCCGGGTCAATTCGTACTCATGTCATTCGTACCCAGGTTGCTTCGTACTCGTCTCATTTCGTACCGGGGTCACTTCGTACTCGTTTAATTCGTACCCTCGTCACTTCGTACTCATTTCATTCGTATCCAAGTCACTTCGTACTCGTGTCATTCGTACCCAAGTCACTTCGTACTCGTTTCATTCGTACCCAGGTCAATTCGTACTCGTGTCATTTCGTACCTAAGTCACTTCGTACTCGTGTCATTTTGTACCTTGGTCACTTCGTACCCAGGTCAATACATACTCGTGTCATTCGTACCCAGGTCGCTTCGTACTCGTGTCATTTCGTACCGGGGTCACTTGGTACTCGTGTCACTTCGTACCCAGGTCAATTCTTACTCGTGTCATTCGTACCCGGGTCAATTTCATTTTATATAGTGTTCAGCCCAGTTTAGGCCTATTGTTGCCAGCTGTCCTTTGATCTTTTCCATCCATTAATCCCCCCCCCCCTCCTTCACTGTCCCATTTGATTCTCCTAGTTATTCCTTATGGCCTGCCAGTCTATTTCTTGCACCTCTGTTCCTAATAACGTATGTACCCTTTAACCTGCTCAAGTGCTTTATGTATTATGGATTGTTGTTTTCCCGGAGGTCTGTGTGGGGAGGCACTGTCTTATGTACGTGGTGTTCCCTGCAGCAACTTATTCTCTCTTTTTAATTAGGCAAACTTGTTAATGGAATTATACAGCCTAATCTCTATACAACTAATCCCACTATGAGTGAACTCGCTTACAGTGAAAACCCGCTTTTAGTGAAACATGGAGATAAAGCAGGGTCATTCAGATTGAAAACTGTCACGTGATCCACGATACACAATTTTCACTAACAGTGGGTCGTCATCTTTGTTTTGAACTGCGTAACGGTTGCAAGAACTGTAAGTATTTTTTCTGAATTTTTATTATAAATGTTGTTATTTTGATGTTCTCAAGTCGCCAGTATAATCGCTACATTTATTAAGTACACCTATCTAGTTTTTAATCTGCATGACATATCCTCTCTTGACCCAATTGTTTGGTTGAGTAACTTGTAAGTTGCTGACCTAGTTAGCAATATTAGACAGACCGGAACAGTACGCGGACAATACCACTACCAGTGCGCGGACACTTCCATATTTTGCGTTTCGTAAACGATTTAAACTTTCTTGACTAACTTCATAATTACTCACAATTATTCGCACTGTACTTGTTCTTCTTCCGGTATCTGGTATCGAACGCGTATTTGTACTATTCCTGTTTTTTAACTCGGGTTGAGAAACGTAAACAATAATAAATAAATTTAATAATTAAAAGGCCATTTTTACAAAGTCTCGCCAAAATATTCAACAAGAAGCTAGAAATGTTTCGTTACAATTCCTGAACTATCAATCACTTAGGCGTTTGCATATGACATGATGTGTACAGTTATGCACCAAATGTTTTACTTATTTTTGCCACACAGAGCATAGTCCCATTTAATGAAAAATAAAAAAAAATTGGCAATTTTAAAGTTCTTTTTAGTATCCATTTAGTGTTCTCTGTAATGCACGCCTATTTACACTCTCTGTTTATACATATGGCTTTTTATCTGTAGAACCGGGTTTGATTCCCGGTAGCGCCATTGACAGATTTTTAGTGTTTCTCAAAACATGACTTTATTTTTAAACCATTCTTCCAGGTTTTAAAATCTTGAAATTAAACCATCAAAGGAACTTCTCTGAAAATGATTCCTCATTAGGGAGTTCTTTTTTAAGTGTATGAGTACATGGTTAAATAGCACGAATTCGTGACTGTAGCGGCGCCAAACTGTGCATGTGAAGTGGGCTGTTTACAATCACGATTTCTCATAACTTTTAGAGCAAGGATTTATCTGAAAAGTAACAAAGACCAGATGGTTTGAAACACAGCTGAGTTTACACAGTTTATTAAAATGCTGTAAAAAGTGTCCGCGTACTGTTCCGGTCTGTCTATGTAAACAATGGGTATTGCGCTGTAGCCCCAGGCCTTTTTCTGTAGTTCCCACAGGTCCGACTATCTGACCCATTCCCAATGGGTTTTTCCTAATCAGAAAAATAATCCCAATCAAAAGCGCCTGCGAAAAATCATCTACCGGAGTGACCTGGTATATCTTGAAGCTTTTTGAATAACTGTGGCTATTATTGTCCCTTCTGTCATAAATGTTTTTTTGAAGCGGTTAAAGTTTTCTCAAATTGGCAAATTTAACGACGTAAATTTTCCCAATTTATCAAGGGTCTTTTTCCCAAAATGGACAGAAAAAGGCCCGAGCCCTTTCGTATTTTCTCTTTAACTCTTTGCTCTCAAAGTAATTGTTTGACTGCTGTGAAATATATGAATGCAATTAAAATAGAACTACATAACAATTTCTGTCTGCTAATCAGTGCTATCATCTTTGATATGGCAAATAACCTGTACAACAAGTTCAATTACTCACGTGAAGTGTTGTGGGGGCACTTGGTAAGCTCATTTGGTAAAGCACTGTACCAGTGTTTAGGGGGTTGTGGGTTCGAGCCCCACATCTTGCACACTTTTCCTCGATTTACTGTGGAAGCAGTGTTTAACAGCCCATGGTGGTAGAGCCTCTAATGCCTGAAGGAGGACAAGTGTAGTGTTGTGGGGTTAGACATCTGCCCTGTTGGTTGGTAGAGCACTGTTCTAGCATTTAGGGGGTCCTAGGTTCGAACCCCACATCGGGCGCACTTTCCCCTTGATTTGCTTCAACTGGTAAACATTTATGATCAACCAATATTTTGATATACAGAGCTCATGAGGAATCACCAGGAATTGAATATCCACAATGTGATACTTATCACAGCCTATTTATCTCCTGTTTTATCCTTTACATGTAAATATATGCTGATTGCCTAGTAAGAGAGTTATACATACCATTTAAACATCTTGGGCATGACTCGGACAGGGATTCAATCCATGACTTCCAGCACTCGAACCAGACAACCACCTTATGAGTGATTGTGTTCTAACACATTGAGGTGTGTTCATTTGGAGTTTTCACTGTAGTACTCGGATGACATATTTAGGATATTGTAACTTGTAAGTATGAATATATATCAAACAAAAATTTAACACACAGAAAGACCAATATGTCGGTAATGTTTCTTCTAATGTTCAGCACAAAATACAGTCATTTGATTGAAAGCAAAAGTCACAGATTAATTGAATTGGTCATTACCGATTGTGACCGGCGTTTGCCTAGATAACGGCTTGGCATCTTCTTTTCATTTACATAATGAATTTACAAATACAATTCTTGGAAATATTTCACACTTCCGTAAATATCATTTGGGGCCTGTTCTGCAGTTCTGGCAAACATTACACAGTCAAACAGACTTGAACTTTCTGTGTCTTAAATTTCTATGTGATATATTCATATTTAATTGTCAGGGGCGGATCCAGTATTAGGTCTTAGGGGGTGGGGGGTTGTAACTTTTTGGTCATCTTTTGATTTTGCTCAAGCCTTATAAAACGGTAATTACTGTGTTTTATTCTTTGTTTTTAAGATGTCGAACATTAAAACCAATTCAGAAGGACTTAATTGAATACAATGCATAAGTAGCAGTGGAGCCATCTTATACTTTTGTTTGTTAAGTGTTGTTCTTATTAGTTCTATATTCATATGTAGCTTCAAAGTTCTTAATAATTGTCATTCTTTTTGCAGCCATGATTGACATACCATGTACTTCAGTCCAGATGAAATATGATCTACATTATATGAGATCCTAGAAGTGCACGTTGTAAGTGCTTGGAATGGTGTAATGGAACTACTGCTACTGTTTGAAACTACTATTCGTAGTAGAAACAGCCATGTTGGCAGCAATTGGAGTATTTCAGGATGACAATCAGGGTAAGTTTTGAACATAAATGTTAACGAATATGATTTGAAGAAATTCAATAATGCATAAGGCCAATAATAAAATATTGTTTGTTTCCCCTCGCACGACCGACTGTTGAAAATTACCCCTACCGTAAATATTTTATTGAGGTTAAAATTGCCGGGTACAAATATTCCCGCGCTACAATAGCTATTGGGTACGAAAAACTGGAATCGCTGGTACCAGTCAGTTGAGTAGTCGCATTATCAATAAATCTATGAAGCAAGGATAAATAGATTTTAGCTACAAGTATCATATTTTTACTTACCCTAATGAAAATAAATCTATTAAGATGTTAAATCTATACAGAACACATTTTAAGCTTGTGCAAACAAATTACCCTACTCTGGTGGGCTAGGGTCGCGGGAGGGGAAACAAACATATTTTTAATGTAGGCATAATTCATTTGGTTTTCGCCATGCTAAAAGTGCTTAACTACTGAGCCTATGTTTTCCATTTACAATTTTGTAAGAAACTGAGAAATGTGATAAAAATCATGGTAATAAAGTATACTAAGTATATTAATTAAGGTACATTTAAAACGCAAAATGTAAGATTTCTCAAATGTCACGAACTAACTAGCGATGCAAGATATGAACTTAACATGAAATTGTTTAAAGATATATCCGGCTCATCTGAACATAACATTTTTGAATTAGCTTTATCCAGTATAGTTGTTACATTGGCTAAAACATCTTTAATAAGAACCATTGCAATGTAAAACCGATTGAAAAAATCATTTTTTTGCCATATTACTTGCAGTCAAAACCTGTAAAATTGCCTGATTGTTAAAAAAACTTGGATTTTTGTATTTTCTTCAACAAATTAATACATTATGAGTTCATTCTTTATAAATTCATGTTTAGTGATGTTTTAACCATAGGAAATATATTTTTATACCCCCACTCTGAAGGGGGGGGGGGGCGTATACATTTGTCCGTCTGTCCTTCCTTCCGTCCATCACAAAATCTTGTGTCACTCATATCTCCAAAAGTATAATATGAGCCAGAGTCATTAAACTTTACAGGAATGTTCACCAGCATATGAAGTTGTGCACCTGGGGTTTCATGTTTGGCTGTACCCAGTAAGTGCAAAGTTATGGCCCTTGACTTAGTTAAAATATAGCCTACTGAGGATGCAATCTTGTGTCACTCATATCTCCAAAGTATATGAGCCAGTCATTACACTTTGCAGGAATGTTCACCAGCATGTGTAGTTGTGCACCTGGGGTTCATGTTTGGCTATACCAAGTAAGTGCAAAGTAATGGCCCTTGACTTAGTGAAAATATAACCTATTGTGTGGCACATATCTCCAAAAGTATATGAGCCAGAGTTATAAGACTTTACAGAAATGTTCACAAGCATTTGTTATATTGCACCTGGGGATTCATAATTCAGTGAGCCCAGTAAGTGCAAAGTTATGACCCTTGATTTAGTGAAAATATAGCATACAGAGCTTGCAATTTTGTGTTGCGTATATCTCCAACAGTATATCAGCTATACTCACCAAACTGTACAGGAATGCTCACCAACCTGTATAATTGTGCACCTGGGGTTTCATGTTTGCCTGTGTCCTGTAAGTGCAAAGTTATGGCCCTTGACTTATCACCATAATCAGTACAGTTGTTCACTTGGTAATTTGGATACCCATTCATAAACTGTGAGCAGAACAATAGCATATGCTTTGTGACAAAGGCTGCAAGTGGGGGCATCTGTGTCCTAATGGACACATTTCTAGTTTTATGTTTGGTTAATTAAACAAATGAACAAAAAATTAGCATATTATAACTTAAATCTTACACAATGGTGAACGCTAACTTGGTTTTCAATCAACAGGTATTTTCATATCAAAAGTGATTTTTTAAACGGGCTAAATGACCTTTTAAAGACATATCACATGTACATAATGTGTGTTTTTACATGTACTGAGTGTAAATATGCATGTATTTGCGAAAATTACTTCAAAGTTTTTTTGTTTCCTTTTTATTTAGTGACACTGACGACGAAAGATTATTCGATGCTGAGAAGAGTTCCATTGGAGTGTTGACCATCTTTGTATAATGTGGTGTCAAGAAGGCAAGGACAGTTTGATCAGAAGTCACAGTGAAAACATCCTGGTGTTACTTATGTAAAACTGTTGTTAAAAATATTTTTTCCATTGCGCAGATGGAGTTTTTAAAACAGAAACAACAGTGTGGACACATTTTTGGCAATTGTGATTGAATTATTGATGTCTTGTTTTTTTGCCAGACAATATTTTGTTCATGAATATAATTCTGGCAAACCCTTGAGATTGTCTATTAGTATGTGTCACTGCTACCTGACAGTTGAACATTTTGATATGTGTTGTAAATCATAAACGTGTGGCAGAAATCTTTAAATATTTCTAGTTATAATTACACTTGAATAACTATATCAGTATGTTAAGCTTTTCTGTTTCTAAAACACATTTTTGGTGAGCTATTGGGATCGCCCTGTGTCCTATGTCCGTTGCGTCTTCTGTCGTCAACAATTTAGACTGTTAACACTCTAGAGGTAACATCTCTACCTGATCTGCATGATCTTGGTCAGCATGTTTGTCGCAATGAAATCTTGGCGAAGTTCGAATCTGGGTCATCTCGGGTAATACTAGGTCACTTGTTCAAATTATAGTAAAACCTTGTTAACACTCCATATGTCACATTTTTTACTTGATCTATGTGAGACATGTTTGCCTCAATGAAATTTAGATCAAGTTTGAAACTGGGTTATGTGGGGTCAAAAGACCTTCCAGTGGTCACATTTTTTATTTTATCTACATGAGATTGGTCAAAATATTTGCCTTAATAAGATCTAGCTCAATATTGAAACTGTGTCATCTGAGGTCAAAAACTAGGTCACAGGATCAAATGATTGAAAATCCTTGTGGATTCTCGGAGGCTGCATTTGCCACATGACACTTGATCAGAATATTTGTCTTAAAAATGTAAGTCCAGTGTGGTACTGGGTCCTGTTGGGTCAAAAGGTATGTCACAATGTCAAATCATTGAAAATCCACTTGGACTCTCTTCAAGCCAACATGGCAATGAACTCAGCTGAGAGATATAGGGCCACTATGGCCCTCTTGTTTTTATATTGCCTTCATTGAAATGAATACAATTTATGATAATAATTATGTAACTACCATTGTTGTAAGGAGAAATTTAAAGATATTAAAAACATTGAACAACATGATTTTAAACATTTAACCAAAAAACCTAGAACAACAAGATTTTCAAGATGTAACCAAACTTCCTTGACATCATATGTTTGGTCATGTACTGATATTACAATGTAGATCTATGCAGTTTTCTGCAAATTGCTGTTCGGTCTGGTTGACCAGTACATTTTCTCATAAAATTGTGTATGAAAGCATGGATGTAATGATCTGTTAAAAGTATGGAACTTTTGTAATTTATGTCATAAATGTATTATTTGTGCAATAAGCATTGTCAAGTTAACATCTATTTATTAACATGGATAAAAATACAGTAGTATAGATGAAGGTGACTGTCCTAGAAATGACCAGTGTATTGACAAATATATTTTGTTGCAACATTTTAAATCGAAGTGCTATTTTTTCTTCTTAATGAAACATAAAAAAATGAAGTATTATAATTACAAATGCAATGAAATGTAGCTCTGGTTTTATCAAGAATATGAATTATTTTGTCAGTTCCCAATATTTATCCAAAGTTTTCAAAGACTAATACCTCTAGTCCGCATGAAATTTAATACATTTGTCACTTAAAATTTCATATTATGAAATTGATGATGATAATACGAAACATAAAGTTTTGCATGGTAAAACTTCCTCAATTTCAGCTTGGCCAGAGAGCTTATGTCATGGCGAATTGTCTATTGTGTGTGCGTGTGTCTGTTAACTTTTAACTCTTGATCACTGCTTTCTAGACAGCATTACTAAATAGATAGAAGTTTAAATAATTTTTACAAAATAATGGTGTTAGTAGTACTTGATGCCTTGTATTTAAACTCCCTCAAACAATGTTTATCAAGGTGAAGACTAGAATCACCCTGTCATTGGTTTGTCTGTCCAATATATAACATATGTAGTTTGTGTGGATAACAACTTCATCAGTGTCAAGGGCTTGCAATGAAATGTGGTAATACAAGTACCATGATACACGCTTTGTGGATGTGCAAGACATAAACATCAGTGCATCCATCAAAATGTTTTAGTATTTTGTCCCCTTGAACCTACGTCTCCGTCTATGTAACTTGGAGATAACCACTGTTAATTATAACAAAAATTCTCTGATATATATATAAGGTATTGGGAGTATATATGTAGCCCGGGAATAGCAACAGTAAGTTATAACAAAAACGAGTTGAGCCACATATTCAGAGATGATCAAGCCGACAGTCTTCCAACGCTTTCAGCGCTTTGATTTAGTTATCGGCAGAAGACAAATTGTTGCATATGCGTGTGGATACATTAAACCCGTTTTCTATTAATAAAATTGTTGGGCTCAATTGCATTGTAATTTGGATCACCGGAAGTCATAAATGTCAGAATAGTCGCCTTAATTGCCGGAACGATCCCTGTAATTAGCTCTCTGCAAACATCGGATATGATTGGTCAGACAGATAATTTGTTTTCAGAGATCATAAATATTAGAACGGCAGTAATTACTTGATCATCCTTACCATCAAACATAGTTCGAGCTTTTTTGTGTTTATTCAGAACGCAATGCAAAAAAAAGATTTTTTGAGATATTTTTATTAAATTGGTCACATCTCAAAAAATATGTTTAAACACATTTTTTATCTTGATTTTCATGTTATTCATTTGAAACTATATTCGTATGTAGTAAGTTATTGTATGTGTTTAGCCTATTGTTCTGTGACATTGCATGTTTGTACTTTTATCCCACTGTATTCTAGGGCTGCATACCGGAATTCGATATTTATCATATTCCAATATCTAAGATTCGATCAGTGTGTCATATGAACGTTTCCATATTAGACAAATATCAAAATGCAAATATGTCTGAACTTTCTTCATAAAACGTTTAGTCAGCAATAAGTACCATAGGTACATATAACTTACTAATACTTGTTTTGTACCTGATTCTGGATTGAGTATGAACAGAAATAAAGATTTATGTGCTAGCGAAGACTGGTAATTTTAGATATGACTTCACTGTGAATGTTTGCACTAGAGAATACCTTTTTGGACGGTACCGCTCAGGTACCGTCTATAGTAGTGGCAATTTTGAGAGGCATACAACAATTGGTTCCCTTTTTTCAAAACGCAAAACAGACTGAAAGCCGGTAATAAGTCAATTTTTATACACACTGACCCAATTACTTAGCGAAAAGTAGTTCCAAAGTTTACCGACCCTGATATATCATAAACGTTTCAATAAAATGAAATATTGAAAAGGTGACCTGCTAAAGTGGATTGTGAACTAATTAGCTGTTTCTGTGGAGATCTGATGGGTTTTAAGCAATGTTTTAATACACACTAGTTTGTTTATAGTTTTGGATTTATCGTAGATATGGTGTCATCTTTCTACGTACACCTCACTCTGTGCTTGGAAAATGATTTGGAAAATACCCCACTTAAGGCGATACCAAATTGATCTCAAGTTCGTCGGATTTTCCACACCAAATTATCAGGATTTGATAAACAAATATTTTAATTTGCGCTGGGTCGAAATTTCCCGGTACGAAAATAAGTTGAATTGCGTATTAATTGGTCGGGGTTTTGTTTGTTCATTAACATCCGCAAATGGAAGAACATGTTCCCGGCGACTAGCGCTTTATCGTGTCGGTAGACTGCCTTGCAGAACTGTAGCAACAGTTTGTTCGGTTAAAATTTTGTAATATTCGTTCGCATTTAAAATCAAACAAAGTTCAAGATGGCAGCGCCCTAGCTTGGATATCGTTCAAATACTGAAACATTCATGCAGTAGCGAAAACGGATAATAGGAAATGAATCAAATTCGGATAGAAAAAAGCGAGCATGGAGCTGTATAATATGTGTTTGGTCTGTCTATAATTCTGATCAACACATACGTGTACGATTCGATGCTTCGTTATAAACGTCTTGATTGGGAAAATGCATTAATCTAGGATAGCATGGAAGAATAGCTACACAACTAGAATTTAGAATACACAATGATTTTACTCTTAAATTAGTGCTGATATAATTTAATATGTCATTTTTTAATTAAATATTCACGGACGTTACATAAAGGGTCTGATATCTTTATATTTAATTTATTTTCAATTGTGACAAACATTTCACTTGTTTTACAATTATAAGGTTCTACCATTATTACTGACCATTTTTCTTTATTTCGGTTTGAAAATCTAGCATTTCTAGGACAAGTCAATTTGAAGATCTCTTGGAAAAAATGTTTACTATTTTTCAATAATTTTTATTTTTTTCGCATTTCTGTCTTATGTTTTAGTTTTGTTTCATATTCCATGCAAACCATCTTACCTATATACACATACTTTGATATTATAAAACTGTCTAGTTACAAAACGGAAACTTGTATGCAACGAGTTGCCAGCTTGGCTACAGAGACGAGTGGTACCGTCCCACAGCACTTTTGTGCTTTGATTATTCTTTACTTTTCATATTTGAAAAAAGTATGATGTATTGAATATCTTCGTATGATACGAATATTGTATTGATAGATATATTATGACTGATATGCAACCCTACTGTTTGCTTTCATCATTTTATTTTTTTGTGCAAAATGTTGTTTCTTTAGTTGGTATTTCTCTTTAACGTACTTTAACCAGATACCTGACTGAATTTTTTAAATGTTGTGATGAGATTTTGGAAAGAATTTTCTGTGCAATCTAAGAAAAAACTTGACATCTGTAAAAAGCGTTTGTTTTATTTCGGTATTTTGAATGTTTAGTCCTTTTTTATTGTTTATATGTTGTGATAGTATGTCAATACCTATGACAAATAAATACGGCGAAAGTGGACAGCCTTGTCTTACACCCTTTTCTATTTAACTTTTTTTACATAGATGTCTATTGATATTAATGCAACTTTTTGCGTCTCTGTAGGAGAGTTTTATCCAATTTATTCACATATCCCCAAAATCAAAGTATTCTAAACATTTAAAGATAAAGTCATGATCTACACTACCAAAGCTGTTTGGAAGTCCGCGAAAAAAATCAATCCTTCATCGTTATCGTTATTTATTTTTTCTATTACATCGTACAAGATTCTTATGATTTCACCAATATATCTTTATTTGATGAATCCAGTTTGGTCTTTGTTTATTATATTATCAAGTACTTTTTTCATTCTATTAGCTATTGATTTTGATGCTATTTTATAATTTATATTAAGGAGAGATATGTGTCGCCAGTTGTGAATTTCAGTCATTATTTATTTCGGAAGAAGAGTAATGACGCTTTGATTTTTGAAGTTCAGTTAGGTCTTTATTTTCAAATGAGTAATTGAGGGAATCTGTAAGGTATTGTTTTATGTCATTCCAGAGTTTCCTATTCTTCATTTCTTTTAAAGCCAGACCACATTCATATTCTCTCAATAGGTCTTCACATGTTTGTTTTGGTTCATTATTCAGCTTTTTATGTATATCTGGAAAAAGATCTGCGTTGTTTATAATTTGGTTATCTTTTTTTATACAAATTGCTATTGAAGGAATGTATTTCATTTATAATTTCTTTTGTTTTCGTTTCGACTTTGCCATTATGTTCAATTTTGTTTATAATCTTTTCTTTTGAAAGATTTTTCTCGAGATCTGCTAAGTATTTTGTATTTTTCTCGGCTCCCTCAATCCATTCAGCTTTTGTTCTTAAAATGCCTTCGATTGTTTCATCCAAGAAGTAGTTTTTCTCTTTTTGTGTACTTATTCTTGTAAAAATATATATTTGTCCAGGGGATCTATTTATTTCATTTTAAATCCTTTTGGTCTTGTTTTCTATTTGAGTATGTTCTCTTTTTTCCTACTGTGCATTCTATAGATTCATTTCTTATAGTGCTCTTCCCAAAGGGTATTTGGATTCGCTTCATTATTAATTTGTACAATTTCATTAATAGAGTTTCGTATAATATTTTGATACTCAGGATTAAGGAGTATGCTAATATTTAGTTTAAAGTTCCCGGACCTTTCAAATTTACAATTGAGTGATCTGATCTATAGCCTGGCGCAATAGTGCATTTTGAAATGACATTGGTTGACGCTTGAATTTTGACGCTGAGGTTAAGAAGGCGAAGCGTCGTCATTGGTATAACATGCAGAAGAAATTGTTAAATGACTGTAACATTGATCAGTCAAAAATTTGGAAATCGATAGGTAAAATTGGTATCGGTCATAGTTTTAACACGTCGTTTTTACGGTGTTTTTGCTGTTGGTGCGTGTTGGTCGATAAGACCGCGATATCGCAGATTCCTGAGAATAAGGAAATATATATTAGAACTCCAATTTTGTTTTAAACTACAGTTTTATTAAATTCTATAAGCTCACAGTACAAACTATTCAAACCGCAGACTTATACATACTGATATTGTCAAAGAAACACAATTACTAAAGAGAATTATTAAAAAGACATATTTCTAAACTTGATCTGTAATTAATAAAGTCATATAATCTAACTTCCCAAAAATCTTTATAAGTGAATGCTGATTATTGAGTCCTACAAGAAGAAATAAAATAACTACAGTTTTCACAAACTTCAATCCAAGTGGATGGGATTCGGATAAAGCATTTATATAAATCGTGAAATACATAAACATTTCTTAGAAAACGATTTCTTAATCGACTCAACTCACTTTTTATTTCTGTTTCGAAACAAATCAAGATTACTTCTTGGATAGTTCTTCAAACTTTCTGATAGCAATTATAAAATGCAAAATTGCGATATGTTCATGTAAATAAAAACCGCTACCTCCACTTAGGAGTGTACTGTATCAAGGGTACTAGCCCCGCATAAAAATTGACGAGATCCAAAACGGATTTCGGTAAATTCTCCAAAATTCAGTGGTTTTCGGTAAGGTTACGTAAAAGCTCAGGAAAACTATACCCGATTTTTTATAACCCATTCATTTTAAGCGATTGCAAGTACAATTTACCACATGATAGTGTCATGAGTTATTTCCCTTTATCCATTCCATAGTTATCTCCCTTTATCCCTTCTGTAAGTATACGTATATATAATAATGTGAAATATTCTCTATTGTGTACTATTGTATTCATATACAATAGAAGAGATGAAGGGAGAGAACTCTAGCAGGGATGAAGGGAAAGAACTCGTGACACTCTCATGTGTAATTTACATAAAACAAATGTACTAATTTGTATATGAAAGAACATATGTAGTACAACCACTCCAAAGCGACCCTCTTTTGAGAAACAACCTCTCTTCAACAACCGTGTATTCGTCTCCCGTAGTTAGAATTTTCTGTCAATTTAACTTCTCCAGAACTACAACCACTTAACAACAGTCACACTTTTCGCCTTTCCCAGGGTACCGCTCTGGAGGGATAACACTGTATAATACATAAATCTGAATTACTGAACCGTATAAAGCTGTCATTGATTCGGCAAAATGCATATCGACGATATCGATATATCGGATGAGAAATATCGTCGATACATCGATAAATCTATCAAGTATTCTTCACTAAAATGTCTGCTGTTGCAAAGTTATACGGACTATTACTTGACTGGAAACAACTGGAGAAAGTTAAAATGATTCCTATTGATGACACTTTCTCTAGTGTTTTCCAAAAACATTTTACTTTCTGAATAAACAAAGTTCTTATTTGTTTGTATTAGTTTGTGTTTGCTTTGTTCGTGTTACATCGCCATTACAGGATGTTTGTTTTGTAGTATGTTATTAATTTTTAGAGTTGCAGTCTGTTTGAGTATATAAGCTTTAAGGCATGGTTTTGCATGTCTATGTTCACTGATGTTGCGACGTTCGGTCAAATGTTTCCTCGTTTCAGTGAGATATATACGGCGGCGAGTATCGTTTTCTGTGTGTTTCAGTTAAATACGGCGGTCAATAAATAAGTGTTGGAGGGTTTCAAATTCATTCGAACGCATCATTCAGCCAACAACTGACAATGTTTCACAAGCTAAGTTTGATACCAGCTAGAAAGGAAGTTCCTAGGCTTGGTAAAGGGAATGGTTTTTCGGTAATGTGATACATTATGTGCATGACAAGATATTTATTTGGAAGTGTTTGTTGCTCCCTCCGTAGTCGGAGCGTCTACATGTATATCGTATAGACATGACCTACACGTTTACTGTCTATTTGATCTTGTCACGAAACCTGTGCAAGTCGTAAAACAAAATCATCTATGGGGTAATACTATATCTAGGGTATTTTAGGGCAAATTGCACGGGATTTTCGTGTGTAGCTAGTCACGTGGTCTAAGTCGGATAGATATCTCATTGAGTTGTCTTACAGACGAGGTTTGATACACCAGAGGTGCGTTTGTTAGAGGTAGGAAAAGTAGAATTCTACCTAGCGCTAGGTAGGTAAGTAGCGTTGCCGTTTCTTAAACGTAGGGAAACACTGGTATGCAACCATGTCAATGCGTGATGCAGTTCTAAACGACGACATGTCATCGATTCGCAACGAAAAACGTAATCGCTTCTCTCCGCTAATGAGGACATGCAGACCATTTCGCTGTATGGTAAGTCTAAAATAATTAAATTCCAGAGACGATCGTGATTTTTCTTGGCTGCGTAATTTAACTTTTGACAGTATGTAATCCCAGCTTATGTATTCAATGTTATGTTTTCGGAAATTATACGGATAAACAAAATTATTGGCACAATTGTACAACTTAGGTTTAAGAAATATTATTAAATATCATTTATTTCAGTAAATATACTGTAAACGACAATGGAATAATGCACAACAAGAGTTTTAATGAATTTTATACTCATGTTATATAGAATCATGTGCACTTGATCTGTTTTCGATGTGAAATAAAGCTTTGATTTGTTGTTAAATGATGTTATCGATGCCTCAACAAATGTCACCATTACTAAACGAAATCAAATATTATGTCATCGTTTCTAAACAAAGGTGTTACAGATACTAAACGACGACGATGGAAGTTTCCTATGATGATCGAGAATCTGTTTTCGTTAATACGCTGGAACTAAGTAATATTGTGGTCGTGGAATCGACAGAGATGCAAGCCAGACCTGAGCAACACACCTTACCTATTGGAATAATTAGCTAACCAGTCTGTTTATTGAGTAACACATTGTTAGGATCACATTATATATCCCTAACAGTAAAAGAACGTGATTTAAACTTCACTTTGCCATCACATATTAAAAACTGCAGAAATGACACTTTTTCATGTTTATGATATCGTATACAATGCCTTACTGCCGTCTCAGCACTGTCATTCCATAAGTCGCAAAAGCTGCATTAAAACCGGTCTTCCTGAAACAGAAGTAAAATAACAGCGAATCAGGTGCAAGTGTATACAACAAAGTGGCTTAAGAATTCCCAATTAAAAATTATTACATGTAAAAGTACCTTTCTATAAAAACTCATATATTTTATATGCGTACAGAAATCACATTGTTTTTTGTGTAGACCACTTATGCGAAATAAGCTATACTTATAAATGTATAACAATCGATACGTTCTCCGGTCAATCAATTTCCACTTAGATTCTTTTACGTGTTTGTATAGAAATCCTGACCGGGCCGGTCAGCGAAGTTTTTTAAACGCTTGACTACCAGAATTGAAATCGGGGTCAGCTGGCTACGGTCACTGAGAAGTAATTCGCCTCCAATCACTTTTAAAGTGGGAAAACTGTCAGTCGCTTGCAGCGGAACCGAGAAATGCACTAGTTGTGAGAAATACAATTGTATTTGATCCCAGGTATATCCTATATAGACTGACAACGTCTGTATATGACATTTAAATTATCAAAACCATCTCGCACGATTTGTTCTGTAAGGATGCAAGCAAACGTTATTAGTATGGCGGTTAACAATTTCATGGCGTTTGATGCCGAAATGATGCATGCAAGTGCAACGTATACAAATGCATCCATGGTGGTCATTGTGCACACTGGACTGGGCTGAGCAATTTCGATAACTGTGGTAAAAGGAGTATTCGTGTCAGTGCGAGGTAACTCTAACTTTTTACTCTAGTTTAGGGAATGGAATTCTGGTCGTAGATTGAAGACAGAAGATTTGCAGCAAAAATGATAAAATAAGCAATTCGTTCTTAAAATTTATATAAAAAGAAACACATTGAATTCAAGAATATGTGTACGCTTCTTACCATTTTACTAACAGAGATTCGTTATTGATCGCTTGTTAACCTGAAACAAAATTAAAAACGCTTAGCAACTATTCCATTTGCATTAATGCTTTCGTTTAGAGATCATTACATAAAATCCGATTTCGTTGAGACATCATGACACACTCTGCGAGAAACCATGACATTCGAAGAAAACTTAATCGTAAAATATACAGTTACCAGGCGTTATTTTTGTGCATGAGTTGCACGGGTAGTTTGCCTGTCAGACTAACGTCTTCTTTTCACATTTTTTTCGTGCAGCAGTCAATTGCAAACACGTTTGTCGCCTAAATCTGTGTTAAAACATAGTGTTGTTACAAGACACAAAACCAGGATAATTTTGAAAAACGTCGTTGATACGCCATGCCAAGGTTGAATGAAACTGACAGATGCCGCGCCGTAGGCATGATTGAAGCTGGTGTACGTCATACTGACGTTGCCAGACAATTTGGCGTTCACCGAAATACTGTAGACGCCTTGTGGAGACGGTACCAACAGTTTGGGGCAACCAGAGACCGGCCTCGATCAGGACGTCCACGCGTAACGTCTATTCGCCAGGTGGTTCATCTCCGTGACCGACTCAAAACTGCTTCTTTGACGGCTAGAAGTATTCCTGGCCTTAGAAGAATCAGTCCCCGAACGGTACGTAATCGATTGCGTGAACGAGGCATACGTCCACGACGTCCTGCCATACGTCCTGTTCTGCAGTAACGTCATCATGTAGCACGTTTTGCCTGGTGTACACTTCACGCAACAGGACTGGGCACGTATTCTTTTCACGGATGAGTCCAGGTTCCATCTCGACAGCAGCGACGGCCGTTCTAGAGTGTACCGTCGTGTTGGTGAACGTTTCCATGGCAGTTGTGTGATTGAACTACGTCCATTCGGCGGAGGTAGTGTCATGGTGTAGGGTGGAAGAACAGCACTTGTGGTTGTAGACGGCACACTTACAGGCATCAGATATCGTGACGAAATCATACGGCCTCACGTCCTGCCATTTGTGCAGCAACGTAACGCCACACTGCAACAGGATAATGCTCGCCCGCGGGTCGTCACCGACTTTTTGACCCAGAACAATGTGAATGTGCTGCCCTGGCCTGCAATATCACCGGATTTGTCGCCTATAGAACACGTGTGGGATGAGATGCAGCGACGGTTACGTGGCCTCCAAAATCAGCCGTTGACGTTACCTGACCTATCACGTGCGCTTGTCAGAATCTGGAATGGTATTCCCCAGGCATTTTTCAGAACACTTGTCACATCAATGCGGCGTCGTTGTCAAGCATGCATCGATTCCAATGGTGGACATACACGGTATTGATGAGCTGAACTTTGTTTAGAGAACGTCTCTGAAAACTGATCTCTATCTAAGACGCAGCTGATTCAATAACCATATCAATTGAGCTGGTGTTAAATAAAGGTAAGATAAAACCCTGTTGAAATTTTTATTGCGATTCCTTACATACCTCCTAAGTTATAGCATATTATACACATGCACAGTTTCTTTTTTCCGCTAGTATATATATTCAACCAAATGATTAATGGTTTGATCCTTCAAAAGTTTGTGATAAAATGTTTCGTGGTGATCTGAATGTACCATAATATATTATACTGATTACCTCTGGTAATCAAAAGACGTCTGACTCGAGGCCGCCTAACATGGAGTTAAGGACGATCTTTGGCGGAACATAACGAGTTTCTGCAATCTGATTGATCGACATGGTGTGAAGTCGCCATAATTATTACAAACAGGCAATTTATGGATGTGGCTACAGGCTTCTCGATTGAATTGGTAAGTTTTATAGTGTTCCATTCATGGTTTTTGTTGCAACTTTACCATAACTGATTATTTATTACTATGGCATACATTTTATTGGTGAATTATTTGATTTCATGTGCATAAAATCGTCCCGAACAAATTTCAATAAGCCCCTATATAAAAAGTGCTACGGGAAAATGACGATATCCCGTATGACTCCGCATTTGACAGAAAATGTAAAATATCATCAAAAATGAAGGTAAAACGTGAAGAATACAAATGCTTGGAGATATGTGTAGGACTAGAACAATTCCCTATCATGGATTCAGCTATGTGTATTGCTGATAAATTTATGATGTAGCAGGGGCTGATCCAGGATTTGGTCATGGGGGCGATACTTTCTAGTCATTTTTTGGTTTTGCTAATGACAAAGTGTTTTTTTTTTAAGTTATTGAACATAGAACCAATTCAGAATTGGTTTTTTAAAAATCTTATAATTAAAGAAATTGAAGTTTTATAACAAAGAGACCAACAAATTAACTGAACCCTTAATAATCTGAATCTTAGTAATCTGAACGATTACTGTATAACTAGGAAGTAGTTCTTAGAAATGTTGTAGTCCCAGATTTAAGCCTGTCTCTGGCTGTACTGATTGATTCAATGTCAGCTGTATTTATTGTTACTGTGTAACTTTTGTGTCATTTCTGATCACTGAACCAGTGATTTCTCTTTGCACCAGTTCGGCAATGTCGACAGTTGTGTATTGAAAATTTGGACAGTGACTGTATACATTGGATGATAGCCGAAAAGTTCCCAGTTGATGTTGGTGTTTTCTTGGGGTGGATTTACTGTAATAGTGTTGTATTTGAAAACTAGAGATTGCATATAGCTGGGCCTATGTTGTGGAGTTCACAATTTCAGTGTGAAACTTATACTTATACTTTTACTATTGAATAAAGATGGCGAAAAAGCACCGGACCGACATGTAGTTGCTTTATCATAGCTTGTCTGATGATGGTGGACATAGGCAGTGTCTTGTGTAGTTGCTTTATCACAGCTTGTCTGATGACGGTGGACATAGGCAGTGTCTTGTATAGTTGCTTTAACACAGCTTGTCTGATGACGGTGGACATAGGCAGTGTCTTGTATAGTTGCTTTAACACAGCTTGTCTGATGACGGTGGACATAGGCAGTGTCTTGTGTAGTTGCTTTAACATAGCTTGTCTGAAGATGGTGGACATAGGCAGTGTCTTGTGTAGTTGCTTTAACACAGCTTGTCTGATGATGGTGGACATAGGCCGTGTCTTGTATAGTTGCTTTAACACAGCTTGTCTGATGACGGTGGACATAGGCAGTGTCTTGTGTAGTTGCTTTAACATAGCTTGTCTTAAGATGGTGGACATAGGCAGTGTCTTGTGTAGTTGCTTTAACACAGCTTGTCTGAAGATGGTGGACATAGGCAGTGTCTTGTGTAGTTGCTTTAACACAGCTTGTCTGATGATGGTGGACATAGGCCGTGTCTTGTGTAGTTGCTTTACCATAGCTTGTCTGATGACGGTGGACATAGGCAGTGTCTTGTGTAGTTGCTTTAACACAGCTTGTCTGAAGATGGTGGACATAGGCAGTGTCTTGTGTAGTTGCTTTTACACAGTTTGTCTGAAGATGGTGGACATAGGCAGTGTCTTGAGTAGTTGCTTTAACATAGCTTGTCTGATGATGGTGGACATAGGCAGTGTCTTGTGTAGTTGCTTTACCATAGCTTGTCTGATGACGGTGGACATAGGCAGTGTCTTGTGTAGTTGCTTTAACACAGCTTGTCTGAAGATGGTGGACATAGGCAGTGTCTTGTGTAGTTGCTTTAACACAGCTTGTCTGAAGATGGTGGACATAGGCAGTGTCTTGAGTAGTTGCTTTAACATAGCTTGTCTGATGATGGTGGACATAGGCAGTGTCTTGTGTAGTTGCTTTACCATAGCTTGTCTGATGACGGTGGACATAGGCAGTGTCTTGTGTAGTTGCTTTAACACAGCTTGTCTGAAGATGGTGGACATAGGCAGTGTCTTGTGTAGTTGCTTTAACACAGCTTGTCTGATGATGGTGGACATAGGCAGTGTCTTGTGTAGTTGCTTTAACACAGCTTGTCTGAAGATGGTGGACATAGGCAGTGTCTTGTGTAGTTGCTTTAACACAGCTTGTCTGAAGATGGTGGACATAGGCAGTGTCTTGTGTAGTTGCTTTAACACAGCTTGTCTGAAGATGGTGGACATAGGCAGTGTCTTGTGTAGTTGCTTTAACACAGCTTGTCTGATGATGGTGGACATAGGCAGTGTCTTGTGTAGTTGCTTTACCATAGCTTGTCTGATGACGGTGGACATAGGCAGTGTCTTGTGTAGTTGCTTTAACACAGCTTGTCTGAAGATGGTGGACATAGGCAGTGTCTTGTGTAGTTGCTTTAACACAGCTTGTCTGAAGATGGTGGACATAGGCAGTGTCTTGTGTAGTTGCTTTAACACAGCTTGTCTGAAGATGGTGGACATAGGCAGTGTCTTGTGTAGTTGCTTTAACACAGCTTGTCTGATGATGGTGGACATAGGCAGTGTCTTGAGTAGTTGCTTTATCACAGCTTGTCTGATGATGGTGTACATAGGCAGTGTCTTGTGTAGTTGCTTTACCATAGCTTGTCTGATGACGGTGGACATAGGCAGTATCTTGTGTAGTTTCTTTATCACAGCTTGTCTGATGATGGTGGACATAAACCGAACAACGTCTGTAACCTTGACGCGGATTGGTTAACCTCTCTATAAAGGGTTACGTTAATTACCGAAATACACTGAATTCGCACCCGGGTTATTTCGTACTCGTGTCATTCGTACCCGAGTTATTTCGTACTCGTGTCATTCGTACCCAGGTCAATTCGTACTCGTCTCATTCGTACCCGGGTTATTTCGTACTCGTGTCATTCGTACCCAAGTCACTTCGTACTCGTGTCATTCGTACCCGAGTTATTTCGTACTCGTGTCATTCGTACCCGTGTTATTTCGTACTCGTCGCATTCGTACCCGACTTATTTCGTACTCGTGTCATTCGTACCCAGGTCAATTCGTACTCGTCTCATTCGTACCCGGGTTATTTCGTACTCGTGTCATTCGTACCCGTGTTATTTCGTACTCGTCGCATTCGTACCCGACTTATTTCGTACTCGTGTCATTCGTACCCGACTTATTTCGTACTCGTGTCATTCGTACCCGGGTTATTTCGTACTCGTCGCATTCGTACCCGGGTAAATTCGTACTCGTCTCATTCGTACCCGACTTATTTCGTACTCGTGTCATTCGTACCCGACTTATTTCGTACTCGTGTCATTCGTACCCGGGTTATTTCGTACTCGTCGCATTCGTACCCAAGTCACTTCGTACTCGCATCATTCGTTCCCGAGTTATTTCGTACTCGTCTCATTCGTACCCTGGTTATTTCGTACTCGTCACATTCGTACCCGGGTTATTTCGTACTCGTCGCATTCGTACCCGGGTTATTTCGTACTCGTTTCATTCGTACCCAAGTCACTTCGTACTCGTCTCATTCGTACCCTGGTTATTTCGTACTCGTCACATTCGTACCCGGGTTATTTCGTACTCGTCGCATTCGTACCCGACTTATTTCGTACTCGTGTCATTCGTACCCGACTTATTTCGTACTCGTGTCATTCGTACCCGGGTTATTTCGTACTCGTCGCATTCGTACCCGGGTAAATTCGTACTCGTCTCATTCGTACCCGACTTATTTCGTACTCGTGTCATTCGTACCCGACTTATTTCGTACTCGTGTCATTCGTACCCGGGTTATTTCGTACTCGTCGCATTCGTACCCAAGTCACTTCGTACTCGCATCATTCGTTCCCGAGTTATTTCGTACTCGTCTCATTCGTACCCTGGTTATTTCGTACTCGTCACATTCGTACCCGGGTTATTTCGTACTCGTCGCATTCGTACCCGGGTTATTTCGTACTCGTTTCATTCGTACCCAAGTCACTTCGTACTCGTCTCATTCGTACCCTGGTTATTTCGTACTCGTCACATTCGTACCCGGGTTATTTCGTACTCGTCGCATTCGTACCCGACTTATTTCGTACTCGTGTCATTCGTACCCGACTTATTTCGTACTCGTGTCATTCGTACCCGGGTTATTTCGTACTCGTCGCATTCGTACCCGGGTAAATTCGTACTCGTCTCATTCGTACCCGACTTATTTCGTACTCGTGTCATTCGTACCCGACTTATTTCGTACTCGTGTCATTCGTACCCGGGTTATTTCGTACTCGTCGCATTCGTACCCAAGTCACTTCGTACTCGCCTCATTCGTTCCCGAGTTATTTCGTACTCGTCTCATTCGTACCCTGGTTATTTCGTACTCGTCACATTCGTACCCGGGTTATTTCGTACTCGTCGCATTCGTACCCGGGTTATTTCGTACTCGTTTCATTCGTACCCAAGTCACTTCGTACTCGTCTCATTCGTACCCTGGTTATTTCGTACTCGTCACATTCGTACCCGGGTTATTTCGTACTCGTCGCATTCGTACCCGGGTTATTTCGTACTCGTTTCATTCGTACCCAAGTCACTTCGTACTCGTCTCATTCGTACCCTGGTTATTTCGTACTCGTCACATTCGTACCCGGGTTATTTCGTACTCGTCGCATTCGTACCCGACTTATTTCGTACTCGTGTCATTCGTACCCGACTTATTTCGTACTCGTGTCATTCGTACCCGGGTTATTTCGTACTCGTCGCATTCGTACCCAAGTCACTTCGTACTCGCCTCATTCGTTCCCGAGTTATTTCGTACTCGTCTCATTCGTACCCTGGTTATTTCGTACTCGTCACATTCGTACCCGGGTTATTTCGTACTCGTCGCATTCGTACCCGGGTAAATTCGTACTCGTCTCATTCGTACCCGACTTATTTCGTACTCGTGTCATTCGTACCCGACTTATTTCGTACTCGTGTCATTCGTACCCGGGTTATTTCGTACTCGTCGCATTCGTACCCAAGTCACTTCGTACTCGCCTCATTCGTTCCCGAGTTATTTCGTACTCGTCTCATTCGTACCCTGGTTATTTCGTACTCGTCACATTCGTACCCGGGTTATTTCGTACTCGTCGCATTCGTACCCGGGTTATTTCGTACTCGTTTCATTCGTACCCAGGTTATTTCGTACTCGTGTCATTCGTACCCGACTTATTTCGTACTCGTGTCATTCGTACCCGGGTTATTTCGTACTCGTCGCATTCGTACCCGGGTAAATTCGTACTCGTCTCATTCGTACCCGACTTATTTCGTACTCGTGTCATTCGTACCAAGGTTATTTCGTACTCGTCGCATTCGTACCCGGGTTATTTCGTACTCGTGTCATTCGTACCCGGGTTATTTCGTACTCGTCGCATTCGTACCCGGGTAAATTCGTACTCGTCTCATTCGTACCCGACTTATTTCGTACTCGTGTCATTCGTACCAAGGTTATTTCGTACTCGTCGCATTCGTACCCGGGTTATTTCGTACTCGTTTCATTCGTACCCAAGTCACTTCGTACTCGTCTCATTCGTACCCTGGTTATTTCGTACTCGTCACATTCGTACCCGGGTTATTTCGTACTCGTTTCATTCGTACCCAAGTCACTTCGTACTCGTCTCATTCGTACCCAAGTCACTTCGTACTCGCCTCATTCGTACCCGAGTTATTTCGTACTCGTCTCATTCGTACCCAAGTCACTTCGTACTCGTGTCATTCGTACCCGAGTTATTTCGTACTCGCCTCATTCGTACCCGGGTTATTTCGTACTCGTCTCATTCGTACCCAAGTCACTTCGTACTCGCCTCATTCGTACCCGAGTTATTTCGTACTCGTCTCATTCGTACCTAGGTTATTTCGTACTCGTCTCATTCGTACCTAGGTTATTTCGTACTCGTCTCATTCGTACCCGGGTTATTTCGTACTCGTGTCATTCGTACCCGGGTTATTTCGTACTCGTCTCATTCGTACCCGGGTTATTTCGTACTCGTGTCATTCGTACCCGAGTCAATTCGTACTCGTCTCATTCGTACCCGAGTTATTTCGTACTCGTCTCATTCGTACCCAAGTCACTTCGTACTCGGGCTATTTCGTACTCGTGTCCTTCGTACCCGGGTTATTTCG
Organism: Mactromeris polynyma; assembly: GCA_032209605.1. Taxonomy (NCBI): domain Eukaryota; kingdom Metazoa; phylum Mollusca; class Bivalvia; order Venerida; family Mactridae; genus Mactromeris; species Mactromeris polynyma. The sequence continues at coordinate 11,473,966 of JASFXZ010000023.1, forward strand.
TACTCGTGTCATTCGTACCCTGTTTATTTTGTACTCGTCTCATTCGTACCCAGGTTATTTCGTACTCGTCTCATTCGTACCCGGGTTATTTCGTCCTCGTGTCATTTTGTACCTGGGTCACTTCGTACCCAGGTCAATTCGTACTCGTTTCATTTGTACCCAGGTACTTGTGTCATTTCGTACCCAGGTCAATTCTTACTCGCGTCATTCGTACCCAGGTCGATTTCATTTATATAGTGCTCAGCCAAGTTTTGGCCTATTGTTGCCAGCTGTTCTTTGATCTTTTCCATCCATTAATTCACCCCCCCCTCCTTCACTGTCCCATTTGATTCTCCTAGTTATTCCTTATGGTCTGCCAGTCCATTTCTTGCACCTCTGTTCCTAATAAAGTATGTACCCTTTAACCTGCTCAAGTGCTTTATGTATTATGGATTGTTGTTTGCCCGGAGGTCTGTGTGGGGAGGCACTGTCTTATTACGTGGTGTTCCCTGCAGCAACTTATTCTCTCTTTTTAATTAGGCAAACTTGTTAATGGAATTATACAGCCTAATCCCACTATGAGTGAACTCGCTTACAGTGAAAACCCGATGTTAGTGAAATACTTTTTTAGGTCCTGGTCAGCTGTTTTGGAGTTCTTGTGTAAATCGTGTGGATACATTAAACCCGTTTTATATTAATAAAATTGTTGGGCTCAATTGCATTGTAATTTGGATCACCGGAAGTCATAAATGTCTGAATAGTCGCCTTAATTGCCGGAACGTGTGTTTGGTCTGTCTATAATTCTGATCAACACATACGTGTACGATTCGATGCTTCGTTATAAACGTCTTGATTCGGAAAATGCATTAATCTAGGATATATGTTGTTTTCTATTTGAGTCTGTTCTTTCATATTTTCTCCCTTGCTGAGCCTCCTGGCATCTATTGACCTGGGAATCGTACGTCTTACATACTCTGCCCAAGCAAGTATTAATTCCACATGTCTTTTGAACTAAGACCACTGTTCATGAAGATTAGAGTCCGACCAGTTCATTGACGGTGGTGTGATTCCTGACATATCCATCTTCGATACACACTAACGTTTATTAAACATGTTCTATTGATCAAAATAAATAAATTTATCTGACACCATGTAATGTTTTTCTATGTTGTTGGTGAGAATCAATTAAATGCATAATATATAACGCAAATGGGGAATAACACAAGTGTGCTATACGACTACAAGTTTAATAATGGCACTGCCCAAAGCTTTACAACATGTGTTGGTCGAACTATAGTGTGTTTCAATTACATGACACCATTCTTGTCCGGACTTCTTCTCAGAAACTACTGACTGGAATTCAACAAAATTATACGACTACAAGTTTAATAATGGCACTGCCCAAAGCTTTACAACATGTGTTGGTCGAACTATAGTCTGTTTCAATAACATGACACCATTCTTGTCCGGACTTCTTCTCAGAAACTACTGACTGGAATTCAACAAAACTTTATGCATGGTATTGTTCAGCGTTATAAACATACTATTTTAATTGTATCTTCAAAGTGAACGAGAAGGACTAAGTTGCTACAGGGAACGCCACGTCATACATAATACAATTAATGTACTTCCTTATCTGAGAGTCCTAATCGGACGCATTCGCGATAAGGGATTGACTTTTGTTGCGCATTTGGATTAACACACATAACTAAGGTGGTTATTTTACTAAACAATAATGTCGAAATATGTTTCGGTTCTGTTTCTTGTGTTTAATACGCTTGCTTCAGCGCGTGGAAGCTACCCGTGTTTGTGCAGTTATACGGCAGAAACACCCGTGTATACTGCAAGAAACCGTACCGCAGACCTGCTTGGGTATATGTATGAATTTGACTGTAAACCAGTGTACCCGATAGATGATTCCAGAAACAGTGCCTATTTCGCGGTGCAATTTGAACAAAAGGTAAGGACTGTGTGTTATTTTTATGTTCCAATAGTTCAAGTGCTTTCTTAACTTATGTGTTGAATTTGTAAAAATACTACATGTATCGACACTGATAGCACAGTCTATTTGATTATCTTCACGGCTTTCTTGTAGTTTGCTCTAATTGTATATTTTATACACAACAATCTTATAATTAAGTCATGAATCAGTAAAATATGATATGGTCTCTTCAATAAAAGCGAACTGACCAATTATAAATTTTGTTGAGTGTACATTTTCTTTACGCCGGTACGGAAATGAATGTGGTATCAATTTTAATGCATGTATTCTAGATAATATTTAATCGTCTAGACTAACTATCTCGGATATGCCGCAGTTATTGTGATACAGTCGGACCTTGTTTATTCGACAACCTTCCATCCGAATACTTGATATCATCCGAAATAAATATCACCTCCCGATGTATCTTCGTTTGCCCGTCGAATTTAAATTGACTATTCAAAACCATGTATTATTCGAAATAAAATTTCTGACCCGATGAGTTCGAATGAACGAGGTCCGACTGTATTAACTTTTGTAGATCGGTTACATCGAAAACAGTCCAGGAGATTTATCGATCGAAGCTTGCACAGGATCACCCCTATCTTCCGATGTTGGTAAGATGATTTTCATTAATCAGGACGCATTTCGAAGTTTAAACATAATTAGATATTTTTATATTTGTGTTTCCCTGTCAATGCTGTTCACTTATGTCACAGTAAACACAAACACATGGGTGGATTCAAAATGTCTGGCATCTAACCAATGTAAGACGTTTTTTAATAATATATAAGTAGTTAAGTTAACAAACTATAAAATTGTGAAAATGATAATACTATTATCAGTGGGACATAAAGTTGGACACATCAAATGATAGGACCAAGTAATATGCACACTACTTACTCTAATCTTTCATATTTCGCCTCAAAGAGCTTTATCAAAATTATGAAACTTTTTACAAACTACAGGGACTATATATTGACGTTACACCATGTTGTTGTGTGCATTATGTAGCGAGTTAAAATGTAGTTTGTAAGAAGTTTCATTATTTTGATAAAGCCCTTTGGGGCGAAATGTTACTATAAGATGAGTTCAAACAGTGTGGTGCATATTTTTATACAGTATCAATACATCCTTCAAGTATCAAATAGCAGGCCGTCAACAAGTTAGTCAACAAAAGTTAGTAAAGATATCGGACATTTTGCATAAAAATATACGAGTTTAGGGCAAAACCTTTGAACGAACACTTTTGATAGCATTATAGTATTTTGTGAACTTTTAGTAATATATTCTGTGTAACATAAGTAATGATGGAAAAATATTTATTCCCAAGTGACCACCAGTTTGCCAAACATAGCTACAGCAACATCACCTGTTGAAATGCCTACTACGACGACAATGCAAACAACAAAAATGACTTCTACACCAAAGCCTACGATGCCAACAACTCCAATGGCAACGTCGACAACAACGACCATATTGACGATGGTTACCGCAACGCCCACACCGACGGTTACCGCAACGCCCACACCGACGACGACGGCTACCACAACGCCCACACCGACGACGACTGCTACCACGACGCCCTCACCGACGACGATTGCTACCACAACGCCCACACCGACGACGCCGGCTACCACAACGCCCACACCGACGGCTACCACAACGCCCACACCGACGACGATTGCTACCACGACGCCCACACCGACGACGACGGCTACCACAACACCCACGCCAACGACGACGGCTACCACAACACCCACACCGACGACGACGGCTACCACAACACCCACACCGACGACGACGGCTACCACAACACCCACGCCAACGACTCCGAAAACGACAAAGCCAACAACAACGCATGCACCGGAATGTCCCAATAACTGGATACAAAGAGGCAATAAATGTTACTATTTCAACTTACATGACAGGAGGACACATGACGATGCCTCTGTAAGTGAATACTTCAAATTTTTCACACTCGTTCCTAAAGTGAATTAAACAGGATTTGATTGTATGTGTATGAATGTGCCTTTCCTGATCGACTTAATTAACACATGACGATTTTACCGACGAAGTAGAGCGTTTCTCAGCTCTGACCAGTCCAGAGGTAGATAACATCCGTCTCCGTCTTGCATTCCTTAGTTCATATTATTTTGAAGAATACGGTGTGTATGGTGGCCGAAGGTATGCAAGGCACCACACTTGACAAGAAAGTTTCTCGTTATGCACAACGTAAACGGTTTGTGGCTGCCGCTGTGCACTCCAGACATTAACACCATAGAGAACCTTTTGGACATTAGGAGAGCATGAAAAGCATCTTATCAAAAACATTCCTGACGTTACTGTTGCTCGTCACGAGGGCAATGCCTTTCCAAATTTAACAAAGCATCCATAATTGCAAATTTCAACTTCGACCCCCATATTGTTCAAGTCCAATGATTTTAAATGAGTTTTAAGTACATTCAAAGCATTAACTAAGTTAATTGCATTGAGTACTATGGATCAGTAATAGCTAGTAAAACATATTCAGTGCGTTGAAAAACTATTTGTGAATCGGAGTATTGTAAGATAGATGTTTGTTACAAATTTTGTGTTTACAGAGCGATTGTGTGAAAAATAATGCGCATTTGGCTTTCATCACCTCATCATCGACACAGTACTGGATTTCTTCAAAGCTCGCAAATAGCCATGCTCTTAGTCAGTATATACAGGTTCTTTTTTATGGGGGGGGGGGGGGCATTTTATTTTCCTCGTAAATAAGTATGTGTGGGTCGAGGATTTTGATCATTCCATAACAACTTTGGCTTTGCTGTGGTTTTATGCTTCATTTATTTGAAAGCAAGTAATTATACTGAGAAAAACCTTTAATGCATCACGTTTATTTTTAGAGCCTTAAGTATGGAATAGTTTTTCTAATTGCTCCAGCCTCCGTTAAATGATTGTTTTGCGGCACAACGAGCACATTAACGCTGCTATTGAATTTACAAGCTCTTCTGTAAGTGATTTTAAGAAAAAGCAACATGTGATGTCACTATTTGCAAGCAGGAAACAATGGGGCAAATGTTGCTTACTGCCAGTACATGATGGCGCCACATGTAACGTTTTCTGGAAATGACGTCACTTAAAGAAGAGGTTGGAAATTGTACAGCGGCGCTCATATATACACAAAAGACATGAACATGCATTGTATTTATTTTACATGACGAATGATGAACACAAATGGGAACATACGACTGAAATGAATTTGTTACGTCAATATTCAATTAACATAGCTTTTGGACCTTATGCATTATTGGTAAAATTTCAGATGTTCTATCAGATGCTTTGACTAATGTTTAATGCACGAGCGAGCTGCTGCGTTTTTCTAAACTTGATTTCAAAGACGTGTTTGATGAATGTTCATGGAATATTCCGATATTCCTTGTGAAACAGCTCACCGAACACGGGGGAATCCGTACGGCACTGCGTGAAAGACTCATACCGGCTGCGTTAACTGTCCATATGAAAACATTTTCATTGATATAAATTAGAAACAAAACAAGAAAAAGATCAACGCATTTTATTTCAGTTCTTGTCAGAACATCATTTCTTTTACCACACATAAGAATATGAATGATTGCTTGGGAATATATATGTATTTTATATTTGAAACGTGCTTTTAATTTATATTCTACAACAAGTTATTTTTCGAAATGAAGATAGACCTACAATAGATATAGAACAGCGGAATTCTAATAAAAAGCTGTTTGTGATGCATATTGTTGCACAGAAGGCCCACCCGAGCACTTTTTGGACTTAGACGGGCACTTGGGGTAGTACAGCCGACCTTCTGTAAGCCAGTTGGATAACTTCCTCACATACAAATTCAACATCCTGGATGAGATTTGAACCTGCAGCGTTGCGAAACAAGTTATTGAAGTCGGCGGCCTTAATCACTTGAACACGAAGTCCCCTATACCAAATCAAACGGACGCGTTACTTCTGAACACTACACGGTTTGATGCTTCAAATGTCCCTTTTAATTGTTTATGTTGATCAATGGCACCGCTATTATTGTATTATCATTTTTTCAATAGACAGCCAAACAGGTGTACACAAAACCGCTGTATGGACTGGAGGTGTGTACAGGCATGACACATGGTTATGGAGAGACGGTACAACCAATAACACAACGCCAATAGAGTACACTCATTGGTCACCTAGTCATCATCCACACAATGGTAGGAACATGTTTAAGATAATAATAAATAAAGAGGTCGAGCAAGAAATGCTATATCGAAAATACAATGTCACCACAAAGGCACACAAACATGCATGCAAATATAAATAAAAATACTCAAAGACAAAAGGGACACATAAATGATGGATAAAGGAGGACAGTTCGAAGGAAAATGTCCAAGTTTTGGGAATTAAATAATGTATAATTATTTATAGAACTGGTATTTATACTTAATTACTTGTTGTCACTGCTATATAACATTATCATACTGTTGATTATGTAAGCATACTATGAGCGCTGTTGTGGGACTTCCAACCTGTTCTGTAAGTGACGTTATTTCGAGACAACGCCACGTGATATCACTATTGAAAAGCAGGAACCAATATTTACTCCACATCGAGGGTTCAGCGCAAGACTATCCTAACTCCTATGTATTTATATGGGAGTTAGTATAGTCTTGCACTGGACCCTATATGATATGGTCTCTTCGTTTTCATATTGCCATATAGGGCAAATATTGCTTCCTGTCAGTACAAGGTGACGTCATATGTGACGTATTCTGGAATGACGTCACTTAAAGAAGAGGTTGGAAATCGTACAGCAGCGCTCTTGGTTCTGAGGATTTATCTTACTTGATTTAGCATATAATGCGATTCCATGCGCGGCAATGGTGGGTAGTGACCATGGCAATTGGAACAATTTTGCTTGCAGTAATACCTTCTACTACATTTGTGAACGATCTCTGTAAGTTCAAACTTTATATAGTCTATTTATTAGGGACGTCAACGAATGGCAATTTTAGTATTCGAATATTGGGTCAACCTTCCGAACGAATACTCGAACAGTCGACCTTCTTATTTGATAATACATGTAATACTTTTGAAATTCGAAGTTTAACTTTATGCTTATCAATTTTGTGTTTAAAACTGAGCACTTAAGTGATCCCCACGATTACTTAAAATTACAGGGCTTATAAGTGTCATCATCAGAGTGTTTTATTCTCTTGCCCCCAAATAAACAACATGACGTGTCGTATTATATGTAGATATTATTTGCACGCGTAAAATGTCATTCAATGCAATATGCCCATTCTTGAAATTTAATAAACAAGCATTCAGCTTTTATATTGAAAATATATATTTTATCGAATATTCGAATGCCGAATCAGTATTCGAATATTCGGACGTACAAACGAATAATTCACCCTCTTCTGTAAGTTTCAACACAGAGAACCAAGTGAGCTATGTATCAATTGGAGATAAGATGCGTTAACGTATCAAGTAACATTACTAACCAAATCATCGAACAATTGATCGTTTTGTTCAGTTGTTAACGTAGAAATAATCGCCCGTATTGAAAGTGAGAAGATGGAGTACATGGAAGGCCACATACCGCGAAATATGACCCTGCACCACCAGCTAATTTTACATACGTTTAGTATACATGTCGAGGGTTCAGTGTAAGACTGTACTAACTCCTATATAAATACATAGGAGTTAGAACAGTCTTGCGCTAAACCATCGGTGCGCTCAATACACTCAGACTGTATCCCGTGGCCGAGTGGATGAGACATCCACCTTGGGAGCGAGAGGTCGAAGGTTCGAATTCCGGACCCTTCTGATATGGCTAGGTGGTGAGCAGCCAGCTAGTTAAATAATGGTAACGCGGTGCCAACCTGCCTGTTTACAACATCTTACGTAAGTGATGTCATTAAAAGAAATAGCAACATGTGATGACACGAGTTGCAAGCAGGAAACAACTTGACTCAGTATAGTCACTTCGTTTTCATATTGCCATATGGGGTAAATATTGCTTACTGTCAGTGCATGGTGACGTCACATGTGACGTTTTCTTGAAATGACGTCACTTAAATAAGAGGTTGAAAATCGTACAGCGGCGCTCATATATACTGCTAAAAATTGCTAACCCGCCTGTGCCATTTCACACAGTTGCTACAGAATACGCCTTGTATTAGGGACTGTAGCCATTGTTTAGAAAATAGAAATATTCATATTATAGAGCAAGAATTACATGTGTTGTTTCAATACTCGAAACTTGACTATTTTAGAAGACAATATTTATTCAACTGGTATATGGGAAATAACAATAATTATAGTTTTTATAGGCTTTTAAATGCGGAACATCCAAAAGCAACATTCAAATTAGCCATGTTGGTAGAAAAACTTTGGAATTGTCAGAATTATTATTCACTATAGACTATCATAATACAAGTACATGTATATAATATACAATGTATGAACAACTATTATATTCTTTTGAAACCATTGTACTGTATTAACATGTATTTAAGACATGTGACCTATATCTACTAAATAAATTTGACTTGACTTGACCTTCCGTTGATTTTGATTGCCTTTAGTTACAAAATATCGAGGGCTCAAAGCAACACTGTCGTAACTCCTATATAAATACATAGGAGTTATGTCAATGTTGCGTTGAGCCCTCGATATGATATTTAGTAATCAAAGTACTCGAAGTACTGAACATGACGCCGAATGCAAATCAGACAATATTACATTAATCGTTTAAAATCAATGTTGTCCTAACATACGAGTGTAGATTCTCACAATAGAAAATTGCAGGTTAGCTTTTTTGACTGGTATATTTTCTTTCTCAAAACATTACTCGATGAATACAAATTCAATGGATCACATATGTTCATTTACTGAAACTTATGAAGAAATATCCGAAGATTAGCTTCGTAAAAAGGTAGTCAGCGGCCTCGGCCTGGTTACATACAAAGCAGAGTTCACCATGCAGGAGACAGGAAGGACTGTACATAATTATGTTGTTTTGTTTGTTTTTCTAAGAAGTGGTTAAAGTTAAAAAGGGGGAAAACGACAGGATAGGTTAAGATTATTTTTATTGTTTTTCTAAGTGGTTGAAGTTAAAAAGGGGGCAAACGACAAGATAGGTTAAGATTTTATGTTGTTTTGATTGGTTTTCAAAGAAATGGTTGAAGTTAAAATGGGGGCAACTACAGGATAGGGTACGATTAAGTATACATTGTCCAGGTTTAAATTCTGGAAATGTAAACGCATAATTCTTAATCCACTGATATTCCACGAGCTTTGGTCTTAGTGTGATCAGTTTGGTGGGTCTCCATTGTGGATGACTTTTACCGTCCTGTTATATGCTCATCTCCATGTAACTAAGTTTGATTGGAAATTCAATATTTTAGCGCTGCCGTATAATTTCCAACCTCCTGTATGTGACGTCATTTCAAGTAAACGTAACATGTGATGTCACTATTTGCAAGTAGGATACAATATTTACTCCACATTGTCACTTCGTTTTCATATTGCCATATGGGGCAAATATTGCTTACTGTCAGTACATGATGACGTCATATGTGACATTTTCGGGAAATCACGTCACTTAAAGAAGAGGTTGGAAATCGTACATCGGCGCTCATTTATTCAGTATGCCCTCCAAAGTGGATACACGGTCATGGTGTATGTTTTTATGTGGACATAGATACTATTCTAACACACGCGGATGCTAAAGTGAGTTACTCTGTTAAAATTCATGAACAATAATTTTGAAAATCATCGATTTTTTCTGTATTTTATTGTTACGAATGTATTACTTACGTCAATAATAATTATATCTATAGTTATGTATACGTATATTAAGTATCATATTTTGTATTATGCCGCCTATCATCTTGTGTCGAAATGTTTGCGCCAGATTTTCTCATTTTTTTATTTTACAGTTTCGTTTTAGACACTTCACATTTATACTATTGTAACTAATTTACTCTTTTTGAACTTATTTTTGCATTTAACTGTTTATAAAAACGGAATAAATTACGCGAGTCGGCGATGCGCCGTATATCAACGATCATTCATTAAGAATGCGTGTCAGTACCGACATGTAAACCCTAACTGCAGAAGGTAAATTACCTTCAGAACAAGTCTAACACTGAAACATAACACGTATGATTGAGTAATTACAGATTATATGTTGGTGGGAATTATGTGCTGTTGTTTTTCCTCCTTATAGAAACGATGTTCAGGATTGCATGCGCATTTAGTTATCATCCACTCTCAGAATGAACAACATTTCCTGGAAGAGTACATTCGTGGACTTCATGTGCACAGTATGTATATCGTCTTATATACATCTTCCTATACATTATATATATTGTCATATATACGACTTCCTATACATATAAACATATATATTGTCTTATATACGACTTCCTATACATAGCAGGAGACAGGAAGGACTGTACATAATTATGTTGTTTTGTTTGTTTTTCTAAGAAGTGGTTAAAGTTAAAAAGGGGGAAAACGACAGGATAGGTTAAGATTATTTTTATTGTTTTTCTAAGTGGTTGAAGTTAAAAAGGGGGCAAACGACAAGATAGGTTAAGATTTTATGTTGTTTTGATTGGTTTTCAAAGAAATGGTTGAAGTTAAAATGGGGGCAACTACAGGATAGGGTACGATTAAGTATACATTGTCCAGGTTTAAATTCTGGAAATGTAAACGCATAATTCTTAATCCACTGATATTCCACGAGCTTTGGTCTTAGTGTGATCAGTTTGGTGGGTCTCCATTGTGGATGACTTTTACCGTCCTGTTATATGCTCATCTCCATGTAACTAAGTTTGATTGGAAATTCAATATTTTAGCGCTGCCGTATAATTTCCAACCTCCTGTATGTGACGTCATTTCAAGTAAACGTAACATGTGATGTCACTATTTGCAAGTAGGATACAATATTTACTCCACATTGTCACTTCGTTTTCATATTGCCATATGGGGCAAATATTGCTTACTGTCAGTACATGATGACGTCATATGTGACATTTTCGGGAAATCACGTCACTTAAAGAAGAGGTTGGAAATCGTACATCGGCGCTCATTTATTCAGTATGCCCTCCAAAGTGGATACACGGTCATGGTGTATGTTTTTATGTGGACATAGATACTATTCTAACACACGCGGATGCTAAAGTGAGTTACTCTGTTAAAATTCATGAACAATAATTTTGAAAATCATCGATTTTTTCTGTATTTTATTGTTACGAATGTATTACTTACGTCAATAATAATTATATCTATAGTTATGTATACGTATATTAAGTATCATATTTTGTATTATGCCGCCTATCATCTTGTGTCGAAATGTTTGCGCCAGATTTTCTCATTTTTTTATTTTACAGTTTCGTTTTAGACACTTCACATTTATACTATTGTAACTAATTTACTCTTTTTGAACTTATTTTTGCATTTAACTGTTTATAAAAACGGAATAAATTACGCGAGTCGGCGATGCGCCGTATATCAACGATCATTCATTAAGAATGCGTGTCAGTACCGACATGTAAACCCTAACTGCAGAAGGTAAATTACCTTCAGAACAAGTCTAACACTGAAACATTACACGTATGATTGAGTAATTACAGATTATATGTTGGTGGGAATTATGTGCTGTTGTTTTTCCTCCTTATAGAAACGATGTTCAGGATTGCATGCGCATTTAGTTATCATCCACTCTCAGAATGAACAACATTTCCTGGAAGAGTACATTCGTGGACTTCATGTGCACAGTATGTATATCGTCTTATATACATCTTCCTATACATTATATATATTGTCATATATACGACTTCCTATACATATAAACATATATATTGTCTTATATACGACTTCCTATACATATATATATATATTAGGGATGTCAACGAATATTCGGATATTCGTTCGTACGTCCGAATATTCGAATACTGATTCGGCATTCGAATATTCGATAAAATGTATATGTTCAATATAAAAGCTGAATACAAGTGTTTTAAATTTCAATGACGTGCATTATCGCATTAAATGGCATTTTACAGGTCAAAATAATATCTACAGGTGTTAATTGACATGTCATGGTGATGACCCTGGGAATATTAGTATTCGTTGGATTTTTTACAACTTGAGTGATCAGTTTAAAACACAAATTTGATAAGCATAAAGTTAAACTTCGAATTTCTTATACATACTTAGACATTGTCTAATGTATATGGCGTTCCCTGTAGCAACTTATTCTGTCATTTAAAACTACCCACTAGACAGCCGTGAGGAGAAAAATATGTAATGTTGCTTTTATCAAACAATGCAAAGGTATTGGTTCTCATACAAGAAACTGATATGATAGAAATTGTGCTTTCTGCTCATATACTTGTAGACGACATTAGCATATGGATTGGTGGAATTTACAACGAAGATAATAGTAAATGGTATTGGGGAACAATATCTAAGGGACGTGAAATGCATTACACAAACTGGGTACCGCAAGTTCATCATGACGGTAAGACAAAAGTATATTTCCTAAAACCCTGTTATGCCTGACATATTTGTGGCAGACTCTGAGATTTTTGACCCGAATGACATGTCTGGGAGTTATTAACATTTCTGAATGCAGGGATATTTGTAGTTCACTACAAAACAAAACTTATTGCAAGACGACATTTTTTAGGAACTTAAGCACTTTAATATGGACATCAAGACTAGACCTACAAAGATTTCTGAGTTTCACAAATTTAATACAGCAAGTATGTTTTCAGATGCAATAATATTTTACAGATATATATTATTATTTTCCTTAAGAAAAGGGCCGTCGCAATGTTTAGCGACAATTATTTTTGTTTCTGTTCGCCGCTGAATCATAAATCTTTTACTGAAATGTTTCAACTAGCTGCTGCAATTAATTTGAAAACATGACGTCATAATGTGATAACATGATGTCATCTTTATTGCGTTTTTCTCAGAAACGAGGCTCGGTGCATTTGGGCCAAAAACTTCAGAGACTGCCACATTTCTGCATTGATTTGTATCAAAATCGCAATGTTCGTTTGTGTTTATCATAGGCATATTACACCGTGGCCACCGTCTACGGAAAAGTACGGCATTTAGTGTAGATTTTATCATCGAATGACCGACTGTGCTAAGAAAATCCGTTTACTTTGAAATTATAAATACGTTTTGAAATCAAGTTATATAACCAGCATCAGCCCCAGATCATTGAGGTTTCCTACAGTCATGCGGTTGTGGCCAGTAATTCTACATTGTCTTTAAACATTCAAGAAAACCGACGGATAAGTCAGATAAAAATGAAAAAAGTACACTTTTTCTCGAATGATTGGAGAAAGTGTAGTATTGCAAGGCAATATCTCATGACGACAAGAAACAACAAGGATCTGATGCTCATACTGGCTACATCGGTATTTTATATAAGTATAATTTTATTACTAATAAACAGGTCTGAACACACTCCATCGTTTGTTTTCAAAATGTATGCATTAATTGCCGTAAATACCGTACTTTTCCGTAGACAGTGGTCACGGTGACATTAGCACTAATTTGAAACAGGAGCATGTGACCGGTGTCTGTTTTATCTCTAACTAATCTACCTCTAACATTGCACTGAACGTTGTGTTAATAATGTTATTATAATAAAATGCTACCAGAATGACATAAATACCTAGTAACATACACATTAAAAACGACATGCTGAACGTCATATTATTGGAAAAAAACAAGTGTTTAAAGTTATTGGTTTGGTATGAGGTCACTAAGCTTTCGTATCCTAGCAATGTCACACGTGCTTTTACTCCGCTCACGATGTCAATACGAGGTTTTATCATTATACTATTTAAACGAATGAAAGAGACATTAACTATATTTGAATTAAAAATAAATGTATAGATAAACATAACTATGTATTTTCCATAAAGGAACTAATATGAATGATTGCAACACATCTTGTTTTTACTCATGCAGGCAATTGCGCTATCATGAGTGTAAATAGAGATTTCAAGTGGAACCGAATAACATGTAATCGGCAGCAGTCCTATATCTGTGAATATCGGTTGTAAGTATTATAATATACTTCTATTATATAATAGTTAGCTAAACACTAAAGCTATTTGTTTTTGTTTTTGAGTTTCCCTCGATAAATATATATCTACACGTAGCTAAATACTATCGATAATGATTTAAGGTAAGGCCACACTAATGAGAATGTAAACTTTGAATCATTCGACCACCTTGGTCAATATCAATCCTTAGCCTATGTGTTAAGCCTCTTGCCTTACTTACGAAAGGTCCTGAGTTCAAATCCACGCTAGGCCCAATGTTTTTTCTTTGTTTTTTTTCATGACATTTCTTGTTTTACAGACTCTACTGGCAAGTAAACTGATATAACATTATAAAATTTAAATTATATCAATTGTTTTCTAAAACAATGCCGTATTTCTCCAAAGTTTGATAATTCTGCATGGTAAAATTTAATACATGCATATTACAAGATTTTTTAAAAGCAAAACAGGACTGTAATAGTTTTTCATTTTGTTATATTTTGTTAACTCATATAATTTTGATTTTGATTTTGTTTCTCATTGGTAAAACAAACAAGGTGTAAGAAGGATTTTAATGTTTAAATCAGTGTATTTAGTGTAGCCAACTAGAGTGATGTCATTATAATCGCAGCTTACAATGTAACAATGCAATCTCGTGTTCCTTATCAAGTCATCTGTATACCCTTGTTGCATGTTGCTCCAAGGTGAAAGGTTTTCACACTTGAGTCCCTCTTGCCCCCCCCCCCCCTTGTTGTCCCCTCAAATTCTCCATGGTTGTTTTTGATAATCATTCAGACATTTCCTTACCCTTTTCCCATAGATGTTTGCTCTTATACCTCCTTACATCCAGGTGTTTTGTATACTGGCGTCCTAACTTAACCCTTCCTTTTGCATATACACGTTTACGGATCTCGCCATATACAAGTGAATGTTAAACATAATTAGTCATATCCAGAGTATATTCATTACTTATTGGGCCCGTTTTATCAACGTTCTTACGCACGAAATTTTCGTAAGATTTTCTTACGACGTTCTTACGATCTCAAGAGCGTTTTATCAAATTTTCGTACGCATGCAGTCGCTACGAATTCGTAAGTTTTAACGAATATGCTACGAATGATTATACGCATTCGTAACGTTCGTAACAAAAATTATATTAACATTTCACATTAATCAACAACAGTTATGAACTTTTTTATCAATTCATCTACTTCATATCACATGAAATTGTCTGGCATTTCTGAAAAAAATATTAACAAGTATTTATTGTTATCTTCTAAGTATAAGATGATTTCATACATACTAGCTGATACAGTAGTCAATCAAAGTTATATAATCAGTCACAAAGTAAAACTACTGACAACCGAAAAGTAATTAGAAGATGGAATAAGAAGTGTGTATGTGACATTGTACATGGAATTAAAATGTATGGTTTACATTTAAAGTACAGAATTAACTATGTCATACAACCTTTTAAATTGAATATTTTTATTTGATTACTGCTAAGCCTAATTTTAAACTGTTAAGACACGAACTGGATGAATATATATTAAGAGAGGTTAAGTATTATCATTTGGCAATTTAAAAGTTTGTTTGATTGTTACTATTTATATCATGAACTCTTATACATCATTAGAATTACAGTGGTTGTGACTTTAAGCAGCACTTCACATTTTCTTTAACAGTCTGCATCATTAACATCACCAGCTGAATGACATCATCAATGACATTTGACTGCAAAATAAAGTATTAAATCCTCCAAAAATTCAATCCGCTAGTTCAAACTCAAGAAAATAATAAATTATTTAGGCAAGTTTTTATTCTTCTGAGCTAGAATACCACTCAATATACTAGTTATTAAGCTGTGAAGTAGAGTGTGATGAAACGATAGAGCACCTTGCGAGAGTTGGGGAGGGGTCGAGTCCCACACTGGGTCGTATCCATCTGCATTCATATGAAGGTAGCAGTAGTATAGTGACGTAAGTGGGAGGAGAGCAGCGGTGTTGGGTAATACAGCCAACTGGTCAGTACAGTTGGTAGAGCGCCCTGACGGTGTAGAGGGTGCGTGGTTTCGAGCACCTCATCAAGCGCCACACCACTACAGTACTTTCATATTTCAGTTCGAACCTCTTATGACCAGCCCCTGTTGGGTAAACATTCGCATCTTATATAATTAGTCATCAGACGTGCAATTGCAAACCTGATCACCCATGATGTTTTAAGAAATATAAGGCAGGCATATCTGCCGGCATATCTTATTGAATACTGTTCAGTGTTCTGTAACGTAACAGTACTTGTAAGCAGCTGTCCACCGAAGTTTTGTCGTCTTTCTCTGAGAAGTTAGTTTGCCTATTTTTTTACGTGAATATGCCTTGCCGCTTTAAAGTTTTTTTAATAAATGACAAGATTTAAACTTTTAAGTGTAAGGTGGTAGAGATTTTTTCTAAAAAATGGCACAATGAAAACGTGAAATATTTACGATGAAGACAATTTGCATGTCTAAATATCGGTTAGTATTATTAAACCTTCAAAATAGTTGAAGAACAGAACTTCTTTCTGATTTAAAAAATGTGAATATTTTTCCATATATTAAAAAAAATTACAGTTTTATGTCACAACATGAAAATTTAATTTTAAATATAGAAGAATGTTCTATTTAGTTCATTTTAACCATTTGTTGTCAATATATAAATCATGATTTCACTTATAAAATGAGATATGGTTAACTCAAGTCGACTTATATTACAAATTAAATTAATTTTATTTCATTGAAATCGTTTCAATCTACTTGCATATTTACATGTTAAAAGCTTTGAATTCATATCATCTGTCGTATAAAGAATTTCCTTTCAAACTAAAATTGACAAGGTATTCTTTTCAGTATTTTGAATAAGTTGGCTAGATTATGTTTGCATAAACGCAACACAATATAATGCCTGTATGCCTTCTTTCTTTAGACTTTGATGAGTCACAAGGAAATCACTTTTTTTATAAATAATGCAATCTTTCAAATGTATACGTTATAAATTAAGAGACCAACATATTTGTGAGCGTGAGATGCAAACATATACGCTGTGTTAAAAATGTTTCTGGCTCATCTTAACGCAAAAATATTTGAATAGGCTCATTCAGTGCTGTTGCTACAATGCCTAAAACGTCTTTGTGCGCCATGCACAACACATGCTGTGTTAAATATTGGTTGATATTCCTCGAATTTACCATAAAATCACGAATAATGATTATATAACAATCAGTTTCTGCATTCGTTAAAGTTAAAACATATTGAAGGTCTCTTTTTAAAAAAATGCTTGGCCCGTTATGTCCCTTAATATGATCCGTAGTGTCTTGTCCGTGATGCCCCTGGTCCGTAGTGTCCTGACACCCGCGAGATACGTCTCTTTTGACCTCCCCGTGAAGAGCGTGTACTGATTTACTGTGCGCACGAACATTCTTATTCGTAAGATCACTGGCATACTTACGACCGCGTTAATAAAACGGTCGTAAGTATTTTCGTAAGACAATTCTTACGAACATTTCGTATCTTACGAACGCTCGTTCGTACGAATATTGATAAAACGGGCCCATTGTAACTGAATATCATCTTCTACTCTTATTTAAAAAAGAGATAATAGGTTGCCACAGGGAACGCCACATACATAAGACCGACTCCTGTGGCCGAGTGGTTAAGGCATCCGCTTTTGGAGTGGGAGGTCGAAGATTCTAATCCAGGTAGGGGTCCGTTCTGATATGGCCGGTTTGTGATCCGCCAGCTAGTTGAATAATAGTAACCGTGCGCCTACCTTCCTGGTGTCTGGCATTAAAGGATAGGAATCGGGAAGTAAATGTGCTCAAAAAGTGGGTTTCTCATAAGTCAGAAATAGCTGGCCCTTTAATTAGGAGTGCCACTTTAATAAATAAACACTTTACATAAGACAATAAAAAGTCTGAACAAGATTTTATGTTTCATATTTTGATTTCTTTTGTGGTTACTCTAATTCATTTCAGGAACCAAGCCGTACCGTTAATTGGATAAACATATTTATGTACATCATCTTGAAATTGACAAATTCAGCATTGGCTTCTTTTATTCTTTTGTTCCCTTAAAATTGTATCATTGTATTATTTCATGGATATTCGAAGCACAAAAAAGATGACAAAATGCAATGTATGTACACTCTTATAAAAGACGGAATACATCTATCTATATCTTTGGTTACTTTGTTTACTATTGTGTTTGATTTGTTGTAATATTTGAAGAAATATCAAGGGACTTATGATTTGAAATATATTGTAATAAATCAAGAATGTCGTTTATACAAGCTGCACGTTTGCTACTGAACAATAAACCCTGAGTATACAGTGTGTAAAACGTTCGTTCACAAAGTTTGAACTTTAGTATTTTCGTAAGATTTTAATACTCTTTCAATCTATGTCGCTAGGGACCTATAGTTTATTTCTGCTTGAGAGTTCTAAATAAATCTGATATTCATGAAAAAAGCAGTATCTTTCATTATGGGAAATAAAGCCAGTGTACACAGCATTATTTCTCATTTTATCTAAATTCAAACTTTGTGAACTTTTTAACACCCTATATAATAAATACCTAAGACAGAGGAACCAAGAAATGCTGTACATATTATTACCACCAGGCATGTACAATTAATAAATTTACTTCCTTTAATCAAATTTGTACATAGGGTGTTTCAATGTGGACCTAAGTATGTCTTTCTTGCCTGTGTCCCTGGTACTAGTACATGTATACTTACTGTGTATGTTTTATTGTGTGTCATTAGGATTACTGACTGCCTATTCAGTCAGTTTGAGTTTACGAGGAACGTTCATTTAATTCTTTCACTGGGCTGCTAGAAAACACATCATGAGACAAACTATTGTTCTTTTTACTTCAACCATTCAAAGTATACTCAAAATCCATTCTTTGAATGCAGAAAAATTGCTTGGCACACTCTGTAGACACTGACAAACGGCATCATTTCTTGGAACACTTTGTAGATACTGACAAATGGCAACATTTCTTAGCACACTCTGTAGACACTGACAAATGGCAGCATTTCTTGGCACACTCTGTAGACACTGACAAATGGCAGCATTTCTTGGCACACTCTGTAGACACTGACAAATGGCATCATTTCTTGGCACACTCTGTAGACACTGACAAATGGCATCATTTCTTGGCACACTCTGTAGACACTGACAAATGGCAGCATGTCTTGGCACACTCTGTAGACACTGACAAATGGCATCATTTCTTGGCACACTCTGTAGACACTGACAAATGGCATCATTTCTTGGCACACTCTGTAGACACTGACAAATAGCATCATTTCTTGGCACACTCTGTAGACACTGACAAATGGCATCATTTATTGGCACGCTCTGTAGACACTGACAAATGTCATCATTTCTTGGCACACTCTGTAAACACTGACAAATGGCATCATTTCATGGTATACTCTGTAAACACTGACAAATGTCATCTTTTCTTGGCACGCTATGTAAACACTGACAAATGGCATCATTTCTTGGCACACTCTGTAGACACTGACAAATGGCATCATTTCTTGGCACACTCTGTAGACACTGACAAATTGCATCATTTCTTGGCACACTCTGTAGACACTGACAAATGGCATAATTTCATGGCACACTCTGTAGACACTGACAAATGGCATCATTTCTTGGCACACTCTGTAGACACTGACAAATGACATAATTTCATGGCACACTCTGTAGACACTGACAAATTGCATCATTTCTTGGCACACTCTGTAGACACTGACAAATGGCATAATTTCATGGCACACTCTGTAGACACTGACAAATGGCATAATTTCATGGCACACTCTGTAGACACTGACAAATGGCATCATTTCTTGGCACACTCTGTAGACACTGACAAATGGCATCATTTCTTGGCACGCTCTGTAGACACTGAGTAATGTCATCATTTCTTAGCACACTCTGTAGACACTGACAAAAAGCATCATTTCTTGGCACGCTCTGTAAACACTGACAAATGTCATCATTTCTTAGCACACTCTGTAGACACTGACAAATGTCATCATTTCTTGGCACACTCTGTAGACACTGACAAATGGCATCATTTCTTGGCACGCTCTGTAGACACTGAGTAATGTCATCATTTCTTAGCACACTCTGTAGACACTGACAAAAAGCATCATTTCTTGGCACGCTCTGTAAACACTGACAAATGTCATCATTTCTTAGCACACTCTGTAGACACTGAAAAATGGCGCTACCAAGTGCACTTGGCGAGTTATAACGATGTCCAGAAACTCTTTTTCTCAACAAAGATAGAGGATAAAATTGTCGCATGGACCATTCTGTACAGTCATTCATTCCAGTCCTTCTATTTTAGAACAGAAGTGCACCATTGTGATGGTTAACATTCGGTTCAACTTACTACGAATTTAGAAAGTATCATATGGACCAATCTGATTAAATCCTCCTCATCATCAAACGCTGCGCATGTGCTGTCTCACTTAGTTAAATAGCTACAATGGGAAATCCTTTTTCATGAACGTGGATGTTTTGTACAGTTTTATGTTTATTTTATTGGATTGTATTAGGTGTTAGTCAGTATGACTTCTAACACATTAAGTCGATTTATATTTCAATGCATTAATTTCGAAAAATAGGACAATGGCAAACGTAACCTATAAAACCATTAATATGTTTTTCATTCCGTGACGTTAGCTGCGTTCAAACTGTACGCAGTATTGCAAGATTGTAACCCCAACTAGTATTACTCTCCCGACCATGTGTTGTTTATAAATGCACAAATCTAACGTCACGCATGCATCTATCAACACCGTCATCTTCCGGTCTCTAGGGTAACGACTGTTTGACCTATATATGCTCAAATGATATGAAACCACATAGGTTGCATTAAAACTTCCACCCAATATATCTTTAGAATGAGCAACGGAAAACGCAGAGGTGCTCCAGAAGATTTGGTATTTCGTCCGGAAATTTCAACTCTGAGCCTACGTTAATGAGGCGTATGATAGAGCAACGGCTGTTGAGATGTTAAACTGGCACTGCAAGATATGCTCACAAAATATTATAACGAAATGTAAAATCTAGCACAATTTTTTAATCTTGAATACATGTTTATTTCATATCTTTCTGGCTGTCACCTGAAATGATCAACGAATTTGTGAAACAATTAGGTTTTATTATAGTAATACCATGAAGTCAACTTTTTTTCCAGCCAACTTAGCAAATATATATTTAAACAGCAAAGAAATGTGCATGGACTTTAATCAAAGTTTCTTACCTGTTTATATGAATCAATCACTCTCAAGAATCTGATCCTACACTTTCGCTCGACATGGTTAAACTTCAAGAAACTGAAACATACAAGTAATTGTCAATTTGTCATACAATAAAACCTCACTTAAATACCACCTCAATACTAAGACCACTTCAAAATTAAGAACACCTTTTTCAAGTCTATTTTCACTCTTTTGTTCTTTATTCAACCTCAATATTAAGAAAACCAGTTTTCAAGGGTCCAACGTGTGATCTTATTATTGAGAACGTTTCCATTCATTAATCCCCCCTTGTGTGTCCTCTTTGATTCTCCTAGTTATCCCTTATGGTCGGCCAGGCCATTCCTTGCACCTCTATTCCCTAACGTATGTGAACCTCCTCAAGTGCCTTATGTTTTATGGATTGTTGTTTTCCCGGCGGTCTGTATGGAGAGGCACTGTCTTATGTATGTGGCGTTCCCTATAGCAACTTATTATCTCTCTTTTATATACATATCACAAATAACCTTGACATTTTTTATCTACTTAACGAACGTTTCTTTTTTGGTACAATACTTTTGTAAAATGAAACTTAGTCAGTCAATCGTCGGTCGTCATTTTGTCTTCCGGGTTAATCTGTGAATTAATTCAATTTATTTGCCTTTAACTTATTATACTGCACTGAAATCAAAACTACGAACCATGACTGAGGTTAAAACAAAATCTACATCGCTGGTTTAATGGGGGAAAGTCCCTGTGTAATATACCCTTTTATGTTATACATTCACGACTCATTTGTAACATGAATGATTCATAAAGACCCTTGACGCTTCAATAGCTATGTTGAAGGTTATATAGCTAGAGAGCGATAATGACCCTATTTCGCTCCCCTGAGCTCAACTGATATAATATTTTACGCTTCATATATGGAAATTATCCTCGACCCGTGGAAACTTTGATGACAGTATAAATGAGCGCCGCTTTACGATTTCCAACCTCTTCTTAAGAGACGTCATTTCCAGAAAACGTCACATATGACGTCACCATGTACTGACAGTAAGCAATATTTGATGTATATGGCAATTGGAAAACGAAGTGACCATATGGAGTAAATATTGTTTCCTGCTTGCAAAAAGTAACATCATAATGCTGCGTTTTCTTGAAATGACGTCACTTACAGAAGCCAACAAAATTTCAATATTGATTCCGAAATTTGTACTTCAGCCAAACATTTAAATGTTCCTATTATCATTTGTTCGCAATATGTTTTTGGTTATTCAATGTGGTGTTACTTTGAAAAAAAAAGATTGTACAAATTTTATTTTGCTATGCTGTACGAAAATAAAAAGTTACAAACAACAACAACAGAAGAGGTTGTAAATACATGGCAGCGCTCGAATATGAAAATCATACCCGGACCATGGGAGACTTTGTTTACTACAAACACAGCTATACAAGGAATAGAGAAGTCGAGAAGGAAAAGTCACAAACAAAGTGCACGGCCGTTCCAAAAACACGATATGAAAATACGCAGTGTCAGGTAAATCATTTTCTGACCAATGTTTATTTTTTTTTGTTTTATTACAATTTCTATACGTATTTCATATGGGGAAAATCTCCGAAACAGTTTGGAAAAGAACGCGATAGGCCAACATAGGTGAACACAGAATTTAAAGCATTAACAGAGAGAATAAGTTGCTACAGGGAACGCAACATACATAAGGCAATGCCTCTCCACACTGACCTCCGGCAAAACAACAATCCGTAAAACATCAGGCATTTGAGGAGGCGCAAATATAGTATACTACATGTAAAACACCGAATCGTGGCCGTGCCTCATTGGTTAATTACAATAGAGAGACACGCGAAGATTGGTTGAAATGTCCATGTGGTTTCAAGCAAATTGCATTCTGATTAAAAGTATCTCCTCAATAAATATTTCTTGTCGTGTACTTGATTCAGATTAAGGCAAACGGCTAACCACTGGCGACGGGTCACTGTCTATATCATCACTCTGATTTACATCGAGCAGTGTGCTCAGGTGAGCTAACTATCGGTGTAAATCATATTTCAATATACACCAATATAGTACAGTAGTTGAATACCCCGTACGTCCTGTTCTAGTGTAATCATTTTGACAATTATTTCACGCTCGGAATAAAATTATGGCAGATATGATGTGGAAGTACATAATCAATTTGATATTATTGATGAGGGCAATTCCTGTTTTAAGTGCATTGGACAACTGTTGTGTGATTAAAGAAACGAATTGCATATGTGCCGGATGTATTCCTAACATTATACCACATAATGTGTCTGTCGTGTTGATTCATCGCATTAATTTTGCGGATTACGCTACAAAGCCTCCATTTAATTCTACATACTGGAGCCACGTGACACATCTAACGGTTCTACCAGACGATATGTTCAAAGATTCGGAATACATGGAATTCAATTCATACACTCTACGATCAAAATCATTTTATTGTATGCGTGAATTGCGATTCCTTAAATTTACAAGTCTCAGACTATATGAAATGCAGGCTGCTGTATTTGATGGCCTGGAGAATATCAAATATATTGACCTTACTGATTGTATGAATATTAACATAGAATCCGTCACGTCTGGTCTTACAGGGAGTCACCTACCCGAGTTGCAGGCTTTATTTTTAAAAGGTGTTTACCGTCTTGCAACAAGCGCTGGTTTCTTTGATAGCAGATTTTTCGACGTTCTCAAAACAACTAAAATTGAAATTCTTGACCTAAGTGATACAGTGAAAAATTTCATGGACGTAAAAGGTTTTTCTTATTCCATGCCTTACCTGCGTACTTTGAATATAGAAAATGGCGGATTTCTTGCTGTAAACCTTCTATTAGCCATTCGAGACTACGGGAATGGATCGACGTTTGCCAACTTAAAACACATCAACTTTAACTATCCAACGATTCCAGAAGCCGCTTTGACGGCTGCCAATAGCGACGATCTTCAGTCTAAATTAACTTTTCCGATGAATTTTACGGATATTCGGCTACGACGATGCGCACCTGTTGCTGAAGGATATGTTACTGACATAGTAGGTATTAGAGACACTACCAACACATCAATTACTATCGTGCTTGACTTCAAAAATAAAGACTTAAAATGGAATGCATTTCGATTTATTACTGATTACCGAGCACAATCCTATCTTGAAACACTTGATGTTGGAGAAAATGGCATTGAATCGATTGACTCTAGTGTGGTGAATGCCGTTGGTCGCCTAAAACACATAAACGCATCCCAAAATAGGCTTTACAAAATGAATGTCAGAGACTTTGAAAAAATATTTTGGCAAATGCATGTCCTTGAAAGTCTTAATTGTTCATATAACAAATTAATTCTTATTCCGAAAGCCACTTTTCGTTTTTCTTTTAATCTTAAATTTATTGATATTTCCCATAACCAACTTGAACACTTAGACTTTGACGTGTCTCATTTACCTAATCTAAGAGTGTTAGATGCGTCATATAACCGAATATACACTTTAGGGGATATCACATTAGATATCTTTTCAAACATGCTTGACAATAGCAGAGGCTTTAATCTTACAATGGAAGGAAATCCCTTTGAATGTTCTTGTCAGAACAAATGCTTCATTGTTTGGTTAATCAAGAACAGATCTCGGATGAATACAAATTATATGTGCAGTGTAGATGGTAATAGAAATGATCTAATTGTTGTCGACCAACGAGCAGTTCGAACGGTTGACCATCTGTGTACTTTGCCCATGATATATATTACTGCCGGTATTAGCTCTGCTGTGGTATTAATAGCTCTTATTATTTTGACAATCTGTTGTGTGCGCAGACATCAAAGAAGACAAGAGAGGTTAAGGCTAGACAAGGTTATAGAAATGCATCGACTGAATAAGACTAAAGAAAAAATCCCCGTGTTTCTGTCTTACTGCAGTTCAGATGACGGTCTGGTTGGGACACGAATATTGCCAATGTTCAATAGAAAGTTGCAAACACTTCTAAGAACTGATAAACAATGTGTTTGTACTGGAGATATCAGTTTTACACCTGGCTTTCATGTAGCAGAAGAGATTATTAAGTGTGTTGAGTCATCGTGTGTAATTCTTGCTTGCGTGTCAAATAAATATTGTAAGAGTTTCTTTTGCAAAGACGAGATAATGGCGGCTTACCAAGGAAGTAAACCAATTAGTCTGCTGTTTTTAGAAAACGTGGACATAAAACAATTACCTAGGGTCATACAAACACACTTTAACACCATTACCCGAGCTAAAGTGCAAGAAGAAAATGGAAGCGAACTCATATTTACCCCGGAAATAGACGCAATTTGTGAAGCAATTGTTAAGTTAATGAAACCAACATGTAGTGATTCATAATGTGTTTTTTCATCATTATATGACTATTCCAATACATGTTTACATTTGCACCTTCACAGTGCCGGATATTCTGTGGACTGTTGTTGTCCAGGGGATCTGAGTGTGGAGCCCCTTGTTCATCTTTTATGTCGGGCCAGCTCGACATTCAAATAGACTCGCAGTTACTACGGGTCCCCTTTAACCAATGGACGTAAAGGTATTTAAATGTATTCAATAATAAAAACAGTTTGTTTCGGGTTCAATAAAATTGAGCAAAGCTCATATTAATTAGACGATCGACTGATATGATGGATAATTGAGACAAAAATGCGTATAATTTATACTAACTCATTTACAAAAATCTATTTTCTACGATCCGAACCAGTAAACATTCCTTCTCTTCAACTCGATGCAGAGCCAGAAGTTACTAACAAATGATAGGGGGTAATCTCAAGCATATCAAAATGAAGTTAATATGTTATTTTGTGATGATAAGTCAAATTCGTTCATTTGTAGACTTATAAGTTTTGTTTCTAGTACTTGTTTAACATTCATTATTTTTTATTAATAAACAATGTTAAATGTTTTATACTTGTCTTAATACTGTCTGACCACATTTTTAAGATAATCAGAATGTGAAAATAAAACTCCAGTCCATGCTCTACAACATGCACCATTAATGAATAGTTCCCGTTTCTGCAATAGTTCCCTCCCTAGTTTTAAATCATCAGACATTTTGATAGGCAAAACTGATAAGCACTTATAGGAGTAATTCCCAAAAATGTGATTATTGAGAAAATACCAAGAGAATTTGCATGTGACAATCACTTTTTCTTCAAATAACTGAGCCAAATGCCTGCATGAGTTAATGAACAAGTTACTTTTTATCTGATTATTTTATCATTGTTTACATTATATATTCCTTATAAACGTTAAGGCAATTTGCCTATCAATATGGCTGATTATTCAGAACAAGGGATGTAAGTATTGTAAATGTGGGAACTGTCTTTATAGATACGATCGAAACGACGCTTCGTGTGAACCAATATCAATGACTACACATGCTCATGTGCGTATGTAAATATATCATATTTACTTGTTATACCACGTAAATATGTTTAAAAGAATGAATTGTCCCCATATTTTCAACACTCTTCGAGATTCATGTCAAAATATGAAGAGTTTGTTTTAATTATCGAAAAGGGACTTTATTTAATTCATTGCCAGTGTTCGATAAGAAGTTGGTTTATATTCATTTCATGAATTGCATTTCAACAATAGTTTGAGCTTTGAAATACATTAATCCATCGACGCGTTAAAAACAATTTGCATTAACACTGAAACGGATGGGGGATTTTAAGTTATTCAAAGTTCGCTAGAGGATGTTTGCATTAACGCAAAGCAAAATTAAACCTGCTCTAATTTTTTTTCGACTTTACCGAGTCATAAGGTAAATCACATTATTTTTAGATAAACTACATAAACTTGAAAATTCAATTTATATATCAAAATAATTATAAATATAAGACTACAACACATAATTATGTGCTCCTTTTATTCAAGGACGTTTTGTGATGTGATATGCAAAATACATACTGTGTTTAAATTATGGTTAATATTTGATTCTTGTATCGCTCTAGCATCCAAACTACCATTACTTCATGCACACATGTTTCCCAATATCCCATATACACAACTAGGAGCACAGGTGTTTTCTTGACTTGCCCTGTGATGTATTCCATCCATTAAACCCCACCCCGTGTTTGTCCTCATTATTTTTTCTTAGTTGTCCCTTGTGGTCGGCCAGGCCATTCATTGCGGCGCCCCTGTTTCCCTTGCGTATTTACCCTTGCGCCTCCTCAAATTTCTGATGTTTTATGTACTGTTTTTTCCCCGGAGGTCTATGTGGGGAGACATTGTCTTATGTATGTGTCGTTCCCTGTAGCAACTTATTCTCACTTATTCTCTCTTCTATCACGTTGTATGCACCGTTTTAGCGTTTGCTAGCATGGGAAATATCTGTTTTGTTGTTCCGGGAAACTGTTAATAAAAGTCATAACGCATTGTTTTAGAGTATGTCTGTATGAAGGCATTGACGTGCTTCTTTCAATATTATTTTATGGTGTATTTCGAGAAAAGAAGTACACTATCTACCTTTAGCCGTTGAATTAATATAGACGGTGCAAGCAAATACAAAATGGAACAAATTACATGAATACAAAACTACTTCCAGTCATGAATGTAAATTATCATAATAAATCATTGAAATTTGAGGATCTTCCGATTCTATAATTAGCACTGCTATTGACGCCTCTCATTTAATTCAAAGTTCAAATCAATGAAATTTGAGGATCTTCCGATTCTATAATTAGCACTGCTAATGACGCCTCTCATTTGATTCAAAGTTCAAATCAATGAAATTTGAGGATCTTCCGATTCTATAATTAGCGCTGCTATTTACGCCTCTCATTTAATTCAAAGTTCAAACCATTGATATTTGAGGATCTTCCGATTCTATAATTAGAACTGCTAATGACGCCTCTGATTTAAATAAAAATTGTTCAAACCATTGAAATTGGAGGATATTTCGATTCTATAATTAGAACTGCTAATGACACCTCTGATTTTAATAAAAAATGTTTAATAATGTGAAAGGCAGTGAACTCTCATTTTCTTTTCTATGTCGTTTCTTGCATTTTACGAAGTAGCCAACAGTGCACTGATAATACACAAGTTTGACGGAAATCCGATTTCATCTCACGAAGCTTTTGTGCCATTCAAATACGAACGGATGAACTAGATGTCAAGTATTCCTTTTTACTTAGTATAGATATATAAAAACTGTGTTGACCCTTGAAGTCAGTCAAATATACTGTAAAACCTCAATTATAAGACCAGCCTTGGGACCCTTGAAAATTGGTCTTAATATTTAGTCGGTCTTAATATTAAAGAGCAAAACATTGAAAATGGACTTAAAAATTGTATTCTTAATTTTGAGATGGTCTTATTATTAAGGTGGTCTTTAAGTGAGGGTTTTACTGTCTACACAATAACCTATCAGAAACCTCTACTAAAATATGTCTGATAGGAAGGAATACGTATTTATAACTAATGGAATTAGGTCACCATTGTATGTGTTCTGTCAACTCTAGATTTGATCTTATCTGTTTAGACAATCTGACAATCTTGGCCCCAAGATTCTTTTTTTCTGAAGATGGCTTTTCAACGAATGTTTGCATTATCTGACAAGACAACAGGAACAACATAATTCGATAGTAGCGACTTGATATATTTGCTTGTGCGTAACTAATTGAATTATGTAGCGAGTTTAAAATTCATTTTTATATTTTGTTCGTTTGTGTCATCGTTTTTACGCCGTTATATCAACAATTGTTCAGTCATTTACTACGGGAACGACCAGTGGACCTTACCGGTTTTCGTGGAATTAATTATCCACCAGTACTAACTTGCTTTTCTACAAACAACTGACACCTTTTCCACATACGACGGACACGTAGCCAATTTCACGGAAGAACATAACCTACCCAACCCTGGAATCGTACCCGGACCTGCTGGGTGAATGTTAAGCGCTCTGCCAACTGAGCTCGCAGGGCGGGCTTTCATATTATGTAAAAGGCAAAGCAAATCATGTGATGTGATAGATCTAATTCATTTGTAATCTACGAATCGTAACTCGTCGCATTTGCAATCTTGCATTCGTTGCGTGAGTATCACTGTTGTGAAATTTGGAATTTATTGTTCACACAGCGTCGGTGGCTCAGAATGTCGAAATACGATGTTTCGATTGTGTTCGTGTTTTTTTATACGCTTGTGGCTTGTGTTCGTGGAAGCTACCCGTGTTTGTGTAGTTATGCCTTAGAATCACCCGTGTATAAAGACAGAAGCAGTAATGTCGCTATTTTAGGATATATGTATGAATTTGATTGTAAGCCAACTTTCCCTATACATGGTTCCAGAAACAGTGACTTCATTGCTGTGCAATTTGCAAACCAGGTACAATTATTTTTGTTTTTGTTTACAATATTTTAAAACATATATGAAGCATAGTATGACATCAAGTACATAGCTGATATAACGGAGTTTCTACAGCCTTTCACTAAGTTTGATTATAAACGAATTTACGTGATCTTATTTTACTGACTTCCAAGCTCCTACAAAAACAATATGTACGTAATCTGGTTTTTATCACGGAATCCCTTATGTGACATATGTGGGTGTTTGATCATCAAAGATATTTTCTGTTACAAGAAGATTTTATTCCAATGGATTCAATGTAACTTTTGTTAAAATAAGATTTCGTAGTTTTTTAACCCGTTTTTTCGACAGTATTTATTTATGCACATAGGTCAGTCGTATCTGGGTTAAAAAATCAGTAATAACCATTTTCCACACGTACGTTCTAACTGCGCCTTATGAATCAGAGATGGAGGTCATATTGGATGCTTACCTTCAGTTAAAACAAAGAACAAACGCTTCAACTGGGATTTGAACCTACGGCCAGCAAGTTAGTAGTTGAATGATATATAGTCTTAATAAATATAATCGGGCGGATTGTATTAAGAGTTCGTTGAACAGAAATAACAAAAATACAGCTTGTTTACAGATTTGCTTACTGTTGGGTTATTACAGCAAGCTCAGTTATAAAGATGTAACCGAAAATATGGATTTTCTCTTAACAAATCCAATTAAAGGTGAAGATAGTGTATCACACCGGAGTTGAAATATATATACCCTACTCTTAACGTTAGATAAGATAGTGGAAGTCAATTCAGTCGAACCTCGTTCTTTCGAATTCATCGGGTCCGACCATTTATTTCGAATAATACATGGTTTCGAATGACCCATTGCAATTCGATTTGCCTAAAAAGATACACCGGGACCCGATATTTATTTCGTATAATACCAAGTATACGGATAGAAGGTTGTCGAAAAAACGAGATCCGACTGTATATATATATATTCTGAAAGTGGGTATACAGTAACATATGAATAAACTTAATATTTTCAAAACAATTATAGCATTGTGTATATTTAGATCCACTGAATATCTAATGTTAAGAGGAGAATCAGTTATTGAAAGCATTTACTTGTAGATTGGTTACATCAAAAATGCGCCAGGAGTATTGTCGGTTGATTCTTGCCCAGGGTCACCTCCGGCCTCTGATGTTGGTAAGATGATTTACAATTCATTATTTACCTTCGCAGACAGATGCATCCATTTTTCTATCTAACCAGCAGGATCTTTTTTAAGTGACGTCATTTCCAGAAAACGTCACATGTGACGTCACCATGTACTGACAGTGAGCAATATTTGCCCCATATGGCAATATGAAAACGAAGTGACCATATGGAGTTAATTGTGTTTCCTGCTTGCAAATAGTGACATCACAAGTTGGGTTTTATTGAAATGACGTCTCTTACATATGATGTTGTAAATCCCATAGCAGCGCACACATTAAGCCCATTCCATTGTACCGATACGTCAACATCTCCTAGCAACAAACGTACACATGCTACGTGTATGTACCTGTAAATATACGGAATGTCATTAAATACAAGTTGAAGAGACACCGGTACACCCTTCACGACCATAAGGCCTGTACAAAGTAAAATGGGAATCATATGTGAACAAAACTTTGCCCCATGTCTTGTGGCATAGAAAAACGTCTTTATCCTTATTTAGGACTGATGCCGTGTAATCTGACAAACATATATTATATAAGACCTTCTAACTTTACACCATCATTTTGCATTTCGTCACTTAGTTCGTGTCTACCGTATAATATTCATGTATCAACCATATATAGTTTTTTAATCTCTAGACCAGATAGTTATAAACATATATAATAATGTGTGCTGTTTAGTGCGGCATTCATGTCAAGGTTATACATGTAAATGACTTTTATTTGTTCTTGTTCCCTGTCTATCAAAGGTTGTGTTCCACGTTTTATTTATAAATCATGTTAGATAAATATTTATTTTAAAGTAACGTTGACTGAAATGCTGGCAAAGATGACCAAACCGACGACAACACCGCCACCAACAACAACATCGACACCATCAACGATAACAACACAGGCAGCATCTACTACCACACCAACACTTCCTACTACAACAGCAAAACTGACAACAACATCAACGACACCCACAACAACATTTACCACACCCACAACAACACCTACTACACAGACAACAACATCTACCACACCCACAACAACATATACCACACCAACAACACCATCTACACCACCGACAACAACATCTACCACACATACAACAACATCTACCACACCGACGGCTACATCCAAAACATCGACAACATCCACAACGACTCCAGTACCGCCGACAACGTCTACATCAACGGTAATCTTTACGACACCAACACTATTAAAAAACACACCAACGGCAACAATGACAGCAAGAACAACTCCCGCTCAGACGACCGTACAAGCAACAACCCATGAATCAGGATGTCCCAGCAACTGGATAAGAAAAAATCAGTCATGCTATTATTTCAACTTCTCCGAGAAATTGGCACATCATGATGCATCTGTAAGTGTATTTGTTGGCTGTTTCTTATCCACTTTGATTGAATCATGTTGACAAACATTGAATATAACCATGGTTATATAATGGTACAATCTAAGGTTTTAGCTATTTGTGTCTCTTTTCTATGGAAGCGTCCAGGTGCCAAAGTAAAAAATATTTTCCAGTAAACTATCTCCTAGTTAGGAGATACTATCTCCTTATTACGACTTACTAAGTCCTAATTAGGAGATACTTACTCATAATTATTACTTAGCTAATCGTTATAAAGTGAATAGATTAAGTTAACCTCAAACAAGTGCAAGTGTGAACTGAACACTCCGCCTTTTACAATGGACTTAGTAAATCATAATTACGAGTTAGTATCTCCTAATTAGGAGATAGTATACTGGAAAATATTTTTCACTTTGGCACCTGGACGCTTCCATACCTTTCTGACTGCCTTAAATCAGTTCTGAAAAATCTCAACTTGGAATGCTCATATTTCCTATCATGTTAGTTGCAGACAATATGATGCATATAGTACGTTTTACAGGCTGTGACATTAACACTTCCTTACCTTTCTTTCATAATTTGTGAAGATGAATCCTGAATCCATTGAAGTTGAAATCGTAAAACACGAAATCAGTTGTGAAGTTGAAAACGTGAATTTGTGAATTCATGAATTCAAGACTATGAATTCGTGAAGTTGAAATCCTGACTTTCCATGGTCAGACATGATGTAGTGTGAATGTCACCACCGGTCTTTCGTATTATAGTAATACACTTACGTATGCTACACAAAGTCGGACCCCGATCTGTCCACAATCTTCTATCCGAATAATTGGTATTATCCGAAATAAATATCAGATCCCTATGTTTTAGGCACGTTGAATTGAAATTGGTTATTCGAACCCATGTATTATTCGAAATAAAATTTCGGACCCGATGAATTCGAATGAACATGGTCAGACTGTATTTCAATATGGAGTATGAAAACCCCTTAAATTACGC
This sequence comes from Mactromeris polynyma, assembly GCA_032209605.1. Classification (NCBI taxonomy): domain Eukaryota; kingdom Metazoa; phylum Mollusca; class Bivalvia; order Venerida; family Mactridae; genus Mactromeris; species Mactromeris polynyma. Next base: position 11,507,243 of record JASFXZ010000023.1, read on the forward strand.
ATGTGATACCAACGAATGAAGATTATCAAATCTTATTAAAATACAGTTAAACCTCGATATTACGACCTCCCTAGGGACCCTTGAAAACTAGTCTTCTTATTGAGGTGGTCTTAATACTGAGGTTGAATACAGAACAAAAAAGTGAAACTGGAGTTGAACATTCTGTTCTTAATTTCGAGGTGGTCTTATCATTGAGGTTGTCTTTTAGTGAGGTTTTACTGCAATTAATTGTAGACAGTTTAACGATTACAGAATGAATGCCGGCGACATCACTCACATTTGGCCATCATTAACTCGCCATCGACGCAACGATGGATTGCTTCACAAATTGAACATCGACAAGTTAACAGTTAGTATATAATTTAAAAACATGACATTTAAAATAACTATGCATACCCTATTTTTGTAAACGATGACTGTATTTTAAACGTTTTTATCGGGGCTTTTTAATTCGCATATCATCGAATATTGTTATAAGACATTTACAGTAACTGCCTGTTGCATTTACTTACAGTAAACTTCAATAATTCGACCACCCTTGGGATCTTGAAAACTGGCGTACTTATTTAGGTGGTCTTTATAGCAAGGTTGAATAAAGAGCAAAACAGTGAAAATGGACTTGAAAATTTGTTGTTAATTTTGGGTGGTCTTATTATTTAGGTGGTCTTTAAGTGAGGTTTTACTGCACCATATATGTTTTTGAGTTTATCATTGACTTTTTTATAATCACTTTGTACGATAGCATGGACACGTGATGTGATAAACGCTCAGTATCTTGTTATATTACATTTTTGTAACGATGCTTTCAGTGTGAACATCCATCAAATCAGAGATTGTTAAATACAAGATTGTATGCACTTTTTTTAAAAAGTACATTGTCTCATTTTTACTATAATATCCGTAGTCATAAATATGAGAAAAATTGGTGTAAATTGCCTGCATTCATACTGATGTACTTTACAACACTGCATTGTCACTTTGCCTACATGTTTTCCAAAACCACAAAAACAAGTGAAGTGTCCCATACCGGTATTTTAGGTCCTGACCTTTGTGCCGAGTTAGCGCTAGCATTTGAAATACCTGTATTTGGACTCGTGTTTTCCAGTTCCAGGAAACACATTTAAGAAAAGTTATAATGCAATGTTTTACAGCACATCTGTATGAAGGCATTAACATGAAATTTTCTCAAAATTATTACTTGGCATATTCCGACAGAAAATAACACTACCTCCCTCTAAATCAATATTTTCTAATTAAATTGGAAACGAACTGTTTGAAACTTTGCCAAACAACGTAAATCTTGACCTATGTTTTCGCTGATATGAAATAAAAATAAATATTTACATTATAAGGCAGTGGCCATGGTATACACAATACGGCTGTATGGATAGGAGGTGTGTATAAGCGAAATCTTTGGCAATGGTTTGACGGGTCGCACATCGTATACAACCATTGGTCGCCTAAGTATTTTCCACATCACGGTAAGGACATCTTGATACTATTTAAAGCTCTATAACATATGTAAAAAAATAATGGATGTAAAAAACTTTTTGGGTATTTTGATAAGGAATGACATTATTTCCGATGATCACATTCTCAAGACAGTGTCTCTCCTTACAGGCCCTGTGTTCACAAACGATCAACTAATCTGGACTTTCCGTACACAAATGCAAATACCCGAAATGCGTCATATTAACGTGGGGAACACATTAACTGGGCAGAAAATAACATGAACACTATATAAAGTGATATAATTGCACAGAGGAAAGGGAAATATAACATACATTTAAAACACAAAAATAAGTAATAACCACATAACGATCTACAGCCTTTGAACTGTCAGTAAAAATACGGGGGTTTAACAGCTAGCTAACCTCACACTTAATCTCTTCAAGGTCATTTATTTCTAACATATACACATAAATTGACTAAGTAAGATCAGGATCAATTTTAAAGAATCCGTCTTTAACCATTGATTGATTGATCTTTTCCTAAATAAATATGCAATCTCAAGATGAAGTCTTAAGAATTGTGCAAAACGTTCATATATGTCACCCAGTGTTGAAACATTTAGTTTTGCATAGCTTTTTTTTCAAAGTTTGAAAAAACTACATCCGATCTTGAGCCTGATCCTAAAAACTAATTACATGTATGTGTGAACATGGGACCTTAACACAAAACACTAGAAGTTAAGAAGGTGTAAGGGCAAACACCTAGGGAGATCGGGCGATAACAAAACCAGGCATCAAAATTGCAATACCTCAGGATTTATGTTTTTGTCTCATGTTTATCTTTCATAACGGTTGGCAAGGGACACAAATCGCTCAGTAAGAACCCGGCCTGTTGTTATTGTTTTGTCAGTTCTTTCCAGGTGTTAGTATTTTGTCAGTTATATCTAAATGTTATTGTTTTGTCTGTTATATCTAAATGTTATTGTTTTGTCTGTTATATCTAAATGTTATTGATTTGTCAGTTATATCCAGATGTGATTGTTTTGTCTGTTATATCTAAATGTTATTGTTTTGTCAGTTCTGTCCAGATGTAACTGTTCTGTCAGTTGTATCTTGATATAATTATTGTGTCTGTTTTGTCTATTCTGTTCTAAGTACATGAACCAAAAAAAACATGCATTAAATAATGGCCAGTCTTATCTGATTTAAAACCGATTAAACTGATAAGAGATGAGACCCTATGCTGGGAGATACCATAACATATACATACATATATATACACAGTCCTTGTGAATCAATGTGGGTGATCAATCAGGTTGCAACGATTGTACAAACTATTAATTAACATGTGCGCTTATAGGGAAGAATTTGGTGACTTTTGTTATAGAATAGCATGGATATAAAATAATGGTGAATGTAATTTTAGGGTGACAATAGATTGACTTATTAATCTGTAAAGAATGAAATTTAGCACAACTGAAAACAAATCCATCATTAAATCTTCATAGACGTGTAGAATAAAAAGGTAACTATTATATACAAGTGCAATATCTTGATTTTTGTAGATGGTGTTGATCTAAGGTGTGCTGCAGTAGTCGGTGATGATAACAGCCATTGGATTGATTTCGCCTGCTCTAACAAAAACCACTACATTTGTGAGCGTCGTTTGTAAGTTCAATGTTTGCTTGTAATGTAATTGTATACAATATGTTGTATGTTACGACATATTATACAATTATGGACTTTTCCGTTGTTGTAGATTATGTGATAGCGCCTCGGTCAATAAAGATGTTTTCAGTTACTATTAACATCATTAAATACTGCTGAGAAGTCCATACTTCAGTGTTTTATAATATATTGTTCTTATTTCTACCTGAACAATTTAACAGCATGTATGAGCCGATGCGAACCCAGGTTTATCCATTGAGTATACCTGTCGTTTGGTGCTGACGTGAAATGGCCTCTGTGATTGAACCGCTTAACTGCTCTAATCCATTCGGAAAACCTCGGCCAACTACGTCAAGTGCCTCGTTAGGCACTACTTTTGGAAATACCATTCGAATATCATGTAAACAATAGGGCGGTGTGAACGCTGGAGTTCTGATGAAATCACATATTTAAGCTATATGAAGACTGGAATATGTGAGTTTTTAATAAGAAATGATAATCCATTTCTTATGTGAATTTATCGATGTTGTTTTGAAGTTAAATCTGTTTTACGAAAACTAATTTTTGACTGTACAAAATGTTGAGTTTTGCCACATAGTACTCTGCATGACATACACTAGAGTTTGTTCGTAGAGTAACGAAGTGGTACGGAAATATACGAGAGCTGACGAGAATGTGCTCTAATCGTGGTTATCCGAAATTTCCGTAACGTTTGTAAGAAATCGAGTACAGTAAAGTCTCAGAAATGTGACCACCATTGGGACCCTTGAAAACTAGTCTTCTTATTGATGTGGCCTTAATATTGAGGTTGAATAAAGTGCAAGACAGTGTAAATGGACTTGAACATTGTGTTCTTAATAATCATCGAGATGGACTTATCATTGAGGTGGTCTTTAAGTGAGGTTTTACTGTACCATATAAAAAAACGTATTGGGATACCTCTGTTTCAGTCCAAATTGGGCAATATCGCATATTATGGACTCGAAAATATCACTCCTGGACCTATCAGGAAGCATTTATTTCTAGCTTGTATCATAATACCCAATGTACACGTTGGGTTTGAAATATAAATATACATAATCACCCTCATTCTGTCTTTTTCTATCAGTTTCATATATATAATCTCATATTTGTTTTATGATTATTTCACTTTTACTCATAATTAATGGTCATTTATACTTGAAGTATATCGCCAGTATGTACCTATCTAATTGTACTTGTTTTTAAATACTTGATACCAAGATCAGCAAGTTTAAAAATGACATCGGAAATATTAGTCCCAAATCATAGATCGAGTGTTTGCAGAAGATAGCCTACATACTGTATTGTTATCAATAGTTTGGCTGTTCTACAATCGGGAGCAATCGTTCTAAGTAAATGTACGATTTTCAACCTCTTAATTATGTGACGTCATTTCCAGAAAACGTCACATGTGATGTCACCATGTACTGACAGTAGGCAATATTTACCCCATATGGCAATATGAAAACGAAGTGACCATATGGAGTTAATTGTGTTTCCTGCTTGCAAATAGTAACATCACATGTTGCGTTTTCTTGAAATGACGTCACTTACAGACGAGGTTGTAAATCGCATAGTGCTCAGCGCTCAAATAAAAATGTCGAACACGAAATGCCACGTGCAAACTGTTCTGCCACACCATACGCTTGAAGCTATAAACATAAGCAAATATAGAGCGGTCAAAATTGCTTATTGCACAAAGGTTACAAACATTAAATGACACGAGGACGATACACTATATTCACAAAACACCGCGTAAAGTATGTCCTATTTTGGAGTGTACGGCATGCATTGAACGCATATTTTCAGATTTTGTAATTTTTCAAAGCTTCTTTTAAGTATGTCGTCAATACTTATGTATTTCACGAACAACACATTGATACTAACTGTTTGATTATAATATAATAATGATTATGTAATTCTATGTTGATTGAAGACATCGACATTCATCTGCGCAATCGGCAGTTGTAACTTCACCACCAACAACAACAACATTAGGAACAAGAAAGACAACTACAGGACGAGGAATTAGTCCACACGGTACGTTTGGGCATTTCTTTGATGCACCAACAATGAGCTATATAACGCCCTATCTCAATGCTTTTGTGCTGAGTTTGAGGTCATTTAACGTTGGATTACAAACTTATGAACAATTAATGATTAAAAAACTGTCGTAAATAGTAAGAAACTTCGCTATCACTGAAGAAGCATAGACATAAACCTTTGAATGTTACGATTTTCTGACACGAAATCACGAATTGAAAACTTTTCTGATGTAATGAAAACTAACATCATTCCATATTCGTTCTGTCAAAATCCCTAATTCGTTTTGAAGTCCTAAGTTCAGCTTTTTCGGGTTTGAAACATGTCAATGTATCAAACCAATTGAAGGTCTTTTTGTAACATGAAATGAGCGCCGCTGTACGATTTCTAACCTCTTCTGTAAATGACGTCATTTCCAGAAAATGTCACATGTGACGTCACCATGTACTGACAGTAAGCAATAGATGTCCCATATGGCAATACGAAAACGAAGTGACCACGTGGAGAAAATATTGTTTTCTGCTTGCAAATAGTGACATCACATGTTGCGTTTTCTTGAAATGACGTCACTTATAGAAGATGTTGGAAATCCCATAGCAGCGCTAAAATGCAATGTGGGTGGTTTGAAACTACCCTAAAGCCATCAGAAAAATGAGAAAAAATGAAATGCCGATTTAATCTGCATACATGTACCTGTTATAGGTATTATCTGCTTAGCATTGGTCAATTCTCAATTAAAGTTATAATAATAAATATAATTTTGCATCTGCAGTCTGTCCTCCAAATTGGGTAAGACATCAAAGTGCATGCTATTTCTTCGACCCACATGAATATCTTGTACACACGGATGCTCACGTAAGTTTATCTGTTAAAATACAATATATTAAGATTCACGTTGAGAAGTAATCTGTGTAGCATACCTCTTTGACAAGAAAAGGTGTGGACCTTACCCTAGGCGTATTTAAATGTTCAGCTGATTTCATGCATGAATGACGTTGGTAGTCGAGTGCCCTTGAACTAGGTTTTAACTCAAAGTTTAACACGACACATCATTACGATACTCCAGCAACAACATAACAAGACAACACTATAGCAAACGGCATTCCAACAACACGACACAGCAAGATGGTTAAAAAACAACACGACCTTGCAACCAGGCACTGCATCAATATGAATCGGATCAACGACACGACACAGCATCATGGTACTCCAACAACTTGACATCATAGCGACACTGCACCACACTAACACTACCCAGAACCATAATACACCTTTAATCCGACATAGCAACATATTACTGGCATGAACAACATTATTGTTAAGTATTAGAAATCTAAACTGATGCAAATACTTTGTTCATATACACCATTATACAATGAACTCGATATACATGACTTTACTTCTTAATTACTACATAATAATTTATGGGGAGTTTTTATTTCTTTGATTATTTATTTTTACTTATTTATTTTTATTTATTTATTTATTTTAGAAAAAATGTGCACAACAGAACGCACATATAGCTTTTGTTAATTCGCGTGAAGAGGAAAGGTTTATAGTAAACTACATTCGCAGTCACTCAGAATATGGTATGTAGAAGATAGAAATTTATATAATTTCCTTATGTTAAACATGGATTTCATTTACAACATTAAGGAAGCGTTGTGGTCAAGGGCATACACCACCTGATTGCTGATCCGAAAGTTCGAATCTTACCATCCTGTAAATTACATATATAAAGTAAATAGTGTTTGTTTATTATAGCGTCGCCCCTATTTAAAGGGTCAGTCATTTTCCTAGAAATCAGGCGATCCAATATGGACATTTGATGATTTATTTTGTTTTATCACTTTTATGATGTTTATAACCATTGCAACACTCCATGACCGAATAATTTGCTACATGGAACGCCACATACATAAGTCAGTACATAAGTTATGACCACCTCAATTATAAGGCCAGTATTCAAGGGTCCCAAGGGTGGACGTATTATTGATGTTTTCTGTTGCACCACTATGACCTCTGGGAAACAATAATCCATAAAACACAAGGCATTTGAGGAGGCTCAAGGGTACATACGTAAGGGAACAGGGGTGCAAGGAATGACCTGGCCGATCATAAGGGATAACTAGGAGAATCAAAGAGAACAAACAAGGGCGGGGTTTTAATGAATGTAATGCAACACATGACAATTCAAGACAGCTGGCAAAGTGGGGAGAAAATAACATGAACACTATACAAAGTGAACGAATTGCACATGGGAAAGGGAAATTTAACATACATTTAAAACACAAATAGAAATAATCACCACTCAGCGATTTAAAGCCTTGGAACTGTCAGTAAAAATACTGGGGGTCTAAGTACCATTAAAGCAATGCATGCTCATTCTCTGTCATGCAAAAACTTATGATACATGGTTGAATTTTTCTGATATCTTTAAAGCAAAACCTTACTTAAAGACCACCTCAATAATAAGACCACATAAAATTAAGAACACATTTTTTAAATACATTGTCCCTTTTTTGTTGTTTATCTAATGTCAATATTAAGACCACCTCAATAATAAGACCAGTTGTTAAGGGTCCCAATGGTGGACGAATTATGACCACCTCAATAATAAGACCAGTTGTAAAGGATCCCAATGGTGGATGCATTATGGCCACCTCAATTATAAGGCCAGTATTCAAGGGTCCCAAAGGTGGACGTATTATTGATGTTTTCTGTTGTACTTGCAGACAAAACTTCAATTTTGATTGGAGGCTTTTACGAACTTGCACAAGAAAGATGGTACTGGAAAAGCTATGTCCGCACGCATGAAATGAATTACACTCACTGGGTACCGAATTTACAACATACTGGTAAACCTATTTCTGTTATACTATAGTCCGAACATATTAACCTGATCCTGACCTTTACGCATGAATATATTATATATCGAGTACGCTGACTATATATAATTTTCCGTGAGAGCATCGCGCATCATCAGTATGTATCGTTGCAGTTACGGTAATCATTGAATTTGTGGATTTCATTCATTATATATTATTAAATGACCAAACATACAGCAATATTACGAGAATCGGATAGGGGACAAAATTTTATTTAGATGATCAGTCTACTGTTAAATTATGCTAATAGAGGTCAGGAGGATCAGGTTAATTGTCCGAGTAATAGCACATGTATCTTAAAGCGGCACGATCCTATTTTCAGATGGCTACGGTGTAGTTTTAAACCAACAAAATTACATTTCATTCTACAACAAGAAATATATTTAAAAAAGATGATCGGCGCAACTTGAAGTATGCAATTTGTTTGGAATCTGGAGGTTAAAATTTGCTGTACAACATAAAAAATGCCTAAATGTTACGACTGCCCGTCATTCAATTACGCTATACTACAGAAACTCCGAAATATGTAAGGGGAGATCACTGCGTAGGAGACTTAAAAATAACTCCGTAGTGTGATTAGTCATATACCCAGTATAGTCTGTTTCAATATTTCATCATTACTTATTGCATAATTCGTGAACACACACATCCATGTTAATAAACTTGTTACAAAGCGATTTATCTGATTAAAACAGTATAAATGTTCGCGACTGGTACATAAAACCAAGAAAGTCTTCTTAATTCCAACACCGGACAATTCCCCGTGGTGATGACTAACAACAATACTTACTGGAAAAATCTTGAAATACACTATACACAATGTTAACCAATCTGCGTCAAGGTTAAAACATTTTTCGGATGAAGAGAAAATGCATTGATGGTTAACGTAAGATTTGATTGGTTTACAAAAAACAACGATGAGCAAATAGCAAAACTATGTTTGTACGGCTGCGACGAAAAAAGACCTTAAATAGTTTGATATTATTATATTTCTAAACCGATAGTAGCCGATTTTAGACGTCAAAATAAAAGTAGGAACTTCAACAAATCGGAAGATTTTCTAATTTATCATTCTGACTATAAACATCAACACGATTTTCTTTTGTGTTTTCGTGTTTATAAATCGTCACGACATCTAGAGTTCTTCAACGACAGCGAAGTTTTTTTCGAAGAGCATTAGGAGGTAAATGATGTATTTAGTTTCCACATTATGTTAACTTCAACGAAATAAAAACTATTGTTGTCGACAAGAATGCCATTACTTACCAAATATGTAAAAATGGTATTATAATTATGAAACGCCTTATTATGTAGGTAGATGCACTATTATGGTTGAAAGTCGCGATTTCTTGTGGGATGCTGGACACTGTATCAAAACGCACGTATTCATATGTGAACTTCGGTTGTAAGTACATGTATACACATTTATAGCATGGAGATATGTAGGTGATATTTACTAACTTAATCCTCCCCATCCATCGTGGGGAACAAGGCAACGACGTTATAGGTATGGTAGCAAGGTGTGAGAAAGTGGCTGGAATATGTGAACAGGTAACCAGTATGGTAGCATCAGTGACACGACAGTAATGAAGTAAACTTTGACAAAATTTCCCCATCTACAATCAGTCTATCATGAATGTACAACATAATACACTCGTATGTGGATGTTTGCTATTCTTAAGTGTATACTTACTGACTAACTTAATAATCTTTGCATCGATCATTAACGAATTTGTACGAATATACATGAGTTCCAGGTAATTATTGCCCAAGCATACTCACCGATATCATTATTATTGTCGTATTTCAATTATCTTTGACTAAAAGTTAATAAAGAATAATGATTTTCCCCTGTGTTTCTTTAATTGGTCTTTTATTTCAGGACCCAAGCCCCGGCATTAATTGGATAGACCCCCTTTAAAAGAGTTACTATTTGACAGACCATTCTGCAAGAGCTGATTTTCTTCATTGAACTGCACCTTAAACTTTGTAGTTGTTTCTCATGATGCTAAAATTATGACGTATTTATTCTTCATAATTATAAAAGTTGGGCTTATCTGTGATTTGTTTTCTTTATTATATAACAGGTATAGTTCAAAGACATACAATTCAAAACATGGAGCTGTATATCAAATATATGGGGCAACATATTATACAAATACAGTAAAACTTCAATCATAAGACCATCGTCGGGAACCTTTGTAAAATGGTCTTAATATGGAGGTGGTCCAGATATTTTATCTGACAACATTTTACTGACAGTTCCGAGGCTCTAAATGGCTGTATGGTTATAAGTTCTTGTAGTGTTTTAAATTTCCCTTTCCCTTTATATAAAGTGTTTATGTTATTTTCTCCCCAGTTTCTGCCTATTGTTGCCAGCTGTCTTCAATTGTCCTATGGTCTTTTCTATCCATTAACCCCCCCCCCCCTTTGTTGTCTTTGATTATCCTGGTTATCCCAATTTGGCGACCCGGCCATTTCTTAGTTTCTGCCTACTTAGTCAATGTATGTGTATGTGTTGGAAACGACATTATAGCGATTAAGTGTGAGGTTAGCTAGCTGTTAAATCCTCTTAAAACCCTCCGTATTATACTGACAATTCCAAGGCTGTAAATCGCTGTATGGTTATTCTTTCTATGTATGACAAATTCCCCTTTCCCCATGTGCAATTATTTCAATTGATTACATATTCGTGTTATTTCTACCCCCTTTCGGCCTTTTGTTGCTAGCTTTCTTGGCTTTTTCGATGATGTCTTCTATCCATTAAAATCACCTCCTCTGGTTTTCCCCCTTAATTCTCCTTATTTCATAAAGACCAACTAAGGAGACATTTAATGTCGACCAGGACATTTCTTGCGCCCCTGATGTTTTGTAGACTGTTGTTTTCTCTGGCTTCTGTGCGTGGGTATTGTTTGTGTATATGCCGTTCTATATAGCAACTTTATCTCTCTTTTATATAAACAATGTATAATTTAAACGATCTAAACTCTTGAAGTAACTTTTAAGTACTGCGAGTCGAAATCAACGGCTTTATGCCAACATGACTGCTTTTTGCAGTTTGCGACTCTTCATTCTCATTGCACAAATGTATGTTTAATTAACTATGTGCACACATTGACCATGCGGTAACTGTACATATTGATATGAACATCTTCGCCGCTTTATTGAAGTTGTTTTGTATTGGAAATCTGATCATAGATAATGTTGGATTATTTAATCCTGTTTATAGTTCGTAACATTCGGTTGTTATATTAATTTCCAAGGTATTGCTTACAGGCTTTAAGTTCAATGAAGGCGAGTTCAGTGTAACCGAAGAAATGAAACAGGACTTCAACGTAGATAGATTTATTCTTGTCAAGTGCGTTTAATGCTTACTTATATTTACCCCAGTTTAACAATCATGAATCACACTATTAGCTACATAGGCCTCCAAACTCTGTAAGACTACCAATCCGCAGGTTGTAGGTTCAACCCCTGAAGTGGCATATGTGCTCTGTGACAAATTGACTGATATTACATATAACGTCGCTTGTCCTACACCTCTTATTCAAGTGTTGCTTGAGAGAGAACATGTCAGTACTGGTTAGTAAAATAGGAACACTGGTTAGGTCATCTGACCGCCGTATGTAACTGCAATACTGTTGAACCCAGTATTTTTTACTGACAGTTCTAAGGCTGTAATTCGCTATATGATTGTTGTTTCTGTTTGTGTTATGAATGTTTTATGTTTCCCTTTCCACTATGCAATTCTGTCACTTTATACAGTGTTCAGAGTGTTTCCTGCCCAATTTTGGCCTATTGTGGCCAGTTGTCTTGAATTGTCCTGTGAGCTTAATCCCATTAATCACCCCCTCCCTTATGGTCTGTTGGGCCATTTCTTGTGCCTCTGTTCCTTAATATGTGTACCGTTTGACCTCCTTAAGTGCATTATGTTTTGTGGATTGTTTTTTCCTGAGGTCTGCGTGGGGAGGTATTGTCTTGTGTATGTGGCGTTCCCTGTAGTTACGTATTCTCTCTGTTTCAACACTATGTTATAAACAAGGGGCATTTACTCTGGCATAATATGGATATGCCATTCTTTAAAGAGACAATGTACTTGTCCGCATACATGTATGTGCTTTGAAACTACACGTATAGTACTTGTTTTCGTTCGTATCACAAAATACATAAAGTGGTGCATGGAATAAGTTAAAGGATCTTGTTGACACATAATATTTAAAGGTACATTTATATTTAATTGACAGTTCTATGCTTATTATGTGACATGCCATGTCCGAATCACGTTTTTTTGCCATGTTACCCCATACTACCTCGTAATCACTTAAAAGTTTGACCGGTAATTTATGAAGTGGTGTTTGGTTATTTCAACCATGCTTCTAATTAGTGTGATGTTTCATTTTGTGTCCATGTTCTTGATGCAATGAGTATGTTGTCAGTGACAGACATGTTTTTAAAATAAAATATACCGTTACATAACATGTCAGTAGTCAAGCGTTTTGTTGTGCTGGAAATGCTGTGAAATGTCTAAAAAGATAATCGTTCTTATTGACATACTTAATTTGTGTTTTTGTATTATGTTTTCACAAGCTTGTTATCATATCGTTTTTTATTGCCACAGGTGTTTTTTTGATGGTCTAACATAAGTAGTTAAATAAACTGAAATAAGCTATTCAGGATATCGTCGCTAACAAATTGTGTGATAGTACACACCAAAATGGAAGTTTTAATCACATTAGAATCGTAGAATTTAGCATTTGAAGGGCAAACAAAGTAACATGAATGTATGCTAACATTTATGTTATTACACATTCATGTTCATACTGTAGGAACAAATACGTATCTGCTCGAGAGCATTACAATGCCAGTCAAATATATTTCAGTGATTAAAAAGCTATGTCATAAGAACAATGTCAGAGTATGCAAATACAAACTAATTTCTCATATTTCTTTATGAAATAAATATCAACATGTGTCATGTTTTGCAGTTATGGACTAAATTTATATTCTATAGAACGCAATTGTCCTAATAGACACTTTTCAAAAACTGTTCGTATTTCCATGTTCTAGTATCGTACACTATAAAGTGGATAATAAAATAAAATAAGCAAAATAAGAATTATGTAGAGCAGTTATGCAGTCAAATAATGTAATGATGTTTCTCATATTTGGCGAAACATATTTAACAAATACGGTGTTTGAAAAACCGCCGATAAAAATCTTTTCTGACTACTATGTTATCTGTACCACAATGTCATAACCAGAAGAGTTTAATGAAAATGTAAAATAAACTGTTAACAGTATCGCGATCAGTCCATGAGAACCTGCTCTACTCTGTCGCTAGCATACTGCATGACCTGACGTAAAGCCAGCAGAATAGGGATATTTTGCTCTGTAGTTAACTGAAAGTCTACTTCATAGTTAACCAAGGGATGGATAGAAGCCATTTCGATGTTGAAAACTTCGCTGGCAACTCTCACTGCTTTCTCTACCGCTATACTTCTAAATATGTTCGATGTGTTTTCCTTGACCTTTTCACAAAGTTTGTCCGCTTTGCTCAGTATCAACACTCTTGGAACATCTGTCAATGATGTATAACTTTGATCAACATAACATACATGAACAGTATAATCGTATAGTATACATTTATTGACCTGTCAAATTTTGCATATCTTAATGGTAAATGCACCCGATAAATTAGTAATCGGGCCACTTTCGATAAAGACTAATTTATCATGTGCATGGACCATGAAGATACGCAAATTTTGACAGGTCATTATCTATACAATATTCAATTGAAAATCCATTGATTTGGAAAATAGATAACATCGCGACGCTTGATTAAACATATTTCGGTTAGTCACGTGGTCATATGCCGTGAGATAAAAGTCATCTTGTTATCGGACCGAAATTACTGCAAGTAACAGGATAAATAAAATATTACAATTGTCTTCATAAATTACTGAATTTATTAAACTCGTTATGATAAAATGACTTGCTTTCATCGTGTTCAGAAAACTGGTCCAATAATTTCAGTTAATTAATCTGCTCTTTGTAAAATACGTGTTTCACCTACCAGCTTCCTTAATTTTGTCTTGAAGCCATTTTATTTTACCAAGAAATTCCGATGAAATCCCAGCATGCATTGCTCCAGCATCAACAACAAACACAACACAATGCGTTTTATCTTCAAATTTCGGATTCGGTTCGTAGAACTTACTGTCTGTTTCTAGTGGCTTATTCTCATCGAACTGTCAGTATAGATACATAAAACATAACAGAAGTAAGATGTTATGTATGCCGCATATTTCACGTTATGCGACATAATTTAGTAGAAAGAACAAGAGATGAAGGAACAAACGATATGTGATATTAATGTTTGGTAATACACGTATGTAAATAATCACGTGCTTCTACTGAAAGGGCTAGCGGTAAATGATAAATGTGCAATTTCAATAGACTCAACAATAGTATTGTACAAAATTAATGTTGGACACTAAAAACAAAACATACTTTTATTGAAAGAAACAGTGATGTGTGACACTGATGATATGTCTTATAATTAAAACGTATTTCCATCGAACAAGAGGTGCAACGTTAATGATGTGCATTACTAAGAAATCATTCTGTCATGGAAAGAAACAAAGAGAAACGAGGGATACATTGTAACCCTACCTTGTAATTTTTCTTAACGTGTCCTTGCAGCAAGAAGTATATATCGTTCGGATGAAACCCATGTCCATGTTGTGCTTCAATACCCATGCAATCCATGAGACGGAAATCCTTCAATAGCTCGGAGTCCGTGTATTTCCTAAACTGCGTATAAAACACATAGCTAAATTGTATTCTAACATAAAGGTAACTTATATGTAGTATATATCTATACTAGATAAAATCGACAGAAACACTAAACTAAGCCGACGGATTACACACAACTACATACAGAACAAATACGATAAATCCACTTTAGTTAATTTTAAGTACCGTACGAAAAGATAACCGTTGGCTTTTTTATTGTTAAACATATGATTTCACATTATGCAATTGAAGAAATACTCGTTTTATTAAACGACAAATAATCTTGCCATAAAATGAAAGATTTGAAATAATTATGTAACTTCTAACTAATGACTCCTACATTGAGAGTGTAGCTAGCGTCTGCACTTCCAGTCTTAGCTAATGCCTTCTTCCTGCCAACGCCAACCGACTGGCACGAATTTATAAAACTTGACTTTCCTGCACCAACAGGCCCGACAATAAGTATTGCAGGTTTTTCGTCGGGATGAAGTTTCTTGATGTCTTCTACTATACTTTGTTGATGCTGAAACATACAGGTCAATATACATGCAAGGGTGTGTCTATTATGTTTATTTGAGAGATCCATATGTTGTGTACTAGATCTACAGAGGAGTAATCATAGCAAAAACATAAACCAAGTTTCATTGTTCATATATTATATACTAAGTTTCATTAAATTATCACCGCTTAATACTTAAGGTATTCCACCCATAATGGACATTTTTCCAAAGGCAATTGAAACTTGTATTGATTCAACCTGTACTATAATGCGGATATTATTATTTTTAATTTCATAAATTTTTACCGTTCTTAAAAAAAGTTACGACCTTTTTCTATGTAAACTTCCCTCCTGAAAAACGTTTGCCGTACAAAAATGATCAGTAAATGGAAATTTAACATTCCATTTCTCATTTTGTAATATTTCTTGTTAAGGAAAGGATCTGTAGGTATATAGAATAAAAAAGTAATGTAAGAAACAGCTACAAGAAATTCAAAGAAATTTTTGTTTTTTACATTCATGCATAAAGCATTTAAGAAATGGGCAAATTTCCTTTCAAAATTAAAATATTGTTAAAAGCAGATGACATAAACTAGATTGATGTATCAATGGGGCGTCAAATTGTCTGTAATAAAAATTATTTACATTATCTTACACAGAATATATCAAACTTATAGAGACTTTTGCATTCCGGTTACAGCGCAATTTTATTT
Source organism: Mactromeris polynyma (assembly GCA_032209605.1). Lineage (NCBI taxonomy): Eukaryota > Metazoa > Mollusca > Bivalvia > Venerida > Mactridae > Mactromeris > Mactromeris polynyma. The sequence continues at coordinate 11,523,321 of JASFXZ010000023.1, forward strand.
TGAACAGAATGACGTGCACATTTCTCTGAGAAAAAGTAACACTTCTAAGTGGTTTTGTTTGCTTTTTGAATAAAATATTCTTTTTTTCTGGAAAATTTAACTTAAGTGTTGTTGTAAACCATTATAATATTGACTTTGCAACAAAATCATGGTAATTCACTGAATTACCTCCCTTTATGAAAAAATCAGGTTATTTTTATTATTGCAATCATTTGTTTTTAGAAAAACGTGCTTGAAGCAATTTCGGACAAGATTTTATAATTCAAATAAATTATAAATGGTTATATTTTGATATTACATTTTGTAACAAGTTTCATATTTTGCTTACTGAGCCATATTTCAATTATGGGTTGAATACCTTATTGTATCATTTATTGCGTCAGAGAGACATAAACTTGATTCCTACCAACGCGAAACGCTGATCCATTCACTCGTGAATTTGGGAGACATGGACCTGAAAACTGTGATACTGATCTTGGGCAGGCAACTTATAATCATGGTGTTATCTTTACGAACGAGACAACGTTATTTTTGAATCAATATATAGAGGATATTGAATGAGAGTTGTATTAGTATTGAATTTATCGAACGAGTTGAATACAATGATATAAAGCGAGACTCTGGCGAGCTTCATATTCTTTTCATTCAACGAGTTCAATAAATTATATACTTAACAACACGAATTTAATATTCTATTTATCACATACCCGACAAAATGACGTAAAAAGATAAAAACACACATCCATACGTGACTTCATTAATATACTAAACAGCAGCGTCGCGAAAGTAATTAGGCTATTGAATTAAGCCGCCGAAAAGGAGCCCGATTCACAAAATCATCTGAAATTATCGATATATCTATCAATATTTATCATTTTCTAGTTTATCAAATATATTTAACAATTTGCTAGCCTAATACCAAGGAAAACCTTTCCTTTCAAAATATCATCGATAAATATGTTTAATGACGTCCTCACATAAATAAGTCTCTGTCGTCATTCAGTATATACGCGTTCAGTGAGTCCGTTCCATCTTTGTCGTCTGAAACTCGTTTGAGATGGAATAAACTTACTGAACTAGATAGGTAGGTTTGGAGAATTTTGCTAGACATACTTAGTAGATTTGTCATTACTTGCATGTAAACGGTAAATATTAGCTATCATATTTCTTTTTGTGGTTGTTGCAGTGTTCATGAGCATTATTATTACTCGTTTTGTTAATTGTAAACAAGCAGAGTATGGGTTTTATTTGGGTTTTCCCGCTCATTTGCATATTACATTCACAATGTGAAATATGATATTCATTGCATCGTAAACACATGCACGGGTACTATATGTGATAAAGGTACTTACATTAACGCCGGATATAGGAAATTTTCGCCATGGCGTGTCTGTCAACAACTTCGGCGGCGGCGGCGGTTTCGGTGTCGGCGGTTTCGATGTCGGTGCCGGTGCCGGTGCCGGTGTCGGTGCCGGTGTCGGTGTCGGTGCCGGTGTCGGTGCCGGCAAATATATATATATCGGCTTTGATTCTAATAAATGCAAGAAAACTATTCAAATTAGCTCATGCGATCCGAAAACAATTGCATCTCAATGATATCATAAATATTAACCGCATTGTTTTCGAAAAGAGATACGTTCATAATGTGAGGTAACAATCTCAGAAGCTTGGAGTAAATATAAAATGCTTAATATACGAGGGATGTTCGAAAGGTATTGTGTATTGTGATAACAAGCAATTTCCACGAGGTATTTTACGTCGAAGTTTATACAACTGAATACCTATATCCAATAACTATGGTGGCATGTTTCTGCCACCAGTTAACATGACAACGTTCGCGAATTGTTTTGTGTTAACCACTTAATTATTGCTATAACTGGGTCATTCCATTTTTTCTTGACATAGTATGTCCCGAGATATTTGTTTAAGATTTAAACAATATAAATGATATCAAGCTAAATAAAACATAATCAATAGTTATCCCTTATGCTGAACGACGGTGAATGTCTAAATGTACTATTAAAACAATACAAAGCGATATCTTTGCGGAATAAAGCTTGCATCGTCCGTTTAAATTTGACATATATAAACAAATATAAAAAATCGTCTTCCACTGATCGATTTTAATCGTTTTGCGATATAATTGAATAGTTTACTCCATTTATCAAAACATATATCATTTACGAACAAATCTAGCAAGTTGCAAGTCTGTCGGCGCTATTAACTGACAATTGATCCTTCCAAAGGAACCCTGGTCTGCACAAATAAGATGACGTTTACCGCAGAGGGTATTTTGCAATGATGAAGTTGCCTGGCTGAGGAGATACAAGTATGGGTGACATTTTCGGCCGAGGAAAACACTTTATAAAAATACGAATTTTTGCTTTTCTAATCGTTTATTTACCCGATAAAGCATATACTGTTTAGAAGAATTAATTCCAATCACCAACGATTAATAAAAGGCGTTCTTCGAGGCCATGCACGTTTGCGATTCATTGATATTCATACTTGATAGCATTTCGGTTCAACCAGAAATGTCATAAATACTTAAGAAGTGAATGTATGCATATACATTCTTCTAGATGTTCTCGATATAATATTTGAAGTGGTTTGGTGTACTTTCAATGATTTATCTAGATTTTTCGATATAGTTTCATCCCTTATTTTCTACATGTCATAGTACAAAAAAGGTATCGTTTGCAACTCAACTTGTTGTCCAGTTAAAGCAAACAAGCATATAAAATTAATAACATTGCAATTATTTATAAAATCTTCATTTTCCAATACAAAGATTAACATATCTGTGCAATTATTGCGAACTTGACTTCGATATTTATGAAGAAGTCATTGACCACTTGGTATATATGCATGTAGAACAGTGTCTGAAGTATAGAAAACAAAACAAAACAAAGACCGGAAATAACGTCTGAACCCCAGATGTACAACTACACATGCTGGTGAACATTCCTGTAAAATTTTATGACTCTGGCTCATACACTTTCGGAGATATGAGTGACACAAGATTTTGTGACATACAGATAAGGGCAAATCTATTTGCCCCCCCTCCCCCCCCCTTTCAGAGTTGGGCATAAAAAAAAACTTTTATTACATGCCCAAGTTCTTGATAATTGCAAAAACATATCAGTTTGACACTACTAACGAAGAAATATGTTGTTGTGAAATACGACAGTCTTCCGTATCCTGGTATTGTGCTGGATGTCGAAGACAACGAGGTAGAAGTAAAGTGAAACAAACCAGTGTTGTTTATACATGTATAGCCTGTAACATTTACATATTTACTCAAAACTATTACGACGCCAATGTCGTTGCATTGTAGTGTTGTTGTTAATTTCAAGTTTTCAACATTGGATTTAACGATATTGTACATAAAATCATGTTTACTGTTATGTTTGTATAACTAACTTGTGAAATGTTAAAGATGTCATCCATGTAACAACACATATTTTTGGCAACATCTGTGAAATGAAATGTTTAAAATGAATTTCATTTTACAAATATTAACTTAAGTCAATGTATGTTTATGTGAAATTATTCCCATTTCAAAGTTTGTTCAAATTCACACATTTACAGATTAAAAAGTCGATTTAGTTAACCAATCCGCATCAAGGTTACACACGTTATGCGGTTGAAGAGAAATCGCCTTAATGTTCAGGTAAATGTAAGATTGATTGGTTTATACTACACTGATATGCAAATAGCACAACCATGTTAGTACGCTGCTCCGAAAAAAAGCAAATGAATGTGTTTTATCTGGTCGACATTCGCTACGCACATGTTCCCCTATCAATGCACATTTATGGTAGTTCGGTCGACCTGGTATGGGTATTTCCTCCGAACACCACAACGGGACTTTTCGAAGTCGAAGGGGGAAACGGTATCAATTTTTATCCGTTTTTAAATGATTATAGAATGAATGCCTCGGACGAAACTGGTGCATAATTCAATATATATTTTTTCGATAGAGGCTACAACATAAGTATCATGAATGTATAACACATTCTGATAGATCAATACAGCCCGGGGCAATTTCATTATGCTGGCTAAACACAGTAGGGTGGCTAATTAAGTCGCGAATGATAATGATCATGAGACGTTAAAGTGGCGTATATATAATCCATGGAGCCAATATCGATCAGATCTGGGGAATCTTGCTATGAGCCAGAAAGTTGGACATGAGATTTTATAGAAAGGTACTTCTATTATTTTTTAATTGGGGATTTTTTAACCATCTACGTATAAGCTGAAAATTAAGGAATTAAAAATGACAAATCAAACACGATTGTCTATAGATCGTTGTTTCGTGAAGATAATAATATAATGAAGCCAAAGAAATGATGAAGAAACTTTTTTAAAAACTTACTTGAATGTCCCATTTTAGTTGCTTGGAAAACTCCCTCAAAATGAGCTAAATATTCCAAATTGGCATTTTATACAATGACGAATATAGACTGAAACTGACGTGGTGACTAAAAATAACTCTGTGCACGTTCAAACAGAATATTGAACCACAAATGAAATCATGCGTGTTTTTCGTGAAGGTCACATGCTAGATCTGGCCAAGCTCGTAGCGTGGTGCACTCAATTTCTCTGCAGAGTAACATGTGAAATCGAAAATGGAAAAGGGCTAATAAGTAACTAGAAACCATGAAACAATCAGGAGTGGGTACGGGATCAGAACCAGCATTGGTTTAAGTTATGTCTGCCTCCTAGCCTAAATGGCGTATACAATTGAAACGCCAAAATACTTCTGTTTATAGTAAATAACAGAAACCCTATCTCCCCTCAGTGACACAGGGAACCAAATCAGCAAGGACAAACTCTTCCCTCAGTGACCCAGGGAACCAAATCAGCAAGGACAAACTCTTCCCTCAGTGACCCAGGGAACCAAATCAGCAAGGACAAACTCTTCCCTCAGTGACCCAGGGAACCTAATCAGCAAGGACAAACTCTTCCCTCAGTGATCCAGGGAACCAAATCAGCAAGGCAAACTCTTCCCTCAGTGACCCAGGGAACCAAATCAGCAAGGACAAACTCTTCCCTCAGTGACCCAGGGAACCTAATCAGCAAGGACAAACTCTTCCCTCAGTGACCCAGGGAACCAAATGAGCAAGGACAAACTCTTCCCTCAGTGATCCAGGGAACCAAATCAGCAAGGACAAACTCTTCCCTCAGTGATCCAGGGAACCAAATCAGCAAGGCAAACTCTTCCCTCAGTGACACAGGGAACCAAATCAGCAAGGACAAACTCTTCCCTCAGTGACCCAGGGAACCAAATCAGCAAGGACAAACTCTTCCCTCAGTGAGTCAGGGAATCAAATCAGCAAGGACAAACTCTTCCCTCAGTGACCCAGGGAACCTAATCAGCAAGGACAAACTCTTCCCTCAGTGACCCAGGGAACCAAATCAGCAAGGACAAACTCTTCCCTCAGTGATCCAGGGAACCAAATCAGCAAGGCAAACTCTTCCCTCAGTGACACAGGGAACCAAATCAGCAAGGACAAACTCTTCCCTCAGTGACCCAGGGAACCAAATCAGCAAGGACAAACTCTTCCCTCAGTGACCCAGGGAACCAAATCAGCAAGGACAAACTCTTCCCTCAGTGATCCAGGGACCCAAATCAGCAAGGACAAACTCTTCCCTCAGTGATCCAGGGAACCAAATCAGCAAGGACAAACTCTTCCCTCAGTGATCCAGGGAACCAAATCAGCAAGGACACACTCTTCCCTCAGTGAGTCAGGGAACCAAATCAGCAAGGACAAACTCTTCCCTCAGTGAGTCAGGGAACCAAATCAGCAAGGACAAACTCTTCCCTCAGTGTCACAGGGAACCAAATCAGCAAGGACAAACTCTTCCCTCAGTGAGTCAGGGAACCAAATCAGCAAGGACAAACTCTTCCCTCGGTGACCCAGGGAACCAAATCAGCAAGGACAAACTCTTCCCTCAGTGAGTCAGGGAACCAAATCAGCAAGGACAAACTCTTCCCTCAGTGTTCCAGGGAACCAAATCAGCAAGGACAAACTCTTCCCTCAGTGAGTCAGGGAACCAAATCAGCAAGGACAAACTCTTCCCTCAGTGACCCAGGGAACCAAATCAGCAAGGACAAACTCTTCCATCAGTGGTCAGGGAACCAAATCAGCAAGGACAAACTCTTCCCTCAGTGACCCAGGGAACCAAATCAGCAAGGACAAACTCTTCCCTCAGTGACACAGGGAACCAAATCAGCAAGGACAAACTCTTCCCTCAGTGACACAGGGAACCAAATCAGCAAGGACAAACTCTTCCCTCAGAGACCCAGGGAACCAAATCAGCAAGGACAAACTCTTCCCTCAGAGAGTCAGGGAACCAAATCAGCAAGGACAAACTCTTCCCTCAGTGACCCAGGGAACCAAATCAGCAAGGACAAACTCTTCCCTCAGTGACCCAGGGAACCAAATCAGCAAGGACAAACTCTTCCCTCAGTGAGTCAGGGAACCAAATCAGCAAGGACAAACTCTTCCCTCAGTGACACAGGGAACCAAATCAGCAAGGACAAACTCTTCCCTCAGTGACCCAGGGAACCAAATCAGCAAGGACAAACTCTTCCCTCAGTGACCCAGGGAACCAAATCAGCAAGGACAAACTCTTCCCTCAGTGATATTAGGGACCCTTTTAGGAGGAGGGACAACTTCTCCACTCAGTAATTGCGAGACAAATCTCCCCTCTTGAAACCCGTGAGCGGAAGTACCAATCTCGCCTCTGAATGACTTTAAAATATGTCTTGTTACGCTCCTGCTAATCCTCATTTATGCTGATGAAATGCTGTGCGATAACGATTGTCCTAGTTCTAGACTATATACGTCTGTCTAGTTACCCCGATATGACACATGACCGAAACTGAAACTATTTCAAACACGTCAAACACGTTCATGCAAGAAACGCCTCACATAATCTTCGTCAATGATTTAAGCCACAAAGTCGGCGCAACAGAACTTTCATCATTCATGCAAGTGATACTGCAAAGTGTTTTTAAAAACATTTCATTTAGCTGAAGGTTTGAAAGTGAATGTTTGTATACTTATTTGGATGTTGTTGAAGGTAACACATTTTTAAAATATAGTATGTTCTTTTTCGGCGCAGCCGTACTAACATGGTTTTGCTAATTACATATTCAGTGTTCTGTAAACCAATCAAATCTTACGTTAACCACCAAGGCAATTTCGCACAATTTCTCTTCAATTTAAAAATAGTTGTAACCTTGAAGCAGATTGGTTAACATTTTCTATAGTGTATTTCAAGATTTATCCAGTAAGTAGCCTTGTTATTCATCACCACAGGCAATTCTCTGGTGTTGGAATTAAGAAGATTACTGGTTTTATGTACCAGTCGCGAACATTTATATTCTTTTAGTCAGATAAATCGCTATGTTACAAGTTTATTAACATGGATGCGTGAGTTCACGACTTACGCAATAAGTAATGTTGAGCTAAATTGAAACACACTATACTGTGTCTATGATCACACTACGGAGTTATTTATTATGCCGTCTCATTCGGAACACCTCGGCATTATTGCCTCTGCCGAATACTTCAAGAAGTTACGATTGATGCAGTCTCAAACACAGTGATCTCCCCTTACAGGTCTCGGAGTATTTGTAGTATATCGTAATTGAATGACATTTAGGCATTTTTTATGTTGTACAACAAAATTTAACCTAGAGAGTGCAACCAATTTGCAAACTTCAAGTTGCGCCGACCATCTTTTTTTAAAGAAATTTCTTGTTTACATTTGTCTGCCTGAACAAACCTACAACAATATACTTTTTCTAGTAAAAACTTTAATAAATATGCATTATCACAGAATACAATTTAATGTATGTCTCTGTATTTGTCGAAAAAAGACAATTACTGCAGAATTTTCGTGTTAAGTGATTTCCTGCCCATATCATGACTGAACCTGCTCTGAAGTGATCTCGCTCAATTATGCATGGACCACTTAATCGTTCACCGCGCCTTCGGTAAACTCGAACTCACCCATCGTTTCCATGTAACGTAAAGCTTTTTTCATAAGAAAATAGGATCAACGCCCAATCGGCCCTTGAATATCGTAGATGGGTTCGTGCCCATCTCAGCATTGCTTGACGATGCGATCTTGACAGAATGATCCCTCTGAATTGACGTCTGTCTTTAAGTCCCGCATTGCGCAGTCGATTTCCGACAGTTTGTGCGCTGACATTGTGCCCATGTGTACCAATTAAATTGCTTGATGATTCTACCGCTGTACGTTTCCTTTCGCAAAGATGCGATCATATCGGGTACCGGTCTTGACCTCGTGGCGTCACTCTTCCACGTGGTTATCTCGGGAGATTATTCACAATTCCGGTTCTTCAGTACTTAGCTAGCACTTTTGTGATGGTTCTCTTCTGTACTCTCATCATTCGCGCTACCTTGAAAAGAATATGAATTATGATTGGTTAAATTATTTTAGTGTAAGCACAGTTTATCGTCTAGTCGTTTATAACACGTCTAAATTGAAATGTGCCAAAAGTTACCTCGGAATGGGAAATTTCTGTCTGCAAAAGCCCAATTGCTAGACCTCTTTCTTCAATTGATAATCAATCCATTTTATGATTTTCAAGTGCGAGACTGTCAACTGCTTATCAAATTTTAAGTGTTTAAGAATCTTCGCAACGTAGCACGATTTCCACGTGCAACTTACCTTGGTTCGAGCCTTTCTGCCTCAGAGCACAAAAGCTAAACAATTTTACAAAACCGGTTTGTAGATATTACAGTCTTGCGTTCAGTTACAGCTAACACAAGCCGCTCGAAGTTCGCATCACAAAGTGTATTGAACGCCTCGTTTTTATTCTGGTTCCCTGCCTCAAAAACAGTAACGGCAGGGAACCAGCCTAGCATTCATTTTGCAATTTAATTCCCTGTGTGCAGTCATTGTGATACGGTGGGCCAGGGATACAAAACAAAACCTGAGTGACTGTTAGTCGTAACTGAACGCAGTGATAGGCTCAAATATTCGCGTGCTACCTCCGAGTTGCGATAGCGAGTGATATGGAACGATTTTCGCGATCACACCGGTCAATAGCAAAACTCGCACGCTGTTTCGTAACGTTTTGGACTGATAGCCTTTACTGAACGCAAGGCAGATGTTTATCTAAAATGACTATGTGGAAAAAAGCATAACGATTCAATTAATGTTATCAGCTAACATGTGTTATAAAAAAGATCGGCATGTCCTATTCAATTCTCTTTGATAGTTATTAACATGGATACATTGTTATTTCCAAATGTCTAAATAAACAGTCTCCCCCCCGCTCTGTCCCTCTCATTTCCCTGTTTACTCTCGTCTTCCCGTGCTCAGACTCGTCTTCCCCCCGCTCTGTCCCTCTTTCCCCTGCTCATTCTCATCTTCCTCTGCTCTGTACCTCTCATTCCCCTGCTCACTCTCGTCTTTCACTCGCTCTCTCTCCTCTCCCCCTTCTCATCCTCAGCTTCCCTGCTCTGTACCCTCGTTCCCTTACTAATTCTCGTCTTCCCCTGCTCAGTCCCTCTCATTTCCCTGCACATTCTCATTTCCTCCGTTCTACATCCTCTTTCCCCTGCTCATTCTCGTCTTCCCCTGCTCAGTCCCTCTCATTTCCCTGCACATTCTCATTTCCCCTGTTCTACATCCTCTTTCCCCTGCTCATTCTCGTCTTCCCCTGCTGTCCCTCTCATTTCCCTGCACATTCTCATTTCCCCCTGTTCTACATCCTCTTTCCCCTGCTCATTATCGTCTTCCCCTGCTCTGTCCCTCTTTTTACCCTTCATACCGGTATCACCAAGACACTCGCTCGTTCTGTCCTATCAATTCTATTTGCGCTGTATTTTTGTAGATCCATCATGAGTGAAGCAGACAATCCTCAAGCTGTAATTCGGGAAGCTGTTCAGAATCTCAAAAGCATTGCGGTAATTCATTGACATTGACTTCAGTTTCCTATTTGACATCATTTGATATGTAGCTTTTATCTCAGGGGCCAATATCAAAATGTTTTGGGATGAGAGGCCGACGTATTTTATAAATTATATTACCGTGTGCGCAGAGCTGGAAGAATGTGTACGCTAGCAATTTAGGGAGTCTTGGAGGCATGACACGGTGGTGCAATCTGGCGACGCACCTGATTGCAAGTATAAAGTAATTGTTAATACCATCACTTTTACAAAACAGACACCCCTCAAACACTTTTAAATGGTAGACATCATCCTAGTTAACATAATTGGACTGGAATGATAGTATGAGAAGCTGAATAAGTTGATGAGCTTGCTCTGTGTAGTTGGGTTTAATGCCCTTTTTAATATTTCTTTAGTTAAGTATGAAGGTCAGTTTACCCGACCAGTTTTTCTGGAACTAATTACCAACCAGTACTAACTTGTCCTGCCACAACCAGCTGACAACCTCTCTACGTGAATCATAGGTGGAGGACAAATGATCGAAGCCAAGCCAAATGTCACATGATGACACATACCCTGCTCAGGTACAATTATAATCAGTATCACTATACCATCATGTAACATGATTGCAGTTAATTAAAGTCTGGGAACAATATATACATGTATTTGAATAAATATTAATGACAATTTATATAGAACTAACATCTCACTTATTTATTTGCATGGATTTTGTATGGGAAGGATTTGTACACCTGTGTGAAAGCGTTTGGGATAGATGTGTCCGTCTTGTAAAATGACGAAAGCGATTTTGTGCCCAATGTAAAGTTGAGTGGGTGAGATTTTTTCTTGGATTACATTTTTGTTCGTATAGTTTAGCGAACATGGGCGGTGCTATAAACTTGAGCTTGCCACCAAATTCCAGGTTTGTGCCATAAATTTATTTAATCCATTATTTATATATTCTATTTTCAGACAGGTTTGTGCCATAAATTTATTTAATCCATTATTTATATATTCTATTTTCAGACATGTTTAGGTGAAAACCCTACTAAAGAAGATTGTAAGAAAATGGCAGAAACAATGGGCGGTAATTTAGGAATAATTGAGAGTCAAATATCAGTGAGTATAAACAATTATGACTTTATAACACGTAATACGTTTGCAGCATACCGTGTTATCAGATTTTTTTTCTAAAGAGTATTTTTCGGCGAAGCCGTACTAACATGGCTATTTGCATATCAGTGTTGTGTAAACCAATCAAATCTTACGTTAACAACTAAAAGGTTACAAACGAAGTTCTCTTCAACCGAACAACGTTTGTAACCTTGAAACGGATAGGTTAACCTTTCGATAAGGGGTACGTTATCTTACCGAATTCCACTGTATTACGGTAAAAACATTATCCAATCTTTTACGAAGTCATCAGCCCTTACAGGTATCAGAGTTACTATTAGTGACGAACAATCGTAACATCTCGGCATTTTTATGTTGCACAACAAATCTTAACCTTCAGATTGCAACTACTTTGTTTGCTTCAGATTGCGTCAAGATATTTCTTGTTTGCTATTTTTGCGAGATCAATATATTCGCGAAAATGTATATTAGCCAACCAGTGCCATTTCCACGACAAAACTGAATAAAGGAACTCGTGACCAATTAACCTCGCATAACAACATGATAAGTGCAATTCATGAAATATTGGTCTCGTGAAAATATCTGGTTTTGCGGTAAGAGCAAAACCTTTGAATTGTGAAAAGACTTTGACTGATTGACGTTTTTTACACATTCAAGTCAATGCGGAACTACAAGTTGTCCTTTCCACGTCAGTAAGGCGCTACAAACACAAACTGCAATGTTCGTGTGATCAACGCTTCACTATATGCATACATTATTAGATATGAAAATGGGTTTGGTATAGTCTGAACATATTAACCTGATCCTGTCCTGTATGCATGAATATATTATATAGCAATTACGTTTCTGTAGGAGAATCGTGAATCACCGGTATTTTTCGTTGCAGTAACGGAAATCATTGCATTCGTGGAGTTATACATTATTATATGACCAAACGTCCATATGAGGAAATCCGAAGTCTACTATGAAATTATGCTAATAGAGGTCAAGATGATCAGGTTAATTTGTCCGAGTAATAGGTATTAAATGTGTTCAATACAAGATTATGTAGATTAGCAGACGCTTCACATGCACTGCTATAGTCAGTGTTGCTCCAGAACAGAATGGTTAGATTATGTGTCGCCGATTCCTTTGTACTATGTTTATTTCCCGAACAACATTTTGTTACAGCTCCTAGATAACTATAGACCAGCGGAAATTCAACAGGTGCCAGTCCCACAGAATAAGACAATGAAAGAAACAGTTCAAGAGAAATATTCTGGATGGGGCTTGCCAAGTTTTTTCAAGAAATGTAGGTAACAGACTGTTACTGTTACTGTTGCCCGACGTCCCGGACTAGTCGAAAATAGTTTCGGGCTATCTGCCAGTAAAATTAAGTTAGTCCCGGGCTAGTCTAAATTTGGAGCCTATTTAAATCGGACAAGTGACAAATTAACAGACCAATTAACAGATTTCGCTCATGCTTATCTTATCAAATGTTGACTCAGGCCCCATGTCGACAATTTGGCGTGTAGCAAGCACCGCCCCTCGCCTACTCGACCATAACGGTCGTTTGTCACAGTATCCAATCAGAGCGCTCGGCTAATCAAATTACGTGGAGTAACCGTACGTTCGAATACTACCGAAATACCGGAATACCCGTAAATTTTACATAGAAAAATCAACACGTAAAGGCTATACTAAACCATTCAGTTAATCCATTGTTGAAGTGTTGTATCATATGATATTATCAAAATAACTGATTAAGGCAGCTAAATAACATTGTATGAGTGCATTAGTCGTAGTCGATTTTAATTTAATAGATCCAGTACCGCGCTTGTGCATAATTTCGTAATTACGAACTTTATCCAATGTGACAATGTGCATGTCTTCTTTGAATACGCGTAGTTGCCTCGTGCATAAACTTCAAGAATGTTCTTATCACACACGCGAGAAAATAAAAGGCAAAACACAGACGCACTCATTTACACACAGCTTCGGAGGGTAAATTAGGTAAACAAAATACTTCAAATTGATAATTGAGGTTTTCAAGCATCATTACCGTTACTCTGCTGTCATTGTCGTCACATGGTGTCATTTCCATTACAGTCCCTTTGACTTGAAACAGAAAAATCCCCAGAAACAGATCTGACAAGGACTGTTTAAATATGTTTTATCTGTTACATGCGCCCCCGTTGGTGATATCTTTTGACAGACTCGAGTGCTTAAGATACTTGTAGGGGACAATGGAGGATAACAAACAGATAACATTTTGACGATGAATACTTCAGATGTTTTATTTGATAGTTCTATCTTACATTTTTGTTTGTTTTTAATCTTAAAAATAACAATTTCTCGAGACCTAAGGTGAATGAATGCAATTCAATATTTGTAAATTAATTGTTTTGATTACTAGTAGTTGATCCAGACATGATAATAACTCACGTATGAAATACTCTATTATATTTAATTTGAGAATTTTAATGAAATTGTTAGATTATACGACTTTTCATTCTGATGCCAAACTAAAGATTATTTGTAATTGTGATGATCCAATACCATAAGATGGCTGTGGATGACAGTAGCATATAAATATCTATGTTATATATTTCTTATCATAAGATGTTGAATTGTAATCATTGAAATTAACATACAACTCTTAGAATGGATTGCATATGAAATAGGAGTATTTTCTTATATATTCAATTATTTCACATTCCCACAGCGAAGAAAAAAATCCAAATACTGAATCCAACACGCACACAAACAACAGATATGTTCTCATCAGCTTTGAAGAACCAAATGAACGACGCTGACTGTACGTTGCTGTCTAAAAATGATCCGTTAGATCAGCGGATGCCATTGATTATTGTATGTCAAAATTCAAGTCGACTTAAACCTGACGTTGATCTGACTTTGGAGACAGTTACATGTAAGTTCAGTTTCGACACTCTCTGCATGTTATAATAGTTTAGATCTTTAATTAGCAACCTACTTTTGCCGGGGTTCAACTATAGATATTAACTTACGCAACTGATATGTACCAGTTAATGTTTCTGTCAAAGCATACAAGAAGAGTCAATTTTTATCTTTGCTACTGTCAAAACGCTAGGCCCAATTTTACGCAAATGTCAATTAACTATTGAAAATTCTTAAAACCAAAGACACTTCCAAGAAAGCACTTTGTTTGTAATGTCACTTTCATTGGGTAATACTCAACGGCATGACAACTGTCACTAATACATGTTTTGGGTGCATACATCCAATCATTTGTGAACATGGGGCCTGAATGTGTTCCCGAGTAAGTATTGCAACCTGTGCTTATTTCTGTGGTGTCTGAATGATAGAAATCTGTTACTTCTCTAGAAACTTTGAATAATAAAAAATATGTTCAATAAGAAAGACCAGTAAATTTTGGAGATTTATACTCTTTATAAATTTACATCGTTAATAGAGCAGCGCAACTAATTCAATAATAGATGTTAATGATACAACAAGATATATATCACTTCATTGAACAGCTAATTGTAGTTGAGAATGAATTTGATGAAAGCATTTCTAGCTAATTACAATCACGTGAGTTCCATGTGTGGAAAGGTCTGATTAGGGAACTTGATTGTGATGTGGTTTGGTTCAAACTCACAGTGCCCATGGTTGAGCGAACTGCTTTTAAATTCAACCTGGATTCAAAAATGGTGACATCACTTATTTACAACACATCTAACACTACTAAATAATTGTTGTTATAATAATTATTATGGTTATTCAATCATTACGAGTATCTAACCTTTTTCAGGGCCATTAAAATGTGTAGTGATAATACTTCATTCTGGAGCTGAAAGTAACCTGCCAGCCATTCCAACAGCAAAGAAGTTGGAGGGATACAGGAATGTAATATTTGTTGACATGGGCTTTAGCATTCATGGTCATATCTTGAATTGCCACCAAAATAAGGTGGCTGAAGTTCAGTTGAAATCATACATAACCGAGTTTATGAAACTGTAAAACAACGTTAGTTGTCAAATCTGATAGAAACTATTTGCGTTAATCAGCAATTTGAAGTTACATTTCTATGTATATGCACTATATAGTGTTTTAAGAAATGAGTGTGGTAACTTGAGCTGTATTGTTTGCAACACTATCAAATTGATACATACAATTACACTGTATTTATGCAGATTTGTTTTTATAAGTTTCATCACTGGCAGATTTCATGGAAACACACATTTTGAACATGTTTCATTGAAGATTAGGTCAAAATGTGACCTCTGTAGTGTGAACAAAGAGATTCTTAATTCGACCTGGTGACATAGCTTCAATTTTTACCTAGATTTGATTAAGACAACATTCTGATCAAGTTTCGTATTGAAATTGTGGACTCAATAATGTAAAAAGACAATATGATTTCACCTGATGACCTAATATCTTGGCCAAAAGTGACCCAGTTTAACACTTGCGCTAAACGTGATAGAGAAATACATTGTGACAAAGTTTCATGAAGATGGGGTATTTACCTAGTTTTTAATTCCAGATGACTCCGTGAAGAAAGATTTTATCAGGACAAACATTTTGTCAGTTTCTTGTAAACCAGGTTGAAAATGTGACTTCTACAACATAAACACGCTTTTACTATAATTTGATCCCTTGACCTAGTTTTTTACCCTGGGAGACCCAGTTTCAAACTTGATCTAGATTTTATAAATACATTTTTGCTAAGTTTCATCAAGATTGGATAAAACTGTGGCTTCTTGAGCAAGACTAAATAACAAGACCAAAGAGTAAATATTGTGAATTACAGTTTCTAACTTGATCTAGATTTCATAGAAACATACATTTTGGCAAAGTTTTATCAAGGTTGATTAAAATGTGGCTTCTTGTGCAAGACTTAACAACACCGTAGTTTAATAATAGTGAAATACAGAATTTTTATTATTCAAGGGCAAAAACCTCTTGATCCTAGTACGATCTGGCCCAAACATCGAACTTGACCAATATATTACAGGTTCACACATTCTGTATAAATATTATGAGGATTGCTATCATTGGTGGAGAAATGAAGGAGTTAAGAGTGTAAACTTTGTTGTACGAGATGACATTTGTTTGTTAAATTAAGGACCATGACTTTTGATATAAAAACCAATCTGGACCAAAATCAAACTTGGCCAAGAACTCATGATCATAAATATTGTATCCAAGTTTGGTTAGGATTGCTCCAGAAATATGGATGCTTGCGTATAAACAATCCAAGCTTGGACGAATGTATGACATACAGCCAATGATTCTTATAGCTCAAAATTGAGGTAAGCTAAGGATGTACAGTACATTACGTATTTGAAGCTCTTCATAAATCAATGTACTTCATCTACATTGTAATTGAATTTGTTGTATTGTTTTTGTTTGCTTTAAGCATTGTTCAATGCAATAAATCATATTGTCCTATATTGTATTTGATTCTTCACTATTGTACTTTTATTTAGATATGATATGAAAAACATTTCGGAAAATTGTGAAATGTTATTGCATTGACAAGTAACAAAAATTCCACTCAATACATATAATATCATGTAAAAATTGTAACAATCCATAAATATAAACACAACTGATTTTTTCGTGCAAACGTTAACAAATGTTTTATCCAACAAATGCAGTATCAATAACGGGGAGTTTCAAATGGTGAATTAGTTTAATTTCAATTTATTTTGAACAAGCAAAACTTTTTTTGATGCTGAAATATTCAGTGGTTGAAATGTCGTAAACGATACAATGATACAACACAACAAGTAAATGCATCAAGCATTTATTATGAGAAATAATACATAAAGTTTACAACATAAGACAATCTTGAAAGACATTAAATTCAAATACTTCTTAATGCATTACATTGATTAACGAGCAATCAATATGGACAAACAAACAACACATCAATACAATTATTTCATCAAGCTTAAATCACTTGTACGGGAAAACGTCATTTCGTACATACTCATACTCATGTATACCATAGATGCCTTGAACCATATAAGAAGGCTCAAACTAATTGCTAGATCTGATGGTAGTTTGAGGTTTCACAGTTCGACTGTATATTCAAACATACATGTACATAAATGCATTCCATTCAATATACAACATAGAGTACAGCTTTACGCCCAGTTATCTCCCGTTAGCCGGTATTCAAAGGGAGAAAACCCTAATACAAAATCAAAACTATATACAGTCTTAACCCGACCAAATTCACGAAGCTTTCATACATTTTGCCAAACCAGATAAGGACTAACTAGGTATGATAAATGTTGTTTGTACTGACAAAAACATTTTGGTGTAAATGTGACTAAATGAAATCAAGCCATTTACAATACACTGACTTGAAATTCTGAAACCAAATAAGAATGAAAACTCATGTAGACAATAATATTAACATTCATCGAACAGTTATAATTGTACAGTATATGAAAGACTTGGTCTTTGTATCACATGTATGTAATACAAATCACTGACAAAATATGCAAGTCTAAAATCACATTTTTTTTCTACAGAACAAATTGCAATGCCATAAATATTAGACGAATGACAGAAATTGAGAAAAGCATAGTAGTTTAAGTGTTGACTCCTGACCCAAGGTCTAGAGATGGAATCCTTCACAATGCATTTACATGTAATAGCCGATACTAGTGAATGGTAAACCAGGAAATAGTCATTGAGTGATTAGGTCGCGAGTGTAAGAACTTCAGTTAGGCCATACCAAATTGGAATTTTGTTAAGCGTCAACCTAAGTTCGCGAAACCTAGCTACCTATTAAAAAAAACACAAACTGAAAAAATATCCTCAGATAATAAGTGATTTTAGATATTTTGATGAACGAAACATCATAAAAACAAAACAAAATTGTTTGTTTCAAAACTAGATCTATACATAAATAAATTGCCTAGTTTTCACACAATAATCACATCGTTGTCGGATCTCAACTAAAATTGCCGTTGTCGAATCATGGACATCGAAAATATTTGAGAATTTTTAGCTTAGAAAAATATGTTTTTTTTTGGCTCGAGGAGCGCAAAACCTAGGCGCACGCGGACGTTTAACAAAATTCCAATTTGGCATGGCCTTAAGTAAAGCAAACTTAATAATCACTTCCGAAATTTGTAGGGGCTTAAAGCAAGACCAATGCATTAAGTGACCTAAATGTAGGAATGGAACAGAATTTGCTCAACTTCCAATGTTACAGCAAAAAGACCATTTATATGTAAGTATTTTAGGCATTATGAGACAGAGATGTGGGGTGCACATTAAACACAACCAGCATAAGAACACGGGTCCACAGTTATAAATCTAAGTCACAAAACTCTAACCACTGATTGGTTGGTTTTGAACCCATTCTTAAATTTGACCAATGGGAAGAATCACATTCCAAGACTGGTCACCAAACTCAGTTTTTATAAAACTTGGGCTCTGTACAAATAACAGATACTTAAACAAAGTAAAACACTGCCAATCAGTATACATGGATACACATTAAGTTTAAATCATAATTTAAGCATGAAAATAAGGAAATTTATAGTCATGTTACATTATAAATATATTTTATCACAGGTTTTACAAAAATGGACCCAAAAGTGGTATATGTGTTGAGCATTTGTAACAGCATAGGAACTAATCACAAAACAGAAAATTTACATCGAACTATTTGAAAGCTGAAGTAGTACCACAATCAAAGGTCTGCATGGAATCATGTCTATATTCATTACATATTGATTGTCAGGGACATATCACACAATCTTATACATAAAATACCTTGACCATTATAGGCAAGTAAATGCATACTTTAATATTGGGCCATTTTTCAGCCCCAGAACACACTGGGTCAACTATAACATCTGAACACTAAACGTTTAAATAGTGAACCAACACATCATTATAAAGGAAGGATTGGTATCTCCCACATAACATCAGCACACACTAGAAGAAGAGAAGGTGTAAGGGTAAACATCCATGAGTATGTGCAGCAACAGGTCAATAACATCTCATATCCACCGTTCCTGAATAATATGCACCGATCTTTCAGCGCTGAGACAAGATGTTCCTTTAAGATTTTGAAATAACTTCACTCAGAAGTGCTCCACATGAAAATAGTGATTTAACACACAGTTGCAGAATAATCATTCATAATATTTTACTGTAATCAAGAGAAACATATGGCTATATGAGAAACATGTTTTTCATGTATTTTATAATTCCACTAAATTTAAATAAAATAGTACACTTGTAAACACCACAATAGATTTAGGTCCATAACCAAGGAATAGCAAATTAACTCTTCAATCCAGTCTTTGTTTCAATCATCAAGATGCAAGTTCACCTTATCTTCAACCCGTTTACACCCAGTAAGAGATATCTGGCCATTTCTTCCTCCCATATCAACAAAAGACAATTCTTCCATGACTGAAAGAATTAAGCTCTCACTTGGATTACGTCCCTTTTTCACAAAATTTCTTTCAATGCATTGTTTAACATGGCCTTCAGCCAGAGGTAGGAATGGAACAAATACATCAATTAAACCTTTAGTCTTCATACCATCATACCATTCTGATTTGCCATCATCAAAAATATCATCAAATTCACTCTTTCGTATTAAATCTCTTTCTCTATCTACCAACATTTGTGAAAACAGAAAATGATTTATCTGACTAGCTCTTGAGTTACTCAACAATATGAACACAGTTATTGGGGTAGTTTCTAGAACAGAACTCGATTTTGTCGCAGCTTTGGTGTGTAAAGTTTCAATGGCAGACTGGATTCCATCAAGATGTGGTTTCTCTGCCTTGTCGATTTCATCGATTATAATGACATTTACACCACATTTGGTAATATTGCCTAGTATCCAGCTAGTGATAGCCATGGTCCCATTTTCCTTTTCACTATTATATCGATCCATTAAATGCAGAGGACCAAGGTAGAGTGATACTCTAGCATTATAGAACGATTCCGCGATGAATCGACTAACATAGTTTTTACCAATACCTGTCCAGCCATGAAAGGAAAGTACAAGATTTCTCTTTCCTTGATTATTGCGAATATTTTTTTCGAACTCTTCAAGAACATCCACAACTGTTTTGACAGCTATATGTTGACCAAATACGTTGTCTTCTAATTTGTGTCCCAACTTAACAGTATCAACATCAAACACATTGCACCAGCTCATTTGGAAATATATATAGACCATGATACTAGAACACACAGCTAGAACAAGCATTAATACAATACACGACGACTGTGACATATTGTCGGCCTCCTTAAACGGTCTTCTTCCAACAAGTCCATTTATATCTCTGTGGTAACTTTGTCCACTGGAATGTCTGTTCTTGGAAAGACCATCTCTAACAAAAACAGAATCTTCAAGCATTGAATCACCGGAAACCGCAGAATCTATCTTCCTCCTTCTTGAAGAGTTACTTTCTTCAATCTGTTGCATCTTGGGAAGGACTTGAGGTTTGTTGTTGTTCAAATATGACACACCAAAGTCACTGTGTCGCTTTTTTATCATCGATTCTGACCTTTTGAAATCTGTTGAAGAAAAGCAAGATTTCATTCAATTAACTTCCAATTATACAATTAGTAGTAACAATAATCTTAGGCCAACAAATGGACAAACTAAATAGCATCATTGCAGCTGGTGTTGTATATGTATAACTATGTGTATTTGCCTCCCAAAATTGAGACAATACAAAATGGTAAAAACAAGCAAGTCAAAAGGGGGATAACTAAAAGGTAGTGTCGTACAAACTACCTTCTGGATTTTCTTCAATAAACTTAAAACAACTAGAGCTTGTTTTTGGAAAATATTATATGAACCCTAACGCTCCCAGCTAATGTGACTTAAAGGGCCATTACTCTGCTGATAATACCGATAGTATGCACAAGAAGGGTTGGTACAAAAAATGTGAAGTTTCGTTTCATTTCAAATCCGACCACTAGTTTAGAAGAACAAGAAAATACAAACTTTGTGACATTCAGACAGATAGACGGCACAACACCATTAAGTCTTCCTCACCCCACAATGTAGAGTGGGGAGCGGAAGACATAGTAACATTTGTAATGACAATGAATTGTGCACATCGAAAACAAGTTGATGCCAATCTGTCAAGAACACATTCAAGAGTTTGAAATGCTTTTTGTGAAATACTCTTAATACTAAATAAAGAATTTTAGATTAGCTCTTTTCACCTGGAATTATAACGGAAACTTACACTCAGCACTTAAATCTCAAATCACAAAATTTGCCCTTATGAGTTTGATAGTGACTCATATAGACCGTGAAATGTATGGTAATGTTAAAATGAGTGTTGAATATTCTTTGTGGACCATTTTCATGTTATATTTATTAGATATGGAGGTAATTATGAGTGTGGAGTGTGGCACTCAGACCCTATAAGTACTCACATATCTCATAATCATACTGAACTCTCAAAGAAAATGGACCAAAAAGAATATTCAGCATTCAATTGACATTGTCATGCATTTTACCACACTCAAATTTCCATTATCAGTCTCATTAGAGTAAATTTAGTGATTTGAGATTGAGTGCTGTGTGTAAGTATCTGTTATAATCCTGGGCCCAGGTCTGGTTTCAGTGTCTCTAATCTATATTTGTTTCAGAAATAATTGTAACCAAGTAAAGTAAGTAACAGTGATTAACATTATTTGAGAAACCATGAGAATTTTCCATAACAGCGAAAATAATTCTAGTAATAAAACATAACAGAATTGCAGGCCACTAAATTCAATGTTAATAGGACCTTTAAAACAAGGCTTAATTGAGTAGTAAAACAATAGTACAAGCTGTCAAGATTAAACAGCCTGAAATCACTACAGTAGTATATTATCATGAATTGAAAATGTAACAAGAGCTATATATTGTATATTACTGTACACAAAACTGATTGTGAAGCAGTAAATGTTACTGATCTTATTCCAAAGAATTTAGATGGATAAAAAGTTGAAATTTCCAATTTCTGTATGATATATGGTTTTGACGCAAAGATATAAGAAACATGAAGGAAAGCAAAACCTCATTCTGCAATACAGGCTATAGTGTGATTTGCACAGACAAAAGGCTCTTACCAAACTGTGTGTCTGAATGATCAAGCTCCATAGGAGAGAAACTCTGCCTCCTTTCTATTGGTTTATCATGATATGTGGCCACAGTCTTTTGTGATAACTGAAAATAAAATATTTCCTGACAATAAAATAGCAACAGAAATATGACACTGCTTGAATTTACAATTGTATTCAACCCACAAAAACAGGACATGTTCTTCAAATCATACATGTATTTATTGTTGTTCAAAGATCTTATTCCTCAGGGTAAAAATACTCAGAGATTAGAAACTATTACAGAGCTCATTAATACAGATAAAGTTGCAATGGACACTGATAATCACAATACTAACAAGAGTGGCAAACTGTCACAAAATACGCCCGTCATCAGAGAGTCAGAGTTAAAACAAGACAAATTTTAGGTAATTTCTAAAATCAAAGGGTGGTAACTCCTGAGTGACTTGAGCGATATGGCTTGTTATCGAACTTGGTCAAGATATTATGCCCAATTTTCACCAAGTTTGGTAAGGATCGGATGAAAACTATTTGACTTAGAGAGTGAACGAGGCTAATTTGGCCAATTTTGGATAATTCAATGGCCAAATTTCCGAAGTGCCTGGGGCGATGTGGCTGGTTTTGGCAGAGATATTATGCCTACAATCATTTTCACTAAATTTGGTAAAGATTGGATGAAAACAGAGAGCAGACGAGGCTAATTTGGCAAATTTTAGATAATTCAAAGGCCATAATTCCGAAGTGCCTGGGGCGATGTGACTGGTTATCGAACTTGGCCAAAATATTATGCCCACAAACATTTTCACCAAGTAAGGTGAAGATCGGATGAAAACTGTTTGACTGAGAGAGCAGACAAGGCTAATTTGGCCAATTCTGGATAATTCAAGGGCCATAATTCTGAAGTGCCTGGGGCGATGTTGCTGTTTATCGAACTTGGCTGAGATATTATGCCCACAAACATTTTCACCAAGTTAGGTGAAGATCAGATGAAAACTGTTTGACTGAGAGAGCAGACAACATGAGGACGCTGCCTGCCTGTCACGGGTGTTCCCATAATACGTCCCGTTTCAAACGTATAAAAGATTGCTACATATCTACGCGAAACCTGTGTGTATGACAAGCAAATATCTTTATATTCATGTCTACCAGTCAAAAAAAAGAAAACACTTTCCTCATTTCCAAATAGAAAGAAGTTGTAACAGACAAATGCACAGGAATGCAGTCATTTCTATAGCTGTTATTGGGGTATATATTTTTCCCAATTTGAACGGAAATATTAGCTCAATAAAGTCAAAATATTGACTAAGTTAGAGGCATTTCTCTCACAAGCAGTTTATATATATAGCAATTGCGGATTAATTAATCACTACATTCTTTGCTTTTATACCTTAATTTTGCTGTAGAATTTTTAGCATTTTCCCCGAATTTCTAAGATTAACATGCACAATTCCAACTTTGAAGGGTATGGGTCATCTTCCCAAAATAAACCCCTGTAATGTACCTTTACTTTCGGCTGAGGAACTGGAGAGAATTGTTTCTCTTGTAGAGTGAGTGACTTCCAGCTGTGGGTAGATTTTGGCGTCGAGACATTAAATCTCGCTGGCGACAGTACCTCGAAAGGACGTCTTCGTACATTTGGACTGAGATCCTTCTGTGACCACGATACATCAAAACTATCATCACAAAATCATAAAATTGTAGTGTTAGTCATGGTCAGAAAAATAAAAGCAACATTACAATTTTGCTCAATTCTCAGATGGCTTTATGGTTACCAGTTTCAAACCATTCAAACTGCATTGTATTTTATGAAGGCTTTGGAGTGACAATAGTTTTCAATACATCAAAACCATGTTTTCATGTCAGATATAGTAACATTCAACCGTTTATGCTGCAGATTTCAAGTGGAAGCAAATGTCATTCCTTATCAAATATGTAGAAAAAAGTTTGTACATACATTAATTAAATAAAATTATATATACCACTTCAAACAAGTATGAATTGTAAGCATACAAAAACGCAACAAACTCCAAGAACCCACTCCACACCATAAATGAAACATTTGACAAGAATACACCAGTAACGTCTGCTGATAAAAAATGCATACAATGGCTAGATCAAGAACAAAAAATATTTATTTAAAGTGATAAATAGTAGAATAAAACTAAAATAATAATGGCTTTTTTTTAATGCTGGGCAATTCTTATAGAAAATATAATGTTTAATCAAATGTAAGACAGTCTTAATTGTCTATATATGTGAATACCGGTATGTGTACATGTAGTAACAGCTTATTATATTAGTCATTACAAGCTTACCTGAAGTTGTGTAAATTAGACACAAGGTTAGATTCCCCTGACAATTCCATGGCTTCTTCTTCATTACTCATTCTGTAGAACAAAATAATGAACAGAAAAGATATCAAAGTCTTGTATACCAGTATAAAAACTATAAAGCAATGTTAATTTCAAAAACAGAAAATAAAGTTGTTTAGATATACACTGTGCAGCCATGTACAGGGTTCATTCTATGTAAGGTTTTCAATCAGAGAACTGCTCCCATTTGTTCAAAATTGGTGAGAGAATTTTAATTTCAGTGAGGTTTTTAATGAGAAATGGATAACGCACTAAAACAAATTGCTGAATATTAAGGCCGACATTAAAAACATGTTTGTTTCTCCTCCCGCGACCCTAGTTTACCAGGGTAGGGTAGGTAGGTAGGTAGGAAGATCTTTTTTTCATAATTTTTTTTCCACAAGCTTAAAATGTAATTTTCAATGATCGGCCGTTGGAGGGGAAACACATAATAATATTTTATTATTGGCCTAATCTTATTCATATTGACTAGAATGAAATACTCGTGTATTGATATAAACTGATGATACATTTTTATTTAAACTCACGTGTTTCTTTTCACTTCTAGGGGAATGGTGGCGGGGCCCTTAAATAGGGGAAAATAATGTGCATAACAAAGTATACATGTCTATGTCTGTATTCACTACACTTCTTTGTTGCAGTGATGTAAATATGCAACAGATTAGTTAGTTTCATTACAGGTCAAAGTTTCTATCTTTCAGACTTAAAATATCAACAATACTCAGGCAACATCTCCAATTTAAAAAAAAAGCTGTAGGAGGGGAATTTTAACAGAGAAGAGGGGAAAAAAACATACTTTTGAGTGAGGGGAATGGGTCCGAATTTCGGCCCCAAAAAAACACTGATTTAACTGATTATGTTACAAAGCATATGTCAGATGGTATCTTTCCATTTCATTAGTGTTTCCTCCAGGATATTAATGAGGCATGGTGCTTAGCTCTTAGAGGGGCACTTCTGCATGCAGTCTCTGATACAGCCCTGCATTGCCGATTGAATGCGGTGGTTTTGTTTTCGTGTCGAAAATAGCGGGGAATGGGCCCAAATACGGTATGAAGAACCATTGTATTGACATATTATTCTCCCAAATTGCCAACAGATTGTTAATTAAGCAATTTTGCAATAACTTTTAAAATAAATTATGACTTCTACATATTTCAATCTTATATGCATATTGCAAATTGTGATTATCACAACGATGTTATCTGTACAGAGCGCTGCCATGTTTTTGCGAAAGTTGGATTTTTACGCTGTCCAATGTTTTTTATAAACTATTCAAAACTAAAAAAAATGCAATATATCGGTAGAAATAGTATATATGAACATATATAAGTATGTTTTCATACTTTTATAATCATAAATCATTCATAAAAGGTATTTTTTCGTTTCGTGTCGCTTTGTGACGCTTCGGGAAGCTTTTTAGTGAGACCCCTCAAAAGGTTCATAAACAGACCGTAACAGTATGCGGACACATTTTACAGCTTTTTAATAAATGGTGTCAACTCAGCTGTGTTTCAAACCATGTGGTCTTTGCAACTTTTTGCAACTTTTCAGATAAGTCCTTGCTCTAAAAGTTACAGGAAATTGTGATTGTAAACAACCCACTGCACATGCGCAGTTTGGCACCGCACATGCTACAGTCACGGCCAAAAGAATTTGTGCTATTTAACCAGTACGCGGACACCAACATATACTTGTAAAGAAAATCACTAATGAGGAATGATTTTCAGAGAAGTTCCTTTGATGGCTTAATTTCCAGATTTTAAAACCTGGAAGAATGAAGGTTTTATTAAATTCCATTTATTTTGGTTTAACTAGCCACATGAATAAACAGAGAGTGTAGATACGCGTGTATTACGAAGGACACTAAATGGATACTAAAACAAACTTTTAAATGGCCATTTATTTTTTCTCCTTCATAAAATGGACTTATGCTCTAGGTGACAAAAAAAGTAAAACATTTGGCGCATAACTGTACACATCAGGTCACATGCAAACGCCCAAATGATTATGACGATAGTTCAGGAATTGTAACGGAACATGTCTGGCTTGATGTAGAATATTTTGGCGATACTTTGTAAAAATGGCATTCTTATTATTAAAGCCTTTCAATAGTCTTTCTCTTTTATTGATTTGAAGATGATTTAAACAGACAGCACAAAATTATGCACCCATTGACTGCAAAAACAATGTTTGTTTTAGTTTCTCAACCCGAGTTCGCCTGCTTTTAAGTTAAAAATCCGGAATAGTACAAATACGTGTTCAATACCAGATACCGGAAGACGAACAAGTACAGTGCGAATAATTGTGAGTAATTTGACATCAGTCAAGAATGTTTAAATCCTTATGAAAACGCTAAATATAGAGGTGTCCGCGTACTGGTAGTGTCTGTGTTCTGTTCCGGACTGTCTATATATCGCCTCAATTATTGGGCCGAGTTGGACCAGGCCGAGTTGGTAAGTGGGCCGAATAGGACCAGGCCGAGATTGGAAGTGGGCCGAGTTGACCCTGAATCAATCTCGAGACCTTTGTATCATGTGTTATATCCCTCGACCAATACACTGCACTCTAGATTCAGAGCATCAAGTATACTGCAGACATATATGTTGCTCTTTCAGTCTTTGTGTTTTACATAATTATTTTCTTTATGGGTGTCAAATAAGGGAAGCAACTCTTTGCGACTATTTGACATTTTCTATGGGTAACAAATCTTATGTCCTCCCAGTGCAACGTTTACAAATTAAAAGTAAGACTAGAAACAACTATTATGGTAAATGCAATGACACCGGTACAACTTAAGCGAAGACCGGCTGAATCATTGAATGAGGAAATAAATCAGTTCCATTTAATTGGTTGTCACCGGTTTGTGTAAACTCAGCATGCAAGATGAATATAAAATGTGTAATAATAAATGATGGGACCGACATAATTGCCATTCTTACCTTGTAATTCAGTCTCAAAACAAATTAATGAGCTTTAATTTTGCTAAATCCAAACGAGTCCGCTTTGCGGGAAAATCTGTGTCGAACAAACGCTTTCGTTTATCAAATTATACCAAAAACCTTGCTGAATATCATTTGAGTTATATCGCTGTCGTCTATTGATGTTGGATAGTTTGCATTATCGTCAATACATCATGCATACGTCATTGTTCAGATTTATTTGAGATCATTTTTTATCGTTAACTTATGTGCACGAATTATGTAGTTAAACCAGAACTTTTAGTAAAAATCTGCAATTACACATTTAGACTGGAACACACTAATGTTGACAATATTAATAGCGTCATTTAATATTCAACTTAATCAATACCAATAAAAGGACTGAGGTTCATTAAGTTATACAGTCCATTTGTATTTACTTGAGTATTGACAAATGTGACCAGTCAATGAAAACATGTTTTGCAAAATATATTGACATCAACTGTGTTTCTCTGAAGAGGTTGCAATGTATTTGAGATGTTGTAATGATTCATAATAAAACATAACACACAGTATGCAGAGTTCATCATTTATTCATGTAAGTTTTAAAAAACACACATCTTTGTTGTTCTGAAATGACCAATGCTATTGTACAGTGAAATATCATTCTGAACCAGATCTATGTCTGGAAGAGAACATAAGCAGAAAAGCCAATCTTTCAGTGAGCACGCATGGGAAATACATAGTATCCATACAAACCATAGGATATTGTCATGGGTCATCTCCCTTTACCCCATCTAGAATTATATCCCTTTATATACTATATAATGGCACGGACCTATATACATGTATATACATGTATATACATGTATATAGGTCCGTGATAATGGGAAAAGGGAGAGAACTCGTGACAATCTCCTGTGATCCTGCTGACTTCTGTTACCATTTCACTATGGATTAATTGGCTGTATTTAGTTTCAGCTTTCATTATGTTTATTATAGACGACCACTGATATTACGTACCATAATATATGTACAACATAATAGAATCATGAATGATGGCCAGGATATGGTTAATTTGTTTCAACTTCAATCATATTACAAAGTCAGCTACCAGAAATGATTGCATCACATTCTGTATCAATATTGTGACAATATCAACTATATATTGATACATAAATCCTAATAACTTGAGTTTTCAGCAAATGTTCATGCTATCAAAATGATCACGAAGCGTTGTAACACTTTTAACATTATATTACAGACTGTACATATCTGTATTGAGTAGAATTATTGTTACTTTGTCTGTGCAATCACATTTCATAATTTGCTTATTTTCGGTAATATGTTTCATAACATTCAAAATAAAGTCAAATTTCATATAGGACAATATGATTTATTGCATTGAACTTTGAACAATGCTTATAGCAAACATAACAATATAACAATTCAATTCCAATGTAGATGAAATACTTTGATCTTTGTAGAGCTTCAAATAATGTACAATGTACATCATTAGGTCAACTAAACACTTCCTGCTCAACGGTGAGCTGTTAGGATCGTTGGCTGACTGTCGTCCGTTCGTCCACAATTGGATTGTTTACACTCAAGCATCCACATTTCTTGAGCAACCCTAACCAAACTTGGTTATAATGTGTATGGTCATGAATTATTGGCGAATTTCGAGTATAGTCAAGATCGGTTTTTAGATCAAGAGTCATGGTCCTTAACTTAACAAAAAATGTCATCTCGTACAACAATGTTTCCACTCTTAACTCCTTCATTTCTTTACCAATCCAAATAATATTTATGAAGAATGTGTGACTGATAAATGCCATTGTACTCAGGTGAACGATATAAGGCTGTCATGACCGTCTGGTTTTATACATTATTATGATTTCTACATAAATACAATGTAAATGTATGTATATTCAATTTAACATTGTTGCAAACAATGCAGCTTAATGTATCACACTACCTTATTTTTCTACATTATTTTGATTTCTACATACAATGTAAATGTATACTCTGAACACATTTTCTAAACGTCCATGTTATAAAATACAAATTAAAGAAAACCGTTTAATATGCCAACTTAAAATTTGGCCTTCTAGTATTATACATAATACTCTATCGACTTCCACAAAGAAAATACCTATTTATCGTCATGGTTAACCACGCGTGAGTACGATTGTCAACTTTTGGCACGAGGATCACGTGTACCACGAAATAAGCGATGAATTCATTTCAATGCAATCCACGTTGTATGTTCAACAGGAAAAACAGAAAAGATGCCGAACAATTCCTCTGAAGAAAGCGCCAGGGACGTCAGTATGATTGATGCTGGTACTCCGATTCGACAGATATGACTAACTTTATAAATTAAATAATCAATTCAAATAGAATTTGGAAAATAATTATAAAAGTGTATAATTTTGGTATTATTTACCACAGTGACCTTTTATTAATATTTCAGATTGCCCGGTCTGTTAAATAGGCGCAAATATGTACATTTGTTTCCGACGAAGTACCAAGTGGACGTTTAGAAGTTGTGTTGAGTGTATATATTCAATTTAATAGTGTTGCAAACGATGCAGCTTAATTTACCTCACTAACTTCTTAAAAAACTTTATATAGTGTATATACATAGAAACGTAAATTCAAATTGTCGATTAACTCAAACAGTTTGACAACTAACGTTATTTTGCATTTTCATAAAACACGGTTATGTATGAAAGTAACTGAACTTCAGCCTCCTTATTGTGGCGGCAATTCAAGATATCACCACGCTAGCTAAAGCCCATGTCAACAAATATTACATTGTTGTATCCCTCCAACTTTTTTGCTGTTGGAATGGCTGGCAGGTTACTTTCAGCTCCAATGGGAAGTATTATCACAACACATTGTGATGGCCCTGAAAAAGTAAGATATTCGTATTGATTGAATAACCATAATAGTAATAATAATAACAATACTTCTTTAGTAGTGTTAGACGTGTTGTAACCAAGTGATGTCACCATAGCAATGCAGTTTTGAATTTAGGTTGTATTTAAAAGGAATTCGCTCAACAAAGGGCACTGTGAGTTTGAACCACGTCATATCATAATCAAGTTCCCTAATCAGACTTTACCACACATGTAACTCAAGTTGTGGCACTATCGTGTTTATTTGGGGTTGCACAAACACATGTAAACGTTCATACCTAGTTTATTCACGGAAAAGTTACAACTACAACTCCGTTCTCAGATAATTAGTTCCAAATTCTCATATTTAAGAAATAACATCCAGGTTCCAAAGCTAAGCCTAAGACTCAACTTCAAATCTACAACTCTACTCTCAACCTCAAACTCTACTTGCGCACTATTATACAAGGGGTTACATTCCCGAAATACGTGATTAACCATGATTTGTTTATACATAATACCCATGCATTGGGCAGAAAAATCTAACATTGTAGAAAGTAGTTACCTGTAAATTTTAGGTATACCATTTTGAAGACCTCAAACAATAATGCTAGTAGACATTCGTACATGCTAATACAATCGCGTAGTAGTGTGTAGCACCCTATACTTTTACAAAGTGATTGAAATTACTTAAAAATGCTTTCATCAAATTCATTCCCAACTACAATTAGCTATTTGATGACTTGTTATATCTTGTTGTTTTATATACAATCCATCTATTATTAATTTAAAATCTCCAAATTGTACTGAACATATTTTTATAATTCAAAGTCTCTAGAGAAGTAACAGATTATTATCCTTCAGTCACCACCAAAGTAAGCACATGTTTCAATACTTAATCAAGAACACATTCAGGTCCCATGTTCACAAATAATTGGATGTATGCACCCTTAAATGTGTGTTAGTGACGGTTGTCATGCCGTCGAGTATTACCCAATGAAATCGCTTATTATTTTATTTGATCCATGTTCACTACTTACCTTTTCTGTAATGATTTGAGGTCTTAAACTTTCAAATGATTTTATGTTAATAATTGTCTGCAAATTTACATCTTATTCTTTGACTTTGCTGTATTGTATGTGACTAGTGCCTAGTGTATGTTGAGATTTCACTCGGGCTAATTTAGCATTATGTATACACGTTTGTAGACTCATATGTTGTTTAATGTGATAGCTCTAGTGTAATATATACAGAATTTGTGATTTATCCTTTTTTGGTTTCTCTGATGTGAAATTATACTTCACATTCCATGCTTGACTCGAACTGACCTGCATTGATGTTCATAACTGGTGTTTAAGATTTATTAATAATAAAGTGAGAAACTATTATCCCTCTTTGTCCTTTATTGTCCTATATTTTGTTAGTAATTAAGTGGGGTCCATGTTAGTTGCAACTTTCAGTGTATAATATAAAAACACTAGATGTTGTAATCCAGCACGCAAGTTATACCGGAGCATTATCTTTGGAGTAGGACTTAAGTCGGCTTAACCTAACAACAACTGGTTGAACGAACATTGTTCTGGTTGTAACTGT
This sequence comes from Mactromeris polynyma, assembly GCA_032209605.1. Classification (NCBI taxonomy): domain Eukaryota; kingdom Metazoa; phylum Mollusca; class Bivalvia; order Venerida; family Mactridae; genus Mactromeris; species Mactromeris polynyma. Next base: position 11,555,267 of record JASFXZ010000023.1, read on the forward strand.
ACGCAAAAAGACTAAACATATAAGTAAAACTAAAGAACTCGAGCAGGAAATGCCAGATACACAATGCACAGCCACACCAAAAGCACAAGAAGGCCCGCTAACAAGCTGGCACATAAATCTGAAATAAAACAACAAAATAGTTTAAATGTAATTACAATGTACTAAAAATCACCGAAATTTATTATTACAACGTCGAAACAAATATGCTGACGAATTGTTCGAATGGATTTAAGTAAATGTGATACTCGAATCTATAATTATAACTCAAATGAAAACCGCAACAAATCACTATTGTATGCAATCAATCACAATACTCAATTATTCAGTACTAGGTATCGAATGCTAATAATTTGATGTAGGAAATTGATCCGCCCACTGGCAGTCATATTTTTTTAATGAATCACACAATTTGAACAATCTTGGTAGGTGGTCAATAAACAAACATCTGCGTAAATTGATTTTCAAAAATTGCCAGAATGTTTTACAATATTATTGATGTTTCCACTATATCTATATATATAAAAGGATGCATGATAGAAGTTTCAACTATATTCGTAAAGGAAACGTGGCGCCGCCTCGTGGCATCCATGGTTTTGACGAATCCAAAAAATATTAAAAGTCTTAGTAGATCGAAACGTTTTACGGTCCGTTGCCATGGCAGTCAGAATTCTGCGTGGAACAGAATTCATTCTTTGATCAATTGTGAACGGGAACAACATAATGAGTATTTCTGAGAATTTTTGTCATAATTGACCCAGTGGTTTAGGAGGAGTAGAAGTTTTAGATAAGTGTGGACGTACGGACGAACAGACATACGGACAGAAAGACTGATGAGCAAATCGTTATATATTATGTATTAAAACTTGCCAGTCTATGCCGAACGATTATCTTCCCTATCCCGAAAATTGTAGTCACCAATAACATTCGAGTTCCATTCGTATTCATAGGAAACAGTGCAATGTAATATGTGCATTTATCTAGGTTTACATCAGAATATCGATAACCAACGGTCAGTGCTTGTAGTGATATATTAGCGTAGCATTGCTATCAACGACCACTATCGGCCATTGACGGAAGCTGTGTGGTCACTTTTGATTAATGTAAGCCATATATATTTGTATCGACATATGTTATATGTTTGGCACATAATATTATTTTTTCAATAGGATTTAGGTTTACAAGAATATACTTCACAACAGGAGGTTTCAGTGGATCGTAGGAATCATAGATTTAAATTCAGAATAACGCGAAAACACATTTAATATTTAGGATGAACCAAATTTACGTCGTTACTTTGAGTGACGTTCATTAAAGCACTGAGGAAAAGTAATCTGTTCAACTTTCCTGAAGATGCACAACTGAGGTAACATTTTGCACTTGTGGTATGCATGTCTTGCAAAAATGAATTGCGTAACTACAATTATATCTTTGTGGCTGTTCGTTCTACCACTATCAGACGCTTATACAAGTTACGATACAGCGTATTTGAATGACGAAGAACCTGCTCAAAATGATACACTTTGGGAAAAGGTCTATAGCAAGTTGGATTCAAATGAAACAATATATTTTTTATCATCGTTCAGTTCTTCTTTCGAGCGTAGAACTATTTACCAACAACTCCTCGCTTGTCCATTTACACCGCTGTGTGAATATAATTTGTCTGTTTCTTTCAGACAATCCAAATATGACATGATCCCCTGCTGCATGCATTGCATGTGTGATTTTCCAAATTGTCTTATGAAACAATCATGTTGCTTGGATGTTCTATATAGAAAAACCAACGTATCTAAACAGCAGCAACATGACAAAGAATTGACGAAAAAGTGTGTCAAGTTGTCTTTGGCTGATAGCTCCAACATTCTACAGGATGTTATTATGACCGCAGCATGTCCTTCAAATACACCTCGACGGCTCCAAGAAAACTGCACAAAAATATATTCAAGCAACTTGCGTGAATTTAAAGATTTTGCACCAGTATTTGATGTGTAGACATTGGATCTGTACAGAAATGCATATTGTGCTTACTGCAACAACGTATCTGACAAAATCTTTGAACAAGCGAATTTGAAATTAACATGTCATGAAACAGTTCAATTCAACTCCGAATATGATATCATCAAATCTGTGACAAACAGGAAAGAATGTAATATGACGTTTGACCTTCCACCATTCATTCCACTAGAACAGTGTATAAGTACAGTGTCACAATGTAATGAAACTGGCTTGTGGCTTGAATATGACCCTGAGTTAGAACACGCTTGTAGCATGTACAAAACAACAATACATATAGAAAATATACGATATCAAAATATTTTCTGCGCGCTTTGCAACGGAATAAAATATATGAATCAAACGGAGTGTGAACTTCATTTTCAATATGGTGGTCAATCGTTTTCATTTACGGGATTATTAAAACTTGAAACATATTTACAGCATAAGAACAGGCGTTACTATGGAAATGATAACTGTTCTCGTGAACAACTTTTTGACAGCGTGGATGTAAGTAGCCTTCTGCTTGTTATCACTATGTAACAGACGTTATCTCTGATAACTGATTCGTAAATCTCATTCATTTTAGAAATCGCACAATTTGCAAGAAATACTAATTAATTGAATACTGATTGACGGCAATACATGTGATATTATGCTCACTTTTTTGTTCCATTGTTATCTAGACAATAATAAAGATATATCAATGTCATTTGCATTGTCAAAGAATGCAATAATTTTGTATACTCTGTTATTGACAACAAAGATGAAGCACATTAAACTAATTAACATTCAGACGGGACAGATACATATCTAAATCGTTTTTTTTAATATAGTTTTTATTACGAAAGTGTTTGTTTCCTGTGTTATATTTAATGATTTAATGATTTATACTTGAGCGACACTTTTTTGATTACATATCAAACGTTTAAATAACATTTCTAAAATACGTGCGACACATGAATGGGGGATTACGGACAATAATCTGACAGTCCATTATGTCAGAATGACTTCGTTCTTAGTGTTTGTTTGCCTCAAAGTTGATTCGACGAAGCAAAATAGCATTCACATTAGACATAGCCATGGTGACATTCTACCTGTTCAGGATAACTGCTGTTCACAAGCGTTGGTTGTATACCTAGAATTTGTCTACTTCAACCACTTTCAAAAATTCAAATATGTCACAATTGCACTTTCTTTTATAATTTACTTAATCGTCGCCGTATTTATTACAATTTATTGAAATAATTACAAGAGACGGTTGTTGTACCAGTCCTATAATTCGGCATAATTATATACTTTGGCATGTTTCCGCGGCGATTTCAATGCAAATACATACATACACATATACGTTTAGTACATATACATGTTTCTTTTATCGTATATTACAGGATACGTGTCTCGACTTATGTTGTGCTCCACATAAAACGCTGCAAGAGGTTAAATGTTCAGATATGTATACTTCAATACAGGAAATTGTCTACACTGTTTTCCTGAGAGTAGTTCCCGTGAAACAACAACTGTGTTGGAAGCTAACACCCTTGCTGATTACCGTATGGATTATGTAAGAGACTTGTACTGGATGGGTGGGAATGTCTATTGTATGCAAATGATTTACACAATTGATGCAGATTTCAGGGTTATGAACACCAGCGATGTAATAACCTCTGCTTTAAAGTATTTTATAGTAAGGATTGGAATTCGTATGAACAACTATCACGATCCCAACCAGTTTTTGGAAACAGCTTTAAGTCTTGATGGATTAGATTTTGGGTTAATATACTATGAGGAAACATCTAAACATATGAAGACGTTTGACGGACAGCTGCATCTTATAGATCAAGACCTTGGTATTTTTGACCTAGTTTCCAATCTGTCCATGTCGGAAGAGTTTAATGATGACTACCAACCGAATAATTTTAAAATACCATTGGTGACTGTCTTAGAAAGATTAGCCTTTCCCAGAGACATTTCAGGTACTCAATTTCCTCATCTTAGAGGAAGGGACTATCTTGCACGGTGCAACATCAATTACCTGAGTGTTAACATTCTTCGGATGAAGCCATGTCCTGTTGTTAAACTTTCAAATAATGACAAACAATGGGTACGCAGCTACAATGGTATAACATTTGTGCGTGGTAACTACAATCTGAAAAGCTCTGAGTTTTATTTTGAAGATAATGACACAGTTGTTGTCTGTTCTGATGTCTATAAAAAGTACATGGTGTTTCAAGATTATGACGCGAACATTCTTGGGATGTCTATAGAAACAATCGTTTCAGTTGTCTGCTCATCCTTGTCAATTATATGTCTTAGTTTTACATTTCTTGCATTTTGCATGCTAACAAAGCTAAGGAAAATGCTGCCCGGTATAAACAACATGTGCCTTGTATTTGTTCTACTCTGCGCCCAATCCATGTACCTGGTTACTGGTGTCGGTACGGTAGATGTTGGGTCCACGGTGTGTACAGCTTTTGGCATCGGTTTGCACATTGTCTGGCTTCTATCGATGTTTTGGATGAATGTGTGTACTTACCACATGTTCCATGTTCTCACAAGAATGACAACCGTTTCCAAAGATTCAGAGATGTGTCGTTTCGTTATCTATCTCTTGTACGCCATTACTATGTCTTGTATTCCTGTTGCTATAAATATTTCTATATCTCTTTCTATCTCCGACTCATACGGCTATGGAGATGTCGTCTGCTACATTACCTCCCAGAAAATGGTAACCTACACCTTCGGAGTTCCAACGGCTTTTGTCATCGTCACAAATTTGTGTATGTTTGTGTGTGTTATGGTTAAAATAAAAATGACATCCTTGGTCAAGAGTACTGTCAATCATGAACGTAACAATTTGATAATCTTTGCTAAACTCTCAACAATAACCGGAATTACTTGGATATTTGGTGTCATTTACAGTTGGACTGATATCGTGGTATTTTCCTACTTATTTATTGTTCTGAACGCTGGACAGGGCGTTTTCATAATGTTGGCGTTCATTTTTAACAATCGAGTTCTCAATATGTTCAAGAGTGATATTCTCAGACAAAGCTTAACATCGTCAGAAGGCAGTGTTAAAACTTCAAGACATAAAAAAAGTCGTAACGGAAGTGGCAGGAGTACAGAGACTACACAGGTTTGAGTTTTTATACGTTCGGCAACCGGATTAAACATATTGATTTCGAATTATAACATGTATGCTAACGCATTCTAGAAAAATGTGCATGCAATTTAACATATGTATAGCACTCGTCTCATATCAGATCATTTCCTTTTTGTATTTTACTGTTTAGATTCTATTGGAATTACGATGGTTGAAACATTTGATGTATCATTAAATCAACGTACAGATGTACGCAGAAGGCTGTCCGTTCATTTAATATGTATACAAATCACTGCATTTGACATTGGTTAGATTATCATTATTGGTTGTGTCCTTGCATTTGTCTTAACAATACAGTCTAATTGCAATTCTGTTAATGCGGTTTGTTTTCCCATCTCGTACAATGTACAGCTTTATCATTACATCAACGTACATTTTATCTACCATTTCTATAAATACCAAACGCGTCGGTAAAACACACTTCGCCGTCTTCCGGAACCACGTTGGTGAATCTTTTTGTTCTGTTACCCGCATTTCCAGTGCTGTTCTAGCTTTCTATACTTCGGACACTGTTCTGCATGCCTAAATGTATACTAGGTGGTCAATGACTTCCACATAAATATCGAAGTCATACACGCAATAATAGCACATATATATTTTCATATATATCATAAAAACAATGAAGAGTTTACAAGCAATTGCAATGTTGTTAATTTCGTATGATGGTTTGCTTTAACTGGACAACAAGTTGAGCAGCAAAAGAGACTTTTACGTGCTATTATTTGGAAAACATCTAGAAGAAATTCTATGCATAAATTCCCATCTTAAGTACTAATGACATTTGTGGTTTAACCGAAATACGATTAAGAATGCATATCAATGAATCGCAAACGTGCATGGCCTCAAAGAACGCCTTTAAAATCTAACTGATGTATATGCCTCAATGATGCGTACATGTACGTAATGTTTAGAGAAGTACATTTAATGCATATTTCTCATAAAAAACAGCATTCGATAATGGACAGGTCCCGTATTTTCTGCTAATAGGAATTACAAAGCCATCCAAAAGGCACAATGAGGTATGCAACCGCATGCAAACATGTAACTACTTTCGAAGGCAAACGGGACACACGGTCACAATATAAATGATATGTGACAATATGAGTACTGTCTTGAAGCGACAAAACAACACAAGCGGTTTAAACATAATAAACGGTTACACCCGATTTCTCACTTCTACTATCATCAAAACGAAATTAATTGAGCAAACAATATAATCCTCACTAGAGAAGTCCCTAAAACAGAAGGTAGCTTATTCAGATATATTAGACACACTGACCTTGGTTTCATATGAACAACTTTACACAAAATATGACGAAATATAGCTCTACTACATCGGTTAATGGCAATACTAACATTTTCGACTGACATAATAATATGGTTGATAAACCATAATATAAAATAAATCATAATCAAGTACACATTACATTTTCATACATGGTTCATTGTATAAATTCACTAGGTATTGAAACAATATGAGAAAATACAATACAAATATATAACTTATTTCTAATACAACATATTTCATAGAATATTCAATTTATTACACATTTTAGATTGAAGATAATCGACAATGTTTTTTCTTCATATTTGACATTTTATGTCATATTGAAAATGTAATTTTGTGTAGTATGGAAAATATTATATGTGTAACATGTCAAATTATTTAAAGTTTTATCTACCAATACAGCAATGTGTTTTTTTACATCTCAACAAGAAAGGTATCCAATTAAGTTCTGGAAATAAAATGTCTACATTATAATCCATCTATTTATCTGAAAAATTTCTCTTTTACTCCAGCTCTTTTTGAATATTGATTATTTTATCAATATTTTTCATCAAAGATAAATACCATACAATAACACCGTAATCAAATAATGGTAACACGTATGGATAATAAATCATTATTCTCATTTCAGCATGTATAAGTAATATTTAATTCTACGAAAAAAAGTCATAGCTTCGCATATTTAAGTTTTTAATACTCATTAAATTATTATCAACCAGAATCCCCAAAACATTTATTCGACTTTACACCGGAAACAGTTTTGGTTATTTATTAACATATTAACAATACCTTACACAATACATGTAGTTTTCTGATGATTAAGATGCATTTTATGTTAAGTTACACCATTTTAAAACAATGTTGAGATCGTTCTGAAGAGAACGTTAAATATATGATATCGCAATGTAATAAATGTGAGGATACGTTGTTGTTAATATTTGTCAACATAATAGGAAATCTCCGTTAAGAAGTCACGTGATGAAAAACGCCTTCGGCATTTGCACTTAAATTTCAGCAAATATATTCGATTGAAACTTGACTCTAGACCACGTTGATAAATAAATAAACCAATTACAGGTATTAGTATTATGAGCATAGACATTTATACATGCATTAAATGACCAAGAGGTAACAGTGTCAAGGCAGTATTGATTATGTATAGTTAGGATTGTAAAACGATGTTCCAGGCTCCGAGCAATATATCTGTTCCCCCTAGACCTTTAATTGATTTGGAATAAATAAATCAAATTAAATATACTATACATAGTACAATTAATGGAGCAGTCAACCAGGAAATCCTTTGAGATTCATGATTTTCTAAACACCAATTGATGATTGAGACTAGAGGCCGCTGTGCAATGTATTTATGTTGATGCACATCACTGTTCTTTAATACAGAAATTGTAGAAAACGAATATCATTTTCTATCAATGTGCTCAAAATTCTCTGATTTAAGATAAAAATATATAACAAAAATACTACTACACATGTCCCACAAAACCGAAATTGGCTAATCTTATGACAGCAACATCAAAGAGTATTGTCACCAATTTGGCCAAATATATATTATACGCCATAGAAATTGCATAATTTTATACTCATATTTTGATATAATATGTATGTATACATGCATTGTAACATCATGCCTTTTGTCACAAATAGTTTGTATAATTGCTATAAAACATGTTAATGTGTTTTTAATGCAATAAACTATTTGTAGTTGTAGTTGTAGTATTGACTAAAAATATTGAAATAGATTTTAACTTTTTAAGTATTGTTTACTACTTGTGTAGTAAATAGTATATTGTCAATTTGTTTTCTAGATAACTAGTTAAATACTAGTAAAACAACAAAGCATAATAAATATGCTATAAATATCCATAAGGAAAAATAATTAACATGCAGTCATTGATCAAAGGAATAGAGATTATCATACAAGGTTTGTATATGCACATATGTATTGAAAGATCATATACATATAATTGCACTATAGCTTCTATATCAACATAGTTATGGTCCTTGAATTAGTCAAAATCGTCGTATGTACCTTTAAAGCAATATGGTTTATGGTCAAAGTAAAATACACTGCTCCTACATTAACGCCCGTAGAAGGCTAAATTTCCTTACAATATTTAGAATATTGGGACTTTATAATCGTGACAGTTAGCAGTACATAAATTCCAATGTTAACCGATTTTCAAATCGGTTCTCCATATCCGCTTCACATAATTATTATTATTATCGACGGTGAATATTTCAACCAAGTACGTAGTACCTGAACCATTTTTCTAGTTGGTTAAGCTACGCTGCTGTTGTTTCTTAATTGTGATATAAAAGTTTTTGGACAATCATGCGTGAAAGTAGATTTCAAAATATATGGTACGTGTAAGAGTGAAGTTAAATTAAAGTCAATTCAATTTTATATTTCACCGCATTTTAAAAATAAATAAATATGACAATATAAGAATTGACCAATAAGGAAGAGCTAACCCTGCTGGTAAACAACGCTTTGAGAAACTGTTGTCTTTGTTAACTAACGCACGGTCTGTTATAGAACGATTTTGTTATGGCATTTGCTAGTTGGCCATGTGCCTTGATATACTGCAGTTTTGAAATACTCTTACAATCACAAGCGCCTTGTGAGAAGGAAATAGACAAGAACTGTGGGTACGTTTGATAACAGAAGTTGACACAATCTGAAATTACATCTATATTCTCTACGTTATCGTTAAGATGGTACATTTTCAAACGTCTGTCAGGTACTTCTACGAAAGCACTGGGGTTATTTGAGAACTGATTGCATACTGAAAAATATAACAAAAGCATATATTTAACAAAATGAGTGAATCATTATGTTATGTAAACTACACTAACGCTCTAAGTTTATTTTGTTATTTTTTGTGAATTCAGAAAACGAAATATTGACGCTATTATAGTGATGATCTTTGCTGAAACATCCTCTATTGCTTAAATACTTGTATACGTGTATAGCAAAATATACATATAGGTACGTTAGAGGTTTTAAAACTAAACATGAATCGAGCGGGAAATGCCACATACAAAATACAAAGCCACACCAAAAGCTCAGAAAGGCCCGCAAATATGCTGGCACATAAATCAAAAACCAAAATAATTCGCTAAAACGTTTAAATATGATTACCACGCGCTAACAAGCATCGAAATCTGTGATGAGAATGTTGCATAACTGATGCTGATGAATTAGTATTGAACTTAAGTTCATGTGATACTCGAATCTTTAAAAAGATATATATTATGCGACATGTCCATAGTTTAAGTGACTTAACTTTTTTAGACAAAAGATTGATGCTATTGTTTAGTGATACTACGGACGCCGTCTCTGATGCGAACTGAATATCATCTGATTTGTGTGGGGAGGCATTGTCTAGTGAATTGTGTGGGAAGGCTTTGTCTTGTGAATGTAGCGTTCCCTGTAGCAACTTAATCTCTCTTTTAACAAATTGGAAAATAATACAATAATGAATAATTATGTATTTGAACCCCAATAAATGTAAGAACTATATCATTCCAGACTACACCAACCTCTTATATGGTTGATAATAGTGCATACCTTTGACACAAATTCCCAATGCCTCATCGAATTCGAATCCAAACTTGCAATGACAATACGATTCATCTATTGTTCTATTAACACATCTAGCGTTATCATCCAAACACACTGACCCAATGCAAGGCTCACCTACAGCGATCCCTGAAAAAGGGGGAAGGTATGGCGCATATAAATTCCAAAGAATAATACTAGTAAATAATATTATTTAAATGATCTGATTAGTTACTGGTTTGGTGAGGCTTTTCCATAATATTTTATTCATATACGTTTGTCTGTTGACTTTACCAGCTACCATGAGTTTTCTGTTAATACTGATCTGCAATTCTTAAGTAATTGATAATTGTTTTGGAATCAAATGACTTTAGACGTATTTTTTATCAAGTTCAATATGCTCCGAGAGCATCAGCCGGGTGTGTAACTTTTGTAAGACCCGCTAAATGACAGACCAGACCGAGCTATTACGGTGGACGAATTTTTCTCCAGGCGGTAATACATGTATTCACTGGTGTACATGTAATGAGAATATTTGCACGGTAACTACGTCAAAAT